>JADWPL010000005.1:0-1252372 GCA_016109495.1 Phialophora tarda | reverse complement strand
AACTTACTCAAGTTTCCTGTGACATGGCGTTTAGTTTCCCGTGGCTTTGAGTTTCCCCGGTCGCGATATCATTTCTGCCTGTCCAGCTTCGCCAATACTGGCCAATCCGTAGAAAAGACCAGCTATTTAGTACTCCCAGACAAACCGGCGACTGAGGACCGAAGGGCTAACATCTCATATGCTCGTTCCTTACGCCCATTCTATCAACTCACTTCCGACTTTCGCCTGTGGTACAATTGATTGGCCCTTGTTCCCTTTAAGGCGAGTCAAGTCTCGGACCATCATCTCTCGGTGGCCATCATCTCTTAGGAGTGGTGAGGCGAATCAAGAGGCAGCTTCTGTGTCGGTCTCTCTTTCTCTTCTAGGGCGCCTCACTTGTGACGCTCGATCAAAGAATAGGGTCATGTCGGGATCCTCAAACTTGCCTTGGAGTTTCATCCTGTTCTCGAGCCGCTCGACGCGAAATTTCCTCATGCGAAGGCCGCGCAAAAGTCGAAGAAAACAGGCCAGAAATGAGGACGCATGCATGCTGAATCGGTCGCCCATGGCCTTGAGGGCCCAATACTACTGGTTGGGTCCGATCATGCGAAAGTATCGCCCTGAACGTCGAAGTTGTACCGAATAGAAGTTTGAATCAGCTGGACATGTTCATCCGCTGTCCTGCCGAAAAGGTACACACAATCAAGGTGTCAGCACCAGTGGATGGGACACGGGACAGGCGCGCCCACCCATGGTCGGCTTTCCTCCACCGTTATAGTTGCCAATGGCTGACTTGAAGCGGTCAATTAATGTACTTGCGGACTCTGTTTCCCTAGCCGCTGGGATCCTCTTCTCGCTTGAAGGCGGGCGAGGCGGGGCAGGGGGAGGGGGGCGCCTCCACATCCTCCGCGTTCTGGCATGAGACCAACCCTGGAATCTCGCGTGGTGTGCAGCGATTCATGCGGATCGTCGACGCCATATTAGAACTCGGATTTGTGGCAATTGCTCCGAGTAGCAGCCAATGGCCTGGATGCCGTCGGGACGCAGGCCGTATGCTGATGGCTGACTTGCCGGAACTTGGGCATTTTGACAAACCCTGACGCAGTTTCCAGCTAGGATCGATTAGGTCAGTTTGGGGCCAGTAAGGTCCTGTACAATACAGTACGATAGTGCCCGGCCCGGAGACACTCGGCATTTCGGCGAAGTGGCACTGGCGGCTGTGGATGAACAGCGTCTTCTCTTATAACCGCCCCCGAATGTGACAGAATCTGTCTAGGATACAAAGATTCCATTTTGGATCGATCCTGCTATCGACTACGCTTTTTCGAGAAAAGGGGATTCAAGGGAGAGGCTGCGGCATTGCTCTGGAGCTCCATCCATCGCCCTGGCTTAATGCTTGCGGACAGGCGACAAACATTCCACGAGCTCTCCTTACCACCTTCCCGCGCCAAATCGCGTTAGTTCTAGGGCCGTGGGCAAGGGTATATATCGCCTGGTGGCTTGTCGAGATGGAGTTTTTCGGAGCACCTGTCGCCAGCCCCGCGTGGAGAGCGGGTTTATTTGGTCAGTCATGTCTTGTGGAAGTCTCAGCCAGAGCTCTGATTCCATTTGGTCTGCCAACTTTGTGCCGCAGAGAGAAAGCCAAGCAGGCAAGGACGACAAAATCAACATGCCAAATTTGCTGACGTTCCAACCTTTCCCGGGCAGATAATAAAGTCGTCTTTTGCACTGGTGGCTCGGGTGCCATCTGCTCCGGCCAGGTACGAGCCCTGGTATCGCTTGGGGCCAACGCTTGCATAGTAGGAAGGAACCATGAAAAGGCGAAACGGGTGGCCGAGGAGATCCAGTCTGTTCGTCCAGGGACTTCGGTCTTGGGCCTGGGAGGAGTCGACGTCAGGAAACCGGAGCAGGTACAACGGGCAGTGGACACATGTGTCAGCCAGCTCGGAGGCATTGATTTTGTCATGTGAGTTGTCAGCTCCCGATTGCTGGTCCTGCACCTACTTGTCTCTCTGAGAGTGGTCGTTTGTTTTCTCGGGCCCTGTGCGGACCGTGTCACCCACGCTGACACTTGCCGGTAGAGCAGGGGCTGCCGGGAACTTCCTCGCGCCGATCTCAAACCTATCTGTGGGCGCCTTCAAAGCGGTGGTCGACATTGACCTGATCGGCTCTTTCATCACGGTGAAGGCCACCCTACCACACCTGCTGGCATCCGCTGAGGCGTGTCGCACTGATGGCAGACACGGTAAGGGTTGATCAACCTTTCCCTCTTTCTTTCATACTCCTTTGCCGTCGTCCTCCCCGGGGAGCTCACAAGGCGGATCGGAGGATTGCTGAACCTCCGTGTCACGCCCTTGACGACCTGCCATGCTGACTTGTGCCCCTCTGGCCTAGCACCAAACGGCACGGGTGGGCGCATTGTATTCGTCAGCTCTACCAACTACCGTAGCGCAAGACTGTCGCAAGCGCACGTCTGTGCCGCCAAGGCTGGGGTCAATGCCTTGTCAGACTGCATCTCCCTCGAGTACGGTCCCAGAGGAATCACTTCCAACATCATCGCGCCTGGCCCCATTGACAACACTGAGGGCATGTCACGCCTCCTCCAGCCGGAGGCACGAGAAGAGGCCATCCGAAATGTGCCCCTCCAGCGCTTTGGTCTCATCAAAGACGTGGCCGACGCGACCGTCTTTCTTTTCGCAGACACGGGTAACTTTATGAACGGAGCATATCTGGACGTCGACGGCGGCTCGTGGCGCGTCAAGAGCGGTGCTTCTTCTGCCGGTGCCAGGTACCCGGACATGTACAAGCGTCCTGAATCTAAATTGTAGGGACGGCCACGCAGCTAAGCAGACGTCACATTGGCATGAATTTGTACAGTACTCATAGCGCTCATCGACTGGTTCCACAGCTTGAAACGTGACGGGTGACTTTCCCTTGACCAGACTACCCCGTGCTCGGTCTAGAGCCAAATTTTCAGCAAAGTCCCAGGGGCCCCAAGGGACGACCGCTGAAAGAATGATCTCCGATCACAGCCTGGTAGCCGTCGCGCCAGGCGGCTGCAGCTTTCCACATCTCTGCTGGCATTAGTTGGAACATCTCCAGCGAGCGAGGTCAGCCGCGAAGAGAGGACCTTGGCTTGGTCAGAGCGAAAGTATCTGGAGCTGCGTTTGGATGGAACTTCCCTAACGTGCGCTTTCACCTATTATCTTCGACGTGGCCATTGCGCACAATACGACAGTGAGTCGAGACAGCCACACTAGCATATTACCTCTCACCGAACAGTTTGCACTGATGTGCTCGCGTTGAGAGTCAAGTTGCGCGAAGAACTCGGTCCCGGCACGATTCGACCATGTCGAGAAAGAGGCAGTTGCTGTGAAAGGTTATGAATTTGGCGTCGCTCTTTTCGTGATACAAGCTCTGGGCGGCATTGTGTTCCTTCTCGGTGCGTGACAGCTTCTTCTGCGGCAAGCTTGAGCACTTGCACTCCCTCGCAGGTCCACACATGACGGTAAGTGAAGCATATTGCATTGTGCCAGCACAGTTCACGCGCACCGGGTGGTGACTAATGGCAAATACCTCGAGCCCGCAAGCCGAGGTTCAGGCATGGTTGAACCGGGGACATGCGGGAATTCTGAGTAGTGGTCTCGAAGCCCTTGTTGATGCCTCCCATGGCCGATATTGGCATCGTGGTCATCTCCTGTGGCCGTGTTCCCCACAGAATAGACCTGCCGTAGTCACTTTCACGTCCCGGCTCGACAGGTCCCCCCAAAGGTGTCACGGTGCGTCGGTACAAGCTGTTCGCCGGCGCACGCACGTGGCCTCATTGAAAGCCAGAACATCGACGCGCAAACCTTGATCAGTTCTCACGGAATCATCATGCAACTGGACTACTTTTCAACACTTTGCCCGCTCTACTCGGGGCTGTTTGCATAGAGTTTAGCCAAGGAGCCTTTATCTTGCCAAAATCTGAGAGAAGTTGCACAATAGAGAGATCTTCCATCCTTTTCTGCTCTGTCCACCGTCCACGCCCCCAGCTTTTGAGGCATTGAGACGACCGTACTCAGTAAACTTTGCCCGAAACAGCGCTATTCGGCCAAAACAGCCGTCTCTGCCATTCAAAGCTTCCACTCATCAGTATCTGCTCTGCCACTGGAAGCGTTGCAGAGGGGCCCAGTCTGACAGGAAAGCCAATCACGAAAAGATATGGCAGTCACTAAGCTGGAAACATCCTTACCAACGACCCGAATGAGCAGATAGGTCCCGTTTGAGTGTTCTTCCCCCGTTACCGCTCCTTGTGCGTTGGCGGGAATGCCGACGCGATTATTGCACTCCGGCCATTTCTAGACGGCAACTTTACTCCAAAGAGTCCATGGTTCAGTGGGAAGAGAAAATAGCAGCGTGGAATCCCAGCTGTCCGAAGGCGATCGCGACGAAGTAATACTTGTTCGAGGCCCGCCCATTTCTGTTCACAAGGCTACGTGCTCCAAATACCGAAGGATCCACTGAGATACCGTACTCGAACCGTGATACCTGATCCTGAGTTACCAGACACATCCACGATCTTGAAGCCAAAAGGATGCATTCGACAAGGACGGCTTCTACAAGGACGGCTTCTACAAGGACGGCTTCTACAAGGACGGCTTCTACAAAGACCGGTGAACATTGCTAGACAGGAAAGGTTATGGAACCACGCGTCAGGCGATGTTGCATTGATGAAAGTGCTCCCATCCGAGTCTCTATCGGACGACGTCTTCTTCAAGTTTGAAGCTCATTGTCTCCACGCACCCCAGGGGCCCCGGTGGCGGCCCGCGGTTCAAAGAGTGGGTCAGCCTAACCGGCCCGAGTTATGAATACGGATTCGCAAAGAGCTCCGCTTGGCGGCAGCGTCCCACCAACCAAGTAAGCTCCAGTAGCCGAGACCGGATACTTTACGGAGTACTTGTACGACTACATGTCTGGGTTTCGCCTCGTTCGCGTCTGAACCAAATTCTCGGGGACAGACAGACATGACAACTTTCAGGATCCGTCACGGAGTGAAGCCACGGGCTGTGGCTGAGATTACCCTTTATGTGGCGAAGTTACTTCAACAGATTTCCTAGTTTATTGAGGGTTACCGTATATAGTTGTAGAAGCTTAAGATCTTTTATTCAAACTAGAGCTTCCAAGTTGACGAGGAGAGGTGCGACCATTTGTTGGTGCTGGTTACGTGGTTATCTGGCGGCATCTACCTAAGTTTTGTGATATCTAAAATAAGATAGTTACGGGTAACGGAATAGTAAGGACTTTATCAGTTGAGATTAGTGTAGGCTGGATATATTCTACCTGCTACGAACCTCATACTAAGGTCTATGTCCGCGGAATGTGGTGCTGAGTGTAGTATCCGCATGCGTTCTGGGTGAGAAGACTCTTCCTCGTTCTGTTGAATAGATTTGCTCGAACAACCAACAGCATGCTTGAGAATGGCCTAAGCCATTGCAGCCCAGTACCGAAAGCCGTTACGTGCTGTATCCCAACTACATTCCAGGGAACTGCGTTGTAGGAGAGGTTCTTGCCTGTTTACAGAAAACATTGCTAGGCGAGGTTTTTGTGGCTTTGATAAGACTACGGGAGACCCTGGTGTTGCTCTCTTTTATCCGGATCGTGATGATCCTCATTCCACCCACTTGGCTGTCACAGTTTGGCGGTGTCCCGTTTCCAGCACTGGAGCTCAGGACTTGCCGTCTCGAACAATTCCTTTTTCAAGAGTAGTTTGGGTACCTTGAAGGTGTTTGTCTTCTTCAACTCTGGCACTACGCGAAGAATCGCCGGTAGTTTATAATATGACAGTCTGTCCTTCAAAAAGTCTTAAAGGCCCGTCAATGAGAGCGATTGTTGTCCCTAGAAAGCATGGTCAGCCATCTTGGAGGGCAGTGGTGTTCGTAAAGCTCGATAGAAAAATGGGAGCGACAAACTTCTTTCAGGACCACGGCCGTTGCTATCCGCTGACCCAGGTCTGCGTCGTCGACGCCGACCACAATTGCTTCCTGGACGTCCGGGTGCCCCAAGATCTCGCGCTCAACATCAAGGGCTGAGATCTTGTAACCACCTGACTTGATGACTGCGAAGAGACGCTTCGGCTCGGTCGGGTCTTTGACTCAAGCATACTTACTGTCAACCGAACTGTGGCCTTTCAGGAAATAGAGGTCTCCAACTCTCTCGGCTATGTCACCAGTCTTGAAGAACCCATCATCTGTCAGGGATTTCCTGGTCCCATCAATGTCGTTGATGTATCTACCCGCGAAAGTTAAACATGATTGAGTTTGAAGGAGGGGGGATATACTTTGAGAACATGAATGGTGAGCGAACGTGAAACCCTTTCCTTGATCACCCCTCTCGAGGTATGATTCTGTCCCGGGAGCCTTGATCCCAACCGAGCCCTAATATCGTACAGTGTCAGCCGTGGAATCTCTTCTCCGTAGTAACTGATTCGAGCGAGTGAAGACTTAATTGGTATCCTACCGGGACGAACGGCATTCCCTTCAGATTCGCGAAAGGGTTGCCGAATTCCGTTCCGCCGTATCTTTCAAGGATGTGACGCCCATCACACAGTGTCGCCCATTTGCGAGACGCATGTACAGGCAACGCCGCAGACCCACAGTGAAACTGCTCAATGTTGCAGAGTGCCTGGCGGTATTCTTCCCTTTCTTTGATATCAAGTCTCATGAGCACATTGTCCCAGTGCTGCAGGAGGCGTATAAACACCGTTGGCACGGCGGAAAACAACGTGATGTTTCCACGCCTGATTCGATCCCAGAGCCCTGGGATGTCGAGTTTGGCACTCGTAAACTCCACACAACCGCCTCCTCCTACGAGCGTCGGAACAGTGTTGACCAGGAGGCCTGTAGCATGGTGCGTAGGGAGGCTCTGGATACTGGTGTAGCCGGCTCTAATGTTGTTCCGCCATCCTGCGGCTCGGGCACTCGCAAAGACATTGTATCTTCTCATCACGGCTCCCTTCGGTCGACCTGTGCTCCCCGAAGTGAAGATGACGAGGCCTGGCTTGTTGGGGTCAGGTGCTTTGCCCGAAGAAAAGACGAATGAGCGCAGGTCTCTGTGGGCGTGGTCTTGATACAGCTGTCCACAAGCACAACGCGGTAATCGTTTTCGATGCCTGCCCTGCCGGCAATGCTGCGGCACAGCTCCCCGTGGCGGGAGGAACACACCGTGGCATGCGCGCGTGAGGTTTTTGCCGCATGGATGAGCTCCTCGGCAGTGATCTGAGGGCCTGGTGCAAGAGTTCAGCGGGTTAGGATCGATGATGAAAGGTGATTTTCAAGGGCTCACTTTGAGGTACCACGATGGCGCCTAAACACATCACAGCAAGGAACCCAACGACAAAGTGGTAGCCTCTGGCGACAACGAGCACGGATACCTCGTCTCCTCTCCGTATCATCCCCATCGAGTTGGCCGTCAGCTGCTTGCGAATAAGATTTCTGGCGGCCACGACATCGCTAAGGAGCTGATGATAGTTGATCTCGTGATCGTTGTGAAGGTCTCTCACTGCCGTCGTGTTCTGGTTGAGGGCCAAAAAGTACAGCCTATGAAACGTCAGATCGTGGGGAAGGACATGGTCTCCCTCGTGAAGTGGGAAGAAATCTGTTCGGTCAAAAGTGGCCGGATCCAGGTTGGTTGTTACCATTCTCGCAGCTGAGGGACGGACGACGCAGGGGGAAGGCGAACTCGTACGCTCAACTAACAGCCTGAGACCGGAATTGTGCTCTTCTAATAAGCTAAAACCTAAGAAAAGTCAGTACCAGGATGGAAGCTATGCTAAGGGGTCTTGCGACTTAAAACGCCCAATGGATTTTCGTCTCCAGAAAGCGAAGCGGCGATATTAGGCATCCCCGCTGTAAAAACGCCGAGTCAGATACTGTACAGGCTCCCCCGCCTTACCAGTCTAGTCGCTGCAGGCTCGGGACACGGCTTGCATGGGTCTAGGCACATCACTGAACAGCTTGTATCTAATCCCGACGGTGATTTGGGCGCAGTACTGAGTTATGGTACGTACGAGTCAGTCAAGTACTTTTACTTCTACAGGTCTTTGCATAATTCATTCCTGAGCCTTTCCATAATCGAGAGAACATTCTAACATGATCATCTTCCCTTTGATGGGAGCAAAGCCACGAAGGAGCTATTAGACTATTCAGTACGCTCGCGCCTCTGGTCCCCCACCGCTCACAACTGCCTGTTTCCTCCTTGTGGACTGTGAGCATTGAGCCACTTCATCAATCAAATCTTGACCCGGACCGGTTGGCTCGATGCCCGGTGGTGGCGATACGCCAGTTGCTGCAATTGGCGCGCTGCTTCGCCGAAGAGCTCGTTTCGTAAAAGGCCATAAACTCCCATCTGAGCCTTCGGAGCAATCTCCTTGGCCTGTTCCAGCGCTCTGGACAACAACTGATCAGGTGCTACCGCTTCGTCAACGATGCCGTCCGCAACGGCCGTGTCTGCCGTCCATCGATGTGCTTTCAAGAGCATTTTTCGCGCCACCTGCGGGGAGAGCTTCAGCCGGGGAAGAAAACCTATGCCGTCAAAGTGAAGGCCTAGGTTGACAGGGGGCATGCAGAAGAATCCTCGTTTACGATTCATCAATCGATAATCACAGGAGAGTGCGAACGGGCATGCTCCGCCAAAGGTGTGGCCGGTGACCGCGGCGATGGTGGGATATGGACAGTCGAGGAGGGTCGCGAGCAGAGGGAAAAATCCATCTGCCGAAGACAGAGGATCCCGCGCGGCCTCTTCGAGATCCACGCCGGTGCAAAAGAATTTATCGCTGGCGCTGGTGATGATAACAGCGCCCGGCTTGCCAGGACCCAGCAGGACCTTCTCGATGTATCGAAGGGCGGAAATGAGGTTTTGTGCACTCTCGACATCCAGCCGGTTCTCCGGGGGTTTATTCATTGTAACCACGTACACCCCAGGGGCACCTTCGCCTGCCTCCATGGACTCCCCTCGACCCCGCCTTTACCAGTCCTCCACGGGTTTTCTCCCAGTCACGCCCTCCTAGATGTCAGTTTCTCACTCCACCTGGGCCCTGAATACATCCGTCTCGCCTTCAAGTCACTACAACTAGGCATGTCGCGGCCAGCAACAGCAAAGCACTGGGTCGTGGCCAACAGCGTCACAGGGTTACCGACGTATTCCAGCCCCAATCCCACGTTTGTTCTCAGCGAAAAGCCGCTGCCTCAAGTGAGCCCAAAACAGGTGCTGGTGAATGCACGTTAGTTGAGCAACGACCCGGCATGGCGAGCTTGGACAGCATCTGGAGTGCCAGAAGAGCGTTTCTATGGTGAGTGCTGCTTTGCGTCGTCAGCCGTGACTTGATACCACCTTCGGTGTCCATGGTTTTCAGTGAATTCAACTTGGTTGGCCTTTTGCTGCATACCCTCCCAGTCACGGTGCGATTGCGCTAAGAGCGGGCCCTGCAGTTGCTCCGATTGAACCAGGGCCGGGGTGATGAGAGCGTATGGGATGGGCGAAGCGGTTGAAAGTGGCTCCGACAAATCCAGACAGCGGGGGATAGTGCTTGGGCAGATAGGGTGGTCGGACCACGCGGTGCTCTCCGAGGATGCTGTGAGTGGCGTAGCCTCATTTCCCGATGAACACGAGGTAAGTCTACATCTCGGGACGCTGGGCCTCGCTGGGATGACAGCTTACTACGGGTTGATCGAAATGGTAGGTACTCAAAAGGGTGAAAACGTACTGGTCTCAGGAGCGGCTGGTGCAACGGGAAGCATGGCTATTGGCATCGCCAGGAAGATGAGTGGATGTGGCAAGGTCTTTGGGATTGACGGCTCAGATGAGAAATGTCGCTGGGTGGAGAAATTGGGCGCCAACACGTGTAGGTCAAGAGATACTGTTGGAACATGCCTTGAGGCGACCAGTCGCCAGGCATCAACTACAAGACTCCGACGTTCCAGTGGTACTTGGCCCAGCTGAGGAAACTATACGACGTCAATGTCAACTTTGACAACGTGGGCGGAGCAATGCCGACTTTGATGGTCGTCAACGACATGGCGACGGACGAGCGAATCGCACTCTGCGGCAACGTTTCCGGGTACAATGGCGACAACACGCCTCCAGGCTTATTAGCGGGGGGGATTTAAACATCCAATGTCTTCGGTGCCGGGTTTGGTGTCGTGAAGGAAGACCAAGGGGAGCAAGAGGGGGAAATTGAGATGCGTAGACGAGGTGCAGGGTGACGCAGTGATTAATTAGTCGTCGCACATTACTTACAGAGTTGCTCAATGCTGTAAGGCTACTAGGTTCGCTTTAACAACGCCAGATGAGAGCCTGCCATAGTAGCTTGAATTTGGCACGGGAGTTCCCCCAGAAGGCGGTGTATGTACTGTACGCAGGTTCTGGGACCGAGAAAGGCGGGGAAAGTTCGTACCTTGCGAAGCGGTTAGAGCTAGCGGACTGACTTCCGGGCCGGACCAGGGATGGTGCGGTGTGGGCTTTGGCGACCTTGGCATACTATTATTCTGGGTCCCTGCACCTTTACGTACAGATCACACACGTTTGCACCACACAACAGCGGCCGTGAGGCCGGAGGCTGGGGTTGGAATGATCTGAAAGTAGTTTAGCACCTCGCTGCGGATGTATAGTCCAAGCCACCTTCTCAAGCTACGGAAGATCAGCGAGGCGACCTCGCCAAAGGATGTGCTCGTGCCCCTGTGCTTGATCTCGAAAAGAGACGTGCAGTGGGGCCGTCCTCTTCCTTGACCCTTGCCAGCAGGCTACGCCTACCCCGGTTGTCACATCAACCCCCGGATTTGCTGCAGGAGATATCACACCGTGCCAGCCATGTCTCGTGCCTCACTTGCCAAGGATGCCGTCTCCGTCGCCTGAGGTACTTTGTTCTCACGCACAGTGACGGGCGAGCCTGATGGCTTGACTGAATTGTCTTTATTTCGGGGCTCTTCATCTTTCCAAGTCGAAATCACGGCGAACCCAATGGCATGAGGCTGAGGTTACCATATTTCGAGCTCGACCACCTCGACAAGTGATGCACACATGCGAATCGTGCACCTTCTAGCCAGAAAAGCGAACATAGAGACGTACCATTCACTTCCTCATCGAAATGGCTGCCGAATCCTCTTTCACCGCATCATTGCGGGAGATGATGCTGAGCCAGCTCGCGCCGGCTGACACGATCTTCATTGGCGATGACAGTTCAGAGGCTGAGTCGTCGGAGCGCGAGGATCGAGGTGACGATTGGGATGAGCTTAGCCCAGGCCTAGTAAACATCGGGACGAGCAAGTATTACGTTCCATCGTGGACCACTCAGGATGCCTTCCGGGAATTGTATCAAAATTGGTATGAAATTGTGCACTTGCATGCTCCGCACACTCTGTTGACGCTTCGCAGGAAAGACGCGATTATTGCATCCTTCAATTTGAACCCGAGGTCCTTCCGGCCGGTCGTCAACGAAACCTCTACGCAGATTCACATCACCATCCACAGAGAGAGCGACGAAGAGGGGGACCAATCATCACGAGAGCTTCTCGGGTTCATCCGCTTCAATCGAAAGGCCGGAAGTGTCGAACTGACCAACTTTCAGGCGGAGCTGGAACGGAAGAACCTCGCGGTGGGCATGTCGACGAAAAGAGGCCATGATGAATTTGCAGGCTGCCACGGCGAGGGCTTCAAGCTCGCTGCCATGGTGCTACGCCGCGAGGGACATTCTGTCCGATTTGCAGCGAGCGAGTACTATTGGAACTTTAGACTGCGTGGTCGGGACAGATCGTACCTCGCGTGTTGGCTTTCGAAGGCCAAAGAAGAAACCGTGGAGAAAAAGAAGCAGGATTTCGCAGCGAGGAGCGCGAAGCCCAAGTTCAAGAGGGGTCTGACGTCGAATATTTGGGAGGATGTGACAGTCAGGGTTGGCAAGGCTAAGGGAGATCGGGGAGTGTTTGTCTCGGAGGAAGAGTTTCGTTCGTGGCTGACGGTTGCAATCGATCTCAACCCGCCGTCGCAGGCCGATGTTGTCCAGACCGCCGCCGGCGACTTGATCCTGGACGCTCGATTCGGGGGGCACATCTACCTCAAAGGCTTGCGAATCGAAGGACATGGAACCAATTTCGCATTCGGCTACAACTTCGCACGCGGTACCATTGGCCGAGATCGAGATCGTTTGAAAACGGCGGCAGAAGAGGACAAAATGTTGAATGCGATCTGGGAGCAAGCAATTCTCACTCACGGACCTGATCTCGTCGACACATATATCAAACTCCTACACGACAGGGAGGAATGCCTCGAAGTTGGTTTGACGGGGCAGAAGCTGTCAAAGTCAGCTGCGCAGGTTATTTGGGCGAGGTTGCGAACATTGAACCCTAACACATTCTTCTATCCAAAAAGTGGCTCTCCACAGATTCCCGCCATCGACCAGGTATATGCTCCGTCCTCAATGCACGGAGGCCAAGAACTGACAATTGTCCCAAATAGGCCATCTTGATTATTAGAGATGAACTACACAAAGTGCCGGTCGCGGTTTCGAGTGCGTTGTGGAGGCTGTTGAGGAATTTCTCGCTGGTTCGCACTCCACAAGAAGAACGCAACGTTTTGTTCATGATGTCGAAAGAGGCCGTCTTGGATCGAGATGCTTTCGGAGCACACATCGTCCGAGCACTGAAGGCATCCTTGGCCTCGCACCCCAAGCTACGTGATTTGGACCTTCGATTCGTCGATGGTGGGGGTACAGAGCTCGATATTGGGTTCAATAATACAGAGAAAAAGGTCCTGGTCCACGCCAAATGGCTCCAATTTCAGACATCCCACAGAATGGGCCCGTGTGAGGCCCTAGGGTTGACAGGTGACGGCCGACTCGGTGAAGAGGCATTCTTTTGTGACCACGTGGTGGAGCAACTGTTTGAGTCTCTCCTAGGGGCAAGTGGTCGCGGACAACCTCGCGCTTTGCACCGCACGCTGCGAGATCGGCTCCGGCTCATGCCTCGACTCGTCCAAGTCAACCCCACAGAGTCGCCGAACGAGCTCGAAGTCCGCTGGATCGGCAATGAAGGGGGACTGGTGTCAACCTACTACAACCGCAATATCCGCTATCTGGTTATCCTCCATCGGGTGACGTCGTGCCAGTCAAGGTCGAACGATTTGCTCCATATTAACCATGGATCCGGTATGTATTAGTGAGCTCTGACCTGCTGGGTTGGCCTAACGTTCGTGGATGACCAGAAAGTCTCGTGGCCAATGGTGGGCCCTCGCAGAGTGATTCAAATTCCCGCACACAATCGGTTGTATGTGGTTGTCCGGCCCAAATCGTCCCTCGGACTCTCTCAAGGGCAATTTTCACCAGGTTAGATCACAATGAGCAGTACTTCCCAATGGTCGCAAGATTTGATGGTTGTTCATTCTTCGCGACACCTCCAACGCCTGTCGCACCCCTTGGGATTGTCGTGCCATTCTTTTCGGATCCCTCAGACGGAGACCATCCTGACTTAGCCACCGACGGAGTCGACGTCAAGAATGTGCCCAACAGGTGGGAGGATAGGCACACGACGGATCAGGACATGGAAGGAGTGCAGCGGGAAGCGCCAGAAATGGATGTTAAGCCCCCGGTCAGCGATTTGGAAACACAAAATCCACCAATGTCGCAGTCACCCAGCTTGAGAGGAATCGAGTCACTCCCCGAGGAGGCTGATGCTCTGCCTCTACTTGAGCGAGACCAAGAGTATTGGCAGCAATGGAACGCTGAAGAGCTGCCGCGGGCATTTGCAAAGCTCCATGCGCACCGTGAATGTAACGGCCTCGTACGTGCAGCATCCAGCGAATGCGGGCAGGGATATGGTGGACTAAAGCTGACCAGTCGCAGCGAACCCTCCACCCGGTGGCCAGCCTCGAGTGGCCTGCCCTGGACTTCCAATTCGTTAAAGGTGAGTATGCCCTGGTCCGCATTGGCAGGGAGAACCCGTTGGAGCATGTCATCTTCATCCACGAGATCTCTTACTGCGCGGAGGAACCCGAAATCAGCGGCGCGAGTCTGTTGGCCACCAAGTACTCGAAACTAGTGTCGACTTATCCTGCTCGCCGGCTGCTCGTCGGGGAGGATGAGGATGAGCTCGACAATTGCCAAGAACTGTTGCTTCATTTTGGGGACTTTGCCAACATGGGCACGCGTCACGATGCTGAACTCATTCGGCTCAACGATGTCGTCTATGCGACAGACCTGACGGCCGGCGTGGACCATGTCCTTACACTACCTCCAGGTAAGCCGACAGGATTGAGGGATGGTGCCACGGGTGGGAGACTGACCGTGTCATTCGGCCATAGCTTCCGAGCATGATGTCATGTACTGTCGTTTTGCAATTCAAGGCTCAACGTCGAATGACCCAGTTGCGTGCTGGACGCCGTTGTCCTCCGACTTGCTTAGTCGGCGCGATCGATGGCGAGGACGACAGTTCAACAATGTGTCGAGGCCGGCTGTCGTGGACTTCACACCTGGCATCCTTGGGCCCGCAGAGGGATTTTCACAGGCTGGGTTTGACATCCAAGTTGCGATGGGCTTTAATCACGAGCGCCACTTGTCGTGGAAGGTATGTATGAGTGGTCCTTCCACCCATAGCATTGGTGTCCCAGAGTTCCACCGCTGACCTGTTCAGATACGACACGCTCAGAGCCAAGTCTACGACGGCCCACCAAGAGATACTCTTGACGACATTGACTCTAAACAACTCCATCTGCCATGGACGTCAGAGCCCGCGCCTCCCAAAATAGCGCTGGTGGCTGGGGGAAACTCACCCTTTCGCCTGAGCGAGGCCAACCAGATGATGCCGTCCATAGAGCAATTCGTCTCTCAGTTGGATCTCCTCGACGCAGCTATTAATACTCCCGGGAAGCCGGATTTCCTGGTGATGCTCTGCTCACCAGCGATGCTCCACCTGTCAGTGGTACCCCGGTTCTTGGATGCCATTCTCAACCTGCTTGAGCACAGACTGTCTGTCCACGTGAAGCTCTGTCGCATCCAGGAGCATGGACTTCCATGGGGACGCAGTATACTCACCGTGATCGCCTCACCCTTTTGTGCCCCACTACCGTGGTGTCTGCATTCGCCGTCCGTCCCTCATCTTGGACCACCCACCACACTCCGTGATCTGATTGCTGACTTGGCATTTGAGAACCCTCGTGCTGGACAAGGGCCGCATCGGGCATTCGTTTGCTCACCACCGCTCGACATGAATCACGGGGACGCGCAGGCTGAGAAATATCCCAGTCACGTCTACAACCACCAAACCGGGCAAGTATCGGCATCATCCTGGAGGGTCCCTCTCGGCTGGGAGACTGATGCACTGGTGGGGTTATCCTACGATCCCCAACCCTGGACACATCCCGGTAAGTGACCTGAGACGGATCTCATCAGTGTCTCCCGTTGACCACTGTCTTCTGTGCTAACGCGAGATTCTACAGTTCGCCAAGATCTCCTCACCGTGCGGGAGCTCGCTCGGCTCCAAGGATTTCCAGACGATTTTGTCTTCTATCAGTCCTTGGCCATTCAGTACCAGGATGTATGGACTGCTCTGCCTCCGATCGTCACGCGGCTTGTGGGGAAGACCATCTTGCAAGTCATCCAGGGCTCGCTGAGGGCAAAGGCGGTTGATCGTCAAGAGAACTTGAGAGCCTCGAAACGACCCAGGTCTGAAACCGAAGTGTGAAGCCGTCGATGTGTCAACTGAAGTCAATAACAAGAGCAAGGGTGTCGAGATATCGCTTCACTCGGTGCTAGCCTCGATAGGACGAACTCTCATGCTAATATTCGGACAGCGAGCATATTTTCGTGAAAGCGAGGATCCACGCCGCCGCTTTGGTGGATGCATGGGATATTCCCGACTCTAGTTCGCTCGGGCGTTATGATGGTGACGTCTACCGGAGCCTCTTCCGCGTGGCACACGAGCAAAATCCGCTCAACATGCACACCTTTAATAGCGATTGGCGTAGCGAAGAGATCATAAAGGGCGACGGTGCGGAACATGCCCGGAGACGAATTATGGACTCAGTGCCTGGAACTGTTGGTCACGAACAGAACAGCCCAATCAGATCTATGCTTTGACCTCGGCAGGTTGTCAAAATCCAGACCAAATGAATGATCAATCCTTGTGGCCCATTCGTCTTTATCTCGCCAATTATCAAGGGCTCTGTCCGCTGCCTGGACGCCTGTTGCTAACCGCGTTGCAAGACTTGTTCTGGGATTAAAAATATTCCGTCGCAATTTTTTGGGGCTGGGATGTGTCCGGAAAAGTTTGAGAGTTTTCAAAACAGTTTGTTGGCGCATTCGACAAGACTTCCTCCAGCGGTCTACAAATGACTATGATTGAGGACATCCTGAAGCTTGACAGGTTCCTCGAGCTCCGGACGGGCCCAAGATATCTGATGCGTGAGAATGTCTTATGTTCGTACCGGTCCGGACCTGCTGTAGGAAGCAGTTGTCTCCATATCCGAGTGATGGCTCAAGTCCAATCTTCTCTGATAGCCGCAAGTTGGTTTGCCTTCTCCTCTCAGTGCCTGACTTCACCGTGCCCCCCTCCTCTTTTCGACGCCACCCGGTCCAAATGCGTAGAATGTAGTTCTCTCCCTAAGACTGGTCGTAGTGGACGAATTCCAGGCACTTAGCGCGCAGGAGTCTTCCGGCCTTTCTGCTAACCTCATTCACTTCCTTGCCATATCCACCAAATATCGCGCGAACAAATCAACTGCGTGTTGCACGCGACGGGTGTCCCACAGGGGGCCATGGTCCCAAAGGATTGATTGACGCGTTGTGATAGTATGGGTACACCTTTCCACCTGCGGCAGTGATGTACCCCCACAATCTC
Source organism: Phialophora tarda (assembly GCA_016109495.1). Classification (NCBI taxonomy): domain Eukaryota; kingdom Fungi; phylum Ascomycota; class Eurotiomycetes; order Chaetothyriales; family Herpotrichiellaceae; genus Phialophora; species Phialophora tarda. Next base: position 1,235,534 of record JADWPL010000005.1, on the reverse strand, counting down.
TGTGTCCAAAGGACAAAACGTGCGTCAATCCAGCCGACATTGGCAAAAGCGATAGGGCTCTTTGGCGCTAGATGATGTTCATTGGCTTGATCATGGCTATTGGCACAGACTCTTTTAGCCCGAATGCGCGTAGGGACAATTTCTGGCTTTCGGTAGACATGGAGAAGCAAAGATAATACCGAAAACCCCCAGCCCCTAACCCTGACCCTGACCGACCCTCCTAGGCGGCGCAAACGATGAATGGATGGTGCAGGGCTAATTCGGCGCGACGACCGCACGGAATTCAATCGGAGAAGGTCGTCTAAGCTGACTTCCCAGGGCGCTGTCCCCGTTAATGTTCTACAGTCACGACCGCTCGACCTCACATATATATGCTGGACCCAACTTCGCGGCCAAGTCTCCCAGGGGCAGAAATCCGAGCAACCTCTGCTCGCGCCGGACGGATCCCGGCCGGTTTCGGGTTTCGATGGACCTTAGCGGCAAAGTGAGGACCTTCCGCTCGCATGAACACAGACATCAAGTCTCTGCGGCTGTCACGACATGGCAGGCCGACGAGATGAGAAAGATGACAGAGCTACGCAGTCCCGACAGAAGTATGACCCCTCAAAACCACACTGTAAAGCGCGTAGCAGTGACGGGTAATGCATTGGAGTGTTTGAAGAGTGCTCTTAGCGTATCAGAGGTCAGTTGGAGGGTATTTCTTTTCTATCTGGCTGAGTACCAAGCCGTCGGCATGGCGTCGGGAACACACGCTCCGGTCGTCGGGGGGAGGAAGTCGGCCGGACGTTGCGGAGATTGGGGCGGTTGTCTGATGCCTGTATTCCAGGTTGATATGTAAACGACAGAGTTGGTAAGACATGGTGTCTGCGATATCGTTCGAGCGTTTCATCGGGTGCCGTACATAGGATTCAACATCGTGACCGTGCTTGGCTATAGCGCGTCGATATTGCTCCTGTCTCGGCACAGAATACGGTCATCTCGGGCACGTAAAATAGTACTCTGGGTCAAGAGACTAAACTAAAGAGGAGGGACGAAGAGATGTCTAAGAAACTCCAATTCACACACCGGCAGAAAATAGGTCGCGGTCCGCCAAGACCAGCAGATTACGCGCCGGCGCTAGGTTTGAGCTGTCACGTGCAACCAATCAAGCGCGGGATTTTCGCGGCCTTCTCGTGTCTGATTCGTGACAACTCCCACTAGCCTCAAGAGGTAATCGAGTGGGCCGCTCGACATCGTAAATTCCGGGCGATGAAGCTGGTCGTCAAATCGACTCGTCAGCCTGACTCTCAAATCCAACCGGAATCATTCGACTGGCTGAATACAAATACGCGGCTCGCTGTTGGCCCCTGCATTTTTGTAACCCACACAGACAGGTTCCATCGTTGCTAGAGATGACCACCACTGCACTCAGTGTTTGTTCATCTCTCACCCATCAGATTCCCATACGAAAATTTCCAACCCTACAAGCCGACTCTGCCGTATAGCGACCGGAATGAATGCCCACGCCATTTCTTCCTCTGGCGAAATTACCACGTGGGCAGCGCTGGACAAGGCTGGGTTCTGGTTAGGATCATGCGGCTCGAGTGCCTGATCTCACCGCAGCCAATAGCAAAGCGGTGTTGGTAATGGATTTGCTGCGTCCATAGCAATGCAGCAAGCACAACTTGACGTAGGTCTGTTTCCATCCACTCAGTCATCCGGGCTTGTCACCAGCACTGCACCATGCAGCACGAGGGCGTCATGGAACAGCTTGTGATCGAGTGTCTCATAGTGAAGACCTATTTCGTGGTACTTCAGCCTGTCCTTCTTTTTCATTTTCTCCATGTACGCCTCCTTGCCTTTGTTCCGCTCCTCATCCGCGAAGAGGCAGGCACTGTCTCGGTGTGCGGCACTCTTGAACCGATACGGTTTGCCCCAGAACGTTTTGTAAACTGGAACGTCTCGACAGGAGCATACATCCGGAGTACTATGCTCGCTTACAGCCGACGGCTTTGTCTGTCGCTTCGAGCCTTCCAATTCCGCTGGAAGAGACGTCGTTTCACACTGCTGCCATGATGGGGGTGGCCTGTCTATCCTGTGGTCTTTACTTCCGAGTTAGCACACGGCCTCAAGTGCCTGTAGCAAACAGCGGCATACCTTCGCTTGACGCAAAATGTCGGTTACGAGTATGTATCTTTATTTTACGGGGTTTTGGTCGATTCACACCGTTCAAACCCCCTGGCGGATTTCCACCCAGATCCTGACCTAGAATGGAGGTTTGATTCTGCTGATAATCTCTCTTCGCTGCCATGTTGCCAGCGAGGCCGCACGGGATTGCGGGACTTCGACAGGAAAGAAATCAGGGTAAGGCTATTTTCTTAGTGTCTTGACTGTTCCAGCAACGAAGCCACAAAGAAGCCCACGAGAATCGCCGATGAGGAGGCCTGGTTGACCGATAATGGAAGTGTCTGAATGACGGCAAGAAGTCGACAGTGGGCTCAGCCGTTCCACGAGAAATTGCAAAGCGAGGATCGTGCCCACCAGAGAGGGAAAGGGGAATGGGAGACATAGCCAAGCTGGGAGGAAAGCCACTCGAATGCACCTGGATACATCCAACGCACACCGCTATTACAGGGGCCATTGCTTGAGGCTCCAGTAGGTCCGACTGGAAAGCTGTGAGTTTCGATTTGCTGAAATTTTTGCGCCTGACTCGGCTGCAACTAATCATATCTATCCCAGGGCGCGGAAAACGCGACTTGGCAGGGAATTAGTGCCTCTTTGTGTCACATTTCCCTGGAACGAGGTCAGGACATCACACATCGACAGTGACTGGAGGGCAAGGCAACCTTTGGCGTCGAAGGACTGTTGCTATTGAACGCGGATTGGAAGTGGCCCCGCTCGCGAGACGTCTGTTGGCTTCGGATCTGTCGCTGGGCGCACACTAAGGATTATCTAGCTAGATTACGTCTGGTGAGACGCGAAAGAAGCCAGGTCGCCCCGCTTCTAGACATCTGTACGAGTAGAACAAAGGACCAACTCATCACCACCGAGGACGACCTAACATTAGCAATTCATAGATAACTAGAAAAAGAGTGCGCTGCTGATCACTTTCAATGAGTAATTAGAATATGTGGAAAGTCGATTTCAAGGCCAGCGTGTTGCCAGTACTCCTACGATGAGGCTGACAACCGTTTGGGCCCCCAAGTCCAGCCTGGCCAGGAAACTCCGATAAAAGCCACAATGACAGGGGTAAGGTCAAGGGTTAAGGCTAGTCCTACTGCAAGAGGGCGCGAGGAAGTTACCCTAAGGCAACTACTTATGTGATGACTGGCACCCGGGTGCTAGCCATAACTACAGGACCACCCACATGTTCTTCGACACGTCGTGGCCGCTTGTCCAAACCCATAACTTGTGTCCCTTACGCTGGACTGTTCACACCGGTGACTCTACTTGCAAAACCTGGCATTTTTGCTACCTACACTCTACTCAGGATGCCTGATATTACGATCAGGGATTGCTTGACCTCTTTAGGTTTCTACTATCCTTCAGCACATTACAGGAGTGTCAAGGGCGACATCTCGGCGTTCCTCAAAGCCTCCGTCGACCTCCTGTGGGCGTCAGATGAAAAGCTCAGGGTCACCGCGGACGGCTATCTGGCCACCGCAGCTGTGAACAACGCCTCTGGTTTCTGGAATTCCGACCTCGACCTCCGCTTTCGCTGGGGGACTGAGGAAGGGCGGGCTGATATGCAGACCAAGATCTGCGACGTCATGAAATTGATGCAGAAAAACGCACTCGAGAGTCTCCATCGCCGAACAGATCCATGTTCGGGTTGCAAGACACATCCACCGTCCGCAGCCCCAGCTCCGGCTGCGGTTCCTATTCACCAACAACCCCTTCCAAAGCTGGCACCTCGTTTGCCGCGTGTACAGAGCGATGTAGGACTCGATGGCACCGGCAGCGGATTCGCACCAACAAGACAACGACTATCCTCTCAAGGTGAGTATTTGGCCTTGTGCAATCCTCTCCCGGTCTCTCTCCCCAGCCTGACCAGTCACTTGTGTCGAAGATACAGCCACGTCCTCCCGTCTCTCCTCGCATGACTCCACTGCCACCTCGTCCTTCCTCCCATACGTCGACGACCCCAATGATTCAGACTACGAAAACCCGGAGCCGTCTGGAAAACGCAAGCGAGCGGCCCCGACTTCGAGACTGCGAGCCCGGCAAATCCCCATTGATGGGAAAGAGAAAACAGGCGGTGCCAGGCAAGAAGCCACCTCGACCGAACCAAAGTCTCAGGCAACTTCTAGCCCAGTGCTTAATCAGCCACAATCCCCCAGCTATGCCAAGGTTCCCCAGCCAACAGCCCCTCAACCGACGGCTGTACAGTCAACAGCCACTCAGTCGACCGTCCCACCGTCAACGGGTCCTCTACCGACGACCCCTCTGTCAGCCATTCCTCAGTCGATGGTTGTTCCCGACGCCCCGGCCTCGCCAAGCTCCATCAAGCTCCTAGGCAGAAGATGGGTATTCGAGACGGCCGCAGAAAAAGCCCAAGCCCTCGCGGCCACCAGAGTTCAACAGTTTGCCATGTTAGAATCGTTGGTGAGGGAGGAAGGCGACGACAATCAAGCCACCACCAGATCTCGAACATTCATGTTTTGTCACTATACGAAGGTGCTGGACTCGTTGTTGAAACACTCGGGCGGCGACAAGGAAGCCGAAGCACTCGTGTCGGCCGTCACCCTTCAGTTGGAGCTCGGAGAGTCCCTGCTGGAAGAGATGTATGGGGACAACAAGCCGTTGCTCCGCCGGCGGATCTGGGAGTTCGACTCGCAGACTGAAAAATGTCTTTTCGAGAACGGAGGCAATCCCGTTCGATGAGAGTCTAGTATATACAGTAGATACAGACGTATTTGGCGAGGGCGAGGCGATGATTTCCTGGAGCCCGACTTAGCGTCCAACAAGCACGCTAAAATTGGAGCCCGACCAGCGAAACCACTCGTCTGTAATTCAGTGTCGGCGTCACGAAAGGGAGGGCGGCTTGAGAAGCATGCTCATAGGCTGAGGAGGTCCAAGTTTCTAACCAGTGGAATGGTGGGTAGGATTCGTAATGCTTTCGGGCGAATCGCTTGAGGAGCTGTGTGTCTCCAATTGAAACATATTCATCGAGAACGTGACGAAAGACAGAGCAAGCGACACGCTCAGCACGCTTCAACTCTCCTGATGACGCGCGCGTGTTCGACAAAGGATGGTCTGAAACAGCATGATTGGCCAACGCGGCCACCGATCACGATGAGAGCCAAACCGCGAAAGGTCCATAACAGAGTTCGTGTATCTTATCTGATGGATCTTGAGACGTGACCCGCACGGTGCCCGATGCTCCCAGCGCTTAGTCAGCGTAGAGCGACCATTAGGTCGCGGAACGACCAGTAGACCGTGGAACGACCAATACAGGGCTGCGCCGACATTCCTCACGCAACAAGATGATGAACGAGCAACCGCCCAAAAATGACAGCGACAACGCAAGATATGGTCCTGTGACGGACGGATACACCTATTATCAACCCCTAAGAGGCCCCCGACGTGCTAAAAGAAAAGGCTAACAGGAAAGAGATGAAGATGAAAGCGCTCAAACCACGCGCGCCGCAGATGAACCACCCTGCGCTGTTTGACCCTCCAATCCTCGAATAACGTACCCTCGACCACGATACGCTCCTTTTCATACCGATGCATCGTACCTGGCCAGCCTATCCAAATGACGTATACTCCTTATTTATGCAGTCCCTTAAGCCACGCAAGCATTTCGACAACCGTTGTAGCGACTGATGTATATGCGACTCGATCGATACGACCCCATGGAAGGACCTTGTGTACATAGCAAAGCAATCGGAGATTGCCGAAGAGGGAGACAAAGTGTATCGTCAGCCGTGATGTCTGTAGAGCACGACGATGGGGTGGCCGCCGTGCCGTAAAGACACTGTTGATACAAACCAACGTACTACGTGCTGGGCTCCGGTGGCATCCACCAAGAAGTGCGCGGGCTGGAGTCTCCGTTGTTCCGACGAATCCATCTTCTGGATACATATACCAGAGTTGAGGGTTCGACGCGTCGGTTTCCCCCTTCTGGCACTATCCTGGTGACTACTTTTAACCCGATGGATAGTAATGAGCGGTCCCCGTACTCGGAGATATACTGTGTATGCATTCGCACGTGGACCATCTAACTCGGTTCTTTCACTTTTCTAGCCAACCTCTGGAGTCTAAGCCCGGCACTCTCGTGATCGAGCATGCTTAGACGCTGTGACAGATCGACCTCGCCTCGATGGTCTGCCACTTTTGCCAGCTCGTGGACAGGAACAGGCCCTGACCGAGTTTGAGAAATACAGAGGCCGCTCACAGCGTCCGCCAGGTCGACTCGCCCGGCAGTTGGAAAGCAGCCCCTTGGCGGATTCAAATCGTAGGGAGAGACAGTCTCCGTAGGACTGATGTCCATCGGCCCGGCGAGGACGTGAACTTGATCGGCTTGTGGCTGAAGGGACCGTGTATCAGCTAGTCGTGGGACATGCACGGGTCGTAGAACAGGGGTACGCGGCAGGTAACCGATGACGGGATGGTGTTGGCCTTGCATCTCCATCTCCATCTCCATCTGCATCTGCAAAGGATACGCGTCTAGTACGGGAGTCCCCGGTCGTGGCGGGTCCGAAGGCATCGGTGCCAACCACTCAGATCTGATATGAGTCCTACCACTGGCCAATGATACGAGCCCGCCGGTAGTATCAGTATCAATATTCACGAGACCGTAGAGTTGCGGAGCGCTACGCCGCCACTGCCGCTGCCGCTGCTGGAGAGCATACATTTGCGTAGAGATCCCCGCCAGCCGGTCCTCGAAGGTAGCCAGATTCCTCGCGCACCGATTAAGTCGGGACCGGCGCTTTCGAATGCCCTTCTTGAGCGACGTGATGGTCGGCTCGTCCGAGCATTCGGCCTGTCGCCGAGTCTTCTCGAGTCTCCTTTCGGCCCTCCGGATCTCGGACGTCAGCTTGTTGTGGAGCGCCACCGCGCCGCTTATGCGCTCGTGGATGTAATCTGCCTCCTGGCGGATGAGGGAGTGTTGCGCCGTGGCCAGGGTGGGTATCAACTCGGCACCGAACGGTGTGAGATCTCGGCGATAAATCATGTCGAGGATGTCCAGATCACTCAGCATGTACCAGCGAGGAAAAAATTCCAGTCAATGGAAGAGAGAGAAAAACCCTGTCTGAATGCACCCGACAATACTGTCTTTCAGGTGAGTTGCGGCTTTTGGCCGGTTTTGTGCGTCCAGACGTCCTCGTACAGAACCTGACACAAAGGAAAAAGGGGCTGGGCTGGCCATTCACGGTGGGGTTTAACAAAGACATCGTGGAATGCAAGTGTCTCAATACCACACAATGAAGCTCTGACCTAGCTGTACCGCATTGCATTGTGGGTATCTCCGGACGGAAATAGCTGCTTTGATCCCATGTTATGCATGCTTCGACCAACTGATCCGCCAGCCAAACCTACGGAGTATTTAGGACGTCGTCGGGCATGTCTGCAAGTTAGGACCTGCACATCAGGGCAGACTCATGCGCGTGTGATCTAAGTGGGACCATCGGATTACGGCATGAATATTCCCTGTGAGAGTTCTTCTCAAGCATGGTCTGAGTAAATGATTACACGAACAACGCAGGAGTCCCGCCACTCCGATCATCAGGGCGACCCGTTGAACCTGTGTTGAAACGTAGATATAAGCATATTTAGGTGACGGGAAGATTGTGAGCCGGTTGCGGCTAGTGCCTGAGCGTATCCACATAGCCTGCCTGTCTGGTTGTAGCGCGAACCTTAGACAGGCCAATGATAAGACACCGTTACTTGGCCAAGACCCACCCAGCCTTATACTATCTATCCACACGTGGAGAATTGCCTTTCAACCAGCGACGAGGACTTGATGATCGCGCCCGGGAATATAATTCAACCATCGCTTTTCGCCGATTTATTCGGTAAAGGACCTCGATTATGGTCCATCCCTTTCTTCCGTGCCCGTGCCCTAGCAGCCGTTATCAGATTGCTTTAGTGGTCCTCAATTATAGGATGGCGGTTCGAGTGGCAAGGGTCGCAAACAAAGAAAACCCCTGCGTCGAAGGAGTCTCTGTGCCCGTTTGGAGTAGTTACAATCTTCCTCTGGGCGAGGTTTGTGCCGAGCGGTGGTCCTCCAGGAGTTGATAGAGGCTGGGCGGGATGGACTGCACATTGGCAGCAGTGGAAGTTGAGAATAAGCCAGTCTCAAGAATGACTTCACGCGATCCGCGAGGATCTCCTCAGATATTCCAACCGCCATGTCTGGCCGGTTCTGCAAATCTCCAGAGTCCAGCATCTCTGGCTGCCTTCTGCACAACACCGACCTCGTCGAGCTTGACCGGACGATTAATCTCACTGTATCTTTTCGCACCATCCCGCTCACCCTTCGCACCCCTCCTCTCTTTCCCAACATGGGCGGTCGGAAAATACTGCTCCATAATGTTCACAAAAACGTCCTTACTCAATGCCCCAGCGAGCCAGTTCATTATCTGAACACCCTCGTCTTCCTTGCCCGGCATCACAAGATGCCGCACAAGAACACCCTTTTTGGCAATCCCGTCAGCTGTGAAACACAAATCCCCAACCTGTCTGTACATCTCCGTAATACTTTCTCTTGCCGCATCCGCATACCCATCTGCCTTCAAAAGCCTCTTGCTCGTCTCGTCTCTCCAAACCTTGAAATCCGGCAGATAAATATCAACCAATCCGTCCATCAACTTCAAGCTCTCTAGGCTGTCAAAGGCGCTCGTGTTGTACACAATCGGCAGGTTCAAGCCCATCTCTCTGGCGTGCAATATAGAGAGCGCGACCTGCGGAACCACATGCTCAGGTGTGACGAAATTGATATTATGCACGCCTCCCACCTCCTGAAGTTTCACCATCCACTCCGCCAACTCCTCGGGTGTCAAATCAAAGCCCACCTTTTGATGCGCGATATCGTGATTCTGGCAGAAGACGCATCGCAGATTACAACCGCTGAAGAACACGCTACCGCTGCCGTGGTGGCCCTGGAGGCAGGGTTCCTCCCCGAAATGAGGTGCAATGGTCGAAACCTTGACGGTTTCGGCGCCGATCAGGCAGTGTCCGGTGGTTTCGTAGCGGTTGACGTTGCACAGGCGGGGGCAGAGGTTACATTGTCGGAGATGCGCATAGGCAGCGGAGCGCTTTCTGGCGGCATCCGCGGAGGAGAGGAGGTGGTAGCGGGGGATGTGGTTGTCAAGAAGGAACGGAGGGGCGAGGTGCAGAGCTCGCCGAGTTGCACATGAGCCTGGCCGCACGACCGCGGGTTTAGCGAGGAGGGACTTGAACATCTCCAAGAGATGGGAAGTGGTGTCCCATTCTCGATTTTCGATCGCGTGGTTCGTGCCCGGTTACGTTCGCAGTGGCCGTCGTGGTAACAAGAGGGGCAAACAGACAAAGGAGAGAATTGGGAGGAAAGCAATGTTTCTCTAACGAGCAGGTGCATTACTCGTAATTCAAAAAAATCAAATGACATCATACCACGCTTCCCACACAGGCGTGACAGGCACCGAACAGGCCGAGAGGTCGCACTTTCGCGTGTTGCCTTATTGGTCAATTCTTCAAATGGCTCCAAACGTCCCCATAATCCGCATACAGCTCAAGGTCGAACTGGATTGCACGCGACGGGCCAGGACCAGGAGAGAGCTCCAGACCATAATATAAGGGAGGGCCCCTTCGCCCCTCGACTACATTCTTTACTTTTCTCTCTCACCACTCACTTCGCACACCATGCGGCCCGTAATCGCCGTCCCAGTCACGCTCCTCCTCATCCTCCGCTCCCACACCCGCCGATCACTCACCATCCCCGGCATCCTCACCGCAGCCCTCACGGCAACGATCCACGCCCTACATCCCTCGGCCCTCCCCTTCACTCTGCTCTGCGTCTTCTTCCTCCTCGGCACCACCGCCACAAAAGTCAAACATGACGTGAAAGCCACGCTCACCTTATCGAGCAGCGGCAGTTCCGGGGGCGAGGGGCCACGGACCAGCATCCAGGTTCTGGCCAACAGCGGGTGCGCGAGCATTCTGTGCGCCGTGCACGTTTGCCTTTACGGGGTTGCCGGCAACACAGCGCCGTCGTGGTGCTACGGCGGGAGCAAGCAAGATCATGATCATCTCCCAGATATATTGCTCCTAGGGATTATGGCCAACTATGCCGCCGTCACGGCGGATACGCTGTCCAGTGAATTGGGGATCCTGTCGAGCTCTCAGCCGATCTTGATCACGCGCCCGTGGAGGGTTGTGCCCAGGGGGACGAACGGCGGCGTCACGCTGGCAGGACTGCTCGCGGGCGTGGGCGGGAGTGCTGCTATTGCCGCGACGAGCCTGCTGTTCCTTACTTTCTGCACCGGGTCGACCCTCAATGGTCCTGGGACCTTCCTACTGCTTACGGGCCTAGGTACGATAGGGACCCTCCTCGACTCACTCTTGGGTGCTATGCTTCAAGCCTCCGTTGTGGACCGCCGGACGGGGAAAATCGTCGAAGGCCCCGGTGGAGTGAAGGTTCTCGTCAAGTCAACGCCGAAGCCTCCAACACAGTCGCATGAGCATGCTCGGAAAATCAGCGGTGAAGAGAGCCGGCTCGTCAACTCCGGGGCTGATATTCTGGACAACAATCAGATCAATCTGCTCATGGCATCCATCGTGAGTATAACAGGCATGATGGTGGGCAATTGGTTATAGACATAGAACACAACCGCGAAATGCGAATCATGAATATGAATGACCACTCATGGTATTAAATTTCGTTTCTTTCCTTCGTCAACCGGGGCGTCATGCCTATATTGTTACCATTATTTGCCGGATATCTGTAGTCCGGGTAGATTTCCTTCGTGTATCCCATCCATCCAGGGAGGGCTCTTTTCCATTCGAGCAAACTCCATCTAACTGAGTCATAAGTTTTGTGCGGGTATCATGATCGTCGCGAATCCAAGCCCAAGTGCTCTCCCATTAAAATTGCAGATTTTTCCTCCCAAGAACCCCAATTCTTCCAACATCGTTTGCTTTGAGCCTTAGATAACAAGCCAGAGAAAAAGCGCGGCAGCCAAGGGCCAGCTGAGAAGGCCAGAGACAGAGACCCGAGCCTGGGTTGACGCACCGCCGCCGACAGCTGCCGACTGCGTCGCAGAGGCGGTGGCGGACGTCGACTTTGACCCAGTCTGCGCCGTTTGTGTCGAGTGGGACGCAGCCGTGGTAGGGACAATTGTGGTCGACTTCAGGCCAACTCCGCCGGGTCCAAAGGACACCGACGGGTGCCCGGAGCCTATGCTCGTCGTCACTCGAGGAGCATCCGACCCGATGCGGTAAGTGGTGCCGCTGATAACGGCTTCGGTGCCATCAACAGAAAAGGTCAAGCCTTCTGCGGTAATGACAACAAACGGTGAACCGCCTGGCGCCAAGGTAGTGCTGCTCAGCCCGACTCCGGCTGGACCGAAAGACACCGTCACATGGTCGGGGCCGAGGGTTGTCGTCACTTCAGGAGCGTTTAAGCCAACGCGGTAGGTGGTCCCACCGACGATGGCTACAGCGCTCCCAACAGAGAACGTCAAGCCTTCCGTCGTGTACACCACAAATGGCATGCCCGTCACGCCACCAGGCGCCACAGTTGTGCTGGGTAGTCCGACACCGCCGGCGCCGACCGAGATGCTCGTCCCATCGACGATGACCGTAGTGGCTGGCGCGCCAGGTCCAATCCTGTAGGTCGTTCCAGATATGATCGCTGCCGTGGGTCCAACGGTAAGTGTCAAGTCACCCACGGTCGTGGTAATCGTGCCCGTGGGCACCGGCGTCACTAATTGCTGCCGTTGAGGCTGCACCAGCGTGATGGTGGCTGACGGGGCCACGATTTGAGAAGGCTCCAGAGTGAAAAGGACACCGGAAACCTGTACCGTCGTAGGTGCCAGATTGGGAATTGCAAAGGTTTGACCCCCGATTGCCACACTGTTCGATGGTAAGACGACCACAGGTACACTGCCGACCGATGTTGTCAGGGGAGCAGCAGCAGGCGCTGGCGCATGGGTAATTGGTGAGGCCGTTACAAAAGGTGAATTAATGATCGAAGCAATGATGTTACCCAGCCCACGTGTCGTTGGCGTGCCGGTATTGACGACTAGCGACTCTTCAGTCGATCCCGAAGTTCTGATAGAAGCGAAGGCATCGGGCGGTGGAGATGCAGTGTTTCCACTACCACCACCGCTGCCAGAGTTACCATTGCTTCCATCTTTGCCAGTCTGCCCACCGGTACTGCCCCCACTGTTCCCTCCATTGTTACCGTCGGAGCCACCATTGTTACCACCACCACCATTCGGGGGTGAAGGAGGGGTTTGAGTTGGGAAGTTGAAGTTGATATCCAGGGAGCTCGTCGGTGGCACGACCACGGTCACTGGTGTCTTCTTGGTCACAACAACAGTGCTCGTATAGTCGACACTCGAATATACGGCGGATGAGGCCGCAGGCGCAGCGCTCTCGAATGGAGAGTTCGGAGGAGCCGGAGCAATGGCTGGTGTTGCATTAGGTGGGGCTGGTCGAGGAGCTGCGGAATTGAATGGATCGGTTGCGCTTGCCACTAGCGGAACCTTTGGGTTTGTGTTAGTTGAAGCGGCAGGAGTGAGGAGTGGAACGAACGACTCGTCCAGGGGCATGATTGTTGCTGAGCAGGCTGGTAAAGGAGTGATCATCGTCGGCGTGTCGGTCACGGAAACATTACTGGCGGTCACGGTGACATCAAACCCTTCTGTGACAGTTACATAGACGGTAGGAGGTACGGAGCCATAGTAAGTAACCGAGCCAGTACAGGTGGCTGAGGGCGTCGTGGCATTCAAATCGATAGATGTTGAATGGTTCGTGAAAACCCCTGTGAACGAGGGAAATCTTGGAGGTGTCTTCAGAGGCGGTTTGGTCGGAATTGGGGGTGTTGTCGGATTGATCGAGATCCCGGCGTCGCTGGGGATTGATGTAGATATAGTTGGAAATGAAATGGTGACGGCGGAAAACCAACAGCCTGGATCAAATGGATCGCAATCCAACGAAGGGATTGGGGGAGGGGTGAATCGAGGACTCGAGCCTGTGTTTGGCGAATCTATTGTTGAAGCGATGCCGGAGAAGGTGGAGCCAGAGTCGTCTGGGTCGACATCCACTGGGGGAAGCGGTGGAGGGATTGCTGAAGGACCCAAAACCGTGCTGGCGAAAGTTGGATCATATGTATCGTTTGGCTCGTAGCCGGGCGGTGGGAACGGAGGAGGAACTAACGTAGGGGCCGAAGCCGAAGTGATTGTATCCGCCAAAGGCGTGGTGCTGGAAATGACTGTTGGTGTCGTGGAGGCAGTACTGGAGAGAGTCGTGTCGCCGGCATCACTGGGGCCGAATAGCGGTGGAGGGATTGGGGGTGACAATATCGAAGGACTTGAAGTTGTGCTCACGGAGACTGTCGATGAGGTACTGGGTGCACTGCTGAACAATGTGTCCGTCGAGACTGCCGAGGACGATGTGGAACTGGTCGACTCGGTCGTGGTCAACGTGGTGACGTCCGACTGAGAAAATGTTCCATTCGAGTAGGGCAGATCTCTGCGCATAAATCTGAGGGGCACCAGCTTGTCCGAGGCCAAATTCACGTTCAGATCCAAAGCCGTCGACAGTCTAGCACCTAGCAGAACGAGCGGCAAAAATGTATGCATCTTGCCCCAGAACAACCTGTCTCCTCTTGCTCCCATCAAATCTTAAGCGAATGGTATTCCGATGCTGGAAAATAACGAATGACTGTGCGAGATACAGCTGAAAAGGAGCCTCTCAACTCCTCATAGTAGCGAATAGCGAGTGATGGAGACTGGCGAAGTCACCGCCGGTCTAGTAATTGGAAGTCCAACCGTGGTGGGAGGTTTGGAGGCAGACGTCTGAAATTCGACAGGCATGGAGGTGGGATTTAAAGAGTGCGGATGCACAGGCTCTCATGTATACAGCACCTTCGGCTTGACTCCACTGCCAGAAAGGTGACGAGTGCTGCGCAACGGTCGAACGAAGGACACGGCCAGCCGATATGGACGTTGGTGATTGAAGGGAACGAGTGCAGAGGGCTGAAGTCTGTGGAAGGAAGTCAAAGGCGTGGCCGCAGCCAGAGGCACAAGACGCGGAGATGCAGAAACAAGGGAACAGCAAGGGTCCTTCGACCGACAGGCTCTCGTAGCCAGTCGTTTGTAGCCTCGAGCAAGCTCAGTGGCTCCGTTCCAGGCTTTCAATGCTTGCAGACCTGCGACTTCTGGGCACTGTTGGCCCTGCCAGCCTGGTTAGCCCGCGGGCTCTTCGTCATCCAACCCCATTGCACCGAAAGGCAACTGGTTGTTAGGTCCCAGCCACCATGCGATCCGTGCCCAAGTGGACGTGAAGATTGGCTGGATGGCCGGATTGAACAGTGCCAGCTAGCCACATTCACTGCCTATCGATGGCGAAGCGAGGAGGCCCCCGCTAGTTAGCTTGCCGGGAGATTTCTCTGAGTAAAGGAACGATGCAAGGGACGCCCCCGGCCCGCCAAGGAAGGAATACCGGCCGGCCCCATCTTCGTTCGGGGAAGGGTGCCCTGCGAAACTCGCTGCACGACAGAGTCGCTGATGGCTGCTCACTGGCCATGAGTTTCATCGTCGTCAAATCATACTCATCTCCAGGCTTACTTAAACAGAAGAGCCATAGAGGCTTAGGGCCAGGTGAGGTGGCTTCCCAATGCTAATTTGCCCTGCATCATGATTGGAACTCGGTCATATCCAGTGCGCGATCAGCATGTCATGCACGCAACCCTATCCTGAGACACGCCGCTGTCCCATCAATCTTCATATACGAGAGGTACATTGCCCGGTTGTCCTTCTGTCGTTGCAATATTCTCCTAAACAGGTCTTCGGTTCTTCCTCGAGTGTTACACAGCGTCCAATTTAATCGATGTGGCCAGGAATCTGGACCTCTGACTACGCCGACCAGAGCGAGAGTGCCACATGTTCCTGGATGAAAACAGACATCGGGCTCCACCGGGTCTGCCTTGTGGCAATCACGCTCAATCATCCTGCTCGTGTTCGGGTCGGGATGTAGGTACCACGTCAAGATTGTCGCACCAAGCCCCCGTCGTGCGACAGGACACCTAATCATGAGGCTCTCTGCGACATCAACGTCGATATCACGTCGGCGACGCAGCTAGCCGTCTAGAGGTCCCCGAGAGAAAGGCACATGTGTGTCACTTGCGATGCCATCCTCTGCTTGGGGCCGAACCGATCATAGCACCAGAAGAAGGAAGGTGGCATATACTGTGTATGTACAGTCGCGCAGGCACGTCAACGTCACTTACATTGTTGTGGAAGCCGAGCAGAAGAAGTTAGTCTCGCCATCAAGTTGCTGTACCGAGTAGTACATACTTTGTCCAGTACGCCGTACGTTTGAGTCTCCAACTCGGAGTGCATGATCGAGAATACTTAAGCTGGGGAAGGAATCTCAAAATAGTACTGCACGTGCCCATCAATTGAAACGAGAGGCATTCGGTGAGCAGTTTGCGCAAGCCAAGACCACCGTCTCAGATGGCTTTGACTTACCGAAAGTGCTGCGGAACGTCACATTTGGTGGCACAGTGTTCAAGTTGCACTCAAACCGTCATCAGGAGAGATGTCGCTTTGAATGTGAAAGCGCACCCAGTATACAGAGCTCACTGGCAATCTGTTAATTGTGCTACTGCAGGCTCGAGCTTTTCCTGAAAAGCGTACTATATCTGCGTAAGAATTCAAGCGGTTTTTCGATGCTGCCAGCTACAGTAGAGGGGCCATCACACTGTACCCGTGCCATTTTCTCCTCTCTAAGCAAGGGGCGTACCTGAGACGTCTCCATCAGAGACACCGACAGGCCAAAGAGGTGCTTCTCGCTTGCTGATTTGCGGGCGGCGAAGCTACTCCAGTTAAACTTTGTTCCCTTTCGGCTTGGTATCAAATTCGGCTCCCTGGGCTCCTCCACCCGCGACTTCGCAGTCGCAAACTCGCTCTCGGGGAGAGATCTTTCGCTGCCTCTCTGGATGAGACGCTGTGGTTCACCTCCATACACGGCCTTGTCACGTCTGTCGTTCCCAATTGCAATTGCAGTCCACTCGCTGAATAACTCTGGCACAGCCTCTATCGCTATCATCAGTTGGGAGCATATCCTTTGAGCGCGGTTGGGTCGATTGAATTAGACATCCAACAACTATGCCTGCATTTCGGACATCTCGACTCGTGGCATGACGCGCTCAACACAGAACAGCCGCATCATGCCTCCCTCACACTCGTTCAACGGCAATCGTCTGATTGCCCTCGTGGCGCTATTCTCTCTCTCCTCGGTTGGAGCTGCAGAGCCTGCACCCATCGTTGCGACAACAACCACGGATTTCTTTGGTTACGATGGCCTATGGTCGGCTATTAGCATCAGAGTTGGATCACCCGAACAATATGTTTATGTCCTTCCGAGTACACTGGGTCAGGAGACGTGGGTGGTAGGGCCGGCTGGCTGCGACGGGACCACAATCTGCGAGAACAAAAGAGGAGGCCTGTTTGCCGCAAATGAATCATCGTCATTCAAACCTGAGGGCTTGTATGAGCTCAACTTCAATCCCCAACTGGGCAATACCGGTCTTGGATACTATGGCCTGGATACGGTGTCCTTGGACGATACGACTGCTGTGCCTGACCAAATCGTGGCCGTAGTCAATTCTACAGGGTATTGGATGGGGAGCCTGGGCCTCGGAGTTCAAAACACTCGTTTCAGTGGCTCCGAGAACATCTCGCCGCTCCTGTCAAGCCTGATCGAGAAACGGAACGACATCTCCAGCCGTAGTTATGGCTATACTGCGGGGGCATCGTACCGTAAGTGGCTCCCCTTCCATGAACGACAGTCTGCTGATGAACATGGTTAGGTCTGAAGAGTGTACCGGCGTCTCTGACATTGGGAGGAATTGATGCAAATCGATTCGTGCCCAATGAAATGAGCTTCTCATTGAGCCAAGACTATGCTCCCGTCGTTGCTATTAATTCCATTACACTCTCGTCAAGCGCAGAATCCTTGCCCTCAAACTGGAATGCTAACCCCCAGACTCTTTTGGATTCTTCTCAAGCCGGTCTGTTCACCATCGACTCCTCTACTCCCTTTTTATGGCTTCCGGAGCAGGCCTGCGACGCCTTTGCCAGTGCCTTGAATCTTACCTACGACGATACCCTTCAAACCTACCTCTTTTCGACCGATAATTTCTCGTCACCGGACGCGCTCAATGCGTGGAATCTGACTTTCACATTCACTCTCAGCAACCTGCCAGATTCCTCAAGCGGACTTGAACTCAGTTTACCTTACGACGCCTTCAACCTTCAACTTACATATCCGTTCCCGAACCTGGAGGCCGATTTCACCTCGGCGCCCACAAACTATTTCCCGCTGCGAAGAGCGGCCAATTCGACACAATATACTATTGGCCGAGCTTTTCTGCAGGAAACCTACCTCATAGTTGACTATGAACGAAATAATTTTTCGCTTTCACAAGCGGTGTTCACCATGGATGCGGTCAGCAACGTAAATCTCCTGTCGATATCGCGTCCAGCAGGAAGCACGTGGCCAGGACCAGGAGGATCTGGATCTGGACTGTCGACAGGCGTGAAGATTGGAATCGGCATTGCGGCCGGACTGGGAGCATTGGCGGCGTTGGCTCTCATCTGGTTCTTTTGTCTCCACAAGAAGCGTTCCTCAACGAGTCCTGGAGCAGAGAAGGAGAAGGCAAAACGGCGGACATTGCTTGGTCGGTTCGACCGCAATCCGGATTCTCAGACGACAGTTTCTGAGCTGCTCGGTGACAAGCGCCAGCCGACTGAGGTCCCCGCAGATTCGTCGGCCAGTCGCTTCGAGTTGTCAGGCGATACACCGATCGAGATGCCAGCTGGCCCTGTGTCACCGAGTTTCTTCCAAACCAGTGACAGCAATCCGAGAGTGTCGACTTTGATGAGGAACGATCCTCGACGACCAGCAGAGCTTGAACAACAAAACTTGGGTGATAAAGCGGCAGAGGCAGCAGCCAGTGAACGATCCGGATCACCCGTTCCACCATACTCTCCTGCGGAAATCAATCATCGTTTTAGTAACAGCATCAGCCCGTACAGCGTCAGAAACAGCCGGGCTTTCGGAACAGTGTCTTCTGACGAGCAGGGCATCAGCCCGGTAGGCCATTCCAGGGGTTCAAGCAACACCAACAGCAGAAGCATGCCGAGCCCAATATCCCCAGAGATAGCCTCACGACCACGCAATCAACTCGCGTCCAGCGAAGGCAGCCTGAACAGTCCTACCGGGAGCGCCAGCCATAACAGCCTTCTCGTACCACAACTGGGGGGCCGTCCACCGTCGCGGTCGCCGAGTACGGGAAGCAGGTTCGTAGAAGAGGGCTTGAGTACAGTGGCAGAAGAGCGAGCTACCAGCCCACCTCCGGCTACGCGACCACAATCTAGTGCTCCCAGGTTCAGCTGGGAACAATGAGCCTCGTTTATGTGCGGCCTGTGTTTGACGACGTGATGATAACATGCCTGTAATGATATCTGTCGGATTTGTGCTTGAGATACTACTTCGAGTTGGTAAAAGCTAAGTACCACGTTGGGTGTATAGTACTGGGGAGGATACCAGTCCATGATATTGTATAGGATGTAAATAATTCAAACAATCTGATGCTTGCCTGTGCGCGCCACTTGACTAAAGCGTGAAGTCCTTGTATTTGCCGCGGACCTCGCTTCTCGCTTCCCCAACTTTTCTCCATGCGTCACCGAGAAGACATCCATCGCGACAACCCTACGTCCCGGCCACCATGGGCAGAATCAGCTAGAGCCCAAGGTCTTCGGCCACTAGCATGGACACTCATAGTTTTCGCGACGAGTATCTGAGGTGAGCAGCGATGGCGCTCACCAGCTGGAAAGCCTTCCCTTTCTTCAGCGTCTCTCAGGTCCCAGTGCCCGCAGATGAAGACGGCTCATATGTATTCGACGTAAGTGTTGCATCTACCACTACCGCTCTCTGGCTCATCCTGTCATACAGAATGTCGTGTCTCTCACTACAGGGGCCGATTCCCTCTTCCTTGGGTCCTCCGATGGATCAGTGCGCGTTCTCTCGCGCGCCTTGAAGGTGGTCCGCACCTTTCAAGCTTCAGAAGCCCCAGACGCTGCGGTCACCCACCTGAGACAGATTCCTGATACGTCCTTCCTCGTCACCATCTCGGAGAACCTCTCATCGGACCCGTTGCTGAAAGTTTGGGCATTGGACAAGCTCGAAAAGAAGACGGGTGCGCCACGATGTTTGTGTACAATCGCTGTGCAGAATGGCAGAAGGCAATTTCCCGTCTCAGCCTTTGTCGTCCTCGACGACCTGACACAGGTGGCCGTGGGCTTTGCCAATGGCTCTGTTACGGTCATTCGAGGCGACTTCGTCCACGATCGCGGAACAAAGCAGAGGACAGTGTTCGAGTCGGAAGATCCAATCACCGGGTTGGAGGTACGTCAAAGCACGACCAAGGTGCTGTACATTGCGAACACGGCGAAGATATGCAGTCTCGTAATATCTGGAAAGGGCCAGGGCCAACCCGTCAGGACGGTTGATAATCGAGGGTGCAATGTTGGCTGTATGACTTACGACCGTGAAACCGGCGATGTCGTGATTGCTCGTGAAGATGCGATCTATTATTACGGCGCGAGTGGACGCGGTCCCAGCTACGCGTTCGAGGGCCCCAAGAAGAGCGTCAAGATCTACAAGGAATATGTCGGCGTTGTCTGTCCACCGCGAGTGGCGCAGGTCTCCAAGTCCAAGACATTCAGAAGGTTGGGGGGCGAGGAGATCGATGAGTTGTTCAGCAGCTCATCATTCACTCTCCTTGACACCGATCTGAAGTATGTTGCTCACACAGAGTCACTGCCCGCACAGGTCAAAGAGGTCTTCGCAGAATGGAATGAACTCTTCTTGTTGAGCGTGGAGGGTAAGCTCTACAAATACCAGGAGAAGACACTCCAACAGAAACTGGAGATCCTATATCAGCGCAACCTGTATATTTACGCCATCAACCTTGCGCAGAAATCTGGTGCCGATAAAATTCAGCAGAACATCATCTTCAGAAAATACGGCGACTACCTGTATCAAAAGGGCGACTACGACACGGCCATGCAACAGTACTTGCGCGCCATCGACAACACCGAGCCTTCGCAAGTCATTAGGCGATTCCTGGATACGCAAAGGATTCACAACTTGATCGACTATTTGGAAGAGTTGCACGATCACGATCGAGCCACCGCAGACCACACAACACTGTTGTTGAACTGTTATGCGAAACTCAAGGACACAGAGAAACTAGATGCCTTTATTCGGACGCCAGGGACCGCGAAATTCGACGTGGAAACGGCCATAGCAATGTGTCGCCAGGGCGGCTATTTCGATCAGGCTGCTTATCTTGCGACCAAGCACGGCGAAAACGAATTGGTCATTGACATATTGGTGGAGGATTCAAAGAAATACGCCGAGGCCCTGCAGTACATTTGGCGATTGGAGCCCGATGCAGCATACCCGGTGCTGATGAAATACTCCCGCAGCCTTCTCGAGCATTGTCCAGAAGAGACTACGAAACTCTTCATCCAGTACTACACAGGGAAATATGCTCCAAGGAAAGATGTTCCAGCTGTATCGGACGTGCAGGCACAGACCGGTGGAGGGGCATTCCAGAGCCTTTCTGCCCTCTGGACGTTGCCTTTCATGAACCGATCTGCTACTACCGACGCATTGGAAGCCCCCGGACCGGACGATCAAACTGCTGCCGCCGCGGCCGACGACGATCAGACACCAACGTACACCAAACCGCGACCAAGGAGTGCGTTCTCTTCATTTCTTGCGCACCCGTCCGAGTTCATTACATTTCTCGAGGCTCTGATCCTCCAGGAGAACCTTCCGAAGGAAGATAAAACAGATCTATCAACGACGCTGTTCGAGATGTATCTCGAGGCTGCGAACAATGCCACAGGCGCTGCGGAGAAGGAGAAATGGCAGCTCAAGGCGACTAGCTTGATTGCTGACAACAAGACAGCATCTCTGGATTCCACTTCGATTGACACCTCCAACGTGTTGCTTCTATCGTCGCTCTCCAATTTTCCTGCTGGAACGACTTTGGTTCGGGAACGAGAAAATCTCTACGCCGACATCTTTCGTTCTTTCACTTCGGCCAAAGACACATCAGGTGCTATTTCAGCACTGCGGAAGTATGGTTCGAAAGATCCATCTCTATACCCTCTTGCGCTTGGCTATTTCTCGTCTTCGGAAGAGGTACTAAAAGCGCCTGGGGTCAAAGAAGAACTGCAGAATGTCCTGCGAAGGATTGACCAGGAGAATCTCATGGCGCCTCTCCAGGTCGTCAAGGTCCTGTCGCAAGGAGGCGCTGTCACAATGGGTCTGGTCAAGGGGTATCTCTCCGACAATATCTCTCGAGAGCGGAAAGAAATCCAGGCAAATCGGCGATTGATTGACTCGTACCGTACCGAGACTGCTTCGAAGAAAGCCGAGCTGGGAGACCTAGGCACGAAGCCTGTCGTGTTTCAAGCCCGGCGATGTTCGTCATGCAATCGTAACCTCACCTTACCGATGGTTCACTTCATGTGCAAACATTCGTTTCATCAGGAGTGCTTGAACAAACCGGGTATCGGCATGGATGAGAACGACGCCAAGGTCGAATGTCCACTCTGCAAGCCCGGCAATGACACTATCCGCGCGATTCGGCGGCAGCAGGTCGAGAGCA
Source organism: Phialophora tarda (assembly GCA_016109495.1). Taxonomy (NCBI): domain Eukaryota; kingdom Fungi; phylum Ascomycota; class Eurotiomycetes; order Chaetothyriales; family Herpotrichiellaceae; genus Phialophora; species Phialophora tarda. The sequence continues at coordinate 1,213,651 of JADWPL010000005.1, read as the reverse complement.
CTGGACAGCACGAATTGTTCAAGGCTGCATTGTCTCGAAGCAATGATCGCTTTGGCACCGTGAGCGAGTTCTTCGGGAGGGGTGTCATGGCGACGGCTCCCGCCACGGATTGATAGAGTGATCAGGAAAGACAGGTCTGTCGAGTGCACTGCCTCGTTTCAATCACCATAACCGTAGAGCTGCAGAGGCATTGATCACAGGATATCAAATACTACTTCTGGGACGGATTCAGGAAGACCTATATCCGGGCTGTGGAGACGACAACCCGGAGAATTTTCAAGCCAGGATGTCAGACCACAAGGGGTGTTGCACTTTGGTGCGATCGGAGAGTCCCAAATCCGAACCCTTGTCAGACAGTCTGAGACCCAACTTTCAGCCGCATCCAGAAAGCTGTGCGAGTCTGAAGTGGGCACAACCTCGCTGCACGCACGAGATCAGTGTGCTGGGGCTTGGATGACGGCACCTCCCGCGCATACTTCGATCGCAGACTCAAGTTCCTGAACAAAGAGGGTGGTTTCTATTTGTAGGCTTTTAGGGCTGGATTGATGCGAGACTAGGAGTGTTGACGCGGCGTGGTGGGGGAACCAGGAGCGGGGAGGAAATGAATGAGGGGGGGTCAATATGACATCCGGCAGGGCAAACGCTGTTCGTGCCTTCGCCGGCAGCCGAATAGAGTACGCGGCCAGGCATGAAGGAGGTTTAATGGAGACAGAGGAGTCAGGATGAGAGATGCCGCGCGCCGCAAGGTAGCTCGCAGGGAATTGAGGTCGAGAACTGCAAATGTCCTAATTGCGCAGTAGTGATGACGCGATAGCGCGCAAAGAGGGAAGTGTGTCTTCTGCCTGTTGTGCCTTCTGTGAGAGTCACTGTGCTCTGCTGGTTGCCTCTCACCACGAGCGATCAGCGTATCGAGGATCGTCAGAGTCGGTGTCAGTTTCACCATTTCGGGTTGTTGTGCTTCGACGTCACATTTACTCCTCGGCGGATTAGACAAAACCTGAATCAGATCCTGATATTCATTCCGTTGTATATACTGTCGCATTCGGTGGCAACGAGCGCGCGACCATCGTAAAGTGGCGTTACCACATCCTCGTGGGCGCAGTCGCAGCGGCAGGGCGGTTTATCCGGGTGAGTGACGACGCCCAACGAAGGCGCCCCGACGCCCGGAGCGCTGAGTTCGGTATCCACCGGCCAACTAACTGCACTTACTCACCACCGACTGCATGTTTTGCCCTCGCTAACACTACTACCAAGTTAGCCATCATCACAAAGTCCGTGACGCTGCCTATCGACACATTTTGCAGCGGCGTCAGAAATCCTGCACTGACACCTGTCGTCTCTGCTCGGCCCGCCATTGCTATATCCATCACTATTCTTTCGAACACATTCTTCCCACTCAGTTCCCTCGTCAACAAATGCCCCTCCTGCCTCGACACGATCCGCTCCGACTCGGCCTATGACATTGCACGCCTGTTCAGTCTGAAGGCGCAGCTGGAATAATATCACCGGTCTCTCACTCTCCCCCTCCTCTGTCTCTCATCCGCAACCATGGCAGACGCCGACCAAGCCATCGCGGAGGTCTACCGCAAGATCGAGCGAGAAAAGGCGCTTATCAATGCCGCCACGCACATGCGACAGTCGACCAACAACGCCGCCGTCCAGGCACGTGTCGACAGTAACATCCGCGACAGCAGACGAAACATCTCATACCTCGAGGAGAAACTGGCAGAATTGCAGTTGAGACAGCGGGGCCCTAATGAGAGCGTCGCTCCGACCCCGCCTGCGCATGGCGGTTCGGGCTACCAGACTCCCACCGATCCCCGTTTACAGCAGTCACGATACCAGCATGGAGGTGCCCCAACTCCTCCGCCAAAGGATGAGAGAGGCTATTTCAACAATGAAAGAGGCGACTATGGTGATCCCGGCCCAGGTGGGTACAGCCAGGGCGGCACTGGCATGATGCCTCCCCGAGCACCGTACGGAGATCCTCGACCTTACAACGCTCCCGTCCCCAAGGCGCGGCCGAATTTCTCGAAACTAGGTATTTAGCTCCGGACGGCCGTGTCAAAGCGATGGTTACTGACTGGCGCTGCTAGATCTCATCAAGTACGATACCCCATACCTGGGACCCAAGATTCAACTTATGCTTTCCCAACTAGAGTTCAAACTATCCGTTGAGAAGCAGTATAAACAGGGCATCGAAAAGATGGTGCGGTTATATCAAGACGAGGGTGACAGGAAGAGCAGGCTAGATGCAGAGGGTCGGCGCATTGAGAGCAACCAGAAGGTGCAACTGCTCAAACAGGCTCTGAAGCGATATATGGACCTCCATGTCGACATCGAAACGTCGGATGCAGCCGACGGTGAGTGGAACACCTTGGGTGGTTCACAGTGGAAGTATGACTGACTTCTGTGCAGATGACAGTCTAAACGCTCCGAACATGCGGAAGCCGCTCACGGGTCACCTCGAAATGCGCATCCACGCTATCAAGGACGTTGATCACGCAGCCTCGTCCCGGTTTTCGAGAGGGCCGGAGACGTTTGTCATCATGAAGGTCGAGGACAACATCCGGGCCAAGACCCGGGCAACGCGAACCGATAAATGGACTGAAGAAACTCATCACGTCGATATCGACAAAGCCAACGAGATCGAACTGACCGTCTACGACAAAGCGGGTGACCGCCCAACCCCCATTGGCTTCCTCTGGATCCGTATCTCGGATATCGCGGAAGAAATGCGCCGCAAAAAGATTGAATCGGAATTCCAGCAAAACGGCTGGGTATCAGCAGATAAGATGGCTAATGGTGGAGGCCCGGGCAAACCAGGCCCTGATTTTCAGCAGCCTGCTCCGTTTATGCCTCCGGGAGATGCTGCTGGTGCTGGTTCCGCATCTGGATTTACTCAAACCCCCCAGCAACACGTCCAACCTGTTATGATCGATTCATGGTTCTCCCTCGAACCTGCGGGGAGAATCCACCTCACCATGAGCTTTCAGAAACAGACGGGCGGCAAACGGCCCTTCGATATCGGCCTCAACCGACAGGGCGCTGTCCGCCAGAAGAAGGAAGAGGTGCACGAGAAGCAAGGCCACAAATTCGTCAAGCAGCAATTCTACAATGTCATGCGGTGCGCACTTTGCGGAGATTTCCTCAAATACTCGGCGGGAATGCAGTGTGCAGACTGCAAATACACCTGTCACACCAAATGCTACCCGAAGGTCGTTACGAAGTGCATTAGCAAGGCAAACTACGAGACGGACCCAGACGAGGAGAAGATCAACCACCGCATTCCGCATCGCTTCGACAATTTCTCCAACATTGGGGCAAATTGGTGCTGTCATTGTGGTTATCTGTTGCCCTTGGGCAGGCGGAACGCAAAGAAATGCTCCGAGTGCGGCCTGACCTGCCATACGCAATGTCAACATCTGGTTCCAGATTTCTGCGGCATGTCCATGATCGTCGCGAATGAAATTCTGGAGACGATCCAAAGAACGAAGCACCACAACAAGTCCTCGTCAGTGAGTTCTGGTATGAGCAGCAGGACACTGAGACCCCAATCCGCAGCCAGGCCAGGCCCGACGTCCCCCACTCAGAGCTTTGTTAGCGACAGCACCACCCTACTGACGCCGCAGGTCTCGAACCAGTCGTATGATCAACACCAGGAACAACCCAAGCCATCTGCCGCAGCTATGAGCGCGGCTCAAAATATGATGTACAGCCAACCTCAAGCAAATCAGTCGCAGCAACAGCAGAGACCTCTACAGCAACGAGCCGTGTCTACCGCAGCAGTACAGGCGGCCGCGGCTGCCACCACTCGACCTCCATCTCAGCAATACAATCAGACCTTCAATGATTACAGCCCCCAGAAAGCGCCTGTTGATCGATATGCGAATGCTCGACCTCCTGCACCAGAGCAGACGCATGCTTCCTATGATCCCCGTGCTTATCAGCAGTACGACCGTCAGCCAGCACCGCCACAGATAGCTCAACATCAAGCACCTCAGCAAGCTATCATATCACCCCAAAGACCTCCGCCACAACAGCAAACACCGAGCTACGCACCTGCTCCCATCAAACCTGCTCCGTCATCACAACAACAGGTGGCAACGCCGCCGTCCGGTCGTGGAGCAGGACCCCGGATCGGTCTTGATCACTTCAACTTCCTCGCCGTGCTGGGAAAGGGCAACTTTGGTAAGGTCATGCTTGCAGAGGCTAAGAGCTCCAAGAAGTTGTACGCCATCAAGGTCCTGAAGAAAGAGTTTATCATCGAAAATGATGAGGTCGAGTCGACGAAGTCCGAAAAGCGCGTGTTCCTGGTCGCCAACAAGGAAAGACATCCTTTCTTGCTCAACCTGCACGCTTGCTTCCAAACGGAGACGCGGGTCTATTTCGTCATGGAGTACATCTCAGGTGGAGATCTCATGTTACACATCCAGCGTGGACAATTTGGCCTTAAGCGTGCTCAGTTCTATGCTGCTGAGGTGTGCTTGGCCCTCAAGTATTTCCATGAGAATGGTGTGATATACCGGGATTTGAAGTTGGACAATATCCTGCTGACACTGGACGGCCATATCAAGATTGCCGACTATGGTCTTTGCAAAGAGGACATGTGGTACGGCTCGACGACGTCCACCTTCTGCGGTACACCTGAATTCATGGCTCCCGAGATTCTCCTGGACAAGAAGTACGGTCGTGCGGTGGACTGGTGGGCTTTCGGTGTCCTGATCTACCAGATGCTACTTCAACAGTCACCGTTCCGAGGAGAAGATGAAGATGAGATCTACGACGCCATTCTCGCGGATGAGCCGCTTTACCCGATTCACATGCCCCGGGACAGTGTGTCGATCTTGCAAAAGCTGCTGACGAGGGAGCCGGAGTTACGACTGGGCAGTGGACCCGGCGACGCGCAGGAGATCATGAGTCATGCCTTCTTCAAAGGTGTAAATTGGGACGACATCTACCACAAGCGGGTCCCGACGCCATTCAAGCCCTCGATTAAGAACGAAAAGGACACCAGCAACTTCGACCAGGAGTTCACGAGCGTGACACCGGTGTTAACCCCGGTTCAGAGCGGTAAGACTGATCTCAAACGTTTTGTGGTTTGCAACATGCTAACGTGTACTCTGCAGTGCTTTCGCCCGCTCACCAGGAAGAGTTCCGGGGCTTCTCTTACACGGCCGATTTCATCTAGGAGAGAATTGAGAGGAAGATTCTCCGACAGTCGCCAAGCCGCAACAGCGAGGTGGGCGGCTTCCAGTCCGACGACGAGTTGTATGAGGGCATTATCCATAGCCGGCAGGTGGACGTCGAACTCTTTGGAGAAGATTTCGAGTCCTCAATCCGATTGGAGGCATCTCTACGCCCTGTCTTGGAGCTCAAGGGAAAATGTCGGGAGACATCAGCTGGTCAGGCTGCCACCGAGAATGAGCGTGAGGTCGAGATTGGGACGGCGCGAGCTGTTCCAGTAACGATGCCGGGCCTGCCGAACACAGTAGTCTGCTCCAAGCTCTCTGTTTCACAGAGAAGCACCCGAGGGGCTGGTTGCGGACATGGTCCAGACGAGCCGCATTCATGTTGGTGCCCTGCTGCTGAGAATGCCAAGTTCACGTGATCACGACAGCCGGATTGCCAGGCGGCTGGAGACAGAGGAGCGCAAGGGACAGGGTTTGAGCGAGGACGAAAACGAACAACGAAGCACATGCGGCGAAGGGGCATGAATGAATGGCAGCAGGTACCATAGCAGGAGCATTGGGATGGAGGTTGGATGAACCCAAAATACGCTCGCGCTAGGCCACATATGGGCTAGTCAGAAGCGTGGACGGCAATTGGTCCGAGCATCAATCACTTTTTCCCATTCGCACAGAAATGCACAAGTTGACATGTTGACACAGACTGCTTACCTCTGCCTTGATGGTAGCCATCTTCGAGACCGTCGCGCGAGCACTTGGCTCCGACGCGGCTTGTGCTCTGTTGTGAGCGTTCGACTTTTCGCCGGCTTCCGCGTCATTACAAGTCATCGGGTAACCTTCCCAGTCACACGAAGTCGCTGCTGCTTGTTTCGCCTCTCAGATTATTCAGAACGAGGACTCCAAGTGTCACTCTTAAGCACACCTACTCCACGCTTGTTTTACGCGGCGAGGCTACGACCCGGGTGGGCTGTGCCCAACTTGGAGAACTTTGACTGGTGTTACAGTAACTCCTCCACATCTCTTCATCTTATGTGCCCAGCTTAGAGTCCCCGTTGTCCACGACAGGTATCTTCGGAGAGCATATCGCGATGCAGAAAGGTGCCACAGCCGGTCGAACACAGGAGACACCAAGCTCTACAGCATGGACAGAAGCCGAAGAGCCGGAAAGAATGACGCAGCCGAATAGGCCTCGAGGTTACACCGCGAGACACCTCAGCAGGCTCCGGGTCGAAAAGTCCTCACACCATGTAGTGCCAATGAGTTACGAGTGTTAGAGCTCGTCCTCTTGCTACCTACCCGGCTTTGCATTTCCAGGGTCAAAACGTGCCTCTTTGCCGGGGTGACCCTAGAGAACAGCCTCAGTACGCCCTTACTTCAGAAGTGGCTGCGACTGCACAGCCTCCAAATATCTCAACCCGGATTATTATGTGTTTGGCATAACCCCAAAAGCACATGGGTCAGCTTCGGCGCGCGACCCTGAGACTATAGGAAACGCGCCTATGAGGCTCACCACAGACCACGAAATATGGCACTTCGCCGGGACTGAGGTTGCATTTGTCGGCAGCTCGGATGAGGACAATCTTCATCTACTGTATTTGGGCGTTCATATTTGGCCAGCGTTGGCCCGATTGGTGAGTCATTCAAATGGGACAACATGGACACCATCCCTAACCAATTCAACGAACGGACGCTTCACTCGACCTCTCCTCTACTCCTGGCGCTGATCATGTGGGCTGACGCCGGAGACTGAGTGGGTTAACCGACCAAAGCCTTGGTCATTTGAGTCCCATGCGCCACCAAAGCCATCAAGTCTATGTGCACGAGGGCGATTAGGGTCCCTCCAAGCATGCTCCGAAGTCAGTCGGGCGGCATACTCCGTACCAGGCGTGTGGATCTTTTGCGCGCCCCTGTCGTTCCCTGGTGATTAACGTTCCGCGAGTTGATATTGCACCGGGATGTCAAGTCAGCGAGCAAAGATTTCCATCCTATTTCGATATTTGAGTAATATGCCAGGACTTATTATCAGCTGGTGCAGACTCGATTCACCCCGTTGCCAGTTGCAACAAACTACTCAAACTCTTGTGTTCCCCGCCGGGGCCATCTATTAGATGGAGACCTCGGCGAGATACCCAGCCCTGTCGCAGTCGTACTTGTGCTTGATCTCCTCAAGAATGCACCACCATTACTCTTCGCGGCTTCCTTACTTGCCCCGCGGATCCTCTGCCACTCCATTTCTCCCTCGTGGAAGATACCCGTGTCCGGGAATAGCGCGACCCCCTCTTGAATCAGCTCGACTTTGGAGCTGCCAGTGGCTGTCGCCTCCGATGCGATATCCTCAATCTCACGGAAGATTTTCGGACTCACGAACAGCGGTTCAGGGGAAAGCTCCGACGTCGGAGAGACTGCAGACGGGTCGATCGCATCACTGGTGTCATATTCCTCAATGGAACTCAAATATTCCTTCCAGCCCTCACGACCCTTCATCATGGATGGAACGGTCTCGACGTACACCATTGACTGATCGCGCTCCGCTTCTCGGCCCAAAGCAATAGCGTCGGTGAACAGTTCCTTCAAATCATTTCTGAACGAGTCCACCCGTGCGTCGTCCAGCAATGGTTTCAAGGGGGAGACAACTTTTGCTTCAATCATGTCGACTATTAAGCGCCCGACATCCGTCCTTTCGTCAAGCTGACCCAGGATCTTCAATGTGGACACTCTCCAATTATGCTGGAAGTCCGCCCCATCGGCACCGAGACGCGAGTATATCTCCCTGAGAACCGTAGGAGTCGTGGCCCTGTCTTTCGTATGTTTCCACAGGTACTGTGAGAAAAAGGGCTGCCACACGGAGTTTTGGATAGCATCGAAGATGATGTGTTGGGAGATCGCCAATCGAAGGTACCGAGAGCAGGGCGAATCTGCAATGGGTACTTTCTCGAAACAAGATGATCTCCGTATCAGACTCAACGATGTACCGACTGGATCCTGTACCGTCAACGCATAAGCAAGTTGTCAAACACAACAACACCAACAGAAGGCTTCAAAGGAAGTTGGCCTTTCTCCTAGCTCAACCGCCGAACTTACATCCACTGCCCCATCTGAAAGGTCCGCGAAGTACACTGTCGCCATTTCGCTAACCCGCTCCGTCAGATTCGTGTATCGTCCCTCACTGTTGGTTGGTGATGAGTTAGCGCCAATACCACAGAGCCGGCAAAGGAGGAGGAAGCAGCTCGGCCTACTAATACTCAGACGGCTGCTTGATGACCTGATATTTCGCCTTCATGCCAGTAAGTTCCTTCTCCAGCGCAGTAACGTCCCCGCGTAACTTGGTCTGCATCGTGTCGCGGGTCAGCTTTTCTTCGTCGCGCTCCCGAGTCCTGTCGTTCAGCTCCTGTGTCAGTCTGGCGTTCTCACGCTGCAGTCCCTGCTTGTCGCCCTCCAGATCCTTAATCTTGGCGGCGTTGTCGGTTTCCAGCTGCTTCGCCCTCCGCTGCAGCTCGGCCTCGAGCTTCTTCCTCGCGTTTGCGAATTTTTCCTCCTGAACCTTTACCATGTCCTCATACTTTTGTTTCTCCTGCTCGCCTGCCATGGCCTGCGCAGATAATGCCGCCACTTCGGCCTTGTGCTCAGCCTGCAGCTCGGATTTCTCTTTCTCGTACTTGTCCCGGTCCGCCAGGACGTGTTTCCAGATTTCGGCGTTGCCAGCTTTCAGTCTCCGGATCTCCTCCACGAGCTCTTCGTCATTTCCGTACCGGCTGCCCACCGTCGTGACTATCTTGCCGAACTTGTCGAAGGTCGTGGACAAGTCGCCCACTGCGCCGTCGATCACAGCCAGGCCCTCTTGGAGTTTTTGTACGTTGACGACAATCTCGTTGTGGAAGAGACCGAAATGGGTGGTTGAAATATCGGCGTTGGAAGTATCGGCATTGGATTTCTCGGTGCCGACGACACCGTCACCTGCAACAACAACACTAGGGCCTCCGCCGGAACCATAAATGGCACCAACAACGCCAGGACCAGTACCGGGATCAGCGCCCGCACTGGTACTGGCACTGGCACCTGCACCATCCCCGGTGGTGACCCCGTTTGTTGCCCCGCGAGATTCACCGTCTGCGCGGTCCTTTAGTTGTGTCTGGCCAATGGTTCGTTGTGACATCGTAGTGGCATGTACCTGTTCGGATTCAATGTCCACGGTCAGTTAAATGTCGCGCTGGTTTCCCATTATGTTCGGGCAAAGTGAAATACTGGGAGACAACTTCAAGCGTTTCGAGAAGGAATCAAATCCGAATACTGCATGCACCGACTGGGTAAGGAATACAAAAACATGAAATGCATTACGTCGTTGCCCTTTCCTCGCCTCCCCCTCGTCAAGCTCCCCGGGCGAAGAAATTTGCTGAACCGAGCCTCGGCGGTCGAGAATTCGCGATCCTTTTCGATGGAAAACCTGTAGTTTGGAAGTTTCTGAGACATGGGACTCTACAGCAGCCACTATGGGACAAGTTCCCCCTTGCAAAAGAACGGAGACTGGGTGTGAGGGGATGGGATGGGATGGGATGGATGCCTCAGGTTGAGATACATATGTATGTATGTAGATTAGCTAGCTTCGACTGGGACGGGGACGGGGACTGGCATCGCGGACAATCACCAAGTTACTGTAGCTTCGACTGGCGCTGGGAGAGGCATTGGCATAGCAGGCGATCATCGATGATTATTTCGTAGCACCCAGATGTGTCCAATCTCAGCAGCAGGTCGAGCACTCTGCCTGCCTTCTCTCTTTGCCAATTTAGCGTGACCTCCTGGGAGTTCCGAGAGTCCGAGAGGTGCGTTCTAGACATCAACCACATGCAGAGACTTCGACAAGATGCCCCGTAAGTAGGTAGGTTGGTATTGGGTATTGAGTTGGCTTGGGTTGGGTCTGGTCGGGTTGGTGCACCGTTCGACCCCGACCCCGACCCGCCAGACAGACAGATAGACACAGTCGATAGTGCAGTAGTACTGTATCGAAGAAATCTCGCCCTCGCCCTCACTCCACCGGTCGATCCGCCACTTGTCATGCCATGAATGAAAGGGACGGCTTCACACCCACGCTGCATGCGAACGATCATGTCGTGCCCCAATACGCATGCACGCAATGGTAGGACGTATGTAGATTGTGGACGCACGCACGCAACAGGAGGACGTATGTGGATTGTGGACGCACGCACGCAACAGGAGGACGTATGTGAATTGTGGATGGCAGAGAAAGAAAATATTTTTCATCAATCAATCGATCGATCAAATCACGTCGCATTGGCTTTTGCGTGATTGGAAGCCTCGCATCGATATCGATTCCTTCAGACGCGGGGCGTTAGGGGCGCGCGCAGCCGGCCGGTCGGCCGGCCCGCTTAAAAGCGCGAACGCATGGTCTGACCACACTGCATACAGCAGACAGCACACAGCACAAAGGACAGCGGCGTTCCAGAGATGCGACGACACCGCGCATGTGTGAGATAAGGAGCCCACTAGTACTACCGATGATAGCTAGGTCGTAGTTGGGGTCGGGCGCAAGCGGACCTATCGGACGCTGTGAGCCGTTCGAGTCTTGGGACTTGGGGCTTGGTACGTCCGCCAGGCAGGCAGGCAGGTAGGCAGGCGGAGGCGAAACGAGGTGAGGCTGCAATTTGGGAAGACATGCAGCTAGGGAGGTAAGGAGGTTGGGAGTTAGGTGTGCGTTGTCAGTCAGTCACTTGAAGTTCATCCATCCATCCATTCGTCAATTGTCCTACAGGCAGGCTGGCAGGCAGGGAGGCGGGCTTGCTCAGAACGCATTGCCCGGCGAAGAAATCTGATTGGTGGCGCGGATTGGAAAAGGAGGATTTAATCAGTTGCTCAGAGATTGAGAGAGACCCTTGTCGAATTTCAGGTTCATCTCGAGAGACCAATGAAACTATTCAAATGGGATGGATTGGGGCTTTCCGCCCCGATTCCACGATCCAGGTGGACGAACTGCCGGCGGGCCGAAAGGGAAGCCTGGGGAGCTTAGACACCCCCTGGCCGCGCCGGTGGAGAAGAAACTTTGGCTGATCGGGCTGGTGTGTACTTTATTTCCATGTGATTCAATTCTTCTTGAAGGGCGACGTCGAGAGCAGGAACTGACTCATCCCTGGTACGGTGGTCCCTGGGGATAAGAGCAGTGACGATTGAGTAGGGAGTGACTACTGAATCTTACGGGCTACAGGAATATGGCGTTGCACGCTTTTTCACCGCCCACGTCGGACGTGATTGGCGGCAGAGACTCAAAATTCTGTCCATTGACTGGGGGACAAGTTCTAGCCACCCAGCTGGCCTCGATTTCATGTTCGTTCACACCACGCTTGGTGTTCGTGTCTAGACATCTGCGTTGTAGTATGACAGTGGCCTCAATTACCTGTTCTCCGGTAACCGTACAAAACAACATACACAGAGGCAAAGGATTTCCCAATGAGTATCAGGAATACCACGGTAGGTTCTCTCTGGAGAATCTGGTTCAAACATTGCGACAATTTTGGGGTATCATTACACCCATCCCCCAACTTCCAGCGGAGCTTCAGTCAGTGCTCATGTTCTAACAGCAAACGCTGCGCCTCACTTCAGGAGGTCGGATGCGGGAATCCAATCGTCTTAACCGATTTCCGGCACCCAGGGCTCCTCGCTTCATACCTGTACAGCATAATCTAGATCACGACACCTTGCGACTCATGGAAGTTGTAGAGACGTCTACTGACGAATCGCCAGCCTCGGTTTATTCTGTATCGACCATCCGAGACTGAAAAGCTCAAAGTCGGATGTCCCGGTCGGAGACATCTTGTCCAGCTCGTCTTCAAGTCAAGACCAGAGATTATGCAGGATGACCAAGTCATCGAGTTGTACACTTCGCGTTCTTTTCCGACCAAAAGCGTCAGTGGTCCCTTGAGGTCACAGAAGGAATAGCGGCATCTTTCATATTGCATTACCATGTTTTACAAGGGCCTCCTGTCCTTCCCACCTAGCCACAGACATCCTTTCCGCCCCGTCCTCCAATGCCCTTCCTCAACACCCGGTTAAGCTGGTCTTTCCGAGAAAACAAGGCAAAAACACAGCCACGACATGTAGCTTCATGCTGTACCTTCCCAATATTAGGACCAGCCCAATGAGGTCTGGGTTCAGTTATATAATGCGGTCGCACCGATTTTGATCTGTGGTACAAAATGGGGGATTTGATAGGGAAGTCCCAGTGACAACTCAGTACCGATAAACTATAGCCTGAATTCTTAGAAACACAATTCCCTTTCCTATTCTACCGGGAGGGCGTCGCTGCCTTAACTCACCCTCGCCTCCCTCTAACTCACCCCTGTTCAATCTTGACTCAGCCTACATCTTGGGGCGCTGAGGGGAGTGATTGGTAGTATCTGACTGGAGACTGACGCCCAGCAAACGTCCTTACCGAGTCTCTCAACTAAATCTTTTGACATCAAACGCGCCCACTAGGCACACTACGGCCCAGGCGCCTGTATCTGTTCACTCATGCCACTCTCACAGTCGAGAGGGGTTTCCGCTCAGTCACTCCCTACTCCGTATGTACTCAGAAATGCCCGCGACGAGGCGAGCGCACGAATCAACAAAATATTGCGTGCGGGTATCGGAATTAAGTTCCACGGGATGATGAGCTTCGCGAGAATAGAGCATTGAACAACTACAGGTGCCGTTCGGTAACAGTCTGCAGCGTCATAGGGACATATCTACAACCAGCTTGCCTCCACTTCCCTTGTGGTATTGATCAATCAAGTCCTCAATCTCCTCCAGGCGAAAGGCCCTGATAGTTGGCTTGATATTATGACATGAAGCAAACTGGAGCATCTCTCGAATCCGGCTTATGGAGCCCAGCGTGGTCCCAACGATCCGGATGTCTCGTAAAACCACATCGTTCGCCGCGAAATCGAACCCATTGTCCGATAAGGCGACAACGACACATGTGCCATGATTCCGCAGCAAATCCACGCCATATTGAAAAGCTTTCTGCTTGTCAGACAGCATAATGGCAGCATCGACCCCCGCTTCCGCCCTGTACACTTTCCCGTCTTCAACTCTGAGATTTTCAACCACCTCGGCCGCCGTCGTTGTTCTGGCGTCGACAATGGTGGCGGTCGTTTTCAAGTCCATGGCAACCTTGAGAGGTCCGTCAGCTGCGTCCACGCCAATCACGCGTAGGCCCATCTTCTCAGCAAACTGTAGCCCCAGATGACCCAAGCCACCACCGCATCCTATGATCGCCACTCTCTGCCCGGGTGATAATTGACACTTCTTGAGGGCTTGATATATGGTGATTCCCGCACACATCAGCGGAGCAGTTTCTACCGCGGTCAACCCTCCTGGGATTAAGACGGCTTGTCGGGCGTCGACGACTGCGTACTCGGCAAACCCGCCATTGCGGCTGACCCCATTCGATTTGGCTGCAGGGCAAAGGATCGAGAAACCTAAGGGGTCGCCATCGCCGTCTGGACTCGGCCCTGTGCGACACTCCAGACACTGTCCACAGGGGCGATAGCCACGACCGGGAGACCCAACTCGATCCCCTGGCTTGAGGCCTGTGGATGGGTCTGCTTGGACGACCGTGCCGGCAATCTCGTGACTCCCGATGAACGGCAGCGGTGGTTTCGTGGGAAATTGTCCCAAAGCAACTATTTCATCGGTATGGCAATACCCGGCAGCGTCGACCTTGATCAGGACGTCGTGAGGTCCCTCGATCTTGGGGATCGGAGTGCGCGTCTGCAGCTTATATGGTGTGCTGAAAGCCTCAAGGACTTGTGCTCTCATAAAGTCAGGAGCCTCGACTGGACTCATCCTTCGGCGCCTTCCTTTGCAAACGAACTTGTGTCAATCGAGTCTCGGCGCGTCAAAGGGTAGCAACCAACGGATACTATCCAACTTCCTCAACAACGCGTATCGTCACGGGTTTTAGGTGTTGGATCCTCAGAAATCCAGTCGTCCAGAGAGGTTGCAGTTTCCATTACCCAGTAGTTAAATCGGCGACATCGAGCCCAGGGTATCGCGGCGACGATATGATCATGATAGGGACGAAGTAATGGTTTCTCCATTCGTGAGATATGACAGGTCGTTGTGCTGTGATGCTTCCCCACCCCCAATAACCGAGGTGCCGCGGCACATTGACGCTCGGGTGACAAAGCGATTCCTCTAGGGACACTCAGTAGGTGCTTCCGGGGAAGAAGTGAGCCCGTGGATCCCTGGAACAGACCCTAGAGAGTGGGAGTTCCGAGGTCGCCAGCATCGTCACGTCAGGTTACACCTTTGACTCCGCATCCGCCATAGCACTGGCGGTGGGAAAACGTGGCTAGTTAAACACGGGGGTTGGCGGATACCGATCCTTACAGTAATATGGGATTTGAGACGACGGCACAAACACGGTCAAAGCCGAGGCGAGGCGAGAGAGACACCATTCGAGCGGTTTGTTTCGGAAAACAACCTCGACAAGACGGACAGTTGCATTTCCTACAGCACGGCATTCCATATGCTACTTCTACCCTCGATAGAGAAGAGAGGCAGATTTGACCGCAAGAGCCGCCTTCATCCACAATGACAGTCACCGAGAGACTTTCAAGAATCTGGAATCATCTCGCCCGTCCAAGGCCAACGTCCGACATGGCCCAAAAGCCTTCCGAGGCATGTATGTCTTGAGCCTGTGACATCTTTGGTGGGCTCAGCTTATTGAACTACAGGTTGCAATACTCCCGCGGTCCCTAGCAAAGAACCAATAGTATATGAGCCGTGCCCTTCACCACCGGCAGTGACTGTTGACACAACCATTACAGCAACCAAAGGGAGACTTCATTACCGTGGATGGCTTGAGGACTTGTAAGCGGCCTGCGGATAGACGATGTTTGGCATCCTGCAGGCAGGCTTACGATGGATTTTAGACCGAACGGGACCTACTTCCGCCCGTCGTGGGATTCTCGTGATCTTTGATGTGTTTGGGTTCTTCCCGCAAACCCTTCAAGGTGCAGACATCCTAGCACACTCGGACGTCGAAGATCCCTTTCGTCTTTTCATGCCAGACCTGTTCGACGGCAAGCCTGCGCATATCTCTTGGTATCCTCCCGACACGGAGGAGAAAGGACAGAAGCTGGGAGAATGGTTCCAAACGACGGCCGTTGCTCCCAAGGCTGTGGAGAAAATCGAGCGTCTGATGACAGTGCTCAAGTCAGACCATCCTGAAATCGTCAGCTGGGGGATTATGGGCTACTGCTGGGGCGGCAAGGTACAACCTCGGAGTCGATCGAGTGTAACTCCTCTGTACTTAGATGAAGGTCGCTAATTTAATATGACACAGATTGTGAACTTGGTCTCCCAGGCAGACACTCCGTTCAAGGCGGCTGCTGTCTGCCATCCTGCCATGATCGACTCGAACGACGCCGCGAACGTCACTGTTCCCCTTCTGATGATCCCGAGCGGCGACGAGGTCCAGTCCGAGGTGGATGAGTACGCCGCGAACCTGAAAGTCGCGCATCGAATCGTATGGTTTAGGGACCAGATCCACGGTTTCATGGCTGCCAGGAGTAACCTTGAGGATGAAAGGGTCAGAGAGGCATATCAACAGGCGTACCAAATCGTGCTATCTTTCTTCCAGATACACTTGGTCTAGATTGCGTCAACTGGGGGGAATTACAGTATATTAGACTACGGCGAGTCCAAGTTCCTGGTTTATTCTGCTGCCTGTAGCTAGCTGGTGGAATCGGATGTCGGGACAAGCTGAACCATAACGAGGCGTCGGAGATATTGAGAAAAGGGAGAGGAGTTGGGATTGCGGGAATGCCCCGCGCAGTCTCTTGGACGATTGACTCTCAAATCTATGCTCTGCATCTACGATGACTTTGCTTCTGTCGTACCTCCATGGCCAAGAAAGCGCCATTCTTCCATACTTATTCTCTATCCTGTCTGATTTTCTTTCCCTCCCTGGACAGTCGAGTCGTCTAGGGGTGTCTCGCCTCCTGGTCGGGGAATGCCCTTTTCAGCAAAGACTTCCTCGGTATGCTCACCAAGCAGCGGCGGACGACGTCGCACGGTTGTTGCAAACCCGCTGAATTTGACCGGTGCGCCTGTTGGGCTTGGTCTCAGCATTTGTAATAGTAGAAAATTGGTTATGCTCAGCATCTGTGTGCTTACCAATAAGTTTTAGAGCCCCTGACTTGAAGCCGGGAAAGTCGACATTCTGAACCATCTTCCTGGGTTCGATCTGATCGTGCTTGAACACGCGCTCCACATTGTTGATGGCACCATAGGGCATCCCGGTGCCTTCGAAAGCACGGAGCCACTCATCTGTGGTCTTGGTCTGGAAGGCCTCTCTCAGGATCGTTGCGAGTTGATCTCTGTTGTTCACTCGTGCGGCGTTACTGCCGAACCTGTCGTCCTCTGACAGCTCTTTCCTGCCCATTATCGAGGTGAGGCGACGGAATTGCCTGTCGTTGGTGGCCCCGATGGCGATGAATGAATCCTTTGTCTTCCACGCATCGTACGGGACAACACTGGGAGAGGCGGTTCCCCAACGCTTCGCCTCGAGGCCTAGGTTGATCCAATCCATACCCACATTGATCAGTAACGAGACCACCGTTTCAAAGAGAGAGATGTGAATTTGTTGGCCTTTGCCGGTCTGATGGCGACCAAGGAGTGCAGCCATAATGGCGCCATGGAGATACAAGCCGGTGCATAGATCCACTATCGACACGCCTGGCTTGGTCGGAGGGCCATCCGCTTGGCCTGTAATGTGCATCAGGCCTCCTTCGGCTCCCGCGATCATATCGTAACCTGCTCGTTTTGCCCATGGGCCGTCTGAACCGTACCCTTCTCGTTGTTATTAGAGCTCACATACCGAGGCAACGCACCCCCCCCCCCCCCCCCTTTTCTCTCAAGTGTGGGAGGGGGAGGGGAGAGGGGAGGATTTACTAACCTGAAACGCTTGCATAAATGATTCTCGGATTGACCTGCTTCATTTGATCATATCCGATTCCAAGTGCATCCATCTTTCCTGGGACGAAGTTTTCAATGCTGCTCAGTTGTCAGCACAGAGGGAAAAGTGGGAAATTATCTAGGGGCATCCCGGCCGCACACGACGTCTGCTTTTTTCACCAGTTCCAAGAGGACCTCTTTGGATTCTGCATCCTTCAAGTCCAGGCATACTGAACGCTTATTGCGGTTTACCGCTGCGAAGAAATTCGACATGGGACCGAGCGTTGCATCCCATTGTCCCTCTTCCGTCTTCTGTTTGTAAAGTCTCGTATCGTCCTATCGCCACGTTCGTGAGATCCCGTAATAAATTGGAGAATTGGACAAACTTGGGAAGAGAATTTCACGTACACCCGTTTTTGGCTGCTCGATCTTGATCACATCGGCGCCGTAGTCGGCCAAAATCTGTGCTGAAAATGGACCCTAACAACAGTCAGATACTTGGTTCTCAATCAAGTCCATCCTGTCAAAGCACGCACGGCTATTATCCGGGACATATCAAGTATCGTAACACCCGCCAGTGGCCCAGCACCACCATTTTCTCTGACTGACTCTGTATGGCAGAGCGAACGCCTGGCTGACGGTGCTATGTGCCTCGACGGCCTCCAACTGCGAGAAGGTCTGTTGGCGAAACGGGACAAGCCGTGTAGAAACGAACCCATTGTGTCGCTCGTCGCGTGGCAGCGTGCAAGTAGGAGGATGGCACTTCCCTTGACAGAGAACACAACCACTCGCTCTGTTGGTGAAGACAGCCCTTAGATATGCAGGTCGGTCCGATTCCGGGGCCCTTCCCAATGTGGTTAGACTTGGGTGGGGAATGGGCAGCCTGGTCCGGGCCAGTGGAGCATTTGGTTTGTTACGTGGTGGAGGAAAACGCGTACTTATCTGGTACGAATCTAGTACCTAAAATACAGAGGCTGATATCTTGGAAGCATGGCAGGGAGCTGCAGAGTCTATGTATCGGTTACGTCTCGCAGTCTGGGCGTGTTCATCAGAGTCAAGAAGTCGAGAGTGGTGCTGTACACGACTAACAAAACCCCACCTCCTGGGCAGAACCGTGCGAGCTTCGCCAAGAGCCCTTTGTACAGCGCTCTAAACCCTTCTTCTCGCCATACCGTCGCCAATGCCGGAATGGCCCAGTTATACCTTGGTACCGTTCCAGGGATACGTTGCATGCTTTGAACTCGACTTTTGATCACGTCGAACGGTGTGTTCACCAGGACTCCGACCGTCCCGCCCATACCCCCGGCCACCAAGTCATTCAGCATCTGGCCGGATTTAGTGTTGGCCTTGGGCAAGGAAGACCGAATTTGAAAGATGCACCCAAAATACCCTGCATTCCAGACTACCGATCGCCACATGGTGCTTTCGTACCCTTGGAAAAAGGCCAGCGGCCGCTCAATCCGGGCTATCTTCACTGCGCAGTCCAAAATGTTTCTGTAATGGAGGGCATTTGCCGGGTTTTGCATCCGTAGCTTCACCACCTCAAAGGGACATATGACGAGGCTCTCGACAACGCCGGCGCTGGCGCCCGTCAGAATCGCAAGTGGTTGGTTCATTCGTTCCTTGTTGAAAAGCTCTCGATAGAAATCGCCGAAAGCGCCATTGGCGGCGAACTTTGTGGCTCTGTTTACAAAGCGATCAGCCTTCGGGACCTATCCGTTACGGCGGTCTGTTATTCCTCTGGAGCCAGGGTAGGCATGGATGAAGTAAAACCTACCGTTTCGGCGCCTCCATCAATATAGGTGCGAAGATTCCCCTGTAGAATGCGCCAACGCTAACCAAACGAAACATCAGCATCTTGAAAGAGTCAGGCACGCGAGTCGAGAATGGTTGACCAACCCTTCAGCTTGAACCAGCTTTCTTCCACAATCGATAGTTCCGGTGTAAAACGTCGCCGATGGCCCAGCAGGGCCACTTTGTAACTGTCTTTTTTCATGGATGGTCAGTGACAGATCGAAGGCCCCTGGTCCATCCATAGGTGAGGTGTCACAAGCTTACAATCTCGTCTTCACAGTATCGAGGGGATACCTGGATCATCGACAAATGTTAGCTACAATCTTCTGCACAACCGTTTTGACACTGCGACCTACATTAGAGAAACCTGTGCATTCACCCCGTATCAAAGCCCGTTCCTCAATCGGGACGACAAAGGATGCGTCTTCGAGTCGCTTCATACGTACCTCAGAAACACCGGCCACGGCACCTGCTATGAATTGGTACCGGAACGGGATGGACGCATCTTTCTTGACTGGTTTCCTCTCTGGCGCCGTTGCGGTACTGACGATGTTTCCGGCCTGCAGCTTCGCTTCAGACATTGTTTTTTGTTCTTGACAACAGTGCAAGAGATTGCACCAAACCAACAGGTATTCCAATTGACTGGATCATCAGCCTGAGCACGCCGGCTAAGTACTTTTCTTTCAACTACAACGACAGTCTGGAATCCCAGACAGTCTAGATTTGATGTCCTTCTGCAATTCGTGAGGGACGGATTTACTTCTTGATTCTGCCTGCTCAGGCACGGGGACGCCTCCCCGGGTGGTTGCTTGACAGCCTCATCCAGGGCCGAAATGCCTGTTGATTGGGCACAAAGGAATGGGCTCTGCGGAGATCGATTCGGGCGCTTAGGCACCAGCCTCTATGATTGGACCCTGCTCTCTGCTTCATGCGGTGCACCACTGCCTGGGGCGTCACCCGAGGTTCGAGGATCGCGGTGTGATATGCTAGGCTAGGGTGCAAGCCTGGACGGCGCCATTTTGTGAATCTCGGAATATTCATGTACAGGACAGGGGTGGTTTCAGGCAATATCGAATCATAAAATAAGTAATCCCGCTAAATAGGGGGCTGACAGATTAACTAATAGTGTTCTCCCCCAACGCCTTGAGGAGAAATGCTTCTGCCCCTCAAATACAGATCGCTGTCTATATACAAAGCAGTTTTTGCCCTCTTGTACTCGTTGTCCTATATTTTCGCCGCGTTGTTCTTTCTGTTGGCCAAGTTTTGCAGGATCCTCCTCGTCATCCGTTGAGGTTCCGAACCGGCTGGGTTGTTTGGATCCGTCTCAAACGACATGCCAAAGTAGTCGATTCCGGCTTCAATCGCTGCCCGAACCGAGCCCATCTCCCATTTGCGCATCAATTGCTTTTGAATCCGAATGGACCTTGGACCGCATTCTTCGAGTTCGACGAGCCATCTCTCCAATTCCTCGTCCAGTTGTTGTTGATCGGCGGCCACCTTCTCGACGAGGCCCCATTTCTCGGCCGTTTCGGCGTCGATCTTGTCGCCCAGGAAGAGCAGTCTTCGGGCACGCCCCCAGCCGATCAGATACGGGATCAAAGCCGCTTCCACCACACTTGGGACACCCACCTTCACCTCGGGCATTCCAAAGATTGCATTTTTACTCGCAATGCGGAAGTCGCAAGACACGGCCACCTCCAGTCCCCCTCTGAGGGTGTATCCATTCAAGCGTCCGATGACGGGCACGTCGCAGTTGCGCAGAGATCTGCACGCGTGGTGCATCCGAGTAATATAGTTCCTTCCACTCTCGGGGGTGGTCAGGGTAGCCATCTCGTGGATGTCGGCACCTCCGATGAAAGCCTTCGATCCTTCACCCGTGAGCACGATGGCCAGTAGATCTTTGTTTTGTTGTGTCACCTCGGCGACAGTCTTGGGGAGCAGGTCCATGACGTGCGAGCTGAGAGCGTTGAGTTTGTGCGGGCGCGAGAATACCAACGTCGCGACTGTCCCAGTCTTCCGCCGCGTGACGCGGGTGAGGATCGTTCCCAGCTGATTTGATGCCATGTCGGGGAGTCTGTTAGATTGATACCACACTCGAATTGGTGTTGAGTGCCATATGTCTACAAGGATCACTTGTTTAAGAGCGTGACGTTCAAAGGCACCGACTGCTCAAATAGGACGGGGAGGCTACATGCTGTCCCCGTGTGGTTGTCACTCGCCAAGACATGGTACTGCGCCTATCCTCCATACGGTTACGTGTAATGACGTACGATAATACCCACCTTGTATAAATTGTGTTGTGGAGTTCCTGCTCACATGTCTCGCGGCTGGCCTGCCAGCCGTGACAAAACATGAAGGTGCGATTGTTTTACCGAAGGGGCCGATGCTACTCTAGGTATATGTGTCCGTCTGTCACCTACGGCCTCTTTAGCGATGCTATCGATTGCCTAAGGGAGTCTGACTGGTCCGCGTCTAGGTAAGCTGCACCAACATGGAGCTCCAGTATCCGCCGCCGCCAGTATTGTGGTATCTTCTCGGTCCCCAGGGAGATCGAGACCGCAGTTGGGTCGTACTTGAATACTTTGCATGTGAATGTGTGGGGACGGGATACAGGCCCGGAGGTTCCGCCAAGGCTCGTCCCCGCTTGTCCATGCACGGAGCCATGTTTGCTCTCCCCTTGCCGGCACAAGGGCGAATGATACTGAAGGCAAAATCCCGAGGTACGGTACAACGCTTGAGACAGGACCTTTGAAGAGTTGCATGGGATTGTGGAACGTGAATATTCGAGGCTGCAGTCTACCTGTTCCTGCAGATTGCAACCACTGTTTCACTTCCGTCAGCGAGCAACAGTTTTCTTCGTCAACGATGCCCGACTTTCAGGTGCCGCAGCCTCAAGACCTGACCTGCCTGTTCATCAACGGGGAGTACGTGAAGTCAAGTCACGACGAGAAGCTGGTCGTCCACAACCCCGTTAGTGATTCGATCTTGACAGATGCGATCCCCGTAGGAGGGCCCAAGGACGTCGATGCGGCAGTCAGTGCTGGCGAAGCAGCGTTCGCTGGAGAATGGAGCAGATTTTCATACCGACAGCGTGGAGAGGTGTTGCACAAGCTCGCAATCCTCCTTGACACTCACTTGGATGCAATCCTCCGTCTTGACGCTCTGGCTTCTGGCGTTCCGGTGTCGCTAATACCAGTGCGAGAAAAAAATTACATCGTCAACAGCATTCGATATTATGGTGGGCGAACCCTGCGGAGACATCTTTCTCTTGTGCAAAAAGTTAACGACCTCTATCTGCGGGTTGGTGTGACAAGCACGCAGGGACCTATTTTCCTGACGACGATGGCTTCGTCAAGATTGTTCGCAATGAGCCTTTGGGGTAGTGTCCCTTCCTCTGATGAGCGAATTTCTGAAACAGAATGGACACGCTAAGATACATATCTCCGTGTAGAGTTTGCGTCGCCATCTGCCCCTTTAACGGACCGCTCGCCACAATGATGCTGAAAGTCGGCCCTGCTCTTGCGACTGGCAACGTGGTTATCGTCAAGCCTTCAGAAAAAACACCCTTGGGTTCTCTGGCTGTAGCTCCGCTTTTTGAGCTCGCCGGTATCCCGAAAGGAGTGGTACAGGTCATCACGGGGGGTGGTCAGACCGGAGACCTGCTTGCGAGGCACCTCCGCGTACGGAAGGTCAGTTTCACAGGATCTGTTGGCACCGGCAAGAAAATCCAAATCGCTAGTGCGCAAAGCAACCTGAAACGAGTGACCCTTGAGCTCGGTAGGTTCTATAACCGAATCATCTCGAGGCAAATTCAATCAATCACTGACCGAGTTTCTAGGGGGGAAAAGCCCGGCCATCATCTTTGATGACGCCAATCTGGACAATGCAATTACATGGACCATCAACGGCATTTTAACCCGATCTGGCCAAATATGTGTGGCGGCGTCTCGCGTCTATGTCCAACGATCGATAGCTACAGACTTTATTGCACAGTATGCGGCCAGAATGAAAGAGGCTTTGACGGCCATGGGTGACCCATTAGACCCCAACACCTCCTACGGTCCATTGGTCGACAAGGGCGCTGCTGATCGCGTTATCAAAATGATTGAACGTGGTAAGCTCGAGGCTCGCCTCTTGGTAGGCGGAAATCGAGTTTCGGACCGGGGTTGCTTTATTGAACCTACCGTCTTCATCGATGCACAACCCGACGCGGAGATTCTCCGCGACGAAATTTTTGGCCCAGTTTCCGTCATCCAAACTTTCGACACGGAGGAGGAGGTCATCCGGTTGGCAAACTATACCGAGTACGGCCTGATGGCAGGTGTCTTTACGCGCGACGTGACTAGAGCCCTACGTGTTTCTTCCAGAATCGATTCTGGTGTTGTTGGCGTCAATTGTGTCAGCACCGTATGTGCTATGATTCCAACCCGCATTGTTTATGACACCACTTCCATCCACTAACAACGGTTGACAGATGAACCTTCAGGTTCCGTTCGGTGGGAAGAAAGCGTCGGGAATAGGTCGAGAGTTTGGGGAAGAGGTCTGGTCCACTATCTTTCATAACCAAAAAACCGCTGACGGTGTCTAATTAGGTGCTTCGAGCCTATACCGAAACAAAGACTGTGCTGATCAAGTGAGCCACTCCCTTGCGTCTGTTACAGGGTGGCACACTAACACACAAGCTAGCATGAACTGCTCATGAAGGCCGTTTGACATCCTGATATCGTGGCAGATATTCCACCATTCTGTATCCTCACCTGTGGTGATCCATTCTCCTAGACAATCCGAAAAACCATTCCTACTTCACTGGTAGTGAAATGTACTTTGGACCCCGAATGAACAATAGGCAGATGTGGTGCGGAGGATGCATGACCCTCCCAATTCTGGAAGATTTTGCCCCCGTCTGTCCTTACTGGCAGAGAACGGTTCGGCAGGTCACACTCGCTCGTCGTTGTGCCCAAGTTCTTTCGGGCTTTCTCTTGTCTTCCGTAAATTGATGCCTCGCGGTAGGCAGGGCGACAAGCAAGATCAGATATTCTTGGTTACCACGGTGAATTGTTGGTAGTACTGGTTGACGTCGAGCTAAGGTCGCGTGTTGCAGTATGATAGCTACGGACCTGTATGTCTCACTATTCTTCCCCATGTTGCCTGCATCCGGGGACGAGAGGCCAGTCCCCGATCGTTACTCCCAACCCTCTGGCTGAAGCACGACTCGGCTGAGCACTCGTCCTGTGTCCAAGTCTTGCAGGGTTTGCGGAAAATCCGCCATCCTCCCTAACTGAATCTTTGGGGTGACTTCACCTTGACGGATAAGCTCAAGGCAGGCTGCGGTATCACCGTATGCCGATCCGGCAGAACACAAGATGTCGAGCCCCTTGGGTATACACTGCCTTCCGTCCAATGCAAAGTTCGGCTGAAGCACTCCGACGAGCACGATGGTTCCGCCGGGACGTACTGCCACAAACGACTGATTAGCTCTGTTCCCATGAGGCGTGTTGACCCGGTACAAGAAACTCCGCGTGTTATGGAGCATGAGGATGACATATCCTAATCGAACGCCCTACAGAGTCTGACACGGAACTGGGACTTACCTGCCTCTATCGCGGTTTTGAACAATACTGGAACGCCCACAAAGTCGATGACCTTGTCTATAAGGACGCCTTTCTCTTGCAGCCACTCGGCTATGTTTTCGGTTTCTGGAGGGACGATGTCTTCCCGGTTGACACCATGTGCTACCGCTTCGTCCAGAACCACCTGCCTCTTGTCCACGGCGATAACTCTCGCACCGAGATGGAGAAGGATCTGCATTCCATTGAACCCGAGCCCCCCAAGCCCGTACAAGAGCACGGTCTCGCCCTTCTTGACCTTCCCTCTGCCCACCACGGCTCGGTACGCGGTGGCTACTGCATCAGTTGCAACGGCGGCAGCCGCGGCGATGATGTCTCCGCTCAGCTTGATGGCTGAACGTGCCTTAATCACCGCGTATTGTGCAAAAAACCCGTCGTCGGCGACACCGTAAATTTTTCCGTTCACGCAAAGCATGGGCAGGTCCCTAGCGCAATGATAACAGTCGGGCCCGCCACAGCCGGCTGCAGCGATGACACATATCATGTCCCCAAGCTCGTATCCATGCACAGCAGAACCCCACGAGACAACCTCGCCGCAGCCTTCGTGTCCCTGTGGACATACAAAGGAGACTTGTTAATCAGACTGGCCGGCCAGTAGTCGTATCGCAAGCGGGTGGGTGTACTCACGAGCGTATATCTCTCAGGGGCGTAAGGAACGGCGTCGGGTCCTTCTAGTATCATAATATCGCTATGACAAACTAGATGTTTGATTACCAGATCATCAGCAACCTCTTCAATAGCGAGATCAAGGTTGATTTCAACTTTTCAAAGACATGGTTGTCTCCATACCCCCTGCGGCGCAGACTTTCAGGAGCAACTCGTCATCTTCAGGTGGTTGGACAGGAATCTTCACAAGCACCTATAGACTTGGGACCAGTATATCAATCATTGACCGTCCACCAAGAAATCCCCCATTCTGTACAAGGCTACTACTCTAAGGTACCTCCCACACAGGTTGCAGTCCTGTTGGATGAGGTGATTCGGTCCAATCTCTCCTCCTCGCTGATCTAGTGGATTGAATAGATACTCACCGGTTTCGTGCTTCCTCTGTGCTTCTGCCAAGCCAACATCGTACTTGGGACCCCCGAGGCTGACATCCTGGGCTGAAGTTCGAGTGCTCAAAGTTCGGATACAGTATTTGTTCGTCCAATGTTTTGAGATTTTAAGATTGAAGATGAATACAGTCCGCACTCAGTTTTGACTGAAAAGACATCTGACCTTCCATCCGACCACACAACTCATGTAGAAGAAGACGATACCGAGGTACAGCAATGCTCGGCTCGCCGGGGCTTCCATCTTTCGTCCTACTAGAGGATGACTGAATGATGGAAATATAGTCATCGCCGTACGATATGACAATGGCAGGCACACGAATTACGTTCAAGACAAGGTTACCATTATCATATTGCTCCATGCGAGGCCTCGAGGTTAGACTATGTCTGTTTTCTGAGAACCTGATTGTCTCTCGGTCACAGTATCTCGAATGATTATCATCCAAGCTGCTGCCAGCAGTCCGTGTCATGGAGGCTGGTATTCTGTATCAAGCCCCACACCACAGATTATCAACACTCTGCATCTTCTCTGAGACCTTCCTCCACGGTGGAACATTCCGTTAAGGTCGTACGTTTTGAAGTGGAGAAAAGGGGGTCCTCGTTGCACAAAACTCGACCCGTCCCCGTGCTCAGCCGCGAACCCGGACCTTGTCCCCCGAATAGCCGTGGCGGGACATTGATTGGGTGCCTTGGAATGGAAGCCTGTCCTCGCTTGTGGCAGCCAAGTAGAGTGGATTGCATTAATTTGGGACAATAATCCAGTGGTGATTATGCTAGGTTATTATGCACGGAAAGCCTCTGCGTCCGAGAAGCATTGTGATTAGATCTTTGATCCTTGCGGATTTCTTGAACCTGACAGGTTTGCCGAGTTTGATTTGGAGTTTGGTACGCTTTGAAGAAGACTGCCTGGCGGTTGAGCAGCCGTCTTCATTTCCTCCTACAGTAACGTGATCGTTAAGCCGCAGAGTAACCGTGATCAGTGTCCAAATCTACCATGAGTTCCTTTGACTCAAAGCTCGGACGTTGGCCAAAACACCGGAAGCTTACAATGTCGGTAAGCCTCTGTTTCTTCCTTTTTGGCATACTGGAATCAAGGTCCGAAGAAAAATCCCAAACAAGAGGCCGATGTCTTTGTCAACACCTGATAAACAAACGTACCCAACCTTCTCGGTCTCCGAGCACTGCAGCGAAACCACCCTTGTAAGAGAATACATATCCTAGAGTGACAGCGTCTGCTCTGGAGTTGGAATCCACTACTTAGTAATAGACATCAACACTCTTTTCATCACAAGATGATTGAGCGAGGATGACGAAGCCTCTCTCTTTCTACAAATGAGCCTCGTTCCTCGTTTGCAATGCCTTTGTCGGGACCGGGACAGGTTCCTTGAACTGTGTTAGAGCCTCCCGCTGCTTGCCCTTGCTTAAAGGAGGATTGTCGTCTTGCTCTTTGACATAATAAGCTAGATCGGCCTTGGGATCCAGCTCCGTTTGGCTGTACCCGTTCCCGAGCCATGCGAAACGATTTCCTCTGTGGCGCACATTGAAGTCGTCCCACCTGACATCTGAAAGTGTTTCCATGTAGTGGAGCGTCGAGCCAGGCCAGAGCGCAGTGACTGGGGCATCGGGTTCAGATCCTTTGTACCAACTGCGGCATGGCTCTGACCATACCGTCCTCTGCATAAATTTGTCCTTGTACTCGATGAAATCGTCCACGGCCTCCTTTTTAGGGGAGAACGAGTGCATATTGGTGGTCTGATACCGAGTGATGACTTTCAGCATCCACTCGGCTTGGGCTTCAATGGCGACCAGCACTGGACCGTTTCCGATGGGGCAATTTGGACCGAGGAAGACCATGTAATTAGGGAAGTCGGCGGCGGCCAGGCCGAGGTAGGAGTGTGGCTG
Source organism: Phialophora tarda (assembly GCA_016109495.1). Lineage (NCBI taxonomy): Eukaryota > Fungi > Ascomycota > Eurotiomycetes > Chaetothyriales > Herpotrichiellaceae > Phialophora > Phialophora tarda. The sequence continues at coordinate 1,186,135 of JADWPL010000005.1, read as the reverse complement.
AGCTCCCCAAACATCTTGTAGATTGTGCTTTGAACGATTAATGATGGGAAATCTGGGTCGAAACGTGGTGTCGAACCCGGTCGCACAAATCAGGACGTCAACTGGATATTCCTGGTTGTTATCACACAAGCAGCCTGCCGGCGTCACCTTCTTAATTTCTCCATACACGACCTCCACATTTGGTTGCGACAAGTTCTCGAGGTAGCCGATGCCTGGTGTAAGTCTTCGACCTTAGGGGCATTTAGTTAGTCGTCTTTAAGTGTTCGTTCACTCCACTTGGAGAACTTACATCCAAAGGCCCATTCAGGGATCAGTCTCTCCTCCAGGTACGGGTTGGCAAGCTTTTGCTTCATCAGCTTTGTAATATAATCTCGATTTTCCTGCTGAGCCGGCGTGCCCTTGAGAAACAGATTGAACAACTTATTTCCCTGGCGCTCGATTTTCTTCCGGTAGGAGAGGAGCAGCCCGGGCTCTTCGGCGAACTTTTGCTTCTCAGTCGCCGAGTACCTATGTTGATCCAGGCCTTGCACCGGTGAGATGTACGCTGGCTCTCGAATAAAGGTGATCAATTTCTTCACATGAGGTTGGATGGTCGGGAGCACTTGGATCCCCGACGACCTGATAGTTCAGCAAGTCAGTCTCTGGTATGATGGGTGTACACCGGGGCAAGCACTCACCCGTTTCCGATGAGCCCGACGGTCTTATTAGATAGGTCGACTGATTCATCCCAATTCGCTGTATGCAGGAGTGTACCTTTGTATTGGTCGAGACCTGGGATCGCGGGCCATTTCCAAGCATTCAAAATGCCGCCAGCATTGATGAGAATGTGGCAGAAGCCGATGGTAACCTTGCCGGACACGAGTTCCTTGATTTTGACAACATATCCTCCTCGCTCTTCATCCCAGGTCGCGCCAATCACCTGATGCTGCAGCTTAATGTACCGTCGAAGTTGATATTTGCGCGAGAACTGATCAAAGTACTCGTAGATCTCTTTGCTACCGGCGTACACCGAAGACCAATCGCGCTTGGGTTCGAAAGACCAGACGTAGCTGTGGGCTGGAACGTCACAGGCACAGCTAAGGAGAATCCATCAGCTTCTGGTCCAGACTCTTGAGGCATCGATGGCTTACCCTGGGCTGTTAACATGATTAGCCAGAGGCCTTTCTCCGGTCCAAGGGCGGACCTTTGCGACAGGGGTTTTGCATACTAGCGATTCTCAAACCAAGTTCCTGCAACCTCCTTGTTCTTCTCGTAGATTGTCAACTCAAAGTTGGAGAAATCCCGTTGCAACTTGTAGGCGAAAAGCAAGCCTGATGCCCCTGCACCAACACAGATGATCTTGATGCGGCGTTCTGTGTGAACTGGCTGGTCGACAATACCGACGACATCATCAAGTCCTGTTGACTGCTTCGCAGCAATAAGCTGAGGGAGGTAAACGTCAGACATCCTGCGTGGAGGACTGTTTCTCGAATGCTGGATTAAACAGCTGGGACCTGTGTCAACGAAACGATTCTAGAATAAAATATAAATGTAATCTCGGCACCTTTTCTACCTATGGACTCTCAACCGAAGCTCCGAAGACCCTTCGCCAGGTATTAATGGCTTAGGTTTCGACTTTTAATGAGGTGTAGCGGCGAGGCTGATGTGTCGGTGACCTCGGCAGCATTGACCGCGGAGCAGGAGATCAGGTCATGCCACAGCGGGAAGAGGTGGCGTCCATGCCAGCACCAGGAACTTGCACATCGCCATTTGATCGTACGGTCAATTAAGATCCTCGGGGGTGAACCCCCGCTTACTACCGGTATCATGGGGTGCCCTCATCAGCCCAGAACCCCGAGCCTCGGGATGAGCTCCAAAATCGTGTGGAACAGGACAACACAGCAACAGGGACACTCGAGTGCAAGAACACTTCTTGAGAACTATTATTCGACAACATCTACAGTAGGTACACAATAAAGCTTACGCAACACCTGTAATAGGGACGAATTTGTAGTCTGCGGCTCACCCGGGGAGCCGACCGTCTATTCAACGCTGATCAACTCAGCCACTCGTTGACGCCTTTGGCCGTTTTTGGGTGGTGCGAGTCTCCCGGATTGCACAACGTCCGCACATTTTTGTGCGTGCTACCCAATCCTCCCTACGCGGAAGAACCTCTCATAGGGGGGAAGGCGGGGGGGGGGCATTGCGACGGATACCTGGAGTTACAGCTCCGGGGTTGGGTGCGGAGTTACAGTAGGAACACATGGTGTGCTTACCAATGGCACATTGTCTGGCTTGGGCTGAGCCTGTTCATGCCCACGATGATTCTCTATTGCAGTGATGATTCATAAAACGGGGTGTTGCACCTCGTCCATAATCCTTAGCGCTGGTCACGTGCAGTATTTTACGCGCGCACTATGGTGTTGCTGCTATAATTTCATATGTTCATAGTTTAATAACAATCACATTACATTGAGTCTAACACGGGGCACTCCCTTGCAAATACGCAAGTGCCAAGCGTCTCCCAATTCCAAAAATACCAACGGCAACCATGACGGTAGCTCTTGGCTCTAAGCTTGCCGCGCCAGGCAATCTGGGCAACTCACTTTCTCACCGAATCGCCAATATCCTTAAAAATGGAGGTGACGAGCTTGCACTTGCGGAGCGGGATCGTGGAGTTGTTATTGATCCCGAAAGCGGCGAGAGTACTCTGCGACTGTTCCCGTGCTTTCGGTCGGTGAGCTTCAAGCAGCCCGAGTAGAATGTCCATGCAGTCGCCAACGAGTTGTATCACAACTCGGACAGCCCATTTCGCCCCCGGACCCCCGTATCTCTGCTTGGGTTCTGCGGCTGGCTTGCCATTTAGTCGGGGCGGTGGTGGCGCCCCTTCAGATCGATGCTCCCTTGTCAACGCTGGATCCGATTGTGGCAGAGCTCGAGCCACAGGTTATGACAGCAAACATTGAGCAAGCGTATAAGGCTGTTGAGCTGGCCTCAAACAACAAGTCAATCAAGCGCATCATTGTCTTCAGCTATAATGCGGACCTGACGCACGAGCGATCGATGTATGAAGCTGCTCAAGCTAAGCTCTCCGAGAGAGGATTGTCGACCGCCCTGGATTCAATCGGTACTGTCCTCCAACGCGGAAGGAGGTTGCCAGCAGCCGAGCTCGATGAACCAGAACCAGGGATAGATCCCTTGCATCTGCTGGTATACACGTCGGGCAGCAGCGGAGCACCGAAAGGGGCCATGCTAACTCGGCGCATCCTGCTTCGAGTCTGGAGTCCATCCTGGTCTGACCATGTTGTTGGTGGAACTGTCATTCGCTACTGTACAATGAATCACATGATGGGACGGGCCAACATCGCTGGCTCTCTGTCCCACGAGTCGGAGAATGATATACCAGTGGTATCAAGACGAGTACAGCCTAAGGCTGAACAACGGCGCCGACCCCGAAGCCTTGGAGACGGACCTCAAAGCCGAGCTCAGAGACGAAGTTCTGGGAGGTCGGATTACAAGCGCACTCGTCGCTGGGCCAAATTGAAAGAGAACATCCAGGAATTTCTGGCGGATGTCTTGGACTGCGAAATCGGTTTCGGTTACGGCGCGACAGAAATGGGTGTTGTCTGCAGCAAGACAAAAGTTTGCAGGCCCCCAGTCATTGGCTGGAAGCTTGTCGATATGCCAGAGATGGGCTACTACACCACCGACAAGCTGTATCCTCGTGGCCAGTTCCTGGTCAAATCCGAGAGTCTGATACCCGATTACTACAAGCGTCCAGACCTGAACAGCGCAGCCTTCACAGAAGATGGCTATTACATGAGTGGTGATATCCTGGCCGAGGTTGAAACTGACGATCTCATCTACATCGATTGCACGAACAATGTTATCAAGCTTTCCCAAGGCGAATTCGTGGCGACTCAACGTCTAGAATACATCCTCGCCGATAAGATTCCACAAATCCGCCAGTTCTACATATACAGCGAAAACGATCAATACTACCTCGTCGCCGTTGTTGTTCCATCTGAAGAGGCTCTCCAAGAGCACGACAACGGCTTGGATGGGCTAAAGGCGGTACTTCATCAGTTATTCAAGGACGTGGCCAGCGAAGAAGGTCTCCTGCCGTACGAACTACGTCACGACTTCATTCTCGAAACCGAAGCGTTCAGTTACAAGAATGGTCTGCTCTCTAATCTACTCAACAACCTGTACCCGAAGCCCAAGGCGAAATATATTGACCAGCTCAGGGGTCTTTAGATGCTTTGGCCAAGAAGCAGCACGACAAGCTGCAGAAGCTACGTACTTCTGCACAGGACCTTCCAACATTGGAGACTATCCTCAGGGTGGCACAGTTGGTACTTGGCGACACATTTGCAGGACTGAATCCCGATTCCCTGTTTGCCGAAAACGGCGGCGATTATCTCTCATCGCATAGCTTTTCCAACCGATTGCAGCCGGTCTTCAACGTGAACATCCCTCTGAGTGTCGTTGCCAATCCCGAACATACATTCAGGATCATTGCCGACTTCATTGACAAAGCAAATCTTCCCCCCCCATCACATAGTATCTGTTGCACGTTAAGTCAGCATTGGCGGATGAAAAGGAGAGATCAGCAGGAGGGGCCACCTGGCCTCCACAGTGCGAAAGGAGCCGTTCAAGGAAGTGCTCGCCAGTCTTTCTCTGCGAGGGACTCATGAAACTCTTCCAGAAGGGCCTTCGCAGTGGAATCCGTTCTCGCCTTGGGTTTACTAACCCGCTCTTTCCTCCCTGATTTGTGTCTGAGCATGACTACTATCGCGGCCTCCGGGTGTAGAGGGCTTGCTGTGCCGTCGGGTCGGCAGCACAGGTAGTCTTAACTAGAACTGATCGTGGTTAGAAAGAGGACTCCGCTTCACAGCCCAGCGCGTACAGGTCCCCTTCGTACATGCAACATTCATGCACCCTCAGTTGGCGGTCCAACCGGCGCCAGCGTGAGAGAGCTATTAACCCGTTGAACAGGATCAGTATAGCTGTATGCTTGTCTCGGTTTCTCGCGCTTAACGCCACCTGGGCTCAGAATAAGGGCCGTATCAAGGGGAGAAGGGGGCCAGGGCAGGGTTTCGGGAGGAATCAAAACGCCTCGATCTTACCAGCTCCTATATATCACATATAACTCATCTTCCGCTCCAAAGCCGACACCCAGGTTGGAAGCCTCTTAAATACGCCCCCCTCCGTAGTAGATACTGGCCTTCCGCGTCCCCTTCCCACTCCGCAAACAGGTTCCAGTTTGCCCACTTAAATGTGAGGTGGCCAAGGCCAACTGTCAACGGTTCAAACTAGTTATCAGATCCAGTAACCCCAGAGGGGTCAAGAGTAGTCGGGGTGAGCTAAAGGTGAGTCGCATGGGACAGGAGGGCGAGGCTAGGGTGTGCGAAAGGTATAATTAGGTAAGCTAAAGGGCGAGTGAGGCTCGACGCTAGGAGCAATTGACGTTAATATCAGGAAGGGCGATGCTCGAGATGAAAGAAGGGGTGTAAGCTAATATCTATCTAGCTATTGACGAAGACTTAAAGTATACGGAACTTAGAGGGTTCGTATATAAGGAGGGAGCTATATAGGCCTAGAGTACTAAGCCTATTTAGGTGTTCCTAATAATTATTTCCCCCTTAAGTATATTATCTTTAATATATAACTAACTTATAACTAACTCTTATATAAAGTTATAAAATACCTTTATAGACTATATAGTAATTATATTACTCTCTAGTTACTTATATAAGTAGCCCCTAAGTCTATAGAGTAGTATACTCCCTATTCTTTTATACTTATTAAGCTCGCCTCTAGAGTACTTATATAAGTAGCCCTTAAGTTTATAGAGTAGTATACTCTCTATTCTTTTATATCTATAGAAGCCTTATTATAGAGCTTACTATAATATATATATAAGTTTATATATACTTAATAAATAGAATCTATTAAGTACTACCCTTATAGAGTTTACTATAAGTTATATATAAATATATCTTAAGTATAGTGTAAGTCTCTCTCTATTCTTAGTAAGTTAAATATACTATAAGAATATTACTATAGGCCTTAAGCTATTTATAAGTTATTAAGTAGATTAAATATTAAGTTTACTTAGCTAAAGATAACTCTACTTTTACTTTATATAATATTTTATAATATAGCTCTCTTTACTATAATAGTAATATACTTTATTACTTATACTCTTATCTCTTATATAACTTACGCGCGACTCGCTACTCTATTATATAGGAGTAGTACTCTTCTTTTACTAGCTAACCTTAGCTAGTTACTATATAAGGCCTTATATCTATACTTATATATAAATCTTATATATCTTATATAGAATTATAATATATAGCTTAAGCTATAAGTAATTTATAAGGACTTAAGTCTTTTATTCCTTAACTATAAGGTTAAGGATCTTATTCTTAAGATTCTTAATTACTAATACTAGCTCTTATATTAATAATTTATCTTATTAAAGCTTCTTAAGCTTTAGGGATATATTTATTATATAATTTATAAGATTCTAGACTATATCTTATAGTACTTACTTAAACTTAAACTAAATTATAAGGTAAATTAGTAAATAGAATTACTACTAAAGGGTCTTATTATAAAGATAAGATATAGTAACTATAACTTATTTATATTTATTATACTCCTTAATTATATTAAAATAAATATTATAGCCTAGAAGGAAGTTATAAAGGTCTTTAATTAAGGCGCCTTAATATAATAGTAGAGGGAAAGCGCGCTTATATTATATAGTTAGATCTTAGGATATAAGTCTCTTACTTAATAAGCTTTCTATACCTTATATACTACTTACGAGTAACTTATTTATAAGTTCTCTTTCTATCCCTTTAATCTCTTCTAGTTATTACCTCTCCTATATAGCTATATAAAGTCGCTAGTATCTCTTTATAGTTATCTTAGTACTAGCGCTACTATTATTATTAGGGCTAAGGTTAAAGGTCGCGACTAAATTTAAGGGGGTAAGGTATTAATAAAATATTATAGTAGCTTATACGCGACTTATATATAACTTAATATAGAGATAAGGGGTATACTTTAAGAATATTAGAAAGAGCGATACTTAAGATAAAAGAAGAGATATAAGCTAATATTTATTTAGCTATTAATAAAGACTTAAAGTATACGAAACTTAGAGGGTTTATATATATAGAGAGAGCTATATAGGCCTAGAGTACTAAGTCTATTTAGGTATTCCTAATAGTTAAAGAATCTAGGCTATATTATAAATTAAGTACTACTATAAGTATTTATTAGCTTATTTACTCTTTTAAGCTATAATTAGAAGATATAAGTACTAAAGTACTATAAAAATAATACTATAAAAATTAAAGCTACTTATTATTTCTTAATATTAAAGTCTAGTAGATACTAGTACTCTCTAATATAAGTCTTACTTATTTTATATAAGATAATTATATAAGATACTTATACTATAACTACCTTACTATATTATTATTAGGAAGGGTAATACTTAAGATAAAGAAGAAGAGAGTATAAGCTAATATCTATTTAGCTACTAATAAAGTATTAGAAATAGCCTATAGCGATAGGTAGAGAGTAATAGTAATAGAATTTAATAGTATTAGGTGTCTCTAGACCTCTAGGTTAAATAGGACTTAAAGTATAGAAGGAGGGTACGACTCTTATATAGGTTATATAAGAGATAAGGGTGTCCCCTTAGCGAGCTTAGTAAGCTCTAGTAGCTATTCCTAATATTATCCCCCCCTTAGGCTTCTTATCCTTAAGAAGTATAGTAGTCATATATAATACGTACCCTATAGGCTATTCCGTTAGTGTAGATATATATATATATATATAGTAAATTTTAATATATAGTACTTCTATTAAAGTACTACTTTACTATATAACCTTAGCCTTAGCGCGAATATATAGTCTTACTATAAATATATAGCCTTATCATAAATATATAGCCTTACTATAAATATATAGCCTTACTATTTATATTACCATCTATAATAGTAAAGTTACTACTATACCCTATAAATAGTTACGCGACTATAGCCTAAAACTTCTTTATCTTCCTCTTCTCTTCTCTCTTCTCTTCTCTCTCTTCTTAATAGTAATAATAATAATAATTATATATACTTTATATCTTTATAGTATACCCTATATACTATAATACGCTAATAGTCTTATAGATCGCCTTCTATCTTACTACTACCTTTATCTATAAGTTTACGCTATATTATAATTTAATTTAGGCGCTAGTACTAACTTCTATATATAATAGACTTTAAAAACCTTAACTTATAAGTTCTTAGTATAATAGTAAAGTCGTAATTCTATCTTATGCCCTCTATCTCTCTTTAAAGAGTTTATTTCTTACTAATCTTATACTAACTAATATTATAGTAATTAAAACTTTAATAGTAAGTTAAGATACTAGCTATATATAACTTATATACTAATTATATAATAGTTATAGCTAATACTATAGTAATAATATCTCCCTTTAGCGGTCCCCCTAATAAGCTACTAAATAGTAATAAGAGAAGTATATATATATATATATAATATATATAGGACTCGTATCTAATATATATATAAATCTACCTAACGACGCCCCTTCCCCCCCGCCCTTAAGCTATAAGAGAATTAAGCGCGGCGGCGACCCCCTACTCTACTAGTATTACATCCGTATACTACACGTATTAGATAGGGGCGCTAGAGTACTTATCTTATATAAGACCCTAGCGGGTTATTACTATTATCGCCGCTATAGCTTAGGTAAGCGAATAATTTTAGTATATATTTTAGTAGAGTTATATATAGTTATAACTAAGTTATATACTAATTATAGTAGATCCTAAAGTATCTTAAGAATAACGCTCGCGAGTTACTTAATAAGAATTAGCGTCTTATATATAAGGGGTCTAGGGTAACTAAGCTTAAGGTAAAGGCGCTAGTAGAGCGGCTATATCTTAATATAGTATTATATACTTATATAGTTAATAAGTAAGTATATATAGCGAGTATAGTCGCTACTAACTTAACTATAACTTAGTCCTTAGTTACTTTATCTCCTAATTCCCCTATATTATATCGCCTTCTCGCTATTAACTTAACTTTAACCGCCCTTATCCTTATCTCCCTTATCGCCCTTATTACGCCCGCTTACCCTAATATAAGTACCTTCCTATAATTTATATAAGTATTATAGAGGGCTATTAATACTTTAGTAGTAAGTATAAGTCTTATATAATTAAGTATAAGTTACTAATAAGTTATAGATAACTATAACTATTTATCTTAATAGCCTTAAGTAGCGACTTAATTAAATAAAGAAGATATTTATCTTAATTATATTAAGTAGGGAGAAGGAAAGAGAAGAGGAGAATAAGAAGGGGGAGAAAGATAAGGAGAATTTATCTAACTTATCTTTCCCCTCTAACTTATCTACCTTAAGGTCCTATTTTAATAGGTTTTAAGTACTATAGCGTACTTAACTATAACTTCTCTATAAGTCTAGCGCGAGAGAGTATTAAGTTAGTATTAGTATTAGAATACTAAGTTAGGAGATAAAGTACTATAGTATACTTAGCTATAACTCTCTTATAGAGTCTAGCGTAAGAGGGTATTAAGTTAGCGTTAGTAGTATAGAAGCGAAGAGCTAGAAGTAAAGGTCGCGCTTACTATAACTAACTCTCTCGCGACCCTTATTATAGATCTAGTGTAAGTAGTAGTAAGCTAGTATTTTAATAAAGAATTTTTACCTCTATCTTTCTATATCTTATATATAACTTATAATCTTCTCTTATATATTTATAAGATTCTCCTCTAGCTCTTAAGAATTATTAGTCTCCCTAAAGCTCTTCTATCTTATATAGAATTATTATTTCTCTCTTTATATACACTTATTAAGAATTCTTTTAATCTTCTATTCTTCTTTACTCTTAATACTAATAGGCTTAGGCGACTCTATTTTAGGTTATATATAATACTTATATAATAGTAATATATAAAATATATAGTATAATCTATTATACTTCTTTAGTAGATTTAGCTTATATATATTTACCCTATAGCGCTCTAGTACTATAAAAGGCTCTAGAAATTAATTAGCTATCTTCTTACTTATATAAAGAGTCTAGATATTTTATACTAAGAGTAGTATATAATCTCTAATACTTAAATATTTAGGTGCTCTTCTCTTATTATAGTATTTTACTATAGTCTTATATATCTTCTATATAACTTATATTAACTTTATAAGTACTTTTACTCTTTCTTTAGTAAGTATATTCTTAAGCTAAGTTATATTTAAGTTATACTTAATATTTATATAAAGTAAAGATATAAAGGTAAGAACCTTTAAAAATAGTATCTCCCCTATAGTTATATTAACTTATAAGTTTATTATATACTTTATAAATAAGAGTAGTATAGTCTAATTTAACTATTAGTAGTTTATATAATAATATAAGTAAGCCTTAAGGGTTTAATTTATCCTCTTAGTCTACTTATTAGTTTATAAGTAGAAAGCGATAGAGAAAAGTCTATAAGTTATAAGATATAAGTATAGGGTTCCCTAGTAAGCTAAGATAAATATTAATTCTTAATTACTTATAATAGACTTTAGTACTCTATACTTTACTATAATCTTTTTAAGAATAATCTTACTTAAGTCGCTTATATTTACTATATTAGTATATAGCGTTAAGATAACTATTTTAGAGTACTTATCTATAATAATAAGTATTATATTATATATACTTTTACTATATATTAATAATAGTAATTCTACTATAAAGTCTATAGAGATATCCTTCTAGGGACCTCTTAATATAAGTAGGCTCTCTAAGTACCTATAGGGCTTATATCTTAGTATCTTTATTTATTAGTATAGATTATATAAGTTAATATACTTATATATCTCCTTTCTTATCTATAGCTACTAGTAGTATTATATAATAGTTTTAGTAGTTTACTAGCGACTAAAATATTCTCTCTACTAAGGGTTATTATAATTTATCTAGAGAATCTCTTATCTTATAGTAAAATTATATAAGATATATATAGCTTCGCTATAATAAATAATACTCTATAAGTCTAAGATTTATATTCTCTAGAATATATCTTTCTAGACTTAGCTATTAAGTATAAATCTTTATACTCTCTCTATATATTATTTATCTTAGTATTAGAGTTCTCTTAGGTGTATTATAAGCGAGTTATAATATACTTTAAGTATAATTACTTCTTTCTTACTTAAGCTTAGTTATAGGTTTAACTTAGCCTCTAGAGTTAGTAGAGTTATAATATTATACTTACTTCTAGCTAGTTCTTAGCTATTCTATACTATAACTTAAGTTAATACCTTAATAATAATCTTATTATTTACTTATATATATTCTTAGTCTTTATTATCTTTAATAGATATATAATACTTAAGTAATATCTAAAGGGGATTCTCTTCTAGGGGCTCTTCCTTACTTATATAGTTTAAATAATAAGATAGCCTATTAGTAGAGTTATCCTTCCCTTACCTCTACTAGATCTAAAAGTTATATATAGCTAGTACTTTAGTCTAGTATATTTAATACCTATTTAGGATCTTTATAATTATAAAACTCTATAGCGCCTTATAGTCTATAAGAACTATTATACTACTTATAGGCGACTTAAGGTAGTATCTCTATATCTTAAATATATATATAATTATAAGTATTTCCCTATCCCCTATATAGTAGTTCCTCTCTATAGTTAATATCTTCCGCGAGAAGAATATAACTAGCTTCTATAATATATAACCCCCTTATATCTTATAGGCCTATATTAGTATATCGCTAATAACCTTATCTAATATATCTACTTTAACTTAAGATTATCTCTTTAAGTTAAAGTAAGTAAGTATTAGTATACTTATAAAGTATTCTTTTAGTATATAAAATATATACTTCGCCTTTATAGTCTATTTAAATAGTTCTATCTTTTTACTAGTAGTTATTCCCTTAAGGAGATTTATAATAAGTACTACTATTATTAAGTATTAATAAATAAACTCTTAATAGAAGTTTATAAAGCCTAAGAAAATTTAAATCTCCTAAAAAGTTTTTAATATAGGCTAATCTTAAATTACTATAACCCTCTCTAAGTCTATTAAGATACTATTAACTCTTATATAATACTTAAGGAAGTTAACCTCTTTTATAAAGAACTTATATTTTAATAATTTTATATATAAACTATACTCCTTTAGCCTCTTAAGTATAAGTAGTAAATATCTCTTATACTTCTTCTTATTAGTACTAAAGATAAGTATATTATCTATATATATAATATAGATATTATTTAGAAGGCCCTAAAGAGCTTTATTAATATAGCTCTAAAATATTACTAAAATATTAGTAAGCCTAAAAGGTATAACTAAATACTTAAAGTATTTATATTATATATAAAATATAGTCTTCTACTAGTTCTCCTCTATAACTAGAATATAATAGTATATATCTTAAAGATCTAGCTTAAAGAAGATCTTTACGCTATTTAAGTAGTTAAGGATCTCTAGAATAAGGGGTAGGGGGTATCTATTCTTCTTTATAATTTAATTTAGGCCCCTATAGTTAATATAAAGTTATAGGGTACTATTAGCCTTAAGTATAAAGAGAATTAGTGCCCTAGCTAATAATTTACTTAGTTAAATTTACCCCTTCTCTAAGCTAGAATTAAGGTACTTATATAGGACTTATAGCTCCTTTATACTAAGGGGATATATAGAGCTATATAGGACTATTTCGCTCTCTTAGATTAAGATTTAATACTTAGTTTTTATATTAGTAGCGAGAGAATTACTACTAAGCTCCTAGAAGATAGAGATAAACTAAGTTAATCTTATATTAAGTACTATCTCGCCGTAAGTCTTATATAACTTACCCTTATCCTTCTTATCTTCCTTAATAAACTATATATAGGCGATAAGGACTTCTCCCTTCTCTACCTTAGCCCCTAACTCTAGTAGCGATATCTCTATTATATATAAGTTAAGTTTATTCTAAAAGCTTTATATACTAGTTAACTAATCTATATTAGGGTTAGTATCTTTTAGCTAAGGAAACCTAAGAATAGTATTATAGGATATAATTTTAGTTATAAGAAAATCTTACTAGTACGACTTACGTATATATTAATAATTAGTTACTATTATATTAAGGCGATATTAGCTATAGACTCTTACTATCTAGCTAGCTATAGTATAGACTTAAATATTTAGCTTAGTTAGCTTTACACTTAACTTTACTACTAGTAAATATCTAATAAAGTTAGTTTATATATTACTATTAAGTAGTATATAAGTCGTCCTTATACTATTTAGTCTAGTAAAATAAACTTCTAGTATAAGTACTTTAGATATTACCTTAGGGCTAGCGATTTCTTTACTAGTATTTAAGCTTAGCGCTACTATAATACTAAGTAGGCTAATACTTAGTTTTTTAACTAGTTAGTCTTTTTCTTCTTCCCCTTAGCCTCCCTTTTTATTTATAAGAAGAGTACGTCTCGCGCGATAATTAGTTATAAGCGATAATTCTTCGCCTTATAATCTCTCTTATAGTAGATATTATACTCCTTATTAAAGAGTAACTTTAGTCTCTTATTACTATAATAGGCTTTCTTTATTAGTAAGAGCGAGGTTTACTTATAAGTTATATAAGAGCTATAGAGGGATTAGTACTAAGCGAGATTATTAGAGAATATAGTTAATATAACTCTCTTTATTATAGAGAGTATAACTTACTTAATACTCTCTTACTTCTTTTAACTAATTATTTTTTCTAGTCTTTAAGCTAATATTAGTACTTATACTCTTAAAGTAATATTCTCTAAGTCCCTCTAGACTATATCTTATAGCGCTAGTATTAGGGTATAGAAGAGTACTTAGCTCTATTACTTATCTTTAGTAAGAGGGCTAATCTCCTCCTCTAAGAGCTCTATCTAGTAGACTAAGTCTTATATAAACTAGTCTACTTCTTACTTAAGAGTTATAAGTATAACTAGTACTTCTCCCTTATAAATATTTATATCTTTAATAATATTCTTATACTATAAGATAAAGAGAGGCTATAACTTAGGGATAGATTATACTAGCTAGTAGTCTTATCGCTAGCGATTAATTATATAATCCTTAAGCCTATTAGTTATAGTTTATATATAATATTCTTAGTTAGGGGTAACCTTAGGCGAGATTATATTAAATACTATTTACTAGCTATTATTAAAGTTATATAAGACTCGTATATTCTTTCTATTAAACTTTAGAGGTTACTTAAGTATTCTTAATATTTACTATAACTATTTATAATCTTTATTTATATATAAGAAGCTATATAGTCGCTTATAACTTAGTAGTATAGTATTTATAACTTTAATATATTATAGTAGCTTATAGCTAGTCTTCTCTTCTTCTATTATCTAAATCTTATCTTAAAGTCGCTTATATCTTAACTCTATCTTAAGCGCTCTTCGTTAGGCGATAAGTTATTAGTATTCTTTATCTTCCCTCTCTAAGATATATAATGTCCCTAACTCGTATACGAGTATTAAGGGTATTAGTTATATCTCTAGGGGTTTATTATTTATTAGATCTTCTTAGGGGACTATAGTTAAAGACCTAACTTCTATAGGTAACCCTCGAGCTACTAGTATAGCTCTCTTAGGCGCTATTATTACCTATACTATTACTTTATCTAACTAATTATATTAAGATACTTTAAGAATATTAGGAATAGCCTATAGCGATAAGTAGAGAGTAATAGTAATAGAATTTAATAGTATTAGGTATCCCTAGACCTCTAGGTTAAATAGGACTTAAAGTATAGAAGGAGGGTATAACTCTTATATAGGTTATATAAGAGATAAGGGCGTCCCCTTAGCGAGCTTAGTAAGCTCTAGTAGCTATTCCTAATATAAAGACTTAAAGTATATAGAACTTAGAGGGCTTATATATAAGGAGAGAGCTATATAAGCCTAGAGTACTAAGCCTATTTAGGTATTCTTAATAATATTCTCTCCTTTAAATATATTATTCTTAATATATAACTAACTTATAATTAACTCTTATATAAAGTTATAAAATACCTTTATAGATTATATAGTAATTATATTACTCTCTAGTTACTTATATAAATAGCCCTTAAGTTTATAAAGTAGTATACTCCCTATTCTTTTATACTTATTAAGTTTACCTCTAAAGTACTTATATAAGTAGCTCTTAAGTTTATAAAGTAGTATACTCTCTATTCTTTTATATTTATAGAAGCCTTATTATAAAGTCTACTATAATATATATATAAGTCTATATATATTTAATAAATAAAATTTATTAAGTATTACTCTTATAAAGTTTATTATAAGTTATATATAAATATATCTTAAGTATAGCGCGAGTCCCTCTCTATTCTTAGTAAGTTAAATATACTATAAGTATATTACTATAAGTCTTAAGCTATTTATAAGTTACTAAATAGATTAAATATTAAGTCTATTTAGCTAAAGATAGCTCTACTTTTACTCTATATAGTACTTTATAATATAGCTCTCTTTACTATAATAATAGTATACTTTATTATTTATACTCTTATCTCTCGCGTAACTTACTATTTTATTATATAGAAGTAGTACTCTTCTCTTATTAGCTAACCTTAGCTAGTCGCTATATAAGGCCTTATATCTATACTTATATATAAATCTTATACGCCTTATATAGAACTATAATATATAGCTTAGATTATAAGTAGTTTATAAGGACTTAAGCCTTTTATTCCTTAACTATAAGATTAGGGATCTTATTCTTAAGATTCTTAATTACTAATATTAGCTTCTATACTAATAATTTATTTTACTAAAGCTTTAGGGATATATTTACTATATAATTTATAGAGTCCTAAACTATATCTTATAGTACTTACTTAAACTTAAGCTAGATTATAAGATAAATTAGTAAATAGGACTATTATTAAAGAGCCTTATTATAAAGATAAGATATAGTAATTATAACTCGCTTATATTTATTATACTCCTTAATTATATTAAAATAAATATTATAGTCTAAAAGGAAGTTATAAAGATTTTTAATTAAGGCGCCTTAATATAATAGTAAAGAGAAGGCGCGCCTATATTATATAGTTAGGTCTTAAGATATAAGTCTCTTATCTAGTAAGCTTTCTATACCCTATATACTACTCGCGAGCGACTCATCTATAAGTTCCCTTTTTATCTCTTTAATCTCTTCTAGCTATTACCTCTCCTATATAGCTATATAAAGTTACTAGTATCTCTCTATAATTATCTTAATACTAGCGCCGCTATTATTATTAAGGCTAGAGCTAAAGGTTATAACTAAATTTAGGGGGTGTTAGTACAGGTTACGTAATATAACGTAAGCTTATTCTAGAACGGCCTAGAAGCTTCTAGAAGTCTTAATTTATAATTAAGCTTACTAATTAAGGCTTCTAAGGTCTTCTATATAGTTCTATAGCTAGCACCCTTTAAACTATATAAGGGTATGTCCTCTCCCTCTAGATAGCTATTAAGATAAGTCCTTCATTAATTAAGTTGCTGATATTAAG
Organism: Phialophora tarda; assembly: GCA_016109495.1. NCBI lineage: Eukaryota > Fungi > Ascomycota > Eurotiomycetes > Chaetothyriales > Herpotrichiellaceae > Phialophora > Phialophora tarda. Next base: position 1,169,528 of record JADWPL010000005.1, on the reverse strand, counting down.
AGTTCGAATAACTCTATAACGAATATTCGACTAGTACTTCCGCGATCCCTATAAATAAGCTATAGTAGCTAATAACCTCTATAGCTTTCCCGCCTATCCTCCGGATAGGTTATAAGCTCGGGTTAGTTAATACTAGCTCGGATTAACGTTGTTCCGGTGACTATATAAGTTATCGGTTACTACAGTAACGGGAAGAGGCTTCCGATCGAAGGCTACACTAATAAGACCTTTACAGGCCTTAATAGTTAGGCGTAAAGAAGGGGAGGAACATAGTCTTATATCCTTTACCCGCGCTAAGACTAAGGTAGATTCTAGGGGTCAACTAGACTACTCTAGAAATTTCCAGAACTAGACTAGACCTAAATAGGCTTAGTGCTAGTACTATACCGGAAAGGGAAAGAGCTGTCCCGACGAAAGAGGACAACTAGCCCCACTAGCACTAATAACGTCATCAACTATAGTGCGCTATTCGCCCACGAAGCGCACTATGGCGGAGTACTTAAACTAAGAGGTATAAAATCGACGAATTTAACTATTAAAGACCTTTATAGGTTAACTAGTCGACATTACGAGCTATATTAGTCATCTTATAAGCTAAATAAGTGACTAAAGCTTATTTCGGTTCCCTAGGTTAAAGGGTGCCCAGAACTAGGAGTTCTAGGCACTCTAAATAGAAGCCTTTATTATCGATAAAGGCTATAAATCAGTATTATACCCCGTAGCCCCCTATAATAAAGAAGAGGGGACTAAAGAGGAATATAAAGCTTATCTAAAGGATAGAGAGGCTAAATCGATAAAAGCCGCTACCCTTATAAGATTAGCTATCGAAGACGGCCCTCTTATTTAAATTAAAGGGCTAAAAGACGCTATTACTATCTAGAATAGGCTTAAAGAGCTATATAAGCCGAAGGGGTTTAGTTCTAAGTTCCTAATATATAAGGAGCTTTTTACTACTACCCTTCCTAGGTGTAATAACTCTATAGAGGCCTATATTACTTAGATTAAACGATTATCCGATGAATTAGCCTCTAGAGGTCTAGCTATACCTTCTAAGGTTATAGTGGCTTATACCTTAAATAACCTGACGAAGGAATATAAGTATACTATCGCTATTATAACGTAGAACTTACATACTAGTGGCGATAAAGAGGTTAAGCTAAATACTATATTTAGCTACCTTATTGATGAAGCTAGGCGTCTTAAGTCTTTAGAGCCTTAAGAGATAGCTATAAGCGCTAATAATCGCCATAATAACGCTTAAAATAAGCCTAAATGCCCCTATTATCATAAATTAGGGTATACCCCTAAAAAATGCTGGAAAAAACACCCGAATCTTAAGCCTTATAAGGCTAAATAAGGTCTAAACGCCGAAAAGAAGCCAGAAACGACCCTAATTACGAAAGAAGAGGGTTAACTAGCCGAAATCGAGGAATTAGCGTTATTTATCGCGGATATATATAATCTAAACGTGTAGATCCTCGATAGTGGCGCTACTAGATATATATACGCCTATAAGACGCTATTTAGCGATCTAAGGCCATATAAAACCGTCTTAAATTAGGGAAAATTAAGTAATATCCTCGTGAACTGGATTAGGACCGTCTAGGTTAAATTCGGGTTAACTAGTCGAACCGCGAAAATCGAGGACTACCTATTTATACCTGAAATGGGCCTAAACTTATTAAGTTTAGGCTTATTACGAAATAAAGGGGTTTCTATCGATATTAGGTCTAAATTAGTAGGTCTTAAAATTAACTAAACCGAAATCGCTATAGGTTCTTATACTAGGAACCTTATAACGATTAAGATAGCCCCTATAAAGGAACAAGCCCTTATATCGACTATAGGCAGTTCCTGGCACGAAAGGATAGGCCATATAGGCTCTATAGCATTAAAGGCACTCCCGGAAAAGGTTATAGGGTGTAAAATAAGCCCTAAAGAGGTAATTAAGACCTCTAATTACAATATATGCATCTAGGTAAAAGCTACCAGGAAGGTTAGTCGATTACCGATGCCGAGAGCCTTAAAATCGCTCGAAAAGGTTTACTTAGATATATATGGACCTATTACCCTAGAGACCTTCTTAAAAAGGCGTTATTTCGTCTCCTTTATAGACGATAAAACGCGATAAGTAATAGTTAAACTCCTCTCCTCCCGTGACTAGCTATTTACCGAATTTAATAGCTATATAACGGAAGAGGAAAACCAGTAAAATACTACTCTAAAGTGTTTTCATTCAGATAATGCTAAAGAGTATAAAATAGAGGAGTTTAAGGCCCTATTCGATAAAAAAGGGGTTATAGCGACCTATTCGGCACTATATACGCTAGAATAAAACGGTATTAGCGAGAGGTTTAACCGAACTATTATAAATAAAGTTCGGGCTATACTAATAACCTCTAGACTACCGAAGGCGTTATGGGGAGAGGCTCTATTAACGGCGACCTATATATATAATAGGACGCTAAATAGTAGCCTAGAGGGCTATATAAGCCCTTATAAGGCTAGAAATGGCTCTAAACCCAATATATCGAACATAAAGACTTTCGGGTCTATAGCTTATAAGAAGGAACCGAATAACCTTCTAAAGAAGCTAGATAAAAGGGCCAATCTCTATATATTAGTTGGTTATAGCTCAAATTAATATAGGCTTATTAGGCCTAATAGCCGTACCACTATATATGCTAGGGACGTCGATATACTCGAAGGGGTCTTCATTAAAGACCTCCTAGACCTCTTATTAGCTAAATTAGCTAAAATAGAGGGTCAGATTAAGAGTATTTTAAATGAACCCCTCAATATTATACCACCAGACGAAGGGGTCAACTAGCTCGAGTCATTTTATGAAGAACTCGAAAATAACGTCGAAATCGAAGACAACTACGCGTTTATAACGACCGACCCGACTTATAAAGAAACTATAGCCTCAAAAGACGCCTAAAAATGGCGAGAAGCGTGCGAAATAGAGTATAATACTCTAAAAGGCAAAGGAACCTGGTCTTTAGTGCCAAAAACTAAAGATATAAAGGTTCTAGAGGGTAAATGGGTTCTTAAAATAAAGGATCCTTATAGAAACCCTTTATATAAAGCACGCTAGGTTACTAGAGGCTTCTAACAGTAGTAAGGGGTCGATTTTTACGAAACATTCGTAAATACCGTTAATACTACAGCTTAGCGCCTTATTATAGCTATAGGGGGTTATTTAGACTGGGAAATAAAGCACTGGGACGTTAAATTAGCCTTTACTAGTGCTAATCTCCGTGAAAGGGTCTATATTAAGCAACTAAAAGGCTTCGAAGACCTAGAATACCCTGACTAGATATACTAGTTAAATAAGGCCTTATATGGCCTAAAATAGTTAGGAAGAGAGTGGAAATAGCATCTTAAAGGTCTATTAGAAGCTATAGGCCTTTACCCACTTAAAATGGAGTAGTCTATATACCTTAATAAGACGGGGGACATTATATTAATTACCTACGTAGACGATCTTATTGTTTTATCGCCGAATATCGATAAAATTAAGTCTTTATTCGATCAACTAGCCCAGAAGATCGAATTAAAGGACTTAGGCGATATAAACGAGTTCCTAGGCATTAAAGTTACCCGGGATCGAGCTAAAAGAGCTATATCTTTAAGCTAAGACCATTATACCGAAAAGATATTAAAGAAATTCGGTTATATAGATAAAAAGGCTTTAAAGCTCGGATTACTAATACCTATAGGGGCTAAAATTAAACCCCTAGACGGAATAGCACAGCTAGAGGACATAAAGGCCTTCTAGTAACAAATAGGGGCCTTAATGTACCTTACCACGAAGACTAGGCCAGATTTAGCCTATTTAGTAGGCTGCCTAGCGAGGTATATGGCTAATCTAGGGCTAGTACACTTTAAACTCTTAAATAAAGTATGGAAATACCTCTCTAGCACCTCGAAATTAAGCCTATATTATTAATCCGAGCTCTATAGCATTAAAGGCTACATGGACTTAGATTAGGGGGGTGATAAAGGCACTAGAAGGTCAATAACTGGCTATATTATGCTATTCCGGGGCTCCCCTTTATCTTAGAGCTCTAAATTACAAAAAACGGTTGCATTAAGCTCTTATGAGGCTGAATATATGGCCTTAAAAGAGGCTATAAAGGAGTAGCTTTATCTATAGGGCCTTCTTAGCGAATTAAGCCCTATTCTCAAGGGTAATATCGCTATTAAGTGTTCTGAGATATATACCGACTTAAATTCAGTAATCGAACTCACTAAAAACCCGGTATATCACGCCAGAACGAAGCATATCGACATATAATACCACTTTAGACGGGAATACGTTCTAAAGGGCTAAATCGGACTATTCTGGGTGCCTATAGAGGGTTAACTGGCCGATAGCCTTACTAAGGCTATATCTAACGATAAATGGCCACTATTTATTAACGGTATTGGCCTTAAGAACGCATAAATAGAGCGGAAGAAGACTATATATCGATTTAGGACAGTTTTAAGGTCAACTAGCTGATTTACGGTAAGGAAATACTCTTTTATTACTTATTTACCGTCCAGGAATAAGCTTAAGGGGGTATATCAGCACGGGTCACGTAATATAACGTAAGCTTATTCTAGAACGGCCTAGAAGCTTCTAGAAGTCTTAATTTATAATTAAGCTTACTAATTAAGGCTTCTAAGGTCTTCTATATAGTTCTATAGCTAGCACCCTTTAAACTATATAAGGGTATATCCTCTCCCTCTAGATAGCTATTAAGATAAGTCCTTCATTAATTAAGTTACTAATATTAAGAGTTCGAATAACTCTATAACAAATATCCGACTAGTACTTCCGCGATCCCTATAAATAAGCTATAGCAGCTAATAACCTCTATAGCTTTCCCGCCTATCCTCCGGACAGGGGGGTAAGGTGCTAATAAGGTACTATAGCGGCTTATACGCGATTTATATATAACTTAGTATAGAGATAAGGGGGATACTTTAAGAATATTAGAAAGGGCGATACTTAAGATAAAGAAGAAGAGAGTATAAGCTAATATCTATCTAGCTATTAACGAAGACTTAAAGTATATATAACTTAGAGGGTTTATATACGAGGAGGGAGCTATATAGGCCTAGAGTGCTAAGTCTATCTAGGTGTTCCTAATAATTATCTCTAATATATACTATTAGTGTAAGTATTATTAGGACCTTTTTTTTTAGTTTATAGTCTAGCCTAGCTACTATAGTAAGTAGCTATATAGTGTACGACTATAAGTATAGGTGTTGCCCCCGTTAAGTTTCTATACGATAAGCTATTCCTAGACCGAACTACTTCCTAACCTCTACTTAATGTAGTTACTACTACCTATACTTATAGCCTTAATAATTATTCTATCTATATAATTCTTATCTAGCCTTTCCTAGCCTTCCTTAGCTTTTATCTAATAAGAAACACTTATCTACACTTAAGTATATACGAAAACCGTAGATGGCACTACCCGGAATTACTCTAGTAGTCCCGTCCTAATTATTATCTTTACTGTACGGATAGTAATGAGTAAGCTATAGAGAACCTACTTAATATCCCCGTATAGAGTTTAGCCAGCCCACATTCTTCGTCGCTCCTCGTACCAGTTTCGACACTCTAGGAGGATGTGTCGTACTGTTTAGCGGCCGTAGCCGCAGTTATATTGGTCGGTATCGGTTTTATTAATAGCGTGCAGATAGCCGCGCAGGCTGATCTTGCCAGTTCGCATCTATGTCATGACTGAGCTAATCGCTCAGTGTGTACCTATGTGTGCGATTAAGAGACCCTTCCCTAGTCGAACTCCGAGCCTGAATAGCTCACGTCCGTGTTTAGCAACTTCCTAGGATCGTTCCCATTCGACTTTCATATTCTGACGAATGGTTGATTCTATGGTTGCTGTCAGGACCCGGAACGAATCTAGTTCTAAGGCAGTTTCCGAGCCGACTTCTGCGTTTGGAGGTGTTGCGGCTTCCTTTGCAGCTCGGTCCGCCGCTTCGTTACCCGGTACACCAACGTACGTAGGTATCCAGGAGAATTGCACCTCCCATCCTTAATCTCGGAGTTGATCCAGTGCACGTATTGCGCGTACGAGGATGTATTGTCCAGACGGGCACTTAGGGTTAGCCATCGCTTGAATGGCAGCCTGATTATCTGTGAAAATGATGCATTTGCCGGATTTGTCTATCTTCGCTTGGACATCAAGTGCCATCTGAAGTGCTAGCTTAATTCCTCTTAATTCGGCTGCGTAGACTGTGGAGGTGCTCGTTCTGCCCATGTATTTCGTTCTCTTTGCGGGAACCTCGGTAACCGGCATGTCTAGTACCACTGCCGCCGCGCCGACATGACCATTGATGCCGCTGCCGTCCGTGTATACGCGTAGTGCCCTCGGATCTATGGCATCGTGTCGCTTGATGGCCTCCTCGGCAGATTCATTGATGTGTGTGACTGGTGGTGTCCACTAAGGTGGAACCACATATGGTCGACGCTTCTCCAGCTGGTTGAGGCGGACATGGTATTTGCTTTCGAGGAGGTTAGATAGTCGATCGAGGGAGCTCTGTCCGCCCGCGTCTTCGTTAAGGGTCATTTCTGCATGGAGGGGTGTGCTTCGAATGCGTATGGTCGCCTCTAGGGCTGTTTGTTCAAGTTATTGTGGTGCTGGTAGTAGATTTGCTTCTACGTCGACTGCTGCGCCTGCCGTGGTACGAAAGGCTCCAGTGATGATCTGTGCTGCTCTCCGTTGAATTCGAATAATTATGTTGAGCATGGCTCTGTTTCCTCTGCCGCCTCGCTGGCCCGGACTGTGCCAGGCCGAGCAGTCGTACAGTATTTGAGGAACGATCATCGCTCTATACACCTGTCGTAGGTTGATCAGGCCAGTGCCCTATATGGACGATGCCAGGGCCGACAAGGCCGACAATCTCTTCGTGGCTTTACTTTCTACTTGCTCACGGTAGTAGTCCCAGCGGAGTTGTGAGTCTATTTCGACACTAAGATATTAACACGACGGTAAGGCCTCGATGGTGGCATGTAGCAGGTGGAGAGGGCGAGCGGTGTTCGTGCGCGGATCTCTACTGAAGTGTACTAGTTTATATTTCGCTGGTGCGAACTGTGATCCGTGGCGTAGGGCCCATTTCTCTACTTCTCGATGACGCTTTTTTAGCGCTTTACAATTGTGCTGTAGCGTTACTCCGGTGGCGAGAATTGCGATGTCGTCGATATATCCCACCGACTCGGTGTTGTCCGTTTTACATACATCGATGAGATCCGTATTATAGAAAAGGTATAGGATAGGGGTGAGTGGGGAGCCTTAAGGTATTCTGGTCTCGATGCGCGTCGACGGCGCCGTATATTCCTGTAGCTTTATTGTCGAGGATCGATTATAAAGGAAGGAGTTGATCCACTGGACCAGCGTGTTGTTAATCCGTCGTTTCCGGAGGTTGTATAGAAGCCTCGGTCGAGAGACATTGTCAAAGGCACCGGATACGTCGAGCAGCAGGAGGGAAGCCATCTTTCCTTCCGTCCACGCGTGGTGTATACGTTGGAGAAGGAGGTGGAGGGCGTGGTCTATCGAGACCAGTTTTCAGCCCCCAGTATGTTACGTAGGGAGAAGATAGTGAGTATCTACCAGATATGCTAGACGATTAGCGACAATAGCTTCCAATGTTTTACCGAGCGTGTTAAGGAGAGCGATCGGTCGGTATAACTTGGGCTGAGTGTAGTCGTCTTTACCTGGTTTTCGAAGAACCACCGTGATACTTTATCTGAAGTGTACAGGATAGTATCCTTGCTGAAGACAGGCGTTGAAGAGCCCAGAGAGGTTCGGGAGTATGAGATCTAGCGTCTAGTGGAGGATGCCGTTCGGAATATCGTCGGTGCCAGGTGCCTTATTCGGCGCGGCTTTGCGGATCGCTCTCTCAATCTCGGAGAGTGTAATCTCGGAGCATATAATGGGTTCATGGTACTCGAATCCTTCGATGTCGGACAGGTCGGCTCGCAGTGGTGGTGGAAAGAATGATTGACGTAAGACTGCCGCCTTCTCTTAAGCCTAACGCGCAAATCCTCCATCTGGTTTCAGAAGTATAGGCGTGCAGGTGGGCGGCACAATGTGCCTGTTTTTGGCCCACTTGACTAGTTACCATAGACTAGATTTCGAGCTTGATGCATCTTCGACTCGCTGCCTGTGGTTGTTGCAAAGAGTCTTTTTAATGCGTCGTCCTTTTGAGTTTCGAGCTTGTCGGTATTTCTCGTGATCGTCGTCAAGGCCTGTTCGTTGCCACCGCCGCCGTAGGCGCCGCACTTGGAGACAGATTTCCTTGCACCCCGGGCCAAATCCTGGTATTGACCGCGGTGACGGGTTGGACCACGGGGTCGAGGCATCGATACCGGCTTGAAGGGCACCGATAATCGCGTCTACATGCTCGTCGATCCGTTCTCTGCTGTTGAGCTCCCGTGCCTCTAGTTTAGGAGGGAGCTTCTCTTTGACCGTCTGTCGGAGTCGCGATGGGTTAGTTTTGGTCCACTGTCGTTTCTTCCGAGGAGCGGCTGGTTGCTAATCCCAAGTGATGGCGGTGGCGATGGGAAAATGGTCAGAATCGCAATCTCTACTGGTGTCGACCCAGTTATATATTGTGCGGGCCGCCACGCCCTCGGTGCCGAAGGTCAAGTCGATTGTGGTTTCCCCGTCCTGCCACCTGTGCGTCGTGGTGCCTGGCACTATCAGCAGCTTGAGCTCGAAGTCCTCGATGATGGTGAGTAGAGGTTGTGCGGCCGCAATCTGTTGATTGGTGTGGCGGCGGACTGTCGACTAAAAGGGGTGATGCAGGTTGAAGTCCCCTAGGACGACGATTTCGTGGTCGGTGGCCACCGAAGCCATCGTTTGTCTTAGGTCGAGGAGAGTATTTGTGCCCAGTTCGTTATAGACGTTGATAATGGCGAGCCTGTGGTGTAGGGTAGGGTGGATGATTTCTAGAAGGATGACGTCTTTGGTGATAAACGACACGTTCCAGGTACTGGCGTCGATGCGTTTATTGATGAGAAGCATACTCTTATCTCCTTGTCTTCGAAGTATATTAAATGGAAATGCGTCTTTAAGGGGTGATAGGAGGTGGCGATGAACGGGTTGCGCCACGGCTCTTGGATAGCGAGCACGTCGTATTCAGAAATCCATCGGTCCTGGAAGAGACTGGTAAGGACGACATCTCTGGACTTTTGGACGTTGTACTATAAGATGTTGAGTGACTGGTGTCTCGTCATTAACGGGTGATTCCATTAGTACTATTTGTGATAGCTCGTCTCCGTGTCCCTCGAGGCGCCGCGGTGGGCTCCACACTAGGTATCAGTTTCCAAGATGGAGTGGTCGAACTGCCTCTTCCCATCGTCTCCCGCACGACTCTGATATTGTTTTTTGCGTGCCTTACGGACTTTAAGTGCATGCGTAGTGACGGTGGTCTGTGGTGGTCGACACCGTAGTACATGTATACAGTCATGCATTTGGCGATTGTAAGTTCGGCGTCATGCGTCGGCCAGTCGTCGTAGATATGTTTATGTACAGCGCATTTGCAACTCCGGAAGATTTTGCCTCCAGCTGCATCTGGCTCGCTGGCGACGGAGGTAGGTGGCGAGGCTTCTGCATCTGCCATTTCCGGCATCCACTCGCTGTCTTCGTCGTCGAACATGTTGTCCAGCCAAGCACCTGCATCTTGCGTCCCCAATTCCCCTCCGATGGTCTCTAATGGGTATAGAGATGGTTCGTACTGGTTATCTCCTGAGATCTGCGTTGGGGGAAGAGCTTCGTGCATTGCTCTAAGTTGTGGATCGATGAGCGAGTTAATGTCCTCTGGTTCAGGTTGTTGTTGTGTTTCTGGCGTGGCGAACTCCTCCTCGGTGGGTAGAGCGGGTAGGACTTCTGTCGCGGTTCCTTCCACGGATGCCTATATCGGTGCCTAGTCAATTTCCTCCATTACATGAGATGCGTGATCTTCCAACGCTGGTGCTTGTTCCTCGGCCTGGGTTGTTGCCGTGATGGATTCCTGGGGAGTCTGGGTTATTGTCTGTGTCGTGGTGGTCGGCTCGGGTATAGCCTCTCCTAGTAAGGCCATCTCGTGGGTGTGGTGGGTGTGGTTAATGCTGTATGTTCTTGTATGTGTGGTGTGTTCCCTAACGGGAACGTGCCAGTAGACACTCCGGTTCTGCTTCGCGAGTGCCACCCTCTCCAGTTCCTTCTTCCTTGCTAGGCAGGCGTTACTCCATGCCGTATGGGCACCTTTGCACACTAGGCAGCGAGGGGTGAACCCTTCTACTCCCTTATACCGATAGTGTTTGGTCTCGTGTAGCTCCGCACAATAGCCACATGTTTGGGATGCATTACATTGAGTGCCGATGTGCTCATAATGATGGCAACGGAAGCACTATTTCGTTCTATAGGCGCGGTCGTAGAGTTGACATTGGTGGATGTAGCCCTCCCATACCATCCCGGCATAGATGAGAGCGTTGGCCATCTCTAGGGCGGTAAACTTAATGACGATAGACGATGCCCGCTTAAGAGGGCCCTCTCTAGTCAGCCAACCCACGTACGATATTTTAGCTTCGGCGATTACGGTATAGTTGTCAGCCAGGATCTCCCGGATGGTCGCCTTCTGGTCTTTGATATTGATAGATTTAGTAGGGATGCCGTGGATAATGACTCCATACGTCGGCACGACAAGTTCTGCTTGGTCTCCCAGTCCTCTCAACCATTCGGTGTTCTGTTTGAGTTGTTGGATCTCTGCCCTTGTGCTCGTGAATATCTGCAGGTCGCCACTTTTGAGTTGATGCGCCGCGACGACCTTGACCGATTTGGTCGAAACATTGTCGCGGATGGAGTTCTGTACTTGTTGTCTGGTCCAGGGGAATGGATGGTTGCGGTATCGCTGGACGATGCCATGGTCCTTGAGCTTGACTGTCACCATTCGATCCCTGTACGCGGTCACTGTGGTTGGTGTCTTCGTGGCGTGTGATCCGTGCTGGGCTGATACTGGGGGCGGCGGTGGCAGCGTGGAGCCCTGAGATTTTACCGCGACTTGCGCCCACGATGTCTATGCGGTCCTGACCCCGCTGAAATTCGCCGTGTGGAGTGGTGTAGTGCCTAGACCGATGGAGCTTTTGACAGCTGTGATATCCCTCTGAATGGTCTAAATGTCCTTCGCCGCGTCTCGGATGTGGTGGAGCACCTCGCCCACGGACGGCTGCTGCAACACCTTACCGATGAGCGTGAGGGTGGATTCGAGGTATGGCTGTACTATGTTCCATGGTATTGTATTGTTTCTACCTTATCCGCTGCCTGCAGTTGGTTACATGCTTCTCTTAGGTATGTGGCATGCTCGTTAATGTGTTCGGGGCCGTTGTCTACCTGAGGCCATCTCGGCGCCATTACCACGAAATCACGCGCTTTCGACGCGTCAATCGTGATAATGGCCTAAGATAACGTAGGTTCACTAGGAAAATTATAAAAATTTACGCGTTTCAAAGATTCGATTTAAGCTGTGGGTGGTGTTTTTTTTCTTCTTTTAGATCTTGAGATATTGTTCGCTAGCTCTCGAGGCCGACTCAATCTGCATCCTCGATGATCCCTATAACTTCAAAGTTATGAAAATCCAAAAGGTCGACCACAACTTTGCGAGGCATGCCAGTACCGGAAGCCTGTGATGTTCGTCGGATTCGAAACATTACCTAAAATGGTATTTGTGAACTATCGTCATGGGAACGACTCAACTTCGGTAGCAACTTCGTACAACAGCAACTTCGCTTAAATGCTTGGCAGAAACTGCCGCCAGCAAATTTAGCTGGCGTTCGTTTTCGCAAGTCACACAATCGAATATTGAGTCAATATCGCCATCTGACCTCGCTGCCGCCTGACCTCGCCGCCGCCTGTTTTGTATAGCCAACCTAGGTGTTGATCGAGATCCTCCTGTTCTGTCCAATGGCTAGTGCCCAATCCTCAGCCTGGCGCGCCAGGCCAGGCTGTCCTGACCACCTCCGCAGGCCACTTGAGAAGGCTGTCAACGCCCTGCCGCCTGCGTTCCTTGCCGATCCTGTTACAGACGAGCCTTTTGACAGTATTGATGATTGCTATAGACGCCTAGTTGGATACTCGCTGTCCCAGGGCTTTGATATAGTAAAGTCATCTGGTGGAACGCCTCAGCACCCTGGCAGTTCCTTCCTGTGTATATACCACGGCGAGGGCACTCGCAACACACGAGGTCTCGAGGAGACGATTAAGCGGAACGACGATGGCGTAACAGTGTCAGATCGCAAGCGTGATTCCACGCATATCCGTGGCACTGGGTGCCGATGGTCCTACCGTATATCCTGGAAGTCAATTGGTAAACGAGGCAGCGGAAATAAAGGCTATATTCTTACTGTCAAGTCTCTTGAGCATACAGGCCATACACTGAGCGAGAACCCTTTGATATTCGCTAGGCACAGATCGCGCCTTGAGGAGGTTCAGGCCGCAAAGGCGTATGCGAGAGCCCATCGCCTCAACACTATCGCGTTCTCTACAAGTCGCAGGATCCTTGATTCAAGCGATCTCGGTGTCTTCTTAACGTCCAAGGAGTACTATAACTTAGTCAGACACTAGCCTGCCTCAAAGGATGATCAGAGAACCATCAATGGACTAGTTGTGGCCCTACAGGCGGAAGGTTTTGTATATGAAACGCGACTCGAGGAGGTAGTTGACGAGGCGACTGGCGTAGTAGTTAGTAGGCAGTGTATGCAGATCTGGTTCTCACACCTTGATCTTCTCAATGCGACCTCTCGATTTGTTATAGGATCTGTCTGCATTATCGATGCGACCTTTAATATAAATAGGCTGAGGATGCCTATGATCGTTGCAGTTGGTGTGCTGAACAATGGCAAGACCTTTCCTATAGCGTTCTCATTCTGTCCGTCTGAGAACCACGCCTCCTATACCTTCTTCTGGGAGAGCCTCAAGTTGCATTTACTAGAGAGGACTATTCCACCTGCGGTTATTATCTCAGATCAGGCTAGGGCAATTACATCTTCGATCGACGAATGCTTTCCGTCCGCGAGACATCAGATTTGCAGCTGGCACGCTGTCGAGGTAATGAAGGTGAAGTTCCGTCGGATGGGCCATAAGATAGACCATATCAAAGGCGTCTCGGACCGTACCGGAAACGTTATTATTCGAGGTCTCTCTAACCTCGCCTGGGCCTATATCAATGCAGGCACTGAAGAGGCACTTAAGACCAGGCGGAACGACCTACAATCGCAGCTCCTGGAACCCGAATATCTCGATGAATGGCGTGATAAGGAGGACCGCGTTATCAAGTACCACACGGGCTGCTAAATCTCGGCCATCGATCTAGTCAGCGATCTGAGTCCTATCACGACGTAGTTACTCAGATAACTAACGGCCAACTAGACCTTAAGACAGCGATCAAACGGCTATACCAAACAGTCAGGGGGTAGTTAAAGAGATCAGTGAAGTGGGCAGTTCCTCGCTTACAAGTTATCCACGCTACACCCAGGGCGCGATCTTTCAACACTTACGATTCTCGATCAGCGACTATACCCTTAGGAAGGTAGTGATGGAGTAGACTAGCCTCTATAAACTAATAGCTTTAGATACTAACCTAGGCGACTGCCACTGTCTATTACTGAAACAGTTCCTCCTACCCTACAGACACTACCTCGCGCGCGCCTGGCAGACTGGCGAGCCAATTCCAAGGACACTCCTTCATCCACGGTGGTGGCTAAACGGGCCACAAATCACCTCCGCGAATTGGTTTCCAACCTACCAAATAATCGAGATTCAACCACGGCAAGAGGTCACAGAATCGATGATAAATAGGCGCACAATTGAGCAGATTCGAGAGAGCCTTAAGGGCACTGAAAGAGAGCGGTTTAATAGGCAACGAGACCGTCTACAGGAACAGATGGAACGAGAGTTAATCCGCCTAGGTGAACAACGCCGCAATCTACAGAACCTACCTATCGGCGCGCCCGATCCTGTGCCTAAGCGGACCTGGGTAAAGAGACATGAATATGGCAAGTCCACAGAGAGGGCCTTGATCGCTAGCGAGATTGGCGAGCGCCAGGAGCGCAGGCAACACCAGGTAGAGAGGCAGGCACAGCGCTATCAAGAGGCACTCGATCGGCGGCCGCAGGAGGCGTTTATGCACACCTTTCGATTTACGCCTAGTGGTGTCCAGAACGTCGTTCAGGCACCACAGAGACATCGACCGCCTCCGATTGCTATAGAAAATACTAGTGAGGAAGAGGTGGAAGATGTGCCAGAGACCCCTCCGCTATCGACCTTAACTAGGCCAACACGCCTAGTGCCTCAGACGCCTCAGACGCCAGAACGGCCACGGCCGCGCCGCAGTCCTTCGCCTGAGGACTCTCCTGAACTAGTCCGCGAGCGACTACCTCCGTCGACGGCGCCTCCTGGCATTGGCAGTGGCAGTGGCAGGCTTAAACGTGTGCGCAAACGGACTACTAGGCTAGTCGAGGCAAGGCAACAAGGCTTCCTGCCTAACTCGCAGGATGACTGAGATAAACACCAATGTTGGCTATACAAAGAGGCGGCGGCGAGGTCAGGCGGCGGCGAGGTCAGGCGGCGCCGAGGTTAAGGAAGGAATACACAAGGAACTAGATTTATAGACAGGAGAATTGATCCCCATACAAATTAGGTGGGGTTAGTTTTTGCCGAGTAACTACCGAAGTTGCTGTTGTACGAAGTTGCTACCGAAGTTGCTGTCCTGAGTCATTCCCTTTTACTGATCAAGTTTTCTATAACAGACAAACCCAACCGTGGAGCGTTTTCCAATCAAAGCCACCAACTCCTTTTGATTGGACCTGGCTGACTGAAGTTTGCTTAGCTTTCAAGGATTTCTTTTCTCTGCTTTCTCCACTGCAATTTCCTCAGGCTGGGTCGATGGCGAACTTGAGGAGTCGCCTTGACCAGGTTTGTAGATTAGCCGGGGAATGTGATCGTTAAATAGGTGGTCGAAATCCTTAAGGCAACAAGCCGCAATCAGGCCAACGGCCCCAAACGCTATGGCAGCATAGTAGACGTAGGCATACGCGGCAGCGTATGCGTCTGATAGCGCCTTCGCAACCGCGGTCTCAATCGCCGAAGTGATTCCTGGGACTTGACCTAGAGCGTCAGGCGTTCCAATTGTGATGGCTGCGAACAGATCCGGTAGAGACGATGAAGGTAGACCGGCGTTGACAGCGGCAGGAGAAACGTGCTTGACCAATTCCGCGGGAACCTTGCTTGACAATATCGCAAGGAAAATAGCCGTTGCAATGGCCTCTACCACGGTTCGTACGGCATAGACGATTGCTTAACTTTGTTAGTGGCGTGTATCTTTGATTCGAGTGAAGTGGATATTGGCACCTACCGTACACTATCCCTGCGTCAGCATCATTTGCATCCATTTAAGCAAGTACACCTGGTGTGGTCTCCACCGCACCTCCTGCGAAGGATGTAAGAAATGAGAAGGCAGCACTGCGAGGTAGGTGTTCTGAATCGCAAGAAGCCATAGCTCCAAGGAATGCTGTGACGATAACCATCTCTACGATAATCTGCATGCGGACATGCGGACATGCTTCAAGATGCCAGTGAGAGGACACAGAATTACGATACCCAAGAATATGCCGAATCCAGTAGTAGTCTATCCCATCTGCAGCCAAGATTGCTGACAGCAGGTCTTGGCATACCCAACAATGTACCATTGCATAATAATGAAGGCACTTTCATGCTATTTACGTGGTATTACTATATAAGATCGCATGCTATACCCTCCAGCATTGTTGCTGGGTACATAAATATATATTGCAAGCCTTATAAAAGGACCGAACTTAGCGGGGGCGCGTAAACGTCGCCCTGGCCTTATTAACTATCTCCTCTAGTACAACTTAAGCGCTAGCATTATTAATACGGCCCTATTAGTACTATTCTAGGTACTTACGGCCCTATACGTAATAGCTAACTCGGTTACGACGCTTAACTAGGTATTCTAAGGGTCTTTTATAAAGAGGTAAGCTAGTATTAGTACTTATAAGGGACTATACTAATACTTCTTAAAAGGTTTAATGTATTTATTATAATTATACTTCTTTTTTATATTTATTTATTCGCTAAATTAGAAAGGCGTTAATAGTATAAATATTAATAAGCTAATAGAGGATTAGACGCTACTAGTAGCGTTTATAAGGTCTATAGTATATAAACGAGGTGTATAGCTAGTTAGCGATATTAACGCTATTTATATAATAATTATATATATTAATAATTATTAAAATAGATAGCTCTTTACGTACCTTAGCGCTAAATATAGGTAGAATAATAGTGGTATTAGTAGAGGTCTTCTTTAGCCTTCGGCGGAGGCGAATAACCTTATCCTCTTCGCGATATATACTAAATGACGTTATAATATTGAGGACTATATTATTATCTTACTAGATAAAGTATAAGATATTACTAGCCTTTACTATAGTATATTTACCCTATTTAAGAGACACCTTCTTAGCCTTATTTAATAGTAGCTTAATAGGTAATCTAGCTATATTCTTATAGGTAGTGCCTATATAACTAATCTCTATTTTAAGTAATTAGTAGACTACTAGTATATTAAGAAAGAGATTATTTATAAATATAGTATATTTTATATAAGGATCGCGGATTCTTAGCCTCTTTATAAGTTAAATTAGTACTTAGAACGTTAGTATAAGGAGGACTATACTATACTCTAGTATATTATTAAATTAGCGGGTCTTACCTTTTTTTAAGTACTCTTTAGACCTATAACAGCTTAAGTACTATAGCTAGTTATATATAAAGCCGGAAGTACTATAAGACTAGTGCTTAAAGCCTTTATTAATAGGCTTATCCTTTATCTTAATCTTATATATTAAGCGGCCGCGGAACACTACTATACCCTTATTAATTAATAACTAACTAGTAGGTTAAGTAGCTTACTAATAGTTTATCTATATAATTAAGTTAATAGACTCTAGCTTAGTCTAAATTAGGGCGTTAGAAGGTATAAATTTACTAGAGTTAATAGTTAAGAAGCGATATATTTATTCCTATTAACTTCGACCTATATATTAACCTAGTTTATACCTAGAGGCGCGCTAATAGTTCGAGTAATACTTCTTAATATAAAGACCTATATAAATAAGTATTTCGAGCTATTAGAGTAGCTCTCTAACCGAAATAGGGTACTATAGGCGGGAATGTAGTTAAGTGCTTATAGGGCCAGTATTCGTAGCTATTTTACGAGCTACGCGCGTATTTATTAACTATATAATAACTACTAGTAATTAAGGACTAAAGAACTTTATAAATAAGTTAATTACCTCTCACTCTTTCTAATAAATCTTAAGATCCTTAAATTCGACTAGTATTAGTAATAGAGTAGTAGGTTCTTAGTAGAGAGTACGAGCCGTAACTATAGGTTTAGACGTAACTACTATAATAGTCGTGTTTAGGCGTGTTACTTCTTACAATAGTGCTTCTACCTCTTCTAGTACCCTTTTTTAGCGCTTTTTAAGGGGTAAAATTATAGAGGTATCGTTAAAATGACGTTTCGGAATAGGGACTCTTGCAGAACGTCTTTATAATGCCATTGTGGTGGTGTAATATAGTCATGAAGCTGCAAAAGAGGAAGTAAAAAGTGTTGGTTAGGAATGCTAAGACCTACTGTCAGCAATCTTGGCTGCAGATGGGATAACGTTCAGCGAATGTCTTAGTGTTTGCTCTCAGTATGACACACTCACCGACAACCATACGGTCGACTCCCAGCCTTGCACTTGGGAGCCAAAGATATTGATGACCTCTAGCCACAGTTAGCTGGTTGAGGTTTGTAGGTAGAGATTTCCACAGTCCACATACGTGAAGGCCATATAATGCTGAGCGAGATGAATGTGACACCACTGGTATAGCCGACAATGACCAAACTGAGAAATCCGCGCAGATCCTTGAAAAAATGCATAGGGAGGAGAGGACTCGGCACCCGTCCGTAGATTTCTGTGAACTTTCAGGAAACTATGCCAAATGCAGAGTGGGCCAACTTACCCCAGAGCACGAAAATAACGAGAGTGCAGCAACCGGAGATCAGTAGGCCAAGAATACGTCCGGAGTCCCATGGCAATGGCTGGCCACCTGCACAATGTCAAATACGACTCCTCCGAAGGACATATGGCCGTACCCCATGATACTCCAATAAGGAAGAGCATTAAGCCTGCCGTTAGAAGGAAGCAGCCTACCCAGTCGATACGCTTCAACTCCTGCGTCCGAGAGCGTTCACTTCCATGTAGTTGCTTGAAGCTCGGTGGCCGGTAGAACACATATTGCAGGATGACAGCACTTCCCATGATAGGAAAGAAAACATAGTAGATGTATCTTGAGACGTTTGTGTTAGCTCGAGCAGTCTGAAACATGGTGAACGCTAACCTCCAGTTGGCCACATGTACGAGCCTGATGGCTACACCAGTTAGTGTCTTGTCTGATAGAAGCACGAGCAGGATCGAACCTATATATGCTCCAAAACCAGTGTTGACGCAAGTTAGGAGGATGGATATCACGATACCAAGGGGCTTGTGCTTGTTTGGACAGAGTTCGCCAACGAGGGTAGGAAATGCTGCATGCACACCCGCGGCCAATCTAAGTATGACCTGGTTTAAAATTGTCAGTTGGCATGTCACACAGTCTATGCAAATGCGTCATACACTGGCGCCAACCAGAGTATTCATGCTCTAAGCTGTGGACGCGATGATGCCTGTTCAGATCAGCCAAGCTGCAGGATTAATTAAATACACTGTCCCTAACCTCCAACGAAAGATAAACACGAGGCACCGATCAGGAACCAACGTCGACCAAATTTATCGGAAAGCCTACTAAATAAGAGGATGCCGATACCGAGGCAGGTCAACCAAATGACGGAGAATAAGTTTGCATTAGGACTGGGGCCTAGTCATTAGGTGGTCAGTGGCCGCTCCTGGGTTATTAGTTGTAACATCCTTACTGATGTCTGCGTTGATGTATGTTACAGCAGCCGCTGGAAGAGTAAAACCCCAATAGCTTCCAGTAACGCCTAGTGTGACCGAAAAAACACTGCCAAGGAAGCGAGCACTCGAGTAATAACCACCCTCGACTTCTTTTACGTTGGCTGTCAAAGCTTCGGAGTGCTTTATATTATCGAGCGTGCCAGGGTCGGCATGCTGTATCTCCAGTTCTTCGAGCTTTGATTTCACTCGCTCCATTGATTATAGGTACCGACTACTGGTGCAATTGAAAATATTGAACCTTGTTCTGAAAGTATTTTCAAATGTAGAAGTCGAAGTACACGGGCAAAAACTGGCCGTGGCGGTCGCTTGAATATTTATATTCCCAATACAGTGGGAGGTGGCCAGGCAAGGGGCGGAAATTGTTTTTGTGAACAGTTTCCTCGCTTCCGGAGAACGCGCGGAGAATGGGGTAGGGTCAGCATGTCCACAATCTGGGGTAGAGCGTGCCCCTCGGCAGGACCCTCCAACCCGGAACCCAGGCCTTCCGATGGTCGTGTCTCGCCGCGTCGTTGCTCAGAACACTAATGACCTTGACAAACAATAGGTCCTTAGACCTTGTGGACGTACTACCGAGACTTCCGGCCAACATTTCGCATAAATCCACCGAATTAAACCACAAGGTGAAAACACCAACAACACCAAGGCAGCTTTGATAGACCAAGAGGAGCTCTATTTCTCACTCCGCGCGACTACTCCAAGATGCTTTCGCTACCACTTTCAATCCCGCAACCCCAAGATCTCGAGCTGGTTCTGATCTGGTCAAAGGCGACATATTTCGTGTTGGTTGCGTTGGCTTTCTACATCATTTCGTACTGTGTCAAGTATTCCGAGCCTTCGCCATACCCTGGCATTCCGACAGTTAGTTTCAGCAAGCCAGTGTGGAACTACGCCAAGCTTAGGGAGGAATACTGGGAAAATGCCGCGGCGATACTGGCCGAGGGCCTTCAGAGGGTAAGTGGCGGGAATATTCAAAGTCAGCAGTGACTCTAAGAGGTATACCAGTGTAAGGGCTGCTTCCAGGTCATCTCAACGGAAGGACCGAAGGTGATCTTACCCAACTCCTTTATGGATGAAATAAAGAACATGCAACATATGTCCTTCTCGAAACACAGTCGTCAGGTAAGAGACCACCGGCAGATAGATGTTAGGCGAGCACAATAGTTGTTAATCTCATCGCAGATGTTCTTCGCAGATATACCTGGGTTGGAGCTTTGGCGCGAGATGGACAATGGCGATATCTTGCAAAGTACCCTAAGGCCAAGCACACACAAACCTCCAGTTTGTCTTCCATTCACCAAGCTTAAAGTTCTAGTAGCTGACACAGCGTGTATAAAAAGACGAAGTGCTTGATTTTCTCATTGATGAGACTACTTTTGCCGTGTCCAAGATCTATGGCGAGGTCGAGGGTAAGTTCTCACTATTTCCGGTACCACTTTTACTGATAAGAGTTCATAGAATGGCAAAAGATAACAGTCTATCCGGCCTCCCTTGAGTTGGTTTCCTGAATCTCCAGCAGAATATTCAAAGGTCCTAAGCTCTGTCGAGAACACATACGGGATGGCCAGCATCTCCCAGGAGACAAACCGAGCCGCGGTGCATATAAGGATAAGGCTGGCTAGAACAGAAGTCAGATCAGGAACGTGTATGACACATCGTGGCCTCACAAGGGAAAGGACAAGAAAGAAAAGGGTAAACTAACTGGACCCATAGTCTCCATGGTTGGATTTCTTTACCGATCTTAAGGTGCGCCAACACCTGTGAATCCAATTCCGGGTATGGCTCCAGAAGCTTGTCGGCAGGGAGGTTCTCCCCACCCCATGTGTGATTGGTATAGTCACCGACAGCTCGGGGAAAAAAGCAATAGTAAGACAGTAGTTTACCACCGTTACAAGGCGAAAGAACAATCTTGTCCCATTTCCCCTCTTGACCACCCCAGTACTCGAGTGCTGCGTGCTGAGAGTAGTCAACCAGACCCAGTTTAACGGCCTCTTCGGTGGTCACGTTGGCGTGGAGACAGCTTTGCTCTGACGCTCTCTTCTCGGGCTTGATCCCAATGATGCCCCGGACCAGGGAACCGATTCCATCCCCACCTACAACAAGATCGTGTCGTGCAGTAGAGCCATTCGTGAACGTGATAGTACCTTCCTTCAGGTCGATATCGTGGCACTGTCGTGACCATTACCTCTGAAACCCACTTGGACAACTTTTTGCTGCACATACCTGGTGGTTTACGAGGAGGTTCACGGGCTCACCATCACCAGCTTCCTGCAGTGCGGTATCTTTTAACATCTTGTGCATGTATTTACGATGAAACATGTTGTAAACGTATCCCCAGCGCTGCTCGTAGTCCTCCAGGTCGTAAACACTCACGGGCTCCCCCGTCTTCCAGTCGCGATTGATGAGTTTCTGGAGGACGACAGGGTCACCTTTGGCGACGTCGACGCCCCAATCGTGAAGCCACCGTGTTCCATTTGCGGCACACGACACCGAGGCGCCAACCTCTCCGGCGAAATCGGCTCGCTCGTAGACAGTGACACTGTGGCCGGCGCGGCGGAGAGCTATGGCAACGGCCATACCTCCAATGCCCCCACCGATAACACCGACTCTTAGCTGTCTCCAGCCGTCTGGCGAAAGGGAGCCCATGGTTACGATATCACGGATACAACTTAGATTCGAAGAGTGTGATGTTCATGATAATGCAAGTAATGCCTTCGAATTACCGTTTTAAACTCGTTTTACAGAGAACGCTTAATCGATCAAGCTTGACACGTGGTATGGTGTCTCGGGTCCAATAAGTCAGAAATGGCAGTGCGCCTGCCGCTTGCAACACGCATGATCACAGCGATGTAGGGTGATCTACGTATCCCAGAGCCCATTTGCTCGTAGGCTCTGTTCTAGTGTGTCGGCAGCCGCTCCTAACCATCAGCGGGTACAGGCCCTGCAGCCGCTGTCGGCGGCCCGCGCACTTCTATAAGACGGCAGGTCTGATACGATCAGCTATCTCTAAGCAGATATCGATCATACCATTTGGGGATTTTGAATCTCACTGATATCTGTGGGACACAACTTTCAGAATCGACATCTTCGGTCAAGACAACAAAGGATGCTCGAAGTGGCATGACCAAGGCTCAATCTTGATTGTTCTTGGTGAGGATGCATGCTGTTGCAACAGAAATATTCGAATGGACAGCACAGCCGTTTCTGGGATTTTTAAGTTTTTACCGACTTACCCAGGGCTGTGCTAGATTGCGTTAGCAGCTGAATACTTTGTAGTAGTCCTCGATCTCGACTTCTGTGCCCCACCCGAACTTCCAGGCTGTTGATTCCCTCATTTTTGTCATGCCACTTTCCATCGTCAGCGCGTCTGCTTCTCTCCTGTCATGAAACTCTTTCGGCTGTCTAGGCATTGACTAGTAGGTTGTGGCAAAGACCTGCAGGAGCCGGCTACAGCTTCCTTGTTCCTCTGGCCGCGTACCAGGAAATGAAATTCCCCGAAAACTGGGGCACGATGACTCAGTCCGTGGGTGTCCGTGGAATCCGAACGTCCGATATGGCTCTTATCGCGGGTTTCCCACTATAAACGGCCTCCATACATGACCAGGGTAAAGATGTCTGGGCCAAGGTCATGGTGACAAGGACGTGGTACTGTATACAGACTTCTAGAAGAACTGGTTGAGGTTCCAATTGCTTTCGTTGCATAGATCCCACATCTTGGACAACCCAGCGTGTTTACAGTCATTTTCTGCGATGGTTGATTTCCCACCCATTCCCCCTCTGCCCAAGTTCACTCTCCAAGGCATAAAACCTGACCAGGTGAATCCGGTGGAGATCTTGGAACAGTGGGTTGCTTCCCTTCAAAGAGCTTTTGACGACAAAGACTACACCCACATTTCCGACTTATTCCTCGAAGATTCTTACTGGCGAGACCTCGCCGTCTTGTCATGGACGATCACGTGTAAACGCGGGGTGGCTGCCATCAGCCAATTCCTGAAGACCGTTTCAGTCAGCTTAGAAAATATCAGCCTGCCAAGGATCGGAGGACTCGTGGCGAAACTGGTCACGAAGGAGGGAGCAACTTTCCTCGAAGCCGGCTATGCCTTCAGAACCAGATACGGCCATGGCAATGGAGTAATTCGACTCGCAAATACCAGCCCCTCAGAGTGGAAAGCCTGGACTGTCTCATCCGTGTTGCAAGGCTTAGCAGAGCAAATCAGCAGTCCAACATCGCTCGTGGTCAATAGCACAAGTCCCCACGTCAATGGCACACGTTACAACGGTACAGAGCTCAATGGAGTCGACAAGCAGGACCATCTGCAAGTCATCGTTATCGGTGGAGGTCTGTGTTCATCGCCCTAAATTTTAGGAAATAAGGATATACTAAGCGTTTCTAGGTCACTCGGGAGTGACTCTATCTGCGTGGCTGAAGCGCCTTGGATTGCGATCTCTGATTGTTGAGAAGGGTTCACATCTTGCCCAGGCATGGTGGTCTCGATACAACAGCGTACGGACCCATACCCCGAGTTTTAGTGACCATTTTCCCTTCCTCAAATTTCCCAGTCATTGGCCATATGGGATAAGTCGGGCTCGCTTGACCAGCTGGATCGAACACTATGCTCAGATTATGGAACTTGACTACATGCTGAACACGCCCGTGGAAAAAACAGAGTACGACAATGCGACACGGTTGTGGTCAGTGCATATCAACGAGCCACACGGGCAACGCATATTGAAGTCAAGACACGTAGTATTCTGCACCGGCGTCTTCGGTCCAACGCCAAATATCCCAGAAATTAAGGGCTTGGACACGTACCGAGGCCTAGCCTATCATTCCAGCCAGCACGTCACTGCAGCAAACTTCCCGGATGTGGCAAATAAAGTCGTCACTATCGTTGGATGTGGTACGAGCGCCCATGATATCGCTCAAGATTTTGTCGAACACGGTGTCAAGGCCGTCTCAATGATTCAGCGCAACAAGATCTGGTCCATTTCCACGGATTCGATAGGCAGAGTACAATTCCCCGACTACTGCTCACCGATCCTTACGACAGAAGAGGCAGATCAACTCGAACTGTCATGGCCCTTTGGTCTCACTCGCGCCTATGGGGTGGAGATCACCCAAGCAATCGTGGAGAATGACAAAGATCTCATGGCCGGGCTTGAAAAGGCCGGGCTAAGGCTGAAACGCAGTCGAGACGAAATCAATCTGATCGACCACCAACTCTTGATCGGTGGTCATTACTATATTGATCAGGGCGCAGATGAAATGGTTATCGATGGTCGAATCGGACTGCACTGGTGTGAAAGGGGTGTTAAAGAATTCTACTCGGATGGGCTGGTTCTGCACAACGGTGTCAAGGTCGAGGCCGATCTGGTAGTCTTGGCTACTGGTTTCAAAGCCCATCGAGAGCACCTGCAAACCATCATCCCCCACGATATCATGGAGAAGCTTGGAGACTTGGGAGGACTGGATGAAGGAGAAGAGGGCATCGGAGTACGTACAAGCCAAAATTCTCCTCCGTCATCCCAGATTTCTGCTAACCTATTGCACAGTTTTGTCGACCAAGTGGCGTTCCGGGCTTCTGGCGTTTTGCTACTGGTATCAGAAGTTGCCGTCACTACAGCCCTATTCTTGCATTGCAGATTCTTGCCATCGAGCGTGGGTGGAACGACGGCTACTGGGAGTCACAGCAGATTTAGAGGGTGATAGAGGCTGGTAATAGCCACGTACAGGAAGCAATAGAGATGTTATGAATCATATAACCCCAATGCAATCAGCCACAATAGAAACGCGCCTGGTGGTTGTGCGTGGGTTGACTGTTAGCCGTTGTCTTCTATGTTTTTGCTTCTCGGCGATTTAAGCCCAGACATCTAACAACGCCTTTCCCACATTCCTCCCCTCGAACAACTGAGCTAGCCCCTCTGGGGCTTTATCAATGCCCTCTGTGGCCGTCATGAGCGGCCGAAGCGATCCATCCTGAATCCACTTCTGAACATGTTCTTGATGTTGCATGCGGTACTTATTTCCGAAGTCATTGTCAAAGACGGTGAATCCTTTCCAGGTAATTCTTTTCCCGACCACCAAGCCCGTGTTGCGCACTCCATACTGCTTCTCGTACGGCACGCTGTATTGAGAAGCGTAACCACAAGCCACTATTCAATAGCATGTCAGGATTCGATCGTCAAACAATGTCAGTGGATGGAATCGCTCGAAACGTACCTATTCGGCCAAAGTCCTTCATCACCGTTATTGCCGCCTCCAGCTGCTCGCCGCCCACGTTGTCATAATAAACTATGAATCGTCAGTCGAGACAACATCTGCGACGGACACGGTCTTACTGTCAATGCCCCCGGGCGCAAGCCGCTTGAGCTCCTGCAGCACATCGACGTGTTGATAGTTGAATCCCTCGGCGAAGCCTAGCTGATCCTTCAGATAGGCGAGCTTGTCGTCGCTACCAACGCTCCCGATTACCTGCAGACCCTCTCTTTTCGCTAATTGTCCCACGATCTGCCCGACAGCGCCGCTCGCGGCCGAGATGAAGATGGTCTCCCCCTTCTTGGGCCTGCCAACCTCGTAAAATGCCGAGTAAGCAGTCAATCCGGGCATGCCCAGTGCGCCGAGGAAGTATTTAAGATCCAACCCGAACGGGTTCATCACTTTCCGAAAGGTCACAGCATCTTCGGCGCTGACACTTGCGTACTGAGCGATCGGGGCCAGCCCGGTCAAGAAATCCTCTTTGGCGAACGGAGAGCTGTCATCCGCTTCCATCACCTGCAGCACGACATCGTTCCTTATTGGCGCGCCGAGGGGAAAGGGCTCGAAGTCTCTCGCATTGGCCGCATCAACGAGTTTGTGCCTCAAGTAGGGATCAAACGAAGCATATAGTATCCGCGCTGTGAACCCACCCCTTGGAGGGGCTGCCTCGATGTCCACGGGCACATCCTCAATCTTGATGTCCTTCCCAGCTACCGGCACGCCTTGAGGCGCTGCTGAAAACACCAATGTCTTGTTGGATACCATTGTGGTCGGAACGACAAAAAGGCAACCTATTACCCGGTTTCTCTACAAGACCATACTATCTGACACGAGTCCAAGAAAACGACGGCAGTGATTTCCAACAGCCATGCCACGACAGTACATTTGGCATTTGTCAATGAACATGGATACCAAACAAGCTTCGCTCACGCATCTCGGATAGTGCGCCTTCTACCCGGGGACTGTTCTAGGACCCTGCCCAAGTTGGCCGTAAGACCCTGGTACCACACCTCCGGATTTCCGGGTTTCGGATTCCGAGGCATTCTTTTCAACATGATAGGTTGGGATTAAACCTTGTGCATAAACCTTCTCTTCACCAGTTTGACATTCGGCTGAACGCGCTGGCGATGGGTGCCTGACGATAGTTTTATCAGGGGCTGGCTACAGCACTCAAGGTTACTCAGAGGATCTTCATCTCCATCGCGAATATTGACGAAATACAGCAGAGCGCAAGCTACACCCTCAACATCAATCATGTTTGCGTTTCTTCGCCCAGCCAGTCCTCCTCGCACATTCAGAGCCGATCAAAATCCCATTATATACGAAAACGGGCGCTCGAGCCTAGAGTTCCGAGAAATCGATGCTGAATACACTCTAAGAAATGTGCTCCCTCCCATGGATGGTGGGGGCTCCATCATGATCCCTCCGCACCATTACCACATCAATCAAGCAGAGCATTTTCTTATCGTCTCGGGCACCATAAATCTGTTCAAAGGATTGGATCCTAAGCCATGGAAGGTACTCTCCTCAACAGAAGGGGCTGAAAAGACAGCCACCATACCGAAGAAGGTTTATCATCGGTTAGAAAACGCATCGGCAACGGAGCGGTTGGTCGTCGACGTCCACCTATCACCCATTGAATACGAAAGTGAGCAGCAATTCTTCCGAAATTTCTTTGGCTACCTCGATGATTGTCGAGCTGCGAAGATAGGCCCCAGTCTGTTCCAGTTGATGGTATTTCTACACGATGCCAATACTCCGCTGGCCTTGCCAATCTCCGAAGGGTGGTTAGGCGTTGTTGCAAGTCGCCTCTTTTTGATACTCATGGCTGGATGGGGCAAATGGGTTCTGGGTTACAAACCCACCTATGCGGAGTATTACTCTGGTAAGAAGGAGTTATGAAACATACCACGAGGCCATCGTCGACCAGTACGAAAGCCGTATGAAGGGGTTAGGTCATATCTGTTTGCGCGGAAATCAGGCCAAGTTCGACCCCTTTAAAGATCACATCTAGTGCCAAATTGCCAATGCTCTGAGCCCTGAAGTTGTATTAGTCTGCTGCATGGCTGCACCCTCTTGTAGGCACTGAGACACAAAGCTCTAGGGCGGGTTTGGTAAATGCTTGTGCGGCCAAGGTCTACCATAGTGTAACCGGCAGACTTCTTTGAACTCAAAATGCCGGGACCAAAGATGCTCTAAAAATTATCCGGCTGTAAAGAGGATTAACTGATCCAACCTCCATCGAGTCTGTACAAGGCACCTGTGGCGAATCGGGTCTCGTCGCTGAGCAGGAAGGCTACAATGCCGGCAATCTCCTCCGGTTGAGCCAACCGCTTGAACAATTGTGTGGAAAGGATGTCTTTCCGGTCTTCCTCGTTTTTGATCCTTTGCTGGACCAAGAAAGAGTCAACCCGCCCTCTACTCCAGATCAGTAACGTTACCAAAGCTTCCGATGGTGATCAACTTACGGGCAGACAGCATTGACTCGAATGTTTCTGTCTGCAAATTCCCTTGCAGCAGTCTTGGTCAATCCCACAACTCCATGTTTCGACGCAGTATAGGCGCCCAGCAATGGTATCGCTGTATCTCCAAGAGCGCTCGCAATATTCACAATACTCGCGCCATCGGGCACCACTTGCAGCTCAGCACGCAGACAATTCTTTGTCCCACTCAAATTAATGTTGATGACCCGGTCCCATACTTCATCGTCCATCTCTGTCAACTTGACCAGAGGACCTGTGCCGACTCCTACTGCTGTCTTAGTAGCCCGAAGTCAACAGAAGTCTTATTCACGCTCACCTGCGTTATTGACGCATCCATCGAGCTTGCCAAACTCGGCCACGACGTTTGCGATCCAGTTATCCACGTCTGAGCGTTTAGAGATGTCGACCACCGTCCTTGACAGCTTCGCTTTGGAGAATTCTTTGCTGAGCACACTGTAGCTGTCTTCTAGAGCATCGACTGTCACATCAGACATTGCTATCGTTGCACCGCGCTCGAGAAGTAGCCGAACAATGGCCAGTCCGATTCCTCGCGCAGCACCCGTTACTGTAAAAACCCTTCCATTGAACTGGTTTTGATTAGCCATTGTCGCTCATTTATTGACGTTTGTGGCTTGTCGTAGAGGTCGGTGGTCACGGGTGAAGCAAGCTATGAATGCCTGGTGTTATCTATGACAGGGTTCCGGAATTGTCGCAACGGTACAAGTCTACATTTCCTGTACCGTATGCTTCCTTACACATGCCCAATAACACTAATAGTGCTAGTTCACGTCAGAATGTGAACTCGGGGTTGAACCGGAGATCCATAAAACAGAAGGAAGCCGTTCGGCTGAATCCCTGGTCGTCATCCGTACCAAGTCCGGCCACCCTCCAAGCGGTGGGTTACGCCCACGGGCTCTGAATTACAGACTGTTGCCGTCGGCTAATGCAGGATACTCGAAATCTCGTCCAACGATACTTGACTGGCGGGTCGAATGAGGCTCACTCTGGTTCAGGCGATCTCTGTATATCCCGTCATACACACAGCCGCCAACTCAGAGAACTGCTGAGCCTGGCTTCATATGGCGACACTATCTAACCCTCAAACCACATCTATTACACATAAATAAGCCTCGCGATGGGCAGGTCTCTTCTCGAGCAACTTGAAGAGCACATCAATGTCGATGTCGACTCGCTTGACCTGGCTTTCATCAGGTCAATGCCCATCAACTTCCACGATCAGACTTCAAACCAGCAACTCGTGCACGAGGCACTAACGGCCCCTGAAAACGCATCTATTGTCGAAGTTACCGTCAGGGAGTTCAAACGCAAGCCATGGGACGAGGTATACGTTCATTCCGTAAGTATTGAGAGTCTTGGTAGAGGCGTATCGGCCACACTCACTGAATGTCAGTTGGCTCGAATAGCCGCCACCGTCGCCCCAGCGATCTCTGGCGTCGTTCTCAATCAGACCTCTCCGTCATACGCCTACGACAAGCAATACATCCTGTTCGACGCACGTCGGCGGCATGCAGCTTACGTTGCGGCCGGGGTTCCTACGTGAGTTCCAGTCATACCTCGGTTGACGTGCTGTCGACAAGCCTGCTCATATGTCCCAGTGAGCGTATCATGATCAAAATTGCAGCCACTACTGCCGGTGTGCAGGCTGCCAGGATTCTTGTTAATGAAGGCATCAAAACCCTGGGGACTGCTATCTTCTCGGTGCCCCAAGGCATAGCTGCCTCTCAAGCCAGGATGTTCGCCATTTCCATCTACTTCAATGGTAGTGGAACCACGTAGAAGAAACGTGTATGCAAAAGGCTAATAATGAAGCAGAGCCGAATGCACATACCGATGCCACAGTATGGCCGGACGTCGCCGATCCTGTCAATGAGCATCCCATGTCAGCAAGGCATTTGCTTATCCGTCGAGCTTACAACATCCTCGGGGAGAAGACTGGT
Organism: Phialophora tarda; assembly: GCA_016109495.1. NCBI lineage: Eukaryota > Fungi > Ascomycota > Eurotiomycetes > Chaetothyriales > Herpotrichiellaceae > Phialophora > Phialophora tarda. The sequence continues at coordinate 1,139,753 of JADWPL010000005.1, read as the reverse complement.
CGACGTCAGCCTCAGATGAAGACGGCTTCGTGAGTTATGAATGGATTCGACTCGACGGGACTACCAGCTGACTTTCATCTTTCTCGAAGTTACGCATCCCCTCGTGAAGCCATGGCTGCAGTTGTACTGGGTGCCGACCATGTTACAATTAGGAGTGCACTTCTAGAGGACCTCGCATCCTCGGAGCAGCTTCCCGTGTACCGGAAAGGCCTCTGGAAGGTCCCCATTAAAGAACAAAGGGGCAAGCCCGGGTTTGCGTTGGAGGACTGGCATCCACCTTTGCCTAAGGACACTACCGATCAAATCGCCAGGGTCGTGTCCCAGATCGATGCTGACAAGCTTCATTCACTCGATCAAGATTACCTCGCCGATGGCTTGCTTGATAAATACAACGAGGAGGACGATTTGACGCGCGAGAGCATGCAAGAAGCTCTGAAACGGTTCATGTTCTGGGAGAGTAAGAGCAAAGAGTATATTGAAAAGCTGCAGGCCAAGTTGGTATAACATTGCGAGCAACTTCGAAGGAGACGTGGTAGCTCTACATGAGTTTTGCGCAGTTACGCCTTTATCAAACATGCCGGCTTGATGATAAAGTAGAAGTTATGTTGGCAACTGACAGAAGAGTGCTTCAATCTGCACTGCAGTTCGAGGACGATGACGCTACGTGTTGAGACCGAACTAGACATAGCCTCCCAGCCATGGCGCCTGGGGAAACTCCTCACAGCCGGGGCCTTAAGCATACGCTGTAAGCACGATTGAGGCCGATGCTCGCGTGGCTGTCACTAATGAGGGTGATTTGCCCCATTAGTGCCCCAAGACCCAAAGTGTGCTGTTCTAATTACTCAGCGGTGCGGTTCCCTTTAGCTAAATCTAAGGGGTCTCGGGGTGCAGGATGGGAGCTAAGGCGCCTAGTAACGCACCTCGGCCTTTCGGGCTATGGACACCAGAAAGGCTAATTCGTCTAAGGAAATTAGCAAGAAGTCTAAAGGAGGAGGTGATCTAGTTAATCCAGCCATAGGGCAATGTTATCCTCCAAACCACGGTATCCGGGCTTCCGGGCGATACGGAGGGCTGAGGGGCCTTCTCCTTCTTGTCCGGAACTTGTCGTCGGCCAACGCTCTACTTCCGTCAACAAACGTGGACTGTCGGAGACAGACTGATTTTCCGCGTCACCCAATTCAGAGCTCCGTCTTTGACTACGGCAATCAGGTGAGGCTGCACAATGCGTGGCACCACGACCCAGTATTCTGGCTCGAGCATCTACATGCTCCTTCTGGGGAAGACTTGAATGATTTTATGAAGATGCGCGCGCAACTCGGGCTCATTATCTTGTGGTAGTCATATACCGGGTCTTCGTCGCTGTTTCACGATTTACACGATTCACTGCAGGCTTTACCATCAATCGACCTACAAAAGAGGACCAGATGTCGCTTCCACGTGTGACGTTCCCGAGGGAAGATGGTGGCTCGTACATCATTGACCGTATGGATGGCGAGATCTTCACGCTCCCCGGCGTCAAAAGCGCCTTCAGGATGTACTGCTCTCAGAAGCAGACCAACGACATCATGTCAGTGTTTGGCTGGGATGGCCCTGCAACCGACCAGGGGTTTCATCACCACAAAATCACCCATGACTGTTTCCTGCTTACCGAGGGGACTATGAAGATATACCTGGACGACCAATGTCGCATTCTCCACCCAGGGGATTTTGCTTACGTCCCACCGGTACGTCCACAGAAAGAGACCGATTCATAAGCTGCCCACTGACCAGGTGATCTCCTAGCACCATCTTCACAAGCCCACTCCCCTGGGACCTGTGACCAAAGTGCTGCCCTTGATCACACCAGCACACTGGGTCGACTTCTTCCGCGGCTTTCGAGATCCTTACAACGGTCTCATGTTCCCTGAAACCGAGACGCACACCGATGCGGAGAGGGAAAGCGCACCCCTTGCCCGACTTGGGCCCAACTTCCCGGAAAACTATGATACATATCCAGAACATGTACCAAATCCGCCCGCACCAACCCAGTGGACAAAGGATGATGAAAGACTGCCAGATGGATGTGAGCCATATTATTTGCGCTACGGGTCTGGACCTCGCTGGGCGCTGGGAGGCGTTACATCACGGCCATTTATCACCACAAAACAAAGCGACAACAAATTCGCCATCTCCTGCATCGAGTCGTCTTCCACGTACGGCGACACAGTCTTTAGCACAACCCAGAGCTACCCCAAGACACATCATTGTTTGATTTTGCTGGACGGCCTGGTGGAATTTCGCATCAAGGACGAGGCGCCCGTCCAAACACATGCTGGCGAAGTCGCCTTCATCAGTGCAGATACCCCATTCTCCATGAAATTCTTGACCAAGTACGTCAGGATCTGGAGTTATGCCAGTGGGGACGGCATTGAGGCAGTCATCCACGAAGCGGGTGTTCGATTCGACGCCATGCGCCTTATGGACGAAGCCTTTGAAGTGGATGCCGACAAAGTAAAGGCATCCTGCACCAAACTCGGAATCCAGCTAGGATCATGATGTCCACACGGACTCTTAAGTAGGATCACACTGCACTCTGTCGGTGCCATGATTCTGTTTACGTCAAAGTCTATCGTAGATCTCGTGGGGGAAAGCGGGGGAGGTAGCCTGGGCAAGCGACGGAGCGAGGGTCAAGTTGCACCAGAGGCGTCTCGGTCTAGGTACACTAGGTCCTAGTAGGAAAGCTTGAAGTGTATGGCTACCCCTGCCACCAAGCACCCCCGATAAGCACTGCTGGTAAACTTCCCTCCACCAATTAGGCCCCTAACCGCCACCCAGGCACCTCCTCCTTATCTGTGGAGGGTGGCACTAAATAGAGGCGGGTCTGGCTGGGGTGGGACATCGCCGCGTCCTTCAGCTTTCATCACCTCACGAATTGACTCTTCCTGCAAAGACTGTACAGCACGTTGTTCATCCCATATACCATGAAATGGCTCAATTGCAAGGGCGAATACTGTCGGCGGTACGGTCATAGTTTTGTCTGCTCGATTTGTTGCCTACTAACAACCTCTCGTAGTGCGACAAATGCCATTTGAAGAAGGTAGCGGACCTTCGAAGCTGACCACGGATATCTGAATGTGCCTGACTCTTGTTCTCCCAGCTTAGATGTGATCGCGAAGACCCCTGTGGCCACTGCAGCGCGGCGGGCGTGCAATGTTTGCGGACGCGGCGGCGACAACCGTCTTCCGCCAATCATGCACGAGGTCAACCAGATGGGTCTGTGACCCCGGAGACATTGAGAGCTGTGAGAGTCAAGACTGATGAATGAGCGAGCAGCAATCACATAACCGGCGTGTTAGACCGTGTGGCACGTCTTGAGGCATCGCTCCGGGCTGAACGGGCCGGACGAATAGCTACTGGCGTCAAAGATTCGACCTCTCGCACCGAGGAAGTCACTCAGTATCATAACCGCCCTGCAACGAGCGACGGCAGACACGCCATGGGTCCTTGCAGCGATGTGCTTGAGGACTCGAACCTCCTGAAGAGGCCTCACTCGCCTACTTATGGGAGTTCGAACCCAGCCAGAAGACCCCGACTCGACCCTCCCCAAGAAAGTCCAGATGGGATCGAAGGCAAAGACCTTGACTTGCATCGCTACTTTGGCACCAATGTGTTGCAGTCATGTGTCGACTCCGAGCAGCGAACTCTTCTCGAGACCGTGTTTGCGCTTGCGAGACAAATGGGATCTCCAGAGCAAAAGCCGTCGTATAGTCCAAGGCCGGCCTTGTCACGGCCGAACCTCTATGATCACTCGATGTATCCTCCTGTGGAGTTCCTGTACCTCATCTCGAATGGTAAGTATACTGATCTTTGATCCTGTCCCCTGGCTCAGAGCGATTTTCTAGGCAATCGAAACGACGCCTCCGGCGTATACTTTGCCGAAATGAACAATACTGTCTCGGGGGCGATCTTGGAGCGCATGGCTTTGTCTCTCTTGGATAACAGTGTCCACGGCCAGCTACGCATACGCTACATGATCTGTGTCAATCACGCCGCGTATATCCACTTCTCATCACTGGACACGGCAAATCAAAGTCAGCCGATGAAAGAGCATATAGCTTCCTTAAAGAGCCGGTATTGCTTCAACGCTCTGACTTGTCTGGACCACCTGGATACCGAAATCGAACCAGACACTGTCTTGCTGCGGGCACTGTTGTCAGGCGTACGTGACCCCCACTGTCCTCTCCCAATGCCGTTGAAATGGGGACTTCAGCTAATCAGGTTTCCTTTTCGGCGTAACAGGTCACCCTCATCCAACAGGAGATTGGCGACATGAGACGCTGCTGGGAGTGGAACACACTGGCTTGCAAGATGTGTACGATGCTTCGAATGCAGCCAAAGTCGCCCCTGGACGAGGATGCGCCCCCACAAGAGATGTCAGAGTTTACGTCGATCTTCATCAGATGTTATGTCTTCGACCGAGCCCTTTCGGCAAATGTCAACCAACCAGCGTCCCTAGCAGACATGATCTTGGATACCTCCAAACTCGACTGTAGAAAGCACAGCCACGCCATGCTGATGGCAATGTACGAACTGGCCCAGGTCCAAGACGTGTTTGTTCGAGTGGTGCAGCAGGAAAGAAACACTGGCCACAAGAAGACGCTCAACTCCGAGATGACCGAGAAATTGGAGCAGTGGATGTGCAGAATACGGGACAAGATCGAAGAGGTATGGTTTTCACTACTGGTGACCCCATGCACACACCGAACAATGTTGATTCGTGAGCTTCAGTTCCGACGTCTGCCTGACAGCAACGAGGGCTTCCTGGTGTTTGAGTGGACAAGTATCGACTTGATCTACTCGTCGGTGATGACCTCGATCCTGCGGATCAGTGATCAAAGCGACGAGCGGTCGACGTACGAGAATTGCTTGATGCAGGCGAGGGAGTGCCTGATGATGCTCAAGAGCATGCTACGCTTTGCCACACCGTCGTCCCCCCATTTCGAAAAATGTGTTAGTTGTCTTGCGTGGTAAGTCGATGTACCCAACGGCCTTTGGTCGCAGATGATGGATTCTCCTACCCTGGCTAGGAAGTTGCAAACTCACCAGTTGTCTCTCGCACAGGCTCGTACCCCTGTTTCCTCTCCGGCCGATCTTTATTCTCTTCAGAAACGTGGTTATGACAGCCGATGCCCTCGACCTGCAACTGATCGGGGACATTAGCAGCAGCATCGCATTTCTCGCCAAGACACACCATTCAATTCAAGCCGTCCAGAATTTGTGTGAGAGTTGCGTCGACCTCTACACCGAGTACTCGAAACGAGCCATGTACGCCCGGGCGCCGCGCCGACTGGCACACCAGCTCCAGCAGAGAAGCAGCGCCAATCCAGGCGAGCGACCTTCACGCAATAGGTTCGACGAATCTTATCGGTCATCGTCAGACGCTCTTATCGGTGCTTCTGTGCCTCAAGTCGCGGCCGGCAGGGACGCCGCTTTGCAGCACGGCAATCTTTCCGACAAAGCTGTACAGGACTTCGCCATGCCAGATCTAACCTTCGGCCAGGCTGCTCTCGATGCCTGTCTGGATCAAGGCATTGGATGGGAAGCAGCACAATACTCTCCCTCGGGGCTTGATTGGTCTGACGTGGACCTATCCTCGATGTGGCTGCATGATCCACAGTAGGACGGTAATTTCTCGTGGACCTCGATTGTGTCGGGTGGTAATATGAGTCACGACTTCTGCTTACCACTATCTGATCTGGATTGATAAAGACCATGCGCTGAGGCAGATTCTCCACCAAAACACGCGCAGCCAAAATACGCACTGTTTAATCCGAAAATCCACCTTGCACTTTCAGGACATTCGAGCAGGCTCAGAACTAGCTACAGTGCACCAGGCTGCCAAGATGCGGGTTAGAATGCTTGGTTCAATTTTGGTAGAAATGACAGCTCAAAAAGTCTTCTTGAAGCTATGTTCATCTTACAGCTGCATGGGTATCGTACCAGAGGCCTATTTCCTGACGATTACTGCGTGTACAGAATTTCGATCGCGAATGCCCCAGGTATCTCCAGCGTCAACGCATCCCTTGCCACTCATCCTAAGTTGCGATGGGCTCTGTTTGGTATAATGAGGATTACCCTTATCATGCGTGTCTGTTCTTCAACAAGATCTCCACATTCGGGTCGGGATCAACCTAAGCAAACAGTCAGCGCCTGTATTGAAATATCACAAGCCAAAAAGGCCATATCACAAATTCGACACGGAGAAAAGCGAGGATGGTCGGACCACTGTCGCCGGCGCGATGCGGACGCCTCAGGTTACGCAACGTACCATATTTTCAAATTCCAAGTTCTTTGGCCGGCCTTGTCCAGGCGGCAACTTGATATCGTACTTCAACAGTAGCTCGGCAAGAGCAAGCTTGATGACGATGTTGCTCAAGAATCGTCCGGGGCATGCATGGCGGCCATAGCCAAAGGCCAGGTCGGTGCGCGTCACACTGACGTACTGGTGCTTGTGCTCGTTGCCGTCCTGCATGCGGGCGCGGTAAAAGCGCAGACCGTCGAACTTGCTGGCGTTGGGGTACTTGTTGTCATCGCCGTGGATTGCGCATGTTGCGATCTCGAGCTTGGTGCCTTTGGGAATAAAAGTGCCGTCGGAAAGTGTGACTGGTGCGGTCGTTGCACGTTGAAACGTTGCTGGTGGACAAGGTGTTAGCGCGCGAGATCGCCTTTTCAAAGGATGTGTTCTGCGGGCATGGGGATGAACCTACTGAGATCGGCAGATGAAAGGCGCTGGCTTTCTTTCATGAAGCTGTCCATCTTCAACATGGATGAGATCGAGTCCTTGGTGAAATGGCCGTTGGCATCGCGTGGCATGTTCATGATTTCCTCGCGCAGCTCGGGAATGTACTCCGGGTAACTGGCCAGATCGTAGATGCATTGTGTGATGGATGCAAACGTGGTCAGCGTGCCCACGGCAACCAGCGTCATCTGGTAGAGCAGCTGCTTCTCTACGTCGTTGGCGATGTCCGCGTTCTTACCAGAGCTCAAGTAGTCCAGCATCGTTGCCGGAGCGTCCAGATCTGATCCTCCTCTTTGCTTCCGCTCGGCCATCGACTTGGCCACATGAATCCGTGCCCTCTTCCATTGCGTCTGGATGGTGGCGCGTTCAGGCAAGAAGCGGAAAACGACGGGTCGTGCAAATGCAGGCCATTGCTTGAGAACCTTGATGCATTGGAGAACAGACTCGACGTAGCCGGTCGACACCTCCACCCATTCTTCGTTTTCGCTGGCCTCGCTGCTGTGGAATGCACGGCTCGACGTGGCACCTACTAGAAGTAGGGCCTTGGCCATCACTTTCACCGCCGTCCAGTCTTGGGAGTCGTTAGTCCAGAGTGTCCTGCTCCAATGTGCTATGTCATCGAGCGCTTTTTCTCACCTTTGTATTCGTCGAAATGCTTCTTCAGTGTCGTTTGCACAAGTTCGTGGAGGATTGGAATGTAAGAAGCTACGTGGATGAGGTCAGCCTCGTTGTTCACCCGCAACGGCAGCAGGGCTACCCACGCAGTGAAGGATTCAACTTCGATTTGACCGTGCTGATGACATAGTCGGGAGGTGCTCCGAACAACGTGAACTCTTTGAGCATGTCCTGGGCGCACAGTCAGCAGAGCTTGCAATGATGTCACTTTGCGTGAGCGTTACATTGTCGATGGAAGCCTGGAAGCTCAACGCAGGATGGCTCTTGAGCTCGTCGAGGAACTTCTCGGGGAGAACGACCTTGATCCCTGTAGAAGCAATCGTCAACATTGCCCGGCATCAGAGAAAAGTGGCAGACTCACCGTCATTGGTAGTAATCCCCCAGCAGCGGTCATGGAACTGGACCCCAATGTCAGTCCATCGCCAATCATGCGTAACAAGATGCACACCTCTGTATATCCTTCCCACATCAATTGTCGAGGAATGCGGCCATATTCGGCGGTACGCCGAGCCGCCGTCCAAAATTTGTCTTGGTAGATAATGGGCACCTTCAACCGTTGGGCAAACAGAACACGCCATACCAAGAGTGCAATTGCCCCCAGACAAAATGCTAGCGCTGGCCACGACAGCTTCAGCTGCAACAAGCCAGCGCCTCCCGGCAAACGAATCAAGAAGGGCTGAAAGTCGTAAGGAGATCCCATCGTAGAGACAGAGACAGTTGTGTTTTCACAGCACTGAAGCAATGGCACAGCAGACTGTCGTGTGGTCATGGGTATTCAACGACAATCCTCTTCTTGGAAGTGTTGGGTCTATAGTGCCCATCTGCCGGAACCCCTGACTGAATCCTTTACGTATCTGGAGAGTTATCGCTCCCGTACTTTTGCTTGTCGAAAGCGAGGATCACCCGCTGGCGCTCGCCATTACCACCTGGTTCTTGGCGATAGTTCCAGCCCTAGGCCTAGTTTGCACGCCAGATCACAGATCAGCGAAGGGAACCATCAGTTTTCCGAGAATGAAGAGCGGCCGAACCCCCGACCAGACCTCCGAGAGGTGGTGGATGCGTCGAGACCAGCTTCATCTAGGTATTGAGAACGTATTCCGGTTTCCGGAAAATGGGCTGATACGAGCCCGACAGGAAGGTTTCGCACTGTCCGGGTCCTTTGTCCCACCCCCTAGCCTAAGCCTAGAACTTCCGGGCCAACTGGCCCCCACGATGCACTGACTCCTTCTAGGGGGCCTTCATCCTCGTCTTTACTGATAAGCTGCCAACTTTGGGTGAGACCATAACTGGAAAGACCCTGAAGCTGCACTGGAGCTATCGCCGCTCGGGAGAGGCAAACCCGTGTTCGCGGTGTGATTATAGCACGCCGTACTAGACGATACATCAGCGTGCATCAGGCTGAGTTTGGTGTATGCGCGCAACCGGTCGACTCAAACGATTCTCGTCCAACGCACAACATGGCGGCGCACAACGAGCAGCCTCGTCCACTATCGCTTGCTGGGAAGACTGCTATAGTCACAGGGTCATCGGCTGGCATCGGCGCTGCCATAGCCAAAGAGCTCTCTGCCCGAGGAGCCAATCTCGTTCTCAACTATCCCTTTCCAGCTCTCGAGGCCGAGTGTAACGAGGTTGGCAGTACGCTCGTTAAGCCATGGATTGCCGTGTGTGCGGACATTTCAACAGTCGACGGGCCGGTGCAGCTTGTCGCCGCTGCGGTTGCACGGTTTGGCTCAATACATATTCTCGTCAACAACGCCGGGGTAGTCCCTCAGGGCCCTACGTGGACGCTCGAAGCCGAGACCTGGGACAAGACATTCAACCTCAATGCCCGGGGCATGTTTCTTCTCACCAAGGCCGTCTTGCCACATCTGCCGCCGTACAAGCCCTCCAATCCCCCAGAGGTATCTGGAGTACACGGTGGCTCTCGAATTATCTGCATAAGCTCCGGGCAGGGAATCGCTCCAGAGTCTGGCGCACTCATTTACGCGGCCACCAAAGGCGCCATCAACACAATGATCAAAGTATGGGCCAAGGAATTGCCTCCTGCCTACGGGTGCACAGTCAACGCGGTTTCGCCTGGTCCCGTCAACACAAAGACTTTCCAGACGACGGCTGGTGCAGACGCTTCAAAGTGGCAGGCCATGTACGGGCCTGGGACGCCGGCAGAGGGCTGTATAGCAGACCCGAATGACATTTCCTGGACCGTGGCCTTTTTAGCAGACGACCGGTCGCGGTGGATCAACGGCGAGAACATACATGTTAACGGTGGCTTGATCATGAAGTGAGACGATTGCCTGCATATTTATCTTCTACTGCCTATGAACCACTCAAGATCTTGCCATAAAGCCCAAGTAGACTATCAACGCCGCCAACCCGGTCGGCAAGCTCGAAAAAGTCGGCCTTTCTCTCCGTAACTGCTGAACCTTCGGGTGTGACGGACCTGGTAAGACCTTTCGTGCTAGGGCCGTAGGTGACCACCTTCTTCTCTTTCGAGTAGATCGGCAGCGAGTCCACCCCAGCGACGAAGTCGATAAAGTCTCCCGCAAACGCTTTTGCTACAGACTGTGCTGCGTTACCCATGGTTGGATTTAGGTTCATGAATAGATATCCCATGTCCAGCAGGTGATTCGCTTGCCCGTTGTACTCTCCGATCCAAGGGTTGCCTTCATTGAAGTGAGCAAGGCGTGCATCAGGGAACGTCGATACGAGCGCCTGGGCAGGGGCGTAAAACGCGATCTCTGACAGCATCTTTGTGGTCGCGGTCAATGCGTCGTCATCACTCGTGGCTGCTTCAATTCCATATGCTGCCAGAAATTTCTGGCCTCCATCTGGCCCTTCGGCCGTGTTCAGGACGGAGGCCGCGGTGTTCTGTACATATTTTGAGAACCCCTCAAGGCGGAATTTGAGGTTGGTCTGCGCCATGATCGAGCCCTGGACATGAATTAAGTCAACGATCTGGCGGTTCTTCGACTCCGGTCCAAGCACTTACGTCTCGTTCGCAGTCTTCCACCAGTAGCCTTCGGCACCATTTCTTCCCAGGGAAGAAGCTGTTGCCAGGATCCCGAAACTTGGAAAAAGACGGCGCTTTCGGGACAATGTCCCCGTCAAGCACCGATCCCAGATTTAAGCCAGGAGCCTTCTCGCCCATCAGATCATCAGGTGTCAACTTCACGACTGCCTTGACACGCTCTGCTGGCGTAAGATTTTCCAAGCTGAAGTGCTTGACCAGCTTCTCATACTCGACCTCGGCGCTGTCAGGGCTGGCTGGTGCCATCATGAGACACGTCCCAGCCATGGGTATGCATTGGCTGAATAGCGCTTCCTCAGACTGAAGATGGAATGTACAAGAGACTGGTGCGAATTCAGCAAGACAGAAGCAGAGTCAATGCTTCCGGATGTGCTTACCTCCACCAGCACTCTGGCCGACGATAGTGACTCGCTCAGGGTCACCTCCAAAGCCAGCAATATACTTTTGTACCCAGCGTAGAGCCACACGCTGGTCAAGTAAGCCGTTGTTGGCCTTGTAACCTGCATCACGTAGCTCCCGGGAGCTCAAAAATCCAGGGGCTCCCAAGCGGTAGCTTTTCGCGCTCGCCAGTCAGCCAAGGCCGTCTCTCCTGTGCGAAAACGCTCATATAGAGACTCACTTGAAGTTAACCGCCACTATTGGGTTTCCTTTCTCGGTGGACAACTTGACAATGGCAGCCTGATCGTAGTGCGGATACCAGCTCGATCCAAACGTAAATCCACCTCCGTGAATGTACACGAGCACTGGTAGTTTGCCGACCTCAACCAGAGGCTTCTCATCGGCACACGGGACTGTCACATTGACGCTTAAACATTCTACGCCAGACATCTCCGGTATATACGGCTTTTCGATGTCTTGCTGTAGAAAACCCAGCTCGAGGCCTAGGGCCATAATGGGAAATATCGGCCGCGGACTGCAAGAGGAATTAGGCCCACCCATTCACCATTACAACGGCTTTGTATCGAAAATTGCAAGATCATAGCGATGTACATCAAGTATGGAATGAAGAAAAGCGTACCCATATCTTGTCGCATCGATGGACGACTGTGAAGGCGTATATTCCTTGAGTTGTGCCTCTGAAAACTGGTCAGAGAGGGAGGCATATTTGATACCTAGAAACTGAGCCCCGCCTTTGCTCTGTCGGCCCGTAATCGTCCCTATTCGAGGGTGTTGAATGGAGACGGTTGATGCCATTTTTCGTGTACGTGCTGAAATGTTTGCCAGCCCAACTCTTCTCGGATGAAGCGGAACAATGCAAAGTCTCTTGACAGTCTAAGTAGTGGCCTCGTGTGTCTACGTGCGGCAATTCCTCTGGAGGATGAACCATTCTGTACAGTAGTCAGCCAGAAATGCAGACCGTTTGCAGTAATAGCGTGAAGCCGCAGGTAGGTAGGCACTACGGCAATCCCCAGGAACGTCGGCTTCCGGGGTCGCGGGCGTGACTTTGTGTTGATGCCGGCGACCAGCGCCCGAATTTTCCGCCTACTGTTAGATCCGTGGCAGCACCACTTGACCCTGCCTCTGGCCAATAATACCCAAACAACATGTTTGTACTTTATCGAGGAACAAAGACGATCGCCAGGTGCTATTTGTCTATCTGTGCCCCCCTCTAGCTTTACCTGAACGTCTTTCAGAATTGTCTATAGAGCCGACTTCTTAAATCTCCGGCCAATCTCCTTTGTGGAAACTTTCGAAGTCGCAATGGCGCCGTCAGTGGAAACCCCTGAAACATGGGGTGAATGGAGCCAACCCGACGCCGAGCTAGCCCAGGTATGTGCACAAGGCTCCGACGGTCTTCTAAGGGTAGAAGCCGACTTGATGATCTCACTTGCAGCTTCTGGAGGACGGCGTAGGCCCACGCTTTCCCAAGAACTCGACTTCGTTTCCTGAGATCAGAAAGGATTGGGATCCCATATACAAAGCCGTGGCCAAGAAGGCGGTGGAAGCAGCGGAAGCAGAGGTGGAAGAAAGCGAGATCGCGATACCCTGCGACGATGGCAGAAATCTCTCTGCCTTAGTGTATAGGCCTCGAGGTCGTCCCGCCGAGGAGTGCCCGCTCGTCGTACTCTATCACGGTGGCGGATTTTGTTTGGGACTGGCAGAGATGGAAAGTCCTAACTGTATCAATGTCGCCCGAGCGTATGGCTGTGTTGCAATGACTGTCAACTATCGGCTCGCGCCGGAGAATCCATACCCTGACTGCTACGACGACACCTGGGGTGCTTTGAAATGGGTAAGAACCACTGTCAGCCATCAAGGTTGCCTCTGTTCTTTTCTTTTACCTAACACATGGCAGATTGCCGAGAATGCAATGAAGCTCGGGGCGAATCCCGCAAAAGGTTTCATCGTTGGCGGCACGTCAGCTGGCGGCAATATCAGCAGTGTTCTTGTTCACCGAGCATTGGACGAAGGCCTACAGCCACCGCTGACAGGTTGCTATCTCAACGTGCCTGGCTTGCTGCAGGAGTGTGCGGTGCCAGACAAGTACCGGAGCCTTTACAACAGCAGACGCACAAACGCCAACTCTGTGCTTCTCAACTCAAAGTCCATAAACGCCTTCGATCTCAACTTTAAACCGGATCAGACGTCCAAGCTTACTAACCCAATAAACTGGCCCACTGGTCATCAAGGCCATCCTCCCACGTTCCTACAGATTTGCGGAGCTGACATGCTTAGAGATGAGGCCTTGATCTACGAGAGGCTTCTAAGGCTCGAGCTCGGCGTCAAAACGAGAGTCAGGGTTTTTTCAGGCTTGCCTCACGTGTTCTGGGTCAACTATCCGCAGCACTCGCGGAGCGAGGAATACGCCGAAGAGGCAAAGAAAGGCATGGGGTGGCTCTTGGGCAAGGAGACTTGAGATCGTCTCGGGCTGCCGATACGCTCTCGATGGAGGGATTCTCCGTAGGATCCTGCTGCTCGAGCAGAGGTTGACATGGCGAGCAGATCTTTAGTAGTACATATGGTGTCCTCGGTAGTAAGCAGAATTAACAGGGATTTCGAACCAGTGATTGGAGCTTTTAGGCCCCAAAGTATTGTGGTCCTGCCATGGTTCTTCAGAACAAGCCGCATCGGTTTGAACATAAAGGCTGACGGAGCGCCTAAGGGATTACTCTGTAAACGGCAGTCCATACGGAATAGCACCAGTGATTTCAAAAGCGCAGAGTCCGAATCGCGCCACGAAACATCAGCCATTGCTACAGAAAGCGGAGAGCGATGTCGCCAACGGGTCTTGCCAAGTACAGAAGGCCCGTTCTCTCCATATCGATAAAAATGTCAGGTTATGCACGCCTTCGTCAACACTGGGCACACAACCATTGCAAACAGACAAAGTCTGCACGATTTGTGGCCATTTAATTAGCACGGGCTTCTTCAACGCCCTCGAGTTCGAAACGTGGGCCGAAGTAGTGGCGCCGACCCCAGAATACGTAGAGTATGCCAGCCAAGATGAGAGTCCCTCCAACAAGAACGCAAGAATAGTTCCTAGCAATGTTATTAGTGTGCTTGAAGACCTGGGGATCTGAGAACTTACATGTTGGCAGCAGTGACAGGTCGGAAGACTGGCAATGACATGGTGACGAAAAGAATGCCGTAGATGGCAAGAGCCCCGGAGGTGATTGGCCATCGCAGTTTCCCCAACGACCACGGTCCGTAGGTGAGGTTCAGCTTCTTGTGGTAAAATACGTGCAGTAGGATGGGGACCAAGTAGCTCAAGACTTGCATCGTCACGGTAGAGCCAGCAACGCCATAGAAGGCGGTGGAGTTTCCTACGTAGATGGCACCAATGCCCATCTGGAGAGTGACCGTCAATAATATCGCGTGGACCGGGGTGCTCAAACGAGGATGGACCTCGGCCAGGGTGCGACCCCAGGGCAGGGCACGGTCTCTGGCTGCTGCCATGATGATGCGAGAAATAGAACCTATTCCATCGATCGAGGACGTCATGGCCACGATGATGATTGGCGACGATAGGCAACAAGCGGCGGCTAGAGATCCCGTGGAGGTGAGAGTAATCTGTGTTCTTTGTCAGCGAGCAAGTAGAAACGTACCCTGCGTCGAAGACCACTGACCTGTACAAGAGGACTCAGAGATGCGACTGGGGACTCCAGCAGGAGCGCCGGATCTCCCATACAGAACGCAATCGTGAGCACGAACGGGAGTCCGATCATCGCAGTCGCGGCTACGCCCCATGCCATTGCCCGTGGGACGTCGCGTGCAGGATGTCGGACCTCTTCAGAGTAGTGGGTAGGACCGTCAATTCCCAAAAAGCCATACGCGGATGGGAGCATGCCAATGAAAAAGGCGGCGGCTTTACTGTTCCAGCCAGTGTAGTCTGTGATGGTGGCAAACACCTGCTTGCCCGAATTCATGTTTGAGGTTCCAGTAGTGGCAAGAAGCGTAATGAAGACCGCGAAAAACCCGGCGACGTGGATGACGAGCGCTATATTTCATCAATCTCAGACTTCATAGAACAAGGTGAAAAGACTGCGTACCGCCGATGGACATGTGGTGAAGGAATCGAGGGAAAAACACGTTGATGACGATGGCCACCGTCTCGATGGCCATGAACATCTGAGATCGACCAGGTTAGTTGGATGCTTGAAGGGTAGTTCATGGCTTGCAGGTCTGGGCATACCAAGTAAGTATGCCATCTTTGCGATGTGTAAGACGGCACTGCGATAATTATCAAGGACACGAGGGTTTGTGCGCCTGCATAGACACCATTCAGGGTATTCAAGGTCTGCATGATAACCAGGTTATACGTGGCGAACCAGCCCTATTGCCTCAGGAGATCAGTCAAGGCCAAAATATGGAGAAGGGGTAGAGTCATACGGTGTATCTTCTCCATGACGGAGGCGATAGAGCCTTGGAAGCGTCAGCATGAACAATGCCGCCAGGGAAGTGGTTATCTAGAGACATACTACTGTCCAGTGGCCCTGTCCGGCAGCACTCGGCCAGATACTGCAGGCAGTTAGAGAGCGCTTCGGCAGTCAAAGGGTTGACTTGCCTGGCAAACTCAGCAAGAGCCAGTGAAATGCAGATCGCGCCTGTTGCTGCAATCACATAGCCCCAGACAAGGGCGGTTGGACCTCCGGCAACGATAACCTGGAATACAGAAGCGACGGTAGCCTCCCACTGAAACACGTTCTGTAAGCAATATCCTGTTTGAGAAAGGGGAGCTCCATCCGCCGCACTTACACCGGCACTCATTGTGACAAACATAGAGAACAGTGTCCAGAAAGTGTAACGTTTCTTCAAGTCGGTATGGGGAGTATTCCCAATCTTGGTGGTATCCTGCTCCATGTCTGTACCTTCGTCGGATCCAGCGGTTGTGATATGTGTGTCGGTAGCCATGGTTTCCTTCAGCGACATGGTGAGATATTTTGCAGCACAGGCTTGAGCAGAGAGTCTAAGCCACAAAGTCGGCTAAGGAAGTACAATGATTGTGGTTCAAATCGAATCGGTAGAGGTTCAGAAATGTCAGTCAAGGGGCAGGATATATGGAACTGGCTGGCAAGTCAAGATAGGCCTACAAAGGCTTCCTATCCGGGTGTGCCGCTCTCCGTCGCCCTCCCTCTCCTATCTAGATAAAATAACTAGGCTCAAGCATCAGCTAGCCTTGTCGTAATCATGGAGGCTAACGGACCCCAGGCTTAGGATAAGTGAAGACGATTTTGAGGTGTGGTCGCAGAAACCTTCTTAGTTCTTAGCTTGTGTGGACCAATCGGCTTCTTTCGACCCCGGAAATCACGCGGAATCCGAAGATACGACGAGACGATTACTTGAAATTATACCAGGGCGATACCGGATCCAGTGATAATCGAGGAGGTGGGTGCCAATGTTTCAAACGAAGCGTGCCTTCATGTGGAAAGGTCTATCCGGGGACCGTATCGTGCTAGAGTGAGTATTATGAGGGCTTACTCGATCTCATGGATAAGAAGAAAACGGGATGACAACTTTAAACGCTGACCACCAAGAGTCTTTGGTGGCAAGATAACCACCATGGTCAGGGTAGCGGTTGCTGGAGGGTCGGGTGGCCTCGGCTCCAATATCGTCAAGGCCATTTGCGAGGGGACAGATCATCAAGTATTCATCTTGACAAGGTCGAATGTTGGTACCCCCTCTCACTAGCAGTACTTTCCAGCACTCTCGGAGCTAGAACACGACGCTGACGCTGCAAAGAGCACCGAGGCGCCTAGAGCCACCGACAACATCACATACCAGTCAACAGACTACTCTCAGGATCAGTTGACTCTGCTACTACGCGAACATGACATCTCTGACGTGGTCTCTACTCTGCAAACCTATCATAAAGAGGTGTACGAAGCTCAACTGCGGCTGATCAGAGCAGCAGCGGCCTCTGGAGTTGTCAAGAGGCTCATCCCCAGTGAGTTCAACATTAACTACGACGTGTCAGATGAGTAGGCCTCCATGAAGTATCCCACAGAGCCAACAACTTGACGGACTGACATTCTGCCGGTAATTGCCGCTAGGATCCTGCCCTACGACAGAAAGGATCATTATCGCGACACTGTGTCCGAGCTTGCAAAACATCCTCAACTCGAATCCACGCTGATATACAATGGCATGTTTCTGGACTATTACGGTCTTCCGAGAGTTCCCACAAAGCTGGTCCCTCTGTATTCCAACTTTGACATGGAACGCTGCGTTGCAACAATCCCAGGGGACGGGTCCCAGAAGGTAGTTGTCACTCACACATACGATGTTGGCAAATTCGTTCGGGCTTTGTTAGAGTCCGATAAAGCATGGCCACGGGTTTCCAATATCATGGGAGATTACTTGACGCTTAACGAGCAGCTTGAGGTTGCCGAGCGAGTCCGTGGTAAGTAGGACGACTCAGTGCTCTTATCAACAACCACTTTTCTCACCAAGCGTCATCTTCCAGGCCAGAAGTTCAAAGTGACATATGAGTCTGTGGAGGATCTGAGGAAGGGAATTACCGCCGAGTTGCCGGGGAACGTCGAGTTCTATAATCTTTTCGAGGGCGGCAAGAAGGAGATGGACGGACTGATGGCCTGGTCAAAAGTAGGAATGGCTACGGGAGCATTTGACCTGCATGATGCCGGGACTTCCCTGAATGCCATGTTTCCCACTGTCAAGCCACTTTCAATGGAAGAATATCTGAGACAGCACTTTTAGAAGATGGACTCTAGCGGAGCAGTCGTCATCATCAGATCAAGGACACCATCACTGACACAAGCTTTCCGCCGTCAATTATGCCGTCTCGCCACTGTCGAGGTATCATCGCTTTGACATGAGAGCAAGGAGTAGCCAAGGGGGGTAGGCGAAAAGACAATAATATAGGAGTCCGATGCATCAGAGAAGGTAATACTCTTTTGCGGATAGGCGCGGAGACAGCGCATCCCCTCGGCAAGCGTGGCGCTTGAGCATATCACTATACTTCTCGTAAGATTTATCGCCTCTATCCTATTTTAGTGTTCACGCGACATTACCTTTCCCTGACCAACAAGGCTATATTTATCGCGCATCGAAATCAGTCACCTACCTTCTCTTCCAAGAAATCCTGTCGCAAGACATCAGAGGCTTGTTGCATCTCCACGATAAGCGAATCGTCATGAGATCCATCCGACTGGGCGTTCTTATTCGATCCTTCAACACCGCGCTAGAACCGCTGACCAATGCTATTATTTCATCGATCAATTCAAAAGACTTCAGCGTCTCAGTACATTTTTCGCGGTTTCGTGTCACTACGATAGACATTTCCGCTGCGGCAAACGAGCAATTCGCCTTCGAGTCAATGCTTTTCGCCGCGAGGCTTTTAGCCGACGCCAGAGTCGATTTGATCGGCTGGAGCGGGGGCTGGCTTGGTTTCGACTATGACGAGAGACTCTGCGCGGCAATTGAAGCAGAGCCAGGCGTCAAAGCTACAACGTCCGTCCTATCGCTAAACTCGATCTTGCACAACCTGGGCTGTACCCCGATCGGCTCGGTCATGCAGTATATCAAAGCTGAACGACGCGATCCGGGCAAATTACACGGCGTTCGGGGTGGACATCAGTGGTGGTTGGGAACGGCACCTGGGAATCTCGGACACTAATGAAATTGCCAACGTCGCTGACAATACTTTGGACCAGATGGTGAGAGAAGTGACCTCAAATGGTGTTCATGTACTCACCACCTTCTGCACAAACCTTCATGCAGCCCAGCGAGTTGTATGGTGGGGGAACAAGTATGGAGTTATCGTGCTAGACACCGTGAGCACCGTAATCTGGGGCATGCTCCGGCTGGTAGAGGCAGACACGCGGATCGTAAAAGGCTGGGGTTTATTTTCGAGGTTGACTGAAAGGCGCCTGGACCTCGAAAGCAGAAAACATGTGCCAGATGTCCGCGCTCTAATGGAGATACAAAATGAGATCGAGGATTGTCTGCCAGCTCATGCGCGAGGCTGCGCTTATCACGATGATAAGCGGCAAGGCTGAGGGATTTGGGCGCGGGCGGCGGCGCTCGACATGCCCCGTCCAATTCCCAAATCGACCTCAAGCATAACACTAGTCCAGACCTCGTACATATGGTAAAGTCCGAAATGCTCCTCATTGCCAGTAAAATTGACGAGGTTGCACTCCTACCTGGGCAGGTTGGCAGGTGCACATGGAGAAGTTGCTTTACTTCACTGTCCACCCATACGCCTCTTCAAACAGGCAAATGTGGATTCAATCGAGTCCGTTCTGGAGATATCATCGAATTAATGTCTATCCGATCTTCGTCCGGTGTTGACAGCATTGTGTGCCTCATACTATGTCCTACACTCAGGTCTCAATTTTCCTTTCCAAGTACTCCGTATGGCAAATGCAAATGCAACCTCACCCCCTATTCCTTCACTATAGACAAGTCTCGAGAAGGGCTAAAGACCCAGAACAGGCCCCGGGGTACCCGTGGTTTCTTCGAACTCCTTTCCTCATACGAGCTGTCCGAGGATCCCAGCAAACAGAACTGTCCGTCGAGACTAGTGGAACTTGTTTCTATCTGCATGTTTATTGTTCTCCAGGTAAATCTCGACCTTGTTTGTCATTCGTGACTCGATGTCCTTGCACCAGAAGCACGCTAATATGCTGATACCCCCAAAGGACAAAGAGGCCAGAAACACCATTGAAATTGGGGCGCCTGAAGTATTTGAAACAGATTTGGAGATTGCAACTTTCAAGCGAGGATCGGCCCGGCGCCGGCCGTTTAAACCGATGCGTTGATTCGCCACCTCGGACTCGGAATCAACTCTTTTGCCAAGCGCTCACTAGTCCTGCGCTCGCCTGCTGAACTTTAGACATCTGTCACGTGCAACCTACGTCATTCACCGCGGAATACGTATACGAAACCCTCATTCGGGAAAGTCAAGCAGACGCAGGATGCAAATGGAATCTCCGAGTGCTGGAGGACCGACACCAGCAGAACAGGTTGGAGGACTGGAACGAGTTTCGAGCGTTCTACTACCGGAGGCTCAAAGCATATGAGAAACTGGTCACCCCGGCGGAGCAGAACCTATTGCTCAGAGAGAAGGAATTGAAGGATGCTCAAGCGCGACTGACCGATGTCATCAGCGATCCTCAAGTTCTGAGAGCTCGAATAGGGGACATTGTGGTCTCGAGACGAGCGATTGCCGAGGCGAACTCGAGAGTGGAATCAGCAGAGAAAGAATTAGAAGCCGCAAAACGAATCGAATCGAAAAGAGAGACCCCGCTAATTGAAATAGCGCAACAGAAACTCCATTTTGCAAGAGACAACCTGAAGCATGTATCTGGATCTGAAGAAATGAGAAGACTCCGTGATGGCTCTGAACTCAAAAACGCCGACTTAGTCATGGTCAGGGCAGGAGCAGATCTAAGGGCGGCGCAGCTAGATGTCCAGAGATGGGAAGTGTTTGTGAAGTGGATCGACGCCCAATATCCCGCCATCGCGGCCGAATGCGGGTACATTGATAACGAGAGTGGGAACAATGTGACCCAACGGTTCGGGGGAAATGGCCGGAAGCAGACACTGCGTGCTCGGCCGCATCGGCGAAAAGATGCAGAGACCAAGTCTGTTCTCAGTCCAAATTCTTCCTCTAGGATCTCGAAGTCGTCGAAGAGAAAGCCGGATCGCACAAGGCAGGTCATAGGCGCTCAGATTCTATCACCGAGCACAACACAGCAACATCCTGTTGAAAGGTCTATCCCACCTCGCCGAAGCGAACGATGGCAACAGTCCAAGGACCGCCAAACAAGGCAAGTCCCTAAGATGAATGTTCTGCATTCCGTTCGTTCTGCGAAAGTCATTAAGGCTCCGAAACGAGATGTGACCCCTGGACAACAATCTACACAGAGAGGGCGTTCAATCGCCAAAGTCCTGGAACGAAACAGACTGCCACGAGTGGAAACAGTACCTTTCGCAGAAGCCAACGGTTGGCACAGCAATCCTGACACTGCTGATACAAGTAATATGAATATTGGTTTGCCTTTCTTTTTGTAACTGCTAGTTTTGAAGAAGCAGGCGACCAGTGCGAGTAAGCTCTATGCGGGGACTAGCCAAGGGTAATGAGGATCGGTCGGAAGGAGTTCGTAGTTTCTAATTAGGAGGTAATGTAACGAGGAGGGAAAGACGGCCGGTATCTGGTTTCCCATCCTAGGACAAGAGTCTCGACTATCCATAATGACGCAGGCAGTAATCCGGCTCGTGCCATGAATCTAGTCCTTAAGTATAATTATCTAATATAAGCCTAAAGCATTTAACTAGACCACTTAGGAAGCCCCTTCCTTAGGCTTATTCTCCCCTATAACTACCTATCTTCCTCTAATATTTAGTCGCTTCTAAGGTAAATATCTATAAAGTATCTTAGGACTATTATATATATTAATCCTTAGGAGAGAATTATTAAACTATTTATTAAAATAATATAATTTAAAACTATATATAGAAAAATATTATAAATAGACTTCTAGATACTCTATTAGATATTTATTTAGTAGCCTAGTATACTATTAGGAACACCTAAATAGGCTTAGTACTCTAGGCCTATATAGCTCCCTCCTCGTATATAAACCCTCTAAGTTCCGTATACTTTAAGTCTTTATTAGTAGCTAGGTAGATATTAGCTTATACTCTCTTCTTCTTTATCTTAAGTATCGCCCTTCCTAATATTCTTAAAGTATACCCCTTATCTCTATACTAAGTTATATATAAACTACGCGCGAGCCGCTATAGTATCTTATTAATACCCTACCCCCCTAAATCTAGTTATAACCTTTAGCCTTAACTCTAATAATAATAGCGGCGCTAGTATTAAGATAACTATAAAGAGATACTAGTAACTTTATATAGTTATATAGGAGAGGTAATAGCTAGAAGAGATTAAAGAGATAAAAAGAGAACTTATAAGCGAGTCGCTTATAAGTAGTATATAAGGTATAGGAAGCTTACTAAATAAGAGACTTATATTTTAAGACTTAATTATATAATATAGGCGCGCCTTCCCTTTATTATTATATTAAGGCGCCTTAATTAAAGACCTTTATAACTTCCTTCTAGACTATAATATTTATTTTAATATAGTTAAGGAGTATAATAAATATAAGTAAGTTATAGTTACTATATCTTATCTTTATAATAAGACTCTTTAGTAGTAGTTCTATTTATTAATTTACTTTATAATTTAGTTTAAGTTTAAGTAAGTATTATAAGATATAGTCTAGGACCCTATAAATTATATAGTAAATATATCCCTAAAGCTTAAGAAGCTTTAGTAAGATAAATTATTAATATAAAAGCTAGTATTAGTAATTAAGGACCTTAAGAATAAGATCTTTAATCTTATAGTTAAGGAATAAAAGGCTTAAATTCTTATAAACTACTTATAACTTAAGCTATATATTATAGTTCTACGCGAGATATATAAGATTTATATATAAGTATAGATATAAGGCCTTATATAGTAACTAACTAAGGTTAGCTAGTAAGAGAAGAGTACTACTCCTATATAATAGAGTAGCGAGTTATATATAAGTTATATAAGAGATAAGAGTATAGATAATAAAGTATATTATTACTATAGTAAAGAGAGCTATATTATAAAATATTATATAAAGTAAAAGTAGAGCTATCTTTAGCTAGATAGACTTAGTATTTAATTTATCTAGTAACTTATAAATAGCTTAGGGCCTATAGTAATATCCTTATAGTATATTTAACTTATTAAGAATAGAAAGAGACTCGCGCTATACTTAAGGTATATTTATATATAACTTATAGTAAACTCTATAAGGGTAGTACTTAGTAGATTCTATTTACTAAATATATATAAACTTATATATATATTATAGTAGACTTTATAATAAAGCTTCTATAAATATAAAAGAATAGGGAGTATACTACTTTATAAACTTAAAGGCTACTTATATAAGTACTCTAAAGGCGAGCTTAATAAGTATAAAAGAATAGAGAGTATATTACTCTATAGACTTAAGGGCTACCTATATAAGTAACTAGAGAGTAATATAATTACTATATAGTCTATAAAGGTATTTTATAACTTTATTTAAGAGTTAGTTATAAGTTAATTATATATTAGGGATAATACGCCTAGGGGAGGAGATATTATTAGGAATACCTAAATAGGCTTAGTACTTTAGGCCTATATAGCTCCCTCCTTATATACGAACCCTCTAAGTTCTATATACTTTAAGTCTTTATTAGTAGCTAGATAGATATTAGCTTATACTCTCTTCTTCTTTATCTTAAGTATTACTCTTTCTAATATATACTATCTAGAATAAGAAGCTTAAGACTTAACTAAGAGCTACTTACTCTTAATATAATATTAAGGCTAGAGGCTAAATTAGTATACTTAAGTAGAATACTTATATCTTTCCTAATAGAAATATATAAGTAAAGTCCCTAATTAAATAAATTATAAGAACTTTAGCTAAATAGAATTATAAATTAGTTTAATAACTTTAATTAGAATATAATATTACCTAATAATATTAATTAATAATATAAGATAATATTACTTTTAATTATAATTATTAGAAGTCTCTCCTATTTAGTAAGCTATCTCTAGATATTCTAGAACTATATATACTATATAGCTATAGGACTTAGCGATACCTTTAATATAAATCTTATATAATATAATCTACCCCTTTATATTACTCCTCTAAATAAGGGTAGTTACTAGAATAGTTATTATATAGATAATAACTATAGCTAGCCTCTTAAATAGTAGAGTCTAGTATAAGTACTTAACTCTATAGGCTTTTACTTAGTAATACTAATACTAGTTAATAATTTATCTTTAATACTTTCTATATCTTTATTAGTATTATTATTTAGAAAATAGTTAGCTCTTAATAATTAATAATAAACTACTCTCTAGTTTTTAAGAGATATAGACTTAAAAATATAGGCTACTAGTATCTATTACTAAATAAGATTCTATAACTAGAAAGTTATAGTTATATCTTATAAAGAGCTTATTTAATAACTAAGCTTAAGTTCTTTATATATATTTAAAATATTAGTATATAATTTATATAAGATAAAACTTTAAATCTAGAGAAGACTTATAATTATAATTAAATATAGTAATATATCTTCCTAAGATAAGAAGCTCTTTAATTTATTAGTTATATTAACTTCTTATTTACCCTATATTTAAGTCTATTTACTAACTTTTAAGGGTAGTTACTAAAATAGTTACTATATAGGTAATAACTATAACTAGCTTTATAATTAGTAAGATATTTTAATAGTTTAAAGACTAGCTTTCTATCTCCTTATTAATATTACCCCCTATAAAATAGTTAGCTCTTAATAATTAATAATAGTTATCTTTAAGTTTTATAAGAGGGTATAGAGTCTATAATTTAACTACTAGTATTTCTAATATATATAAATAAGAGGGGCGATAAGTTATTTATTAGATATATTTATAGTCCTCTCTTATTAGGAAGAGTAATATTTAAGATAAGGAAGAAGAGAGTATAAGCTAATATTTATCTAGCTATTAATAAAGACTTAAAGTATATAGAACTTAGAGGGTTTATATATAAGAAGGGAGCTATATAGGCCTAGAGTACTAAGCTTATTTAAGTATTCCTAATAATTATTTCCCCCTTAAGTATATTATTCTTAATATATAATTAACTTATAATTAACTTTTATATAAAGTTATAAAATACCTTTATAGACTATATAATAATTATATTACTCTCTAGTTACTTATATAAATAGCCCCTAAGTCTATAAAGTAATATACTCTCTATTCTTTTATACTTATTAAGCTTATCTCTAAAGTACTTATATAGATAGCCCCTAAGTCTATAAAGTAGTATACTTTCTATTCTTTTATACTTATAGAAGCTTTATTATAGAGTTTATTATAATATATATATAAGTTTATATATATCTATATATAAGTTTATATATATTTATATATAAGTTTATATATATTTAATAAATAGAATTTATTAAGTACTACCCTTATAGAGTTTACTATAAGTTATATATAAATATACCTTAAGTATAGCGCGAGTCTCTTTCTATTCTTAGTAAGTTAAATATACTATAAGAATATTACTATAGGCCCTAAGCTATTTATAAATTACTAGATAAATTAAATATTAAGTTTATTTAACTAAAGATAGCTCTACTTTTACTCTATATAGTATTTTATAATATAGCTCTCTTTACTATAGTAATAATATACTTTATTATTTATACTCTTATCTCTCGCGCGACTCGCGCGCGGCTTACTACTTTATTATATAGGAGTAGTACTCTTCTCTTACTAACTAATCTTAGCTAGTTACTATATAAGGCCTTATATCTATACTTATATACGAATCTTACGCGCCTTATATAGAACTATAGTATATAGCTTAAGTTATAAGTAGTTTATAAGGACCTAGGCCTTTTATTCCTTAATTATAAGATTAAGAATCTTATCCTTAAGGTCCTTAATTACTAATACTAGCTTCTATACTAATAATTTATCTTACTAAAGCTTCTTAAGCTTTAGGGATATATCTACTATATAATTTATAGGGTTCTAGACTATATCTTATAGTACTTACTTAAACTTAAGCTAGATTATAAGGTAAATTAGTAGATAGGACTACTACTAAAGGGTCTTATTATAAAGATAAGATATAATAACTATAACTTATCTATATTTATTATACTCCTTAATTATACTAAAATAAATATTATAGCCTAGAAGGAAGTCGTAAAGGTCTTTAATTAAGGCGCCTTAATATAATAGTAAAGAGAAGGCGCGCCTATATTATATAGTTAGGTCTTAGGATATAAGTCTCTTATCTAGTAAGCTTCCTATACCCTATATACTACTCGCGAGTAACTCGCTTATAAGTTCTCTTTCTATCTCTTTAATCTCTTCTAGCTATTACCTCTCCTATATAGCTATATAAAGTTACTAGTATCTCTCTATAGTTATCTTAGTACTAGCGCCGCTATTATTATTAGGGCTAAGGCTAAAGGTCACGACTAGATTTAGGGGGGTAAAGTATTAATAAGGTACTATAGCGGCTCGCGCGCGGTTCGCGTATAACTTAATATAGAGATAAGGGGTATACTTTAAGAATTAGGAAGAGCGATACTTAAGATAAAGAAGAAGAGAGTATAAGCTAATATCTATCTAGCTATTAACGAAGACTTAAAGTATACGGAACTTAGAGGGTTTATATACGAGGAGGGAGCTATATAGGCCTAGAGTACTAAGCCTATTTAGGCGTTCCTAATATATATATTATATTATAATTAATAGTACTAGTCTTAATATAATACTATTTAATTAACTATTTAGTATATATATATATTAAATATAAGTAAGTAAGTATACTATATATAATATATACTAAGGGTATAGTACTCTAGCGCTAATACTATAGCTAATTAGAACCCCTATATAAATAGTATAGTTATATATAACTAATTAAAAGCTATAAACTTTATTATCCCTATTATACTATATAGTTAAGATTTTAAATTAATATATTTAGTAGAGAGGCGAATAGTTAATTACATTATTAACTTAGGAATATTAAATAGTAATTTAATCTAGCTAAAAGATATACTAATTCCGTATATACCCTTTAATTATACCACGTTTATAGGGAGATAAGTCCTTCCTACATCTAGAATTACTATTTATTTTAGTAAGAGAACGTCGTAGTATAGCTATTTAGTGGTTTAAATAAAAGGTTAAGTTAGTAGTTAGTCGCGTAAATAAAAAAAAAACGCGTAAAGGCGCGAGAACTTTTAACATGTAACTATAACTAATAAACTTATAGGGGAGGGGGGCTAGAGACTAGGGCTGAAAGGGGAGGAAGTTTAAATTCCATTCAGATTTACCCTCTCTAGCGTCTATCCATCTTATCTCGTTTGTGTATCTCTGCATGAAGTAACCTCGTATAGTAGCACAATTAATGACCTCGCTTCGTTAAAAATCTACTCGGTTAGTAACTATAGACAAGATCTGGTCCAATCTCAACCTCGGCATTCCGGTCCCCTCCTCCGGTGAGGAAGTCTCGCTAGACAGCCTGACAAATGATCTCCAAGAATCTGGGTTTACGCAGCCGGCAAAGAAACGCCGTCATACCTCCGATCAAGATGTTTTCCTGGCATGCAACCCCTGCCGGCAGAAGAAGGTCAAGGTGCGAACAACGCCGCATTGCCGGGACAAAGCCCAACCTTGAGAACCGAAGGGACTAATCAATCCCCTTTAGTGCCAAATGGAGGATGATGGCCGCTGTTCTCGATGTATCAAGCGGAGCTTGACATGCTCGGTGCGCGAAGAGGATGGAAGTAGGTCTTGATTCTTTCCGGATTTGTGTCCACATCGCGCTGAGACGAGACACCATCCACACAGCAATGCGGCTCGAAATTACACTGCAAAGCTCGAGCGTCGAGTGCGTCACTCGAAGCCGAGCTCCGCAGAAACAACTTGAGCGTACCTCCTGGCAATACAGAAGGCGAGAGCTCGGAGAGATCCCTCCGAGTACCCGCCTATCCGACCACAAGGCGGTCCCATCATTTGCCTGCAAACTCTCGACCCGGGGGCGAGTCTAGAAGAAACTTCACGAGCTTGATCGGCTGGTTCTGTGGACCGGAGCCTCGCGTATGTACCGATCGAGCAGGCCGCTTACATTTCTTCGGTCCACCGTCGAGCTTCTATACTGCCGAGAGTGTTTCGTCGTGGTTCTCGTCGACCGAATCTGTAGGCGAGACGTCGCAGCCGGCAGCCCAGGATCTTCCTTCAAACTTCAAGAATATTTGCTCGACCAGTATTGGAAATACCAGCACGGAGTCATCTAATTGGTGAATAGAGATGCATTCCTGAACGACATGAAAGCCGGTCGACCACGCTACTACAGTAAAGCTTTACTCTACGCTATCATGGCTTCAGCTGCCAGAGTATCAGACCATCCTGAGATCAGAGCGCTCGTCGTGCCTTCCGAAGCTGAGAGTTATCGTTTTAGCGAGCCTTATCTCTTCAGGAAGGCCGCTACAATGACCGAAGAGGAGCTACGTGATGATCCAAGTGTGACCACAGTACAAGCCCTCGGTTTGTTGAGTGTGGTATGTTGCTGCTACTCCGGCTCTGATCTGAGGGGCTGGACGGACTCGGGTATGATCTCACCAATTTCTTGCGCAGCAGGAGCATTGACCGACTACTTCAGGACGCGCAATCCGCCTGGCCTTTGAATTTGGGCTGAATTAAGAGCTTTCCGCCGTGCAAAACGAGAAGGACCTGCAGATAGACACGAATGTCCTCAGAACGATATTCTAGAGCTGTTTCACGCTAGATCGGTGTGTGTGCCTTTGGCCTGTTTCTCCTTCGTGTGTCTGGCGGATGCTGAACTCCAGTTTGGCAGAATGTGGGCCACCTACCTAGGCAGGCCCTACCTAGTACACCTTAGCGATGTGACACAAGATCGTCCAGGATCCGACGCCGGCTCACATAGCTGGGATGATAAGATTGATGGTGCTTGGGCAGATCTTCTTCAGTTGGCTGGGAGGATATCCGAAGTAATGTCTGGCTGCACACGCTCATTGCTGTTCACGCTTCATTCTGGCTGATGATCACCCTACAGAAATCGCAGACTCCCCCGAGTGACGAACTCAAGCAGGAAGTTGCCGAATGGCCATCCACGCTAGATGCTCAACTTGACTACACTCCGCAGTCTCATGCAGCTGTCTAAATGTTGCAGTGAGTTTCTCAGTGTCCCCTCATCTCTCTTCATCACCTGCTTCCGTTTCCCATACATGCAGGACACGTTTCACCAGCGTTTCTCTCGAACTATCCTTTTGCTGAAACAACAGACAGTCTTCAATACCATGGTACAGCTATCAACGAACGACTGGCGCTGGCCCGCTTTGGCCAGGCAGAGCCTGAGCACAATCCGGAAAGTACTGAAGCTCGCGCAATCTGTGTCCAGCACGCCTTGCAGTTAGCCGCGATTACTAAGGCGTACCGATACAACCACGGTAGTGCTCGAACCCTTGTCGGAAACTCCCTTTCCACTGTCGCGGTTGGCGCCGTGGTGCTGATCGCAAGTTGGACCGAAGGACAAGACGCAGAGGCCCACGAGTATATCGAATGCGTGGACTCCTGCGTTCAAAGCATACAGGAGATGCAGTCATCCACCGCGTCTGCTCGAACCATGTCAAGCCAAGTGTCTCATCTCATGCGGCGATGCGGGTTTCCAAACTTACCTTCCCAAGCACAAATCTCTTGGAATGAAGATGATGAAGGACTTTTGTTCAGGTTACGCCAGACACTGCCAGGCCTTACCTCACAGCCGAGACTGCCCACTTTCAGCGAAGCGGACCTCTTCTCTGCTATGCCCGAATTTGACGACTTTGGGATATCGATGCTATGGTCAATGGCTCCGTGTACCATGGATGCGGCATTTTCATGATACCTACGCCGAGTTTGATGTTGAGTGTCGATGCCAGTCCCAAGACCAATGAGATAGCTGTATCCGGATTTCTGGCGTGACAAAGGGTGGGACGGAATCATAAAGACACGCAGCAATAAGACTGGTTCTCTACATCGCAGTCAACAGGAATGTACATTGCAAGAGGCAGGCCATGCCCGTTCATCTTCACAATTTACCTATATCATAAGTTTTCTCTAGGGCCACCAAAGTGACCCCGAGCTTCGTCACCTCAAACTGAGCCGATACCATGGCCACTGCCTGCCTGTACCGGCTGTTCAAAGGCGGTACCGAGGGCAGCAGTCAGCATTAGAGTTTTGTGGTGTCTGTCTGTACCCGTCAAAAACTGTCCTGCCAAGTTTAGGGTCAGACGCACTTGGCGCGAATTGCGCCCCTCTTCGTTGACGCGCCCGCGCCCCCTTCTCCTGCCTCCCTTCTCCCGCCTGAGGCCCCGCAGCAGCAAAACCCAGGGCCGGGGATATGCTGCCGAAGGGCAATGGTGCCCACGTACTGTACCATATGAACATGGAACTTGATTATCCTTGGCTTACCTGTTGATTCATGAGTATTAGAGTTCAAAAATACGGGAAAATTCGGTGGTTCCAAGCTCCGCATGGGGGAGGTGGCATCTCCAACCTCCCTTCGAAGCTCGGCAAGGGGAATGAGGAGGCTGAGGGGCAGTGTTAGAAAGGTAGTCTTCTTGGACTGCGATCTACCTCAAAAGGCCCACCGCATCGCGACGTACGAGAGAGAGATGATCGGGCCCATTGCCCCCAGTGACCGAAATCATCGGCGCTCGAGTTCCGTTGGAGTTGCTACTGGCGCTCTTAGTTGTATATAAGCAGCGTGAATAGTCCCGCCAGCCGCTTGGCTGGAATCTTCTTCCTTGGTACGAGTGACTCGTCTATCTTCAGATACTCTCGCGAGATTCGTCCTCGGCTCTCGACATGGCTTCTGCAACCAGATGGGATCAACGCGGCCAACGGCCCGCCCGAATCGCCAACGTTTCCGGCGCCCGCAGTTTGTGCTTCCCCATCATCCCATTGAATTTCATGTAGGCTCCGGCTAATGGCTCCAATCTCTCAACAGCCGATCCCGGAAAATACATGCGACGACAAGCAGAAGAGGGCGATGTTGATTTCTTGACCGGAGACTATTTAGCAGGTAAGCTTGGACAGCGAGTTTGCGAACTTTCTTCCCTTTTCTGCACTGGAGAGTAATACTTGTGTTTTATGTAAACAGAAATCAACCTTCCGGAGAACAAGAAGGGAATGGATGCAGGGACCCACGAGGGTTGGGAGGAGACTTGCTGGGATGGATTTGTGCAAAGCATCGATTTGATCGCGCAGAAGCGCATCAAGGTCATCGTCAATGGAGGTGCTCTTAACCCTGCTGGCCTGGCGGCCAAAGTGCAAGACCTCGTAGGTCACTTCTTATTTCCACCCTGTTTTCGCCTGTTCTCACGCGGGGACCGAGGTGGTACATTGACTGCCGGTCTCACCATTTGCAGGTTAACCAAAAAGGGTACTCCCTGGTGGTTTCGTATCTACAAGGCGACGACTTGACCGAGGAGACAAAGACTTCTATTGCCACCTCCGGTCAGCTCCCAGCACACCTTGACGCGTCCAACCCCGAGGTCAAGGTGGAAGAGCTGGCACTTGCTCTGCAGGATCATGAATCCAAGCCGGTCATCACCTCGCATGCCTACCTGGGCGCTCGAGGCCTGGTCACCGCGTTGGAAGGCGGAGCGGACATCGTCATTGCGGGCCGAGTCGCGGACGCCTCCCCGGTCATCGCCGCAGCATGGTACTGGCATGGGTGGAAGGCGGAAAACTACAATGAACTCGCCAGTGCGCTGATTGCAGGCCATCTTATTGAGTGTTCGGCCTACGCGACTGGCGCAAATTTCGCCGGCTTTGACCAATACGACCTGGATCTACTCTTAAACCTGCCATTTGCCATTGCAGAGATTGCTTCAGACGGTACGGTCGTAATCACCAAACACGAAAACACCAATGGCATGGTAACCGTGGACACGATCAAATGCCAATTCCTGTATGAGATCCAGGGCGCCATATACCTCAACAGTGACGTCTCAGCTGATACCACTGGGATACGCCTTGAAGACGTTGGTCCCAACCGAGTTCGCATGTCCGGGATCATTGGCCATCCACCACCCCCTACGACGAAACTGGCTGTCTTTTACGATGCTGGGTATCAATGCCAATTGCTGGCCAACGCAGCCGGATATGCAACGGACAAGAAATGGCAGCTTTTCGAGAAACAAATCCGCTATGGATTGAAAGAGAAAGGTGTCCTCGACCAGTTTGACAACCTGGAATTTCAAGTGTAAGAGGGGGCCCCCCCCCTCACATGCGTCACCCGGGAAATGGAGTTCACACTGACAGTCCATTTGTGATCAGTGTAGGAGTTCCGGAGCCGAATCCTCGCAGCCAATTTCGAAGCACAACCTATTGTCGCGTCTTTGCACAAGCTTCGACGAAGCCTCCTATCGACGCAATATTCCCGGTCTGGGCCGACTATATCATGCAGCATTTCCACGGTGAGTGGAACTGACATCCCTCCCCGGCTTCGTTATAATCTGCGACCACACTGACCACGCGAGGCGTAGGACTACATTGGTCACTGGATTATCGCACGGCACACGCCAGACCGTATATTGCCTTCTATCCGGGTCTGTACGATCAGAACCGGCTGAGAGAGCGGGCCTGTTTCCTTGGTACGGATGGCCAGGTGGTTAAAACTATCGAGGCCAGATTACCCACGCATTACTTCAACCTTGAACGTCGCATCAACTTCGACGCCGAACCTGTCGTCCTGAGTAACCCGCAGGGCCCAACCAGATCAATTGTCCTGGGCGACATCGCGTACGGCCGATCCGGCGACAAGGGCGCAAATTGCAACTTTGGAATCTACCCTCGCAATCCAGCACATTGGGAATGGTTCAAGGGTTACATGTCTCGAGCCAAACTGCAGGAGCTTATCGGTGACGATTGGCGTGACCACTATTACATCGAGAGAATGGAGTTCCCGCAAATACGTGCCGTTCACTTTGTGGTGTATGGCATCCTGGGCAGAGGCGTCTTGGCGAGCACTCTGCTCGATGCCCTGGGCAAAGGCTTTGCGGACTACATTCGTGCTAAAGTCGTGGACGTTCCGGTCGAGGTCCTCGAGCAGCGATGATGCGAGGAGAGATATAAACAGTACAGGCGCCGATGGGAGATAGTATGTAGACAGCGGAGACACCCAATCCATCCACAAGAGGGACAGGAGCAAGTCGAAGAGCTACAGTATCTCATCTACGAGTCCCCGGTACTAATATTCATCGACAAATCAAGAATCATACTTATGCACACGGACGAAACAAGACGCAATGTGGATCAGTAACCGAGTATCGTGAAAGCTTAGAACCATTTTAGTGCGGGCTGTCGTCCAGCACAACAGCCTTTGGCCTCTCGCTCTCCACAGTTGTAGTGAAGCTTGGAACCCATCGTTGATTCTCGCCATCATTCATCCCTTGGAACATTGACGATATGCACCCAGTACCAAATAGGGATCAATATCTCGAGCCACCGTATCCACCACCGTAGCCTTGGCCTTCACCCTGGTCATTATTATGGCGGCGTCGTCCACCTCCATAGCCCCGATGCTCGTCGTTGTCGTCGTTGTCGTCGTCTCTTCTCTCGCGGCGAGATCCATACTCATCGCTGCCTCCATAGCCCTGCTGAACATAACCCCAACCAGAAGAGTGCTCGTCACTATGGCCGCCGTAGCCTTGCTGACGTCCAAATCCCCCACCGGAGCCATGTTCGTCACGGCGGGAGCCACAGAATCCAGAAGACCCAGAGATCTGCAGGTCGGTCCGATTCTGGCGCCCTTCCTCTTGTGGTTAGATTTTGGGTGGGGAGTACGGGCACCGTGGTCCAGGCGAGTGGAGAAGGGCGCGTACTTAGTGATCTGGTACTGTATGTATGATACTGCATCAAATCAAAGTTGTTCGTGGTTTCTCAAAATCGAAGTCTCGCAGGTGCTAGCACCCTCTGGCGCGAGTCTCGCTCATTCCGTGCTTGCGACGGATAGGACACTGCGAACTCGTGGTGGTTCACCTTCTGGATTTCGCGAAGTTCTCTCCCGAAAGCAAAGGTCTCGGCTACTTCTGTCCCATTGGCTGGAGGGCAACTTCTGCCTGAGGGCGCCTGGCGCCAACCTACCTTGGTCAAGTCCGCTTTTGGCTGATGCTGTAATTTTTGTAGTGATCGAGAAGTGCATTACCCGTGGGAAGGATGAGGGAAGGGAGGGGAAATTCAGGTATAAAGCTTCACTGAGGTCGATTTGCTTGGTGGCGAATTCCTTCAACTTCAAAGTTCTCCCACCACAGAACTCCAGTTATTCCTTCCCCGGACAAATCTTTCAACTTCTCAACCAAGCTCCTGCCGAACTTGCGTGATACCATGGCCGACGCCCCTAGCCCTTACGGCCAAATCTGCTGGTTCGAAGTTCCCGTCACGGATGTGTCGCGGGCGTCAACATTCTACTCCACAGTCCTTGGCTGGGACTGCAAAGATCTAAATGGCACACCGTCGCCTAGCGGCCGTGAGAAGTCGGTGCACTTGTTCAGCAAGGGGGCACTGAACGGGGCATTTCTCCTTATGCCGGACGAGGACGGAGTGGCCAAATTCGACGACTCCAAGAAGGCCGTGCCGGTCGCTACGTTCTTGGTGGCCAGCATCGAGGAGACGACGAAGAAGCTTGAGGCTGCTGGCGGTCAAGTGAATCTGTCAGTGAGCACCGCCGCATTTTAGGATTCATGTCGCCGTTCGTTACTGACTTGAAACACTTAGTCCAAAAACCGAGATTGGAGGAGGAATGGGGTTCTTTGCTCGGTTCATCGACACGGAGGGTAATCTCCAAGGGATCTGGGCGAAAGAGTAGGACTAGGAGCAATACTATGAAGATCGTGCGGGCCGTGAGGTGTTCTCACTCGTCTGAGCCGGGACGGTAGGAGAGCATATTAGCGGCAGTCGACGTCAACAACCAAAATTACCCCAGCGTGATCCTTCACATGTACTCGTAGACTCATCCACACAGCATCTGCTGTGACATGATCAGAACGAAAACGATTTCGCACTCGCTTACAGCTGTCCACGGGAAAATCTGCCCTAGGGTTCCTGCAAGCTACTCAGCGCAAAACAAAGCAAAAAATAAGAGCAACTGAAATGCCTTCCGCGGGACCCGAAACGTCTACCAGGTCGCGGATATGAAAATCACAGCAAGACCGTACCATTGCAGAGTACTAGCATGAAATTCCATAAATCTGGGTAGACCTGGACCAACGGCAATCAACCCCGCAGCTGATCAACGATTCAATCAGTCGACGGAGGAGAATTCAGGGGTTTCCTTCCAAACTTCTGGCGAGCGTCGGTCGAAGGCTGCCAAGGCTAGGCTCCAGCCCCTAGAACATTCTCGAGGCTTCGAAGATCTGCGCCCGGACGCGATCTCAATCTGGCATTGCAGGCAACAACCACTTCACTAACTGTATCACGGTGAACAAACTGACTCACTGTACTGTACAGCACAGAAGCTATCCAGTATAAGAGTCAGATAATTCGCATCCGAATTTGATGATGCGGTCAATGCAACACTCATCATTATTGTCATCTTACGTGACAGACCTCTTGCAACATGGCCAACTACTCCAAAATTCCTGCTGGAACCACTCTTGAAGTCAAACCCTTCAAGGCCCATGTTAGCGAGGAGAGGCTCGAACAATTCAAAAGCCTACTGGATGTCTCGCCTATTGCTCCTCCAGTCTTTGAAAACACCAACGCCGGCCGCAAGTTTGGCGTGGACAGAGAATGGCTCGTCAGTGCCAAAGACGTATGGCTCAACAAGTTCAATTGGCGCGACTGCGAAGACCGCATCAACTCGTACCCAAACTTCAAGGCGCCCGTCAAGGACGCAGCAGGTAATACCATCGACATGCAGTTCCTCGCCCTTTTCTCTGACAAGGCTGATGCTATTCCAATTGCTTTCCTCCACGGCTGGCCGGGCTCCATATGCGAGTTCATGGATATGCTGGACATCATCAAGAGCAAGTACTCTCCGGAAGATCTGCCGTACCACATCATTGTACCATCGCATGCAGGTTACGCATACTCATCCGGGCCGCCGCTCGACAAAGACTACTCCATCGAGACCGCCGCCGGAGCCATCAACAGCCTCATGGTGGGATTGGGCTTTGGCTCCGGATACTTAGTTCAAGGCGGAGATCTGGGAAGCTTCATGGCCCGCGCTCTGGTCATGTCTTACGACTCTTGCAAAGGAATGCACGTCAACCAGATGGGGGTCCCGCCACCAGAAAACGCAATGAGAGAACCTACCCCTGAAGAGCAGAAGGTCTTGGAAAGAGCCAAAGCCTTCATCGACACTGAGATTGCGTTTGTCTTCGAGCAAGGCACAAAGGCAGCCACCGTAGGCTACGTTGTGAGCGCCAGTCCTTTGTCCCTGCTCGCCTGGGTCGGAGAGAAGATTTTGTGCTGGACACGCGAGGACTTTCCTGTCGAGAAGATCCTTGAGGCTGTCACGCTGTATTGGATGACGGACACCATGCCGCGATGCCTTTACCATAACCGCAGCATGGGAGATCCGGAGGTGAAGCCGCACTCGGCAAGCCTCAGCTTCATTACCGGAATGAAAGCCCTCCATCTGCCATTTGTCGAGAAGCCTTGCGGGTATTCCAAGTTCACCGACGAGATTATCCCCGTCCCCAAGTCCTGGGCGGAAGCGAGCGTCAACCTTGTATCATACAATGAGCATGAGAGCGGCGGTCACTTTGCAGCCATGGAGAAGCCGCGCGAGCTTTTTGAGGACGTCGAGGCTTATGTCAATGTAGCTTGGAAGGTATGAGCTCACGACCGTGCGCACGGCAGCCTCCACTGTGCTGGAGTGTGAGGGTACAGAGAACACAGTTGTGTCCATGCTCTGTTATCGGGCGACGTGCAGAGCTGGCTAGCGGAAATGAGGCGACGTTGAACAGGCACGAACTGACGGGGATTTTCTGCCTGCGGCAGATGACAGTGGCGGCCAGGTCCTGCACATCAATTTGGCGCTTGTAGTATTAACAGACTGTGTAGTACTCCGTACAATGAAAGAAAGCCGCGGGGCCCCCAAGCCGTAATGCCAATGCCAAGGAATTGACTCCTAGGGGTCCACAAGAGACAACCAATCAAACAAACGCGCCGAAAAATTGAACCGAGTCCCACTGGGAAACGCTGTAGGCACAGGTGGTACTTGGAATCTGGACGACACGACAGCGAGTGCGTGCAGACGCGGGGGAGCCAGCCTTGACGAATGGCTGATGCGCTTACATTGGTGAATCAGGTGAGTGGCCACCATCTCTTCCCCCCAGTACGTCGCTGGAGGATGGAGACAACCCATGCCGGTACGTCGCAAGTCTCCAGACCGGACCCGAGGGAAGGATTCTTCGCGCGAGGCTCGGAGGCCAATATATGCCTCTCAGGCCGCTTGTGCTCTGGAACACAATTCCTCAATGCTAGCGTTTCACCATCGCCGTTAGACGACTTCCGACATGGACACCAGAGGAATGATCTGGGGGTGCCTTGCCCTCGTGCTCATTGTCTTCGTGGCCAGCGCGATCGCCACTGGATATCGGAAAGGGCTGCTGCAGATTCCTGGACCTTTTTTCGCTCGCTTCTCGGGCCTATATCGTCTGTACCTCGTCTACGATGGGCGAGCGCCAGCAGAGTACCGACGAGTGCACCAGGAGTATGGACCGTTGGTGCGGGTCGGACCAAACCATGTGTCGATTTCGGATCCCAAGGCCATTCCTCAGATCTATGGCATTGGCGTTGACTACCAGAAGGTCAGTAGCATACGGACACCGTGCTGAAATGGCAGCAAGAAAGCCATAATTGATGTGTCTCTCGCAGTCCCACTTTTACAACGTCTTCATCCCTTTCTACCGGGGGAAGGAAATGCAGAGTCTCTTCGCGACGCGCGACACGGCGTACCACAAGACTCTCAAGAGGCCCGTGGCCCAGCTGTTCTCCATGACGAACATGAAGAACTACGAGATCTACACGGACGAATGTACCGCGATCTTCGTGGACAAGATGCGTGAGCTGGAGGGCGAGACCATTGACCTGTCGACCTGGCTCCAGTTCTACGCCTTTGATGTTATTGCTTCGATCACGTTCCAGCGTCGCTTCGGCTTTATGCAAGAAGGCCGAGACATTGACAACATGATTGGGAAGCTTCATTTTGCGCTCCAGTATGCCAAGATCATCGGCCAGTTCCCGGGTCTTCATCCATGGTTGGTTGGGAACAAACGCCTTCTGAACACCCTCGACAGTCTGGGGATCTCCCTGCCGGATCCCCTGGCGCAATTCGTAAAGGTGGGCGCCCAAAAGCTAATCAACCCCGGCCTCCCTCTCTCCATCTCCCTCTCCCTCTCTCCATCTCCCTCTCCCTCTCTCTCTGTATGTCTGTGTGTGCGTCTGGCATTGACGTTTTTGCAGTTGACCGAGGATGAGATCGAGCGGTACGACCGGAGCGAAAAATCGGGCACGGAATCGTCGTCACAACAGCGAACAGATTTCCTGGCCCAACTCCGAGCCAAGGAGGAGCAAAGTGGACAAATTTCCTACCGTGACATGGTCAACCACCTGTCCAACAACATGTAAGCGGCTTTTGCTTTTGCTGTCTCTTCCTCTCTGATATGTCCCTGAATATCTCGTGGTCGTGTGTGACTGATACCCAACCAGCCTTGCCGGATCCGATACGACGGCCATCTCTCTACGGGCCTGCTTTTACTACCTGATGAAAACGCCAGACGCCTACCGCAAACTGGTAGCAGAGATCGATGATGCCGACGCCAGGGGTGAGCTGTCGCCATTTGTGACCTATGAAGAGTGTCTGCGCCTCCCATACCTGTGAGTATTTGCCCCTCAGCGTGCTTATTGCTCCAACCTATCCCCTCTCCGCTGCCCGGGTTACTTTTTTCGTCCGTCCGAAGAAAGCCATCTAATTCTGGCCCCAGCCAAGCTGTGATGAAGGAAGCCATGCGACTGCACCCCGGCGTGGCATTCCCTCTCGAGCGGTACGTGCCGCCAGGGGGCGCCACGATCTGTGACGCGTGGCTCCCCGGCGGCACCAACGTCAGCGTCAATGCCGCAGTCATCCACCTCGACAAGACGGTCTTTGGCGACGACGCCGACAAGTTTCGCCCGGAGCGTTGGATCGACGCCACGCCGGAGCAACTCAAGACCATGGATCGAAGCTTCATAGCAGTGAGTTGTGCCTCATGAACCCCCCTATTTTGTTATTACTTTTTTCAATCTTCCCTATCGCCCCGCTAACTCAGCCATCCTCCTCCGTAGTTCGGGTACGGCGGTCGAACGTGCATCGGCAAGAACATCTCCCTTCTGGAGATGGGCAAGTTCATCCCTCAGATCTTGCGCCACTTTGACGTCATCTGGGCCGCAGGAGACGCAGAGTGGAAACTCCACGCCGCCTGGTTCTGGGTCCAGTCCGGGGTGATTGCCAAATTCAAATCTCGGGCCAAGTAGGTAGGTAGTAAGCCGGGAGCAGCGTGTCTGTCTGTGAGGGTTAACGTGGAATAGTGGCCGCGACGCTGGGGTTCGGAGAGGGATTTTGCTCGGAAGAACGAACAACTCCAGTCCTTGGCCATGATGACGGTGGGCACAAACATGCAGAACACGCACATGCGCTCTTGAAGTAGATAATATACTTTTTGCGAATCTGCACAGGATCATGGAGTGTGAAAAGGCCTTTGGTCTTGGGCGAAATCGACTTTCTCTGGCCCGTTCCATAATATTGTCGAGTATCTAGTTGGAAGCAACCTCAGTGTCCCGAAGGAGAGAAGCTACTTAGTTGGCCAACTCGCTGTTTATGCTCAATGTATTTATTTATGGGCAAGATCTACCATGTCGGCTTTGTCTAGTAATTCCAATTTTGGCAGTTTAATTGGGGTTCAAACGATACACTGAAAAATACACTAAATCGTGCCGTGAAGACGTCCGCTGACTACCAATGTTTTTCGTTGCAGAATTCGTTAACCCTCCTCTCCACCCCTTTCTTTTTTTGGGATTATCTCATGAGTGCTTAGAGTGGTCCACAATGCTGAACTGGATGGGCAGCTCCGGTTTCTCCCAGAACACGTAGTTCTTGTTGCTCTTCACCCAGTCGAGGTCGTCGTCCACGAGCTTCATGTCGAACCGGTACAGGAGCTTGGACAGAATAAGTCGAAGCTCAAGCATTGCAAGGCTGTTTTCCCCATGTTAGCTGAGTGTCCGCTTGACTTGGGGAAAAAAAGGGAAAAGAAAGGGAGAGCTGGGAAAAACATACTGACGGCCGAGACAGACGCGACTCCCAAGCAAAAACGGCTGACTGGCAGCCTTGTCATCCTTACAGTCCGGGTCCAGCCACCGCTCGGGCTTGAATTTAAATGCATCGTGGAAGTTGCTTTCAATGTGGCCGGCCACCCACGTATTCACATTGACGATGGCGCCCTTGGGTATGAAGTACCCGTCCACAACCTCGCCAGGGCTGATACGGGGCAATCCCGCCGCAATGGGAGGGTATAGACGCAGACCTTCTTCGATAACAGCTTTAAGGTACGGCAGATGTTCGGTAGCCCGGCCGTTGATCTCGTCAAAACTGGTAAACGCGCCTCGAATCTCGGCCGTGAGCTTCTGGTAGGCCGCCGGGTCCCGACATAGGTAGTATGTGATTCCCGAAAGAGCCGTCGCTGTAGTTTCGCTGCCCGCCACGGTAAGAAGGCTGGCCTGCATCTGG
Organism: Phialophora tarda; assembly: GCA_016109495.1. Lineage (NCBI taxonomy): Eukaryota > Fungi > Ascomycota > Eurotiomycetes > Chaetothyriales > Herpotrichiellaceae > Phialophora > Phialophora tarda. The sequence goes on along the minus strand of JADWPL010000005.1, from coordinate 1,099,450 downwards.
AGCTCCTCGAATGCCCGACCGGACCAGTCTTCTCTTTCGGAAATCATTCGCTCCAAAAAGTCAACCCTCGGAGGGGGATTTGCTAATCGTCTAGACATGCTGTTAATACCATTCCAATCTCCGGTGAGTTTCTCTTTTCCTTTCTTTTCAACGAATAGAAAGAAGAAGGGGAAGAAGAAGAAAACAGTTCACGGCATACCTCTCGAGCTTTTCATTCGCATATCCCGTCATCTTGGCTCGCAGCTCGTACACTCTACGAGGGAGCAACTTCATGCTCATTGCAGCGCGCAAGATCGATCTCAGAAGCGGAAAGTACTCGAAGGATCTCACGAAGTTGGTGTTCTTGATGGAGCCGAACAGAATTTCGATCCAGTAGTGCGGTTCTCCTACTCCCCCCGACACAGTGGCGTTAATAAGTCAACTATTGTCAATAATATCAAACAGCCCATCTGCCACAAATGGCGTCCGACGGGGTTGTTGCAAGCTTGAACTTACCGGATGCAACGCAGCCAAAGGGCTCCCCAAAGGCCAGTTCCCCAATCACATCAAAGGTGACATAATTGTACCACTTGCTCATGTCGGCGGGTTTGGTGGTGTACCGGTCGGAAATCTGCTGGAGTAGCAGATTCACAAAGTAGTGGACCCGATCTTCCTGCCCGGCCAGCGCGCTGGCCGAAAAGCCATGGCTCAAGGTCTTCCGCATGGCCGCATGGCGGCGCGGATCCGAGACGCTGACGATTTGATGCAGATCAGACGGGAACGCCTCGTACCACGTACCCTTGAGGAACGGCTTCCGGCCGGGCTTGTGGCCGTGGATGTCCTTCCAGCTGGTGCTGGTGCAGAAGGAGAGCTGGTTTGGCGCGATGCGCACCACCGGTCCGTATTCCTCGTGCAGCTCCTTGATCTTCCACAGGTTGTCGCCGCTCATCCAGTGCTTCATGGCGAAGAATGGCGCCATGCTCGCACGTTTGGGACCCGGGAAACGGGCCAGTGGGTGCCACCACAGGTTATAGGCCAGGTATGTCAACGTCAGCAACGCCGCCGCTGCTGTCGCCGCCTGGTAATTTGGTCGTTAGTTCGTTTCGACGCGCATTTCGGAAAGAGTCTTCTTTTCTTACCACCGCAGCCCACAACAGGCTCGTTTCCTTTGGCCAAAAGCCTCCATGGCCAAAATGTTGGAACAGCGTCTCCAGGGACAGTGACGGGGGCAGCCGACTGGAGAACTGATTATGGAAGAAGAGACCCCGGTCGGACATTGTTTGTCTTTGGAGGATAGATGGCGTGTACGAACGCTCTAAAAACGACGTCTATTCCCTGATGCTTCCTCAATCCTTCAAACTTCCGAGGGAGGTTTGACAGATTGGCTGCGCGGAAATCAACCTTCGGTCCTGTTGGGTTATAACACCACACTGCACTTCATGTGGGTCCTTGTACCACCTTCCCCGGATGGAATCCGATCGTACACAAGAGGGGCTGGCAGAGCGCCTGCACAGCCTTCTCTACAGTGTATGACAGATCGCCCTTAGGCTCCGGATAGATTTCTCGCGAGAACTCTCAATATGAATAGGGCACTCCGTATGGGGTGGATTGCGGCCGGGCATTGGTTACATGTATTGGATGCGACGAGCCGGTCAGCTACGAGTGAAGTATGTGGTGGGACTCCGGTCGCGTTTGGATGATCTTTCGAGTGTCGTCTCCCTCCGTTCGGCGGGTCGGAACCGGCGGTCGGCACATTCTCTCGGCCTATCCCCTAGCCCAGGCGTCGATTCGCGCGACCGCCTGGAACACTAGACTGACAGAGTGATTGGGCGCTTCGGGTCTTAAGACTAACCATGTTATGGAGAAGTAGGACCAGCGGCCCTTGGCAAGGCACACCAGGATACGTTAATATATCGCAGATGTTTGGATGTCTCTAACTACCACCACATCCCTGTGAAAATAGCCGCCCCCTTGAGAGAGCGGAACCAAATTGAACAATCGCAAGGACAAAACCATGGCAACTCCTTCGACACTCGAGTATACCGAGCTTCCCGCCCGCGCCGCAAAGGTCGTGGAAGGGAATCTCTTCCTTAGCGAAGCTGATGTGAAGGACGAAGTGGCCAAGTTCCGGCAGGTAAAGCCTCGACCAGCAGACCACGACGGTGACACCGAAGTGATTGAGGGAGTGACCTTTACACACCACTTCATCCTGGGACCTGGCGATGCCGAGGTCGTCGAATGGCATTACGTCGAGACGGGGCCCAAGGACGCCGAAGCGGTGGTTTTCCTCCATGGCATCCCCGACGCCTGGTACCAGTGGCACATGCAGATGGCGAAGCTGTCCACCGCGTACCGCTGCATCGCCCCGGACCTCAAGGGCTACGGGCAGTCGACGAAGAACCCCGGTGATTACCGCCACGAGGGTGCCGGGGAGCAAGTATTCCAGATGCTCCAACTGATCGGTGCGAAGCGGTTCAACCTGGTCACCCACGATCGCGGCACATGCCAAGCCGATTTCATCGCGGCCAACCATCCGGAGCATGTCCTTCGATATGCCCGCGGCGAGCAGCACCTCTTCCACTTCAACCCGGTGTTGGCGCCGCAGGGGGAGATCTTTATGAACGCCGCCTACAATGGCGCGCTGGACGACCCGGCCCATATGGTGGTCTGGGCCCACTTGAGCCTAGACGTGTCCCCGATCGCGCCGGAAAAGATGGCGCGTTGCATCCAGGAGTTCTCGTACCCGGGCATCGCCCGCGCCGTGCCCCGCTACTTCAACTCGTCGAGCTTCCGTATCGAGTGGCTGCAGCGCCGCAATCGCCTGCTTGCCGCCTGGACCTGTCCCGTTCTCATCCTGCAGGGATATCACAGCAAGACCCAGCCGCGAGAGTTCTATGAGGGCATATCCCGTGAGCACATCCCCAACACCAAGTCCGTGGACGTCACCTTCCTTCCCGGCGGGCACTTTTGGCCAGTGGAATGCCCGGTAGAGACGACCGAGGCGCTCGAGAAGTTCTTCAAGAGCTGAAAAAGGGTTCGAGGGGTTCGGAAGAATTGAGATGTACCGGTGGCGAGGCCTTTCTTTTGAATATTGTTTCTTCAACATTGCTCGACGAACAATCCCGGTTGTAAATGGCCCGCCTGGAGGGCAGGAAATTTCTTGCACCAAGAATAGGTAACTAGCCGCGAAGTAGCTTTGATTGATTAGAGACCATTCAACACCCTCGAAACATGGGGAGCCCGTCTCCACACATTCCTTGCTTGCATGCTTGCCTGACTATTGCAACGGATAGGGTGCTGAAAACATTTCAAAGCAGTCGGTCAGGCCTTCATTAATTTCGTTGTCGGTGAAGATGGAAAGCCAGTCCAGCGGCTCGGAGTTCATGCTTGCAGGCTGTGAGAGCTGATCATAGGCCGCGGGCCAGAGGCTGGCGCTCATGTTCTGGTGAAATAGCGCCGGGTTGGCATGATGATTGAGCATTTCCTGTGCTGGTTGGTACGGCACCGGAAATGTGGTATCATCCAGTCTTTCCGCCGACAATGGCGATCTCATGGTATGAGACATTGAAATCTCCGAGGGAGGGACACTGACAACGGGCCAGGGTTCGCAACGCGCATCCACCTGTGTGGACTGATTGGCATGTTGCCCAACACCATGAGGCCTGGCGGACTCCGTACTCGCTTCTGGGCCGGGCGCAAACTCCATTCTGTTTTGGGCGTGCCCGGAAAGCGTTTTCGTCGATCGCTCCGTGTGATGTCGACCAGTACTGGTTTCTGTTTGCGGGATGAAAGGTGCATTCTTCATTCGTGCAGTGCTCATCCTGTCGCTTGACATGAGCAGTCGCGAAGCAGCCCCGAATCGTTCCAGCCGCAGCGCCAGCGTTTCGAGGTTCCGCTTCGGGGTGCTGGACATGTTCCAGTAGCGCATGAACTTCTCATTTGTGGCTTTGAAGATCTCAAACTTGGACCTGATCAACCGCTTCTGATCTTGGTCATCGACCAATGCTTGCTGTAGTAATTGGACCGTGGCTCCCAGCCAAGAGACGTGCATGACGTACGGGTTGAGATAGCGATAGTGGCTCGCGTGGGAGTTCACGATCAGGTTCAGGACGCGGTCGGCGGAATTGAAGCATTGCTCAACCTTCTGCGCCATGCCTTCCGCGAGTCCGATCGACTGCAGTGATCCGCATTCTGCCCCTCGGGCCTTGCTGAGTAACTTCCTCATGTACGCGTCGAAGACAAAGGGCCTAAGAGTCATTATTTTCGACGTCTCGGGCATTAAGGCGATGTTGTATATGGTGCTGTGTAGATGCGATATCGCCGGATCCGGGGGTTGTCCCATGGTCTGAGTGCCAAAATCGAGGTACTGGCCGTGGAATTGGAATTCGGGGGGAAGCAGAATAAGGCCTAGATGGAGAGCGTTGATGAAAGCCGGCCAGCGGTGCGCGAGCTGTCGCACGTGTTCCCGGGCGGCCCGGGGACCATTGTGTCGAGAGTAGGCGATTTCGTTTGCGACGGCATTCAACGAAGCAATCACAATATACCATGCAAGTGCACTCCTGCTCCCGGTGGCATGTAGGTTCTTGCACCGATCCATCCAGTCTGGAGCCAAGGGACAACTCTTCTGAGGATGAGCTGCGAACCATCTCTGGTCCTCGGCTGGGAGATGGACTCCGTCGCGAGCCCAAACTGATGTGATGGGAAGTCGTTTCAGGTGGCTGGAAAACTGATCCATCTCCCACACCGCCCAGTATGCGCGCCGACCTTCCTCGGCTTGACACCACTTCTCCGGGTCGGCTGCGTACGTGTCGAACTCGGTCACGGCGTCGATGGAATGTAATTCCATCTCGAACAGCAAGCGAACGCAGAGTCCGACGCGTCTCCACGCCCTGCCACGAACGCCGCTGATGATCAACCAATGCGTGGTCAAGATGAGGCTCTGCAAGACGCACAAGGGAGGGGTGTCATCTCCACATTGCGCCATGGCCTCATCGACGTACTTGATCGCCAGGTCGGCATATTCGCCGGCAGAGAGCTGAGCATCGCCCGAGAGCGGTTCGGTTATGGATTCGCCCTTGCAAGCAAACGCGAAAACTGCTGCAAGTAGAGCTTTTACCTGGACGGCAGAGGAGATTTCGCTCAGCTTTGTGAGGAAACTTGGTTCCCGAAAGAGACGGAATGTGGTAAAGGTATGAAAGAAGGTCGAAATCCTAGTGGGGAGGTCAGCACGCAATCAGGGTATAGTTCTTGTCTTAGCTGACATCTGGGCCATACGATCTCGCGAAACCCCGAGCTCCTGACAGGCCTGGGAAAGAATGTCCTCAGTTTGACTACTCGCGGTTGGCGGCGGACCCGGATCTTGCGAGGACGGCTCTTCGTGCGTCGGCTGGCACAGGTCGGCCACAACTTGGAGGTGTTCTGAGTACGCTAGGTTGTCTTCGGCGCTGACGGCGGGCCGGGGAGGGGACGTTGGGCTCAATGGGAGCAGATTATCTGGCGACGGCGAGTCGGGTTGAGCTGTGCTGGCGGCGGTGGTTGGGCGCAACTCTGATTCTTCCCATGGCATATCTGGTTGGTAACGCCGTCGTTTGTGGACGCTGCCACGCTTGGGGCCGGGCTTGAGCATCGTCGAAGGGTAGACGCATGGCTCGCCACAGTTCCGGCAGTTAAGGCATTTGGGAAATTCCTTTGAGCACTTGACCTTGCGGACTCGACACGGACGACAGGCGCGGCTATGCTCCATTGGCGGCGGCTCGTTTTCGTTCGTGCAGGGCTGCAACACAGAATAGGTTATGAGTGATGCCTTGCCGCTGAGGGGACATTGGTAAGGTACGTTATGTGTAGAAAGAAATAAACCACTTAGTCATTCACGATATCTGACGTTAAGGGAGAGAGCAAAGGGCACGGGCAAGTCCAGTGGGTTGGGAGAGTGCCGCCCGTTCGGTTGCATGACGCCTCCACGCTCACCCTGGCCGCCCTGGGGAACCCTCCCACCCCGCACTAGAGAATTACCGGTGGCGCTGTCTAGAGTCAACGCCACCCCGTCCGTCAGCGTTCTAAGTTCTCGAGCACCTAAGCTCCCCGTATGGAGAGCTTGGGATACGCCATGTCGCCTCTACATACGCGACGACTTCGATGGACGATGGACTGATTAGGCATTTCCCTAACTCAGCGTCCCTCGGGTCACTCCAACCCTCTCGTTTGCCTCGTTTGCCTCTTTTTATTGCCGTGTGGCCACCTGCCAGCCACGTTGTGGTATTTCACGGCGTAGTTCAAGGCGACGCACTGTTCACAGAGAAGCAAGCGGCGGCCCCTTGGCCAAAGCCAGCATCTCCCGGACCGCGGGCTGATCTCTCCTCCGGCGTCTCCGTACCCCACGTCTGCAGGTACCTAGGCGAGCAAGCTGCCCCCAGAACGGATCCACATGCTAGGAGCACGAGAGACGGGGTCCTCGGGCACTCAAGGGGGGAAGCGAAGATGCTCCGAGAAATCACACCGAACGCGGGGACCAACCAAGCTCGACTCATCAACCGGCCATCAACACGGGCCACCAGGGTCTCGGCCATCTGCGAAAAGGAAAAAGGCGGGACGGCATTTTGAGGAAAAGTCTGTTCGAAACTATGTATCACTAAGATTTCATTGGTGGGACGCCAGACTCGGGGCAGTCTCGCCTCATGTCTCAAAGCAGGCTTCTCCCCTGATCGGATCCTCTCAGCCAGGCAAACGCATCATCGTAGGCCTGCTTCACCTGCTCCGGCCTATCATCTCCGGGCAGCTCATGATTGATGGAGAGCCCTCTCGTTTTGAGAAAGTAGGCCAGACACTTGTACGAGCTTCGGAAAGGTTTCAAGTCGTCCGGGTTGACATGCAGGGTTTGGCCCGGGATGCTCGGGGTCATGCGGTCACATTCGTAGATGCAGTCGAGGCGGGAGAGCTGCCATGGCTGGCCGTTGTTGCTCTTGACGGCTCGGTAGAGCAAGCGTGTCTGGGAGACAATGTCGACTTCGACGCCTTCGATCTTGAATCGGGCCTCGATGCTCGCGCTGACGGTGGCCAGGGCTCGGGTGCGGTCCCCGTCGAGGCGCACGATAACGGGCCCGAGCTGATGCTTCGCCGATGTGCCTTTCTTGGCCAGCTCGATCGATTCGTCGATGAAGCGGGCGCCTGACCCCTGAAACCAGGACAGATCGACAAAGGACTCTTCTGCGTACAGTTCACGCATCTCGTCCCACCACTGCCGGTCGCGTGCTTCCCTCTCTCGGCAGACGAGTTGCTGCACTAGGACAATGTCTTCGCTAGACATGGTGTGGGTTGGGAACTGTAGAGAGGACCGTGGCTATGGGCGGGTGGCCGAGCCAGGCGGGTGTTTCTTTCATTTATACTAATCGCAATGCAGGTGGGTCAACCGACGCCGGAGCAATTACACTGAGCTCGTTCCATTCGTGGTCTGAGTTCTGTACGTAGACGAGACATGGCCGTCACCGGAGTTCATGGATCGAACACCCGATTGATGCTTGTAAAGGATCTCCAGGCCAGCTTAATTAGGGTAAGGTATCTTTTTCTTGTGCAGATACTGGTAGATTCCAAGGTCCATATCTGACACTTTTGCCGATGACCTGGTGTCGTCGGCCTGCGGTGCCTGCTGCATGCGTACGCTGCGGTGCGGCCTGTCCAAAGGCCCAAGAATTTGACCCTCCGCAGTACACGAACAGGATGCGTGGCTATCTGCACCTTGCCTTGCAGTTCCTCTACTCCTCGCTGCTATTGTTAGACCTATGTCTCGCCTTGTTCTTCCCAAGCGACGTCTTCCAGGGTTTGATGTTGGAGATGAAGACATCGTCAATCTCTTCCAGAGTCAAGCGTCCCGTCTCTGGGATGAGGAAGAAGATGAGGACCCACACGAGAATTGTTAACCCTGCTCAAAATATCAGCACCAGTATCAATGTCAATGACCATCTTTCGAAAACAAAACTGGGACGAAAGGGGAAAGGGAGGAGGGCACGCCGGGCATCTCACCGCCGAAAAAGTATCCCACGTTCATCCCCATGTTGCCGTACTGAGCATTGATCATATACGGCGTGGCGAAGCTCGAGCCAAAGCTAAAGATCTCATAGACGGCGATGGCGAACGCCTGGCCGTAGCCACGGAGCCGGACCGCATGCATCTCGGACGTGGTGACAGTGAGCGAGGTCCCGATGAAGGCGCCGTAGCTGACGAACCAGAAACACATGAAGATTATGCAGACAAGTCGGGTCGTCGAGTGCGTCTGGCCGAGGGCGGAACCCACAATAGCCACAATCAGCATCGATGTGGCCATAAGGCCATAGCCCACCAGAACGTTCATTCGTCTTCCAAAGAACTCCAGGAGGAAGGGGCTCATGAAGCCTCCGAAACAGGCACAGCTCATGACCGCTAGGGTGATGTGGTAGGGACTTGAGATTCCTACTCCGGCGAGAAAGATGGCGGCATAGGTCGAGAAGAACTTGGATCCGGTGATGGCAACCCCCGTGGCGATGAGCGTGCTGCACAGAGTCCGCCGTAGATCAGTGCCGTGGAAGATCTCGGTCCACTTGGTCGTCGCCCCAGTGCTCTTCTCTAGGTCCAGATAGTACAGCGTTTGTCGCAGTTGAGCCGTGACCTCGGCCGACTCGGGAGCCTTCGAGTAAAATTTGGCAAACGACCTGCGGGCTTCCTCTTCCCGGCCCTTGGTCAGCAGCCAACGGGGCGACTCTGGGAAGAAGCGCACCCCGAGTCCCAGGAGCACGGCCAGTGGCACCTGGCAGATGATCGGCGTTTGCCAGGACAGGTTCGTAGCGTATCTCGACGAGCCTAGGCAGACGGCGGCGGACACCACGCTGCCAAGTCCTAGCCCGATGTTGAAAGTTGCCATCAGCATTCCTCGCTTGCCGGGAGCCACGCATTCGACGCCGTACGGCGGAACGGCGGCAATCAGGTGGCCTAGTCCAATGGCTTGGATGCATTTGCAGGCCATGTACGCCGTAAAGTTGCCCGTGGTCCCTAGCATGCCGCCTGCACCGATGGCGACGATGAGCGATCCCACCTGCACGGTGCCTCGCCGGCCCAGGACATGACCGACTTGGCCTCCCAGCGCCGAGCCCAGCCCGATGAAGATGATGGACAGCGAGATCATGGATTGATTCATGGCGCTGAGAGCGCATCGGTCAACGATGTTTCCCCGACCGTCCGGCATGGGCCCGCAGGTGCCAAAGGCTCGATTGTACGGCTCCATCAGGAGCACAAGTCCACTGAAACCCTGCCGGGTGTTAGCCGGTAAAAACTTCGACAATGTAGCTCGGACTTACGAGGTCAAAGTTGTACATCCATCCCGCGATGCCCACGAAGACGGAGAACACGACCTGGAAGAGAGTGGTCTCGGGCGAGCCGCCATGGAGAAGTTGAGGTTCGCTCGCGATGTTCTTCTCGTGCGAAATTTCCTCCATGTGAGTGGTGGGGAGGTCGTCCTTCATCGTTTCGCCAGCCATGGTGAATGCCGTTGAGGTCAGTTAGTCACCCTTCTGAAGCGCGGACATGGTTGGCATGAATTTTATAGATTCTTATATGGTCGCGAGTGGTGTGGACGCTACATGGCACATAGCGACCATCCCTCCAGAAGCTGAGCCGTCTCGCGTCGTTCTAGATGTGGGCCGCTTGGCACCATCACTATCGAGTTCAAGGTTCCCACTATGCCCCGCCCCCATTCGCCGCCACAAATCGGAGTATCTTGTCGCGTCAACTTCGGGGCGGCGGAGGCTTGAAGTCTAAGTACTAGGTGGCAGAAATATGAATCCGGGGCATCCAGAGAAGTCTAGCGGGGTACGGGGAAGGGTATTGTCAGCGTTGGACAGATCGCACGGATTCCGCATTATACTGCGTAGTGTCCTCCAGGCCGTCTTTTATCACTCTGGTGAGGTGAGGTGGTTGGACATGAAAGCAAGCAGCCACGTAATTGATGTCTCGGGCTCCACCGCAACAAGGGTGGCTTGCCAGGGCCAGAACGTGGAAGCATATACTGGAAGCAGTAGATTCTAGTGACGAAAGCATTAATTTACTTTCCACGACACCAGGTAACAAGAAGCATACCGCATGTCGGTGGGCAATTCAGCGACGGATCTACCAGCAGCCAATCGAATCCGGTGTGTGGGAAACTCGCTGGGCGAAGAAATGCACTGTCAAGGCAGTGAATTCGCCCCTACTACTGGTGTTTACTTGGTCTTTGAGTGGCTGATCGGCTGGATTGGTACAATATATTCCCTTATCTACCACTACAGCAGAAACCTTCGATAACCATCAGTAAAAATGCGATTGAGAGACTTCTCGAGAAGTATTTCTCAAGAAATGTATCGAAAAGAGGGGTGATGGTCTTGCACCTCCTCGAGAGACTTGCAAAGATCTGGGTGGGTGCCAGTTCCCGAGCTTGCGTGATTCTCCGCCACTCGATCGCTTTGACAGTTAAGCAGGCAGATGTATACAGTAGCCAAAGACCAACAGGCAACGCGGCATCTAGGCTACTTTATTGCATTTCTGGTATTCTCGGCCAGATATCTCGAGCATAGCCACTTAGATTGAGCTGTGAGAGGCGCAGGCCAATGCACGTGTTCTTACTGTATGGAAAGCGCCCCGAAACTATACTTGTTGACACCAACCCTCACCTCAACTGCTGGCCATGTCTGTTCTTGCGTTGCCGACTACCCGGCCAGTGGAGGTAAAGGACAGCCATCATCGGGGTAGACGATATAATTGTCTTGCATGCCGTAAGCTAGGTGATTGTCGATATGACAGATCAATTGCCATTGACCCTCCGCCGTCATATTGGAATGGAGTGTCTTCATCTCGCCATCATTGATGCCTGAGCATCAGGTTAGCAAGGTATTTCCAAAGGAGACCTCAGATCGACGGCAGTCTATGGTAAGAGACTTCCATCACTTACTGATTGCAGCATAATTGTTCCCATTCAGTGTGAAGCCATTTCCATGCATATGGAAGACATGCGAAGTCGAACCAAACGCCGACACATACCAGATAGTGGGATCGTTGACGCAGGCTTCGAAAGGTGAATTGTTCGCGTACACGTAACCGTTTAAACCTGAGAAGGTTGGAGCCTGCGTCGAGCTCAATCGACCGGAGGACTGCAGATTGACCAGTTGCGGGTGCCAAATGGAGTAGTTGCCATTGCCTTGGGGCACTGGCACGCCCAGGTCTTTGCCAGAAGATGACGTGTTGGTGCCGACGAGGAACTCCAGATTTGTTTGTGACATGAAAGAGTTGGACTCGTCGTATTGCATGTATACGAGGACGAACTCTCTGTACCGAGACATTGTATCGTTCATCGTGCCAGGAGCATATACGATGGTCGACCCAATTAGCCCAGCATTTTGGTCCTCTTGCATGCTGATATACGAGTGATATGCCCACATGTGTGAGGACATTCCTTGAGTCGGTGCAGATCCTTCGTTCACAGCCCATTTATACACGGTGCAGTCTCCTGGCGCTACAGCATCTCCGGGGTCGAAAGAGCTTTCTTGTCCGGGGCCTGGGCTATCGGCGTACAGACTTCCATCGTTCTGCTTGTTATACGAAAGGCCCATCGAGTGCATGGTAGCATAGTTGTTGGGCAAGCGATTTAGGAACAAGATCTCGATCAAGTCCCCTACCTCGGCTCTTAACGTCGGACCGTTGATACCTTGCCATGCTGGCTGGGGCGTGAGGGTGGTAAAGGAGGCGTCGGTATAGCCGCGATAGAGTGCTTTCTGCCATGTTAATCCTAGAGAGCCTGGGGCTGTGTATCCTGTCGAGTTTGCTCGTGGCGATTCCTGTATGGGAACTCCGAGCCAATTGTCCCAGCCTGATGGTACGTAGTCCCAAGTGACTTGCTCCGCAGCGATGTAGTAGCGACGGACCTGGCCACTGAAGTGGAAGTCTGAAGAGACGGGGCTTGGGAGCGTGCCATCCATAGTTGCGGTACAAGTAGAAAGTGTGGTGACATTTCGGGACACTGGTGCAGCTATGGCTATGGAGGCCAGAAGCAAGGCAGAGACGTTTCGCGTGAATGATGTAGAAGGCATTTGGGCAATTCTCTTGTCGAGTGCTGACCGCTTTGAAGAAGCCACAACTTTGAGGCCCGGGCCATGTCTTTTATCCTCCTTCTGGAACTCCTTGTATGCTGATAATGTTCCTGGGCTTCACACTGCTAACTTGAGCCTTTCCGGCACAATTGTTTCACAGCAAGCTCCATTGCATAGCAGATGAATCTCGAGTCTTTGCACGGCTGACGAAGCAACCACAAATGCCCCGTCATCCCACCTGCGCTACCGTGACCTTACCCGGTCGCTATCGTCATGTTCTGGTGGTCACCATCGCTCTTGGTAACATTCGCCACTTCTAGGTGTCACTCTCGGCATTTCCCTGAAGCCGATTTCGTGGGTCTGCGCTCAGCAGCTGCGACGGATTACCCATCTCATTCCGCAAGGCATCATGGGCGTTTCGCGTCATACATGGAAAATGGCCGAGCGCAATAAGTTAGATGGAGCACTGTGACGAGTTCCTTACCTGCGTAGCTGCTTACGACGTCCGCCCCGGCCAGCACCTTGTGCAATAATGGTCACTCAGATGGGACAGGTGTGGTTCCGTCTCTTCCTGGCTTTCGGTGCAAGGCTGATGCTGTGACGGGATCAACACACGCGTCCTAGTGGGGTGAGTTCGTACGAGGTGGGTCCGATTACAGTGTCGGATACTAGTGAATAATAAACGTCTCCAGCACGTAGCTGGATCTACGAATCAAAGACCGGCTGCAGAAGGTCATTCAGACAGGAAGTGTATAAACAATCAAGCGCTGGTGACAGCGGACTTACGAGATGAGGGGTATCTCGCACGCGAGAGTTTAGCCGGACCCTCCGGATAACTGTTGTACTACTGATCGTTGCAGGCTGGCATGGGGTAATGCAGGTAAGCAACTAGACTATTGGCCAGATCGTACTATTGTATCCGCTTTTAGCTATGTATTCCCAGGATTGGAATAAAACGCGAGATCTGGACCCCCTAGGCTGCGGCTGGGAACTTCGCATTCAAGCAAGGCTCTCCCTACACCCTACGTACGTTGGAAGCATGCCACAAATCGCTGCAATGATTGTGGGGCACCAGACCATGTCTCCAGTGAGAGCGTTTCCAGCTGATTCCTCGCGATAGAGTCTGATATCAGAGAGTTGATACAGTGGGTAAGGATGACATTCTGAAAGTCTATGCTCTGCGGGCGTTATGCTCCCGCGTTAGAGACCCCTTTTTCTATAAGACGCAGCGACCCCATAGACTTAGTGGCTAAACCATAGCAACCCATCATTGCTCTACTTCGAACCTTAGCTGTTAGAACCCGGTGACGTGGAGACACAACGCTATCATCCGAATACTCCTCAGTACATATCAGATATGGGTACGGTTCCGCTCTGGCTCAACGGTCAGGAGGTTACTACATCCAAGACTTTCGACATCCTATCGCCTCGTACTCGTCAAGTCATTCACCAGGCACCCGCCGCCTCCCTAAAGGATGCAGAAGCTGCTTTAGCGTCGTCGAATCAAGCCTTCCCGACCTGGTCAATGACACGACATTCCGAACGCCGTGATATCTTTCTCAGGGCGGCCGATATCTTCCTTGCTCGCAAGGAGGAATGCTGGAATATTGTCCATGACGAGACGGGCTGCGACCGGGCTTACTTTGAGTTCACATTCAACCTTACCATTCAAGCGTGCAAAGACGTCGCTGGGCTTGTGCAGACGATTTCTGGGACTGCGCCTCAATTGGCTGATGCCAATCGTACCGGGATGGTCCTAAAAGAACCCTATGGTGTGGTGCTGTCGATCGCTCCGTGGTGAGTTTTTCAGAATGGCACTACAAGTCAGAAAACAGCTAATGGAGTAGGAATGCACCGTATGTGCTTGGTGCTCGGGCCGTCCTTCAGCCTTTGGCATGCGGCAACACGGTAATCCTCAAAGGAGCTGAATTGTCACCAAAATCATTCTGGATACTGGCATCAGTCTTCCACGAGGCCGGCTTGCCTGCGGGGTGTCTGAACACTATTTATCACGCCGCTGGGCAAAACGCCGTGGAAATCACCAAATACTTAATTGCTTCGCCTGTTGTCAAGAAGATAAACTTCACCGGAAGTGATACGGTAGGGTCCATCGTTGCCAGCCTCGCTGGGAAGCACCTAAAGCCTGTGGTGGTGGAGCTCGGCGGCAAGGCTACAGCAATCGTGTGTGACGATGCTGACATTGAGAACGCCGCGTTTCAATGTGCGCTGGGAGCTTTTATGTACGGTGGCCAGATCTGCATGAGCACGGAGAGGATCATTGTTCACAAGGAAGTGATGACACGATTCACTGCAGCCTTCGACAATGTCATTGATGACATATTTGGCGGCCAAGGAGAACAACAATGTCTCATATCCAACGCCCTACTCACAAAGAACGCGTTGCTGATGAACGACGCAATCAGGAAAGGTGCCAAGATCGTGAAGGGAGACCCCCAGATGTTCGATACTGGAGCTGTGCGCCCACTCGTCATAGCAGACGTAAATCCTACAATGGACGTCTACTATACAGAGTCGTTCGGCCCTTCTGTCTCCCTTCTTACAGCAGAATCAGACGAGGAAGCGATTCGACTCGCTAACGATACGGAGTATGGGCTTACCGCCGCAGTTTTCACGGAAAACCTGCAACGTGGATTGAGGATCGCACGACAGATCGAGTCAGGGGCGGTTCACATCAACAACATGACCGTGTTTGAAGATGGAGCTTTACCCGCGGGAGGCGTCAAACAGAGCGGGTTCGGCAGGTTCAATACTAGCGTTGGGCTTGACGAATGGGTCAGAACCAAGACCGTAACGTGGGCGAACTGAAAAACAGAAGCCATGATGGTTGGCCACCCTCCAAAGAAGGTGCTCCAGGCGAGACTGGGAAGTTGTCAAGGACGAGAAGTAGCCGTAAGAGTCCATGTCATGAGTTTTGCTGTGCTTTCAAGCTGGGAGTAGCAGAATAAGGGAGGAGAACTGAGAAAGGACAAAAGTCTAAGTGACCTCACATATCATGTCTGTTGGACCCCTGAGACTGCAGCTGATTACTTTATGCGAATGGAGATAACTAAGCATTTGGTCATATCCGGTCTTCTAGGCTGGCTTGTCGTTGTCCTCTACATCATACCTTGCCACCCACCAGAAGGTGTAACTGCTCGCGTATCATTATGCTACATTTAAACAGAGCATCTTACGGTATAAAAGGAGGCATCATATTAGCGTGACAGTCTTAAGCCTCCCGAAGGCGTGGTTATGGCTCTCAACTTTATGCCCATGGCTCCGGAGGATCTTGCTGACGCGGAGCAAAGCATGCGTGGTAGCTAGCCAGAAGTGTCAGTCTCCAGAAACTGCGTCACATTACACCGTATCTTGCGTCCTGGCATGATCGTGGGGCATTTTCGAGATGGCGAGAACAAACTACGCGGCTGAATATGGCCAGCGTAGTGGCAGACAATCGTTAGGAGGTACTGTTCTGGAGATGGAGTAGTGACCTCGACCACACAACCATGTTGGACCTTGCAATCAACTCTCTATTGTTCATTCTTCGTTCTTCAATGACTACATAGGCAGCCTCATGAGATTCTCGTCCTGAATATAGAAGCTTTGCTGGTGAAGCCCCTCAGCCTTCGCCATGTTCAGCATTTGGATCCGCTTTTGGATCTCAGCTCTACTCCTGACTGACCGTGCCTGATTTCCGGTCATTCCATAGATCACCCGTCGTATGTTTTGTTGCCTTCATAGTCCAATTTCTCGATGGGCACGAGCTTTCCATCGCTCTTCCTGATCTTCCCATCAACGATGGCCCCGTGACAATCGGCAGAGTCACCATGTCTCACAGGGACCTACCGTCAACGTCTTCAACCATGAATCTGGTGGAGACAACAAGTACAGACCGCCTCGACTTATCCCTGTAATTCTCCACCAATAATACAGAGCCCAACGCATGCTATCTCAAGAACACAGCCGCAGTGACTATCAAGTCTGTCAGCAGCTGGGGCCGAATGCCAGCCCCTGTTCGGATGTGTTACCTCCACGGAGCCCGACACATCTTACCCTATACATCCCACAATAAAGCCTGGATTTTGTTGCTTACACGGCTTGCGCAATGGTGACCACGAATGCCGTGCAGTCCTTCCCTCCCACACTCAAGCACCTAAACTGGCTTCATGGGGAGCGTACTGGGCTCAATAATGGTACAAGCATTGTGAGTCCCTCATCAAGCATCGTATGTCTGTTTCCGGATCCGCACTAGTAGAGAAACACTCCGGCAACCGTAATTCGATTCGGATCCCGCCACATCAAGCGCCGAGCAAGCTACCAAGCAAATTATGGTGCACAAGGATGAAGCATCATTCGTCGAGACCATATTCGGCAACAAGTTTGTCTCCAGCCATGAGGCCCACGAGGTACGCTGTAACCTGAGTGTGGGCACTGAAGTGGAGATTGTCAGCATGTGTCTGAGGAAGGAACGAGGAAAGAGAAAGGATATCATGGACCCACTTCACGATCCGCGGGACGACGCTCATGTCGGCGATCCTTAGGTTCTGCACACCATGGACCTTTAGGTCCTTGTTCACCGCTCCCTCGCTGTCATCCTTTCCAATCCTTGCAGTACCCGACATATGCCATGAGCTCAAGGTGTTCTTCTTCCACCACTCCATTATGTCTTCTTCAGACTCGCTCTTGGGCGCGTTATGTACCGCAACGGTGTCCTTGCTGAAGTGCGGACTGTTGATCACTTTGAGAGCTCTGCGCGTTGCCTCGATAGCGGTTCGTTTCTCATAAGGATGGGAAAAGTAGTTGCCGTCGTAGATGAGAGGCACCTTAGGATCCGACGATTGTAGCACCGCTGATCCTGTCGATTGCTGGTTCAAGACGAAGACGTAGACCGAGGTCCCGGCTGGAGAGTTGTTTGGGTGCGAGAAGTGAGGTATGTGGGCTGCGTTAAGAAGAAACTCGTAATGCGGTACAGTGGGTTTCTTCAAGTAATCCTGCTCACTCTGCGGTAGACTCTGAAATTCTGACGTGCCATACAGTCCCTCCAGCTTCTCATATCCTAGGCCCATCGCACAGGCGTATTCCGCGAGAGGCCCGGTACCATCGTTCTCCCACTGTGCCCTTGCCGCCGCTTGTAGCTCCTTGCTTTTGTAGAATTTCTGGCGCTCAGAAGTATAATCCGCACGGTCGTAGGTCAGCATGGTGAAAAAGTGGTCTTTCATGTGCTGGCCCACGTTCTCGTTCGCCTTTAAAATGGGAATATTGAATTTGTTGAGTTGGTCTGCTGGCCCAATCCCTGAGTGCATCAGTATTCTAGGCGTATCGAGGCTGCCAGCAGAGAGGATAATCTCTTTGCTAGCATAGAGTGTCTTGCTGGTGGATGTGATGATACCAGTGACCTTTGTGCCGTCAAAGCTAAGACGCAATACCTCAGTGTCAGTCAGTACATGCAGGTTGTCGGGCGCCCCGATCAGCACGTCGGCAGCCATAGACCGGGAACCTTTGTATGCAGCAGAGCAGCAAGCAGCAACGCCTAAGGGATCCCCAGAGTTGTGGTCAGGGTTGAGCTTCGTGCCGTTGTCGACCCAGATATCCACAAGTGCCGCAGCACTAGGTTCCCAGTACTCAGGAAAGCCGGTCTGAACGGGTCCACTGTTGCCATGATTCTCAGGATCAGGATTAAGGTATTTCTTGTACGTTCCGGATGCATCACCATGATATGTTTCGAGTCTTTTGAAGCGCCCTTGTGAATTGCTCCAGTTCCAGTCTTCGTCATCAGTAAGTTGAGCCAGCTCAGTGTAGTCATCCTTGGGACCAACCGTCCAGAGGCCGAAGTTGATCGATGTGCTGCCGCCCAAGCCCTTGCCTCTGTCGAAATCAAGCACACGAGCATCGATTCCATCTATCGGGGCAGACTTGTAGTTCCAGTTCTGGCCGGGATTCATTCGGTGCAGCCACCTTTCGGCATCAACACGGATAGACTTGGAGTCATTCTTGCCACCGGCCTCCATAAGCAGCACTGAAGGTAGCTTGTTGCTGCGGGCGAGTCTGTCCGCTAGGGTAATGCCTGCAGGCCCGGCCCTAACCACTATGAAATCGTATGTTTGTGTCATTGTAGAAGACAACGGTATGGAACGTTGGATGATGTTTCGATAAGGAGTCAAGAAGTGGTTAAGTGATTTATTTTCCTCCGACGAAAGCGACAAGGAGCTCACCCTTGTTGGATTCGAGATCGCTTACATGTCATAACCTAAAGTGTTATCTTACATTACCACCGTGATCCCCTACCGTTATTCAACGTGACTTATCGCTCGGCCCACATCTCGCGATACATTCCAGATCTAGTTAGGTATAGCCATAGCGGAAATATAACCTACACCAAGTACTCCATCTTATTACGAATCGCTCCACGTGAGGTAAGTTCTACGCTTCGAGGGTTTACTCGTCGAGGAGTAGTAACGTAATGCTAGCCTAAGGTAAAGGTACGCGGTCACTTATAGTGGCGTGAAGTGGAATAATACTCTTATATCTAAAGGTAGGGGTTAGAGTATAACTAAGATTAACTATAGAAGATATCTAGGGACGGGCTACCAGCTCGTATATATATTTACTAGGTGCTTACTATACTTAGTGTGCTTACCTACTAAGTACACTAAGCACCCCTAAGTATAGTGCTCCGTGCTACTTAGTCACGTAACTACTAAGTAAAACTAAGTACCTTTATTACGTAATCTTACGTAACTTCCTCGAGTAACCTTCCGTAGTGCGCTCCTATACGAGGCCGACTTAGAGGTTAGGTTATAATACTTTCCTCTCTCTAGACTTATTCGCTATTTTAGCGTATATAAGGTGAGTTCCCTCTAGATTCTTATTCCTTCCTTCTAGCGACTAACTATACCTTAGTTCCGTATTTCTAAAACGAACTGTTTCTTTACTATTCGTCGACGTAACCTCATCTCCCGAATCAAGACTCTTAGAGCTTAGAAATTTAATATAGGTCGCTATACTCCCTATTAGAACGCGGACGCTATTTATTTCACGTTAGATAGTTATTTAAAGTGTTCTTCTTATACTAAGAAGGGAGTATCGTATTACGATAGGGTTTTTTTAGTAGACAAGTTTAATACGCTTATCGTGTAATATAACTATCTTATTAAGGTGGCCCGCCGTAAGGGCGAGGAACTAAAAATAGCGGTAGCCGAAATGGCTCGTGTATAAGCGAGTATAGCTTATACCTAGGTTAAGTAGGAGCGGCTCCATCGTAAAGCTAAGGAGTTATTAGAAAAATAGAAATAGATATTAGTTCGAGAGGCTAACGCCTTAGACGAGTTAAATTATATTAACCCTTCTTTAGTCGCTTCTTCTACTATTTTTATAGCCCTAGACGATACTTAGCTTAAGTAGATGTTCAAGCTAGCGTTAGGTTCTATAGCTAGTTTCGAGGGCCTAATCCCTATTAATCGTCCCTTAGCCTAACTTTTCGCTCCTAGTGATATTATCTAATTAGGCCCCTCGATAGGTTTTCCGCGGGTTCCTATATATTCTTAGAGTCGTTATATCCTAACTACTTAATTAGATATTATTTTAGTATTTCGTTAGAGTAACTAAGGATACACTCTATATTATATAATAGTTCTTAGGTTTCTTTATAGATTAGCATTAGTTCTAGTTTAGTGTTTTGCGACACTTTTTCTAATAGTAATTTATAGAAAACTAGGTAAATATTTATACTAGCGGGTAATTCTATTTTAAATGTAACTAGTTCTAGCTTTCTTTTAATTTTATATAGTTCGATCTTTATATAATTAAGTTTATTTAATGGCCTTATTATTTTAATATTTTTTTATAAGATATAAACTTTCTCCCCCTCCTAAAAGTCTAGTCCCTTAGATCTCTTTTTATTTACTTATTTTACGGTTTTTTATTAGATTTTTTATAGTTCTTCTTTAAGTATTTTATATAGTAATTATAGTTTCTTAACTAAGATTTTCGCCTTTTATATAATTAGTTTTATTCCTCTTAGGTTTTTTTTAATATTTAGGTATTTCCCGTAATTCGTATAGAATAGTAAAATTCTTATTACTAATATTAAGTTATTATAAGTGAATTATACTATAGGTAATAGTTTAACCTAGTTATTCTACTAGTAATTCGTATAGTATTATAAGTATTATTCTAATATCTAGTTTATTCTTTCTATTTATCTATTTATCTATAGGTAATATACTATTAATAGTTTCTAATATATACCTATTAGGTCTATAAGTAATTACTAGAATTATAACATAAAAAGCTTATCTTTATCTAATTTAATTATATCTAGTGTACCGTATTATATAATTATTATTCTTATTAGGGTATATACTATATCTTCCGCTATACTAGACTCTTTCTACGGCTAGAAGTATATATACTTAGTTAGTTCGTCCTCTATAACTAGTATTAAGTCGTACTCTATCCCTATTAAGGGTTCCTTAGACTTTAGTAGCTTAACGATAAAGTCTAGCGCGATTATTAACTATACTTCCTCTAGTAGCTTAATTATCTATAATAACCCGTATAGTTTATATCTAGTATATTTAGCTTTATAGTATATATTATAGTTCTTAATATATTCCTTAACCTCCTTCCTAAGTCGCGGCTATATATAGTCCCTAGTAACTAGCTCGATTATCTTATTAATTCCCTAGTAGCCTATCGCTTTATTATTATATCTTATTAATATAATTTCCCGTTATTACTTAGCTAATAGCTCTAGTTACTCGATTATTATTATAATTATCTAGGATTCTCCTTAATAGACTAAAACTTCTTCCTTCTACTCTAGTAGCGTAGCTAGTGTAGATTTTAGTATCCCTATATAATTCGCCCTTTAGCTAAGAGTATTAGCTCTTTTATTCTCTATCCCTTAGATGTAGTTAATCCTAAAGTTATAGGAGGCTAATATTTCGGCCTACTAGACTTATCTTCTATTAAGTTCTTTTATAGTAGTCTAGTATAGTAGGTTCTTATAGTTCGTAAATACCTATATTAGGTACTTAGAACCTTTAAGATATACTCGCTATTATTAAAATACTTCTACTATAGCTAGAAGTTCCTTATTATAAATATTATATTTCGACTCTAGCTCTATTATTTTCCTAGAGTAGTAGACTACTAGTCTAATTTTACTATCTCCTCTCTTCTAGTTTAGGTATATACTAATTACCTTATTAGACGCATTAGTCTCTAGGAGAGCTTCTTTCTTAGGGTTAAAGATAGTAAGGATAGGGGTGTTAGTTAAACGTCCCTTAATCTCCTTAAAGGCACTCTCTTCTTTTATTCTAAACTTGAAGTATATCTCTTTCTTTATTAAATTAGTTAGGGGTATAGTAATTCTTAAGTATCCCTTAATAAATCGTTAGTAGTAGTTTATAAGGCCTAAGAATACCTATATCTCTTTAATTATCTTTAGTTATAGCTATTCCTTAATAGCTCGAACCTTCACTAGATCTAGTTTTAGCTATTCTTATAATATAAGGTAGTCTAGGAACGCTATCTCTTATTAGTAAAACTTATATTTACTAAGTTTTAGTAGTAAATCCTTTTCTTATAACTTCCTTATTACCTTCTTAATATATTCTATATATTCCTCGTATATCTTAGAGTAGATAAGTATATTATCTAAGTAAGCTAGGATAAAGTCTCCTAGGTACTCTTCGAGCGTATTATTAATAAGTACTTAGAATGTTATAGGGGCGTTAGTTAATTTAAAGAGTATAACTAAGTATTTATAAACTCCCTAACTAGTTTAAAAGGCTATCTTCTATTCTTCCTCGGCTTTTATCTATACTTAATAGTAGGCGTCTCGTACATTAAGTACCATAAGCTACTTAGCTTTTCTAAGTTAGTTCTATAGCTCCTAGATTAGCGGTATTAGGTAAATATTCTTCTTAGTAATCACATTTAGTAATTAGAAGTCAATATAAGGCCTTAGAGTTCTATTCTTCTTATCTATAAAGAGTACCCCGTAGGATATCTATAGTTTATTATTTTTTTAGATAAATCCCTTAGCTTCTAGATTTTATATATATTTTCGTAGGAAGTCTAACTCCTTTTTAGATAGTTCTCTTAACTACCCCTTATAAGAAGGGTTTTCCTTTTCTTCTTAGAACTCTATTAAGTAGTCCTAAGATTTATACCTAGATAGCGCGGCGAGTCCTTCCCGCTCCTAGAATAAATCCTTAAATTCTTTATATTTCGGGGGTAGCTTATACATCTCTAGTCTAGCTAGAATACATGCCCTTAATCGCACCTAAATCGCTTTAATAGGGGCTCTTAGAGATGATTAGTCTCCTATTTCTCTTCTATAACTATATTCTAGAAACTCGAGAGTTCTTTTCCTCTAGTTAATTACTAGGTTATAGTTAAAGAGCTATACTATACTAAGTATTATATCGTACCTAGGTAGTGTCGTTATATTAAGGGATATCTATTCTTAATGCTATCTAATCGTTATAGGTATGTCCTATATCTACTCTATTATTATACTAGTAGTTTATTCGTCTATTATTAATAGGGCGTAGAGTAGTTATTTCTTTATCGTATATTCTTATAGCTTCTAGCTTATTTCTTTACTAATATAGTTCTAGTTAGCCCTATAGTTAATTAAGGCCTTTATCTTAATCCCTACAAGCGTAATTTAGAATAATATATACTCTATATATTACTCTAATAGGATTATACTTAGAGACTAAGGTCTTTCTTAGAGATAGTTTAATCTCCCTAGTCCGTCTTTAAGTCGTTTTTTAGTAGTAACTAATATATATATCTCCACTTATCCTACTTATAGTTAGTATTAGAACACTCTCCTAGGATCTTAAACGCCTCGGGGTGTACTTAAGTCGTTAGAAAATTCGGATCTATATAGAAAAGGTATTAATACCCTAGTATTCTACTATTATAGCTAGTAGAGTGCTAATATTAGAAGTATTTCGCGATAAAGTCTCTATAGACTTAATAGTTTACTACTTCTTCTACTAACTCCGAGTTATATAGCTTTCTAGTTATTATAGCGTAATTCTTAATTTCATAGTAAATATAGGGGTATTATCGTATAGCGCACTTTAGGTTTTTATATTAATAGCCTTCCTTAATTATCTACTTAAAAGCTTTAGAGTAAATTCTCTTATTATCTATATTAGGGTTAATATTATAGTAGTATTAATAATTAACTAACTCCTTATAGGGGTATTCTTTATTATTATAGGGGAATACTTTTACTAGATAAAACCTTCTTACTCTATTATTAGTAATTACCCTAACCTTTCTAACTTTTCTTAAGACGTAGGCTAAGCTATATCGTGCCTTATACTAGCTCTAGATCTACCTTTCTTTTTCCTCGCTATATCGGATAGTAATTAAGGTTAGGGCGATTTCCTAGTATACGTGTATTTTCCCGAAATCTTTACACTAGCTATTAAAGTAATAGCGTAAGTTAATCCGCTTTAGGTGTTATCGTATTAGTGCTTCTTCGTTAAATATAATATAGATATACTACTTATTTATATATCTTAACTAGTAAATTTCCCTAGTTATCTATATATTTATAATAATCCTAATTTCTTCTATTATCTATTCTATTATTATGAACCTTCGTTCTTTTTAGTTATTATCTAGCTTTAGTAGTAAGTTCTCTACTAGGTTAATATCTAGACCTATCTCTTAATTTATTATTCCGAGTGTTTATACTATAGTTCTTTATATCTAGTCCTATATTTCTTATAGTAACTCTACTATAATAACTTCTTTAGCTATATAAGTATATAGTCGAGATTTATTATAGCTAGTTCGCTTATAGAATCGGGTCGTTATCTATACTAGGCTTCGGAATTCCCCTTAGGGGTTAAAAACGGTGTATTAGTGCCCTATCTATCCTTAAAGGTACTTAGGCTCCTCGCACCACTTATCTTCCTAAAAGGGGGTAATAATCTTTATATATTTCGTTATTATCTTAATAGTGATAAATTAGATAATATTATCGTTATTAGCATTTATTATCTAAAAGCTATTATTATTTCTCTTTTCTTCGGCGTCTCGTAAGTCTCCTTCTTAGGTAAGGGTTTTCTAGATCCCTTTTATCTTCCTATTATATTAATTATTTTATTTCCTAAGCGGCTAGGGGAACTAGCCTAAACTTATTTTATTAGAATAATACGTAAGGCAACTATTATTATAATAGGCGGTCTAAGATAGAGCTATATATTAATTAGTTATAGCTTCTTTATATACTTATATAAGAGCTATTATAGCTTCTTCGGGAGTAACTTCCTCTAAGTAGTCCTCCTAGGGTTTACTAAGTTCCTTATAAACTTCCTAACCTAGGTGCCCCTACTATACTATTATACTCTAACTATCGATAGTTATCTAGGTTCTCTCTAAAGTATCAGCCTTTATTTCTTTAGAACTAGTTATATCGCTACTTATTATATATAGTCCTTAAGTTATTTATTAGTAATCTTTTACGCGATGTTTAGGTTTTCTATAAGTATAGTATAGCCCTTCCTTTTCTCATCGAGCCTATTACTTATTCCTTCAACCTCCGCTATAGTATTCTCCTCTTCCTCTAGTACGGTTACCCTATAGCCTTAAAGGTCGGCTTTAGTGTATAAGGTTAAGATCCATTAGATTACTATAGTTCTATCGCCCTTAGAACTAGTATCCCCTATAGGTATACTTAACTAGATCTCGGCGCCTATTCCGTTCTAGTCTTAGTTCGTATAGCCTATTATTGATTTTAATCGCCTTATCTACTATTTTCTTATAGTTAGTTAGTGGATTTATTATCTCTTATTAGACTTAGTTCTTTAGTTTATTATAGAAGATCTATATAAATATATTCTCGTCCTTCTAGTTTAGTTTCTTAGTAATCTAGTTAAACTTAGAGTAGTACGCCGCTATAGACCCTTTTTATTTAATAGTATAGATCACTTAGGCTACTATTTATTTATTATTAATAGTTCTAAATACCTTACGGATACGGGTTTTAAACTCGGTAAAGTACTTAAAGTATACTAATGTATCCCTATTCGGGGTGTCGTTATTTATATAGTTCTTTATTATCAGTTTAAACTATACGAACGCTAAACCTTTAAGGTATATCGTAGTATATATAACCTTACTAGGTCTAGTATTAAACTTAGTAGAGTTAAGCTTAAATATAAGTTTAAGTTAGATTAAGAAGGCACTAAGCTTATTATAATCTTTATAGTATAGGTCCACCTTTAGAGCATCTTTCCTATTATCGACTCCTCTACTAGTCACTATAAGGCTAGTAGTTGATAGGTTCCCTAGGCTTCCCATGTTTAGGTGGTTAACTTCTAGCGACTTAGGTTAGGTACTACTAGATATTCTTATTACTACTCGTTAAGAGGGTAGTTAATATATTACGAATCGCTTTACGTGAGGTGAGTTCTACACTTTAAGGGTTTACTCGCTAAGGAGTAGTAACGTAATGCTAGCCTAAGGTAAAGGTATATAGTTACTTATAGCGGCGCGAAGTGGAATAACACTCTTATATCTAAAGGTAGGGGTTAGAGTATAACTAAGATTAACTATAGAAGATATCTAGGGACGGGCTACCGGCCTATATATATATTTACTAGGTGCTCACTATACTTAGTGTACTCACCTACTAAGTACACTAAGCACCCCTAAGTATAGTGCTCTATACTACTTAGTCACGTAACCACTAAGTAGAACCGAGTACCTTTATCACGTGATCCTACGTAACTTCCTCGGGTAACCTTCCGTAGTGCGCTCCTATACGAGGCCGGCTTAGAGGTTAGGTCGTAATATATCTCTACTAGTTGCTGCCTATATATAACCTCTATAATACGACTATAGCTATACGCAGTATTAACACTAAATCTCTAAATTTGTCATTAATGCGGCAGCTTTCTATGAATGGTACGGGGACCCTTACCGGTTTTAGCCGAACTTGAATTGCTAGAATATAGCAATCGTCAGCGAATCAACAGGCCGGTTCCGTTCTTTTACACACAAGCCCGTCCGGGTATGCAACGGTGTAAGCGTACCGCTACGCTTCTACCTATTTACATAGGTCTATTCCTAACAAGGCTATCGTCTTTATTATAAAAAAGGAAATCTAGAATTCCTTATTAGTCTAGAATATATATATCTAGAAGGGCGATATTCGAGATGAAAGAAGGGGTGCATAAGCTAATATCTATCTAGCTATCGACGAAGACTTAAAGTATACGGAACTAAGAGGGTTCGCATGCGAGAAGGGAGCTATATAGGCCTAGAGCGCTAAGCCTATCTAGGCGTTCCTGATAATATATAAGTAATAGTAATTCACTAGCCTAAGGATTTTCTCTCTCGATCTGATCGAATAAGATTTATTAGTTATAACGACCGCACTTGAAATCTGGTCACGCCTTCTGAGATCTTTACTTTTGTGTTGCAATAACTGTATTCGGTTCTCTTCTTTCTGAGGAAAGAACTTTAAGTATTATGATATAGTTAACATTCTCGGAGCTGTAACGCTTATATAGGGGGTAATTGCGTGATTGTGAGGGGGAGTCGTTCGAGTTCTTGAATGAGATTAGTGGATTCCTCCTCGCTTGACTTGTCCTCTGGCAATTTCTTGCACACTAAAGTTCTTGCGTCCTCTTCATCCATCGGGTGCACATCGATAACATTCCTATTGCCTGCTAACTTGAATGCGCAGCTCCTCTGTTCCGGGAAGTAATGAGAATAGACCATTTTAAAGTTTGAGGGAGATACTTGGAGAAGGACACAGAGGATTGTGTTGCGTTGCCCTTGGCGAAAAAGACGTCAGCATCATCAACATTATCCAATATTATGAGTCAGTTGCCATTCCTCTCATCACTAAGCCAGTCAGACACAAGGTCATGGTGGTTGACTTTCGGATCTTTATGACCAGGTAAATTAAGCTTCTATGCCATTATTTTGTATGCTTGATCAAATGGGTGGTAGTGCTGGCATGAATCCAAAATATGTGAGCAGCTTGATGGTCTTATCTGTACCTGTAACAGTACTCTGTCGCGATCTGAGACTTTCTAATGACTATTAGCGAAACCGAAGACCAAAACCGGACTGGACTCACCCGACTCCACCTAGGCCCACGAGCGCAGCACGATGATGACTTTCGAAGATTTTGTCAATGGTCACTTGAGGAAATATCCACCAGCGATGTGAGCAAGGCTCGCAGCGTTTCAAAACAGCCGGAGACATCATCTTTGAGGACATCGCACCCAAACACCCCCCACCCACCCTTTTTACTCCTCCTGCAACCCCAGGAAGACAGCAGCATCGATGAACCAGCAGCGAAATCGAATCGCGATTTGACCGTTTCACGAGGAGCACAACAAGTCGCCACGTCGACCATAGACTCTCCAGCGGCATCGTCTCCAGCGCCCAAACATTCGATGATTGTGCAAGTCGTCGAACAGCATCAGCGAGTCTTGTGTGAATCACAGCACCCTTTCGATATTCAGCCTCGCGATGGATGGTCGTTGCACCCACTGCGCCATATCATCGGTTCCGTCGGAAGTGCAGTCCTCTAGCAAGTATGGACGACATGACGATGCATTGTATCCTGATAACGTTCCCAACGGACGCCTCGGCGCCTCAGCTGTCCGTTCCACAGATTAGGAAGAGAAATCACATAGTGCCGTTTTCAACTTTCAGCTTTAGGGCAAGGAAAGTCATTCGTATTGTCATGTGAATCAGCATAATCTATTGATCGAAGGTATGCCGAGTGGCCATCAGTAATTACAAGATATGTTCGAGCATATTGGGCCTGAATCACTTGAGAGGAGCTCAAAAGCATGGGGCTGAAATAATCGAGGGTTTCCGTCAACAATTGAGATCGCCTGTACGATTCCCCCTTCCAACGGCACTCCCACCACTGTTCCACTGCCATGGAGTTCCGCTTGGTCAGAAACATCTCCCGCGGTTTGACCAAATCTTCCCCTGTGTCAATCGCAAGCGTCCCTCCAGGCTCGATCTTGTCGACCTCACACCCAGTCGCGATCTCCAGTTTTCGGGCCTTGAGCACTGGATTATAAAGATCTGTGTGCTCACCGGATACTCAACGTCAAGCATGAGTTCCATATTCCCAACAACCCACTCACACCTTCAACATGGCGAGTTGTTGGGCTTGGCATTAAATGCACCGTCTTCGCCATACGCACCTGGGCTATGGTTGCACCATTCGCTGCTGCAGAGTCTCTTGGAGTTGTGCCCGAGACGCCTGAAGGTCGCGCCGTAGCAAAGAAGGGTATGGTTTTCCTTGGCATCCGCGAGGTGGCCGCGGCAGCAGCGATGCTCTGGTTCTACCGCGAAGGCAAGCAAAAGGAGACAGGGGTTGTGACATTGGTGTGGTTTCTTGTGTCTAGTACGGATACCTGGTTTGCGGCATAAGGGCCCAAAGGAATCGACAAGGGTATATATGGATCGCTTGCGAGCGCGGCGGTCTTGGGGTGTGTAGGCTTGGGACTGGCGCAATCGTAGGATGCGCGATTACTGTGGTGCTGCGAGTTCAGTGTATGGGCAGAGGGAAAGGATGGGCTTTGGACGTCAATCACATGTGTCAACTGAGAAACATCCATGTGGCAAGCTCAACAGCATAGGGGGGTGCTTTCCAGCGCTCTGTACTATATTTCCACCTTACAACCCTTGCCAACAACCATCGATGAGCGCTCAGAAGACAGGGAGTGAGGATGGATCGACTTGATTGTGTCACGGAGTGTACATGTTTGACAGCTAAGAGACAGGAGCATACGAAGTATAAGAAGTACACAATACCCCAGTGATAACTTGCCAGAGGCACTAAAGGCCCGTGGTCCTCGTGGACAGCCGTATATAAGTGTGTCGACATGAGAACGAGGTCAACGTCGCAACTGGTGGAGCTGTAACACCGAGCTTTTTGATCCATACAGGAAGACTAGCTTAGTGTCATTGTACTAAACAACGCGAGTTAAATTACCAGTTGTGACATCAAATATAAAACCTTGAGCCTTCTCCGCCAATTCTTTTGGCACCAGGGGCGACTCCTTCAATAACTCAACATCGCCTCGCACGCTGTTTTCAAGACTGATCATAAGTCAGCTTGGCTTGAACGTGACCATCTAGATATCTCCTAGTAAGCCGTGAAAAGACCGAGGGAAAGCTAGACGCACTTATCGATTGCCGAGGTATCCATTGCATCAATCAGCTCGTCATTACCATCCCCAAAGCGAGCCTTTAGTTGCTTTTTCATCCCTTCGTCGGTGTACCTCAAGCATCCGCAGTCAGTGTGATGCATGACTAGGATCTCATCAAGTCCGACAATGATGCTGAGGATGGCGATGTCCGAAAGCGCAGTACGAACGCGGCCTCCTCCATTTCGATGAACGATGGCTTCTGTACATTTTGCAGTCATGTCAGCGTAGTTGACCTGAACTGCACCGGGAGAAGAAGACGAGAAAGAGGAAATGTAACAGGCAGCTTCAGTGGCCGGAAAGTGCGGTTGTAGTGCACACTGAAGTGGGGACACAGGGCCATGCTAGAATATACCTGAATTACATACCTTCGGCACTCAGGTTGAAGATTGTTTCCGGAACACAGCGAGGATCAATGCATGTTACTGCACGGAGTACAGTGCAAGTTAGTTAGTTATGGCGGCTAGCCTCAGGCTGGTATTATTTTGGAGTTCATGCAACATACTGATAAGAGTCCCCGTCATCTTGGTACCCTTTGCGCGTAATTCGGCAAGGCTGGATGCCGGTTTGTGAGTTTTGGCCGATTCTCTGGTCCGGAATTAGAACTCTGGACGTCAAGGAGGGTGGGCCGTTCTTTGACAGACTTGCTGCGCTCGACCAGCTCTGCAATTGTTGGATATGCCATATTGTCCTAGACGAACAAGTCCTGCTTATGCGCTTGATGATCTGGGCGACGTTGTGAACAATTCCGTCGGTATGGCTAGTGAGGCAGCTTTGGAGATGGGGTTGGCATTGACTCTTATCGTTCTTTATTTTTGCTAATGCCACTCGTTTAAGCAAAGCAGAGTACGATATAGTAGCGACATGACCTCATTGTACTTCCATCGGAACAGCCGTTGCCTCCCACTCCTGCGAATCAGGCATTGTCTCATGAAATATACTGTGTGACCCGGAGACGGAGGCCAGTCCAAGAATTCTCCGCTTTACGGACGTAGTTGTGGAGTACTTCCCGTTCCGCCAATATCTAGGCAATGCTAAATTGATTACTGATATGACCATCACTGCCCGACCGGGCCAGCAGCAAGCCCTGGCTTCGGCCGATGGCAGCTTCAGCACTTCCAGCCAGGGTCTTGTACTCGTCATTGGTTCCGCTCCTGGTCTTTTCTCCCAGAGGGCTGTGATGCAGGTGCCAAGATTGTTAAAGCTTCGAATTTCCTCTTTTTTAATTGATCTGCAGAGGGGCCTGATCAAGGATGTCCACGAACAAAGTTTCAGGCCTATACGATCGATCGCAATCCGGCCACAGCGTGAAATCTAACGTAATCGAAGTGTAGGAGATTCCGGTATGCTGCGGATATCTATATCCTCCCACTGGATAATTCCGATTTAGCTATGCACCCAAACCCGGATCGGGGACCAAGCTCGCTCGGCCATTGTTCTCCGCATGTATGGAGTACGGCCGTAAGCATGGCTCTGGATCAGCGGGCGAACAAGACAGATTTAAATACTGGGGTACGCACCACACAATTGAACCCCACTGTCAAGGTACCTCGACAGAAATGTTGTTCCGCCTCATCACTGCCTGACAGTAAAAAGTTCGCAACAATGGACAAGCATAGCAAGGTGATGACAAGCGCCATCCTCTCAACTACGCCGAGTAGACTTGCGCCATGCCAGCAAGATCTACTTCTCCCCAGTTGGCTAGTTTTGCAAGACCACGGAACTGACACCGACACCAGGCGTGTTGCACAATCCCACCTGTAAAGGCGGAGTACGCGGAGATTGGTTCCTACGAAACCTTTGCAGGCTTAAAGACATGTATGCTTCCGGATTCTGGGTCGAAGGTCGAATTCAAAGTCACGACTAACTTTGAATGGATAAAACCGGTCCCGCCGATGCCAACTCGGCAATCCTTTTCGTCTACGACATATTCGCCTTCTGCCCACAGATCCTACAGGGCGCCGACCTGCTCGCCCACGCGACCAATACCCTGGTCTACATTCCCGACTTTTTGAAGGGCGAGGTCGCAGAGCACTCTTGGGTCCCGCCAGACACGCCTGAAAAGATGAAGTTGTTTAGCGCTTTTATCCAAGGTCCAGCGTCGATTCCGGAAGCGGCAGGCGCGCTTCCCGGAATTGTAAAGGATATCACGGACAAGACTGGTGGCAAGATTTCGAAGTGGGCGGCACTGGGTTTCTGTTGGGGGTACAAGGTACGTTTTGTGTCTGGAATCCTCACGAAAGATCCGGGCGAGGAAGAGACTCCACTAGCGGTGGTCGATCTCGACTTCCCCGGCGACGGATCTACATATATTAGGCGAGAGGCGAGTATACTAAATGCCGGTTTCGACAGGTCATTGCAGTCCAATCCGGTAACGGCACACCGTTTGTCGCTGCAGCAGGGACACACCCGTCGTTCCTCACCCCGGAAGATGCGAATAATATCACAATCCCCTTCTGCATCCTCCCGTCCATGCATGAGGACGTGCAGGCTTGCAAGGCCTTCGAGGCCAATCTCAAGGTTGACAAGCATGTCGAGTTCTTCGCGGATATGCCCCATGGCTGGATGGCTGCGCGGTGAGTATTGAGTTCCATGTACATTCAATAGACTAGAAGCGCTGACAATAGCGGTAGCGGCGATCTTACCGATCCGCACTGCAGGGAAGAATTCGAGAGGGGCTATAATCTCGTTGGCTCTTTTTTGAAGAAATATATGGCGTGAAGACGCGATGGAGGCGCGCACTGTAGTTCCCAGTGGCGATGATGCAAATGGCCTTACCACGTTGGTTTCTAAGAGATAAAGGAGTCCAACAAGGCCGGTCATGAATGCGCCAATAAGCATATAGAGTTTTCGCCGACCGTACTTTGATGTCCGGTCGGTTCCATCCGGGAGCGTCTGGAAGGAATTAGAAAAGTCAACCAGCAATAGATGACCTGCAGGCGACAGCTGGATACCCCATGACTGTCTCTGTGATCTATTGCCGTTGCCCTCCATATATCAGATCTCTTGGTGAGATAGTAGAATCCCATAGATGTGTGTATGTGTATGGTGTCTACCAGGATAAGCTTACTGAATTGACAGGTAAGATATCATCCGCCCACCATTGTTGAGTCTTTATTGTCAGACTTTGTTTTGATCAGAGGCATTCTCAGATCCTACAGCTATATGTATGCGGGACCTTTGGCAAGTCATAGTAAAGGTATCTAGGAATTCCAGATTTATTATACCTGGGTTTTAAAGGTGGATTGACCAATCTCGAATACTCCTAGAAGCTCCGACTTTTACACAGCGAACAAGTTATTCCGGGCGACTTGTGCCATTGCAGTGTCAATATATGAACCTTGTCCGTGATGCTGCTTTATATCTCGCGCTCGCGAAAGCCTGCGAGCTTTGATCATGAGGAACCAACGTCTCCCGAATCAAAAGCCCACCTGCTGCCACTTTGACAGAACCTTTTGTTTGACCTCCTCGGTAAATCCCAGCTCAAAGTCGCCACTCACCCAATCCTTGCCGGTCTTGTATTCACTCGGCAAAAGGCAATTCGACACAATTTTTGTGGCCACATCCGGTGGACCCTGGCCTTGGGATTGGTAAGGCACCAAGGCGAAGCCTGGGACATCATGGAAGTAGAAATCATCCACGCCTGGCCTGCAACGGGTGGTATAAGCCTACATGACGTCGTTGAAGTTGAAGATGTCAATGTCGTCGCCAACAACAAGAACGTGGTGCTCGAACATTCCGGACCGGTCTGAGAACATGGGTGTTTCCGATGCTTTCGCACAACTCCTTGGGATTTGTCTTCATGGCACGGAGTTTCTCGGTGTCGATCTGGACGACGGCCCAGAGAGTCTGAGTTTCGTAGGGCGTCCAGACTTCTTTGACGGGCAGCCTAGCGTCCTGCAAGTGTTTGCGGATCTGAGCACCGCCGAAGGCGCCGCCGAGAGTATGCTGTTCGATCGATCAGTGAAGACGTTCTCTCACCACAGCGATGATGCTTTGGGTGCTTTTTGGGGTGCTCACAGTCTCATCGGGTTGTCTACCTGGGATGCATATGGGAAGGATAGAATCGTTCCTGTACATATGTGATTGCCTTGACGTTGTACAAGGGCATCTGACGAGGTTTGTCGAAGAACGTGTAGCCGTGGATTTCTCCAAAAGGTCCCTCATTCGCCCTTTCATTGACCGAAATCGTGCCTTCCAAGATGATCTCGGAGTTTGCAGGGACCAAAAGGTCATTTGTCTCGCATTTGACAATCTCGATGGGTGTCCCGGTTACTTATTGAACCGATATAACCCGATTCATTGACGCCCTCGGGGATAGGCATACCAGCTACTGCAATCGCGGCCGGAGGCACGCCCAGGGCCAAAGCCCATGGGATATCCCGTCCTATCTCCTTCCATTTCGCATAGATTCGTCCGATATGCTGTGGTGGCGGTGCGACTCCGACCGGCCGATCTACCACAGAAGACCACCACCGTTGCTCCTGCTAGTTGCCCAGATTGGAGGCAAAAAGTGAAGTGTGTTCCAAAGTCTGGAGAACCCAGCCCAAGTGGGTCGAGGGGGTGCTCGGGCCTCGGGGACTTAATTGAGCTCTCCCCCGACCCTCCCACAGCTGACTCCATCCACACCAATGCTTGGGGACTTGGAGATCTTGAACGGCTGTTCTACTCTGCCTACGCTCGGCTCTCGACCATTCTTTACGGCACAGCGTGAAGGTGATCTGTCACATGACCGCCGTTCGGATCTTCGTGCCCGCAAGTCTATATGTCACTGTGGACTCCCGAAAGAATCCCGAAGTATTTACGGAGTCCTGTGAACTGAGGGTAACAATGTACCAAGTTCGCACAGAGAGAGAGAGAGATGTACGCAGTACTACCTCGTATGGGAGTACGCGATATCAGAATTCGATTACGGCCGAGAACAACTGGAGCTGAGCGTATATCGTGACCCAGGCACGCCGCATTACGACGTCTGCATTCTTCGAGCCCTCGGGAATGCTGCTATAGGATGTTCGTCAAAACAAGAGCACGGAACGCAAATACTGTAAGCGTTTAAGTCGAACAATTAAATGAGCCTTGGATACATATCGTAACTTTCTGCCGTCGTGGTACCGGCTTTCCCAATATGTTCGGTCAGTGCTACCGAAATCCTTGGCAGGACATTACTGATCGTCGCCTATCACATTTTGTAACTATTTCTCACAATAGCAACTGTCTGGCGACCGCTACCGCTGGAATCCAATGCGTCTCTTGATGTTATGTTCAACAGAAACGTCGCGCCGTCAGCAAAGGGGTATCTCAGCCAGGTCCACTGTCTCCTCTCATATCTGAGGAGATATCCCTCTCGTGAGTTTCTGCCGGTGGACCAGTTGGATCATTCCGAATTCACAGTCCTCCATCCGGTCTGTGGAAGACTGCTAGGGAACCAGACATCAACTGGACTCGGTGGAGACAGTGTTAATGTGGCCCTCTTGTTTTACAAGATGTCACCCGAGACACGATGAATACAGTACTACCCACCTCTATAGTTTAAATCTGAATCAGTACTATATTAATATAGCATTAGAAGCTATATTAGTACAGTATTAGTACAGTATCAGCACAGTATCAGAATAGCATCTAATACTATCTTAAGTCCTTAAATCTAGAGGATTCTCTAAAGCTTCTCCGATACTATATTAATACTATTATATTAAGTAATGTATATAATAAAAAAAGGAGTTTAAATGTCTTTAATATTAAATATTAAATATTAAATTCTTTATTTCTTACTTATTTTTATTATTATAAACATAGTTTAGATAGGTATATAAGCTAAGAGGTCCAAGATTTAGGCATAAATTACTATAATTCTCAGTCTTTTTAGGCGATCCCTAGGGGCTATAGACCTCTTCCTAATATATATTTATATTTTATCTTTAAAATTTTATAAATTTAAGGCTAGTTTTACTATATCTTTCTACTTCTATAAAATATATTTAATATTAAAGTATTAAAGTAAGACTAATTCTTAATACTTAATATAGTATTAGAACAGTATTAGAATAGTACTAGATACTGAGATAGTATTAGAATAGTATTAGAATAGTATTAGAATAGTATCAGAACAGCATTAGAACAGCATTAGAACAGCATTAGAATATGTAGTATTAGAATAGTATTACCTCAGTATTAATACAGATTTAAACTACTATAGAAGGCCTATATATTATAGTCTTAGGAGCATCTAACCGGCTATAACTACTATATATACTTATATATATCGTCCTTAGCTAATATAATAATATAGGAAACGAGGAAGAGCTAGTAGGTTTAGCTGAATGTGCTACTTGAGCAGGGACTGTACTATATATATACTAAGTACTATGTATATAGCTACCTATAGGTGTGCTGGCTCGGTACTAGCCTCGTTTAGGGGGTGCTATTAGTGGAACAGCTCGGTACCAGCTCGAGCTGTTCTGAGCTGTTCTGGACTGCTCTATAATGTAATAGAACGATCCGGAACTTACTAGATCCTTCTAGAATATAATAAAATATTTAAGCTAGCCTAGTCCAGCCCGGGCCTAGCACCGAGCCAGCACCGAGCCAGCCCACCCTTAGGCGAGCTATACTGTATGGACTATATGTATGTATGTATTTATTGCATGCCCGACCTAGAGAGGGCCGTCATTTATTTTGAAGGGTCGTACTTCAGCCTATCAGAGGCGTCACCGGCTACAAGTAGCGTGTCCGCCAGCAGGAAGGGCTCGCTCTAGTGATTATCAGCGACACCTACCGCTGTCAATGGTACTATACAGTTAAGTACTGCCTAATTGCCAAGACCTAATATAGCTAGACTATACTAAGCTTGGCATAACTAAGAACTAACCTAGACCTCTTTAGAGAACTTTCGTGCCTCTATTGTAAAGATTAAAAATATATAGTACATAATTATACCGCTAGATTAATAGATATGCTAAGTACATACTAGTATGTACCGTAGGGAGCGATTTATCATCAGCTCACCTCCACAATAGGACATGGAAGACCTGACCTGTTCGAATTGACGCTTGACATCCATAGAACTGTTCCTGGCTCTGAGCTCCCTGTTTGACTCCTAAGTTCAACTTTGCAATATCTGTGCTCTCGGAAAGCCAGTATGTATGGCGCAGATGGACAACCCAAAGGAACAACTTGCAGCCGATGCCAGAGCTCCCCTACGGCTGGAAATGGGATGAAAATGCAGCTAGAGCGAAGGGCATCGCAGCACGTGAAGGTGCAGGTTTCGTGGTGGCTGTAAGTGACAGTATGTCTGACAAGTGGAAGATTGTCGACTGAGCAGGCATCACATTTCGGCAGTATGCGGCGAGCGATGGAAGATACATACATAGTAGTACTCCGTACTGTACACAACCAGGACCCCGGATAGGATGAGCGAGGAAGAGGCGGCGCCGATCATGTGCCGTGGAGTGACTGTATGTGCTTCCAGTGTTCGGCCTGCGAAAGAAGCGGTGTTCGAGCGGGCCGGTGGACTGTGGTGCTTGGTTCTAGCAGACGCCCTGGACATCTCGCTGTTGGGTTGTATGTATTGCAGGGCAATGGCGATATCCCTCAAAACGCCTCAACTGAAGCGGTGCCAACTGACGCTCTCCAGGGAGTACTATGTACTGTATGCGAGTAATCAGCTTGGCCGTCGATCACGGCGATGACCAACAGGAGCTGTGTAAAAGCCGAAGAGCCGAAGAGCTCGCTGACTTTCAGGTGACCAGAAATATTGCTGCGGAGGTCAGGCGGCCTTCAGATAAGAGGACTGTTCCTTCGCTTCTGCGCCCACAAGGGACAATGGGTTGTGGGCGGCCTGCCGCATGATGGCTCGGTCAGGGCCGGAGCTGCACCTTTGGATATGGTGATGAATCGGTTGAATACAGTATGTAATGTAGAGTACAGTACAGCATCGTCGGGAGCGTCGTTGTACCACGAAGGATGTCGAAGAAGTACTGTAAGCCATCGACTTCACAGCAAGGGATCCGGCGCACGTAAATGAGATTCAACCTGTACAATCACCGTATCTTCATTCCCATGCGGGGTCATGGCCCATCTTGACCAAGTGGTACAGTACTTGTATGCTTGCAGACGTCGATAAATACGCGGGACGGATGTCGACAGGAGACTAGCCGGTGGTTCGCCTTGAAGGTGAGGTGAAGGCGAGGTGAAGGGAAGCTGAAGTTGACTCAAGCCGCGGCGTGGTTTCAGATACGGAATTGGTATGGTGTGGAGAGCAGAGGGAGGAATCATGTACATCTTGACAACTAGAAGTCAGCATGCCTCTAAAGTCTCCGGGATGAGAATGAACTTACTCAGTCAAGCTGGTGTATCTCGGGCATAAATCGACTCCATCATGTTCCAATGGCAAGACAGCTGCTCGCCAAGGACGCTTGTAATACGAAAAGGACATGATGCAGTAGTACATAGTAGTAGCAGAGCGAAATGAAGTGGATCTAAATGGAAGTTGATCTTTAAAAGCCTCGGATAAGAAACCCCGGCCGACTTGGCTGAATCGCCTGCCGTTTTACTTTCCTGCGCTGCCGCTTTTTGATCTTTGAGTTTTCTTCTTAGCATGGACCCAGCGAAAAAGATTACTTAAACAGACCGACGGAACGTGGCACTCCTCGCAAACCGGAAAAGCATGCTTGGCTCTACGCGAACCCCGCAGTGCCGAATCGAAGTTGAAACCCTAGCGCTGAGTTCAGAGTTCCGGAAAGGGCGACGAGAACGAGCGACCGGCGGGCGACCTGAGGCTGGGCTCACCAGAAAATGACAAATAGACGAGAGGATGCGCCCGCTGCTTTAACACAGTTCAAAGCAGCTTCGGCGCTTCCACCCCTGATTGGCCGGCGCGCCGTGTAACAGGTCCCCGAAGATTCCAAACCCTGGGGCCCCGAAGCAACTGGTGCTGTTTGAAGTGAGACTCGGCTTGAAATGGAGAAGGGTCAACAATTTCTTCAATGCAAGTCAGTCTTTGTGTACTTGGTATATATATAACGTGATTGCATCTCTTCTCTGAAAGGTATATCGTAATTATCCACCTCCGCCAAACGAAACACAGCTCACACGAAAAATGGCCGCAGCAAAGAAACCCATCCTCTATTACTTCGACCTCGGCAGCAAAGGCAGAGGGGAGGTTGTTCGGTAAGTACATGCTGTTGTCGTTGCAACGAATATACCTATGCCTACATGCCTGAGCTCAATGCTGACCACAACCCAGCGTGTTCCTGAGAGAACTCGGCATCGACTTCGAGGACAAGCGCTACGCGTACGATGAAACATGGCAGTCGTTGGCCAAGGAGTTCCAGCAGAAGGGTTTGAGTCTGACTGGGAAATTGCCCGTGCTCGATATCGACGGCCATATCTTGTCGCAGGTACGTGCTTGTGCTTGTGCTTGCTCTGGGTGGCCATGCAGCCCATTTTCGAAAGACGCGTCTGACTCCACTCGTGTGCAGCATATTCCGATCTTGAGGTACCTCTCGCGTTCCGCTGGAGGCTACGATGGCTCCTCCAACTATGACAAGTGGCTCGTCGATGCTGTGTCCGACATCTACGTTGACTGGAGGGTTTGTGGAGCCATGTGACTTTAGTGGTGACTGCGGTTGGCTGATGTTTCGAAAGGCTCAATGGGTCGCCAATCTCACCGGAAACGCACCCAACTACAAGTCCGAAACCGTGCCCTACTTCTACTCGATCTGGGACAATCTGTACTCCAGAAACGCTGGTCCCTATCTCCTGGGCAAGGAGGTCACATACGCCGACTTCGCAGTGTTCCAGGCTTTGGACAATGACGAAGCAGTTGGCGCTGCTCCTGTATGTTTGCTGATCGTGAAACGTGGTTACCGTTTGCTGACTGGTCTTTCAACGCAGGCGTCGGTTCCGGAGACGCTCAAGGCCCTGCGCAAGGCCGTCTCTGAGCGGCCCAATATCAAGGAATACATCGGCTCAAGATCCTGACGGGTTGGTGTCCTAAGCCACTACCGACCAGGGCTGGGGAATTCGGACATTGACGGGTTTCGAACCGCGCGAGGACAGTGGACCACTCATTTTCTTCGAAACTGCTTTTCTCCAGTACGCCTTTGCTCTGACGAGGGACCACATGAAGGTGTCGCAGTCATCGCAACAGATGACATCGGAAGGAAAATACTGTCGAGGTGTGGTACTATTAGTAGTCTTACTGATTAGGTACCAATGTATCTCGCGGTCAGACTGCCTGCTCGATTGTTCGCTCCCTCTTGACTCATCGACGCCATACCGTGTTCAGAGTGTCGGGTAAGTCCGCACAGGAGCGTCCTCGTACAGCGCATGTTTGAGCCGAAGTGAAGCCTGCGAGACCTGATAGGTCGCCCTTTCGAGACCGTTGGTTGGCATTTACCTTCGTCTCTACACCAGTTGAAACCACATCTACAACACTTCCCACCCTTCAAGACACGCTAGACCGTCTCTCAAAGTCGAGAACATACAGTATTCCAAGATGTCACACTTTTCCACAACGCAATATGACAGCTTTTCAGCCGCCTACGACAGTGTCAACGACATGCCGATCACCCGCGCAATTGTGCCGAACGTGGAACGCCTGGTTGGACCGTACATCCAGGGAGCCCGCGTCCTGGAACTCGCGTGCGGAACAGGCTTCTTCACCAGCCACCTGCTAGACTGGGGCGCGGCAAGTATCGTCGGCGTGGACGTCTCACAGGCCATGATCAACGGCGCTAAGTCCGAACTACAGCACCGTCACAGCCAACACGGCGGCAAGTACAGATTCATGCTGGCGGACTGTTCGGCCCCGTTCACCGTCGTCGACGAAGCCGGAGAAACCTCGCAG
Organism: Phialophora tarda; assembly: GCA_016109495.1. Lineage (NCBI taxonomy): Eukaryota > Fungi > Ascomycota > Eurotiomycetes > Chaetothyriales > Herpotrichiellaceae > Phialophora > Phialophora tarda. The sequence continues at coordinate 1,059,314 of JADWPL010000005.1, read as the reverse complement.
GAAGGCAAATTCGACCTCGTCTTCGCGGCGTGGCTGTTAAACTACGCGCCAGACCTGCCCACCATGACCGAGATGTTCAAGAATATCTCCAAGCACTTGGCCCCGGGAGGCCGGTTCGTCACGGTGCTGCCCCACCCGGACGATGACCCTATGGTGTGTATCAATAATATCAATGCCCAATACAAGCAGGGATACGGGTACCGCGTCGACGTGCGCGAAAAACTCCCCGGTGCGGAGCCGGGCTATTTGGTGCAGCTGCACTTCGACACGGACCCGCCCGTAGAGTTTGGGAACTACTATCTCTCGATGCGGGTGCATGAGCAGGCTGCCCGGGAGGGGGGGATGACAGGGAAGTTGTCGTGGCCGGAAATCACTGTGCCTGAGGACCAGGACGAGTTGAATCGGTACATGAAGGAGCCGATCCCGAAAGGCTATCTCGACGAGTGGCTGAAGTATCCAGACTTTGGGATTTTGGTGGTCGAGAAAAAATGAGAAGGCCTCTCGCATGAAGGTTACTGAGTAGACAGATCATAATTAGAATCCAGCCGTGCGGAATCGAACCATGTCTCCGGAGACAAGGTGATGTTCGCGTAATCACGCGCCAGGCATCAAGGCAGATCGTGCGGGCGTACAGTCTAAGACTCGAAAGAGGCGCCTCTGGAGAGGAAGGAGAGCGGGGGAATTTTGTGTAGTATGCCGCAGTGGTTAAAGAACGGCCGCTTCGAGGCACTATCGGGCACGGCCGCAAGGGCCTTGGCAGCGAAAAATCGGCAAAAATGCTCGCGACTCCTTCGGGCGCACTGCTTCCTACCCGAACGTGGGGATTCTGCCACCTCGCGCAATCTTCAAACAAGGAGAAGCTCTCCCGGATCGACTGAGTCAGGGCCATCTCTGGATTGTGTTCGGAGCTTATCTAGTTGCATATGATTATAAAACACCCCGCTGTTCTTCCATTTCACGCGGCGCCGTGTGCCGTCCGTCCGTCTTCTTCTTTTGGTCTGCGCCTACATCTTCTTCGTCATGGTCCTCCAGCTCCTCGTGCAGCTGCGGCACCATTCCCATGCACCTCGCAACTGCGTTATCGCTGTTTCAAAACCTGGGATTTCATGAGCTGACGACCGCCTTTGCGGATTCGGGCCATCGGCTGCCCTGAGACTATATACAATCGCGGAGCTGGCCGGTCGTATATGTTCAGTGTTCTCCTCTACAGATCTCGCTATTATTTTGTTGCCGCCGAGAGAGGCCATGGCTGACTTTAATGCAACACGGTGCATGGAGCTCGGTGATGATAGTAGAGAGCATCGTCTCTACTACTTCCACCTCTGTAATGGGCCGAGCAGCTGGCTTCAGTCGACTCACCTTGCCATGTTCCGGGAGAGCCAAGAACTTGGCCAGAGCCGACGTCTCTCGCTGCCCTGCCGATTACTCGAGCCAATCTCACGGCATACTTCCAGGTCGGGAGAAAAGATCTGGGAGACATCGACATTTGGGTTCGAGTTGAATCTCTGCTTTGCGTTGGCACCAGATGGCGGTCCCTGCGTTCCGTTGCAATTTCACGACATCTTGGCTGGTGAACTGGCATTATATTTTTCTTTCCCCCCCCACCAAAGGCAAGTTCTTCTCAAGATACTCCTTCCCCAATGCGGTAGGTGATGAGAATTGCATGGTATATCACCTGCGCTCGGATATGTGTCGCCGACCGCTTGATGTGCTTCCTTCTGCGATCGACTGTCTGGCACACATTCAGCTACGTTGGTTGATGCTCGCACACAAAAACGAGTTCAGCAAATGAGTCAGGCAACAGAGGAGGAGCAGGGTGTCAAACCAGTCACCCAATCCATGTTCGAGCGGCTCGACGAGGGCCGTGAGGGCCTCGATACCAATCATCGAGTACAACTATTACCCCTTCCAGCCTCCCTGTAAGGCAGTCGGCAAGGTCAGCAGGGGGCGCACCATCTCGTAACATGAATACAAGCGAATTCAAGATGAGATACTTGCAAATTCAGCCTACGTGGGTCGTGGCCAACGCTTATCGTGTTCAGTTAGGCTAACATCATGACCAGCTATCATGTCCGTTGTGATAAATCAGTATATGGGGCGTGCATGCTTGCGATAACCAATTCATTCGGCAATGGCAGTTTCAAGAACTACAAATGTCCAAATCAATCCCCAGTTCCCACTGCCACCTCAAAGGCAAGCCTGTGCGTCAAGAATTCTCACAAGCCCTCTTCTACCAGAAGAATCCAGCGTACGGTTGACGAAAGTGGATTGACTGAATCCCCAACCATGCCTCCTTGACACCCACACAGTATGTCTGATTCTTCATGACTCTCTTCCCAGTTCAGCCTTGCTTGCGTCTCGTTGATGGGGACGGAGTCTAATATGCTCCTCGAGAACGTTTCCAGGGGATGCCACCCCGTTCGGTGTCTTCCTTGCGCTTCCAGGGTATACCGCCTCGCTCAGTGTCCTCCTTGCGTTTCCAGGGTATGCCGCCTCGCTCAGTGTCTTCCTTGCGTTTTCACGGAATTCCACCTCTCTCAGTGTCCTCCTTGTGTTTCCACGGAATTCCACCTCTCTCAGTGTCTTCGGCACGCTTCCACGGAATGCCGCCTCGTTCAGTGTCTTCCGCCCGTCGGTAGATGCTAGGAGGCTCAGCACCTTTGGCGATAGGGTCGCTGCTGCCATGCCTGCAATTGCGGCGATAAAAATGAGTGAGAACTTCATGTTGGATTGAAGTGTTTGCGACGGGAGAGGAGCTGGTTGGAGTGTGAAGATGAGTTATGAGAATGTTGGTATCGCTTGGGCTCGTGCTGCAATGATACCGATCGGGAGAGTGAGAGCATACAGAGTGTAAATCCAATGCTCAGCCAGAAACCTAGCTTTAAGCTTGATCCCGTGCGTGTCCATGCCACCTGGGCAGGATGCCGTCTTACTGGTGTCGACAGACGCACGATGATATTGACTAAGCTTGTTTCGATGACAATACTATACTCGCATAATGATCGACGGAGAGAGAGTGGAATCTCTTGGGATAATTGTTTATGATAGCATTGCATTGACTAAGCATGTGTATACTAGAGCATTATGAGGATATGATACCGAGATTCTTGCCCTTGTAAGCTAGCTGTCTTGATCGAGATTTACATTACCTACGTTGAAAGCTCTGATAGTGTAATGCATTGGCTGCATAAGTAATGTAGTCATCCTCCCAAAAGGGGCTTCAGCCTTGTTGCTTATATGATCATTCTATGCCCTGATTGCTGGGGGTCCAGCAATCCCCGCTTCTATAGTTGCAGCCACATAAGTACCGATGGCATAAGCAACTGTTGCTCATGTGAGCCGCCACTCGCTGCCGGGGCGCCCAACCACCATGGCTGGCGAATGTATCAGCGGCTGTTTACTCTTTGCCAGAGGTCGAAGCAGCGACAACCAAAGACACAACAGCACGCTTACAATCTTTGACAAGCCTGTCCTTTTCAGGCTTGGATTTGACACACCGACATTGCTACACCAAGCCGACGCCATGGATGACTCTGAGCCCTTCTTGCCTGCGAAGATCGAAGCATCTGAAGACCATTATCGCGCTCTAAGTTGGCTTTCACCACGACGGCGCGCAACTGACAGAATTCTCAAGTCGGCTATTGTGTCTCACCTGGCTGTTTTTGTGGCGACCACGCTTTTGTGGGGAGGCATTTTCCTTCTCACTGCACATTTCCCTCCAGCTGTGCTCCACCACCCCGAGAAATCTTCGAACACCGTCGTGGATAACTCCCCGGCGGCGCACACTAACCACGTCGGAAAGCTGTTGGCCAACGGGATCGACTACCTGACATGCGGCGCAACTCGCGAGGAAGCGAAAACTCGGGGCTGTATCTATGACACGCTCAGCAACGCCTGGATCCCCGGACAGTGTCGAAATGATTTCTCGGTCATGGAGTACGAGCTCGACGGGTCATGGTACCCCTTTGCCGACGTGAACAGGACGCAGCCCCTGCGCAAGAAGGAATTGGGGGATCCGGATTTCTACTACACCTCGCTTCGGGATCACATCGTACACTGTGCAGCGCTCTGGAGGAGGCAGTTTCGCGCCTGGTCGGAGGGCTGGCGGTATCTTGACGACGTGCTCGTGGACCCGGTACATTCGATGCATTGCTTCAAGTACCTGGTGGACTGGACAGATAAATTCGAGAACGAATATCGGACGACTGCCATCAAGGTGCACGTCGGCCAAGTGGGTTGTCATGTATTAGCCTGACAGGAATACTCTCTCGTCGGGTCACTCGTCCTGCATGGCTCTGATCTCAGATGTCACGGCGAGAAAGTGGTGCAAGCAAGTTACATATCTTGACAAGAGATGGAGTTTGTGATACATTCATACAAGTATTGCCTGGCCACCCCTTAAGCTTTGCTGTTTTCACCTCAACCTTCATCATTCCGAGATACGTTGGTCTTTTCCAACAGCCACTCCATCTCTCTCTGCAAGTCATCCCAGAACCGTTGACAGGCTTCGAGTTCCCAAAACTGGGCAAAGTTGTGCGGCACCCCCGGATATATCTGCAACCTCACGAGGGAACCTTGTTGCTGAAGCTTCTTCGCATATTGTATACCCTCATCTTTCAGCGGATCCTGACCAGCTACACATATGATGTGTGGAGGTAACCCGAAAAGGTCGCCTAGGAGTGGCGAGGCAAGAGGATCTGGCTGAGGTCCTGGTGAAGGTCGTATCATGTCCCAGACAGCCATCAAACCACGAGAATCCGAAAATGTACCGATACATTGATCGTAGGAAGTCTCCCCTTTCTTCATATGTGGCATGATAGCAGACATCTCGCGGTAGTCACAAAGGACAGGAACATTCAGAATCACCCCGGACACGGGCACACCGTGGTTGCGGCATAGATGCGATAAGAGGGCGCTGATCCCACCTCCAGATGAGGAACCCGCCAGGTAAAGAGCCTTTGGATCTATTTGAACGGGACAATCCGCAGGCAAGAACTGTCTTGCGTCCTGCAAGAGTCGTTGCAACACGTCCCAGGAGTCTTCAATCCATGTTGGGAATCTGCGCTCAGGCGCCAGTCGGTAATCGACGCTGATGATGATGATATCAAACTTTTTGTAAAGCGGCCAAAGCGCCATGCCTCCTCGGTCTTGTGCGTGCCCTGGATCCAGCCTCCGCCGTGCGTCACGAATAATACTGGTAGCGGACATGTATTTGCGGTCAAGACGCCACTACACCGTCTGTTGTGTCGTGGTTTCGCTGGCCACGAAGCCTTTACGCTGCAAAAGGTACCGTCCCGAACTCGGATGTTGCTCAGCGTGGTCTCGTAACCAACGCTGGAGAGTGGATGGTCGCGCGCCCAGATTGCCTCTGTCTCGGCACTTGCCTCTCTGATGGCTTTGAAGTCCCAGCAGTGTGCGTCGAATCGCGGCAGAGAATGTCTGTCAGTAGGCTTATCTGGAGGAAGTGGGAAGCCGTGCTTGACCGCGTAGGCTGCCCAGTCGGGGTCCGTTGCGAAGAAATTGGGCACAATCATGTCTGAGAAGCTTCGAATGCTCGCGTGTAGGGCATTGCCCCCGAGGTCTCAGTACGGTCTATGCAGTCGCAGCGCAGCAGACCTTAAGAGGGAAATCTGGTTGTGGCCTATCTGATTGGCGCACCTTGCTCACCTCAGCAATGAAGTCTCCAGTTTTCCAGCGCTAGTATACATGTTGGGAGACCTCGGCCCCTGATGGCGAGAGCACAAACACCACTTGGAAATGGCTTCAAGCATTCGTGCCATCGTTAAACTCGCTCAACATTCTCAAACTCGAGTGTTACGCCTTTTCTGAAAGCCTTCAACCCGCGCCATTATGGAGGGAAAGCATTTCCCAAGGTTGGATGCATGCTTCCACCGGACTTGAACGAGAATACTAACGGACTCTACGCAGCGCGATGGATTTAGAGTCCTCTGTTGGATTACTCGACGGTCAAGACCCAGATCCAAGCGCACACAAGGAGCTCCGGGAATTCGTGCGATCGGATCTTTCTGTCGGCAAGAAGAGATCATTGCGAGCAACCCTTGCCATCTATGCGCTCCGATTCTTGATCGGACTCATGGTATTCATGGGGATCATGAGTACGGTCAACTCGCTGGCAAATATGCGCGTCAAACGATTCGTTCCATCGTACGACAACCCCAAGCACGCAGCTGAATACTCGAATCACCCTTGCTACTGTGGAGAGAGCGTGGCTGAAGCTCTATCCAAAGGATGCGTCTTTGATGAGTTGTCGACGGCCTGGCTACCAGAGCGCTGCCGAGACGAGGAACTCGCGGCGGAATTTTCAACCAAGGGCGACGGTCCGAATGGGACTTGGCTGTACTGGGCAGACAAGGAGCATACTCAGCCGTTGAGTGTCCATGACATTTCAATGTACGCAGACCTCGGCACCAGTCACTTGTTCCACATGAGTATTGAGTGGCACCGGCAACACTGTCTGTACTCCTGGCTAAAGGAACATCGTTTCAAGACGCGATCTGATAAGGTGTTCGATCCAAGGTCCGACTCAGACGGCCATATCTACCATTGCATGATGGTCTTCAACACCCCGAGAGAGGAGACGGAAGCTGGTGCAGTCCTCGAAGTATAAGGTAGAACGGTGATGACTTGGATCTGTGGCGATGGCTACTAGCTAGCTATGTATTCAAGGCAATATGCAGAATATCGCGACTCTTGGTGCTCAGCCCCGGTCCTGGATGCAGTATGCTCGTGTTCATCTCGTCTAGACGCGCACATATTTTGTTCTTCGGCTTGAATCATTCGGTTCTTCTAGTCTATGTCTTAAACCAGGGCCAGAAATGCGATGATAGAAAGTGCCGAAGAGTCGCAAGGTCGCTGGCGCTTTCAGCCTGGCTTCGAGCAATCGTGTCTGATGTTGTCGTGCACAGTACGATTCTAGACTATCAGAAGTACGATAACGTCGTATCACGAAAGTATTTACCAGAGGTATGGTTATCAGAGAGTAGTCACCTTTTCATTTGTGATCTTAGCTGAGCAGTATTCATTGCCTCAGCATGATGTGATCCACTTTTGCGGAGATGTGCCATGCAGCTCACAACACATGGCCTGAGATCACCGCACTGGCTTTCACGTAAGCGAGCGAGCCAATCTCCTCATTCATTCGCCCCGGCTCGTGAAAGGTGTCGCTTATGATGGAATACGACACCTACAGCTCGACGGCCTGGAGTTGAACCCTTCCCCGAAGAGCGTCAACTTGTGCCGGTAGTCTTGGAGGCGACTGTCTCTGCGAACCTGAAATTCTATATGCCAACACCAAGCTCCGATTTTACGGCAAGATTTCTGGACCTGGATGAAATGATGGTCGACTTCAAATTCCTGTGGCCGAGAAGAAAGGAATATTTCCCCATTGCCGTCGAAGAAAATCACTCGCCAGCAGATGAAAAGTTTCTAGAGAAGACCGAGGTTTTTCAAACCCCACATGGTTCCCGGAGGAGTTCACAGACACCATGGGTGGTTCTCACATTCATTTTCGTTGGACTTTCGGGTCTACTCCTTTTCCACGATCTGCGGCGTGGAGGACGAGGGGGTTTCGACACCGGGTACCACAATGACCTGGGTGAGTAATACCCCCTGTGTCTTCGTTCATCTGCCTTGAAATGCTGCCTGTACTAACCTTATCGACCTCTAGTCCTGGCCAGATCGGCAATCAAAGTGTCCCAAGTAAAATTCACCGGTGGAATCAAATTCTACGACAATGGCACCATGTACCGCGACAATGGACCGGGTCCGGCGTACGTCGGCCCACCGACCCCCGAGATGGACGATGCGTGGGAGCAGCTGATCGGCACGCGGTACCTCGCCTTCACCGAGGACCAAAAGTCCTCGTTCTCCGTCAGGATCGACAAAGGCAGCGCCGACGGCCTCTACCGCGCCGGACCAGACGCCTTCCATTCGCTCCACTGCGTCGACAAGCTCCGACAGACCATCGACGGGTATATGTACGACATTCCGGAAAAAGTGGACGAGCGCAGGAATAATGTGCTGCACATCGAACACTGTCTCGACTTCCTCAGGCAGCTTGTGCAATGCACCTCGGATCTGACGCCAATACCGCTTGTGTACTCGGTTGGTGCAGCTATGGAGGTGCCGGATTTTGAGCAGGTGCATACCTGCCGGAGTTTTGACACGATCCATCGATGGGCTATGAAGCAGAATCGGGACGCTCTCAATACCTTGGAGAGCCAGGGGTAAAGGTTGGGAGTGATATGATTTGGTCTCATACTGTTAGGCGTGCAAAATGTATTCTCTACGTAGGTGGCGTGTAACGGATTCCCGTCCTCAGACGGCTCTCACCTTCACATGGTTATTCAGAGAGGTTCCAAAGAAATACCAATGCAGGCATGAAAGCCCCTAGCAGAGACAATACATCGCAGTAGAAAAACCGTCTTCAAAGGTCGATGATCGTTCACGATCACTGTCGCAGCATAGCAGAAGGGCCGGCATATCAGCCCGAGGCCGAGCCGTTGGCGTGCGGGTAGAATTCTGTCACCCTTTCGATGCCGGCTGCATGCTGTCTGTATTCCATGTATCGAAACTCAGGCTTGCCTACTCCAAGCAACTCACTGTTCATCCATATGTATCTAAACGAAAACAATGGCGGTAATTCGTGGCTGTTCTACAATTGGGACCTGGGACGTTGTGATCATCTATCGACCGCAGCTGAGCAAGCACAAATTCCCATCATTTCATAGGGTGGGAGATACCAGCTCAGAAGGATACAACTAGAATCCGCACTGAAATAGACAAGCCAATTCTCTAAAGAAGGTCTAGGGGGCACGCACAAGCACGGCCCGCAGACAACCAGGTATGTATTAGGGGTTCGCAAACACGCCAGGCTTCAACCTCTCGGCATTGTCTCTCCACAGAGCCTCGTCAAGGGCATCGCGCTGCTTGGCCCACTTCTGCATCGCCTTGAAATCTCGACACGTGTGCTCAACTTGGAATACTGGTTCCAGTCCTCCATTCGGCCGGAAAGTGGTGTGTATCTCCGGAATAGGCGTCATATCGGCCTCGCACATCAAACTCTGGCGGATGGAGTCGATGCAGTGCTCTGTTTTGTTCACAGTCAGCCAGCGCCCTAACCCTGAGACTCTGAAGATCAGAGGAGCGAAGATTCGTACGGATGTGAGGCTTGAAGCTCGGTGTAAGTTCCTCGGGGTAGTACTGGATGTATACTCCACGGCGGATAATGTCCTTCTGACAGTCAGTAACAAACAGCACGATAATGCCACATGAGATGGAAACGTACCAGGCAGTGCAAGTTGTGAAAGACGGCAGGGCTGCGAACTTCAAGTTAGTAGCTCTTCAACAATGTTTCTTGCACGTCCCGGCAGACAAAACTTACACAGCCTGATAAAGCCCCGTGTATGGGCCAGTGTACAGATGAGCATCCGGTGGCACCGCTGCGAAGCCTCCGTCGTTCTCAATGATTTCGTCAACCTCCTCTCTTGTCAAGAAGATATCCGTTGCTGAAATGACATTAGTAAACTCGTTTTCGGGTCTCAAACAGGGCCTGGTTTGGCCAGCTCACTCGAGATCAGCTCCTGCCAGGCGGCGTCGATTTCAGGAGTGGGAATGCCGCCGTAGTCTGGAATTGTTGGGTCGATTTGCCGGACGAGGTGGCTTGTCTCATTCCACTTCAATCCGCCTGAGAATTTGACCTGCATTGTTCTTGCAGGGACTTCCCGCTGTGCGATCTCTAGCACCCTTCGTCGGTAACCTGGTCAAGCCACTAACAATCCCTGGGAGTCTAGGGATTTACTGACCGAGATCCGAGAATCCCAATAACCGACTGGGACACATTTTCTAGACTGATAGTGCCAGCGTTGCAGAATCAATATAAATAGCATGAACCCAGAGAGTAACCAGGGAAATACTTGTTGCAGTTGTACGCATTTTCGTTGCTTTGGGCGTGTGTATTTGAATGGCTGCCCGCCGTCTGAAAGATCTCGGACGGTCCCAGAGCTCGCCTTAGAAGCGGTTGATTCAGAGGAATCCTCCATACTCGTCGTGGATACGTGATGTGGCATTTCAGAGCAAGGTCGATACTATAGTGACGGAGCACGAAGTACTACCACCGGTGATTGTCGATGGATTGGTCTTAGTTTGAGGACGGTGGCAGGCATGCGTGCAGAGACAGCGACATGCGCAGGTCACTATGCCCAACCGTGGCTGCATGCAAGAGAATCGTGCTGTGATGGATGATGATGTGAGCAACCTCATTTCATCAGTTTGAGGCTTAGTGCAGCTGCTGAGATCAGGGGGTTGTTGTAAGCAATGCGGAGATGTGAGCCTGGGCTCCACCGGGGCGCCTTACGCTGGATATTCAGCCTCGTGGGCTGGGGCGTTCGACCTCTCTGCGGCCCGTCAACCAGATCGCAAAATTGGCAGTGCCCCTTATGTGTGTAAGAAATTTGAACCACCTCGTCAGAAGAGAACAGCTGCGTTGACTGGGAATGCAGGAACCTCTCATGGCGTCGCACGGGTATTGTGCCCTTCAAGAGCATCCGCCGGAAGATGACAAGGACATGATGCGCGATCTCGAGCAGATATCTCCCGTCAAGTCAGACTTCATAGGGGACAGAGAGCACGCGCAGATCAACTCCCGCAGGTCACCCGTTCGAAGACTGGCGTTGTATACGGGCATACTCGTGTTGATAGCCTGCACAGCAATCGTCTTCGCCTCTGTTGTGCCCTTCAACGGCACCGGTATCAAAAAGAAATGGGAGTTTCCTCTCCAGAGGTTCATGTCCCCGGCATATCAAAGTCCAACGACCGTCCGCACCCATGCGGCAACTCATCTGCGCAAGCTCAGGCGCTGAGCTGCAGGTTCAATCAATTGACATGGGCTTGGTTGCCGGCAAATTGCCCCATGTATGCCAACAACGAATTCCTGGAAGCGGAAAATTGGGTCTATTGGGAAGATCTGGATCAGACAAAGCCGGTCGGGGACGAGGTTTGGGCGGAAGTGCTTGATGGCGATAGAAAGATTTTCGCCGAGCTGAGAGAGCATGCAACACATTGCGTATACTTTTTCCTGAGCCTGTCTCGGGTGATTCGTGACGGCACACCATACTATGACAAGATGGTCGAGTACAAGCATCACGAGCATTGTGCCAACATGCTTCTTGGGTTGCTGAGGAAGTTGCCAGAATGGCACGAGTTGAACACGTTGGCAGGGACGGTATCCTTCGACCAATATTGCGCATAAGTACGATGAGGAATGCCGGCGTGTTGTTTGTAAAATCATCTCCAGCGTCGATAGGTACTCAATGCTTTTGTTATGGACCTGGGTACAGAATGTGCCAATACCTCTGACAAAAACCGCTGCCCTGAAGCCGCGCACTGGTTAGTGTGAGGGCTTCGGCGGTAGCAGTCTGGTACGCGTACCAATCTTAGATCTATTATTATCCCGACCTGAGATGTGACCCGCATTTCTCAACCAACCTTTTCCAGAGCCTAGCGGCTAGATCATCTGTCCATGCCGTGGTATATCGTAGGGTAAAGCATGACACTGCTACGTATTTGACACTGGGAAATGATCGCTACAACGGAGGACTCACTGGCTGGCGTCGGACGCCTCCCCATGTTGTCTAGCCCCATCTTGCAACGGACTCGACTCCTCAGAGCGGGTAGAAGTGACAGGTACGTTTTCTGACATGGTCAAGTAGAGAGTGAATGGTTTCAGCTGAGCGCATGCCGGTGAGCATCCGCAGTCGTGAGGTCCTGCAAAGCTGCAAATCTGTGTCAGATGGAAGAGCCTGCCAGCCGACGGCACAAGGAAGATAACCAGACCAGGGCCTGTGCGAGCTGGTCTGGTGGCGCCCGAGAAGCCAGGGGAGTGCCAGCTCGATCGGTTCACAGCGCTACCCCAGAGGAACCTGACCGAATACAAAGTATCCAGCGAGACGAGGGGAGTGTGCTTCATTGGACAGCCAAGAAGCTCCTCCAGAGCGGCACCACGGACGAGTCGCACCAATGAGTCAGACACCAGGAAGGAGAAATGGAACACAGAGGGGTAAGATTGACAGATGCATGAGAATCGCTTCGAGAAGACCAGTAAGAGTGGCTGCACATTCGGTTGAGTTTTCCAGCTCCTACACTCACGACACCCGAACTAGAATGCTGTGTCTTCGATGATCCAGAATCCGGGATATATTCACAAAAGGGGCTTCACCCTTGTATGGCAGGGTGTCTCTCTGTTACCAACTTAGATAAGAGTACCCACTTGTCTGGTCTTGGACGGAATCTTTCATCAGGTATACGATAACTAGGTACATAGTAGTTTGTAAAACTCAGCAACTAGACCTTTCTCGGCCACTCACGGAGGAGTCTCCGTCAGCTGGACAATAGTCGCGCCAAATCTCCGTCAACTGCCGGAGATTTAGGGCTGTTTCCTCCTTTATACCCATGTGGCCTATCATAATGTATTAGTCGACCCCTGTTGGTACGAAACAACACGAGGAGACTTAGCCACGAACACCCCACAATAAATGCCTTCTCGAGCTACGGAGGGAGGTCACAGCGGGCTCCTAATCGTTTGTGTTGATGGATCTGGCAGCATCTACTCCGTACACGACCTCTGGTCTCATACGTGGGTATGTATACCACAACGCATGCGACTCTCGTCAACAGATCGATTTCGTGCAAGGAGCAGCTCTCAATGGTTGGTTGCCAAAAATGGATGATCTTGATGTCTTTTTGTACCGGTCAGTGCTATGTCTTATAACTCAGTAACAGTTCTACCATTTTCTCGCTTCCTGCTTTGACCGCAGCCATGATGACACTGGTTCCGTCCACTTCTACAGCATTGATACTAGCTCCGGCGTCGAGAAGGACCTTGGCCGTCTCCGTATGGCCGCGTGATGCACAATGATGTAGCGGCGTCCTCCCTCGCTCATCTCGCGAATCGGCGCGGAAACTAGTACGGAGAAGGATGGAGAGAATTCGCGTCTGACCTTCGCTTGCCGCCAGATGCAACGCTGCACTCGCCTGCACGCTCTCCTCCTGACATGTCATCGTGGGCTGTACGGACTCCTCGGAGGGAGTCAATATGGCCGTGTTGGTGTGATTGTTCAAATATTCCAAGCCTGAAAGATCTATGTAGTCCACAAAGGCTTGGTCGGACAACGGGGTGTGTAGAGCGCCAAAGGGGGCTGCATCCTCTCTTGGTTTGACAGAGAGGCTTTGATTGCGCGTCATGGGTAACACTCCTGCATTCGCTGCACGTCCTTGTCCCAGATCGTCTTGTGGGCAAGCAAGACTGCTGCTTGTCAAGGTTCGGGGTTCGCCAGGGTGAGAATTCCGAGTACTCGCTCTTGAGATCCCCGCCGGGATTGTTGGTGGGTTTTCCTGAGATGCCCCATCCGAGAAGGTGAAAGAGTCCATAAAGGCGTCCCGGTGACAACTTTGAGATGATGGAGTTGGTACATCTGCAACCTGAATCGCATTGACTTCGTGATTGTTTTCAAGACCTCGGCAGTGGCTGCACTCCGGACATCGTGGCTCCCCTGATTCGAGATCAACCGCGTCACTGAGTAGTTGACGGGCTTGTTGTGCAAAGGCTTCAAGCGTTTTTGTGCGGCTGGCGATCTTGTCTCCTGGTCGCGAGATAGTCAGTCGTTCTGAATGGCCGCTGATACAGTCAAGAAAGTTGGACTCACGATACCTTCGTTGAGCTATTCTGTTCTGCTGCTTTCGCCTTTCTGCCGGGCCATTGTCTTTCCCTCTGGACTGGACTCTGTCCAGCGATGCACCGCTTGTAATTCCTTGCATGGTTCCTATGATCAACTTTCAAACACACCTTTCAGTGAGATGTAGGCCACCTGTTCAAAGAAGTGGGCCCAGATAATGAGGAAGAGGAATGCTCTTTTTGGGATATGCTGAAGCCTGCAGAGCAATGCCATTCACATCGGAGCCGCTTCAAATAGCTTCTTAAATCAACAGAGGCTCTTAATTTAGGTCAGCATGGGCATTGCAGCCGTTAATGCGTGACATTGATCCTCCAGCGGCGGCCAAGGAACCCCCTTTCAGCGTGATAAGCAGCGGCGAGCCCTCAGTAGGATCGGACTTGCGACAACGAATACCTGCAAAGGCCCGTTCGGTCCATGGTGGAACTCTGGTAACTGGTAGTTAAACAGGCGACGAATATTGCTGATGTGGAGTTCCAGAGGGCAAAATCCCGTGTCCTGTGACACTGCTGCAACCATTCCTTCCGCAGCCATGTCGATCCTACTCATTGGCTTGTCTTACCCATGCCCCCTACTGCAGGGCTGGAGAGACTGGTCGTGTGATGTATTGATACCTCTCGAAGTACGTATCACTGGGTGGCGACAGTTTGTAAACCTGGGCACTGGGCCTTGATCAACGAGTGGTAGAGTCTGTGCTGGCCAGGACCACGTAGCCAGAGTCTGTAAAGCGGATCAGTGGAGAATATACAGCCGCGTTAAGTACCCAGACAAGTTAGACATGGTCAGTCACCCGTTTCCAGCAGAGTGGCAAGATTCGGCCGCATTTGAGCTTTCTACCAAACGCGAGATCAACTCTCTGGGAGATCCTCGGGCACTTGGTCGGGGCCTGACGCAACACGAGGTACTCATATCTGTCTTCCGCCCTAGGGCGACTGCTGCAGATCAGATTTAGTAAGTGCTCCTGCTTGAAATTGAGATCTGGGGGCCAGATACTAGCTAGGGTGGATCTCCAGAAGGACAAACCTTCTAGCCTTGGCCCCGCGTAAGCTGACACGCATTCTGGATATGCAAATGTTTATCTATGTAGGTACTGATTGGCAACCGGCATTGCCGCCTAACATCAAACGCGTCGAACTAAGCATGCTTATTCGACATTGGCATTTTTCCCGCACAATACAACGAAGGGAGACACGAGGCGGGCCGCCCTCGCCGCCGCTTTGATGAGGCTGAGGGAGAAACTGGCGAATCGGCCCCTGCAGCCACTTCGTGTTGGTTCGTCCCACCCCCCGAGCTTGAGCTGTTGTTTATTAATCGACCCACGACGCCATGACCCTGAATCCTACCTCAATGATCGTGGGAATAGCCAGAGATAGCGTGGATATGTGTGAGTGCACCTGACTCCAAAGGATCGTGCAGCCGTGAAAAAGGTTGCACCCTGGAAGGTCACATCAACCACGGGGGGCTGAATCCGTTACAGACAAGCAAAGTCCGTATGGCAGACCTCGGTCTGGCCCGTGCCACCGACTCAGATTATACTCGGTACTACTCGTATGCATACGGGTCACTCCAATTGAACCAATGATATGCTTTCTCGCTTCAAGGAACTCGCCGTTGAGAACTAGTCGTCCTTATGGCGGATACGAGACAGCGTCTAGGAAGACTCGACTCCTGATTCGCTTGTATAACCAAAACCCGACTCTGGAAGGATCGAATCCTTTTCGACTCATTACGCTTGTCCCAGTTAGATGAGAAACTTTAGCTATTTCAGGCAAGTGTATACTATGATCATTCCTTTGAGTCGCTAATTGAAACCTGGCGCCAACCCTATGTAAATTCCAGGCGGCGGCTGCTCAATGTAAAGTTTCTATTCTGTTCAGGGGATGTATGGGCCCTTCGCAGGAAAATGAAAGGATAGCTGCATTGTCTATGTAGAGCGGCGGGCGAATACATGACGTGTTTCAATAGCCGACTTCACTGATGGATGAGGTGTAACACGAAGACGAGTAGAGAGCATAGCGCGCTGGTCAAATCACACACCAAAATGATGACAAAGTATCTTCCTCCTGCTAGAGGTACCGTGTAGACGATACACGGTGGGCTGAATTTCTCCAGGATCTTTGACAGTATAGAAAACAGTAGACTCCCACAGGGCTGCTAATTCGAGGTTTCCAAAAATCGAAACTCGATCCATACACTGCGAGTTTTGTCTTTCGTGTCGTCAATAGTGTGATTCCACCGGCACCACTTCAACCTGGGCCACGCCTGGCTTCTCTGCCCCCATGACATTCCTCAAGCCTCTTCTCTTGGCCTCTTCAGTTTCCACGCAGACATAGTTCGGGAAATCCTTGGTGGAGACCTTATTCCTAAACATTTCATCGATCTCCTCCAGCGTCCTGCCTCGGATCTCTGGCAGCATGAAATAAATAAATATGCACACAACGACGCCGCTCCCAAACCAGATATATCCATATTTGGGACCCCAGTTCAACGCGGTCGGGTTGATGTAATAAGGCGTCGTGAAAGCACACAGCCATGCAAAGGCAAAGCTAGTTGCGGAGGAAAGACCCATGGTGTATGCGCGCAGGTTCTGCGCAGGGAGCTCGCCTGCGATCAGGTAGACGTACGGCTCCAGACCAAAGTTGAAGCCGAAAACGTAGATGCTGACAATGACCACGAGGGCAATGCCTGAACCTGACTGAGAGACTCCCGGGACAGAGTACACAGCCGCCATAATGAGCATGCACAGTGTACAGATAATGGCGCCCGTAAGGATGATGGCACGTCGACCGATCCTGGTGACAACGAACCAGGTGAGGAAGAGTCCAGCAAGACCCACGCAGTTTGTGGTGATGATCCATTTGAACGGATCGCCCACTTCCGCCTGATCACTCTGTCAGCGACGTCGAGAAGTCTTCACGCTCGTGACTCACAATCTGAAAGAAGTAAGTGCCGAAAGCCAGAATAAACATGGCTCCAACACCAGCATTGGCTGTTCCAACGCCGACGCAGATAATCGTCCTTCGGAGGTTATGATGACGGAAGAGCTCGAAAATGAGGCGCCAGTCTTTCTGGGTTTCAGCCTCTCGCTCCGCAATCTCTTTCATCGCCTCGAACTCCTGGTTCAAGGCCAACTCATCGTAAGCTCCTGCGCGGAAAAAGCGTAGGCTGCGTAGCGCCTCGTCCGGTCGGTGATGGTGAAGGAGCCAACGTGGGGACTCGGGGAGAAGAGGTAGGGTGAAGAGGAGGATCACTGGAGGTGCAAAGCACGCATAGAGTGGAATTTGATAAGCCCTTCGGCTCAGAATCTCGGCGGTAGAGTTGTTAATGACCTGAATCAGCTGTTTAGCAGATTCACTTCGAAAAATCCATGGTTTGAAAGATACGAACCATTCCGACGGTAGTTCCGATGGCGATCCAGCTCGTCACGACACCGAAACAGACGCCGCGGAGGTGCGCGGGGGCGCATTCTTGAAGATACACCATGGAAAAATTGAGCAAGAAGCCATTGGCGACACCAATCAAAAGGCGAGAGAAGTATAGTGCACCGAGCGAGGTCGTGACAATCATGATGACAACACACACGATCATGAGCAGACAACCCATCATCAGCGAGTAGCGGCGGCAGAGATGAGCGCCGATGGGACCCGTAAGGAGGGACCCCACGAATGCGCCCAGGATCATGAATGAGGAGATGATTTGTTGAGGACCGGTCTGCACATTTGTCAGAGAGGAAACAGAGGGGGATAGAGCTACCTACATGAATCGCCCATTGTCCTGCTGGTGTCTGGTAACCAAAGACCTCGAGGAATCCCGGCATTGCCTGAAAGCCTGCAATGGCTCCCTTGTCAAAGCCATATTCAAAGAGTGAGATGCCCATGTACAATGTCACGGCCATGATACGCCAGTTGGCTCGAATGCTGTGGTCACGCACGCCCTCTCGCGTGGCTTGTTGCTCGACACTGGCCTGGACATCGGTCACTGATGCTGGAGGCATGGCGGGAATGTATTGTCTGATGACGCTTGAATTTTGCAAACGAATTCGAGTGGCAATTTGCTATGCATTGTCTGAGAACCACGGCGCTGTGGTTCTTTAAGTAGCGTAACTCCAGAATACGGGGAAGTAGGTCAAAATCTCCACGGGGTGTATTCTCCACAAACGTGGAGGGTGGAAAATTCGCCTCGCACTATCGGATCGGATCCAACGTGCCGGAGACGGTCCTTGTGGCAGAGATAGCCAAGGATTTGATCGGATATCGGAGACAGCGAAGCGACCAAAGCTTTTCACTTGTTTGTGCCGGACACAATCTCTTGGACCAAAAATTGAGGCCAAATCATCGGCGCCGAGTTGGTTTCCAGGCTGCAATATTCCGATGCCCCACGACGGGCCAGAAAATGGTAAGGTTCTTCTATATGCACAGCATCGCTCGTTGATAATCGAGCTATGGGAGCACTCTTTGCATACTCCCAGAACTCTTGTTGGACCATTTCACCATGACAGCCAAGCAGCCGTTTACGCTAGCCTTGAACGAAAAAGAAAATGGCATGGCTAACGAGGTTTTGGACACTTGGAAACGGACCGCGGAACGAACGCCAACACTTGAGATTCTGCCTCCTTCTATAGATCGTACGACATGGATGTCCGTCCTCGCCGAGTTCAGGACAATCCTTGGTAATGATGGGGTCTTAGTGGGCCATGAGCAACACATCCGCTACGTTGACCCATACGCACAAGAGCATGATGAGCAAGAGAAGCGAGGGAGCTCGGCGACCCTGCTCCCTGTGACGGTCGAAGAAATCCAGAGTATCCTGAGGCTCTGTAACAACCACCGCATTCCTATATGGACAGTCTCCAGGGGAAAGAATTTGGGTTACGGTGGTCCTGCGGCCAGAGTCAAGGTAAGCCATTTTGTGTCAACAGAGGGCCAAGAAGTGGGACTAATAGAATATCATAGGGCTCGATAATACTCGACCTCCAGCGGATGCGCAAAATCATCGAGATCAATGACAAATACTCATACTACACTGTTGAGCCAGGGGTCACCTTTTTCCATATTTACAAGGCCATCCAAGAGCAGAAGAAAAACATTTGGTGTTCCGTTCCTGCGCTTGGCTGGGGCTCGATTGTGGGCAACGCTTTGGACAGAGGATGGGGATATACCCCAGCAGGTGAGCAGAGACCTCAATGATTGTAGTTGACGGGCACCTTACAAACACTAGGTGACCACTCGAATCAAATCTGTGGAATCGAGGTCCTTCTTGCAGACGGAACACTTGTCCGAACAGGAGCGGGAGCATTGAATGATTCACCTTGCTGGGCTCTTTTCCGCGGCGGCTACGGGCCCACGTACGAGTCAATGTTCAGTCAAAGCAACTTTGGTATCGTCACGAAGCTCAGTCTCTGGGCGTCACCCAGCCCACAAGGTTTCATGTCATGCCGAGTAGATATTGCAGACGAGGAAGGCCTTGCACCATTGATCGACGCTTTCCGCGAGCTGTTGGTTCGCGATGCTATCCAGAACCACCCTTTGATAGGGAATATTCCGAGAGAAATTGTGAAACGAGGAAAGCGCGACAAGTTTTACCAAGGCAACGATGCAATACCGGATGCGAGGCTGAAAGAGATACAGCACGAATTGGGGATCGGATTTTGGTCTGCAAGATTTGCACTCTACGGTCCGAAAGAATTGATTGAATTAAACTACAAAAGATGTCGAGAGATTCTCGACCAGGTTCCAGGCGTGAAAGTCAGTGGAAGTGCATTCTACCCTCCCGAAGGGGAGTCATTCTTAAGTCCCGAGGACCTGCCACTTGAAGGTCGGTCTGTTGAGACAGGAACTCCGAGTCTTATGGCTCTGAAAGCCGTTGAATACCGTGGAAAAGATGGGTATGTACTCTCCGATCACTTACTCACACTGCCCTTGCCCTTGCATCTCCTTCGCAATTGAATGCCTGCTAACACCGCCAGTGGACACATCTCTTTCTCCCCTGTCCTACCGCCGGATGGCAAAACAGCCCTTACCTTCTACTATGCCGCTAAGTCACTTTGTGCGAAATACGGGTTTGACTACTTCGGGGGTCTGCACCTGTATCCTCGCCATCTGACAATGATTGACATGATCTATTTTGACAGACAGTCACGCGCCGAACGACAGAGTGCGCAGAAGCTGTTCGTTGAATTGGTCCACCTCGCTCGACAGCAAGGCTTCAGTGAGTATAGGGCTCATATTGACTACATGGACCTCGTTGCCAAGCAGTATGACTTCAATGGTGGGAGTCTGATGAAGTTAAATGAGCGAATCAAGGACGCATTGGATCCCAAGGGTATATTGAGCCCTGGAAAGCAAGGTATCTGGCCAGAAAATTACAGAGAGAAGAAGGACATCAACATTGCCGATAATGTTAAGGCCGTTCAAGGCATGAAGAATAGCGGAGATGTTACCATTCCGGTGAAAGAGAAGGCAATCGGAGGACTGTCTGAGGGATTAAGCCCTCCCATGCTAAGCTATGCATAGAAGAAGCTATATTAGAATGCAGTTGACCTGAAGACATGTCCTTTTCCAAAGTCAACCTGATGTTCCGACTTATTTGTCTGATAAGTTTTTGTACCTGCTATCGGTGAATAACACAAGACCCAGCCTGGTTAGGAATTTCAGAGACAACAGGTTCGAACCTCTCGGTGCTACCTATGCCACTGTCTATCAACTGAATAAATGAAGATGGCTATCTCATGAATACCAGACGATCATTCCCATTGAGGAGGCGAATAGACATATCGCTGAGCGGTCTCGATTCTGCTGTTCTGTTCGAGGGACTCTCGGAAGCAAGATGCTCCCTCTCACGTTCCATCCTGATGGTCACTTGGCCATCACTGCTGCCGAACCTTACATGTTTCTTTCTTGTGTAGGACGGAAGGTCCTCCGATTGTTTATGCAAGGTTTCCATTTACCACATCTCGGATCTATCTAGCCGTATCAATTGATAGCCCGCCACCACGACTAGCGTGGATGTATATACCCGCTCTTCCGGTCGTGTATCGGAATCTTGTCGCCGTCCAAGGTTTGCTACGGAAGCCGGAGAACTGCCCACACATCCCCAAAGGCCTGATCCATAATCGCCAAATTTCAAGAAGATAGATCTTTAATTTCGCACAGAAGGGAGACATCACCCTAATCATCACACGGGACACAATTACTACCAAGCAGAATGATAACCCTTTTAGCTTCTTGCGTATTTGCTGCAGGTGCTGGCGTTCTAACTCACCTTTTGTATTTCATCCGCGGCGAGCATCACAGAAATGCACATCTATGGATTACCCGAGTACTCACAGCAATTTGTCTGCTCGCTCTCGTGGTTTTCCATTTAACACATTATCGACCATTCCTCACGATCGTTGCGACGGTTTCCCTCAGCTCGGCTTATTTGGCCGGCCTTTATACGAGCATAACGCTGTATCGGACCCTTTTCCATCCATTGCGAAAGTTCCCGGGCCCGTACTGGGCACGACTGTCCAATCTCTATCACTCATATCTGATTCGCAAGTCCGACAATTATTTAGTAATACAGAAGTTACATGCACAATATGGGCCCATTGTCAGGACAGGTGAGTGGAGAGCTTCAGTACTGGAATATCATGCTCATGGGAACGCTGAAGGTCCCGGCAACTTATCCATCAACGATCCAGCGGCAATTCACGTCGTTCTTAGCAACGAATCCAAGTGTATGAAGAGTCCGTGGTACGATCGATCCCTGCCACTGGTGAACCTACATACCGTGCGAGACAAAGCGATACATGATGCTCGGAGGAGAGTGTTCTCGAAGGCTTTCTCCCCTTCAGCGTTGCGAAACTACGAAGAAAGGGTCGCTGTGCACTGCGAAGAGTTTATAAGGCAGATGAAGCGCATGACAGGTAGACCATTCGATGCTTCTCAATGGTTTAAATACTTTGGTAAGTGTTGTGCATCGAACAACCTGTCTGTTGCTAACCACTCAAAGCATTCGATGTCATGGGTGATCTGGGCCTTGGAAAAGAGTTCCATATGATGACTTCTCAGATCAATCGCTGGATTCCTGATCTTCTGGAGACAAGCATGGCAGATGTTGGGCCAACCACTCCTGTCCCATGGCTTGCGCCGATCCTACACAGACTCCCTCGCGCAGGGCACGGTGCCAGAGCGTGGTTGGATTTTGTTGGGTTGCAAGTTCAGGAGAGGACGCGAAAAACGTCGGACAGGCATGATGTGAGACTTCTTCAGTCTCCGACAATGGGATGCTGATCTTGTTGCCCAGATTTTGTCTCATCTTGTGGAAGCGTATGAACGTACCCAGAAGCAAGACGTCGACTATCAGTGGTTACGCGGTGATACCAGGCTTACAATAGTCGGCGGCTCTGACACAACAGCGGCAACGCTGACTTTCCTCTTTCATTATCTGGCCAAAGATCCAGTTCAAGTGGAGAAGCTGCGTAGTGAGCTGGAGCCGTTGCTGAAAGGCAGGCCTCGGTTGGATCCAAAGGATGTGTCCAAGGCTCAGCATCTCAACGGCGTGATACAGGAAGCCCTTCGTTTGCATCCGGCTATCCCCTCTGGCTTTCCGCGAGTTACTCCACCAGAAGGCATTACCATCAACGACGTCTTCATTCCCGGAGGAACCACAATCGTCATTCCGCCATATGCTATGCAACATGACGACGCAAACTATGCCTTTGCGGAGGAGTTTATACCGGAACGGTGGTATTCAAAACCGGAGTTGATCAAAAACCCCGAAGCGTTCCTGACATGGAACATTGGTAAGGATTCTCACTCCGCGACAACATGCAATTGTAGCTGAAGAATAACAGGAATGAACGGATGTATTGGAAGAGCCTTAGCTATCATGGAGATGCGCGATTTGATTACCCACTTCATCCACGCCTTCGAGAGCGTGAAGTTCGCGCCAGGTGAGGATGGTAGGGCGCTGCTGGAAGAAACTCGCGATCATTTTACTGTGGGTGTGCAGCCATTACGTCTGATTTTCGAGGAGAACGTCTCGGGATTGGCCACTGGCGACATTGCCGCGAAAACTGCCTCCAGTTGAGGCCGAGGTTCGTGTTTGGACGGGTGGCGAAATCGTCGGATGCATGTTGCCGAAGCGAGAGCAAGAGGGGGGGACACGAAGGTGTCAATTTTTTGGCTCTCTTTCATGCTGCTAGACTTCACAGAAATCCTCATTGGGCTTATTTATCGTTCTTGAACGGGTTAAATCGTCAGCAACAATTCGAGATGCGTCGAGGAGGAGCCGAAGTAATAGAGCAGCCAGGGACGGGATTCCCAAATGGACGGCCTCGGAAGCGTGCACGTCAGAGCTGCGATACATGCAAAGCGCGTAAAACTAGGGTGAGACTCCTCCTGAATATGGAGACACATATGCTTAGACACTATACTGACATCGAGCCAAGTGCGTGGGTCGCGGTATGTCGATACGCGGCGCTTAGGTTATTTTGTCATCTAACTATGTTGTGTGACCCGCAGCTGGCGAGAGTTGCCAATACTGCAAGGCACAGGGTGTACCGTGTGAATTCAACCTGAATGGCAGGAAACGTCCACTCTATAGGGTTTCTGGCGATGTCTTTGACCATTCCATCAAGCTGCTCCGCCAGTTCGTGTCGGAAGAAGAGCTGCCTGACTTGACGGTCGAAAATATTCAGAAGGTCCTCACCAACTTGGAAATGCGCTCTAGTAGCCGCGCTGTAGTGGAAACACCATCCAGGGAAATTGAAAGCAGCGGTGTCGACATTGGTGTCGACGATACTCACCCTGCCCCTGATGAGACTCAAGAGGTCGTGGAAAGGGATGAACACCCGCTCTTGCAAGAAGACTTGGGTTGCATGGTATTGGATTCTCTGGGAAAATATCGTGTGTATCTCCTGTCAGCCCCGAAAAGATATGTCGCTGACGTTTGAAGGTTATGTCGGAGCAGAGTCTTCCATTCGTTGGAACCATGCTGCTCGAATGGCATGCACGAGCTCAGTCTATTTGGATCCAAAAGTGGTATCACCATTGAAGACCGGTTTGTTGCCGCCGCCGCCCCTAACGCCAGACAGCCCAAGTACTACCCAGACCGCAGAGGTTTACTTGCCATGTCGTCAGCTCTGTATGCAATATGTGACGAGATTTTTTGAGCATATCCATTGCCTTTACTGGTTCTATTCGACAGAACAATTTTTCACACGCCTCGAGAGCACCTTGCATGATCGAGGTTCAACCGCAACTGCTTCATGGCTGTGTTCGCTCTATTCGATATTTTCTTTGGGAAGTATGCGATCAGGATCTTACACTGCACGATCTGGCACAGATGTGCCTCAGGATTGCAAGAATACAGGCGACTATCTTACCTTGGCAAAGGAGCAATCATCGGCCGCCGCAGATGAAGCCGATATAGAGACAATCAAGGCTTTCGGACTCTTAGTGAGTACTCCCCTTTGACAGTGTTTTGTGTATGTTCTAACTCGTATATAGGCCTTAGCAATGCATGGCTCCTGTTACAGTATGGCTGCCTACCTCAATGTGGGAACAGCAGTCAAGATTGCCTTTTCACTTGGACTACATCGAGACATGTGCTCAAGGCCTAAGGATCTAATCGAAAGAGAGAGGTGCAGGCGCTTATGGTGGACAATCTACACGATGGACCATGAAATCGCGATTCGGCTAGGATATCCCTGCGCGATCGTTGACGATGCTATCTTCATGAATATCCCACCAGCGTGCGAACAGGCAAGTGTAAGAGCCCTCGACTTACAACTGACTGCTCATGTTTGCAATAGATGTTAGACCCCGGGACCTTTATGCCGCTAGGCTATCAGGCTCTATCACTGAGTCTGGTAAAGCTGAGAAAGAAGATCAGCTATGACTGCTTCCTTGAACCGGCACAATCAGGCGGTCGGTTGCCGATAAAAAGAGTGTTCAACAGTTTGACCCATCAGTATAGGTGGCTGGAGAGCGTGCCTTCGTACCTACACTGGAAGTCTTCTCTTCCGCCTCAACATCGACGAGCAGTTGCAGTGCTACACTTGCGATACTGGATCTCCATCATCTTCATCACACGGCCTTTCCTCCTGTTCTCGGTCACGAAGCCTTCCCGGCTCACTGTTCCAGCCAAACAGAAATGTTATGAGGAATTAAGTACCAGGTGTATCCAAGCGGCCGAGAGGGCGGTGGAGGTTGTGAAGCACATGAGAGAGGCGGAAATACTGTCGAGCATGACCCTCTTTGATTGCCACTCCGTTGGAGAGGTGATGTGGATCCTCATACTTGCATTTCAGAAGCAGAGCAACGACGAATATCAACAGCTCATCAGGTTCTGCCTGGCCACCCTCAAGAGCATGGATCAAGTAGGTTGGTGTGAGAAGGTCTTGCCTGATCTCGAAGCAAGAGTCCAAGAAAGTGGTGCCTTGGATCCGGCAGGCCCGCTCGCAAGTTCACATCAAACATTTTCCGAACGAATACCTCCGCAAAGTAATCCAGGCACCAGGGTTGACGACAGCATGATGACGCAGGCGCCTCTTTCTGAAGCTTCCCAAGCCTTAGAAGACTCGTTCGATTTCCCTGACTTGTAAGTTGTGCCTACGCTCTGATGATTTGCTCACTTCAATTGGGAGTTCTGATCTGACAATTGCCGCCTAGTGATGTCAGCAGCTCTCAATTTGATGCTTTCGAGACGTTCGACCTCGATTTTCATTCGGAGCTGTTGGGAGTATTCGATGGTTCGACTTTGACGAACCCATTATCGATGTTCAATATGCCCCCGGTGTAATTGATTCATTGTCGGGCGGTGGGGAGCACTCATTGAGAACTACCGGACAAATGCAGTATATTTCGTCACTCGAGTTGAAAAATACCTTGTTCTTTTGCGATCCTCATATGCTGCAGGCGGGACAAGCAACGAAGTACAACTTTTTGTGGAGGAATTCTGCACAGGCTCCATCCAATGGATCCACGACACCCGAACCACATTTCGTACCTGGAGGACATTCATCTGTGTCCTTCCATGATCTGCGGTCTCAGAGCTCGCTTGCTCTCATGAGAATAGGTAGAAGGCTACAGTCAGTCACCGCGGTTCGGTTCACTGACGCCATTCGAAACTATCCTATCCCGTTGCCATGCCAATGGCGATTGAGCTGGCTTCACCGCACCTAATTTCTGCTCCCTTGCTTCTCTCCACGCCTTGATCTCTTTTTCCTCCACAAAGTTTCCGTGCAACCCCAGACGAAGCTTGAACGGCAGGTGGATCACCGCCACTGGACCCTGCTTGATATTCTGCGCATCGAAGATACAGATATCATTTCGGAGAACGTCAAGATGATTCAGCAGCGCAACAAGGTAGCCGTCCCCTTCTTGTGTCGAGTTAGGTTTTGGGATGAAAGCTGGTTCTTGGAACGTTGCACAGGGACCGGCCCAGAATGTCTCTGTGATGGATCTATCCCAGGTGAAGTGTCCAAGGCAATTGAAGAGCCCACCCGCTGGGGAGCCGCACTTTTCAAGTTCGTACGGCTTGGTGTGGTCAATCACTGCTTGCCAATAGTGGTTATACTCCATTGTCACAAAGCGATCATCGATTCGAGAGAACTCTCCCGAGTATGTGTCGACCTCTTCAACAGGCTCAACCCAGCAGCCTGAAGCTTTCATTTCCGGGTCAAATATCCAGCGTGTTGTTTTGTTTCGTACTTTGTTGCGCCGAGCCACGGTTCCAGCTGGCGTATCGATAGGCGGGAAGAAAAAGAAGACATTGCCATCAGCGATTGTGAGGTCGAACACGACTTTTCCATCCGAAGTCTCGTAGCAGCCGACGGTATGGCCTTGAAAAGCTGCGTGATTTCATTAGAGAAAAGTCTCCTCAGAACGCGCTTTTTGGTATGGCTTACCATTCTTCGATCGAAACCATCTTATATCCGTTGGCTGTGCACCTCTTCTCGGCGCTAGGCCATACCACTGGTCCTCGTTCGGGTCCCATGCCCAATGATTGCCCCCCTTCTTCAACTGCTCTGAATCGCATTTAAGTGGCGTCACTGGCAGCACAATCCAATTGTCACTGATCCCACAGTCATGAATGATACCGCAGAATGGAGCTTTGTACCAACATTCCTCCGTCTTGACGCCCTCGGCATTGATAGTGTAGACGACAATGTCGCATGAACCATCATTTCCATCTCCGCCGGCCTGTGTAATATACGACTTAAAAGATGCTCGTTTCAAAAGACTTAATGGTTCTCCCTTACCTCATATCCATAACAAACCATCTCACCTGTCTTTGGATCGAACTTAGGATGCGCAGTGAAGGTCGGGCTTAACACCTGACCTTCGAAATCGTACCTTCCAATAGTCTTCAAAGTGGATGGCTCCATCGCATAAGGCGGGCCATCCTCTTTGGTGGCCAGTAACATTCCCCTCCAGAAAAAGACATTGGTGTTGGCTGCGGTCCGAATCACCCCCTTTACCGCCTCGTTGTCTGTGTAGGGGTTGCGGTATTTTCCGAATAGAGCCTTTCCATGATGGCTTTCGTGTTTGAAACGATCTGTATGCACGTAGCGCTGTTTGAAGTGCGCACGGCCTTGACTGATGCGTACCGCTGTGACGTTGCCGTCGCCGTTGAAGTGGATATCTGACTCGTAAATAGGGGGGTGTCGATGATCGGGTTGGATTCGAAAAAAAGTGCCGTCGATGTCTCGGGGAATCTGCCCGGTGACTTCGAGATTCTCCACGTCTCCTTCTATGCGGGAAGCACTGTTGAATCCCCCAAACACTTCAGTCGTTGGAAACTTGATCTGGTCGCTAGCTTTCAATCCATTGCTATAGTTGGGAGAGGACCAAAGGGTCTGGGCCAACTCAAAGATGTGCGCCATGGAATCTGAGGTCTGCCTCAAGGTTGTTTGTTGCAAGGTCGACTACAGTAACCTCACGCTGAGATCGCCTGGCACGCTATGGGTCTCTCCTCACACTCACCACATATATGCATACGACAAGCTGCCAATGGCGTCGGAAGACTCGGAACTGCTTCTACAATCGACACAGCGCCTGACGTTGCTGGGTAGAGTCTGGACGAAATCTACCATGCCGAAGAATGCCTGTCATCCACTCTACTGGGTGTTGCTGGAACTTGATCCAACCGCGGCCAGCGATGAGGGATTTGCGTTCTCCCTCTTCGCTTCCAGTCTACATTTTGTGTATATCGGAAGGGCACCGGCAGGGTCATTGCAAGGGACAGTAGGAATGTGTTGTGTCCGAAGACGGATCGAGAATCATGATGATTGGTTTTCGGATCCAACATGCCGACGCCTTCGTCCACGGCTGCACGCTCGCATTCGTTTAGGACCTGCTCCGTCTGTGCCGGTATACCGAGAGAACTGATGCCGTCGATCTCTCCTGTGGCTGATGATTCTACACGGTATGTGAGTGTTTTCAAATGCGAGAATGCTCAACTGAAGACAACGACTTCAAAATGGGTGAGGGACGTTGTCAGTGTTTGGGCTAGGGCCGACTGTTTGACGCATGGGTATCTCGCACTCCTGTAGAAGTCAAGTTCGCCTGTCTCATCTGATTCGCTACCAAGGCAAACACTATAATATGCATATTCAATTCTAGCGAGTGAATCTAAAATTTAACAAGAATCATGGACAAAGCATCGTAGTTCATTGGCGTTTTTTGCCTTCAGAGGATATTTGAAGCCTTGCTCAATAGACCCTGATGCTGCTGGAAATCAGATAGATTGCCACGCTCTTGACGTTAAGACTATGCCCGAATGTACCATCCGAGAGGTTCATTCCTGAGCTCACGTGAGGAGAGACCATTTCCAAGATACTCGAAACGGTTGGGAGTGTCGTAAGTGAATTCGAAGTCCTGCAACCGCGGCTCTCTCAGAGATTCCATGAAGTGATTGACCGAGCCTGGCCACGGTCCAATGATCCTGCCATTGCTTGTTCCGCCTTTATACCTGCACATAGAAAAGAGTCTGATTAGCGTCTTTTGCACGAGATCATGACAGGCAACGGGGTATCAGAACTCATACCAGCTGTTGCAATTCCCGGAAAACGTCAAAAGCTCCATCACGGCGTCCTTGTGCTCGTTGAATTCGGTAGTTGCTTGCCGGTTCACCACCACGGATTTCACCCCTTGGCATTGGATCCGCTTCACAAAGCTCAACGCAAATTCGAGCTGGGCCTCAATCGCTGGCATCAAGGAGCCGTTCGAGATCGGTGTGTTTGGACCAACTACCACTGATTGCAGAGTCAGCATATATAGCAATGCGGGAACAAAGGCATCTGCTCACTGAAATAGTTCGGCATGTCTGGGACAGCACAAGTAAAATACGCCTCCGCTCCTGTCTTGGACCACCGCTCTCTGAGATCCACCCCATTTCGTCCAATGAGCGGGAATGGAGGAACATAGGATGTGTCATACCCCGTGGCGGCAATGATCACATCAACTGCATATGCCTTACCATCGCGAGTTACTATGCCCTCCGGCTTGATCTCCTGGATGTTCGTTGTGACGACTTGGACATTGTCCTCCTGTAAGGCTTCCAAGTATCCTTCCCCAGGCGTTACACTGTAAAGATCGTGATAAGAATGCAGCCAGCGGATAAGGAAGTGGCTAATGCTTACCGTCTGCAACCAACCTCGAAATCTGGAATAAGCTTCTCGCGAAGCGCCGGATCAAGTTTGGTGAGTCTTTCTCTCATTCCCCGTTCTACGATCTCTCGCGCAGCTTTCTGGGCAGGAGAACCCTTGTAAAAATTGGGAAACCTAGCATTGATGAGATGGTCGATTTCTTGGCGATACTTCAGTAGGTGTTCTGGGTCGTTGATGAACCTTTGCTTCTGTTCTTCGGTATATGTTGTTGCACGTCCGTTCGGGGCCAATTGTCCTGCAAACTGTGGTGCAATCCAGGTCGGAGACCTGGCGAAGCTGATGAGGGTCTTCACAACTAAACCATCCAGTGTCAGCTCAGAATTCATGTGTTAAGAGCCCGAGTCTCGTATTCACCTGGTTGAATTGTAGGAACCACCTGGATAGCGGACGAGCCGGCGCCAATGACTGCAACCCTCTTATCCTTGAGATCGAGGTCCTGGGGATACCGCGCGGTGTGAACCAGGGTCCCATTGAACGAGTGAAGCCCGGGAATGTCGGGCCACTTCCACTTACTGTTCGCAATGTTAGCTGGGTCTGGAACACAGGAGAGAACCATGGCGTGGGATTTACTTCAACGCTCCACCACAGTTGATGACAACATCTGCTGAGTCCTCGATTATCTTCCCGCTGTCGAGGTCTTCCACCCTCACTATCCATCTCCCATAGTCTTCGTTCCAGTCTGCCCCAACCACTAGGTGATTGAACTTTGCATGGTCATAAACCCCATACTCTTCGGCTCTCTCACGGTAGAACTTCCAGATTTCCTCTGCCCCAGCATAACTATGAGCAAGTGTCAGCAAACATAATCATGGATCCTCATTCAATTCACCCACAATTTGGACCAGGACGGGTTTCCCATCCAAGGATAGCTGTATGAGTGGGCGGGGATGTCACAGGAGCAACCTGGATAACGGGACTCCAGCCACGTTCCACCCACATCTGCGTTCTTTTCATATATGACATACTCAACCTTCTCGAGTGCCTTGACCTTGTACGCAAACGCTATTCCTGATATTCCGGCCCCAATGACCACGATTCTAACAGGTCTGGCTATGCCCAGATGCTGGTCTTTGACCGTGTATTGTTTCGGAATGTCGATGGAACCCATGATGGCTATTGCGCTATCTGACTAGTACCTAGGTAGGCTGGAACTGCCTACGAGCTTCGCGAGCAGAGTCTATATGCTATTGGAATCCATGGTGGATGGAGTGGTGAGAATGCGGAGTTGCCCAGCCTGCGGATGTATCCAGCCGACTAGTTATCCTCCCGTTCCGTCCGACGATTCTCCACATTATTACAACCTTCGGGGGAATATCGAAAAGTCACTTCCACTTTAAAGCCTCGGCATTAAACTGCCGATGCGTCTCTTCGGTGGAAGAAACACAATGCTTAACAAATCTTGGCCTGAAAAATGTTACGTCTTCATGGTTTGCCGATGCCGAAACCTTTCGAAACCGGGGGCGGAATCGAGTCATACGTATTCGCCTTCATATGTCGTATTAAGTCTATGTGTTATTCAGGTAGACCACGGCATAGATTTCATTGAATCGCGAAGAGTTTGGGATCATGCATCATTCACCACGTGGCCGTATTCCGGTGGTTGTCAATGCACAACACAAGGTCCAACTGAGCCGTATCAGCCATGTCTATCTCTATCATCTCGACCTCGACAAGTTCGATCAATTTGCAAGAGACTTTGGCTTTACCGAAGTCTCCCGGGAGCAAGACACAATCTACTATAATGGCTACGGCCGAGATATGTGCATTTACGTGGCAAGAAGAAGCAAATGCACGCAGGAATCCTTTGGAGGAGCAGCATTTGTGGCCCAAACAGAAGAGGATTTCATCAAAGCTTCCATGTTGAATGGGGCGTCACCAATTTCGGCCTATGAAGGGCCTGGTGGAGGTTCAATCGTCACAATCACATCGCCTTCGGGCACCCAGATTCATGTCGTTTGGGGGCTGCAAGAAAAACCAGTGCCTTCGTCAGCCGTGTCAGAAACAGAAGTTCACAAAGGTGCCTATAACACTGCACTGACTAAGAACAGAAAAGGTGACAATACGCCCTTTGCAATGTCACACCTCGAGATGTTATCAAGCTAATCAACTCCAAAACAGGAGAGTGGCAGCGATTCAAGAGCGGTCCCGCCATGATTCATAAGCTGGGGCACTATGGTTATGTCACGGCCATGTTTGATGAGGACGTGGCGTTTTACACCGAAAATTTCAACTTTGTGCCTTCAGACATCCTATGGGACGAAATCAACGGCGAGGAGGTCGACTCCCTGACCTTCATGCATTTAGACAAAGGCAAGGAATATAGCGACCATCACACGCTTTTCTTGTCTCGTGCACCCCCTGGTTTCGAGGGCAAGCACCGAATGCATCACTGTTCATTTGAGGTGGAAGACTTCGACACGCAGCTCCTGGGGCACCAGTATCTCTTGAGCAAAGCGTACGTTCCGATCTGGGGAGTAGGGCGACATATTCTTGGCTCTCAGATCTTTGACTATTGGAGGGATCCTAGTGGCTTTGCTATCGAACACTATGCAGACGGCGACCTTGTGAATGTGGACAACAAGACATGCCGGTGGAAGAACGAAGGTGCTGCTTCAATGTACATCTGGGGACCGGTCAGACCGGAGGCGGGGGTAGCGTAGAATCATTATAGCAGTCCAGCTACATGATGCATTCCTATTAGAACTTTATTCTGCCCTATCAATGGAAGGCTGTTATGCATTCCCGGCCGAAATTTAGTCTGGAGCCGCTCAGTGGCTCAAAAATGAGTATGGTCTCCCAGTACTGTCGGGGTGCCGAAATGGACCTCTGGTCCGGAGTGTTGCAGCCGACGAAAACGAGGAGCATAGATCGCCTGGGGGGGTTGACGGAAAGCAGCCAGCTTGCCACCCCTTCACGATTTCCGATAGTTTATCGATGCCTGCATGTTCTTTCGCACGCCAGCCTCGGCTCAGCACGTATTCTGCGCTTGTCATTTCGACTATAACTTACTCGTAAGATTTCACCCCAAAGGTGTTGATTGTGGCAGCGTTCACTTGAGCCACCTTCCTGGGAATTTTCATTAGCTTGATTACTACTGTAAAACTTCGACCAAGTGAAAATGGAGGAGACAACCGTCCTAATTGTTGGAGCTGGCCCAAGCGGGCTGACCCTCGCCGCCCTCCTCGCGCGTATGAATGTCAAGGCATGTGTCCAAGATCTGCAAGGATAGCACCCTGTATCACATGAAAGCTAATTATCAAAGGTAACAATCTTCGAAAAAGAGGTCGAAGTCTGTGAAGATCCACGTGGAATTGTGGTCAACGGCGACGCCGTGAGGATCTCGTACCAGATAGGCATTGGTGAGGGCTTGACGAAAAGAATCGGCAAGGGTAAGTCTACGGCAGTGTCTAGTCTCGTACAGACAATCTCACACCTCTCACCAGATATTGGAGTCCTCAACTTCCATCGCGGCAATTTCAGAACGCGTCCATTCATGTCTTTCGACTTGAAGGTGGACTGGGCAGAACAGGCAGTTTCGAACAATATAACACAGTTCCAACCGAACTACGGTAAGTGGGACCCTAAACTACTGGGCAGAAATATGGCTGATTTTGTAATGTCGATTGAAGAGCGCGAGATCCGGAAACAGCTTTCACAGAACCCCAATTGCGACTTTCGTGGCGGATGCGAAGTGGTTGGGAGGGAAGAGGGGCCGCATGACACGGTGGTTGAGTACAAGACCGGAGATGGTGCTCAACACTTCATTCGTACATCGTGGCTTGTCGGTGCTGATGGGAAAAGAGGTGTGGTAAGGAAGGTGTTTTTGGAGCCTGAAGGCATCAGGCAAGAAGATGGCGAATATAGCTACATGGGCACCTGGGTTGCTGCTAACCTCCACATCACGAGGCCGACGCCAGAATCACACCCCGACTTTCCGCTGTGGAGACTAGGATACACGACAGAAGAGGTACAGAGCATTTTCTGGCCAAGCGGGTTCCAGTACGTTTGGTTGGTGGTTTCTATGCGTTGGTGGCTGACAGAGAGCACAAAGTTTCTGCAACGACTCGAGACGGCCGGCAGTAAGTGGTAGGTTTGGACCACATAATTCCGGATTCTGGAGGTAAGACCAGTTGCTTCAAGCTCACATCGCACGCGCACTCACATTTCCAAGACATGAATACTCAGTGGAGCCTGAGGATACTTTGAAAGACGTTGAGCAGGACTTTTGGGCGCATTTCCGGCCCTGGTTGAGCCTACCAGGGTCCTATTTTTCGCGGAAGCTCAAAGGAGCCACGATTGAGTATCCTCACG
The DNA here is from genome assembly GCA_016109495.1 of Phialophora tarda. Lineage (NCBI taxonomy): Eukaryota > Fungi > Ascomycota > Eurotiomycetes > Chaetothyriales > Herpotrichiellaceae > Phialophora > Phialophora tarda. Next base: position 1,025,597 of record JADWPL010000005.1, on the reverse strand, counting down.
ATTGCGTTAGGTTGATCCGTTGCAGGCCTTTCACGTTAAGTGTCCCTCAAGTTGGAAGATAGTGCTACCCATTACTGACCTGGACCTCAGATTCGCTGCTAAAATAGTCAATCGGTGGTACTGCCGCAAGACCATGCTGATTGGCGATGCCGCCCATGTATTTCCACCTTTCGGAGGCCAGGGCATAGCGACCGGAATACGGGACGCCCAAGGACTCGCATGGCGACTGTCGATCATGTCAAAGCTTGATATCGACCCGGAAGTTCAAGAAAGGATAATGGCTGGATGGAGCCAGGAGCGCCGCCACGCCTGGAATGCGGCAGCACAGGCGACCAAGCTGAATGGGAGTATCGTCAATCAGAGGTCTTTCCTTGGTGGACTGATATATCGAGCCTGCATGCGCGTCTTGTGGTGGTTCCCCAATATTTCTCGATTTCGGACTCAGCGAGCATTCCGCGACAAATTGGTATACAATACCCAGACATGTCCAGACGGCTTCTTCCTCCAAGGAATTGGAGTGGGTCGGAAGATTGCTCAGATATGGGTTCAGAGACTTGGAGAGGAGCCGAAGCTCTCCGACGAAGCGTTCATACGCAATATTCCCCACCTTTCGCTGCTGGTATTCGTCAGAGGACAGGATGATGTCAATATACACGACCTTGAAACCGCGTTGCAGGGTACCGGAGTCCCCAAGCAGGTCCTGACAATAGAGGACGTCACATTCTTCCACCTCGCGGAGTTGGGCAGAGAATACTCACCTGGGTTGCAGATGCACAAAGATAACTACTACTACCCTTGTACGACCGAGCAGTTGTTGGAAGAGAGGATTCATCCGATCCGAGGATATCGTGAAACTGCGGTGCATGACCGATTTGACAAGTCTACCAAATACGTTTTGATACGTCCCGATTTCTTCGTCCACTCGGTGGCAGCAGATCTTCCACAGTTGTCGGCGAACCTTGAGAAGGTGACTGAGTATTTTGTCGGCGCGAGGAGCTGATGGCAGAGGTAGAATAGAATTCGAAGACTAGGGGCAAAAGGAGGGATGCCGAAAGGTAACAGACCAATGGCATTCCCCGGTGGGCGAGGACGTGCGGAGTGATTTTCGTTCCCTGGCGTACGAGGCCCATTCCTTGCCCAAGAGCATGCGGGTAAAAAGGCCGCTGAGGATACGTACAGGACGGTCATGAAGAGCTAGGGGAGGTTGGCGATCACGGCACCGCTGCGGACGCCGGTGAAAATCATGCCGGAGGTGTCTCCCGTCGAAGTCGGTAAGACCTCGTAGGAATTGGTGTCGAGCCCAACGAGACCAGCGAGGCTCGGGTTTTCGCCTGAACGATGCTGCCAAAGCCGAAGACGAGAAGATCAGAGAGGGGTGCGAAGACTTTGCTCTGTGGCGCCAGTACGTTGGCCATGTACAGCAACCCAGCCAGGGCGGCTAGCCAGTACATGCTGAAGCTGTGGAGTCGTCAGTGTTAGTGATTTGGAAATGAGAAACAAGAAAGTAGGCTAATTAGTAAGGTACAGTGTACTGCATATCCACCAGCGCTTCTTGGTGACTGCGGAGGACCAGGAATGTGGATGTGGCTTTCAGGATGTGAGGACGGCGGCGGATACCTGCTATGCGTCCACGAGGCACATGCCAGATGTTGTTGGATCGGGCCTTTGAAAGAACGAGTCAATCATATCTCCGATCGTGATAAGAGGTCCATGGCCCATGCGAAATAATGAGGGAAATGCAGAGTATCTGCAGCAGATTGCTGACAACTGCAATAAGCAACAAGACGACATCAAGACGCAAGGTACAGCTGGGGGAGTTTTCTGAGCAGGAAATGTCTCGGACTCTTGCTAAAACAGGCAAGTTTCGTATCTTGGAGAATCAAGTATCGTTTCCAGCATCTAAACATGTTCCCTGAGCCGGTGGAGGATGCACCGCACGATTCCTTGGCCAGACCTGGTCGATGGGTTCCCAATTGCTTGAATGGCTGACTGGTTGTCGATGACGATCTTGTATTTTCTTTTCTCGGTGAACCCCTTCTGGTTTCATCTTCGTCCAAGTTCTCTACTGCTTTGTGAATAGCCATCAGTTCTGCAGCATGAACCGTCTCATCCCTTGCTAGGCTTATACCGATTTGCCAGGATCGTTGTTGTCCATGAAGGTAATTGAGTAGTATTACCGTATCACCACCGTTGCGCCGAGCTTTGCATCTTTTGCCGAAACATCTGTAAAGACGAGGTTTTCCTGACAATACTATACTAATCCTGGTGTCCATCGCTGTCTTCTATATCCTGGATGATCTGAGAGCTTCGGTCAAGCCGAATGGGATTGTGACTGTGGAATACTAAAAGGACAAAGCCAGGTGCATCCTTGCGTAGTTTAGTAACTCTTTTCGCAGAGTTAGACGCTTTCCACATCTTGGGACTCGAGCTCGTCATTGCGCGGAGTGTACCGATTCCCACGAACAACATTAACCCAATCCAACTCACGTCAGAGTCTCACCCCTTTATGTTCGATCTTTTTGGTCATCTCAGCAATGCGAAATACCAGCCGACGAGGTTGCTTCTAAGGAAAGTGCCGCGGGCGTAAGAACCACAGTATATGCGTCACCAGGTTAGCCACGAACGAGGCAGGATCTTTTCTCGTCCCGACATAAAAATGACGAGTCTGTGGTGCCACGGTCGGCGTGACAGAGCAGGACGCCATGGTCAACCCCAGGAACACATTTTATCTCATTGGAGAGCATGTCAGCAGCGATGGCGGCCACTCAACGACCGACCTTCATCGCTCCACCGATAAAGTGCTGAAGAACCTCATGTGGAACCAGCGGCCACAAACCGACTGAGTGACTCGAAAGGGCTCTACTCTATAAATGTACTCTGTGTACTTTCGGACTCCAGAGCCGATTTAGGCTCTCCCCTTGAGCGGCCAGCGGGGGACCCAGTACCTCTGGCATTTTTGTACACTTGACAGATCTAGGTCGCAAACAACCTAAGTTACTGAAATGGATATCTAATCAACAACATCGCTAGATAGATAGTCACAAACTCTACCTTAATAGTCTCTACTTGTTAAGCCAGTGTACCGATGAGATATCTACAAAGTAAGAGGGGAATAGAAATGGCAAGAGGTACTGGGTGTCACACTGGTCGCTCAAGGAATAGGGATTCCCAACGAGCAAGGCTTGGGTTTGAGCATTTTTTCGAAAGAGCTGTACAAATGCTGCATGAGAAAGGCTTTTCTTTCTTGTTTAGACCATTAGTCTACGTTCAGAGACGGTTATAATCTAACGGTGCGCAATAAGTACTATGAGTGTGCGACTTGGAGGTTTTGCACCAGGCTAGGTAAAAGGGTGGCAGATTCCGACCGCAGGAGAAAAGTACTACAGCGGTCGATCAACCAAAGTCCGAGTTGAAGTGCGTGAGCCCATTGGTAGGCTAAACAAATACTGCCGTCGTCTCCCAGTGTAGATGACGCCGAGTTTTCCCCCGGAAATCTCCTTAGCCTGTAGGATGCCTACTCAGACCATGTGCAACTCGGATGTGAGCTGGTGTCGCTGAATATCTTTGGCGTTGGAAGCCATTTGGGAGGGAATGTGATAGAACTTGAGCAAGCTCTCAGGACTATGACTTACAACTAGGCTACCTCGAGAAGGTACAACTACGACTCCTGTGGCACCAAGTTGTGATATGCATACAAATTCACATTGCACTCAGAAAGATTTGGCAAACGATTAGACCGTTCCAGCCTTACCGGACGCAGTGAATGAAACCAAGTCGACTTTTTCCATCACCTTCACGCTCCATTAAATGCAAAATTGGCCACGCTCGAGTTGTATGGATTAGCTTTGCAATCATTTCTGAGTGAAGTCACACTACTTCTATAATTTAGCGTAAGGTTGTCTGTCGAGGCTCCGCCCCTTCTGTAAGCTTTGAGGAGCTTAACGTTGAGAAGGTTAGAGATCTGTTCGTCGGATGATTAGACCTGACCCCTAGAGCAGAGTTGAGCCGTCGCAATCAAGATTTTCCCCTTAGACTACAGTAACAAAGGCCTCTGAAATGGCCTTGATGGCCTCTGGTGAAATATGGGCTCTACCTCCAGCTGAATCGCCAAACATCAACTCCGACGCAGCTTCATAGCCACCTTCGATCTCGCGGAACTTATCATTTGTCGCCTCTATCGTGCGCGCGTGGAACTTGCCTTCAGTAGCAAGAAAGTAAATTGCCTGAGCGGGTGTTTGAGCCGGTTGTACATAGACACCGAGACTCTTCAAACGCTCGACTTCGTGAGTAGGCATTATGCCTGTGTCCGTGAAGCCTGGAGCAACACTACAAGAAAGTGAGCGTCATTGTAACCTTTTGGGCTTGATATGTTTTATGGTGTCACCACCACGAAGATCAGAATGTGAGGAACTTACCTATTTAAGCGAATGTTCAGCGGCGGGAGAAAAGGTCGAAGCCCGCGTTGCATGCCGAGGACAGCGTGTTTAGTCGCCGCGTATAATGGTCCACCCATGGGCGCCGAATACGCTGTACGATGGCATCAGGAGATTCAGTCGGAAAAACATGGACCCGAAAAAACTAACAACAATCCTGGACCGGCAACATACCTGCTTTGGATGCCGTAACCACGATGGCACCTCCTTGAGGCCTTTTCCTCATATGGTGGATAGCAAGTTTGACAGTGTTCAAGACACCAGTCACATTGACACCCATGATCACAGAATAGTTGGGCTCCTTAAGTATGCCATCGTCTCCCAAGACGTCTGAGAAAGTGTCCTCTGAACGACGGGTTCCAGCCTATAGCGAATGAAAACAGTGGGGATGGTGTCTCGGAAGCGGCATGGAATTGAAGGTGTGTCCTCACGTTTGCAACAACAATATCAGGAATTCCATATTCTCTGACAGTCGTATCAAAGAGGTTGACCAGGCTCGACCATTTTGTCACGTCTGTTGTGACGAATATGCTGTTCGGCACCTCCTCCTTCGGAAGGCGTAAGTCGGCGATCGCTACCTTGGCCCTGGCAAGACGGGTTAGTACTTGGATAACGCTGGTTGGTTTTCAGGTTTCCGAACCCTTGTTGTGAGAATAATTCAGCCGCCGCCAGCCCGATTCCGGATCCGCCACCTATGAACTAGCCTCAGCATTTATGTCCCCTCACATCTCTCCATGCTTCAGACGCTCAGGTCGAAAATCGCAAGGTCCCTTACCAGTAATGATGACCACTTTGCCGTCAACACGTGGCAAGTCCTCCAAGTCAATCTGCAACGCCATTGCGCAAATAATGCCTTATGGTTTAAGATTTCGGCGTTTCTGGTGTCTGATGGTGCCGTTTTATGCGACAACTAGAAGCAGCAAATAATTGATGGAAGAGATTCAAAGTCGTTCATATGTCACTTGTAGCTAAGATATTGCTTCCTGATTAATTGCGCCTTCAAGTTCATACGGAGCGCAAGTGCGCGTGGCCTGTTATTGCTGAAGATCAACTGGGGCTGCGGAATCGTGGTGGACTTAGGATAGCCGAACCGAACCGCGCCGGCTTTTTACCTCACGGTTCGGCATTTCGCATGCCAAAAAGCATTTCAACTTTTTGTGTCTAAGATCCAGCAAATTGTGGAGGTCACAGTGGAGTGAAGTGCTTTATATCGCCCTTTCGCCATGGGGAATGGGGAATAGGAAATGAAACTATTCTACATGAGTTCTGTAACTATGAAATACCTCGTCGGTAAACATTGCTACATTCTTACCTTCCGCAGCCCTTTTCTTGATATAAAACAGTAAGAGATCGATTTTAAAATCAGAAACCTAAAGCGGATTTTCGGGACGTGGGGAGATTGCTCGATAACATGCAACTGCTCCAACCTGCACAAATTCTTCAGCCCAAATAGAAAATTCGCAATAGTGATTGCGCTCGATTCCCGTGCGGGCACTACCGTTCTTATTAGCCAAAAATATGTGGTGAAGTCTATAAATTGGTCTTTCAACATCAAATGTCATTCAGTAATCCGGTCTTATTGGTCTTTATGTTCTCTCTTAACTGCGAACGCCCAATGTGCGCCCTCCATTTATCAGAGATGGCCTTTTGTTTAGTCCGCAGTTATCCTGGAGCAGCGTCGCTCCTGTCATTAGGAGCCATCCACAGCGACTGTTTTTTCTTCAAAAATAACACCACAGCACCGATAGCGACTTGTCACTGAGCCCGTGCATTCCGTTTACCACAATTTCAACATCTTTTCAAGGCGGTATTTCCAGAAGCGCAGCCAGCTCCAACACTTGGATTAGTATTGAAACTTCTGGACACTTGGCTGAACAAGAATTCCGTGATGGCTGCAAATTTATGCAGACTTCTAGCAAATCATTTGATAACATCGTTGTATGGTCCTCTTGCCTCTAATCGTGACATGACAAAGGTTCTATATTTGCTCATTGACAAATAGACCAGCCATGCCTTGTCCCGTCCCAATGCACATAGTGGTGATTAGAAATCTCTTTTTCGTTCGCCGAGCCTCACTGAGGATAGTGCAGATTTGTCTGGCGCCTGTCGCTCCCAAAGGGTGACCCAATGCAATGGCTCCGCCCCTGACGTTCACCTTGCTCGGTGTTACGAACTGACCTTTCATGCGGCCTGAACCAAAGCGGAAGGTCTGACGACAAAGGCAGCCTCGTTGGCAAGGCTGGCCTAGGGGTCACGTGACTCAGGAGTGGCTCTGTAAGGCTCTGAGGGCTCCGTTGGCAGAGCCACGCAGAGCCACGCAGAGCCATCCCCATCAACATAGGTATATAGCAGACGAACCGTCCCTTGCTAGGAACGGTCCGTAGTCAATATCAGTTACACTCTGACCCCTACCTTTAGATACAAGAGTGTTGTTCCACCACCACGCCGTTGCAAGTGACCGCGTACCTTTACCTCAGGCTAGCATTACGTTGCTACTCCTCAGCGAGTAAACCCTCGAAGCGCAGAACTCACCTCACGTGGAGCGATTCGTAACACTCGGGTCCAACTTAAGTTTGTCCAAGCAATAAACCGCCATCGAAGCGAAAGCCTCATTGATCTCAACCAGGTTGATGTCTTCGAGTGCGAGGTGATATCGATCAAGCAACTTTGGAATCGCGACGGCTGGACCACACCCCATGATGCGAGGGGAACGCCGGCAACGACAGCGCCACAGAATTTTCCGAGGATGGGCTGGCCCAGTTCGAGGGCGTTGGATCGTTTCATTAGGAGTACGGCGGCGGCTGATGCGCGTGGCAAGCGTTAGAGGCAAGGAGTTCTGCTCTATGGAAGTCGCGGGGGAACTCACCGCCGTCCGTAACTTGGCTTGAATTCCCTCCAGTTGCCGTATTTCCGAATTCTGACCTCGCCGCCCTTATTCTGGATAGAGACTCTAACGAAGTACCGTACCTGACGCCCTCATCCTTAGTTAGCAGGACTTGCTTCGTGACCCCAGCCTTCGCATCTTTCACTGCAGCTCTGATCGGGACAATCCATCAATCCACTCCGCTTTTTGTGCAATCTCTGCCCTCCGAAAGCTCTCAGCAGCATATTCGTCCTGTTGTCTCCTGGTGATGTTGAAGTCTGTGGCAAGGTTCTCCGAGGTTTGCAGCATCTCCAGCATACAATCGGCCGCGTCCAAGTTTTCGAGGATGGCATCGTGAAACGACCGAGTAAGTCTTTGATCACTGGTGCTGAGACTCTCTGCTCCAACCGCAAGTCCAATCTCGATCGAACCAGACCACTTACCTTTCCCTTTACAATTTGGGCGTGATGGGGGCGCGGCCAGTTATTAAAGTAAAGCCCGAATAACGCATTTTAATTCCACCCTTGGTGAGAAGCCGCCAAATTCCTGCAATATCTTCTCGTACAAAGCGATGCGAGAGTAAACGCCTGAGAGACCACTATGATTTTCCCTGTTTCTTAATGAGAAAGTCGACAGCCTTGACTATCGGAGGCCATTATTTTAACAATGTAGGGCAAAACTCAGTGGCCCTCACTTCTCCGGAACCCCACGCGAAGTGGCGGTTTCTCCCAAAATGTTGCCGCCTGCGTAGCTTTGTCCCAGTCGAGGTCCTCGTCAATGAGCTTCATCTCAAAGCTGAACACCATCATGGCTACAAGCGTCCTTATTTCTACATAAGCCAGACTAACACGTTCGATAAGCACTTCCTCCCATATAGATTTGAACAAAAGCACAAAGACTTACTTTCTTCCAATGCATGCCCTGGGGCCGATCAAGAATGGTTGGCTTACACCCAATTCGTCTTGCTTCGTGATCCACCTCTCGGGGATATATTCGTCGGGTTTATGGAAATATCGTGCGTCACGATTCATGACTATGGGATGCGAAGATACTAGAGTCTCCGGAAATGTTAACCAGCTTGTTTGTAAGTCCAGAATGCGCACTTACTCCCTTTGGAACATAGTAGCCGCTGACTTCAGCTCCTGGCGAGACGCGAGGCGGACCATGGGGCGCTGGAGGGAACATCCGAAGGCCTTCCTCGATGCAAGCATTCAAGTAAGGGAGGTTGCTAGTTTGACTTGGTCGAATGTCCTGGTACGACTCGAACCTAGTCTTCAACTCTTCTGTAAGCTTCTTCAGAGCGGATGGCGTCTTGATCAGCCAATAGGTAATTGCCGCTAAAGCCGTGGCAGTCGTCTCGCTACCAGCGACGCTGGGCGAAATTTCTGTCAGTCAATGGAGGTCGAGCCTTCGTGGCTTGACTTACACGAAAGTGGACGCAGACACGGTCAGAAACGCCTCATCTAACAAGTTGTCCTCATCCTCTTGGTCCAAAAGATAAGACATAAAATCCTTTCTGGATGTATCCATGCTCATACGGCTGAAGGATCTTGGTCAACTACAGCCTCGCGTGATGTTAGATGGGATGGGACAGAACTTACTTCTTGACCTTTTCTGCACTAAAAACATAGTGTTGACGTCTTGCGGAACCAACTACTTCGGGCATTATGTATCTTCGGAGCAGCCCTTTCAAGTACGGGAATCGCCGAAGTAAATCTCCGCGCAAGATGCTTTGAGAGTGATCGAAAACTAAATTGACCCAAAAGTGGTCCTTGACTGTGTGGAAACCTCCGTCAGCCGACAGGTACTCTAACTCTTCGGATGGACTTGAGGACTTCGAAGGAGCCTAGGTCAGTATGTACCATCTCTAAGGCAGTGGAAGGCTTCGCCAAAAGCGAGATCACCGACCACGTCAAAGGTGAACCAATTGTACCATGTCGTCAAATCGATCCCTTGTGGACCGGATCCATGTTCGGCCGCCCGTCGAATGAAGAGGTCGCAGTACGCGTAGACCGTGGACTCGTGATCTTTCAGTGCCTTGACTGAGAAGGGATGGGAGAGAAACTTTCGCGCTTTGCCATGCATGACGGGATCCTTGATCCCCGTGATCGAAACCGCCGGGCCGTTAGCAAAAGCATCATAAATTGGTCCTTTTAGAAACGTCCTAGAGCCTTTGAAGCCATATATATCCTCGCGAGACTCCGCGGTGCTAAAGGAAAGCTCATCGGGTGCGATACGCACAACGGGACCTGATTGTAGCTCAGTACTCCATAGCTTGGGTATGCCGCTCCGGCTCATTGTGGTCCTCACCATATTTTTGGTGAAGCTTAATCATGTTCCAGTGGTGATTCCCACCCATCTGCGATAGTACGTAAGGTATCTAAATGATGTAGCGTCTTGTTAGTAAAAGGTTTCCGATCACCTTGTTCTGTTTGACGCATTCTCATACCTGTGAGACGGATGCAGCGATCGGTCCGGGAAAGCGTGCAAGTGGATGAAAGAAACGGCAATAGACAACACGCAGGATTAGCAGAAACTGTCAGCCAAGTCAGTTTCCATCTACCTCCGGTGGCGGACAAGTCATTCATACTGCTAATATGCCTAGCACCACCAGAACCACAGCACCGGGCGAGTGTCGCACTCGGTGAACGACATTGGAGGCCAGCGTGAGAGACATAATTGCTCTAGCCTGTTAAGGATAGAATGATGGACGACGCAGGATGGGTGTACTTTGGCTCAGCAATTGTTGGTAGCGACAATATCGACCTAAATAGCCAGAGGCGCGGCATGCACCTCGAGCTAGCTGCTCGGGAAAAGAGTCTCACGAGCTGGAGCAGTGTTCGTGCCTTACCTGGAGAGGGGAACCTGGGTGGCTGCGTAGCACACTAGTCTCGATGTGTTCGCAGGGTTCGAGGCTCGCCACAATTAGGCAAGGTGTGCCTCCGTGAGGCCCAGCTTGATTGGCGGAGAAGTCGGCGTTGACGGCTGAGCGAGCCGAACCTGTTTGCGGAACAGGCCAGAGCAGACCTCAGTACTGGGATCTGAATAGAGGCTCGGCTCACGAGCCGGGGGCGGATATAACGAAATGGTGCTGCTAGGCCGGCTTGTGGATGCAAAACCGAGCCGCGGCATCCCGCGGCATACCCACTACAGAGAGGGAGCCGCTGGTGAGTCATCTTACTGACAGATTGCGGAGCCCTGGCATCGGGTCTAGCGAGAGGAACAATCACAGTTCCACAGACCGCCTCCCTTCAAGAGCTCTGCAGTTCATGCCAGTAGTTGAACACCCTTTGAACGACTCGCAACTTGTACAGATGTTGATTGCGTTTTGAAACTCCTGGTTTGAGCCAGTATGTCACAGGTCAACAGAGCCTGCTGTAGGTGCGTGTCAATTGAGTGCTTCATCGATGTGGGCGCCGACTCTGACGTTCGGGACGCAAACGGTATCCCGCCCATCACTGGAACCGTCTACCAAGAGAAAGGTAGCTACGTACAGCTGGCAGGGGTGAAGACTTGGTAGCCGATGCGTACAAAACCGGCTTCGCAAGAAGACAATCTGACTTTCTTTTAGACATTGCAGGCCCCTCAGCTGCGACCAAAGCCATATTCACTACCTCTGATATATTCGGGTACTATCCTCAGACCCTGAGAGGTGCCGATCTTTTGGCAACTTCCGATCAAAATCAACAGTACCTAGTAATGATACCCGACTTCTGGGAAGGAAAGCCAATGCCAATGTAGTGGTACCCTCTGGTGGAGACTTGGCAGAAGGAGACAATGGCCAAGCGGTTTGAAGAGAACACGCCTCCCAGTAAGCACACCTACAAGGTAAAACCCCTCATCGAGGCCGCACAAACGGTGTTCCCCAACATCGAAACTTGGGGTTTGCTAGGTTACTGTTGGGGCAGCAAGATGGTGAGTGTGCTGAGTGGGGAGGAAGACGCAGTGTTCGATGCCGCGGTGCAGACCACTCCGGCGATGATTGATCCCTCTGAGGCTCTTAATGTTAAGATTCCCTCCTGCGTTCTTCCTAGTGAGGACGAAGACGAAGCAGGCTTGAGGGTGCCACACTACATTGAGACCTTCAGGACTCAGAGACATGGCTGGTTGAGCGCCCGGGGGACCTTGAGGATCGCACAGTTCGACAAGAATATGAAAGGGGTTACAGGCTCATCCTTCAGTGGTTCCACCAGCATCTATAGATTCTAAAGCCAAAAAGGTGTCTTAATCATTGCAATCTGGGATCCTTAGACAAAACATAAAACTTCAAGGCCATTAAATAAGTTCCCTCATCTGCAATTTGGCCACCGTACGATTGTTTGTGTTTCATTTCTCCAACACTGCTATTGATTGTTCTTTCACCCAGCCTTATTTTCAAGGTCAACCATAAGAATCTGTGCAGCGAGAATGTTCCCTCGCACGGGAGCCGTACTACTGTCGTGCCTCGGCTGCTATGCGATCGTGGGATCACCCTGTATCCTTCGTTTCAAAAACAAAAGGTTTCGTCGGCCGAAGCGTGCCGAGGTGGGGCCTCGAGAACATGTTTACTTCATATCAAACCACCTTTCCAAGGTCATTTAGTCGTCTCTAATCTTGTAACCTTGCAATCCGAGGCGAATAGAGCAAAACTAGGTTTGATACAAGCTTTTCACCAGGATAACTACACGCCCAATGTCGTCCACGAAACCCGTCGCCATTGTCACTGGAGGAGGTGCATATTTCCACTCAATGCTTCGAATTGTCTTAATACTAATTACAACGGTGTCGCAGCCTCCGGAATCGGCCAGGCGGTGACGAAACACCTCATTGGATCCGGCTGGAACGTCACGATCTTTGATTTTAACGGAACGTTCGCGGTCGAGCTGGTCAAGCTGCTAGGGGACTCGGCTTTTGCGGTCCAGGGCAATGTCACGTCCTACGAGGACCAAGTCAAGGGGTTTACCGAGACTTGGAGGCGTTGGGGAAGGTTAGACCTTGGTATGTGAAGACGCCTCGTTGCATGCACTCGAATGAGTGAATACCTCTATTGAGGATCGCGAAGAGTGACTGATTAGATTCTTGTTTGATGTTTGCAGTTCACGCCAATGCAGTAAGTTGAATTCACGACTTCTTACACGAACGGGCGCTTCTCCTGACAAGCTTTTCTCGGTAGGGATTTGGTGACAGATTCGACTTCTGCGCACCAGCTGCGGAGACGGGGACCGGAGCTCCGCCGGTCCCGGACATCTTGACCGTGGACGTGAGCCTGATCGGCTCGATTTTCACGGCATATCTTGCGTTGCATTTCTTCCGCAAGAATGCCTCCAAAGGCGGCAAATTGATCTTTACAAGCAGCGAAGCCGGCCTTTATGCCGTGCCAAAGATGCCCCTGTACGCTGCTGCAAAGCACGGTGTAAGTGACCAGGCCCAGACGCGATCTCGCGGGGATCATTCATTTGCTAGCTTTGATTTACACTCTGGCGCGATCTGTCTATTGGACTAAGAATATCATCCTCAGGTCATCGGCTTGACTCGAGCTCTAGCTGCGCACTTCCGTGAGGCTAATGAGCCCATCAGTGCCAATGCGATCTGCCCCGGAATGGTGCCAACACCGTTACTCGGCGAGATAACAGCCAACGCTGTGCCCAAAAACATGCTCACGCCTCTATCGACTATCGTCAAAGCGATAGCGACCATCATCCAGGATGATTCCCTTAACGGCCAGGCCTTTGAGTGCAGTGGCACAGATATTGTCGCCAGGCCGGTACTGCCCTTTGTTAATGAAGCAGCCGAGTACGTGGGCACCGGACAGTTGCTGAAAGCTTTGGATGCAGAGACATTGAAAAGATATGCCGAGACGAGGCGCAAGTATTTGGAGAAGAATCACGGAGCTAGGTAAAGGTCCAGGTCAGCTATAGGAGTCGAGGAGGTGTTGTCAAGACAAAATTTCGAGTCTCTACTTGCGTGCTACAGCTTGATATATAGGAACTCTCTTGTTAATAGGCCTATGGAATTTTCCTTGTAGATTATCCCAGCCATGTCTCGAAGCCTTACGCATCTCAGGCTATACTTCCTTGACTTCGAACATTGTGCGGATCTTTATCAAAGGAAGAGAAAAGCAGAGATCGAAAGGCATTACGCTATTCGTCAAAGGGTTCTCTTGTCGCGACTCTCGACTTACCGAACGTTGGTAACGAACGACTTCAGGTAGTTTATGCGTTGTTCTATGGAAACGATGTCTGAAAATGTCTTTTTGTTCCACTCAAATGTCAGATACATCGAAGTACCAAGTCAGATTTTTCTGGTCAACGTCATCCTGAGTGTATCCGTTTCCCCAGAATTGAAACCGATTCTTAGTATAGTAAGTGTAGTCGAAGTCCTCCCACCTCGGCGTTCTCATCATTTCACACCAATGTAGCCGTGTGCCCGGATACTGCGATGTGACGGGCCCGATGGTCTTGTGGTTTTTGTACCACGAAGCGCAGGGTTGGCTGTAGACGAGCCGCTTGAACAGTGTGTGCTCCGCGTTGTAAAGGTCGGTGGCAGCCTCTGGCTTAGGCACGAATGCCTTGATGTTCTCCCTCTGGATCTTCTGGATTGTCTGCATGATCCAGCGGGTCTCCCATTCTTCGATCGCGAACACGGGCCCATGGCTACCCGGCATTCCAGGGCCCATCAGCTCTGCTCCATACAAAAAGCCAGGGTTAGTCGAGCGCACTTGAAGGATCCGGGTCGAGATTGAAGAGAGTTTCGGGAAAATAATCGAAACTAGGATCTAGTACTCACGATAATAATTTGGAAACTGAGGTGTCATGACACCTAGATAGTTTCTGGGGAAGTCGCCGAAGAACTCCTTTTGAGAGATGCCATCACGGCCAATGAGCTCGTAACTGGGCGTGAAGCTGGTGTCATAGCCCGTGGCAAAAATGACGGCGTCGACTTTGTGCTCCTGGCCATTTTTGTCGACCACGCCGTGCTCCGTCATGCGGACCAACGGGGATCTAATCATCTCACAATTGGTACCTTTGTTGAAACAGGCCATGTACTCATCGCCTGGCGATAATCTGCGACATCCGAGGCCGAACGTGGGAGTCAGCCAGTCCGCCACCTCATCGTTGTTGATTTTCGCACGCATGCGGTCTATCATCAATTGGCGTGCTTGCTTCTGAACGTCGCTGTCCTCGTGTTGCTGTGCAGAAATAGCTGGTGTTAGAACCAGTTTGCTTGTACTTTAAAAGACGAGCATAAAGCTTGGGGTGTTCTCTCTCACCATTGGAAATCTGCTGCCCAAGTCTGACTCAATCAAGCGAATGTACTCGTCAAGGGCCTTTGGATCCTCGCGGAACATTTTCTTTTGTTCTTCGGTATCTATACACACACCGTCAGTTCGACGCAGGGAAATACCTTATCAGCACAAAGACAGTGCGTACATTTAAAATTGGAGCCTTCAGGTCCAGCATTCTTGGCTGAAAACCCAGGCGTCAGCCAGACTGGCGAGCGTACGAAGTTAATTACACTCCTGGCATCTGTATTGTAAAGGGTTAGCGAACAGCTTTTGGTGTGGAACGGCAGCGTCATGGATCATTTCTGTAGAACTCACGGTCTCGAATACCGGGGACGACCTGTATAGCAGATGATCCTGAACCGATGACAGCAACAACTTTATCTCTGAGGCTGACCGTGTCATCCCAGTGAGCAGTGTGCATCGTATGGCCTTTGAATATGTCCTGTCCCGGGACATTGGGGACTAAGGTCTTACTGAGACAACTTGTTAGTTCCTGTTTGGCAAATTCAATTAAGCAGTGAGCGGAGAACGTACTTCAGACCACCACCAGTATTGCAGAGTATGTCCGTCTCATCAACGAATGTAGAGCCATCCGGTCTCCGGATCTCGCATACCCATTTACCCTTGTCTTCGTCCCAGGTAGCGCTGAGCACCTCGTGACGGAATTGGATGTATTTGTACAGCCCGAACTTTTCAGTCGTGTCTTCCAAGTACTGGAGAATTTCCGCTGCTGGCGAGTAGAACGCGCTCCAATTAGGATTGCGGTTCCAGTAGAATTGATACGCGTGCGATGGTATGTCACAGGCACAGTTCGGATACCTGCTTGTCAGCCACGTGCCTCCAACGCGCTCATTTCTCTCATAGACGACCAGGTCAACGTCCTTCAGGTTCTTCTCGAACTTATAGGCCACCTGGATACCACCGGCACCGGCGCCGGTGGCGATGACGCGGAGCTTCCTTCGCCCGTAAATGACATCTTCTGTCGGCTTAAAACCCCCAAAATCCTGTCGATACCACGGATTACGATGTCCAGAACTGTCTTGAGCAAAGGCGTCCATGTCAAATTCCGGGGGACCCTCTCCGGAGAAGGGATTCCAAACGTCCTTTACCAGCATCTCGACAGCGGCGGAGGTTCTGGAGAGTGAGGTTGTTCAAGGACTTCAAGCCAACGATGGCAGTAACGACGATCCTAAGGATATTTGAGAACAAAACTTTGAAGTAATAACTCGCACCGTCGAGAGTCCGCTTTATTGTGACGGCACTGAGCCTTCCGCTAAATATCACCTGAGCGCGCTGCTCTAGCAATCGACTAAATCTTGTCGATTGTGTGAGACACTATAGAACAGATAGCAGGAAGCGACACTCTCCAGCCGCGGCTTTCACCAACCGTACATCTCGAAGGCGAGCCTAGGCCGGAAGCCGAACACATAATCCGTAGTGCGTTGCAAATTTGGAGATCCTCAACCGCACAGAGGCTACCAAACTCCGTTCCGTTGCCGAACCGTTCCGACATGTTTTGACCGGCATCTACGCTTCGTCCGGCAACGGGGACAACGGGCTTCAGGACTACAGAGCGAAGAACACCGGACGAGGAGATAGCCATGGCATGTTACAAATGCACGGTCATGACAGAAGAATGATTGGAATTGTTTCCTCCGGCCATGAAGACTAATTCTTGTTTCAGCGATATTGCATTTTGAGTAATCACGTTTTTGATCTCTACAGTCATGGCGGTTCCAGTCGATACAGCAAGTATCGAACTGAACAAGGATCCGTTAGAATTTCATACACCACCACACTCGGACAACAAAGTTAGAGATGATCAGAAGGCCACACTGTTCAACGACCCAATCCTGCACGAAGATCCTACCGGTATCAACGGTATCAAAAAGGCGAATAATTTGAAAGGCGTTGGTGGAACTCCTATCACCAATGGCGTCAACGGCATCCACGCTGAAGAAGAGCACAAATACAAGATTCAAAATCAATGGTGGGGAAAACGGTCTAACATCAAAATCATCGGCTTGGGTTTTGGTGTAGCTGGAATAATCTTGTCATACAAGCTGCGGAAAGGTCTCCAGGACTACACACTCACACTCTACGAGAAATCGCCTCAACCCGCGGGAACATGGTGGGAGAACACCTATCCCGGCGTAGCGTGTGACATTCCCGCCCACATCTACACATATTCATTCAAAGGAAATCCAGATTGGTCGTCATTCTATGCACACGGAAGCGAAATCTACAACTACTACAAAGGGCTCGCTGAGGAATGGAATGTCTACGATGACATCGTGTATAACCGGGAGGTCGTGTCGACTCAATGGGACGATGAGAAGTACATCTGGAACGTGGTACTCCGGGATCCCCGTACAGGCGGTATCTCCCAAGATTGGTGTCATGTTTTCCTCAATACCGGCGGTCGTCTGAACAAAGCTAAACTGCCCGATATCGAAGGTCTTGATAAGTACCAGGGATCGATCATGCACTCATCACACTGGGACCATTCAGTTGAAATCAAGGACAAGACCGTCGCTGTGATCGGCACGGGAAGCAGTGCCATCCAAATCTTCCACACATACAGAAGGTCGCCAAGAAAGTCGTTTGCTACATGCGCTCTGAGACCTGGATCTCACCACCCATCGGCCTTAGTGTAGCGCGGAAATTCCAGGCAGAGGAAATGGCCGAGGGAAGGGAAGAGAGCAATGGCACCTTATCTTCAAAGCAAGAACAACCAGAGAACCCAGCCGCCGTGAGCTACTCGCAGATGTTCTTCACTGAGGCTCAGAAGAAGCGGTTCAGAGAGGACCCTCAGAAGCTATTGAGATTCCGGAAGGAACTCGAAGCACAGATCAACCAGGCAACGGAATTGTTCATCCGGGGTACTAAGATGCATAACATGGCGTACGATGTCTTCAAGGCGGGAATGGAGAAACGAATAGGAACTGGTCATGAGGAGTTGAAAAAGAGGTTGATCCCTTCGTGGGCTCCAGGCTGTCGGAGACTCACCCCTGGTGACGGCTACCTCGAAGCCTTGGTCCAGCCCAACGTCGACCTAGTCCTCGAAGGAATAAAGCATGCCACCCCAACCAGTCTCGCCTCTGACTCCGGCAAAACCAACGATCTCGATGTCATTATCGCGGCGACGGGATTCAAGATCCCCTTCAACCCACACTTCGAGATTATCGGAAAGAATGGTCTCCGTATGTCAGATGCCTGGAACCCTGACCCGAACTGCTACCTGGGCATTGCAGGACCCCAATTCCCGAACTACTGGATTATCATGGGCCCGCGTGGCCCATGGGGTAACGGTGCAGTCATTCCCTCAATGGAAACTTCGTGCGAATACTTTGTTAAGGTGATTACAAAGATGCAATCCGAGGGAATTGTGGCACTAGAGCCCAGGCAAGACGCGACGGATGACCTTATGGAGCACATTGACGCCTTTCACGAGGGCTCAGTCTGGACGGACAGCTGTCGTAGCTGGTACAAGAAGGGTAAACCAGACGGAAGACCATGGCTCTGGTGCGGTGGGGCGTTCAGCTACTTAGCATCGATCAAGGAACCCAGATACGAGGACTACCATATCACCTACCAGAACCGCAATCGATTCGCGTATCTTGGAAATGGTTTGATGAAGGCTAATTACCGGGAAGAGTATGGGAGTGATGATGCGCAGTTAGAGGCTCTAGCGCCGTATATCAGGAATGAGGATACTGAGTGGCCTTTTGATTTTTAGTCGAAAGGCAGCAGCATTGGCGGTATCGGACGTGATGTGGATCGTATTGAAGGATCCAGTGGTTGAGGATCATGGCAAATGTTGGAAATTACCAGAAATCATATCAACCGCCATTGTGAGCATTGGAACCCGAAAGTTTTTGAAAATATATGCAGACTACGGACTTTCGTGTCATATTCTGCTGATCAATCCTTAGTTTTGCGATACTGTAGCACCGGAAAAGACCTATTGGTATAGAAAAAACAAACGAAGCTGATGACCGCCGGACAACCTCTAGCGCTTCCTCTATAAAATGTCCTTGTACAGAGCTGCAGCAGTAGGAGGACTCCTAAGTCTCTTCAACGTGGCAGACTTGCATTGTTGGAAGCTTGTGAGCCATATTGGTGGAAGTCATGGAGTTTGGTTGTGCTTAAAGATGATTTTGTTGTGTTTGAGACCAGGTTTGGAAGAGATACATCTCGAATTATGCATATACACAGCCAGGGGCATATTCTAACGTATATCGCCCCTTTCCATACATAGTGCTTCCGAGATGTTCCTTAGTTTATCACCTTCTCCTGTCGCGCCCTGATAGTCAGACGCAAAGCTCCAGCTTGCAGAGGCCCATTTGAACGCAATGAGTTCAAAAACTTCTGCTTGTTATAATTTGGCCCCCTTTCAAAGTGGAAATGGTAGAGGATCTTGGCGAGGAAATGCCTCATCTCGAGCATCGCCAGAGCGCGCCCGACGCAGTTGTAAAGGCCTGTGCCGAAAGGTATCCAAGCCTTGATATTGTGGTTGAAGTTCTTGGGTCGTTCGCTTTCGATCCAGCGTTCCGGAAGGGAGTCCGCGGCCTGGCTGAAGTTCC
The DNA here is from genome assembly GCA_016109495.1 of Phialophora tarda. NCBI lineage: Eukaryota > Fungi > Ascomycota > Eurotiomycetes > Chaetothyriales > Herpotrichiellaceae > Phialophora > Phialophora tarda. The sequence continues at coordinate 1,006,451 of JADWPL010000005.1, read as the reverse complement.
TTTCATCGTGATGAAGGATCCAAGGGCACACGTAGCACTAGACTAGGGTTAGCCAGATGATGATGAAGAGTTGCATCTGTAGGTCCTTACGCTTGTGCCGGCATGGACATATTTGCCATTGACGACCATGGATGAGTTGCCCGGAGGCGTTCGTTGGGTGGGCTCTGGAGCGGGCGGGAATAGGCGGAGTGCTTCATTGATTGCTCCTATCGTGTGAGGCACTTGTTCTGGACCTACGCATTGAAACAGATCAGGCCATTTTCCCCCTACACATTTTGGATGGGCAATTGGTGGGTTCAGCGTACCGATCTCGGTTCCTTTGTATTCCGCAGCCTCGTTCAAGTTGTCGACTTCTTTCTGAATAACCTTGTATTTTGCAGGGTTCTCTATCAACAAAAAGAATGTCATCCTGGACAAGAAAAGCCGGGGTTAGGAAGCGAAGTCCCTGTAAACACAGATTGAAAGGGCTTACGTCAGTGCAAAAGAAGTAGTGTCGCTTCCAGCCAAAATAATAGCAAATGCGTCTTGCTGCAATTCGGCTTCACTCAACTTTCCTCCTGCTTCAACGTCGTGAGCGAGAAGATGGGAGAAGATGTCAGCGCGACTTGTTCCCTGAGCTCGTCGAGCCTGAAATCGTTCATTGCCAAACTTGGCAAATTCTCGGGCTTGTTGTTTCATCTCCCGATCGACGGGGAGGTAGGGCACGATGTTTTTGCACCATGGTAGATTCATCCAGTTTGATCGCATTTTGAAGGTTTTGTGGATGAACTCTCTGTAGATGTGGGTTTTGCCTGACATAGATCGTGAGCAAAGTCTCAACTGAATAGCATGGCAAGTATGTCAAGATGATTGCCCTACCCCCTTCAACCATATGGAAATCCTTTCCAAAGCCAAGATCTCCCATTGCATCAAATGAATAGAATGATGTCCAGTTAGACATATCAACCTCTTCTGTACGGTAAAGTCAGTCACTATAGAAAAGATTCCTCGTTGTAGACGTACGTCCATTGCGATCCGCGAATTGTTCCACGAGTCGATCTAACAAGGCACCGAGTCTTGGTTCGTAGCTTTGCAATGAACTAGTGGTGAACGCTGGGTCCCAGATTCGACGTCTGATGCGGTGTTCATGTCGGTCCCTCACAAAGGTTACCGAGCGTGACTTAACCAGTGGTAGGCCGTCGTTGTGGTCTCCCTTCTCCATTTTGGATAACGGGCCATTGACCAGGAGGGCGTCGGATGGGTTGCAGAAGAGTAGATCGTTGGGTCCAATTCTGACCACATCGCCATACTTAGAGCTTGTAAGCGCAACTTTTCATAAACGACCCTGGTGCACTCACCCTCATATGCAGGTCGTTGACATACTCGTAGCATCGACCACTTCGATAGTGGAAGAAGTAGACCCATTTGGAAATCCTATCCATTATCGGACCCGGATATTTTCGAAGTGGATGGAGGAATAATCGGTAAATAACCATACTCATGGCCAGAGATCCTAAATACACTCCTGTAAAAATGGTCGCAAGTCTGAGCGATGCAATGGTACTGCTCATAGTGAACGCCTCACGAGCGGCGTATCGAACCCACACCAAAGTAAACAGAAGTATCAAGACCATGGAGAAGCTCGATATGGAGGGATGATGTTTGCGGAAGACTTGATGACTCGTTAAGCCCATGAAGACCGAAAACTTGATGACTTCTTCTGTAGGCGTCTTTCCACCAAGATAGCCGAGAATGCGAGGAGCACCCTCCATCTTGCTGGTCGGGAATGCAACAGTTAGAGTACTCCGGCCTGAACACGATCAAACCTCTATAGCCCAGTTAGAGTATTTTCCTGCTTTAAGTATATGTTGGTATTGCAGTTAACAACACCTGCTGAGTTCGACACAATGTAAAAACTCCGGCACTGCGCATCGGATTTTGCAGGATAGTCTGAACGGCAAGCTGAGCCGTTTGACGGCTCAGTGAAACTCTCGGCTCGGAACGCTTAATCTTGCATTTGATCTCATACGGCGTGGTGGAACCTCGAAAAGTTCAAGTTCTGTCTCTGCCCTGCGGTTTTCAGCATCCTTATGCGAAGGAACATAGGCTTGCTCGCTGAAGAATTTGTCTGGAGAGAAACGTATCCCTTTCACTGCCCGGATGGCTCTTGGAACCTGCTACGGTAGGAGTCAAATAAGCGGACTCTGAACGCTATCACCCAAATTGGGGTAGTCTTTAAGAGCAAAATCCTCGGCTTCGACCAGGACTTGCGCCATCAGCTCAAGGAGAGTAACTCCAAGGGAAGGATAGCAGAGAAACCTCGATCCTCCGGAATCTCCCCATGCACTGCTTTCCTCTAGATGTCACTGGCCCCAGGCTCCAGTACGTTGCGCGCTGTAAAATTCAAATTCAAAACTCGACATCAAAATCCTCTTTCTGTCATTGTCGGCAACATTCTCTAAACATTGTCAAGTCACCTTCAGGGTTTCGTTGTTGCCGCAGTGCCCATGCATCGCCTTCCACCACTATTCTACTTCTTTGGATCACTTCTGTAGTCTCGCTATTCAGGCCAAGCATGACTGTTCAATGTGCTGGTCCCTTTCTTGGAGACGACCTTCCCAATCGGTTTGAGAGCTTCCTCATCTTTGGCCTTCTCTATCCCCGCTCCATTGACCCCGAGGGCATCCATCCAGGCAGGATCGATGTTGTCGACGTTTAGGTAAAGGCTGACGTCCTGTTGGAGGACCATAGCTTTATTGGTGCCTAGGCCGAGGTATGCCCACATATTCTTTGCACCTGGACCCATGCGTTCGATTTCAAAGTCCTCATACCGGGGAGTCATGACGGCCTTGATGTAGTGCAGCGATGATCCTGGCCAAACGGCGTTGACACGACCGGTCTCATTGTTCTTGTACCAAGAGCGACAGTTCTCGAACCCACTCCTGGCAGTGCTCGTTGAACGCACCGGTAACATCCTGCCGTGGCATCCAGCTTTTGACGTACTCCGCTTCATCTTTTTGATGAGCTGAACCATATATAGGCTCACGTAAGAGAAGCGGTCCCCTCACACTGCCGTTCTCAATTGGCCAGCTTGGTCCGACAGGAAACCCAGGCACGGCGAATCCCAGGTAGCCTTCCGGGCAGATTTTCCATTTTTCCGCTAAATCAACGCCTCGGGCACCTACGATTAGGAATCTCGGCTTATATGAGACATCAAAGCCGGTTGCGCACACAATTGTGCCGACCTCGCGCTCGATATCGTCGACACCCAAGACGCCGGTTTCCGTGATCTTCTCCACCGCCGTGAATGGACGTCGACGTTTGGTTTCTGAATCGCACTAGATATCGTAAAAGAGGTAAAGTTAGTGTTGTCCGTATTTCCACTCCTTAACGTTCTCAAAGTATACCGACAGCACATGGAGACGTGTCAAAATAAATGACATACATCATATAACGATCACCAGGAGTGATTCGGCGACACCCGACGCCGAACGTGGGAGTGAAACCCCTTCAGTAAGCGTTCATCCCTGATGAATTCCGCCATACGGTACTTCAAGATTTTCTGTAGGTCATGTTGGGACCGTGAATCTTTGAAGAACCCACCCTAGACACCATTGACTTGGTCTTCAATGCTCTTTGCGTGTTCAACGAGCTTGTAAGGATCGCGAAACCCCTCCTTCTGTTCTTTTATATATTCATGATTGTCGCCATAATTGTTGGCGATTTGCACGAACCAAATACCTTATCGTCGCGTAAGTCAATGATAGATAAAGAAAGTGGTGGGCGGTGTGAGTGGTGCGAAAAGTGTAGGCAATGGACCAATTCGAAGGTGACAGGGAAATTTTCTTCTGAGACATGCGTATACCTCTGGAACAAAAGAGCTTGCTCCATGAGTCCGTGATGGAGAAGCTGTGCTTACCTGTGCGCCCAAAACATCCATGTGTTTTACATGTGGCTGCATTGTAGGTACTGTCTGGATAGAAGAAGCCCTAGAGCCGATCTCCGCCACACCCTCCTTCTTCCATTCCTCTTCCTGATAGTTCTTGGGCCATTGGGCGGTATGGATGATCTGCGTTCCATAAATGGTATCAGCCATCCGTATCCGATCATTCCTTGTTGGGAGGCGGATAGCAAAGACAGTGAGAAAGATAGAGGGCTTACCTTGCCCCTGAACTTGTCCATGCCCGCTATGTCGGCCCACTTGAAGTTCTTCAAGATTCCGGTCCCGTGCAATAGTAAATGGCATCTATCATCAAAAAGCGTCGAGCTCCCGTCGGGGTTGGTCCGTTTCAACTTAACCAGCCATTCGCCCGTATCTTCCTGCTAATACGCCCCAATGGCCTCTGGGTTAAAGTTCATGTATTTGCGCAAAATCCATACCTCGCAAACCTTGTTGAGGTATTTCCAAAATATCGGGGGCGTAAGAAAAGAAGCGAGGCCAGTCCGGCTTTTTGTCGTGTCGAGTCATCAGCATTAGGCTCTGACAGAGGGTGGCAGAATGAACTTACATTCAACGCGAACGGGTACGTATAAGCGTGAGACGGAATATCACAAGCACAGCCTACTCAGAAAGAGATTCGTTAGCTTGCATACTTGCAATCCGTATGAGAACTCCATTAATATCGATCAATGCGTCCTAGCTTGACAGGCGTTAACGTACCGGGATACCGGTTGTCCAACCAGGTTCCACCGATGTCCCCATTTTTTTTCGTAAATGACATGCTCCACGTTCTCACAGTGTGTTTGGATATTATAAGCGTTCAGAATGCCGGCAATACCTGCGCCAATCGAAAGAACTCTGATCTTGCGAATGTAAGGGCTGTGCAGGACGATATCTATTCAGAAATGCAAAGCTGAGATGAGTAGGCCGACACAGGAGCCGGTCTGGCTATAAATCTTTCGACTCACCAGGAATCTCATATTCTTTTCTCCTGGACACCTGGTTTGTAGCATAGCCATCAGTCGCCCAAACCTCCAACGCTTTCATGTCGACAGTCATGCTGGATTCGCCCCCGATTCGGAATGATGCCACAGGAACACGTTGGCAGAGACGAAAAGTTGTCCATGTTCTCATTTGATGTCCGCAAAAACTCTCGATTACACGTATTTTCCAGAGGGCCGGGTCGTGTAGTGTAGCGTTCTGGACTCGACACGTACTGCTTGTAGGTTCCTTTGAAATCATCGTTAGATCGGCTGCTCAGGGCGCGATTCTTGTAGTTAAAGGAGGATTGGGACAAAGACTTTACCATCCGTATGCAGGCCAGTTAGTCTGGCATGGTTGCAATATGTCTCTCTCCCGTTCTTGCAGTCATGGCACGTGTGGCATACGTCGAGTATAGGTTTGAGGCCTGCTCTTTGACCGACCTTCAAATTCTTGACCCGCTCGCATACCTTCACTATTACACCAGCACCTTCATGACCCGGGCATTTGACACCGTACGAAGACATTGAACCGATACCGAAGTCGTTTAGCATGTAGTGGATGTCACTGTGGCAAAGGCCTGTAACGTTGTGTTTAATGAGAACCTCTTCGGGCCCTGTTTCTTGTCAAAGCTGCGCTGACTTGGGGACAAAATTCGACGACGCCCCGATCCCAGGCACTGGTAAATCTCGTACTTCGACATGAAAATCGGGTCCTTCATTAACCACCACGGCACCTTTACAGGTAACCGGGATTGCGACTTTGAGGTCTAACATCGTGTAGTGTCTTGCTCTTCGGGATCGTGTGGTCGTCGGGAGAATACGTTTGACTAAGCATAGAGAACAGCCCGTGGGTGACGACGGGAGGCATAGAGGAAAACCGGGTCCTAACCTGACTTGAACTATATAGCAGATGACTGCTTACGATTATCTAAGAATGTACCCGGGCCCCTGATCTCGGGAGTAAAACTCCCTCCCTGAGCATCGGGGCTGTTCTCCAGGTGTGGGCGTGTCTAGGGATCCACGGGGCCACCGAAAGGTCAACCAGCATGTTCGGGATGCCAGGGTTATTTGCCCAGAGCCTCTGGCTCTCTCCAAGAAAATCTCTTCGCCAAGATGAGGGCTTGTCGATCAAGAAGGAAAGGAGCCTTACAATACCTACTTCAAGCGGTCCTTCGGAACGGAATTGCGGACCTTCGGTCTACAAGGACGTTTCCAGGGCTCAGTGAAGCGTACTAAACTTGGCTAGCATGTAACTCTATTCCGTTCCGAACCGCGCTCTGGACACTTTTTTGGACCTTTTCGATAATGCAGAGAGAAAACCATCGCTATATTACCATCCGCATACCGTGACTCAGTACCATACGATAAGGCAATCCTTTGAAACCATTGCACGGTGAAGCTACTATGTATCCTTTGTACTCCTTTTCCTCTGTTTGTTTCTTACGCAACAAGCCCAGAAGATGAAAAAAATGAGGGTGGTGGTGGTAGGCGCTGGAATTGGGGGGATTGCAACTGCATTGGCACTCTCAGCAGATGGCCACGAGGTGACTGTCCTTGATGGCCTCCTCGAGTTTTCAGAGGTATGTCAGAGGCCTTGGAAGCCCTGTGGACCATACAAAGGTCCTAGACTGATTGGAATCAGGTCGGAGCAGGAATTCGAGTACCCCCGAATTCGGCTCGGCTATGCAAATCCTGGGGCGTGGATCTAGAATCGGTCCCCAAACAAATCTCCCTTGGTAACCGCTTCCTCGACTGGAAAAATAACGTCCTGCTCGACATCTCGTACCAGGACTTCAATGAAAGGTACGGCTCGCCATATTACTTCTTTCACCGGGCGGACTTCCTTGCCACGCTACTCAGCGCAGCCAGAAGTCGGCCAAATATCAAAATTATAACTGGCAGCCAAGTCGTCGAGTATGACTGTGAACGCCCGGCAGTGAGAACGGAAAAAGGTCAATGGTACACCCCGGACTTGGTGGTCTCGGCCGAGGGCATCAAGTCGTCGATAAGAGATGTGGTCAACGGTGAGCCAATTGAGCCAGTGGATACCGGAGACGTGGCGTACCGTGTTTTGGTGCCTACGAAACCTCTTCTCGAGGATCCCGAGACCGCTGGTCTGGTGAAAGAGCCATGGGCGAGACATTGGCTGGGACCTGAAGGCCATGCTGTGGGCTATCCCTTACGAAACGGCGAACTCTTCAATATTATCATCGACATCACTCATACGACTGACAAGGGAGAGCCAGTCGGGCCAAATCAATGGAAAATGTCGGCGGACAATGCCGAGCTCGTGGAGAGATTCAAGGACTGGTGTATGCCTGTGCGTAAATTGTGCAGCCTCACCGGTGAATATCTTAAGTGGAAGCTAGTCGACTTTCCCAAGCCGTTAAAGAGATGGGCCCATGCGAGCGGAAAATTGGTCCTGCTTGGAGATGCGGTCCATCCTATGATGCCCTACCTTGCGCAGGGGGCGGCCCAGGCAATCGAAGATGCGGCAAGCTTACGCGCGGTATTGAGCTCATACGATAACCTACCCGAAGCTTTCGCTCAGTATCAAAGGCAGCGTGCGCCAAGGGCCCAGTATGTGGTGGAAAACACGCGGGTGCTCCAAGAATGGCTGCACTTGTACGACGGTCCTGCCCGAGATAGTCGAGATGCACAGATGGTTGGGGACCACGAAAGCAACCCTATATTCTGGGCTTACACACCTCGCAAAGATTGGCTTTTTCGTCATGATGCTGGTCGAGTGGACACAGAGGCTCGACCGTGGATCCCGAGCCTGCCGCCATTGCCACCAAGGGAGGTATCAGTCTACGAGCACACGCGCCAGATCGCAATGTCAACAGTAGGGGAGCATCGACTTTGAACGAGCTAATAGCTCTGTCTGTCGTGCTGGATACCATTGATAGAAAGGGAATTGCCCATTTTCGGTCTGAGCTCTATCTCATAGGGTGGTGTACTAAAATTCTCACATAGCGAGACCCTAATTAGGTAAAACTTTTCTCCCTATTGATTGTTTGTCACATGAGCTCAGTGGGTTCCCTTCGAGATAGACACAGACAACAATGCATACTCAATTGCTATTGCAGCGATCTCTTCCTAGCTATTGCGGCCTCATTGCTAGGCGCTACTTGTACCTACAACAATGTTCGCCGGCAACTTTCGCCGCACGGGGATGTTCCGACAAGCGATCCTCGAACCGTACATACGATTTGCTTGCGACCTACAAAGCTACTTCCAGCGCCTCCAGAAGGGGAGAAGTCTGAAGACGACGATGCCTAACCATCACCTGCGCCTATAGTCCGCCTATAGTCCCGCTGTTTTTCATGCTTCTCCTTTCGGTCACCTGAAATCCAAGGTGTCTCCGCGGACCGTTTGAGAAGAGAGAGAGTTCAGAGATCGAGGGGTGTGCTGAAGTTGTAGCGCCTCTGTCTTACCCCAACGCAACCACATGGTCATATTACTTGTGCCGAACAAACACTCAACCACATGAAGAGTACTATGTATGATGCTCGGCTCGGTTCGCTTCGGTTCAGCCAAAAGTAGGGAGGCACGTGAGGGAGGCTTATAGTTAGACAGGGACGACCGGAGCTTAGAGATCCCGGTGTCGTCTTCACACCCACTTCAATCCCACAAAGTTCACCCCGAGCTCATTGGTCCTAGACCCGTTTCCCTGGTCCCGTGACATGTAAACTACATAGTAGGACAAGCACAAGAAGACGCAGTTAAGCCGAGGCTTCCACAACCTGCCTAAACTTCCCTTGCTTTTCCTCCTCTGGAATGCTCTGTGCTCCGCATCTACCTTCCCTCACAGTATGCATTGGCATAATATGTACTGGGGTAGGCGCGGGGAAGACTGGGGTCTCGGGCCTTTGAGACGCTTGTAAGCGTTGGCAGAGCCAACCTTTATAGCACCCCCTCCTCGCTCCAGCTTCCCTGCTTCGTTCTTTTGCTGTATCCCTGAGAGCGACTGCTTTCGGATGCCCTCGACGGATACGAAAAAAGGAGGTATATAGGCTCATAGCCGGTCATTCTCATCCCGGCTGGTTACACCACTCCGTGAATCTTATCTGTGTCTTGCGGTGCCCTACAAAAGCAGAAACGTCCGAAGCAATACCGGTGCCCGGAGACTGAAAGATGATACCGTCGCATGACAACCAAACTCGATTGTCCGAGGCAATTGCCAGCCAAGCTCATGCCGGATCCAATCGCCGGGAAGAAGCTGTCAATATCGGTGCAAAAACGAGGAAACAGCGCCTCCGATCCTGTGCCGCTTGTCACGAGTGCCGCCACCGAAAGATTCGTTGTGATGGGGGGAAGCCATCTTGTGGCTCATGCGAAGCGAGAGGTCGCGAATTTTCCTGCTCGTATGGTCTCTCTCCACATACGCAAAAGCAGCGCGACTTATACGGGTATATTAACCCGGCTCAGGATCCCGTATTTCTAAGAAGCTAACCCATTCTCAAGCTACATTGATCGACTGGAAAAGGATCTATCCAAGTATAAGCACGCACAACATGTGACTCTACCGAACCAAGACCGTACAAGGATCTGCCCTACAACGCCTTCGACTCCGCAATCGAATCCTTCTACAGCTGCACCGAACCACCCTCTTTGCGATAGTTCCAATTCGCCATCAGACATGGAACGGGTAGACGGGTGCCAGGGCCGTCAACAGAGCTTTGGTTGTTCCTCCACCGTGAACTTCATGAGTCAGCTGCAGAAGTCTCCATCGGTGGCGCATATTCCCTTGTCGACCACACAGGAGGACCAGTGCAACAGCCCCCACACGGTCAGTTGCCACCTTTGTGATGTCGGAGCTGACCAACGCTCAAAAGAATCTTCGCTCGGGGGGATTGATAACGGAAGCAGAGGCATGATAACCATTGGTCTTACCCAGCATCTTCTGGACGTCTATTTTGAGCGAGTTCACTGTGTCCACCCTTTTCTACACAAGTCCTCTGGGCACGGCATGGAGAGATCGTTCAGTTGGATCAGCGACATTGAGGAAGTGGACGTTGTCAACGGATCCTCTATTTTCGACTGTACGCTCAATGTGGCCCTGGCCCTTGGTGCATTGTATTCCCCAGCGCTACCGGCCAATGTGGTTCTAAAAATATCTGAGGACCTTTTCCTCAGATCCAAAAGGGCGCTGAATTTCGACATTCTCGAGTCGCCCTCGATCGAGCTGGCTCAGGCCCTTTTGCTCATGACCCAATATATGGTGGAGAGATGCCTCTATGAAGTACATCATCTCCACATGACGTTCAGATATCTCTCGTTGGCCATCCGAGTTTTACGAGCCCTACCGCCTCCCAAAAGGTTGACCGAGACAGATGGGAGCACATATCGGGATGAGCTCGTAAGTCGAGTGTGGTGGGGTTGCATTTACTTTGACATGTAAGTTTCTCTTATACAAAAGCATCGCTAAGTGTCGTAATGATCTGTCTTCTATCTCTCTGCTTGACTTTTCTTTCCCTCCTCCTTCATAATTTCTAATATCTAACAACCGGCTGTCCAGAACATTATCGACGCACTTTGGTCAGCCTCTTCTTGTTCGTCATGACCAATACGACATTTCTCTCCCCAACTCAGTAAATGATGTCGACTCCGTTACCGACGGTGCAACGGCGCGGCCAACATATGCCGAAAATCCTTCCAGCAAGGAGTTCTTCATACAAGCTATGAAACTGTGCCAGATAATGCGGGATGTCAAATCTGAGCTGTATTCTGATGGGAACAAAGACCAACGCAGAGTTCTGGTTGACCTGGAAAATTGCAACTTCAGCTCGATGCAAAGACTCGAACAATGCTTACACCAGTGGCGTAGAAATCTCCCGGCTCCACTCAAAATTGAGAACAACGGCCTTCACCGCACCAAAGGTTGTCCCTTCAACGGGTTGGATTTTCAGGCAAGCTGCCTCAACGCCCGGTACCTACGCTCTTCTATCTGCACTCGCAGCTCTTTGGATCCACTGCTTGCATTGCTGACTCCTTAGTAGATTCCTATACATCTCGACACTTCTGTACCGTCCAAGCGTCTCTTACCTGCTGGAACTGGAATGCCCGGGGAGTTCTTATCGCACCTCATCTGAGTCTAGGATCGATAAAACGTCCTTCTGCTATGCCGCTATTGAACATCAAGCCAAGACATGCGCTACACTCGCCATGGATACCATCAATTATGCACATTCTTCTTTCGATTTGGACAAACCTGCCCCATTCCGGGGTTCAACGTACTTCCTCTTTTGTTCGCCTCCCTCCTCCCCCATTGAATTCTTGCGCTTGATAAATAGCTGCTAATTACTCTCGTTTGGCAGACATCTACAGTTCGATCTCAATTTTAATTGCTGCAAAATGCTGCTCCCTACACCGATCCCTGGACCAGGCAGCGCTCGATCAGGTGTGGAGCAGAGCATCAGAGATCCTGCGCGCCCATCGCATCCATGCACAAACCACCGAAATTCCCTTCAAATTTATCGATCATGTGGATCGTTATCTCTTCAAGAAGGAGGAATCTTCTGGTATGCTTTCCGTGTCTCCTACATGTTAAATGTACAGGCTAAGAATCTCCCATTAGATATTCAACTCCGCCCGGAGGCTACCGAAGCAAACCAACTCTCAGATAATATGGGTCAGACAGCCTTTGAACCTTGGGACACGTATCTTCTTGAACAGGATCTGGAAGGTCCGTTCCCGTCGTGGGATGAACTCGGCTTTCCTTGGCAGGAAAATGTTCAGGACATTGGGCGGGGATTCCAGTCACCACAACTTTGAATTTAGTGGCTATACACCATATGAGAAATTTCCACCCGTGTGAGTAATATTGTAACATGTTCTTGTCATTCCCTGGCGTCCTTTTCATTCTCCCGAAGAACAGACATAAAACCATTTCAAGCTTTCTACGGGGGACGTGCAGAGTTGAAGTCACTCTTTTCTACAATAAGAGGTCACTGTGACATTCTGGCATCTGGAAGCCCGTGGATCCCTCCGCAGATTTCGAGGCGCAGCTGTTCGGAAAGTGGCGACTTCCCAGATCGCGCCCTGCCTCCGACTGTTGTTTTCGGACGTAGCCAACTAATATCAGGGTATGAAAGTCCTATTAAAGTATTCCAAATGGCACCCAGGGTGCGGTCTATGTAGATAAAAGGGTCCGTCCCTAAAGGAAGTAGGCTGGGAATGCCCTTGAGCCTCATAGATCCGCCTGGTTTAGCCTCACAACCACTAACGTTGACAAATTGCGATCTGGGCCTTTTGAGTCCAGCTTTTGGGTTTCAGGCAGAGCCGAAGGAAATCGGCCATTAGCGGCGCGACTCTGATATAGATTCAAACGGCATATCGGAATTGCTTGTTCTGCGACAATAGTTAGAACCTCCAACTCAGCTACCAACGTGCTCATGATGATCATACCTTTCTGTCAGTCACGTCATCCTCGAAACTGTGATCAAAGGCCTCCTGGCCTTCTTTGTCACGTTGCTTATTCTCCCACAAACAGAGAAGGCGATAGACCAGCGTCAGAGCCGCTGCAGTACTTGCGCAGCAGATGACTACGGTAAAACCTGGTTTGTAGCGCGGAGCGTCTTTGTCATAGAAGGTCAGGGGGCCGATAACATTACCTGTGGTAGTCTTATCATCAGCAACACGTTTCGTAGTCCTAAGGGAAGGCCGAGGGATGCCACCAAAAACGTACCCAAACAAGAAGCGACGGAGATCCCCGAAGCCGTAAGAGATATTTTCGTATAACCAGCGGTATTTGCGATTTGCAGTCCCATCGACAACGCAAAAACGGACGCAAACCCTGTCATCAAATAGATTCCAATCAATAGACCCGCTCCTTGTGACAGGTCCAGGGTCATGCAGAGAATAGATCCCAAAATGGGGCCAACCTGACCAAATATCATCAAATACGTCCGGACGTTACGAACTTTCCAGGCTATATATGTACAGACGACGGCTGCTGATCCTGACACGAATCCCGCAGGTACCACCAAAAGAATGGACTGGAACGGAGTGAACCCTTACGACGCTATGAAACCGGCAGGAAGGTCGTAATCGGACCATTTGTGACATTCGTCAGGACTGTGATGGCAAACAAGACCCAGTATTTCATGTCCGTAAGGAACTCGACCGCTTGCCGCCACTTGAAATGGGTGTTTCGGACTCCGGTGTTGTTTTCTCTCATTCGGGCGATGGTGATGTATCTCTCTCTAGGAGTAAACCCTCGCTCTGATTGGGTCCGAAGGCAAGGTAAAAAGGATGACGAAGGCGGGGACGGCTGTGAGCGCGCCACCAAGAACGTACATGTACTGCTAGAGACGTAGTGAGCCTCCGGTTATGTGACCGAGTCCGTAGTTGATAATGGGCGCGATGCATGAAACGTAGCCTGTGGAACTATACCAAATTCTAGTAATGTTTATCAGCTCAGTGTCCTGGGTATTTCTACGTGGGCGCAATTTGAGGGAAAAAGCAAAAGGGAAAAACACGTACCCCATACGGAAGGCTTGCTCGCTCTTTTTGTACCAGCTTCCGACCATTATCATGAACATTGGAGAGACCCCAGCTTCGAGAAAGCCAAGGAAGAATCGTTGCACCCAGAGCGTCTTGTAGTCAGTGCACTCGACAGTCAAAGCCAGGCAGAGGCCCCAAAGAGCCACAATCGCGAAGGTGACTCTCTGATGGGATAGCGCTGCGCCAGAAGCGAAGCTGGATACGCTCCGGCGATGAAACCCAAGTAAAAGATCGAAGAGGAGAACGAGAATCGGTTTGATGCCATGAGGTCAAGATCTTGTCGTAGACCAAAAATTGCCTAGTACTGATGAGTGGCTTTGTGGTAGAGTGCACGTATACACAAAGAGGAAAACTGACCGACTGAGCAAGAAGACTTTTGTCGTAGAATTGAATGCCATATGTAACGAACAAAGGGCTCAAGAGTCTCACATCGATCTTGCGCAGGAGCTTCTTTTCTTCTTGTTCGGTCCATTGTCTATCACCGTTGTAGCTTGCCAGGACCCTCGTGGCCTCGTCCCCGTGGACAGTATCGGCCTCAACTTTTTGATATAGTCGTGGTTACCCCGTCATTTTATCCATCCAGAACCGCTAGACCCCAGGTTTCGGCTCCGGGCATGACCCTGGAGCCTGGGGAATTTGGGCTGACTTGTTACTGCGTCCGAAGTCAAGGCCCAGACCTGGAAACTACAATTCAGGCTCTGCGTCCGTGGTAAAACTTCGGGGATTATAGCATGCAGTAACCCCAATGGCCAAAACTTCACCGGTCCGGGTCGGAACCTAGATTTATCCAGCGGGAACTGACGCGTTCTTCTCCAAAGTGGCGTGTCAGTTTCCGATCGCACCCATCATTGGGGAAAGGTATACTTGGAGATAGGGGAGGCGGAAAATGTTTTTCTCGGTTGCCGCCTGAGAGTTGCTGATACTCGACAGCAACTTGAGAACGCAAGGAGAATTACTCAAGGTACATGTAATTGGTATTTGTCGGATCTACCTAGCCCTGTAATCTAGATTAAGACTCAACAAGTATAAGTTTGCGGTCAACTTAATTACAATATCGACGGAGGGCAGAGTTCTTCAGGGCCAATGGGCAAATCCAGCAACCTAGTAGCATTAAGTATTACTGAAAATAGTTCACTGCGGAACTGCGTGCATTAGCGACGAAAAGATGGATACATCAAATCAGGATCCAATAGTTGAACCTCAAAACTTAGTCTTCGACTCCCTGCTCCTCCACAACTACCATGGCCGTAAAGAAATGGAGCCGCAATAGTGCCGAGGGTGGCCCGCGGGAGTTGGATTCTCGATTGTACCGGTAGGGGCTTTCTATGTTAGAGCCGCTGCTCACCAGTAGCGAGTCTCTTTCACGGACGGGTCTCGCGGCGTGCTTCAAAATTATAATATAAGAGACGAAAACACATATCCAGATCTTCATAGTCGGCCAAGATCGCATTCTCCTACCCCTTTCCGAGTATTGTGTTTTTGGACAGACGGTGTCTTTCACTCTTAGACTACATTGAAGTTGCTTGATTCTCGCGCATCCAAAAGCTGTTGATACCTGCGGGATGGCTGAGTATGCACACATGAGCGACCCTGCTCCTGAATGGCTTGAGGTAAGTGGTGTGTCATTCTTGCAATCCCGTGTAGGTTATGTGCTAATATTAGCGCCAGTTTGTATCCAAGGCGCCGCCACCACCCCCGCTGGAGGGCGGTCTGGAGGCTCTTCGCTCACAAATGGCCCGAGGGAAAGCTGCCATGAACGCTGGCACTCCTGTGCCTCGAGAGAGCCTCGATACCACAGAGTTTAAAGTGCCCGTGCGAGACGGAGCTGAGATTGCGGTTCGATTTTACAAGCCAAAAGGTGAAAAGGGCCTTCCAGTGATCATACTGTGAGTGATGCTGCGACGGATTATTCAACCTACTAGAGTAGGACTAAATCCATCAATAGATTTCACGGAGGAGGGTTTGCGCTGGGAAACTTGGAAAATGAAGAAGGTCAGAGATCCAGCTTTTGGGGGATGACTCACATGACCGACTGAACCTCATTCTAGTCTCTTCTCGTACGCTGGCCGACAAGTGCAATGCCGCCGTGTTGAACGTGGACTATCGCTTGGCCCCAGAGCATCCGTTTCCTGTTGGCCTCCAGGACAGTCACGACGCCGTGAAATGGGTAAGCAGAGGAAAAAAACATGACTCCCTTGCAGACGAGGACCGTCCGATGTTGACTGGCTATCAAAGGTCGCTGCGAACTACAAGTCTCTTGATGTGAACCCGTTGAAAGGATTCGTGGTTGGTGGGTTCTCTGGTGGAAGCACCTTCGCTACAGTCATTGCTCAACTGTCGCGAACCGAAAATCTACAGCCACCGTTGACAGGGCAACTCTTGTCCTGCCCAAGTGTGATACACCGCAACGTCGTTCCGGACAAGTGGAAAGATCAACTCCTCTCTCTGGAACAAAACGCCAACGCCCCCGTTGTCGGCAAGAAGTCGGTGGAGATTTTTTCAAGTGAGTCTTCTACGTTTCAAAGTTGATTTTCAATACATCGTCGCTCACAACAATCATGGACAGAGCATTACCAAGTTCCAGATTGGACAGATCCACGCGCTTCGCCGTTACTGAATCCCCACCTGGAAGGCCTTCCCAAGGCATACTTCCAGATTACAGGCTTAGATCCTTTGCGAGATGAAGGATTCTTGTATGAGAAGCTATTATCAGCGAATCGAATTCCCACAAGAGTTGACGTTTACCCGGGACTTCCCCACGTATTTTGGAACTTTCCAGGCTTGCCCTCCAGCGCCAAATGGCTCCAGGACCTGGTAGAGGGGACGAGATGGCTGTTGGGAGCTTCCTGAGAATCTATAGAAGCCTAGAGCCCTTAGCTAATCAGGCCAAAAATGCGTACTGTCAAGTAAACAAGGACGAATCACTCGTGCCTGTGCCTCCACCTGTGTCTCGTCGAAGTCTACCGATAACTAAATAGTCCTAAAGTGGTAATCGGCAAAAAGCAGATTTCTTTCCCAGCATCTGTGAAGTCACATAGAGCCTATTGGATGTGTACATTCAGAAAAGATCAAAAAATCAAAGACAACCCTTATCTACTATAGGCCCCCCAATTCTCGTTGGAAACTAACGGGCTTGCCGTCTTTCTGCCCTGACACGGCGGGGAATGGGCCCTTGTTCCTGACCCTTCTTAAAGGATAAGAACAAGCGATACCGGGGATTGATGATGGAGTGTTCGTCTTCAAGTAGTCCAAGGCTTGAAGCGTGGAAGAGAAAAAAAATTCCCTCGCGAGGAGCATGCGGTAACTATATCCATCTATGCATGCCCGTGTTTGAATGTCGCCTCTTGGCACATGTGACACCGCGTGCTGGCACCACATTACTCATAGTACCGTGGATCTAGGTTTTCAACCGCAAGATGTGGTGACCTGTCTGCATCTGGCCTAGGATCCAAGTCCGTCGGCGTCCAGCCATGGCCCAAGTAATTGAACCGGTTCGTCTGTTCGAGAAGTCAGCGGCCACCGCCAATTGCTGGAGATTTGATGCTGAAGACCGTGACATGACCAGGTGACCACCGCCAACACGATCCAGCCAGCCACACTGAAGGTAAAAGAGGGCTAGAGGAGGCTGCACCAAGCGAAAAATTGCTGTGGGCTAATCGTTAGAGGTGTCGAAACGCCTCGAGGGCGTTGACGGGTTTGCAGATCGCGCCCCCAATCGCCAACTGCGGACAAACTGGGACGGCTGTGGAAACATCACCAAAAGAGAGACGAGCAAAGTGGTTAGGTATACCAGGTAACTTGATACCGAGAGCTAGCGTCCGTCAGGTGATGATGCGACTCGAATTGGTCACATAGAATCTACAAAGCGTAAGATGACTGTCCTTCACATATCTCATTCCACAGGTTATTGCCCTCGCCACGCTCATCATAGCACAAAAGCAACAAACCACAGGCTCAGTAAGACGGGAGAGGCAAGCAAGACAGAACCTTGGAGCACCATTCGGGCAGCCCTGGATTCGAAAGTGGGCCCGGGAGCTATGGTCGTAGCCTGTCCTGTGAATGTCCCCGTACTGGTGGTGATGGGTCCATTTGCTATGGACGATGTTGGAGTAGGCCAGCTCACAGTCAGTTCAAAGTCCATAGCCGACAGCGATGCATCCCATTCATCAGAGGCATAGAATGACGCGGTAGTAGTCACTTGGACAGCCCAGAACGTGAGATCCGTGAGATCCGATCCAGTGTAGGACGAGGTCTCGTAGAACCACTCGAAAGTGTGTGGATACCACGAGGGCCCCTGAGCGCTGGTGGTCTCTTCTGTCACTCTTGTCGTTGCAGTTGCTCCCGTTGCAGTTGCTCCCGTTGCAGTTGCTCCCGTTGCAGTTGCTCCCGTTGCAGTTGTTTTAGGTATTGTCTTCGTAGTTTGCGGTGCTTTTGTTGACATGAGTCCATCGGCGCCCAGAAAGACAGTACAGCTAGAATCGGTGCAGCAACTGTCGTGCGCGTAGCCAGCGAATCTGTAACAGTGGAACGGGGATGGACAATAGCCATATCCATCATCACAGCATTCCGCATCCGCGGCCACGCAGCCCGCGTGACAACATTGAGGAGACTCGGCGTTGCACCCGAAACCGTTGGTACAACAATTCGCCTCGTAGCAGCCGTTTGGGCAGCAGAGGTCGTTGGGATAACAAGCGGTGCTGCCACAGCATGTACCGGCCGAATCGTAGCATCTGCCATTGGCTAAGGGACATGTCAGAAGCAGAAAAACCAAGCCGGGCCTCACAGAATGAATGCACTTACGGCACAATTGACTCCCCAGACCGCAGGTAGTCCTTTCATGGAGAGACCGACTCATCAGCAGCGGGATTGAATCGTTTGTAGAGGCAGGGTTCGGTTTGGGAAGTGGTGCGAAGGGGGTCACAAAATCATCCAAAGGCGCCGCCGCCGCGCAGTACCGACAATGAGTCAGCACCAGCATCAACGACAACGCGAAGCTCCCGATTGAAATCATGGTTGTGTTCAGAAGATGGACCGAATGAGGGTGTTCAGCAGACCGACATGTCAAATACCCTACCATGATCGCGTTAGGGGGGAAGGGTGCCGTATTTCAAGAGGCAGACTGTCCTCCTCCTCCTGTGATTTCATCGCGCAACAGGATCTGATTCACTGACAGCCATGGGTTCAGAACAAAGACTATCGAACTTGGCGAAGCCTTTGTCGCTCAGCCTCGCCTGTCTCACCTGTCAAAATTTCTGGCACTGACAGCCGGAGTGTTCCTTGAATCTTGTTTCCGTAAGGCTGACTGACTCCTTGACGGGCTCTTTTTGGCTGTGACCATGAATCGAGCACAGCCTCCGGCGTGGCTGGTCATTGGCACGACGAGGGCTTTCCTGCCAACAGCGTAGCTACCTCCAGCGCCTCTGGGGAATTTGAAGTGGTCTTAGCTGCGTGCATTCGCACCAACATGGTGAGTCTGGGTACAGTATTTTGCTACTACTAGAAGTCCATTGCCACATGGGAGATAAGATCAGGATGTGGGCGCCTGCGCGCGGGAGAATGCCAAGAGAGACGGGCAGATTTAGATTACTTTCGCCAATCGTCGTTCGGTTGAGCCACCTTGCATGACCCCAGAAACGGACTTTTGTAATTTGCCATGGAGGCAGTGATTGGCACTCCGCCGCCAACCTGGAGCTGTCACAAACAAAGGTATGTACCATTCTTCTCAAAAAGAGGAGCTGAAGCGGCAGAACATGAAACTCCAAAATAATTAGGGGTCCTACTGTGTAGGGTCATCGTACCCAAGCGAGTTCAAGGGTTCGCAAGGGGATTGACTACCTACACGGACACCTTCGGCTAACTACACAGGCAATCATTTCCACTAAAACCCACAATCCCGGAACCCAGATCCCTCACACGAGTCACGAATAAACTAAAGCCGATATCCCGTGGCCTTCAGTCTGGCTCTCATGCCACTCACGGGGAACGGCACAAACAGTTCCCGCCCGTGCGATTGGCGTGGGCAAACCAAATCTAACCACAGTCGGTATTACCATGTTCTAAGTTGTACATCAATTTTGGAGCTGCCATTCTCTTTTCTTTTTGCTCCTCATGACCTCAAGTTCAACTCCGGATAATCTGGAACAGTCCAGTCAAACTTGTCCTCCCGCTTCGGCAGCACCCGCAGGATCATCTGGTCGATCTTCAGCGCAGAGATGGCCCACAAGGCATTCCGCACGAACCAAAGCGCCAGGCGGGACGAGGGCATGAAATTGGGCGACAACCCCGACGGAATCACCTGGTATCCGGCCACCGCGGGCCTTACCACGCGCTCATACTCCTCCAGGGCCGTCCTCACGTCGTCACCATGGCGCGCGAGTTCTCCGGCAAGCACATAGGCTCCGACGAGCGAGCATGTCGTTCCCATGCCCGTCATCACACTGGGACTGTACCCTGCATCCCCGAGCAGGACGACCCGACCCGTGGACCACTGCTTCATCTTCACCTGCGCCAGCTCGCACGCGTAGAACTCATGGCAATCCTTCAGCCCGCGGAGGAGTCGTTCCGTCTCCCAGCCGGCTCCCGTCATGGTCTTCGTCCACACCTCCTTCTGTCGTGCCACCGGTTCTTTCAGGGACTTTCTCAGCGTTTCTAGATTGGCCTGGCTGAACAAGAACACCTGCGTCACGGCGCGGTCACCGGTTCTGGTCATGATCCCCCTCCGACCGGGACCCATGTATCCTTTTGCAGTCGCCGTTTCTGTCTCGGTTCGAGGGGTGTCATAAAAGGCAGTGAAGGTCCCGAGGGATTTGAAGGCCTCGACACTCGCCTCCGTGCCGAATGCAAGGCTTCGCGTGCGGGATCCCTGCCCGTCGGCACCGACGACGAGATCATATTGACGTTCCTGCCCGTCCGAGAAAGTGACCTTCACGGCATCCGCACTCTGGGTGAGTCCGGTGACCGTCTTGCCAAATTCATATGTCAAGCCTCCTTCATCCCCGAAAGACTTTTTCAACCTTTCTCGCTCCTCGAGGCCGGCCTCGTAGAAGACCTTGACGAGATCGCCGCGCATGATTTCGCACTCGCTCGTCGACGCCTTGGCCATCTCCGATTTGAACTCGTCGGCGGCGCTGAAATAGAGGACTCGTTTCCCGTTCGGATCGACCATCTCCATCCCCGGCTCGACGATGGCGTGGGACTTGACGGTTTCCAGGAGAGACATCTTCCTGACGATCGGCATGCCTTGGCCTTTCAAGTCGATCTGGTGTCCTGTTGCGCGTAGAGAAGGGGCCCGCTCCACCACAGTGATGTTGTGTCTGTGGTCAGCACCCTGCATTAGAGTGGCGAAAGCTGGACCACCGACGCCAGCACCGACCACCAGGATGTTGAGAGGCTTCGAAGCCACGGGAAAGGCCTTTAGGGGATTCGTTGTCATGGTGAATGGACTGGGAGGTTCGTTTCAGTAATGTTCTGGGACAGTTTGCGCGGTGAATTGGACCTTGCGGGGGTTTCGTTTCAGCGATGTTCTTGGATAACAAGCGTGACGAAGGAGCAGCTACTGAGAGGACAAAACCATCTTTATAGCCCACCCAGCTGCAACCGTTCGTTCGTCTGCGTCCTCGTCGGCTCAGCTACCCATGCTCTCGGAGATAAAGCCTCGCGGGGATGCAGGCAGCCTCGCCCGCCAAGGACCGAGCCGGCAAATTCGACCAATGGAAATGAGACGGCCTCGGGCATTGGCGGCGCACACGGACCACCGACGCACAATCCGACATTAAGGGGGCGAGTTTTTGACGGAGTTTCTTTCTCATCTCTGGGTAAGTACTTCATGTTTCCCGTATGAATCCGTCGGAGGCGGTGGATCCACATCTTTGAGCGAGAAGAAAAAAATGCCAGAGCCCGATCTCCGGCGGAGAAGACCAGCCGTGTAGGTGGTGACTGACTCTCGCATCCCGGATCCCGGATCCTGAATCCTGAATCCCCCAGTATTTTTACTGACGCCATGTGGCATCGACGACACCACAGATCATGTACGACTTGTCGAAAACGCAAGATCCGATGTGATCGCGAGGTCCCTTGCAGCAACTGCGTGCGTGCCAGAGGCGGGGCTTCAAGTTGTGTGTACGAGAGATTCTCTCGTCCGCCTTCGAGTCCCCGACCTGATCGACTTGGGCAGACGTCTGAACTTCGTCCTGCACCTGGGCCGCTACAGTCGGACTCGGCTGGCCGCAGTATATTGCCGACCGGCCAGACATCGAGCCTGGCCAGAGACTTTCCGGGGTCGAGTCATGCGTCAGCATCCATTTTCACGATCGTATCGCCGCCTGAAAGCCACGAGTCTGAGCGGGGACGAGAAGTCGACTCGTTCAGACAAAAGATCCGACAGCTCGAAACACAGTTATCCAAGGCCACCACGCAGGCACCAGTACGTCCGAATGCACAAGCGGACACTCCAGACTCTCTCGCAGAATCGACATCACTGGTAAGAACAAACATCTCCGTCCATGAAAGCAGCCCGTCAGCCGGTCGGGCGAGCATCATCCGCCATATCATGTACAAGACGCGCCTCTTTGGCCGAAGCCATTGGATGACCGGGGCTATTCAGGTGAGTTCCCCAATCAATACTTTGGAGCTACAAGTGCCACGAACACTAACACCTTGGCTACATAGTTCCAAGACAATTTCGACGTCCTGGAGCCGTATTTTCGGGAGGAAATGGGACGAACGGCATCCAGTCTGAGAAGGTGCAAATTTCTGGCCAAATCGATCAAATTACAGCGGTTGCCTCCTTGGCCGACGATACTGACCCCGGACTTCCCAGACAAGGCCGTAGCTGACCGACTCGTCGAGTGCTATCTGCGGACTAGTGAGACGGTCTACCGCATCCTCCACATCCCTTCTTTCATACGGGACTATAATGCCATCTGGGTGGTAGGGCCGCCCACCGCGCCGGATCCTAACTTCATGGTCCAGGCCAAACTGGTTCTTGCGATTGGGGCCACGGTTTATGACGAGCAGTTTTCTTTGCGGCAGTCGGCTGTGCGATGGGTGCACGAAGCCCAGACCTGGCTGACGGAGCCGGCGTTCAAATCCCGACTGAGCATCCAGTCGCTCCAGACCGAAATGCTGCTCTTGATCGCGCGCGAGAGAGTCGGGGTGGGCGGCGAACTCGTCTGGATCTCGGCCGGCTCTGTACTCCGCACCGCCGTGCACATGGGCCTGCATCGGGACCCGACCCTGGTCTCTCGCATGAGCTTGTTCATCACGGAAATGCGTCGGCGGCTCTGGAACACGATCCTCGAGGTCTCTCTCCAATCGAGCATGGATTCCGGGTCGCCTCCCTTGGTCAATCTCGACGACTTTGACACGGTGCCTCCTGGGAATTTCGACGACGACCAGCTCATCACGGCCGACGGTGTGGACGATACTAATGCTCCAAAGCCGGTAGGCCAGTCCAGTCAAACGACCGTGGCGGCTTGCTTGCGGGAGTCATTCCCGCTCCGTCTGGAGATTGCCAAGTTTCTGAACGACCTCAAATCCCCCTGTTCATACGAGGAAGCTCTCCGTCTTGACACGAAAATGAGAGCGGCGTACCGAACTCTCTCCCAGACTCTCCGGGGATGGCGACCAGCGAATAACAACTTCTCACTCTCCGCGGTCGAGACCGGCATCGTCGACTTGATCATGTGTCGCTACCTGTCGGCCATCCATGTTCCGTTCTTCGGCCCTTCTCTGCATGAAGCGGCTAGCACGTACGCTTTCTCGAGGAGGGTGATAGCTGAGACGGCGCTCAAAACATGGAGCACCCTGCACCCTCTCCATTCCCCATCGTCCACGTCGGCACCTCTGCCACGGCCGCACGAGACGATCACGACGTTGCCGGAAGAAGACCACTCGTATCTCCAGAGGCTCGCGACGTGCTGTTCCGGCTTCGTCCGCAACATCACCTTCCAGGCGAGCTTTATTGTCGCCGCAGAACTCAGGGCCCAACTGCGCGAGTATGAAAGCTGCCTGCCAGGACCTCCGCCACTCCGGCAAGACTTGTTCACCGTGCTGGAGGATGCCCGATCGTTGATGTTGCGCTGCATCGAGGCCGGTGAGACCAACATCAAGAATTATCTCCTCCTCAGTGTGCTGTCGGCGCAAATCGGCGGGCTGTTACGGGGGTTGCCCAGGGATGCCTTTCCCCCCTTGCTCATCCAGGCGGCAGAGGATGCATTGACGACATGTCTGGCCATTCTGGAAAAGAACGCGAACCAAAACCGACAAGAGGATGCTGCGCTCGACACTGCCATCATGGGCCAAATGTCACTAGACCCGTCGACGGACGGTTTAGAGGGGTGGGATTTCCTGGTACGTCAATTCATGCTCCGGTTCCACTGATAGGTCACTGCTGACGGATCCGCTTCTAGTTCTCAGACCTCCAATTCGATTTTGGCCTGCCAGAGCCGGTGACATAGAGATTGAACACCATCGACGACACCCCAAGACGATCACTTCTGGCGTGAGGAAAGCACCGGAGCGGTACAGGGGTGCTGGGGAGCATGCCAATGCCATGTCTAGCCGGCCTGGACGGCAGATGTGCTCAAGAGACATGTCCAACGGGAGTGGATGGTGGTGGCATCGTAGCCGACGATTGCGCGGGTTCCAGTCTGTCGGGAGGAAAACAAAAAACAATGGGCAGGCCGAGCGCAGAATGTGCAGCATCCAGCAGCTGTCTTGGGATTGCTCCGCCGGAATATGGCGGAGGGATCTTGTCACACAGCCTCGGATAGCCTCTTGCTGGTACTGGGTAGTTGGCTCCTACTCAGCCGTCCCAGGACTTCACCATTGATCGACGTTCAAGATTCTTCAAATCGGCCATTCGTCTCATGTCAGGTTCAGTTCAGTTGTACCACCAAGGAAGCGCATAGTAGGGATCATGCTGCATCCACACGAGCGAGTAATGGGTCTTGTCCATGTACACGTAAGGTCCGATTGGCGCCAGCGCAACAGCAAGAACGAGACACCCCAGGAATAGCAGCCACCGACTCTTGTGGCTCTCGTCCACGACGACGACAATGCCGGATCCGAACACGAAAAGCGCGGCAGTGAACAAGGGTGCGTGCGTCCCGGCCAGGGCGGCGGCCAGGAAGCCCAAAGATCCGACAAAGAACGCGCACATCCACTTGTTCGTCCTGCGCAGCCGGTCCCGACCGCTCACTCGCCACCGGAGACGCCACTCGGCGGCACGACCGAGCGGGAGGAGTTTGGGATCTAGCATTTCGTACGTGATGCGCCCGCCCTTGAGGTCGCGACGGATGCGGTTCTGCAGTTCCCCGTTGGAGAGCATGTCTCGGCCGGTCTCGTCCACGTCTCTGTGCATGCAGTAGGCGAGGTCGAGGACCGCCCGCTGCAGGCCCATCGACCGGCCGACCCGGTCGAACCGTGAGTGCAGGAACGCGTCCAGCCACAAGGCGTACATGCCCACGCACCAGACCAGGAAGAGGATAATGAAGGAGAAGAGGACCAAGAAGGAGAATCCCCATTTATAGCTCGCACCCTCTTGCTGACAACGGCCGCGGGTGTTCAACTGCTCCAGACTGTACGTGAACTCTCCGTTGGTGAAGGTTGGGTCGGTGAAATTGTGGAAGGGTTCGTCGCCGTTCGCGCTCTTCCAGTAGTATCCAAAAGGCCAGTACCACCAGTCGGTCCCATTTGACCTGCCTTCCAAGATCCAATCCTGCTTCCAGAAGATCGGTGTGATGGACAGGCTCGGTTTGGTCAGGTTGACGAGTTGGCCGGAGTAGTTGAATGTGGTACCTGCCTGGACCTCCCCCAAGAAACCGTAATGGTAGGCATATTCGGACACGTGCCAGTAGAAATCGCACACGGGTTCGTTCAGAGTGGGTGACCAGTCCATAGTGCCGTCGGAGTTCGCCTGCGGGTATGCGATATCGACGCAATAATCCGAATAAGAGTATGCCTCTAACTGAGAGATCTCTCCATCCTCACTTCCGCCAGTGGTCACCTTGTAGTCTTTTCCGAGTGCTTCGTCGATTCTATGTGCATCATGGACGATGTACCTGATCAAGGTGAAATTACTGTACTGCACCAGGTTGCCGTTGTTGACTTCCACAAACGACCCGATGTTCACGGAGTAACCGGTCATGGCGCTCAAGATCGTTGGAAAGGCCAGGACAAAGCAAGCACTGATGATCATCCACACAACAACTGCTCTGGCCTGAGCGGTCTTGTTCTTGAAAAGATCCCTTGCCAGCTTGAGATTGGCGGTAAGTGAACCACTTTGCAACGTGACAGCTTCAAAGGTGCCATAAGATACCGGAGACGACTCCATCGACCGCACCAGAGCCTTGGAGTAGATGACAAATGAGATAGCGGCAAGCAGGGCCTGACCCCCGCGGCCGATAATTACCTGTGGCGGTCAGCGGAGGCTTCGAGTACTCGATCACGGATACACACATCCCAGCCGACATCGATTATTTTGGCCGTCGAAAACGAGAAGTCGCCGAAGCCTAGCGTAATCTGGAAGAAGCCCGAGAGCTTCCAGATATCATAGTCTCGAAATCCAACGTAAAAGCCGCTGTCCGGCTGGCAAGCGTTGCGGACCCGATAGAGCCTGTGCGATGAAATGATAGGAAGAATGGCAGCGGTAGCGCCGATGAAGAGGAGTGGGCAAACCAATGTATAGAATCGCCATGCAAGATGGCGCCACCTGAGGGTTTTGCAAACGGTTTTGAGGTCGGAGGAAGCTTCGCGAAAGAAGCCTTTTGATCTGGGAATGGCTTGTTGCCAAAACTCTCTCGACAAGCATTGCTGCAAGCGTGAAGAGATGTTGGACACCGCTTCCCCGGTGCGCCTTCGAGCATGAGATTTCAGCAAGCTGATGTCGGATAGGTTGCTGTAACGGCTGGCGCGTGTCTGGACACTCTCGGCGTCGATTTCATCGAGGTCGACACCGACGTAGCTTCCTTTCGTCGGGGTGAGCATCTTGTCGAGGCTCGGCGTCGATGTTTGCTTCGTGTTGAGCATACAGGTGCCGGCGCATGGGCGCTGGAGACGTCGTTCCGGGCATCATTGGAGATTTGCGGCGATGAGGAGCCCTTATCAGGCAGGCCTGTTGACAAGGGCCCCCTCGGTCGCTTCCATGAGGGCCGGTACGTAGAGCCCCGTACCCCGTGCTAAGTACAGCTCCAGATGAGACGCCAAGTCAATCTTTGTCACAACGCCAGCCTCGCTACCCTTGCTAGATGCAATTTTGCGTGGTAGTATGAGGGTCATGAAGATGCACCTGGGGCCAAGAAGGGGCCGAGAACCCGGTCCAAACCCGCCCGAAACCTTCTGTTTCACTGAAATCTTAGCGACTTCCAGTCGCAATGGCAATCGATCGAATAGCCATGAATGGGCACGCCGGATGCCCAGCAGTAAAGTGAGCAACTGCCAAATGATTGCGATGCTAGCAGACCTGCCCAAAGCCATTCCTGCTTGAGCTGCTCGTCTGTGGCGTTGCGGGCCCAAGAAGACCAGCTGGCCCTGGGAGAAAACACAGGAGTTTGAAACACCGGTGCGAAAATGGCGCTCCGACTGCAGCTCGAATGTGCGCTTGCCATTGTACCCCAGAGACGCAGTAAACAGTACAGAGTCACGGAATAACAAACCTCAGCATGCCTGCCATTCGAGGCCCCCGATCATCGCCGCTATCCATCTCGGCCCTTCGCTTAGGACTTCCTGCCCCTCCGATCGTTAAACAAGTGGCAGTCTACATTTGTAGCATCCACCAAAACCTGTCGGAGGTGCTTTGAGAAACATCCCTTCCATTGAAGATATAGGCGGCGACAGTTGGGCAGCAACTGGTTCTGCTGTTCGACATTGCTAGGTCACGTACCGAGAGCTCCATGTTCCTAGCTCGGTCCTTGATATACTGAGAGTCCTATACCTATATAGTAGTATGCAAGGCTTACTTCTGGCGGCCATAGACCTTGCTGTTAGCGACAGCCGAAAGGGCGTTCCATATGTGTCTGAAAATAGTATGCTGTAGAATAGTCACGGGTCGGTAGTGTTAGGACATGCCGTCGGTTGCAGCAGGATCCCTGCCCATGAAGACCTTGAACAACCTTTTGCTCACTTGAGGACCCAACCTCTTGTCACTCCACCCACCATCCTTGTTCACAGTTTTGCGGACGTCCTCAAGTAACAAATTGCCGTGCTTGTCGAAACCTTTAACGAGCTTTCTGATCGTTTTGAACTCTTCAACTATCCCGTACGCCATACTTGGAGTTACCCTCTGCACCTCTTGGAGCATCTTGACAAACGTGTCCTTCGCATCGTCTCCTGTCCGGACTTGACCACCGTCCATGCAAAACGATGCTGACTTAAGGTTGTACTCCAGCTGCGCCACGCGATAAGGTCGAGTGGCAAGGTGTTGGGTCAATGCAGATATCTGAGAGGCAGAGTCGGTCGGTGTCGGTGAATGATGTATCAATATCGGCTGATGTGCTAACTGAAGGTGCAGGAGCAGGTCATCGACGACATCGGATGTGACATGTGAGAGGTCCAAAGATTCCGAGAGTGGCTTCTTGCGCTTTCGGCTTCTGGCTTGCGACACAGCTGGCTCTGCATCCGCATCGGCTTGCAACATCTGAGCACGAACGCCTGCAGTGTATGCTCGGTTCTTTGCGTTGAGGTTCTTTTTCAGCCAGCTGCGCAACCCTTCAATGAGATAGACCGGAATGCAGTCGCCGAACCGTCGACGTATGAATTTGACATGTGCGTCAAGGTTAGCCTTCAGTTCTTCCTCCGCTCGCATGACAGAAGTCCCCGAGCCAGACCGGGACACCGCAGCCATAGCCACAAAGTCCCCAGCGGGCATGTGAATCAAAATATGCCTCTCCTTGACAATTCGACATCTGGATGTCGGTTCCCACTGGTCCTCTTCGTCGTTGTACGTCGATTGTACCTTGCGTCGCCATGTGATGATGTTGCCATATTGTTCTTGGTCAACGCCGTTGTCAGTCAGGTTGACCTCCTCATCGATATAGTTGACCTCGACCTGGACATTTTCCATGCGCTTTTCGACCTGGGTACCGACGCTGGTATCCTTGAGGAGGCTCGACATTTCCACAATCATTTCAGGCGTCGCATCTTTCTTGTTCGTTCGCGACTTGTTGACTTCTGCGAGGTCTGCTGCCTTCTGTTTTTCCTTTCCCTTTCGCTCCTTTTCTTGTGCCTTTCTCGCCTTTTCGGTTTCCTTGGCTGCCTCTTTGTCAGCCTTTGCAGCTGCCCTCTGCGCTGCTCTTTCAGCAGCTCTGGCGGCCTTCTCGGCTTCCGATAGCTTGGAGGATTTCGATGATTTGGTTTTCACAGGGCTAGAAAACTCAATATCGTCCACGTACTTGGTGGCTATTCCACTGGCATT
The DNA here is from genome assembly GCA_016109495.1 of Phialophora tarda. NCBI lineage: Eukaryota > Fungi > Ascomycota > Eurotiomycetes > Chaetothyriales > Herpotrichiellaceae > Phialophora > Phialophora tarda. The sequence goes on along the minus strand of JADWPL010000005.1, from coordinate 977,629 downwards.
GTTCGTTCTTGCTTTTGGCTTATGGCCCGCTTGTTTGCTTTTCTGATGCTTGCTTGGTTCTTGAGTAAGGGAGAGTAGAAGGTTTGCCATTCCGTTGTCGCGCTCCGGTTGTGACGGGCCAATGGTCGGGTCTCCAAGGTCGTCATCGAAGAAGTCATCCAACACGAACTTCCTGGCAGCCTCAACGCCATTCTGTCTTGTTTTCTTCGGTGGCAATGGCTCTCGAGCGGAGGACGAGTAAGCAATATCGTCAACAATGTCGATTCTGGTATTTTGCTTCAAAGAGTCTCTGAGAGAGGTCACAGCAGTTGTCTCACCCAGAACCTCTGTTGGGTCCTCATCGGATGAGAAGTCGAAGTTGAGTTCCGGGGTTCTTTCTGTGGCGGAACTTGGCTTTCTGAGTCGCGGCGAGCTGGACCCGGGCGCTGGGCTTAAGCGCACTTTCTTGAGAGGCCTGTCGTAACTAGATTCGAGCGTGCCAGCATCGTCAAGATCGTCAAGATCAAAGTCGAACGTCTTGGGTAGCGTTGTCCTAGTGATAGTCGATCTGGGACCAACTTTGGTCTTCACTGGGCTAGGTGGCGCACTGGAGGAAAGAAGAATCACCTCGACCATGGTGAGGGTTCAAAATTGACCATTTATCGCACTACAAAATCAAATCACGCAGAAGGGACAATAGCACTTGGCAGCACGCAATGCGGCACCCGCAGATCCTCCAAGCCGAAGACAGTGAAGGAAGACGCAGAGTGAAAACACTGGTGATTGGAGACTCATTCATTGTTGTTGCTGCTGGTGCAGGGAAAGAGAGAAAGAGGGGACGCCCGATTGGGCCAAGGAAAACAAGCGCGAGATAGGCAGTCGCGTCATCAAAGGACGACGCGTAAAGTGGACGCTAGGCGAGTGCAGAGGCTCACAGGCTTTTACCCAGTACTCCGTACTGTATATCCTCCGAATTCAGGTTCCGCTTCTCGACATGAAGTGCAAGGGCATTCAATCTCTACGTCGGCTACCTATGGTAGTTATTGGGAAACATCTTTAGCCCTTCATCAGTACCTGGATGCATTCTCCTCGCCCGAGCGAACTCGGTAGCTCTTCTGTCTCCTTGACCGTTCTTCGCCTTGATGATGGTTGCAAATAAAGCTGCTGCAAGCGCTGCAACAAGCGAAAGCCCAAAGATGATGTCCTTTCTTTCGAGGAAGGCACTGCGCTTGTTTCTGAGCATCACAGTCATTTCATTGCTGAGTTTCTCCGCCATAATCACCCTCGTGAAGTAGTGGTGGACTCTTTCGCGCCCCCGGTGACTGATTCTCTCAAGGTCTGCCGAGCTCATTCCATTCAAGACCTTGTCCATCACAGCGGTCCATTCTTCGACTTTAAACACGTCTCGCAGCCAGCCTGTCTCGCCTTCGACGATCGTTTCTAGGGGACCACCGGTGTTTGAAGCAAGAACGGGCAGTCCATGTTGCATAGCTTCCACTGGCACAATTCCAAAATGCTCATTGGTGGGAGTGTATAATAGCAACCGAGCATTGTTGAGCAGAGTCTCCTTAAATGGCCCAGGTACGGACAACAGAAACAGTACTTGAATCTCGTTGGGAATACCCAAGGCCGTGGGCATTGTTTTGGCAGTTGCGGCTGACAGGCCAAAGCCCTCCGCCATGTCGACCAGCTCTTTGTGGTATTCCACGTTCTCAGAAACTCGTTGGTCATACCCGCCAGCTATGATCAATCGGGTATCTTTGCGGGCAACAGGAGGGAGGTTGTGATATGCCCGTATAGCCAGACCAACATCTTTCTTCCGCTCGAAACGGTTTATGCTGAGGAGGATCTTGAACCGCCCATCCCACAATGGCTTCTCTTCCGGTTCCACCGGTAGCCTCGTCTCTTGGATATTAACGCAGGGGTATATGACTCCTAAAGACTTTGAGAGGGAAGGCCAGACCCTGGACGCGACTGACTTCGTGAAGTTGGAGTTGACAACGATCCTGTCACTTGCACTCATGCTCCATCCTTCAAACCAGTCGAAAGGATATCTGTAGACCTTTTTCAAGAGCCCTAACAACCCGTTTGTCCGACGATCCGCAAGCAGTTGATCGGGAAAATGGCAGTAGAAGAGGGTGCGTTGACGGCGGGGAAAGAGCCATCTCAGTAGGGGCACGCAGGCTGACAGCTGGTCGACCACGAACACGTCGGGTTTCAGATTGTCCAGCTCATTGCTCCAGATTGCGATTGAGAGGACGAGATGTATTTGGCGGAGGATCGCGAGGAGAATATGGAAGCGGTTTAGGAACGTGGGGGGGAACAGAGTGTTTCCACGAACTCTGACATCAAGGGTGCCTGTACTCACCAAGCTGTCAACTCTTTAGCTGTGATTGAACGTAAGCTGAAGCACAGTACTGACCATCTCTGGCTTCCTCGAAGCAATGTGTGGGGTCACAGTGAGATGTGAATATAGTGACCTTGTTTCCTTGCTCTTGCAAGCCGACGGCAGCATCGACAATCAGTCTTTCAGCCCCACCAATTCCGAGGTCTGGGTGGAAGAAGACGATTGTCGTCTGTGCTGCTTGCCGGGAAACATCAGTCTTCTCTGAAATGGACATCGCTACGGGGGCAGAGACCCAGAGTGCCTTACTCCGAACTTGATGAACAGCCGATTTGCACAAGCCAGTAAAACAAGTTTGAGGTCCGGCCTACCTTCCGTGTGCGCCTGGCCAAATCGGCCGTTCTTTTGTCCCACCAGCAAATCTTCCGAATCGATGAGATCCTCTTTCGCCCTCCCGAAACTGCCCCAGCACGCCCAGACGTTGCACAGCACATGCGCGTCATGCCCCAGACTTGCCTCTTGGCCTCGCCTCTTCTTCAGGCATCGATACCCAGTGCAATCCAATACCTCTGGGCGCCGCGGGAGTAATCTCCAGGCAGGTTAGCATTCCCGGCCATTTTCCAGGCGAGGAAATGATTGGCCGCGTTGCTGCTGCACGGACCTGGATTGCATATAGCGGGTCAAAAGTGGATATGGTATCACGAATCATGCCCGCCAAATCTGGAAGCCATACCAAAACTGTGAAAACGTACTTAGGGCTCCGGACGCAAACGCGCATGAATGTGCAGATTGTCCGTTGAGGTCAAGCTGAGGCTCGCAGACTACGTATACCTCCCTTCTTGTCGCTCTTTATCAAGTGCTTCATCGCCTTTTCCACCTTCGTTGAGCCGCACCTGCGGGTGTTTAATCGCACCTTCGCTTCTTTCAGCTGTGCAGCTTCTCGTTGTGGAAGCCGCGTCCTTCGTTCAAGTCACAGACTTCAACTGCATCTGGACATTGACTCAAATCTCTCGCTTCGTCTCTCTCAATCCCATTGATTTGTCCAATTCGATTCCTCGACTTCTACGGAGTGCCAGATTAATATTCGATTGACTGAACAAGATGGCTCAGGTAAAGCGATCAAATAAACCAATACAGTCCTCCTGACTTTTGCTGACTTGTTGAACAGCTCAGTACTGCCCTACTCGCCCTTGTCGCCCTCTTTGCCTCCTACGCGTTTGCGGTCTCCCCTCTAGTTGTTCAAGGTTCCGACTTTGTCAACAGTGTCGATGGCACTCGTTTCCAGATCATTGGTGTTGCGTATGAGACGATAAACCTCTGGCTGGAACCAATACAATGCTAATACCTGGGTGCAGTTATCAACCTGGCGGGTCGTCCGGCTTCAATCCCGGCTCTGGCATTGACCCGTTGAGCGACGCCGACGTCTGCCTTCGAGATGCTGTCCTCATGCAGAGACTGGGTGTCAACGCTATTCGTGTCTACAACCTTGATCCAGACCTGGACCACTCTGCCTGCGCCTCTATCTTCAACGCAGCTGGGATCTACATGATCCTGGATGTCAACAGCCCTCTGCCAAACCAGTCTCTGAACCGCGGCGCACCCTGGGAGTCGTACAGCTCTGCCTATTTGGAGCGTGTCTTCGATGTGGTGGAAGCATTCATGCACTTCAACAACACCTTGGGTTTCTTCAGTGGTAACGAGGTCATCAACGAAGATTCTGTGCCTGAGGTGCCGTCCTACATCCGAGCCGTTACCCGAGACCTCAAGGATTATATCGCCAAGCAAGCCCCTCGCGAGATTCCAGTTGGCTACTCCGCTGCCGATGTCCGTCCCTTGCTCATGGGCACCTTCAACTATCTATCTTGCGGACTGGGCAATGATAGCAGCTCTAAGATCGATTTCTTTGGCCTGAACTCATACTCGTGGTGTGGTGATGCTACATTCCAGTCTTCGGGCTACGATGTCTTGGTTGGCGATTTTGGTAACACCACTATCCCGATCTTCTTCTCCGAGTATGGCTGCAACCTTGTCACACCACGCCAGTTCAGTGAGGTTCCCGTCTTGTACTCTGAAGACATGACAACGGTCTTCTCCGGTGGGCTCATCTACGAGTACAGTGAAGAGCCCAACAACTATGGTCTTGTGAACCTGAACGACAACGGGACCGTATCAATCCTGCAAGACTACAACAACCTTCGGAAGCAGTACAACTCGCTAGATGTCGCTACACTTGAAAAAGCCAATGCTACCGCGACCTCGTTGACCCCACCAGTCTGTGCTATCAGCTTGCTTGCTGGGGCAAACTTCAGTAACAGCTTTGATATTCCTGCTCGTCCCGACGGCGTCGACGCCTTGATTGACAACGGCGTTACCGGAAAGTTTCCTACCGGAACTTCATCAGTTACGGATACCCAACCTTCACAGACTGTGTATGACTCCGATGGGCAAGAAATTACTGGTCTCGAGCTGAACATCTTACCCAACGACGAAAGCAACTTGCCAGGTAACAATACTAGTGGTAGCACACCGTCAAGCACACCTTCGTCGTTATCGACTCCGTCTGCTACCACTGGAGGTAGTGAGCCGTCGAACACCAATGGTGCCGCGAGGATTGGCGACATGACAGCCGGATCGCTCGTTATGGGTGCGTTGGCTGTTGGTCTCTTCATGCAGTGATATCAAGGTTGGGTGAAGAACGAAGTGAAAATCGGTGTCATACGCCATTGTCTCAAATCCAGGACACTTTGGTTGCATCTTCAGGAATGCCTTGGGCAGATTACGTTCTCTTCGATGGACATATTTGCGGAACGACTTTGCAGGCCGAAGTCTGACGGAACATAGACGTGGTAATGATGATTAGATGAATTCAGACCACGACGAAGACAGAACCCTAATCAGAAGCTGCAGTTGATACGGCTAATAGCTCTCAGGTCATGGCAGAAGAGAATGTTATCGCTGGTAGCGAACTTGTTCAGAAGAAGTTGCTCCCAATTTGAGTGTCATTGACTCGCCCGAGCAGGAAATTCCACAGAGACAACTTCGCTGTACTATTTGGTTGTTGAACGATCGAGGTCTGGAGGAGACGTCACGTAATTGAACCATATCCGACCCAAGCTTTGGCGGCGCGTAAGTCATGCGACACAGGTCTGTGGCTAATGCAGCATACAGGATCACCAGAAGTGGAAGAAACTTCTGGTTGCTGGTGGCATTACGAGTACAGAGTACGAGTACACAGTTCACTGGACTCGTGTTCAAAGTGTGGAGCCCCCGTTACACGACACTGAAGCTGGGTTACAGTAATTATGGACATTGAGCCGCACGTCTCTTGTGGCGCGTGCATGTTGGTTGCTGCCATCGCCAGGTCCGGGTTGGGATTTCTTGAATTCAGCTGAATCGGACTGTCGTTGCTGTGATCGCACCAATAGAATTTGAGGAGGGCCACTCCGAGCGCAAGTTCCAAGCGCAAACTGAGCCGCGTGTTATGTCATGACTGTGGCGTAGACGGCGTTGCAGCCAATCAAACGCATTCTCCAACGCCACTTGCGCTGTCCCTGCGTTTTGGGTTCGAGGGAGAAGCGACGCAGTCCTTGATCGACAGCCACACGAAACGTCACTCGCCAACTTCTGAGTTCATCAATGCATCAGGGACCAAGGCGCACGGACTGAGTTGGGACCTCTCTGAGCCAACTACAAAGAGGCGCCCAAGTCCCTTTCGTATCCCTTCGTTTCCCCCAAACACCACAACTTCAGTAATAGTCCCAATCTCGCTCACACGTCGACATCTACGCACACACCATGGCTCTCGGCGGTGTCATCCTCCGTTTCGGCCAGACTGGCCTGCGGCTCCTCGAGTTCGCTTCCGCAGCCATTATCCTCGGGATCTACAGCTACTTCCTCTCCGTGCTGGCCGAGAAGAACATACACATTCCCACCTGGGAGAAGGCCGTTGAAGGCATGTCTGGCGCCGCCGTACTGTACACCATTTTCGGCGTTCTCTTCACCCTCTTCCTCGGCGGGATTACATTCTTCGCCCTCATCGCCGTCATTCTCGACATCCTTTTCGTCGGCTGTTTCGCTGCCATCGCATACTACACCCGCCATGGCGCGAACTCCTGCCGGGGCGTTGTCAACACCCCTCTTGGGTTTGGCTTGGACAGCGAAGCCGCTCCCGGCGCCGGCGACTGGGGTTACGTATGCACCCTGAATACCGCCTGTTTCGCCATGGCGATTCTGAACATCTTCCTCTTCCTCATCACTGCCGTTGTTCAGGTTCTCCTCGCCCGCCACCACAAGCGAGAGAAGCGGTTTGGCCCCAGCCCAAAGAACAACTACACCAAAGGCACTGGTCGTGGACCATTCTGGAGACGTAACAGGAAGGTTCGGACCACCCGAGACGCAGAACTGGCTACCGGCGCCGTCCCAGGGGCGGGATATCGTCCCAGTCACGAGACCGGTATGACCGGATCTACCATGCACGGCGGACATGCTCCTTTCTCGAGCGAGCCGAAGTATGGTCAGCCTGGCTACGGACAGAATGTCCCCTACAATACCCAAGCGACAAATTACTGAATACCATCAAGGGTTAGAGGGGCGTTGTTCCAAGACAACGTTGATCAGAGGACCATTTGGTCATGGACACCCCATTTCCTATCACGTCACACCATACCCATCCGTCAAGTGTACAATATCGACAGCTCCCGCGTGGGGGACGGAGGATACAACGCGAACGAGAGTTCGCATGTACCACCAATACCAGCAGCATTCTTCAGCCAGGAGTTTGCATGATGTTACGATAGAACGTGTATGCTAGCTTATTAGCTGCCTAATCAAAAATTGGAAAAGTAAAATGTGCAAAGTGCTTTTTCATGACAATTGACGCCGCTTTCCCTTGCCAGCGAACTTCTACAGTGCATCTCGGCGGGAGAGGGTGACCGCAACAATGACGATGAAACACCTTGTGTTGTGTTTGCGACACATTGCATCATGTCAATCGAAGAATTTGGCGGAACTCCAATTTCCCCCACATTCCCAGTTTTTCCCGACGTGGCACAGGCGACGTCATGCAAGGCACAGATCGCCAGACACTCCTCACCAGACAGCCACCAGAGATCCGTTTCATGTCCACCCTCAACGAGCACTCGTGAGAGTGCGAGGTGGAGACGCCTGCGCCACATCTTTCGCCCTGACAGCCCCTCCTCCGCTGCCCCTTGCCGTCTCACAGGCACACAGGTACACGGTGCGATCCTTGTCAGGTACGGATACGAGTACAATGCCAGGACGGCAGGGCTGCGAAATGGTGGTCAGCTCGTGTTTTAAGAAGGGCGAATGAAAACAACAACGACACTGTATCCGCGTAAATGGTACGAGTACAAGAGGTCGATCCCGCGGGGAAGACGGCCTGAAGAAAATTCGGGCATTCAGATAATGATCCTGCTTGACTTCTAGGCTGCAGCCATAGTTGCGTTTTTCTGCAGCACCGCACCGCATAGCCTGATCCAAAGGCGTGAGAGTCCACAGTAAACGGACTCTGGTCTTTCGGAGCCGGATATGTCTGACGACCAGCAACCCCCCGTCATGAGCTCGTCCGAAGCTGACATCCAATCTGTTCTCGCACCCACAGGGAAGCACGGCAACAGCGAGCACATCCGACACAAGCTATCCAGCTCCGGAGTTGTGATAAGAGTTGCCGTCTCCGAGAAGTACATCGTCTTGAGCCTGGACGACAAGACCATTCATGTGTTTTCAGCAGCAGGGGAGCCTGCCACAGTGTTCCGAGATTATCCACAGAATGCCTGGTCGCTGGCTTTATGGGAGGATGCTCTCCTCTCGGGCGAGTTAGGTGGAGGGATCCGGCGCTGGGATCTGGCCGAACGGTACGTGTCACCGACTCGTTGGTGACTCGGTATGAGGCACCCAACATGGACGGACGTGACGTGACGTCTCATCTCATCTCGTGTTGAACCGACGCTCATCTTCAGTCTCAATAGGCACCTTGCAGGAAGTCTCACCGGCCATACAGAAACAGTGCGTGCCTTGAGCTTCATCAGCGCGACGACCGCGGTGTCGGCCTCTAGGGACACACTCCTGAAGATTTGGGATCTCGAGACCAGTACGTGCCAGGGCACGCTCTCAGGCCATGGGGACTCCATCATGGATCTGGCCATCACCGGAGACTTCGCAGTATCGGCCAGTAAAGACGGGACTGCCAAAGTTTGGAATCTTCGCCAGCAAAGGAACGTATCAACCTTGTCTGGTCATACTGGATCCATATACCGCGTCATCTGTCACAGTGACGGGCGTAGAGACAAAGTATATACCGGAAGCATGGACCACGATGTCCGCGTATGGGATCTCATCAGTGGAGAACCCCTGGCGGTCCTGAAGGGCCACGAATCACTAGTCACCCAAATCCGCACCAGCAGCTGCGTCGAAGGCGATGTTCTGGTGACCGGCGGTGCTGAAGGAAACATCATCACTTGGTCGTTGCAGGACCATTCAATCCTGCATATGTTCTCGAAGGCGCACGAAGGGGCAGTGACGTCCCTGGATGCACGGGACGGACAAATCCTGAGCGGAGGAAGTGATGGCGCCATCAAGGTGTGGGATTTAAAAACCGGGACACTGCTGGGACAGGTGGCAATCGTCACCCAGGCGGTATGGAGCGTGTCTTTTGGCCGAGGAGCCAACCAGGGTCATACTGCCATTGTAGCGTCCGCGCAGGGTTCCCCATTGCCAGTGGGAGGATATCTCGACGCTGTTCTTGATGTGAGTGGGTGAACCGTGCTCGAATTTCTGCTCATGATCCTCACTCCCGATTGCTGACCCGACACAGATTTGGCCGCTTCTTTAGGGAAGTAGTCAAGAAGGCCGCGCCAGTTCCATACAAAATAAGAAACCCGCGTTGCAACGTTGCGACTTCGTCCCCCAGGCACACAGGGAGCCCCAGTTCCGTCAGCTGGCTGTGATAGGGGCCGGGAACTTCGAGGCCGCGACTGGGATCATGTTCGTGCTCTTTTCCTTCTTACCTGTGACTTGAGAACGATCAACCCACTGCAGAACCGAAAGCCCATGGGCCCAGAGTCCGCAAGTCATGCTTCCCAAAATGGATCCATTCACCGACGTGCATGACCGTCGTCTACCGATTTCGGGCCCTCCTTGCATGGAGTAGTAGCAGTCTTCTGCAGTAACGTGGCCATGCTTACAGGTCTTATCCGGCTCGAGCCGCAGGTTGGAATGCTTCAACACCTTCAAGCTTTCCTGCTTTGTCTCCATATTGATCTGCACGCCATTCCCAGACGTGCTACGGCATACCAAGGACGAGAAAACCTGCACCCTTTTTTCCTAGACGTGCTGCGGCATAATACCAAGGACGAGAAAAACGATGGGTTCAGTGGATCCATCCGGTCGAGAACCAGGGATGCGGAAAAGCCCAGACTGGGTGGCCTCGAACATAGAGTTCGTGTTAATGCGAGGCGACGGTAGCTTGCGCATCGGTGGCCTCACTCAAATCAGATCGCACACCACCAAGGAGCAGCATAGGAAGAGACGCAGGAAAGCCGAGGTACGTTTGCTGCCATTGCAGGCTCGAGCTAACCTCCATGACTGACCAGAGACCTGAAGGAGGTGAAAGCCATCCTCCGCAGGACGCATGAGCAAACGGGGAACCTATTCTTTGGCGCCTAGGTCGATGCGTTGAAATGCCTGCCACATCTGCCCATCGAGAGCCAGCGCCCTGGCCTGTTGAACAATGTCAAAACGCAATGGTATGCTCCTCCAAAGAGAAGGTTGCATGTGGAAGCCAGCGGAAATAGTGGCTATACAATGCCGCTCCTAACGTATTACAATCTCTCTCTTTTAGCAGTCTCCTGGCCGTCAAGGGTTGAGGATCTAGATACAGTAGATGTCGCGCGGAGGTGAAAAGGAAAGTCCAGTGTGACCAGGTGCCCCTCCGTACTACGGCGCAGTATACGCGCCGACTTTCAAATGACCGGAAACTGCGGAATCGATTGACATCCTTGCCTCGAATTCATCACCACCTCATCTTCTCTTTAATCTCGATCGTGTTCCTCAGGACAGGAATCCTTCCTCGGCGGCAACAATCAACCTGTGCGTACGCTCTTATACAGAATGGGCACAGATGCAGAGTTCGCCGACGGGCATCATGTCCTTGGCTAAGCTGGGGATGGATGATGATTTGTTTGTTCATGTGCTTTGACTTTACTTAATTACCTCGAAATATGCCTTTGACAAAAATCCGACCTGGTGGTTTGGAAGGGGAGGCTAGCACCAGGCCGCCGCCGCTTCGGACAGCCCAGACAGATGACCTCAATCACTTCACGGCTACTCAGGATGGTGAGGATCTGAGTCTCGAGGAGCAGACTGCTGTCTTGCAAGCAATGACCTTAGAGTCACCTCCTGGAATCCAGTCGCCGCCTGTCACATCCCACGTGTCTCCTGGTATCGTCCAGTCACCTGCGAGCATTTCCACCGAGTTCACCTACCAGGATACTGCTCCATCATCGACTCCGACAACACCTATCACGCCCTTGTCTCCCTCAATCACGAACCCTGCCCCTCCGCAGTCGAAATTCGTGTCAGCTTTGCAGGACGTCAAGCATTTTGCGGGAGGGTTGATCAGCCACCCATATGAATCTACCAAGCACTATTCGATCCTTCGCCATTCATTTGGCATAGTCTACTACACTGGATCATCCACGAACCTCGCAATCACAATCTTCTCCGACCGTGAGCTACCGCCAGACCGAACTCTGTGGTTGCAGCGGAGAGGATTCTCGGGCAAGACTGGTCTGAAACTTGGAGGTCTGCTGGGTGCAAGGAGCACCTGGATCGATGTGACTCCGTCAGTAAAGGCCGCAGCCGAGCAGGTCAATCCCAATGATGAGCGGGCGTGGCAACGGGACATCAAGAAGTTCTTGAAGAAGGCTCCGAAAGAGCTTCGATCTCACCGGCCCCGTGAGACAGATATACTTCGTATTCCTTGTGACGCCGACGACGGCTACCTGAGGGTGGTCCTGTGCACGGAAGGCGGGAAACGGACGCTATGTGGTAGTCCAATCTTTCGACTGGCGTCCTCCTCTACGGACTCGAGTGTAGTCAGGGGTTCCTCGCTCACAACAATGCCGCTAGAAGCGGGCATCAAGCTTGCCGCAGCTGTAGGGAGGCAGTTCGTCACGGCTACGGCCGGTCCATATGTGAACACAGCACGGGAGGCAGTCACAAATCAGATAACTTCAGTCTATCAGCCGAGTGCGGTAGCACAGCAAGCCATGACCACCGCCTACGACCAAAGCGGAATCCAAGACCGCTTGGACAACATGAACGAACAGTACGATACCGCTCGTGACGGCTCTTACAACCCTGCCGACATGGAAGGATACGATGCTCTTGCTCGACCAAGTGTTATTGGTTCCGCATCAGGGCCACTGGCGCCATTTCCTGTTCGATTCCATGGGAAAGTTGTCGCTGGCACCGGCAGAACCAGGGCGTCATTGAATATGCCCACGGCGAACCTGACCGGCGTTCCTGAGGAGATTCTTATGAGGTACAAAGGCGTCTTCCTTGGCTGGGCGGCGGTGAATCTGCCAAAGAAGCTTGCTCTCGAGAGAAACATCACAGATGAATGGCGCCAAGCAATCATAACAATCTCCCCGGATGCGGACGGAAGAAGAAGTGTTGTTCACAAGAACATCGCACGAGTGTACCTGATTCACGAGTTTGGCCCCGCTGATTTCATCGGTGCTAAACTGTCTGTGATAATGATGGGCTATCTGCGAGCGATTGAAGCGCTACAGGTTGATCAAGAGCCGGATATCGAAGCACAGTTGTTTGACTTTTACAAGGATGTTAGCATCACGAATGCCAGTCTGGCTCGAGAGGCATGGTCGGTAGGAGCTACACTGGAGCGCGAGAAATCCAAGGCGTCAAGCCGATCGGTTTCAGAACGGTACGTGGACTTCAGGCAGAACACGCAAAATAAGATCGACCGGGTGCCAGTGCACCGACTGGGCGTGCGGACGGAGGGAGCGGCTTTGAAGGACAGACTGGTCGGACAAGGCGGAGTGTGGATTACAAGATCACCAATGACTCATGCGGCTACCACCTGATCGGTTCATTTTGGAGACGAGAGTATATTATATGACGGCTCAGCGACAGATCCCACAGGTTCTTCAAATCGCCCGGCAGAACCGCGCTGAATCATGTGCTGGAGCTTCGCCCGGTGAAGAAACCTAACATTTGAAGGACCACCTTACACAATAACAACCTGATCCCGGTGGCATGCGCTATGTCAATTGTCCACCTTGAAACATTCAGAATGGTGCTGGCTCGAGGGACGGCCACCTTGTCATACGCTACCACCGCCTCTTCTAGACTCGAAGCGTTCTTCAACGCCGTGGCCAGGTCCCACGCATCCATGAGCGCCATGTTCGCACCAGCGCCTGCAAAAGGGCTGACCGCATGATTTGCGTCTCCGATATAGATGACAGGCCCGTTTGCTGATATCGAGTGCGAGAACGGCTTCCGATCCATGGCATTGAACAGCAAGACTGTGCTCGGATCTGTGGCAGAGACCAGATTCTTGACTATTGGAGCGAAGAACGCCGCCAGATCCACCGATTCTTTCATCAGTGGATCAAGCCTTTCCTGTGGGATGGGGTATCGAAGGGGCTCCTTCTTTTCGGGACTACGGCGACTCAAACTCCAGAGCGCCGACGTGTCATCGACCGGCGAGACGAAGCATCCGACACCATCTTTTGCACCCACAACAAGTCCCCAGTCACGACTGACCGGCTTTGGTACTGCCTCTGGGCTGGAATATTTGGCGATCCCGGACCAGCAGTAGACACCGGCATAGTCCAGATCGTGATTCGGCCTCAACAGGGATCCCAACTTGCTGCGTGACCCGTCTGCAGCTATCAAAATATCGCCGCGAACGACCGAGCCGTCACTGAGCGAGACCTTGACGCCGCCGTCCTTTGTCAATTCGGCATCCGTAATGGCATTCTCCCAATGTATTTCCGCCCCGGAATCCGCGGCGGCGTGAGCGAGAACCTTCTGCAGAGCGTTCCGGCGGATTCTCATGCCAACCAACCGTTTCGGCCCAACTGGTGCGGTTGCCAAGCGGAGGAAAGGCTGGAAGTCGGGACTCCAGACATTGAATCCGCCGCCTTCTGATGCTCCGTCTTTCGCGCTCACGCTCACGGCCCTCACTGCGTCATACAGACCCAAGCGATCCAGTATCTGAATGCCACCTGCGTTGTTATCCGTTCTCAGGGAGAGTGTGTATCCTTCTCGGCCGACACGCTCATCGTAGCTATCTCGCTCGAAGATGACGACCTTGGGCTTTGCCACTGAGGTCGACGAGCCAGGAAACTGCTGTGCCAATGCAAGAGCAAAGGCAAGTCCAGCTATACCTGCACCGGAAACGATGATTGTTTTGCCGGAAAGGTAATGAGCGGGCGCTACTGAGGGTGTATGGTCCATGAGTGCGTTCTGGTGTCAAGGGTAGAAGAGCTCAACATTGTTCGCTGTTGGTCGTCATCTTCCTATCTGCTTCATTATATATTCAAATCGCACGAGGTCCCGAACATCAGTGCGACTTGCGATAGTCACTCACTACTCACTGACGCGGAGATATCGAGAGTTGTTGGACTAGCCAGGCAGAAGTGTTTCCTCTCTACACATATCTCGTATTCTAGCTCCATTGCACTTTGTGAGCAGAGCGCCCCTGGTACCGGATCCCTCGCGAGAGCGCGAATACGAGTACGGTCGGTCTGAAAGCTTCATCCAGCTCGATCTCGGCCGACCTGCTTTCCTCTTTTGTTTGAGCTTTCCGCCTTCCCCAGATTCGACGATCCGGCCTCTTCTCCTCTTCTGCAAGTCTTTTGCCCCTCACTTCGGGACTTCCTGATGCGGCATCCCGTTGCGGCAAACGACCACGAACGTGTGGAGAGCGTCGACTGTCGACCAGACGAACTCTGCGCGGCCTTCGGCGGGTGTGCTACCGACACAGCAATGGGAGGCGGAAGTGGAGATGAGTTGCACCATGGCATGACGAACTGGTGTCCTGCTATGGGGAACAGCACCGCAAGGCCGTTGATCTGACATCCTTCGCTTTCCCCTCTTTTGACATCTCATCTACAGTATATATCGTCCTGGCGCGCTCCTTTCTACCATCCCATCGAACTCAGTGTGTACGATAGCTTTCGTTCTTCTTCAGCATGACCGACAAGATGAACGCCGTGCGGTTCCACGGCCAACGCGACATCCGGCTCGAACAGATCCCCATCCCGACCGTCAAAGCCGGCCACGTCAAGATCGCGCCCAAGTTCTGCGGCATCTGCGGCTCCGACCTGCACGAGTACCTCGGGGGCGCGAACCTCATCCCCTCGAACCACCCGCACCCCATCACGGGCGAGACCTTGCCGCTCACGCTGGGCCACGAGTTCTCCGGCGTCGTCGAGGAGGTGGGCGAGGGCGTCGGCAGCGTGAAGGCCGGCGACCGCGTGTGCGTGCAGCCCATCATCTACGATGGCAGCTGCCGGGCGTGCAAGCGCGGGCTCGTCAACTGCTGCGACCAGAACGGGTTCGTGGGCCTCAGCGGCTGGGGCGGCGGGCTGTGCGAACACATGGTCGTGCCGGAGTCGTGCGTCAAGCCCCTGCCGGACAACATCTCGCTCGAGGTCGGCGCGCTGATCGAGCCGCTCGCTGTCGGGTGGCACGCCGTCGACATCTCGCCGTACAAGCAAGGCGACTCGGTGCTCGTCCTGGGCGGCGGGCCCATCGGCTTGGCCGTCGTCCAGGCCCTCGTGGGCAAGAAGTGCAAGAACATCATCGTCAGCGAGGTGTCCGGCCGGCGGAGACAGTTCGCCACGCAGTTTGGCGCACACCACGTCATCGACCCGACCCAGGTGGACGTCGTGGCCGAGGTGGAGAAGTTGACGGGCGGCGAGGGCGCCGATGTGGGCTTCGACGCCGCGGGCGTGCAGGTCGCCGTCGACACGGCGTTCCGGGCCATCAAGGCGCGCGGGACTCTGGTCAATATCGCCGTCTGGGAGAAGAGGGCCACGCTGGCCATGAACGACATTGTCTTCCGCGAGAGAGCGTACATGGGAATGTAAGTCGACACCTCACGTCAAACTTTTCTTTTTTCTTTCTACACGCTCCTTAGTTTGTTCGTCACTTGTGCGATAAAGCGCGCGGCGGTACAGTAACCATGTAGCGCGCTGCTCTTATGCCACGCCGTATGTGCTATGCTGTGTGTGCTATGCTATGCTATGCGTGCTGTACTGTGCTGTGTTTCGCTAACTCACCCGCGAATCCAACAGAGCAACCTACTCGCTCGGCGACTTTGAAGCCGTCATCAACGCCATTTCAACCGGTATGTTATGGCGAGTCGTGTCGTGTCGCGCGCGAGTTCTAATATTAATTTTCCAGGCGCAATGAACCCCGAAGGCATGATCACCAAGAAAATCAAGCTCGACAAGGTCGCAGAGGACGGGTTCAAGGCTTTGATTGAGGACAAGGAGAATCAGGTCAAGATTCTGGTGGATGTCGGGGCGGGGATATCATAGGTGCTCTTTCATAGAATGCTGTGTCATACCTAGGTAGTGGTAGGCAGAATATGGTATGATGTGAAATGATATGATGTGTATCATAGAATGCAGTATGATGTGATGTGTGCCATGAAACGCAGGATGTATGATTGTGATAGGAAGTGATGTGATATGGGTGATTGTGATACGTGTGATATTTAATATTCGATATTCGATATATAACATGGCATTGCAGTACTCGTGCTCATATCTAGGCCATGCATGCATGGGATCTTCTCTCGTGGGCGCCGCCAAGCACGAGTGTTGCATTGATTGAATAGACACGGGATAGAGGAGCAATGTACTGTACTGATATTTTCCTATATACCCCCTCCGTCCGTCCGTATGCACTGTATGTCCCGTTCGATATTGATAGAGAAGAACGAGTCACGCCCTGACGCTCACGCTCACGCTCACACTCACACTCACACTCACGCCCAACTATACATCAAGTTTAATACTCGACAGCCTACAGTCTACACATGGTCCCGAGTAGGCACGACACCCCTCCTGGACATAAACTCACTCTATTTAGGATCGCGTCAAGGCCATTCCATTCGCCAGGGTGATTCTGAACTCCATTGCATTGCGTTTTTAACTAACTACCACTTCCCTCTAATCTAACGCCTTGCATCTCAACATGTACAACATCAACATCAACCACGAGTCCAATCAATCCGAATCCGCAGATAAGGGTTGGTTCATGTACGAGTACCCTGGTGGCTGACGATAAATCTCAGATAGCTCAAATGCACTAGAACTAGAACTTAGGCCTCCGGGCCAAGGCATCCACGCCATACGCGTTATGCGTGCCTACGCATTACTCGGATACAGCACGCGGTCGAGCCAGTGATACTCCTCCTTCAACGTCCTGGGCGCGGTGAAGCGCATCAACATACCCGCACTGCCGGCCTTGTCGTTGGTGCCGCTCCCCCGCGCGCCGCCGAAGGACTGCTGCCCAATGACGGCGCCGGTGGTCTTGCAGTTGGTGTAGAAGTTGCCGGCGGCGTAGCGGAGCGTGTCCTCGGCCTTGCGGATCGCGTGGGCGTCGGTGGCGAAGATGGCGCCCGTCAGCGCGAACCCGCCTCCGTGCTGGTCGATCTGGGAGAGGAGGGCCGAGGGGTCGTCGAAGTCTGCGTCCGGGTAGACGTACGCGACCAGCACGGGGCCGAACAGCTCCTGGTCGAAGAGCGGGTGGTCCGGCGTGGCTGCCGAGTAGATGGTCGGGGCGATGTACAGGCCCTTGGTGGCATCGTGGGTGCCTCCGACGATCAGCTCGAGCTGGTCGTCTCTGTTGGCCGCGTCGATGGCCGTGGTGATCTTGTCGAACGCGGCCCGGTTGATCACGGGACCCGTGAAGCTTTCGAAATCCTCGGGCGGGCCGACCTTGACGTGGCTCAGCTCCTGCTTGATCTGGGCGAAGAACTCGCCGGCCCGGCTCTGCGGGATGTAGATGCGCGAACAGGCCGAGCACTTCTGTCCGGCGTACTCGAACGACGCGCGGATCGTGTGCTTGACCGCGTTGCTGATGTCGGCCGACCGGTGGATCAGGTGGAAGTTCTTGCCGGACGTCTCGGCCACGAGGCGCGGGAAGTCGCGGTACTTCTTCTGCCGGACCCCGTCGGCCACGGCGCCGTACAGGCTGCGGAACACGTCCGAGGAGCCCGTGAAGTTGATGGCCGAGAGGTCCCGGTGCGCGAGGGCCACTTTGGTCACCAGCTCGGCGTCGCCGTTGATGAATTGGACCACGTTCGCCGGGAGCCCGGCCTCGCGCAGGATCTTGTACACCAAGTAGCTTGCGTAGATGTTGGACGGGGACGGTTTCCACAGCACGACGTTGCCCAGCAGGGCCGGGCCGGATATCAGGTTTCCGCCGATCGCGGTGAAGTTGAAGGGGGATATGGCGTAGACGAAGCCTTCCAGTGGACGCCAATCGGTACGGCTGTGAAACAAATGAGCGTCGCGTCAATGGTTTTGGTGCGGGCGAAACTCACCCTGCTTGTCCCCGCTCGTTCAATGTCGGTTGCCGGGAATAGATCTCCTCTGCGTACGAGACGTTGAAGCGAAAGAAGTCCGCCAGCTCTGCGGCCGCGTCAATCTCGGCCTGCCATGCGTTCTTGCCCTGGCCGAGCATGGTCGCGGCCATGATTTCGAACCTGTACTTTTTGGTTACAAGCTCGGCCGCTCGGAGGAAGATCGCTGCTCGATCCACAAACGGTGTGTCCTGCCATGCCTTTTTGGCTTTCAGGGCTGCCTCGATGGCGGTCGAGACATCGGCTTCTGTTGCAGGGGCGTATTTGGCAAACACGGACGAAGTTTCGGACGGCATATATGTTTCTGCATTCGCCTGACTCGGCCCCGCTGCAACCTCCTCTCCATTTTTTATCGTCGGCACTTGGACGGGAAGTCGTGGTCGCAGTTCCTGCAACGCGGCGACAATCTTCTCCCGCTCTGGTGACGACGGGGCATAGTGTAACTAAAAAATGTTTAGCGGGAGCGATAATTGCCATCTCTGAGGCATTTGTTTCTTACGTTTGGCTCGTTGAAGGGCTTGGGAGTTTTATAGTTCCCCGCTGTTGAAAGCGACCTTCTTGCTATTGGCGACCTTTGAGACCATACACTGAAGTTTCTGGGTCGTGATGCTATTCGGCCACAGAATCTGCTGGTTTGAATGGCGGCGGCTTGTGTTGTCATTGTGGTGAGGAGTGGTCGTGGAGAGAACAGTATGCGCCGCTTGATGCACAGCTCGCTTCCGAAGCTGATGTCGGATATTTATGGCGGACACTCCTGGTACAGTGAGGAAGTTCGTCCATTTTGTCTCAAGAGTCTTCCACTCTAGTGTGTGAGGCCAAGAATATCCGATGTCAGGACCGACACGGGCTTCGCGCCCGGCTGCCTACACAGTGGCGGAGATTACCGTATGCCACGAATCCTAGTGCTCGCTGGTAACTCCTCGACGGCATCACTGCCGTTGTAAAGAGAGAGTTGTGGGTTGAAAATTCGAGGGAGTCTCGGGGTGAATGGCCGTGCGATAAGCATCGTCGGATGAGCTGCCGTAGTGCATCGGAGTTTCGCCACAGACAGAAACGGGCTCGCCAATCATCGGTGCCCCACCCGAGAAGTGGTCCGGATTGTGCGAGACTGCTTCATGCAACCGTAGCTAGCAACAGGCCGGGTGCTGTAGGCTTGTGTAGATTCGGATTTGATCGCTACTAGGATATCATGACTCGGCGTCCTCGAAACTGCTCGCGTATCGAGTGCTCATGCTCCACCGAACAAATATGGCAGATCACGCGGAGCATACGCTGCGAGAACGCAAGTCTTCGGGCCGGGTGGAAAAGCGCAGGCCATGCGAGTTACTTTGCGCTGACCTTTCACAGATTGAGATATGACAATACCGACTAATTACCCTTGGAGAGCCCACGACAATACCCAGGAGAAGGATCAGGCACGAAGTAAAACCGAGGATCCAAGTACTAGCGACACGGCTCGGACCAGTGGCAGACGACACGGTGGATGATTTTCCGGGTGATCGCTTTCTAGCTGAAGCTCATCCCATCGTCACGCGGAAATACCTACCCACAATGCGTATTCTGCGTCGTGCCGACTTCGACCGCTGCAACAAGTAATTCATGCTTCTGACGATGGGACCAATTATACGCAGAGTAAGTTAATGGTGAGTGGAAGGGGAGAAGAGGGAAGACACACTACAACCCGGCGCAGTCTAGGTGAGCCCGATGGAAAGGTGATGAGCGAGTACTGAGCAGCATTCTTTCTCATTCGCATCTGCCTCGGAGGGACGAGCAGGTATTCGACTGCCCGTTGCGCTTACGTTCACAGTCCGTAACACCCGAGCCTTTCCTGCCGCGTCGAGTTCGTTTCGGAGAGCAGGAATACTTGGAGGGTAGGCGTATGACCTGATCTAATCTCTTGTATCTCTATCCGCGTTTACATCTCAAGCCTTCCCTTCTCCCATTCCCCTCACAACCGGCTACGACTCTTCACTCCTATGCGATCCTCCTCTCTGTCCATCGAGGCCATCACGCTCCGAACCCGGGCCTTCACGGTCTCAGACACCTCCTCGTACGGTCGTCTCGGCCTAAGCAAGGCCACCGCGTCCGAAATGCCCGCCCTCGGCCCCGTAAATACCGCGGTCGCATACTTTGTACACGCCACCCCAGCCTTGGTCGGGGCCTCCGCCACCGCCAGCTCCCTCTGCAGCCGGATCGCCTCGTCCCGCCGCCCGGAGACCCACAGGTCGTAGATCCGACTCACGGCCTTGGGGAACACGTTCCCAAACGCGGCAATACACCCGGCACTTCCGGCGACGAGGCCGCCGAGCAAGAAATCGGACTGTCCGCCAAAGACGGCGAACCGGTCGGGCGGAAACGCGGCCGCCAGACGTGTGATCTTCGCGACCGACCCGCACGTCAACTTGACGCCCACGACGTTGGCGTTCTCGTGCGCGATTGCGGCGATCACGTCCGAATCCAGATCCAGCCCGTTCGTCACCCCGGGGAAGTTGTAGATGATGACGGGCAGCGGGGACTGCGACGCCACGTCGCGGAAGAACCCCCGCACCACGCCCTCGGTCGGCTGTTTGGCGAAGTACGCGGCCGGGAGGATGAGGGCGTAGTCTGCCCCCGCCGCGTGCGCGTCGGCGATGAATTCGAGCACCTGGGCCGTGGAGTGGCCGCTCACGCCGGCGACGATGGGGTACCCCGGCGGCACGGACGCGCGGGCCGTTTCGAGCAGACTTCGCCGCTCTTCGCGCGTCAGCAGCATCGTCTCGGCGTTGGTGCCTAGGATGACCAGGCCCGTGAGGCCCGTGCCCGCAAGGTAGGCGTAGTATTTGGCTTGGGCGTCGAGGTCGAGCCCGTCGGTGTACGGGTCGAAGAACGTCACGGCCGGGACGTATGTTCCTGGCTTTGGAGCCCGGGGGTGGGGAGCGACAGCGGCCATGGATGAGCTGAAGGTCGTAACACCAAGGCCCCGGTGGTAGAAATAATCATGCCATCGTCGTTTCCCTGTCGTTGTCTCTGACTTTTATTCATATCTTTGACCATGTCATCTGGCTGCACGTCTCGGGAGGCACAAGGCACGGAGCCACAGGTCGGACACGCTTCCGAGGCTTCGTCCATGGTTGAGAGCCCCGACTGACACGCAAGGAAATGGCTCTGTTAGGGGTTATCCGCCTCCAGCTCCGAGCCGGGGCTTTCAAGGAGAAATGTCTTCTGATCCGACATACAAGGGAGATTTGGACGCCAATGCCGGAGAGAAGTCCGCCAAAAATGCTTCGATAGGCACACCCGATCCGATCCAGCTATTATGATCTCATTGATCTGCCGTTGTCGGATACAGTATGTACTGAAATAATCGGTTTTGAAAATTACAGTATGTATACTGAAAAGAACGGTTTGGAAAAACCACCTCTGGAAAACCCTTGGCCCAGATTTACAGATCGGTGTCTACCGAAAGCCAGTCCAAGGCACTGAGATCCATGGACTCGGCGAAATTCACAAGCTGCTCCGCCGACAGCCCATCCTGCCAATGGAGCTCGTCCATGGCAAACCCGTCACTCGCGGCCTGCTCCGAGGGAAGCATGTAAGGCGGAGGAGGAGGCTCCCCGGACAGATGCGATTGAGGAGGGCCCAAGGACCGGAACTCGCGTTCGTCTTGAGCTAAAGAGCCACGCGGGCCAGCCCCGGAACGCGCGAGTCTGCCTGCCTGGTGGTGGTAGTGGGAGTGAGGATCCTCTTCCGTAGAGGAAACCCGGTTGAGGATCCCCTCCAACTGCTCTAGTTCCGACTTGGTCATCTGGGCGACCATGTTGCCTCGATAGATCATCTCCTGGAACACGGCGTACGAGCGCTGCAACCAGGGCGACGGATCTTTGACAAGGGAGGAATTGACTTTGGCGGCCATCAGGAGCGCAATGCCCGAAGTAAACGCCGCGTCAAGGTCAAAGGGGAGAAAGCTGACTATTTTTTGTCCCCCTAACGTCAGTTTTGAATGTCGACAAAGCCATGGACTACATACAGAGGGGCAATTGATATACGTACCGAGGAGCCCGTGTTCTTGCAAGGCCGACAAGATGGTCAGCATCTGCTGCGCCGAGTCGACGCACATCTGCAGCAGCATGCGGACGCTGCTTGACTTCAGCATCGCGGTGAGATTGGCATTCGACTGCTCGAGCCGAGACCGGAGGAACGAGAACAACAACGGTCGGGTGGTGAGGACGATGCACTGGTGGAATTTTCGGGTCAGCACGGTGCAGTATAATCATCCCATTCTAATTTTGTTACACCGGGGCCCGTCCTTGCGGTGCTTGATTTACCTGGTGATATAATAAGTGCAAGTAGGCGGATAGCCGTGAAATGGTATTCTGGGAGCCGTTTTCGAGAATCCCGAAAGAGCCGTTCAGTTGATCTGTCACCCTCGCGACACTTTTCAGGGATTCTTTCGTGACGGTCACGAATCGCTTATCCAGCCGGCCTTCGGGGCCGTAGACGGCTGCACGGGGGAGGGCACATTAGGATCGACTCCAGCATGCGACACTCGGGGGGGAAGACTTACTGTTGAGAATCTGGGCCAATATTCTGGACAGCTGGATTTGGATGTTCATTGCCGTTGATCTCTCCACTTGGCCCGCGAACGTGGGCAGTTCGGCGCTGATCAGCTCGTCCGCGATCCCCATGGGTACTCCCATCAGGGAGGACATCTGGCGGTCAAGAACGTAGACCGTCCACCACACCTTACGACACCTCTGCGCCAGGTCCGGGTCGACTTCCTGGCTGCGCATTTCGGTATGCATGCCATGCTCCAAAGCCATGCGGAGCGCTTGGCCGATCTGGAAATGTGTCAGGAGGTAATAGTACGATGTCAAAGACCAAAGGAGATTTTTAATTTACCATGCGGTAAGCCGCGGCGCGGAAATCAAGGCAGTGCAGATAGAGCGCTGCGCAGCATAGGACCTGGATCGCCTCGATCGGGTCGGCACTGTAAAAGGCAAATTCCGGCATGAGGGTCATGGCGTGGACGAAGAACTCGGCCCCTGGCGGCCGGCGCCCTTTGCTGCTCTGGGCCACAAACGCCTTGCCAAAGGCGAGGATGAGCAGGTAGTGGATGTACCAGAGGCTGGGCTTCCGGTGAGCCTGCGTCGGGTTGTCCCGGAACGCAGAGAGCTGTTGCATGAACTTTTCTTCTTCGAAGAGATGGAAGAGCTGGCCGCAGTGGAACTTGACGGCGCTGATGAGGTAGGTTGCAAAATCCACCGACGGGAGGGCCGGGGGCTCCGGTTGCGGCGCGGGCGAGAACGTCCTCGCTCCATCCCAACCCAGGTCGTATGATTCCCCTTGGAACAGGAGATTTTCGGGCGGGAGAGGTGTACGCATTACCTTTTCGTGAGTCATCGCCAGGACTCGTCGACCGAAGGACCAGTTGGACGAAGTCCCTAGGTAGACTAGCAGGGGGCCATGTGAGTGATTGACAGCCGGAGGATTGCAACTAGGACTTACTGGGCCTGCCGCTGGCGTCGGCAAAGTAGCTGGTGAAACCATGTGCCAACGGATTCATGAGTGCCGGGCCAGGGGAACTTCGTAGAGAACTGGGAGCCTGTTGCCTTGGTGACGACTCCCGATTCGATACTGCTGATTGTTGAGGAACGCTTTGTCGTGCGCCAGTTGCGCTATCTTCGACGTCGCGACTATCGTTGCCGTATCCAACTACCAACGGTCATCAGAGGTAAAAAAAAAAAAGGCGATCACCAGGTCCTACCAGGTTCCGAATGCAGGTTCCTGTTCAGATTCTCATCGGAGAAGCCGGGAGAAACAGGAGGGTTCTGGCCACGCTGTTCGAACGAGGCTATCCTTCTCTCGAGGCCGTGAATGTACCTTGCTCATCGTCAGGATAAGAATCGGATGGATGTGCGTCGGCCTACCCTCTTGTCACAATCACTTTTTGCGCGGCGTCATCAAAGTAACACGTGAGTCCTCTCTTTGTACACTGGTCGCACGGACGAGTTCCTGCGCATTTAATCTTCTGTCGACGGCACCGAAGGCAGCTTGGAGCGAGTCGACGTGTCAGCAATCTTTGGGATGATTGAAGCGGGACTGGGCGCTCACGCTGTCGCGAGACGTTTCCTGGGACTGCCATGACTGTCGCCAGCCTTGGGCTCCATGATGTCGAGCGAGAAGGCGTCCCGATATCTCGGAGGCTCTGCCACGTCTGGGCTGGAGTGTGATGGAGAGAAATGTTGGATAAGAGGCCGAGCGGCCAGACTCTCGGCCGTCCAGGCGGGGTAGAAACCGGGGGTAAACCCCCCTCACCTGCCCCCGGTGTTATGCAACACGATAAGCTCGCAGGACGAACGCCGTCTCCGTAGCTCATTTGAACACCCCTGCTGTGCCTCTGTTCCTTATCATCTCCGTCAATGCAGGGGTCTGTCATCGACCAGGGCGTCATGGGCAGATATCGCCAACGACTACAAGCCACCTACACCACCGGAAGGGTTGCCGGTGCCTTATCAGGACGTCGTCGCTTGGTGCCACGCTAATCTCACAAAGGCCATTCCCGAGCCTCGAACCCACGACCTGATGGACTGTCAGCTACAGGATTGCAGCACTCACTCCGATAGATCGTCTATCTCATGATGGCCTGGGCCTTGCTTCGAAACCATGGTCGATATCAACCTCAGCGGTATAAAGGATGGAGGTGGCACCATCAATCCTCCAAGCCTCGCCTGGCACGCTCAAAAGCCTCCTTCTTGATACAGTCCACCGATTTGGCCCCCGAATTCCATTGCCCTCACGATGGGCAACACGATGACGCCTGAGACCAAACATCTCGACGAGAAGACGAGCTCCAAAGAGGAGGATGCTCTCCAGACAGTGCCGAGCGTCGGCGACGCAACCTTGACCGAGCTCGACGAGAATCGAAACGGGCAATTCCATCGTTCGTTCACGCCTCGCCAGGTCCACGTATGTGCATAACTCCTTCCTCTAGGTCTGTTGTTGTGTGCGTTGACACTTTCTTACACAGATCATCTCTCTCGGTTCCAATATCGGTAGCGGTCTCTTCATCGCCACCGGCAAGGCTCTAGCAACAGGGGGTCCTGGCAACATGGTCATCGCATACCTGATGGTTTGCAGCTGCGTGTGGGCTGTTTTGCAATCATTGTCAGAGATGACCATAGCCTTCCCGGTCTCTGGAAACTACATCGACTACGCCGACCGATGGGTTGATCCGGCCCTCGCCTTCGGAGCGGGCTTTGCGGAGTGGCTCGGTTGGACTGCCATCGTTGCTGCTGAAGCTGGCTTTTTCAACGTCTTGGTCCAATACTGGGCAGAAGGTTCCTTCCCTCAAGCGGCAACGAGTAGGAACTACGTCTACATGTTGCTCGTATTATGCTAACCTTCTCTCCTAGTCACCATCTTCCTCGTGGCGTGCATGGTCATCTTTCTCCTTCCGAACACGGTCTTCGCTTGGTTCGAATATGTCACCTCCCTCATCAAGATCTTTCTTTTCCTTCTCATCATCACGCTGTCGCTGGCCCTGACACTTGGAGCGGGACCCAAAGGCTATGTCCACCACGGAGAGACGTGGACCGAACACCCTGCGTTTTTGAACGGCTTTTCCGTGAGTAAAAGCATCGACTCTGTGTATTTTAGCCTGTGCTAACGTCTCAGGGGTTTGCAAACGCCGCTCTGCTCGCGACATGGGCGGTTGGGGACCAAGTCTTCATCGGCATCATCGGCGGCGAGGCCAAGAATCCGCGATACTCGATGGCCCATGCGACGAAACTGGTGCCGTTCCGTGTCAACTTCATCTACATGGTCAGCATCATCTTCATCACCATTCTGGTCCCGTCCAACGATGACCGACTCCTGGGCGGATCTGGCGTCGCGGCCTCCCCGTTCGTGATTGCGATCCAGGATTCTGGCATTCCGGGCATCGCTTCCCTTCTCAACGCTGGCATGATGTGTGGCGTTCTTGCCATCGCGGCCGAGAGCGTCTACCTCTCCTCGCGCATCCTCAGAACCATGGCAAACCAGCGGTTGGTCCCGGAACGTCTGGCGCGAGTGGACAGCAAGGGCCGACCCAGACTGGCTCTCCTGCTGACCTGCCTCACGGCCACATTCTTGGGCTATATTCAATTGAGCTGTGAGTGGTGATTCCGTCCTTCCATTCGGCAGAACCCAAGTGAACTGACTCAACTGATTCGAACAGCTGGTGGACTTACCGCGTTGAACTGGCTGGTCTCCTTGACGAGTGCCTCGTTCTTCTCCAACTGGATCATCATCGCCTTTACCAACTGGCGATTCCACTGTGCGCTCAAGGCGCAGAAAGACCCCCTCTTCACCGAGATCTATGCGTGGAAGTCATCTCTGTGGCCGTTGGCACCTGCCTGGCTCATGCTGATCTCGGTCTTTCTGCTGGTCTGTTGCCTCGCCGCTGGCATCAATCCAATTGTAAGCAATCTCTTTCCACCGCTCGATGGGTCCTCCTTGCATGGCCGAATCCCGGCAGCGGCACTCAAGATACTGTACTGACCTTCCTCGCTCATTTAGGGCGATGCCGGATTCACGGCCTACAACTTTTTCCAGTACATGATCGGTGTGCTGGTGATCGTGGGATTCACCATCGCATACAAGCTGATTCTCCGGACGCCCTGGCGTGACCCCAAACTTGCCGACTGCTACACCGGCCGGAGACCTTTGAGTGTTGAAGACATCAACCAGCTAGACAACTACTACCGGATGAGCACATGGAGGAGATTCCTTACCTATGTACAGTTGTGGTAACTCTAGAGCGTGGACTACTACCGGATGAGCACATGGAGGAGATTCCTCACCTATGTACAGTTGTGGTAACTCTGGATCGTGGCCTGTGGTTGGACTGTATGTGGTTGTATATGTGAAGAATACAAACTCGCTAGTTACCATGCAAGACCTCCCTCCTCACTTTGCTCATGCCGCCATTTAAGGCTCTCAGACTATACCATCTTCGCGCAAAGGTTCTGGAAACGCATCTCGCCCGAGCATCCTTAGGCGGCAAACGTCTTCTTAGTCATGGCATGGACATACTTTTATCAGTACTTTACGAACAACCGCTTAATCACCCATTCATCTTCTCCGGGCAGCGGATCTTGGACCAAGAGCGCCCAAATCCCTCCCACACCCCGAGGCCCTATCAAGGCCTTCCTCACCCTTCTTGAGCTGGGTATTCCAAAGGGCGGCGTCGTGGCAATTGACGGATTCAATGGCAAGTCTCGCCAACTGGACTCGGCGTCGACGATTTGCAAATCGGCTATTAGCGGCGGCGCGGTCAGGGGGGTCAGCCCGGGCTGGTCTTCTTGACCTCGAGGCAGAGTCGGCGACGGCTCGAATAGGGAGAGTTCGAACTTTCCCTCGGCGTTGATGGATGCAGAGGCCAGATGGCCGCTGAGGGCAATCGACTCGCCAGGGGTGAGCCCGTCTGCCGCCGTCGTGTACGGGGAAGACAGGTCGTGCTTCTGGACATCATCATCGTCCTTCACCTTCTGTTCCTCCGCGTCCTTTTCTTCTTCTTCTTCCTCTCCACCTTCTTCCATTGCGATGATCCGTGAAGCCACGGCAGCAACCGCTTCGGCATGCCACAAATTCTCTCGCCGTCGCTTTACCTGGTCTTTCCGCAGCAAGGCCAGCGCTGCTCGTCGCAGGACCGGGTGCCGGCATCTGATGGCAGTCCAGTACAGTGGCGCGATGACCTCGGTCTCGAAGCTAAACATGTACTCGCCACCAGCAGCACTTGTGCTATACGCACTGCTCTTCCCGCCGCTCTGTGGTCGCTGTATCATCCCGTCGATGGCGGCACCTCCGTGGGCTATAATGGTCGAGAACGAGCCAAGGCGGGAATCGAATGCCTCGTCACTCGGTTCGGGCCCCAGGTCGACCCAGAGCTTGAGCGCTTCACGATACATCCGAAGCAGAGGAATCGTCCTGGACGGTTGGGCCGGCGGCGGCAAGCTGATGACCAAGGTTGTGAACGCGACATCCCACTGCTCCAGTGCGGTGAGAAGTTGCTGCCGGGTCGTTTGCAGTGACTCTGCGCAGGGGGTGTCGAAGATCTTGTAATACTGCGCGGTGGCAGCATTTAAATAAGGCACGGCCGCGTCAGCCAAGTGATACAGCTGATCTCGAGCGTGTTCAATAGATGTTAATCCGGTATCAGCTACCAGCAAGGCAGACACTGGTGGTGTTGATGATTGTGCTCGACAAAAGTCCGGGATGGGTGGAGGAATTCTGCCGAATAAAAAGGACGGAAGGCTCAGTCTCGTGTACATGGGCACCAGGTAGCGTTTGAGCATGCTCAACATGTTCGGGTTCGCGTCTTGCGGGATGCTGGCGAGCATTTTCCTGCCCTGTTCGATATGCATGTGGGATTCCATCTCATTCCCTCTCAGAAACTCGATGCAGATGAAGAGCACGCACGCTATTAGCGGGGTCATGCCTGTGGACATGCCGACTTCGTCCGGGCTAGGCTTCCACGACCGAAGAGCGTGGATGGCCTTTCCATATTCGATGAGGCCAAGTCTCTCATCAAGTGTCGCAACAGCGTGTCGTCGAGGCTGTGGCCCGTCAGGATGAGGTGCCTTGATGGCGTGTAAGTGAAACCTGCTGACTGCCAGTACGGCATGTTTGATCGCGGCCTCCTGGTTGCACAGGGGAATGACCAGATTCGCCCAGAACTCGGCGTTCATGTCGCCGCTGAGCGCGGAGGAGGACCGTTTGAGATAGAAGTCAAACGCACGAATCTCATCTTGCGACTCAAATTCGGGCGAGGAGCGGACCGGTCTACCCACACTAAGGCTGGCAGATCTACTGCCCGCGGACTGATTCAGGGATTGCCGAGGGACGGGATAGCCGTCGCATGTTCGGCCTGTTGTGACGCAGCGGAGACAGAACGGGCGTTGTTCATCGCATTTGACTCGGCGTACCCTGCATGTCAGGCAGCCCGTGCGCACCTTCTTGCTGCCTTTACGACGTCCAGTGGTGGGAGGAGTCGCACGGCAGGCACCAGCGCTCATGGCGACGGGCGTCGGTAATCATGAGGGTGTTGTGATCACGGGTCGGCGATGATTAACAAGTGGACTGTTGATCCCTCCGATAGGGCTGCAGCAGTGACGCCATGACGGCCAAGAAAACCGGGGTTTGGAAATAGGAATTTGGTTTATAAAATGTTATGTATGAAGGACGTTCGACAGCATGTACAAGAGAGAACTTTAAACATATGGCGCGGATTCTCTGGAACCACTGGAGGCCATTCGATACCTACTCGGCCTTTGCACAGCCACAACAGAGGAGGCCACATCCACCCGCGACATGGCGTCCGTCTATCAAAATGTAGAACGAGAACAGCTCCCACAGCACACTGGGGCGCGATGCCTGCCTAGGTCGATACTTACTCGAATCCATATACCGGAGCATAGCTTGTCTGAAGAGAAGAAAAAGTACATAGGATAGCGGAAAGGGGGAGAGGAAAATGCGAGCCCCTCGCATCGAATATTCCTACCAGTACTTATACCAACTTCCTCAGTGAGATGCAATTAGTACAGAGCCTCCAGGAGAACTACATGCGCCCGAAACCTCATAAGTCAAAATCAGAAAGATAAATTGAAGCGCAAAGGGGGAACCAGAGAGCGAGCGGACCAATCGCTGTTTATCCACGCTGGGCCTCCGCAGGCCGCTAGGGTGATTCTAGGATTGGTCGCTGCTAATCTCGAGCTTAAGAGCTTACGCCTAGCCCTGTATGTCGATGGGAATAGGCCGTCCGACTGTCGTTTCTCTTTTCCACTTCGCCACGATCCAGCAGGGCCGCGTACCAGCGACTGGTCCGGTCGGACTAAAGCATCGAGGACAGAATGCGCATTATGGATTCCCACATTATGAGTAACTGCTTTGTTGGGAGGTTCTTTTCGACACTAGGATTTCGGTCTGAGCCACGAAAATACGTTGAGGCGAAGAGCCTATTGAGCCAACGGGTAGGTCTAGTCGAGTTTCAGTATTTAATTATGTATAGAGAAGGTCGTCCCTCTGTCTCCCTGCAGTCGCGTCACTTCACTCAGCCACTCCGTTTCAATCACTCTCCACGATATACAATGTCAGTCATGCCGTGACAGACTGAGGTGAACCCGGCCTGCTTTCTCTCATTCACACCATGGCGACCCAGTCTCCCTCAAAAAAGGAAAGGCCAGTTCCGAAGGCCGTCGCACAGCAATCCATACTCCAGCAAATAGAAGCTGTCATTGCCGCCCAGCCCAATCCCGCAAGTCCCATGAGACAGGAGACCGCCCTGCTGCAGGAGACTGATCTCACCACTCCCGATGCGAGCGAGGACGAGGTGTCGCCTCCTGCTTACGGCGACACCTATGGCGAGATCGGCAACGAAAAGGACGGCCTGGGTACGAGTGCCCGTGTCACCGACGACGGCCGTGTCAACATCCGCATCAACCAGCTCAACCGGCGTTTGTCCCAGATCTTTACTCCTGCTGTACGTCAACAGGTCCAGAGTGCCCAAGAGAGTCCCCCGCCTCCTCCGCCCTACATTCCCCTTTCTCTAGGAGGCGAGGAGGGAGTTCCGCCACCCCCGCCCTTGAACGTCGTCATCCAGGTCGTGGGCTCGCGCGGAGACGTGCAACCCTTCGTTGCCTTGGGAAAGGTCCTCAAAGAAACGTACGGCCATCGCGTCCGTGTGGCGACTCATCCCAACTTTAGGAGCTTTGTGCAAGAGAACGGCCTGGAATTCTTCAGCATCGGCGGCGACCCTTCCCGGCTAATGGCCTTCATGGTCAAGAATCCCGGCCTGGTGCCGGGCTTTCGCAATCTCCTAAGTGGAGAGGTCGGTCAGCGAAGAAGAGACGTTGCCGAGTACATTCAAGGCTGCTGGCGATCATGTTACCAATCCGGTGACGGAATGGGTGGTCTAGGTGCTGCTATTACCGACAACGACCGTCCCGAGCCTGCAGCAAGACCCTTCGTCGCCGACTGCATCATCGCCAATCCCCCAAGCTTTGCCCACATCCATTGCGCGGAGAAGCTGGGCATCCCGCTCCATATCATGTTCACGATGCCATATTCTCCCACCCAGGCCTTTGCCCATCCGCTGGCCAACATCCAATCCTCTAATGCCGACCCTCAACTCACCAATTACATAAGTTATGGGATGATCGAAGTCCTTTCGTGGCAGGTCCTCGGTGAGATCATCAATCGCTTTCGTGCAAAGTGTCTCGGTTTGGATCCCGTGAGTCTGATCTGGGCGCCCGGGATGCTCCAGCGTCTCAAAGTCCCTCACACCTACTGCTGGTCTCCGGCCCTGATCCCCAAGCCGAAAGACTGGGGCCCCCACATCTCCATCTCCGGATTCTACTTTCTCGACCTGGCCTCGAACTACACCCCTGCCCCTGACCTCCAAACATTCCTCGACGCCGGTCCACCCCCGGTCTACATCGGATTCGGGAGCATCGTTTTGGACGACCCCAATGCGATGACGGAGCTCGTCTTCGAGGCCATGAGGAAGATCGGCCAGCGTGTGCTCATCTCCAAAGGCTGGGGAGGCATGGGCGCGGACGGGCTTCGTATCCCCGAGGGCCGCGGCGTCTTCATGCTAGACAACGTGGTGCCGCATGACTGGCTTTTCCAACACGTCTCGTGCGTCGTCCACCACGGTGGTGCGGGGACCACGGCCGCAGGGATTAGCGCAGGCCGGCCGACTCTGGTCGTTCCCTTCTTCGGCGACCAGCCCTTTTGGGGCGCCATGGTCGCGCGAGCAGGCGCCGGCCCGGATCCGATCCCTCACAAGCAACTCACAGCGGACAAACTGGCCGATGGCATCACCTTCTGCCTGAGACCCGAGAGCCTGGAACGCGCCCAAGCCCTTGCAAGCAAGATCGCGGCGGAGAGAGGCACCGACATGGGCGCTCAGTCGTTCCATCAATATCTCGAGGTTGACCGACTTCGGTGCACCCTTGCACCGTCCCGACCTGCTGCGTGGCGCATCAGGCGCACCCAGGTCAGGTTGAGCGCTTTTGCCGCCTGTACTTTGGCGAATGCGAATCTTTTGGATTTCCACGACTTGAAGCCCTTTCGACCACAAGAGTATAGCACCGACGAAGGGCCTTGGGATCCCATATCCGGAGGTGCTGCGGCGGTTTTTGGGGCGCTCAGCAGCATGGTGATGGGATTAGCCGATTTTCCCTCGGAGACGTTCAAAGCTTTTCACATGCCGTTCAGGTCTAGCCGACAGCAGCAGCAGCAGTCCCAAGCATCAGTAGTGCCGACAATCGCAAGAAGGGAGAGCGAGATCTCATATGCGGGAAGCAGACCATCACCTCCGCCGACTTCGCCAGGACAAAGTCAGACGAGCTTGAATGGGCAGGAATCTCTTGCTCATGTTGACTCCTCCGGCCGGTCAACTCCCACGGCTTCGAACGTCGGATCAAGCTCCATGTCCGATGATGCATTGCAAGACAACGCTAGCCAAAGGCAAGTCCGCATCCGGAACAACGAATCCAGCCCCATCAAGGACCGTGACATGCTGCGCCAGACTGGCGTGCACACGAGCAAAGGCTTCGGGCGGATCGCCAAGGCGGCTCTGCAGTCACCGATGGACATCTCAGTGAGTTTTACCAAAGGGTTCCACAACGTCCCTAAATTGTGGGGAGACGATACCGTGCGGCCCCAAGAACAAGTCAGCGATTTCAAGTCCGGCGTCAAGGCGATTGGGAAAGAGTTTGGCTTTGGCTGGTACGACGGCGTTACCGGCCTGTTCACCCAGCCCTGGACTGGCGCCCAGAAAGAAGGAACCAGCGGCTTTTTCAAAGGAATCGGCAAAGGCATGGGAGGATTCGTGGCCAAGCCAGGCGCAGCCCTCTTCGGGATCCCCAGTTATTTCATGAAGGGCGTACACAAAGAGATGCAGAAGTTGTTCGGCGGCAATGTGCAGAACTACATCGTCGCGTCCAGGGCCGCTCAGGGATACGAGGCATGGCTGCAGAGCTCGGATGCGGAAAAGCAAGACGTGATTGATCGGTGGAAGCTGGTCCAGAAATATTATCTGAAGAAAAAACGCAACCCTGACGAGATGGTCCGAGACATCCTGGAAACACAGCGAAAGACGAACAAGGAGGATAGAGGGGTCTTTCAAGACTGCGGAGGGACCGTGAGTCCCTCTCAGTCCGCCAACGGTGCACGTGCCGCGAGTTCAGCTCAGTCTGCCAACATTGCAAATCCTCTGACCCAAGATCCTCGAGAGAGTGCCGTGCTCGCTCCCCGGGGTGGTTCAGAGCCCCGTCTAGACCCTGCCAACACTGCGGCCCCGGAAGAATCACTGGGAGCCGATGAAGTCAATATAGTCTTCCGACCGTCAGTCGAGGAGACGATGTCAAGCGGAGACGCAGAAGAGAATGCCAATGCGGAGCGGGTGGCGTCCCAGGAAAACGACATGTCTCAGCGTCAGCATCAACGACGACAAGAAGCCACAGACCAGGAGAATATGCGTCAAGCGATATCGACCAGCGAAGCCGAAGCTCGGCGTCACGCACGCGAAGCATTGGAATACGAGGAACAGCTGAAGCGAGTCATGGCGCAGAGTGTGACTGACCAGACACACGCGGGTAGCAGCGGCAGTGTGACAGGACAGAGACAGAAGGTCAGCAGCGACAACGACAACGACAGCGACAGCAAATGGGCGTCGGACATGAGCCCGGTCGATGATGAAGGGGACGATGCAGAGTCGTTCGAGCGATGGGCCAAGAGAAACCCCGAAAAGATGGCGGACAAGGCGGGAGTCCAGCAGCGGGCCCCTTCGTATGATCCTGCCCATCTCCATCTTCATCTCGCGGGCACCACGCAACGTGAGTTCGAGGCGCAACAGGGCCAAAGGGGGGAGAATACGACACAAGAGAAGACGGAAGAGGAGATTGTTATGGCGTACGTCAAGAAGCAGAACCTCTTGGAACAGCAGCATCGTCACCATCACGACAAAGGCAAGGGCCGAGCGACTGCGACAGAGCATAATGACGATAAAGACTTAAAGGAGGCATTAAAGTTGAGTATGCAACAGCACGAACGTAATGTGGAAAATGGGAACGGGGAGGCTTCAGGGACGTGATCGATCTTGTTTTCCTTTGACGAGCCGTACTAAGTACCGGCGTGGAGGATCACACACCGGGCAACGTTCCGGTTCTTCAGCATTGAGTTAGACCCTTAAAAGTTCGGCTGCCATTTACGCCGTATAATAGAGCCCAGCTACCTGATCTGATTCGTGGAGAGGGGACACCCAAGGAGATTCTCAGCCGGACGAATAATCCCAGTCTTGAAGGATATAAGAAAAGTGAACCCAATGCATCTGGGTCACACTCTACTGTATTGTACCATTTAAACCTGTGAGATGCGAGATACCAATACATAAAGTATCTATACTCTAGGTCCCATGCGTGCTACCAAATCAAATATGAAGTATCCCATCTCGCATCTCGCACCTCGCACCTCACATCTCACATCTCATTACCAGCAACCGCAGCACGGTCTGATGTCTAGCGTCTAGAGGCTAGTGTCTAGTGTCGAGCATCTACTTACCCATCCCCTGGGCATACCGCACGGCAAACCCGACGGCATCCGATATCCCAGCCCTGACCCTCCCCTTTTCCAACTCCAACACAGCATTGATAGTGATCCCCCCGGGAACGGACATTGCCTCCTTCAACCCTTCGACCGTCATACCGCCGCTCCCGCCCCCGGTCCCGCTACCACCATCATCACCCCGCGGCCGCACCAGCGTCGCCGCCCCGCGCAAACATTGCGTCGCCACCGCGAGTGCCATATCCCTCGACACACCGCCCCCCGTAGCGACACTCGCGTCGACGACCGCATCCAGTGCCACCACCGCCAGGGCGTGCGTCGCCGCGCTGATCCCCGTGATCGCGTCGAGCAGCCGTTCGGGAACCACGTGCGTGCTCCCGACCAGGCCGAACAGCCAGGTGACTAGCTCCAGGTCGGCGGATGTGTCCCCCGCGATGAGGGTCGCGGACTCGTTGATCTGCGCGCCGATGCTGGGGATGGCGCGCGCGACGCGTATCGTCGTGGATGTGGACCTGGACTCGGCGGAGGCTTCTTGCCCGCCGTCGTCGGGCACGTGCCCGAACTGGGACAGGTTCTCGAGGATTTGTTGGCACGACACGCCCGCGAGGAGGGAGATGGTCAGTTTTGAGCGCAGGATCCGCACGAGAGCCGCGTCGGCCAATACTTGCTCGAGCTGATGGGGTTGGAACGCTAGGATGACAATGTCGGCGTCCTGGGCTGCGACGGCGTTGTCGGCGGTGATGATTTCGACTTTGCTTACATCCCTCTTTCCATCTCCATCTCCGTCTGTAGCTCCCGGAGAACTGAATTGTCGGCGTAACCTATCGAGCGAGGTCCGCGAAGGGGCGCTGAGTGAGAACCTGAGATCGTACCGCGTGTCGTCGATGTTGTTGAGAAGGCCGGAGAGGAGCGCCGTGCCCATGAAGCCTAGTGGTGGAGGGGAGTGGATGTTAGGGGTTCGAATACGGGAAAATCCTATGGGGATCACGTACCACAGCCGAGGATGGCGATGCGGAGCTTTCTGGGCTCCGACGTGTTCATGGTGATCAATCCGCGTGTGAAAGTGGGGGAGATGGTTTGGGTGGTTTGGTTGCAAGTTTAGGATCAAAGGGTCTTGGATGGTTCAGATTATTGCTAGACGAGTCGGTTTATTGCTGAATAGGTCGCTATATTGCTCGACGATTCGGAGTACGATGCTGCCTCGTCGGATATTGCTGGCCAAGACGGCTTTAGTGGGAGTTCGGGAGAACCGGAGGGCAGGGGTGATCCCCTCTGGCCAACGATCGGGTCTTATCCCGGTATCATTTCTGTCGGCTAATTATGTAGTGCATCTCATTTCACGTCGCTTCTTCGACGAGACTGGACGAAACTCGACGAGCCTTCTAGATAATGATAAGAAAAGCAATCATTACCACTGCAAGCTGTCTACGTCCCTATCGACCACTGCCTCAGCTAATTACTGCTCGACCAGTCATCTCATTCGATTGAACTGGCGCTACCATCACTCCCAATGTCCTACCAGACCCTGTTTATCCTTTCCCAATACCGGATCATTCTCCGGTTTCTGCACCTCCCACACCGGTGCGTAATTCCCGACATTTTCTCCGCCCATTGCGAAATCCCACTGTCCGCCGACCGGGTACGCCCCGATCATCGTGAAACCGGAGAGTTCCAAGTTCTCCAGAGCGGCTCTCACGTCCGTAGTTGCAATATCATGGCCATTGCCTGGTGTGAGGAGCTTGAACTCTTCAGACGGTTGGGCGTCGAACGTCTTGTGCGCGATGCCCGCCGGGATGATGAAGACGTCGCCTGCTCGGGCTTCGACTTGCAGACCGCCGCCCTCTTGGCCTGATCCGTAGGTACTTTCGTCCAGGTCAGAGACCGTGTCTGCCACACCGAATCGGATGGTTGCTGTACCGGAGAGCACGGCCATGCATTCGTGAGTGGCTGAGTGGTAATGTGATGCTTGGGTCTTGCCGTAGCGGAAGATCCATTGGACTTGCCACCCGTTGTTGGAAAACGAGTCGTAGGCTGCGGTGGTGATGCTCTCTGCTGAAGAAAGAATCCCGGGGTAGTGGAGCAGAGGGCGTGGTGAATTGGGAATGAGAGCAGTGGGTGGTAGGTGGTACTTTTTGACTTCAACCATGGTGTAGACGTGAGATAGGTAGTGGAGGAGAAACCTGGAGTATGTATCCACCTGTACGCGATTTCGTGCGGAGGAATGGAAGATTTATCAGCAGGTGAGTGGGAGGGAGATGACCTGAAGGGCGTGGGAGAAATGCGACGGATGAGATGCCGGGACCTCGGACACGGAGTCGCTCCGGACCGGCAACTGAGATAGGAGAGAGGAGGCAGCCACTGTGCGCCCATCGAAGCTGAGGTAGGATACTCGTGTCTGCTACACACCTTCTGTAATGATCTCAGGCCAGGAACCGCCTGACATTTTCGACCCTGCATCCACGATGAGTATCATTGCAAGCCACAGAATGATCGACTTACATGGCAAATGTCCCAGAGGACGATAACACGGTCCTCAGCAAAGTAGGACCCAGTCCACGGAAGAACGCAGGGAGCTTCCCAATCTTCCAGGTCTGCACCGTAGCTGCCCAGGCATTCTTGTACTGTCGATTTGGCCCGAACCCGTCGTTTTGTACCTTGGTCTTGATCACGTCGAGCGGATAGCTCCCAGTCCAGAACGCTACACCAGCCAAAGCACCACAGGACGCAACTGACCAAGTTGGCAGATCCTCACGCCTTTTCTTTCCTGCTTCAGCCATCATCTGCATGCAGGCCTCGAAGGTCACGAAGTAACAACCGTAGGCTTGAAACTCACGCAACACGGCAATGTTCTGGCCCTTGAATATTCCCTTGACACCTGCCGTGCCCGATATTTTTCTCATGCAGTCCCATGGTCCGGAGTAGAGTCTTCCCGTGCCTGTGGGCTGTATCTGAAGCCGGATCCGGATGTGCTCAACAGGACCTGATACTATGCTGTTTGCAATGCCTGCAGCTCCGCCAGCCAAGTAAAAATCCAGATTGGAAAGATTCCGTCCAGAGGAAAGGGGGGTTCGGGTTCGGCTTTTGAGACGCTCAAGGGCATGCTTCGCGCTGTGAAATACAGAAAACTGTATGCTTACCTGTCTCGCCGTGAGTAATTCGCGCGTGCATAGGAATTGCTTCTAATCTTACTGCAGCACCCACCCCTAAGAAAGGCAACAAGGCTCCCTCATTGCAGTTAGTCATGAGTCGTGTAGGTCCGATCATGCGCAAGAGGCTCTCACCTTGTAGAAAGCCAGTAGTCCCTCATTCTTCACAATATCCGAGACCACTCGAAAGGCGTTGCTCGAGTTATGCGTCTGAAGTCTCACCTTGATCAGGTCTGCTACTATCAGCGCGCTGTAGTCATCGTGGCCTTCTCAATGGCGACCACTCACCAAAAGGTTGCCCTGAGCGTTCAATAAGTCAGACGGGGACTCTCACACATTGGAATGGTGCTCACCGAGAAGAACGGAAACGACACCCCCAGCAGCACCTGCCACGGCATTTGTTGCGGGAGCACCCCCAAGGTTCGCTGGCGAAGAGGAAGCCACCATGCTGGTACCCAAGCCGTACTTGTCCCGTAATGAAGGGGTGGTGAAGAAAAAAGCCTCACACGCGAAGACTAAGGTATCATAATATGGCACGCTGGCTCGGTGTATGATCGTGTCTGCATCGCACCGAGAGAATCATCAAGTCCGTATGTGGACTATCCTTCCGGCTTCGGACGCGGCAAGTATACATGACCATTTAAGCACTGTCTACACGGTATTATCACTGGAAACCCGGAGACGAATGGCATGATGAGCGGGAATACTTCCAGTTCCAGACACCGGACAGACTTTTCGTTGGTCGGGGGTTGCCCGATGGAACTGCTGTCGTGGAAATAATACCACCGGAAGGCTTCCCGATCCTTCACCAGCCGAGGTTCACATCGTACCGGTCCCGTCAGCGCCGCGGTATGCTGCAACCGAGTATCGGTATTTATATCATTGTTTACCTATCGTGGCATAGCTCGCAAACACTCCTAGCGGCCATCATAATTCCTTGATATCTGTGGAGTCTAACGGCCTGTCAGTGCATATAACAAAACCGTCACTACGAGCAGCATTTCAGCATCGTCCCATAATTATAGTTCAACACGGTAGTATGGCTACAGACAAGACAGAGCCTGTCGCCATCCTAGGAGCCGGCGCCTGGGGCTTGTCGACGGCCCTCCATCTGCTTGAGTCTGGCTACAAGAACATCACGGTCTTTGACAAGGCCTCCGAGATCCCATCCCCCTACTCAGCAGCTTATGACTTGAACAAGATCGTCCGGGCCGAGTACGAAGATGAATTCTACACGGAATTGGCGCTTGTAAGTATCCAGAACGACATGGTCTAAACACCATGACTGATTTTTTGACATCACAGAAAGCAATCAACCGCTGGAAGACGCCTCTCTGGGGAGCCAATTTCCATCAAGTGGGCTACGTGCTCGCCACATCCAGCGCGGCACCCGCGAAAGCAGTAAAACATCTGCAAACAGCGCTGTTGTCAGTAAAGGACCATCCTGTCTTTGCCGCTGGGATCACGCCGCTGGACAACTCACAAGCCTTCAAGGATATATATTGGCAGTTCAGCGGTCCACTATCCGGCTTTCGGGGCTACCACAATAGACTGGCGGGCTACGCACATTCGTCCAACGCAATGGCCGATATTCACCGACACTTGGTTGGCAGGGGCGTCAAATTCGTCCTGGGCCCCGAAGAGGGCAGAGCTGTAAAACTTCATTACAGCAACGACGAAAACTCACCTCAGCGGCGTTGCACGGGATTCCAGGTCGCAAGCGGACAACGCCACCATGCTCGACGCACAATCGTCTGCCTTGGCGCTTGGGCAGCAACGCTCATCCCTGATATCGGGTCGTACGTCGCTGCAAAGTCCTGGTCGGTAGCTCATGTCCAACTCACCGAGCGGGAGTGTGACTACCTTCGGGGGATCCCCGTTCTCAACGTCCGAGACCTAGGGTTTTTCTTCGAGGCTGATCCGACGACTCGGCTCTTTAAGCTGTGCCCTCTGGGTGCAGGGTACGTAAACACGGACAAAAGTACGGGCATTTCGATACCTCCTGGGAGCTCGATCCCAGTGCCGAGAGACTATATCCCCGCGACTGACGAGAAGAAACTGCGACAACTGCTGAGGGAGACGCTGCCGTGGTTGGCAGACCGTCCATTCGTGGACCAAAGAATGTGCTGGTTTGCCGACACCGCCGATTCGGATTACGCAGTCGATTTCGTTCCGAATACCGGAGGCTCATTGGTCGTGCTGTCCGGGGACTCTGGGCACGGGTTTAAAATGATGCCGATTGTGGGAGAGTGGGTGGTGAAACTGTTGGAAGACGGAAGACAAGTCGTGCCTCGGTGGCAGTGGAGAGGCAATCGAGAGGGAAAGGGCGGCAAGGAATGGGGCGATGACGTGAGTTGGAGGATCGGTACGACGAGGGAGATCAAAGAGGTTATCGACGAGCAGGATAGATCTGTGAGAGCGCGGTTGTGAACCCAGGATGCTCGATAGAGGTTGGTCCGTGAATACCGTATGGACTTAATTGCCCTTTCTAGATCTGGAGTCGACTATTGCTCTCATCTGCAGGTGACATCCCCGTCTGCGTGCCCCTAAATCACGTTAACTCGGGCAATACACACACGAGCGGGGCAACTGGGGCAGGGATACGCTCGAGGCGATCAGTCTGTCCGTAGACCCTGCAACAACAATGCATAGATGCTGACGTGGATAGGTACCTGTTTGCTAGAGTCACTGGTGGGAAACCCGCTCGGGTTGGCCTTCCGACGAGCTGGTGATCATGAGAGCTGAGATTGGATGCAGATAACGGTCTGCTTCTGCAGCGAGGGATCTGTCTCCAGTCCTATATCGATCCATTCCGCAAGTAGTCCCAAAGTCCCTGATTCTAGGGTATGAATCGTCGAATGCCGTGGCCGAGATGAAATTCAGCGGGATGTTGAAGCGAGCGGGTACGATTTCCAAATCCAAATTCGTCCCGCACTCGGTTGAGGTCGCGTAGTGCATTCTCACCAATAGCAACTGTTGTTTCGTCTCGAGGCAGAGACGCTACGGATGTGACTCCGGGGTCAGAGCGGGCGGCGATAAGGATCGTTGGTGCGGAGTACGGAGCATGTTGCCACGACCACAATCAGCAGACCGCTAGCAGTAGCTGGGTGTTTCTGCTCTCCTTGGCCCGGTGCGATCTTCAAAGCTTTGGCGGCCATTTAGGCGACGCCGTGAGTCTGGGCAGAACTGTCGATCGCCGGGATGGAGACCCCAAGACGTCCTCTTCAGAAGCCCGACACCGGGCATACAGTTGTTTGATCTGGCTCGTGGGTCGAAATACATTGGTGGATCCTGTCAACCGAAGACGTGACCTCGCGCAGTGAGATTCAAGCTCATCGGGCTGCTTATCTCTAGGAGGTATAGTACCTGTGTTACTGGCCCGGTTCGCAAGCCGAAGGAGCGCGGTGCAGTCTGCCGGGTCTTATGCCATAATAACATGGCGGCCACTTCACAATCCCTTCGAGATGTAAGTCAGGGTAGGGTAAGGGTAACATGGCTTTGTCCGTTGCAAACACTGCTTTCAAGTCCAAACAAAATATTCGACAGGTGCTGAACATCAGGTATCCGAAGCAATGCAGGTTTCAGTCCTCAACCACGACACATACGTTAATTGATGGCAGGAGGGACAAAGAAGTGTCGGTGGTTGTTCCCCCAAGTCCAGAGTCTGCTCCCTTTTTGGCACCTCCACTGGCGCGGCTGTCGACGGCGAGCATTCTTCGGACGTTGCTTTTGAGTGCATTTTTCACGACTCCATGGCTCTTTAAGCCGGGTTTGGCGGTGTTCCAGAAGGTCGCCAATTCGCAGTCCGCCTGGCTTAACCCGGACCGCAATCCCCTGTTGCGGAGCGCGATTTATCCCCTCGTTTACAAGCAATTTTGTGCGGGCAGGAATCAGGTAGAAATTGCGCGAACATCAGCAGAGATCAGAAAACTGGGCTTCTCTGGTATCGTACTTTGTTACGGGAAAGAAGTGCAGGTCCAGGGCCATGGGGACCAACCTGTAAGATTTGAAAGTGGCAAACCAAATTCCATGGACCTGGAAATCGACCAGTGGGCCAATGGAAATATGGAAACATTGGACATGGTAACAGCAGGAGATTGGCTCGGTATCAAGTAAGTCTTTTGTCCATCTGTCTCGACGTGGGGAGCATACCAAACGCTAACGCTGGCCAGGTTCACCGGGGCAGGGACAAATGTCACAAAGGCACTCATGGACGGCGAACCAGCTCCCGCCAGGTTTGTCAAGGCCATGGACAGGATCTGCGAATATGCGGCCTCCAAAGGTTGCCGCATATGGATCGATGCAGAGCAGCAGGTGTTGCAGACGACAATAGACGAGTGGACGTTCGACTTGATGCGTCGGTATAATCGGCTTGACAGGCCGGCTCTGATCTACAACACCATCCAGGCGTATCTCAAATCAGCACGGAACAAAGTTCAACACCAACTGGAACTCTCTCAAAAGGAGGGATGGCGTCCTGCGATCAAGCTCGTACGGGGGGCTTATATCGCCAATGATATGCGTGCTAGGATCCACGACACCAAAGAAGATACCGATACGTCGTACAATGGTATCGTTGAGGATCTCCTGCGAGGGAATTTCCAGGCGCAGGCCAACCATCACCACCACCGCGATGCAGAAGAGATTGACATTTTACTCGCAGGCCACAATACCGAGACTATCCGGAAAGCAGCTCGGCTTGCCTCCGACCTTGCAAGACAATCAAGATTGAAAGTGAGGCTCGAGTTCGGACAACTTCAGGGGATGGCCGATGACATTGGTTGCGAGCTCCTTCAGGCTGCGGACGAGGCCAGGGCGGGAAACTCTTTGCCTTCTGCTAATACCTATATTCCCAAGGTGTACAAGTGTCTGACGTGGGGCAGCATTCAGGAATGCATGCAATACTTGGTCCGCAGACTCGTTGAGAACCGTGGTGCGGCTGAACGAATGAAGGTCGGGGCGACGGAATTCAGGAGAGAGCTCTGGCGCAGGGTAGGCGTTCGGTCCTAGTAGGGGGATATGTGCTCGTATAGCATCAGTTCAGGTGGCGTTGACTGGCATGACTTCGTGAACAAAGGACAGAAAATGAACTCTAACGGTCAAGTAATTATTACATGACAATGCTGAAATCTTAGCATGAAGTCAACGGTGGCTTCAATTACCCCGCCTTTCTCTGGCCTCGACCCGCCAAAGTGGCCCTTATTCTGGAGGTTCCGGGCTTCGGGGCTCCTTAGGCTCACCCATCTTTTGCAAGCCAGGCCCGAAGTGAAGTCACTAGTTCAGCAGTGCTAATCGCGCCAATGTGACTGGCCAACGGAACAAACCTGTCGTGGCGACTGTATCTCTTACTCTCTTTTCTCACTGTGCTTGTTGCAAACCAAAGATTCGAGGCCATCCTGTGATGTATACTTATCATGCCTTGCGGCCACCAGATGGTCCGAGCCAAGCGTAATTATATTCCCAAAGTGAAAGGTGAGTGCGCGGTGAATAATTACAGATCGTCAGACACGAAGTTCCTGACTTGCTTCTCAGGATGCTTTGAGTGCTCGCAACGCCGGATTGATTGCGATCGCACCCAGCCAAATTGCGTGAAATGCCTTGCCAAAGGCATAAATTGCAGCGGTCTTGGCCTCCGGTACCGCTTTGTCAACGACATCACTTCAAGCGAGAGAAAACTTGCTGCAGGAGAAACATGGCACCCTCATTTCGCCTCACCACTTCCTGCGCAGGGCCATCAACCAGGAACAGAAGCTGCCACACAAGTTAACGCCTGCGCTGAGACCGGAACAGACATCTACGCATTCTCTATCGATCCAGCGAAGCGACAGACCTTCTCCAGAGATACGTATAATGCCCGAAACGACCTCGACCTCGAATCGACCAGCCCGACACCATTCAGCTGGTTGCAAGTGTCCCCATCAACCTGCTCATCTCCTCTCCCAAGCCCTCACGACGAGATTCCCCCCATCCCAACTCCTCCGTCCGACGTACTTGAATCATGGAAACAATACTCTCTCGTCTACTGTAAGGTCTCTATTGCCTGAACCGTCTACTCAAGCTTATCTTCCTAGTCTCAAACCACATCGCTGCCGAGATGGTGGTCATTGATGACCACCGAAACGGGTGGCGCTACTTGGTCCTGCCGATCGCCCATCTCGATGAACTGGTCCGAGAAGCAGTATTATCAGCATCGGTTTTCCACTTCTCCGCCAATGTAGGGGAGAAATTATTCGATCCCAATGTCATCTACGACAGGGCGATCCGCCGTTTGCGTCAAAGACAAAACTTAGAAGCCTACGATACGAGCGGCAAGCAGGCTGTCTTACTGGCGCTTCTCGTGCTCCTCACGACGGTGATCGTGAATGGGTCCTCCGACTTCCCTACTATTTTCAACTTGCTTGAGGCCGCTCTCACCGCTAGTGGCGGCGAAGCAGCAGTGGAAGG
Source organism: Phialophora tarda (assembly GCA_016109495.1). NCBI lineage: Eukaryota > Fungi > Ascomycota > Eurotiomycetes > Chaetothyriales > Herpotrichiellaceae > Phialophora > Phialophora tarda. Next base: position 933,486 of record JADWPL010000005.1, on the reverse strand, counting down.
AGGTGAACTGGGGGTTTTCCTGGTGAGGCAAATACGAAAGTATGTCGATACAACGCTGTTGAAACACCCAGACTAACATTGGCGAGGTTCCGCGGCTACGCTGCACCCTTTCTCAGCCAGGGAGGAGGAGTTGCACGTCTCAGTCTTACGGCTTCAGGTGGCCAGGAAGCCGCTGACGGTTGGGACTGTTTCAAATCATATTACAGCCTCCATCCAGAGTATAATCGGCAAATGTCTCTCATCTATGATTTAAACCAGCAAGCATGTGACATCTACGTCAGTCGAGCGGCAATGGGTCCAAGTGGTCTATCTTCATCTGAGCCAGTCGCCAAATTCATTCGAACTCTTGAAATGCTTCCTCCTAGCTCACCGGGAGAGCATATCCTCGTGTTCGCAACCTTCATCGCCGCCTTGGAGAGCGTACTCCCTGAACATCAGGAATATTTCACAAACGTCCTGCTGAGGCATCATCAGCGTAACGGCTTCACCAATATTCTCACAGCCTTGCAGTATCTGCGACGAACCTGGTCCGGGGGCCGGACTATGCAGGACTGGACAGAGTGCCTTCCTCGGATGCAGGTATTCATTGTATGAGAGGGAGGTCGGAGTGGCCATACCTCCACCTTACGGTATTTCCTGCATCAACTCTCCGGTCAGAGTGATCTCTAAGCTTGTTACACATTCACATCTAGTCCACAGCCCCTCCGGTGAGGGGTGACTCCATTGTGAGGTCCACGAACATCCCCTTACCATGGCCCAGGGCGCAAACCCACCACATAGCTTCTTACTGCTACAATACCAGATCTATGGAGGACGAGCTGCACGATCACTACGAATACGGCTGACATCTATACAACCACGATCCACACAGCCGCTGTCAAGTCGACTTCACGTCTGCCTGACCACCGCTGAGCGGTCCGACCTTCAGGACCTATGGAGGACGTCATTTCGAGTCTGGGATAGTTGTGCACGCAGGCAATAAAATATTCAAAGCAACCTAGAAGTCATCATTGCACCAGTTGCGACTCATACCTGCGGCTAGACTTTTCGGACACGGCATTCCTCATGACTACCTACGCCTGACTGTCAACAGCATTGGCGGTTGGATATCTCCCCCAAGACATCACCCGGGCTCTGCTTCTGTACTGCCTGCGAGGTCGAATTCAGTCAATGAGACAGCAGGTGATCGAAGGATTCGGTGGCAAAGGACGGATCAGCGCCGAAACTTGGTTCCTCCCTCCTGAAGCGTCTTGCGACTTTACGAAGCCAGTCCCTAACATCGAATCTTGCGATATTCTGCTGCGGCCACAATAGGCTTTGCCGCGAGCACCCGCAGTATCACCATGGTCTCGCAACTCGGTTGGGGTCCCGCCAGTCACATTTGCGAAGCATATCAGCACACGCCACGGCACGGATTGATGCCACATATGCCGTGTTCTGGCGGCTTTTCTCTCTTGGGTCGTCCATCGCACTGCAAGCTGATCGATCATTCGGCGTGGTGAATGTGTTCGTGTTGATAATCTGCGACCATGATAGGCGGGACGCGGCCACCGGGGGTGACACGCTCGAATTGAGGCCTTAAACCAACGCTAGCTCTCATTTCCCCTGCCGGATTCGGCTAGGCGAGTGGTTGCTTCATTGCGGGGAGACTGCCAAATCCGAGCGGAGAGAAGCTCCATCGCTAAAACCTGCCCTCCTCCCTGACGGCAATAGATTGTTGGTGTGAACGACATCGACTCAAAAACCGATGGATGGTCGGACGACCCTGTCGGCCGACATTGCGAACTACAGTCTCGACTTGGTCGAGGGAAAATATTCCTCAAACGAGTAACGATTCTGAGAACACCCTCGTTTCTCGTTACGTCTCGTTCGATCATGTGGCGAAGAGGCCGCTTCTCGACGAGCTGCACCTGATGGCGTAACCCTGGTGCGGTATGCAAGTACAGCTGATATATATCGAGCAGGACGAAGCATGAATGAGTTCGACATGCAACACAGCTGTCTCAACTAGCTTACCTTAAACTTTCAACGACTCCTTAGTATTCATCATGGCATCCACACTCTTGAATTACCTCGGATTTGGAGGCCAAGCTCCTGTGGTCGAAGGCGCGAGCCCTGTCCGGGCACTGCCGTCGAGCTGGTACACCTCGCAAGAGATGTACGAGCTGGAACGACGGGCAATCTTTTCGCGGAAATGGATGCTCATCACTCACCAGGTCAGACTCGCTCAACCGGGCGACTGGCTCAAATTCGAGGTCGCCGGCTATGAATTCATACTCTGCCGTGATCGAAAGGGGGATATCCACGCATTCCACAACGTCTGTCGGCACCGTGCCTTTCCCGTCGTCGAAGGGCAGCAGGGGACATCCAAGATCTTTGCTTGCAAGTACCATGGCTGGTCGTACGGGCTGGATGGCAAGCTTGCGAAGGCGCCGAAGTACGACGAGCTGGAAGATTTCGACAAAAGTCGCAACGGCCTGTTTCCAATCCACGTGCACGTCGATACTAATGGGTTCATCTGGGTCAATCTGGACAGCCGGCAGAAACCCGAGGTAGCCTGGGAGGACGACTTCGCAGGGATCGACATACAGGAACGATTCAAGCAGTATAATTTCGACGACTACGTCCTGGACCACACCTACCAGATGGAGGGGGCGTACAACTGGAAGATCCTGGCCGACAACTTCAACGAATGCTACCATTGTCCCACGACGCATCCGGATGTGCCAGACCTAGCGGATATCCAGACGCACGAGGTCGACACCGCCTGTGGATGGATAACCCACAAATCCAGCCTCACGGAGAACCAGAAGAAGAACGGTCTCGGCATCAGCAGCACGTACTACTTTCCGAATGTGTCGCTGTCTGTTCTGTAAGTACACCATCGCCGATGCAGACACAGTTAGATAGCAGACTTTGCTGACCAGTTTTCCTTTCCCCCCTAGCCCCCATTACATGATGCTGCAGAGATTCCTGCCCCACGGACCCACAAGCTCGTCCATGCAGTACCAGATCTTCCGGAACAAGAACTCGTCTGAAGAAGATTTCCAACTCATCAACCAGATGTACAGGCGCATAGTTGGCGAGGACAAAGTCCTCTGCGAGCTCGCGCAGAAGAATCTCAACGCCCGAATCTTCGTCAACGGCGAACTCCACCCTCGACTGGAGAAGGGCCCTCTATATTTCCAAAAGGTGGCTCGTGAGGTTGTGCGAGCCCATTACGAGCGTGAAAGGGCAGCAAAGAAAGAGATATGGCCCGCAAGACAGAACTTGCCGGACACCGCGATGACGAGCAGGGAGGACGAAGACCTCTGCTCCAGTTTGACGTGCCAGACGAACCAAGAAGTCCTGGCGTGGTAATTAGTGTCGATTGAGTCGAGACGGGGTTGATCCGAAGTTTTTATCTGTCAAAGGGCGTTCATGCGTTGTTGAATTTGTGTCCATGGCATTCATTTGTTGTTGTACTTTCCATTCAAGCGAGGAGGGATCCGCGAGCAGTGCACCGTATCTCATATTTACCTCCACCTCGAGCGGGACAGCAAGACGGGATTCAAGTTGCGGCGCCACGGAGTCATGTCTTTCGTGATACAGTATCTGTACGTACCATGTATGTAGGTAGTAGCAAATGCGATTGTTGGTATCCGTTGGCGTGTAGTTACCCGAGCACCCAGATCTTGTAAGAAGTGCGCTTTTCCCTCTTTCTTTCCGTGCCTCAGGTCTGCGTCTCTCCTCCTAGTTCACGCAAGGTCGCTCCACGAAAAGGAATACACAGATAGCAAGTACTAGCGCCATGCATTGATTGGTGAGTGTGGAAAGAAATCTCATCACATCATTACCGACTAAGTTGATTATCTGCCACGTTTCTTGGGTTACTATTACTGTACTGTACTGTACTCCGTACATTCCGATCAAGCACGCTGAGACCTCAGACGCTCTGTCCGCTTATCTTTTGGGGTAGTGTCTGTGTCACCTTTGTGTCAACATTATCTATGGCATCTACGGGTGATATTGGTACCCTCGTCTGGCTTCATTCGTGCATGCATGCATGCATGTCAACGAGAATTACTCCGCTCCGTGAGGTTCTACTCTGTCGTCAAGTCGTGAAAATGCAGGGCCGTACCGATCAATCTCCCCTGCGCCTGGGCCCTTTTTCCAGGCCAGCCCCAAACCGTGATGTATGCAGTGGTGGTGACAATACTGGTGTTGATACATGATATGTCGCTCAGAGCACTATACTTGCTCCGCGACCATCTCCCTCGATTGCATCGCGCTGTTGGTCGTGGTGCCAGGTGTCATGGTCATTGACAACGCCTCCCGACTGGCGTGCCTACTATGGCGCCAGCTGATCCGGGCGTCGTCGACGATCTTGTGTTCGGTGATGAGTTCCTTGTTGATCTCGTGGTGTCTGATGAAGAGACCGATAATCAATGCCAGACCTGCGAGGGCGGTGAGGAAGCCAAACACGCCGTGGAAGCCGGAGACGTAGGCGTCAATAACGGTCTGTCGTTCCGGTGTGTCGCCCATTTGTTTCAGCACGAGGAGGTATGCTTCGGCGTTGGTGGCGATTTCGGTCGGCAGGCCCAAGTCCGCCAGCTTCGATTTCATGACGTTCTGGAAGACAGAGCCGCTGACGCCCACCCCGATCGCCATGCCGAAGCTGCGCAGAAAGGCGTACATGCCCACGGCGCGACCTTCGTCGCCAGGCTTCGAAACGGCTTGTGAGGCCGTGTTGAGTGCGTTGAGGTTAAGGCCGTGCCCGACGCCTAGGATGATCAACTCGACGGCCCAGACTGCCGTGTGTGTGCCGCGGTCCCATGAGATTGTCAAGCCCGTGGCGAGGGTTGTCAAGACCCAGCCGATCGCAATGGCCCAGAGGTATTTCCCGGTTCGGGTGATCGCAGCGCCGACAATAACAGAGGCTGGGATCAGTGTGAGGAGGATAGGGAGGAGGGAGACACCGGTATGAATGGGAGAGTACAGTTTGACGGCCTCGTAGAAGAAAGGGATGTAGTACAGTTGTGCATAAAGCTGGTGAGGTTGAGCCGTTAGTACGAAAGAGTGATCCTGAAGGAGGTTCCGACTTACCACAAGACCTTGAACAAACGCGCCGATGTATATGCCGTGAGCTGATTTCACGTGGAAGAGAGAGTGCCTCAGGAACGCCTCCTTGGCGCCGAATCGCTCGTAGACCATCGTGGCAATAAGCCCGAGGACACCAAGTATCAACGGCACCAGCGTCCTCCAATGGTTCCATGGGTAGCTCGTGCCGCCCCAAGAGATAGCAATGAGGAAGCCTGTGGCCGAAGAGATGAAGAGGAATCCTCCGATCCAGTCGACACGGCTGAGCATTTGCTTCAAGGTAGCCTCGGGACGTCTGATCCTTATGAACAATGGGATACAGACAAGGCCGATGCCACAGAAGGGCAGCATGATGTAGAACACCCAGCGCCATTGGTTTGGATGGGCAAAAGCGCCACCTATGATAGGTCCAATGACACTGCCTAAGGCCCAAGCTCCTTGACTTCAATACATATCAGCCGATGTTCTGAGTAAAGATAGCAAAAGGAGTACTTACAGCACGCCAACATATTGTGGTCGGAAGCGGAGGGGGACGATATCAGAGAAGATGACGAGAGACAGAATGATGACGCCTCCACCACCGATACCTTGGAGACAGCGGCCCACAAGCATAAGGCCAATGCTGCGGGCAACAGCACACAGTATCGTTCCCACTGTGAAGCTCACAACGGTGACGAACAAAGTTTGGGGTCGGCCAACAATGTCACTGATTGAGGCAGTGAAGGGCATGGTCACGGCGACTACAAGGAGGTAGGATGTCCCAATCCAGAATCCCTGGGTCGCCGTGGCGTTCAAGGCTTGAACAATTGTCTGAAGGGCGGATCAGAAGACTGTCGCTTCCCTGCGGCGGGAAAGGAGAGGTACATACCGACAAAGAGGTCACGATGACCGTAGCATCAAGCGAGACCATCAAGGAGAGGAGGGCCAAAGTCACCATGATCATGGTTTCTGTGAAGTTTGGTTTCCATTTCGGAATCTCGGTGCCCTTGAGCAGACCCGTCTGTTGCTCATTGTCCCCATTACTGTGTTCCTTGCTTCGCATGTTGGGCTGCACTGTGTCGGTAGGAGAGAGAAGTTCTTTGGGTTCAGGTGGTCGTTGATCTGAAGAGGGAGTTTGTTGCGGGGCTTGCTGGTCGAGGAGATTAGTGGCGATCATCATGCAAGAGGGGGGGGGTCGACATTAGGATATAATATGTCTGTGGTGCTGTTGTTTGGAGATCACGGCCAAGTCATGCGCAGTCATGATATGGGCAGCAAACCATAATTATCACCACAGCCGTAAGCACCAACAAAGAGATTCCCGAACAGAGTACAGAGTACACTGCCGATCGCCTGGAAGGGTGAGGTAGCATTCATTTCACTTGGTCGGAGCTGGCAATGAAGGTCCGAAGTGACATATCGCTGGGTGGCCCAGGGCGGCTCAGCAAACGCTGGCTAGCGCGCCTCGTGGGGAGCAGATTCCCTTACCCTCACCTCACCTCACACCTCAGCTCGGTGATGGTGAAGTTGAGCATTTGCCCTCCGGAAACGTGCTGATTCGGAAATTTGCACTTAGCGGCCCCTCTAACCCCGTTTGGGCCACATTACGCGAGCTTACACTGGGTTCACTGTCTTTTTGCCTAGAGCTATACTGCGCCATCATCACGTAGCGTTGAGTTTAATAAGCCGTAGGCTGCGCCGAGCGGTGTGATTGGTATTCTGGGCTCAGCCACGGGTGGTATTGGGATTCGGCGCGCGATGGTTAACGGATATGGCAAAGGTGAGCAGGGTTTGAGGAAGTGCCCAACACGTGCCGCTCACGGAGCTTTGCTCAAGACCCGAACCCGAGCCGTTGTTCCACCTGGATAGCCGCATACAGCGATAGGTGGCGCACGTAGCCCGTCGGTCAATTCAGAGTTTCGACATGATTATCAAAGCGGCGCCACAACCGACATGATTTGCATCGTCGGCGATCGGACTAATGTTGTTTCGCCGTGTGTAGCATCATCAAGCTCCATTGAACTCCTGCAATGGCTCGATGTTGATTATCAAGTTATGTTCCTGATCGAGACATGATTCAACGATGATAGCTCACGCTTTGACTTCGAGGCTGTCCCTGAAGGGTCCCGAATTCGGCGCCCTGGTCCGGCTTCAATTCTGGCCCTTTGTCAGGCTCCCACAAGTACAATGGGATTCCACATCTGGCCTGCCATCACCCCGAAAGGGATAGGATCCGACTTAGACATCGTCCTTCCATCTGTTACCACTATTCTGGCACCCCTGGATGGCTCGCACACGAATCACCTTACGCAGCGTGCATGATCCGAACCCGGGAACGGTAACGTAGCTTCTGTGTTGTGGCTACTCGACAATCCATAGCATAACAATGTTTGTAACAGTGAGTACCCGCAGGCACTTCTTGAGACGGTGACTAACTAGGATTGGGTGGTGGTGTCACGTCACGCGAGTTGCGAAGTATACGCTCGAGACCTCGTTTGTGGTCGTGGTTTGGTACTGTAACGCCCGGTAAGTTTGCTCAGTATATCTTGAATCCCTTCGTTGCCGGCTGCAAATCATGAGTACGAAATACAATGTTCAGCAGCCTCTCCTCTTTGATCACTCAAGCAACACACAACGTTGCAGATCATCCAGCCAAGACCAAATCATCGGTGGCTATGTTAGTCGAACTATAGCCTTGTCCCCACCAGACACGCTCAGCCTCGTCGTAAGATTGGGGGAAGCAGGCCGAGGTGAGACCGTCCCGCGCCAGACCCTCCCGTCCCATGCCGTCACAACGAGCTGACATAATGAGTAGAGAGTCCTGAACGGGATGGCCTCGCCTCGTAAAATCAATTCCGACCCGAGCTCGCCGTCAGGCTCGTCTTCTCCATCCACTGACTCTTCCTCGCCGGCAAAGGAACCACTCCGCCGACCATCCAGCAATCAAAAACCGAGCGAACAATCAACCGCATCTCTTGCAAAAGTACTTGCAAAAAGGTCTCAGATCCTTCCGCAGACAATATTTGGGGGACTGGTCGATGCGTCGAGTTATCTGAAAACGGAAGAACGCAAAGAAAAACAAAAACTCACCTGGATAAAGGTCGAGCCTGGAGCGAAATGAGATATCGTGCTCAGCCTCGAGATGAGAACACGAAACACCTCATTCGCTCAAGGGAGGCTTCTGCCGATCCCGCTGCCCACCCGCTGAAGATCTCCAATACGTCCGTCCGAGAGCGTGCAGAGGATGTGGAACCTGCCAGCACGTAGCGAGCGGGCTAGAGATAGCCCTGTGATGGCCAAATCAAATGAACAGCTAGGAGATTCCTGAGATATGTCTAAAAGTAGAGAGGATAGGCTAGCCACCGGGGCTTGGTAGAATGGCATAAGTCGCCTGAGAATCTTGAAACGGGCTTATTGCCTCATGAGGCTCGATTGGCCAAGCTCGGAGGAGTGATAAGCGAAACGTGGCCCATCAGGCCACAGGCATGTCATCATGGGCCGAAGGAAGGATCCGCGTCAATTTTTCGTTTACTCAACTCGAATGCGGCTCAAACTAGCAGTAAGGACGCCTGATTTTCAGTCACGAGCCAAGCTTGGCCGATGGATTGACAAGCATCTGATTGTCGAGTTCAAGGATCAGAAGCGAGACGAGCACAACACGCTCGCAATAAGTTGCAGCTAAGCGGACTATCCTGTGTGGTCTTCCTCACAATGAGGCCGGTGAATTATTCTGTCACAAGGGCGAACGTTTCCGTCTTGTCATTTCCGCGGAAGCCGACAGAGTATCATACTCCGTACATTAGGGGCTGTTTTGGCGCGCGCGCGCCACTCTTCGAATTATCGACACACTGAAGGTGTAATCAGGGTCTGCTACCTGGTGGCTCCAGAAGTTGTATTGTGTGGTTGGCACGGAAGATTGAACAGCGGCCCCAAACATTTCACCCTGAGTTGACCGCGGTGCGAGTGAGAATAAATGCGCAGGAGAGATTTCACAGTGGCTCGCCCGATGTTGTACAATAGTCGGTTCGCGAGGGACGAGCCGCCGAGGCATAAACGCCACTTTCCACGTAAGATGGACATCGATTCGCAACAAGGCGGCAGCATAGGTCAGTTCAGACCATCCGCGTAGGATGCATTCCCTGTTGGGACGAAAAACAGTAACCCACAAGGACTCTGTCGTGAGCGCAAATCCGTCGCCAAAGCCTTGTCAAGTTTGCAGGTCCGAAATTTCGAAAAGCACGTAGTGCTGTGATAAACGAAAGTTAGATTTGAAGGGCGCGGAGTTGTTCAAGTGCCCAGGAAGGTGGCGTCATGTTCGGGCCGGTGGCGGGTAAGCGACATCCCAATTCTGCTGGCCTTACCAAATGGCGCCAGGCGAACACGGCTGGTCCCATTTCCATTGAAGGACCAAGACCACAGGTTACATGCCCAATGTTACTGGTAATAGCAGCTGGCAGCATTCCAAGTCGCCAAATATTGGCGATCTGAGAGTGATGTAACATATCCCAGAAAGGTAGTCGCGACCTGAAAATGTCCTGCATTTGAGCATTTTGCATTTCTCGCCGCACACCTCGCTCTTAATATCCCTGTTCGTGCAACTTGCTGACACGGAGCCCGTGGAGGTGACCCGTGTGAACGCGGGAGATTGGTAGCTGGAAGAAGTTCCCATGGTTCTTCCTCAACCCTGACGAACCCCTGCTCGAAGCAGGACTGGGTGTTCAGAGCTTGCAGGTGAGAGCTGGGCTGAAGACGCGGAAAGCATTCAGTCAATTTCGGCGAAACACCGAATCGCTTACACACCTCATGCGGGAGGGCTGCTATAGTGGTGTTGAGATGCATTGCCAATGTGGCCACATCAGTAGATGTTACAGCCGCTAATACCCAATCCACCGTCTCGGCCAAGCTGATATTGGTTCCATACTCATTGACGTGATCGAATCATTGACAGATTGAGGTTTCTGTCAATATTCAGGGGCTCAGCGAGCTCGCATTATTGGTGCCATTCCGGCGGCATACCAATCCCATGTCGTGAGGCGAACGAGCCGACGTACCAAACAAGGCCCGATACGGGTGGTTTTGTGAGTAGGGGCTGAATAGGTATATTCATTTCTGCGTTCCAGTATCAATATCAGCTGTGAGGGTCGGATTAGGGGAGAATGGTGAGCCTGTTGGGGGTCACTGAGGATTCGGTCGTTCTCCTATGTTGCGGGTAAATTCGTGCCGAATCCAGTAGGCCGTCACGACCGAGAATTGTCTGAAGTGGACTGGAACCGGAAGTGTGATAAGATACCAAGGGCCTCGCCCTTCGCCCAGACGGGAGCCCGCGTCAAGGCCGAAGTCGATACCTTTCAAGATCGTGCTGTCTTCGCAATGTTGTCAGGTCGATGGCCCGGGCCAATTTCGAGGCTAGCCGGGTGCCCCAAGGTCGATGATCAGGAAATCCTTGCCCTTTTCATAGGCATACTGGTCAACGGGGTCGAAAGCTGGTGGCGTGTGATGCCATGGAAATCTGGGCAGCAGCGCTCGGGGTCTCCCTTCTCCACTGAACGCCAAAAGTATCGTACGCTTCTGCGTCCGGGGTAGACTGTCAACGGAGTTCAGTTATGTGAGGTTTTATCTTTCTTGGCTTTTGCATGCTCCAGTCGCTTCACTTCTTCCCGCAGGATCTGTTCAAGGCCCTCGTTTCGCCGAGTGAGGAGCATGACATCGTCGGGCTTTATGGTGGATCTTCCGGCATGTTTGGAAAACGACTCCAGGTCGACAGCGGTATTCCCTGAGCGATAGATAGCTTCAGCTTGAGTCCACACGGGTAACAGACCGAGAGGTTTCATACCGATTTGAGCCCATACAAACTCCATCAGACTTCCAATGAATTGAGGCGTTGCATTCACCCCCAGGTTAATGCTCTCTTCGTCAACCATTTTGCCAATGTGGAACCAGAGGGCGGACCGTAGTTTCTAGGTGATGGAAGGGCCAGTCAGCAGGCCAGAACAGTTTGCAACCGTCGAGACGTCTGAGTGAGATGGGGCAGGACTCCAGATGGAAATCGTTTCGACTTACCTTCTGCAGTGCCTCTGATTCCGCGTCTGTGTCTGAAGCCATAACGGCTGGTGGGAAAATTCAAGTGGGTGAGGATTACTCTACTCAACCGCTTGAGGCTGGATGATGGGTGCGAGGAGGAAACAACAGCGGGGCGGCTAAAGGACGCGTCGACGCGCCGGAGACACAGCCAGAGCGCGTCCGACCCGCCAGAGGCTAAAACGCACAATGGCGGAGCGAATGGCTACCCAGACGAAGGCGGCCTCTACAAGCACGACAAGGTATTCAGCAATTTCTCATTTCGCAAACCTCAAACTCTCAGCCTTCTTTCCCACAGAAAATCGTAGTCCAGCATTGCCGCCGTGACCCAAGTCTCAATCTTCCGTGCCTCTCCCTCCCCGAATTCCTCTCTCCATTTGCGCACCTCCTGTTCCATATCTAGCCCTGCTGCAACCTTGCCGTCTCGGATGATGCCAGCTGAAGATAGCAGGCTCGACTTCATTCTCCTCTCCAGAAAATTCATGCTTCCTTCTTCCTCAGCGTTGGCACGCTCCCATTCAAACCGGCACTTTGCTGCATCCAGCCCCACTAGCCTGCAATATGTGAGAATGACCTCTGGCTTGAGAATGATGTCGTCCGCATCAAGGACGATTGGACGGAATGTTGTGTTTCCTTGCTGCCATTCCTGGTTGTACCACTCCCACAGCTTGCGACTCCATCTCCATGTCATCTCCATTCGGAACATTCCATCAGCATTCTTCCTGGCCTCATCGCGGCCTTCTAGATCTACAGAGGTGCGGTAGAGGGACGGAAATACCAGGGCTGGATGTCGGATCAAGAAAGTCGGTGTCCAGGTGCGCAAAAAGCTATCAGGTAAGACTGTCTGGTTCTGGATGTCCTGCATGTCGTCTTGCATGTGCTTTGCAACATCATATGCCGCTTTGGAACCTTCTTGAAGGAGCGACTTTCCCGGTAACTTCACTTTCCAGAACCGCCTCTCTGTGCCGGCACTGTCCTTTACCAAGTCTTCTGCTTGAGGTGAAAGCATCCACAGAAGGTGCTCTTTCACAAAGACGCCGCAGCCTTGCGCCTCTGTCTCCTCAACGGATCTCAGCAACCCATCTGCAGAAGCTTGAAGACGCTGCATTGCTTCTGTTGATTCATCATGCGACCAGTCCTCTGAGGGCCGGTCGGCAAGCTTGATGCGAAGTGGCACAGTGGACAAGAAGAAATATTCATAGTTGGCATTCGTTCTAGCCTCGCCATCTGGACGAAGCAGAGCAGGTTGGTTCTCCAAGTTCAGTATACGGACCAGCAGATTCGAGGCCGTTCGCGGATGCGTAAAGAGGAAGATCCGCATGTTCGTGGTGGTCAGTAAGGACACAACACACTTGAGGTGTCTATCTTCTTTTGATTTGCGCGCAAGTGATTGACGGCCTCGAACTAGTGTACACCAGGTAATCCTGCTACTGTAATATGACTTCCATGCGCGAGGTCCACGATCATTACCCGCTCACCAAGCCAGGTTACCGGTTGTGACAATTTGCACAGTGAGAGACGGGATTCCGGTACGAGGAAGCATCGGAGTGATGGAGCGCGAGCGGTCTGTCAGTCCGTCTTCCAAATCACCCGTACAAGGGATACACCTCCGTAATCGTACGTAGGCAGGTGATGCCGATCGAGCCGTCGCAGAATATCACAAAACAAACAGCAAAGTGATTCTATTGTATAGTGTATTGTAGGTCCACCCAATATGCATCAATAGCCATCAGTATACGTTGCATACGCAAGTGATACAGTAGAACTACTCCTCGGTATGCTTGAGGGGGATGCTTATTGTCCCGCCCGAAGTAGTTCCGTACATACAGCACTTTCTTAACCGTCGACAGTCTTTGCCCCTCCGTCTACTCCTAGCTAACCACAATCCTCCGACATCGTCCACTACAAGCCGTGGGTGACCGTTTCCGAAGCGAAAGCCCTTCAAATCGCATCCATCTACCGCCTGTGTATACATACTCACACGCACACCATGTCCTCCTCCTCCTCCTTCTTCCCGAACCTCTCCGAGTATCTCGACTCCATCCACGACGCCCTCCCGCCATACCTACAAGCATACTTGACGCGGCAGAACGTCCAGCTCCTCATCCGCGTCGTGGTCATCATCTCGACGTACACGCTCTTCCGACCGCACCTGGAGTCTCTGTTCCGCAAGGCCACGGGCACGCCGGATCAGAGGGAAGAGGAGATCAAGGCGAGACTGGCCGCTCTGAAACAGCAACGAGAGGCCGGCGGAGGAGGAGGCAGCTCTGCGCCACCCAAGGGAGCGGGAGCGGGAGCGGGAGCAGGAGTGGGCATGGTACGACAGCAAGGCACAGTATACAGGGTTGTCTCTCCGAAGGAGGGGAATGCCATTGCAGCGACACAAGGGACCACCAAAGGGAAGGCGAAGGGAGGAAAGAGGAAGGCGTGAGCGTGGGCCAAAGAGCACTGTGACAGGGGAGAGAATAAAGAATCGAGAAATATGGTATCGCCACTTGTATATGTCTTGGGGGGGTCGACGAGAACCTTCACTTGCCGAAGAGAAGCATGATACGGAACCCGAGAGATGCATGCATATATGCATATCAACGTCATGGGATGCTAGAGATTGCGGCGCCGCGCCCGATATCACCCAAACGCCAGAGTGACCTCCCTCTATATCGGTAGATGGCAAAAGCAACGGTGGTACATCCGACAGGCCTTCCGAAGACCCGAAATCGCTACACATAACTACGATGTATATCAATGCGAAACGAGCACCACACGTCCTATGACTTGATTGATGGTGCACGGCCCCTTCCACCATCTAGAGTTGATTCTCATACATCATTCTACGTACTCTCCGACACAGACCCAGAGCATGCTGAAAGGATCCAGGGCTCCAGTATCATATCCTCACTCGAGGCGACGCTACGAAACGCAACGCGGCGCAGGGTCTAGGTCCCAGTCGATTCTTGACTCCCGACTCTGTGCAGAGTAAGTAGACAAGAGGGGCCGAGACACCGCGAACAGAAGCGACGAGTCAGTAGACAAGCGGAACTAAGACAGCGAGACAGGAGACAGCAAGGGAAAGAGAAGGGATGGCCTGAGATGAGACTCAACCCCCAATCAACACGGCAGCATAGCATCCCATCGCATACTCATGCAGTCCCAAGGATATGAAGAACGTGAGAGCATCCAGAGTAATTAGTAAGTAGTGTTTTATATTCAATCAGACATCAAGATCAAGGCTTGGACAACCCTTCGATGATGCGGGCGGACGGACTTGCAAGTCTCATACAACATCGACGGTATTCCTTGCCTGATTATGTACTATATACTGTACAGTGTTCGATCGTTGGACAAGCACAGGTAGGGATCGGGCATCACTACCTAGGTACCTTTTGAGCCTCAAGTCGGGGGAAGAGAGGGCAACAACACAAGTCTCCTGACTCGATCCTATTCTAATTACAGTATCCTATCTTACTGGTGACCACAATAAGGCCCTCTCGCAATGCGGCCTCAGTCAAACTTATGTGCCCTCGTCTCTACCAACTTACGTGCCTCGTCTCTGCACGATCTGTACTGTCCGTACTTCTGTCCTGCTCTTTTCAATGCCATATCCATATCACCCACGCACGACTCACAACCTCCCTCTCTCCAGAAACCTCACCGGCACATCGACGTGCCTGCTGCGAAGGAATTCCGCGCAATTCTTGCCCAAAAAGTCCACGCCCTGCACGCACACAGTTTGTTAGCATCCAGCAAATCACGCTTTGGGAGAAAACATATCCCCCAACGACGGCGATGACACTGGGGCCGCCAGAGGGGACTGATTACTAGGTATTAGGTACTTACCGCCGTGCTCGTGGCGCCCCTGTCCAACAGATTGCGAAACAGAAAATGCACGCCCCTCAGGTTGGGCAGTTCGAACCGGTCGACCTCGATCCGGGGCGTCCTCGTCTCGTCGTACTCCCTGCCGAGCAGCCGCTTCACGGTGGCCACGGACAGCAGGTTGCGCAGCCAGACGTATTCGTCCTGGTGCACGACCCAGAAGCCGCAGTTGCAATCGCTGCCCTTGTCGCCGGAGCGCGCGTGCGCGATCCTCCCCAGCGGGACCCGCGTCGTGGGGCCGAACCGGCCGAGGTCGATCTGCAGCTGCGTCGTAGGCGCGCTGGGCTGGCGCTCGGGAAAGGTCTTGGTCAGCGTCGGGGCCGGGATCAGCGTCTCCTTGTCGCCAAAGTGCACGCGGTGCGAGACCTTGGCCTGGTCGAGCAGCGTCACGTAGTATTCAAAGTACGGCTTCGGGATGCCCTGCCGGAAATCCAGGTGGAATGTGCTGCCCGGGTAGCCTTGCATGATGTTATCGATCACCGGGCGGAGGAACTTCTGCGGCGCCATGTCGTTCGAGTCCCTGGCCTGCGCGAAGACGCGGAACACGCACGTAGCGGCGTTCTGGTTGTCCGCATTCGCGCCCGGCGAGCCCAGCACGCTGAACGACAGGGTGGTGAATTTGTCCGAGTAGGGTTTCAACCCCAGGCGGAGCTGCGCTTCCGTCATGCGCGCCTTCTCCGGGATGTCCAGCCCGGTCATGAAATACCACGCCTCGGCCTGGAAGCCTCCTCGCGCGGTGATCCCGACCTTGGTCGTCGGGGGAGGAGGCAAAGCCTTGACGCCGTGAAGCGCCACTCGGTCCGTCGACAGCTGCTCGAACCAGATCCCGTCCAGCACGGCGGTGACGTCCGAGTTGAAGTACCAGGGCCCCTGGATCTCATAGAGCAGCTGCGACGAGCACGTGTGAATGCTCACCATCCCGCCAGAGTTTTTCTGCTTCGTGATGACCACGCCTCCACTGGCCGTGATCTCGGCAATCGGATACCCGATGTCGGTCCATCGACCCTGTTCCTCCAGGGCTTTGAACCCCGTGAAGTTCCCGCCGGCCACGTAGTTGCTGCATTCGATCATGTGGCCCGCCACGAACGCGTTGGCCAGTTCGTCCAGCTGTTCGCGATGCCAGTTGTGGAACCACACGGCCGCGCCGATGACCGGGGACGCATCCGCGACGCGTCCACAGATGACGATCTGGGCGCCCTGGCGGAACGCCTCGGCGATGCCCATGCCGCCAAGGTAGGCGTGCGCGTAGATGGGCTCGAACTCCCACTTCTCCAGCACCTGGCCGGTGTAGATGTTCTTGAACTTGGACGTCCCGTTCTTGAGACCCTCGGTGATGGCGGGGAGGACTTCGTCGCCGCTGATCCACGCGACCTTGACCTTCCCGCTCAGGCCTTTCTTCTCGACCATGCCGCAAACGATGCGGTACAGGCCGCGTACGTCGGCGTTGCCCGCGTTCGCCGCAACCTTGATCCCGTACCGCGCGAGGTTGTCCAGTGCGGGCTCTAGCGCTTCCAGAAAGGAGGCCTCGAACGCGGGACCGGCGCCAACGAATGCGTTGCCCATGTCGGCCGTGAGATTCGAGGCCTCGACTTTCCGCGCCGCGCCGATCGTCATGTTCACCTCGGACATGTAGTCGGAGATGATCACGTCGACCGGGTCCGAGGGATATGCCTTTGCGAAGGCTGCCATGGCGTGGCGCCGGTCAGAGGCCGAGCCCGAGGCCCCGGCGATGCGGACTGCGCGGGAGGCCATGGCTGCTGTGTTTTTTCTCCCGCCGTTTCAAGCGTGAGCTTTGGGCGGAAGAGGCCCTTGTTCTGCCTGGAAATGTTTCCTGTGGTGGCCTCTGCCCCAGCGAGGACAGTCACGTTGATAGACTCGGGAGCCGTGCGGGGAAGCCCTCCTTTGCAAATAGAATAATATCACTGTCACGTCGGCGTCCAAGTTACTTATTCCTGTCGTTGTGCAGGTCGGTCTCCTTGCTGTCGGATTCTTCGAAGCACTTCCACTCCGAGATCGTGCGTGTTACATCTCTGTACAATAGTAGCTGTTATGGCCGGCAACTCATGCCGATGCCACTCGCGAGGAACAGTTGGAGAAATTGGGAAACTCCCGAGGGGAGGATTTTCTCTGCTTGGTGTAAGCCGAGGCTTAGCAGTGTGTTCGGCTACTTCTCCTCTGCATGAGCACTATGAAACGATGCATGGGTGTCCGAGCGGATGGAGTTGTGAGCAGTTGGAGTGGAGGGCTGCAAGGGGCCTAAGCTAATCGTTCGACGCTTCCTCCCAGGATCAACTCGAGTCGAGGTAGCAAGTGAAGGTAGCAAGCGAAGGAGGTCGGAGGGCACGCAACAAGCAGTGAGGCAAACTGGCAGTTGTCCCATCACCTTTTGACTGTCAATGATCGTCTTGTGTTGGTTTCAATCACTATCGAATACCTAACACCTTTTGCTCCCGTGTCAGCTCAGCTCATACTATGTCAATCGTTGCCTAGTTCCACCAGCATCCATCATGAGGATAGGCCCATGAGACCACTGGGTCCATGTGAGAGACGGGGGTAAAAAAAAGGAAATTTCTGCCAGCGCGTCACCACCACCATGCTTGCCACGATCCGTCCATGCTCCCATTGCCTCGCCATGACTGCTCTCCCAAGCACATGCAAAATCTCTCGTTCTTCGTTGGTATCGTATCATCACTCTCAACCAAAAAGCGAATGCCATATTGTTCGATCGTGTTGTACACAGCCGATTGTGCCAACCGGGTGGTAAGGGGTCATCGCGAAGGTGAAAATAAAAGAGACTTTTTCTTCTGTGGTTCGACAAACACCCTCCCATACCGACGATGATGACGCTAAAGGTTCGACTTGCGCGCTGCCTTCAATGAATTGACAAAAGAAAACGTTGCTTTTCCGCTACCCATCAGGAAAAGGCATTGCCCATGGACGAAACGCCTGCTGCGCCGAGATTCTCACACATGCTTACTGCCTCCGCGTCAGTATGGTCCCAGCGGAGGAGTAGGGACTGGACTGTAACCGACCTTCATCGGCGCATAACTGCCGTATTGGTGAGCAGGAGGCATGCCGCCCATCGCGCCAGGATAGATGGGAGGAGGAGGGGCAGGGCGGTATGGGGTGCCGGCGGGGCCGGAGTTGTTCTGGCTGCGACCCCAGCTCAGGCGGACTCGAGAATTTCCAATGGGATAGCCTTGCATCTGGTTGATAGCCATCTCGGCAGCATGTCGTTGGACGAATTGCACGAAACCACAACCCTTGCCGGGCGGAATCTTGACATAGGTGATCTCTCCGAATCCTTGGAAGAAAGAGCGCAGCTCGTCTTCGGTGACGTAGCCAGACAGACCTCCAACGAAGACAGTGGTGTTGTTCGGGTCGGTGAACTGATTCATCGGTTGAGGTTGTTGCTGCTGCTGGCCACCGTAGAACGGCATGGGTGGTTGACCCATTGGTGGGTAGCCCATCGGAGCACCGCCACCACCTGGCATACCCATGTTCATGCCTCCCATCGGACCTCCTTTGTTTTTCGGGGTCGCAGTCGAGATGCGCATCGGACGATTGCCGCAATAGACACCTTGCATCTCATTCAGAGCACGTTGCTGGTCGCCTTCGTCGGAGAAGCGCACGAAGCCATAGCCGCGGGACATGCCAGAAAGAGGATCCGTCATGATCTTGGCCGACTTGCACGAGGGGAAGCGGCTCTGGAAGAGCGAGACCAGAACGTACTCGTTGACTTCAGGACCGAGGTCGCCAACGAAGATGGAGTACTCCGGGCCACGATCGTCGCGTCGATCGGCAAGACCACCGCCCGAAGCCCAGTTCAGCTTGAATGGACGGCTCGAGTTTGGCATAGGTTGACCGCTGAGCTGGAGGGCCTTGGCGGCAGCCTGGGAGGAGGAGAAATCGACGAAACAGTATCCAGCATTGCTACTACCATGAGTTCAGAGACGTGCGAAGGAGGGGCGTGGCACTGCCGAGACTTACCCTGAGAATTTGTCGCGGATCATCTTGACACTGACTTGTTCACCCATTTGGAACCAGAGATTGCGGACGAAGTTTTCGTCAATCCAGGGCTCAAGCTCACCCATCCTACAAGTCGATGTCAGCGCTCGAGAATCATTTAACACCGCACCAGCATCCGAACGTACCAGAGAGTGGTCTTGCCATCCGCACCTTGGCCATTCTGCGGGGCCGCATTTCCATCGGGAGTTGGGAAGGCCATCTGCTGCTGAGCAGAGGGGTCGGTTGGCTGTCCTGGAGCAGATCCATCCTGAGGCGGAGGACCGGAACCTGGAGCACCCTCTTGCTGGGCGTTTGGGAATTGACCGTACTCCGGGAACGACATGTTGGAAGACGGAAAACGAGGTGACGAAACTGAAGGCTAAAGTAGAGCTTCTGTAAGATGAGTCAGATTCCGAGTCAAGAAAGTGATGACAAAGTTCCGCGTGACGCGAGACACCCGCAGAGGGGGGTGCGGTCATGGGTATGCGTACCGAGCAAAGACGTCTTTCAAAGGACGACGATGAAGAGGATATTGAAGGTATTATGTGGACTTTCTGATAACTCAAACCCAACTTTTGTCGCACAAGAATATCCCGAACGGCGACTGTCCAAGGGAGGAGGGTACAAAGCGATCACGAAACGTCGATGGCAATTGAAGGCGGTTCTGAAGTCTAGGAGATAAATAGCAGTCAGCGCATCGAACAAGTTGAACGTGAAAATTGCGACCGTGGGGGAGGCAGTGAAGTCGTCGCTAGTGCGAATTGGCGAGGCCCTGAACCGCTACTGGCGACTCGAGAATCAAAGCGGTGTCCACAGTGGTAGCCCTGTGCTTCACGGTCATCGTGATGTCGTTGTGTGTGCTTTTCTGTGCTCTTTGATATTGCTGTCGCCCTTGCGTCTGCGACTTCCGCTCACCACCACTACCTCGAACCACACTCGTTTCTGCTCGCCGCCACACCACGGTCCTTCGCTTGCACTTGCGCCACGGTCTGAGGGTTCATCGGAGGGGGAGGAAGAGACGTATCAAGGACTTCTCTACATACCGGATCAGATGCGCAGTGGTTAGATGGGGCCAAAAATGGACAGCCAAGCCACAGATCAGACCAGACGCGACAAGTGAGCAACTCCCGAGAAGAGCAGTGCGCCAAGTGAAGCAGGAAAGCAGAAGTAACACTGCGATACTAAGAGAGACGCGCGCACTAAAGCAAGAGAGTAGAGGAGAGAAGATGGAGGGGTGAGGCAGAGACGAAGGGAAAAGTGCGGGAAGGTCGACTAAAAAGTTAGAAGTGCAAGAGCTGGTCGAGGGCCCGAGTGCCAGCGAGCCACTGAGCGAGTGTGGGCGCGCGAGGGGTTACCCAGAATATGAGCTAGTTAAGGTTTCCTTGGAAAGGGTCTGACGACAGGCAAGCCTATGAAGCTCGGGGCAGAATTAGGCGAACATCAGTCTCCAGGCCAGCCGCCGCGGGCTCCAATCTTCAGTCCATTTTATTTTCTTCCTTCACCTGACAGCCTCAACACGGAAACAATGCTGGCGCGTGCACGATGATTTGACGGGAGATGTTTCAACCAGAGCATGCTGCTGGCCGCCCGCTTCTCGAGTCTACTGTGTACTGCGTGAAGATCGACAATGCCAAACACCGAAGAGGAAGCTCTATCAATCCGCGCCTGCCGCGCCAAACGCATGTACGATAAGTAGGAGGCAGGAGCTGCCCACACTCCTCTCGGCGCCTTGCGTCTTCCTCTGTCGAAAATTGCCGATCAGCTTACCGCCCTCGGTGAATGTTTGTTTGCCTGAGCAGTTTGTCTGGCGTTCACATCTTGTACGAGTATTCTCTCCTTCCGAGAACCACTGAAGCTGCCTACAATCGAAGAAAGAGAGGGAGCGTATGCGTCTTTCTCAAACCCCATCTTCAGCTCGGCTCTGGTCCAAGCGCGGGCGGCCTAGAGCTCCCAACCACAATTGCATGCAGGCCATGCGCATCTTTATTGCGCCACATGCCCAAAAGAAACCTTGTTACTAGATCCTGCAACAGGACGCCCATCTGTCCATATGGCCAGCAGCTAACGCGTTGATGTCGGCCCAATGAGTGATCGTGTAGCCAAACAATAGAACCTCTTCGATGCTACAAACAGTAACTAGGAGAAGGAAAATGCACGATGCTTGCCGGGTCACGATTCCGTGTGCTCTCAATATTATCTTGACTAATCCCGCGCTGTCATGCGTCGCGTTGCGCGAACCAGGATGGCGACAACGCTTGCCTTCGAACAAGAGAAGCTTCGATAAGAGCTAGGATCGTTGTTACGCGTTTACCCCCAGTTCAGGCCCATCTGACTGCCGTCTTGATCGGATAGATACATCATGGTACCCCAGCGCGTGTCAATCTGACATTGTGCCACCTCAACTACCACAAACAATCCAGAAGAAGACGTCTCAAAACGTGTCCTTTGAAGCTCGATACCTAGAGGGGCCAACGTGGCAGAAGCCCCAGGCCAATCACGGTTGAACGCTCAGGCGATGGATGACCTGCATACCGAGGATCATGAGTTGGCCGATCGTCCAGCCGCCGCCCTCGCCTATCTGGAGACCCCATCTCTGCCTGGTGATCCCCCTTGGTAACACAAAAGAAATCTCCACCGCGTCTGGCGCAGCTGGCCAAGACATCCATCGTCGATTGCACGTTGACCACCAAAGCTGAGCTTAGACAGAAGCTGACACCCGCTCGATAATCTCAGGCGCACAGTGAGTGCGTAGTCATGAGCACGGTTTCAGTGCGCCCGTCAACCCCGAAAAAACTCGGAAGTACCAGCCGACGCCATGAAACCTGGCCTGTCATGGACCGGCGACGGCATGTCTGACGCAAGGGCCTTCTAGGCCCAAGAGGATCCTCATCGTCTCCACTGTGGACCAAGCTTCCAGGAGAGTGATACACGGAGCTCAAAACGCGCCCGTGTGCTTGAGTCTTTCGCGAGCACTGGCCGCCATCACTCAGCTCTTCTGTCGAATCTCCATGTCAGAGAGAACTGAGAAGCAAGCAATGCTCTTCACATCTCCATCTCCCAGGAGACCAAAGTGGCCGCCAAGCTCCGCCGCCGTGCTCCAGGTAGATCGATCCTTTGCGGCTGACGCTTCTCCGAATCAAGGGTTGCGCTACATCGGTGGCTTGCGAGCCTCAACCACCCTTTTCGCGCGCTAGTCTTTACCGTTCTTCGGATGTGATACGGAGTACACAGAAGTACCAATCTTGTTCCCCTTGCCGAAAGAACAGAATTCTTGACGTGCCGGGCGCTGACGAGCAAGAGAAGTACGTACCACAGTGTTTGCTTTCGCTTACTGCGTCCGCGTCCAACGCGGCTTGCCCTGGCAGAGCTGGCAGGTACAGTACCTTGATGTCGGCATCAGAACTTTGCGAAAGCGAGCATAATGATTTCCCGTCGCTTCATCACGTAAAGTAATGTCTATCTCTCTAGAAATCAAGCACCCATGGAAGTTCCCTTTCTGCTTAACGCGCGATCCTCACCTCGCGCAGTCCGCCCCGTGCTGCCATGAAGGCATAGGAATGCTGCGACCACAGCACTCACTCCGGTCCACGAGTGCCGAACCACCAAGACCTCCTCCCGCCTGGCTGTTGTTTTCGTCCCTTGGAACATCGAAAAGGACCCCATAGCCCAACGACTTGCTATCATAACACTCCTAATCTAATCTACTCTGTCCTGTGTATGCTCTCCCCACCTCACGCTGAGAGTTCCGCATACCTCCTAAACAAACCGCGCAGTACTAGGCAAGTCCTCTCGAGACAACGCGGTAGACCTCAAGCGAGCGGGACGCGCCCGGAGTACGTACGGAATCATAGGAAAAGTTCGAGCCCAGGGAGGAAGTAAGTAAGTAAGTGGAGAGATTCTGATGTACCTTATGTACATCCTCTCTCAGCTCGTAGACCAAGCTATGTACATACGTATGTGCATGTGCATGTGCATGTGCTTTGAACCGTGCTATGGACACGCTTGCACTGCGCCTTGTTTTATCTGGTATCCTTTTTGTTTGGCTCCGTTTTCTGCGCTGTGCTCTGTGCTTTTTGCTCTGTGCTCTGCTCTGAAAAAATGGAAACTGGAAATTGGGAAACTGCAAAATCGAAAACGGAGAATGTGCTCATGCCAAGTTTCCAGCTGGCGACGCGCGCGTCAATAGACCTTGCGCTGTTCCGATGTTCATGGTCCGCGTCCGAAATGAGCTGTCGCTGCATGCGGGACCGTAGCATTCATCGATTGGAAAATAAAATATCGCCCTGGTTCGTCCAAGGTGCAACTAATCGGGGTATCATTCGTGGTGGGGCCCTCTGCTGAAAAGGAGCCGAAAAGGTGCATGAAAATCCGATTGAAAGGAAAGAAAGAAAGGAAAAGAAATCGTCCGTCGTGGTTCGAATCGCGTCGTATCGTGTCGCTTCTTGTGTCGTGTGTGCGCCATGTCCGTCGTCGGGGAGGCATCCATTCCGTGGTGGTACATTGTTGAAGCATCTGTTGCTGTGCACCTCCCCTTTGCCATCTTCCCTTTAAACCACATCCCATTGCCACGTGCCCTCCTGGCTACTTCGCTATCTCGCCCCTTTGCCCGAGACTCTACCCTGAATCTCTTTCCCGGGCGGATCAATACCCATTGGTGTAATCCGGGATTCGGCCCTCGCTGGGCTGCCAGCACGTCTCGCGGCTCAAGTACCTCACATCCATGAACCGATTATGCTTAGTGCCCACCTTCTTCAAGCGTGCCTCCTGCTCGAAGTCGTATGACTCGAGCCAATCCTTCAGCCAGATTTCGTAGTCATCCTCTCGATCGTCGAGGCGCGCAGACTTCGCCGCTGCCTGAAGAACTTGACCCATCTGCTTGGGCGGGACAGGTTGGTTGAACGAGCGGACCTGAAAGATCACTTTGTGGAGGTCTCGCCCGCCCCCGCCGGAGTACAAATGCTTCATTTCCGGGGCGACGCGGAATTCATAGCCGCCTTTCTTCATGTAGCCCCGATCCGTGGCATCTAGGAGCGCATCCATCAAACAACGGCCTACGCCGGATTTGCGACAAGAGGCAGCGACGTAGAGTTCTAGATCGGCGGTGATGCACTCGCAGTAGTCGGGCGCGCCCCAATCTGAAGCGCTTGCCCATCCGACGATCAGCTCCTCGCGCGTCACACCGACGTAGTTGGGGTCGATGTTCTGGATAGGGTGGTTTGGGTTGA
Organism: Phialophora tarda; assembly: GCA_016109495.1. Lineage (NCBI taxonomy): Eukaryota > Fungi > Ascomycota > Eurotiomycetes > Chaetothyriales > Herpotrichiellaceae > Phialophora > Phialophora tarda. The sequence continues at coordinate 909,244 of JADWPL010000005.1, read as the reverse complement.
CCCGTGGGTATCGGCGATTTTTGGGACGAGAAGTTCTGCGAGCCCGCTCGACAGCGACAATGAAGGGGAGGCGTGCGTGCTGGGAGACTCTCATACGCTCATTCATGTCGTCTTCGCTGATAGGCGCGAGCTCTGGTGCGCGGAACCCATTGGCGATGTACCAGTTGATGATTTCCATCATTCCAGGGGCATCGGCTTGGACGGCAGGGCGGAGGTAAATGTTCTTGGTTGTGATAGGAGGCGGAGGCTTGCTACCCTCCTGAATTTCGGCAGCGATGGCACCCTGCGCTTTTGCAGCCATGTCGAGTTCAGAATGTTGTTCAGACTCTGCCGCCTGTTGCAGTTTTGACTTTTCTTCCGCCTCCTTTTGAACACGCTTGATCTGGGCCATGCGTCTGGTGATGTAAAGTTGGGCAGTCTCATCTTTGTACCGAGCATTGTCGGGGTCGGAGAGATCCAGCTTGGCATCACCATCGAAATCAGTCGGGTTTTGAGGACTTTGCACGATTGCCTTGACCAGTCTGTGTCCGTAACGCTCAGAATTGCTGGGGCTGAGGACGGTTTCTCTCGGAGCAAAGCCGATCCCGTCGGGGTGATTGTCCAGGTTTGCGACTTCCTCAGCAGGAAGGACGCCGAAGCTTAGCTCCGCCACAGACTTTTCCGACATTGTGCGCACCGTGACTTCACCGAGCCAGTTCTCGAAACCACTGATGTATTCCGGGGTGTTATTGTAGAACTGCGGGCGAAACTCCCAGTCTGTTGGAGGGGGCAAGAACTGCCCGTCCCACCCGACCAGTCGTTCTTCTGGCACCAGAGGCTTGCGACTGCGGATGAGACGACCGAGGCCTCGAGCCATGGGCCTCGTGGAGTCGCCGTCACTTTCTGATTCCTCTGAGCCTTCAGCATTGCTGTCCGGCTTAACTGGAGGAGCCCTCGTATCCGCAGCAGAGGCCCAGCGAGAGGTTCTGTGTGCTGATTTGTCGGGTTTCTGATCTAGGGCCCAGCTGTCCGCGTTGCATTGTTGGGAGTGTTGACTGAGTGGTAGAGCGGCCTCTTTCGCCGGCCGAGCTGAGGCCTCGTCCCACGTAGCATTGTTACTACCCGATGGCATAGCTGACTGATCCCATCCGCCAGTCTTCTTGACTAATGGTACAAATTTCTGGACCGGGATACTGCTCGTGTCACCGCCAGGATACATTGCTGCTCGCTCCCACAACGCCGGGTTCTTCTTTTCTTGGACCCAATGTCGCTGATCCTTATTCGCCTCTCTCGCCTCTGCGAGGAGGTGGTCAGTACATTGGACAGGGTCTTGTGGGGATTGGTTTTGGGAGGAGGTCGGGCCAATATTAGGCAAGGGTTTGCGTTGTGTGCCATTGTCGGACGCATCCGGCTGAGGCTCATCTGGATCGGGAGGAAGGGGCTTTCTCAAGAGGTCTAGTAGGGCCAGGGCCGTGGTGGTAGGGACCTCACCTTGATCCTTTCGCTTGACTCTCTGGAAGACATCGCGTGTGCCTTTAGCCTGAAGTCGAGCGATCAGTTGTTCTGGTGTTTCGTTGCCTTGCTTGAGGGTCTCAAAGGTCTCCGGGCGAGGCGTCGCTGGCTTCTTTGTTGGATCGTTTCTGCTAGAGGTGGTCCTCGGATGCGGCTCTTGGTCACTAGTCATTTTGGGCTGAGGTGTGTTATAGTCAGTTGGCTCCAGACGGTTGTTTGATGGATTGAGAACAACGTGAGGAATGGGTAAAGGCGGGTGCGGAAGAAGTGGTGAAGCCTGCGGATTGTCGTTGGGCGCGGCTGCAACCAATGGCCAACTGTTCCGCCGTCCATCAGGGCTTTTGGCAGGTTTCGTTTTTGGCCGTCCCCGCGTCTGGGATTGGGTTGTGTCCTTAGTCGGATCCTTCCTTGAGGGATCACCGTATGCTGTCTTGTCGAATCGGTGATTGTTGCCGTTGACTGTTGCCGCAGGAGTTTGAGATACCAGTTGTGTGCGGGTACTCTCTTCCATTTCCACGTCTGTCGAAGCATTTTGCGCCTCGCTCGGCTGGACATCTACAGGTGCGACATCTTCGCGAGGGTCTGCTTCCGCTGTCTGTCCTTCACCGTGACCTTGTGTCAAATCCCCACCTTGTGCAGAGTGCCATGACAGCCTAGAAGACTGCTGACTAACTGGTCGCTGTTGTGGGAGACCCCAGCCCGGGTGCGGACGAAGCGGTGACTGGCCTTTGCCTGCGGCATTGTCCTTCTTCTTGGCTGTTGGGCTGCCATATGCATCTGGATCGAAGAACATAACTCCGTTTGAACAAATCTACCAAAGAATAAGCAATTCTCCGAGATGAGTGTGTAAAAAGGTGACGATGAGGGTGATGGGCGTTATATAGGTAAGAGAACTCACCCTCGGCGAATTATGACGCTCATGGTTCCAGTGACTTGGATCATGCGCTTGAGCACCAGATCTGTCACTAGCATGTGCGATACGGTGGGCTCTAGGTGACAGACTTGGTGAAGGACCTTGCGTGTGAACGACATTGTCCATTGTAGACGGCCCAGAGCAGGGGAACGAGATGACACCGGCCGCCTGTTACGATGCGGAGCCCTATAAGAAGCCAGAAGAGTGTGAATGCGGACTGAGGTTATGTGAGTGTGAAGGGGTCTCTCACTTACCCCGGTCGAAAGTTGGACAGTTACTGAAGCCTGGGTTCGGGCTATGCTATGTCCAAATGTTTATGCACACTGCTTATCGGGGCGTAACTTATGTCCTATGCTGCCACCGACATATCGACATTTCCGCACGAGAAGAGGAGGGTGTGAGTACGAAGACAATGAAAGGAGACAGTGGCTGGAAGGAAGACAGGACGTCGGATGCCGCTAACGTGCTGCTTTGCCATTAAAGCGCCGCTTTACCATTATGCGCCTAGCGGCCGTGGTAACCAAACCAATCAGCGGCAACAGACAATTCCCCGAGCCACGGACTAGAACAGCAAGTAATGAAGCATTGAAGAAATGAGGGGAAAACAACCTTGCCGATGTTGACCACCAGGGATCGCATCTATAGGGGCGCGCTCAAATGGAAGTATGATGGCTTGAGCTGTTAGACAGCTGAGGTATCTACGATGCTCCCTCGCGACTGACATCTGCCCAAGCCACTGCACAGAAAGTGAAACTGCCCGGAGTCAGAGGGCCAGCCCATTTCGCAGAAGAAGCTACAGTCGCGACTCAGGCGGGCATTAACATTTCCCGGCATAAGAAGCCGGCAGCCTACAGAACGAGATGCTTTCCGTACTTCGCAAGGCTCGTCTGAAGGATAAGGAGATGCGGATTCTGATGTTGTGAGTGAGATCAATTCTCACGCAGATAGATGGGACGGGCTAATCGTTGTGTAGAGGACTGGATAATGCAGGGAAAACGACGATAGTCAAAAAGATTATGAATGAAGACGTTAATACAGTTAGTCCAACACTAGGGTTCATCATTAAGACGATCGACTTTCAAGGGTACCGTCTTTTCCCTCGAGCTTCCTCACGAGAAACTGATGGTTTCATGCGCAGTTACAAGCTCAACATTTGGGATGTCGGAGGCCAGAAGACAATCAGATCGTACTGGAGGAACTATTTCGAGAAGACCGATGCTCTCATCTGGGTGGTGGATGCCACTGACCGGCTACGAGTTGAAGACTGCAAGGCCGAGCTCAAGGGACTACTGTTAGAAGAGGTATGTTAGCATGCCGGAATTGTCCTGCCAACGCTAAGAGTTTCCAGCGCCTAGCAGGAGCGAGTCTGCTGGTGTTTCTGAACAAGACAGATGTCGCTGGCGGTATGAGCGAGCAAGAGGCTACGCAGCTGCTCGACCTCAAGTCCATCTCGACGCATCGATGGGTGGTCATTCCATGCAGCGCCATGACGGGCGAAAATCTGGAGAAAGGCTTGGATTGGGTGGTCCAGGACGCACGCGATCGGCTGTTCTTGTATTGAATGTAGATCTCGTCGTCAAGGGTCGAGACAGACTATCGTATGGGGCCAGAGAGAAGAAAATGGCAGATCGAGAACTCTTGGGTGCCTCTTTGGAACAAGGCGCAGAACAAGCGATCACGGACCCTGGTTGGCAGATGCACAGGCCGCAAATTGGCCTCTCGCAGGCCTAGCCCGACCAGGAGGTCAAGCGGCATGTCGCAGGATCAGCCTTATATACGGATACCTCTCTTGCAGTATCATAGTGACTGCGCCAAGTTGACGAAGGACAGAGGGAGTGGGAGGCGACGAAGCACACAGCCATAAAGGAGGAGCAAAGTAAACAATGAGAAAAGCTGTTGGTTGAGTTTCCGATTTTGCTGCGGAGACGAGCGCGTGTTCCCGAGAAGCCGCTTCTCGTCCTCTTTCAATCCATCAACATCAACATCAACATCAACATCAACAAATCCATCCCACCATTTATATGACGACCCGAGTGTTTACTGCCAAAACTCCTCACTGCGGCCTGTCTACTGTCTTTATCTCGCCTCCGCTCGCTTATGAACATCCTCAACCAGGCGCTGGTCGATCCCTTCCACCTAAACCCCAATTTTCCCATGCGGAGTGCGGCATGACCCTTACTGTCCGCGTCGGCGTCTAGCATTCGAAACAACACATACTCACAGGCAGACGCAGTATGAACGCGTTAAATGATGGCTCCGAGTCAGTGGACCAGTTTCTAGCTCGGATCGCCAGCCTCAGTTCTAAGCAGAATGCCGAGGAGGCGGAACGATCAAAGAGAACAGAGGAAGAATTGTTGCAAGCCAGAAAAGAGAGACAGGCAAGAAGATTAGGTACAAACCAAACAAGGTGCAGCTCAGAGAGTGGAATGACATGCTGATGCAATGCAGAACGCGCTCGGTCGCTGTCACCTTCTAAGACTGGCCCTACACCGTCCTTGAGGCCCATGACAGAGGCTGCGCCGAAGCCGAACCAAGGAATCGAGCCTCCTGTTGCTCTCACCCCTCCTCTTCAATCACGAACACTCGGCCGCTCTGGCTCAATTTCTCCAAGACATGATCGAGGCGCTGTCGCAGGATTGGACTTCTCTCGACCTTTACCAGCCCCCCCTTCACCGACGAACGATGAACCTACTCTCCCGAGCCCGCCTGCTCATGCCACCGCCCTTTCGAGAAGTGGCACACTGTCATGGAACCAGAGGCCTTTATCAAGAGGAGGCGCTGTGAGATCCCGGCCGCTGTCTGTGGCGTCCATCCCGGATTTGGGACCCTCGGCTCAGATTGCCGCCCAAGAGAAGGTCGAGGAGGAGATGTCGAGGAAAGATATTGCTGCATCTCTAGAGGCAAGAGATCCTTCGTGGTTCCGTCAGACCGCTGATCGAGGCGTTGGCTCAGCAGCTTACCGCAAGAACGAGACGGATTCAGACATAATGTCCACTCCCGCGAGTCGGGCCTTGCGGCTTCCGGGCATGTCGAATGCTGCAGAAGATCGCTCGAAAGAAGAAACCGAGAAACCGACGCCTCCGTCGTCACCTCCAAAAACGACTCGTGCATTGCCCATTAGCCCACGACAACCGTCAAGCCCAGATCAGACGAGACCGCGGCCAGCCTCTCTGTTATCGTCGTCTCCTTCGAAGCCTCCTGCTCTGGACTTGCCAACCTTCAAGCCGTTGGATCCGAATACCTCGTTTGCTGCAGACACTCCTGGTCTGGTCAGGACGTCCAGCATTTTGTCTTCTTCGGTACGTCCTCCGTCGCCAACGAAAGGTCTGGGTGGTTTTGTGGAGAGCGCAATGATGAAGCGATCGGACAGTGTTAGCAAGAGATGGAGTGTGCAGGCAAATGCAGGCTTGAAGCGAGGCGACTCAATTGCCTCCGCGCGGCCAGCACACCTTGCTACCGTGTCAGGTTACACTCCTGGTCACAGCCGTGGTTCCTCGAGGGATGTTAGAGGCTCGCGCGACGGTAATTCCTCTCCACTTTCGAGCTCGAGACCCGTTTCAAGTCACGGAGAGCCTGTTCCAATCACAAAGGGTCGCTCACTACCCCGGCCGGAAGACGATTCAGCTGCATCTCCGGATGCCATGCCCAAGCAGGACGCCCAACCAAGTAAAGCTTTCGAATTACCAACCCAGACCCGTCCAGTAACACCACCTCCATCAGATTCGCTCTTATCACGTAGCCCGTCGAAGACAATGGATCCTCGTCGCTGGAGTCCGACAAAGGCCAGTTGGCTCGAGAGTGCCCTAAACAAGCCGCCAGAGTCTCCAAGAGCGGCCAAGCCAGAAATGCCAGCATGGAGGCTGAGCATGCAACGTGCCAAGCAGGAACAGTCCCAATCGTCTGAAGCGGCAAAGGAAGAATTGTCAAAGCCTATAGTAGGACCCAAACCCCTTAGAACACCGCCAACGAAGGATACGCCGGCGCCCAAAAATTCCACCGCAGATGGTGTCGCTGTAGATTCGGGCTCGACGAAGGCTGGCCTCAAGAAAACCATGTCAACGCCATTGCCGTCCTCGGATGCTAGCGACGCGAATAGGCCGGGCCAATCCTTCACGGCGACAAGGGAAGAGAAACCGGTTGTCCCATCCAAGAGAAATATCACACCTGTTCGGCTTGGGTCAAGCTCGGCCCAAACGGAGGATAGCACGCCTGCTACACCTCTGCGGGACAAACAAGAGACAGCTAAGGCGCCCCAAAACTCTCTATCACCTGAACACAAACTCGAGTCAAAAATGGCAGCTTTCAAGCCAAAGCCAAACACGCCTCCGAAACCCGATTTCAGAGCCAGTCTCAAGTCACGTCAAGCAGCCCCAACCGGCAATAACGATGCAGAACCGGAGTTCAAGGCCGTGTTTGGAAAGTTGAAGCGCGCCCAAACCCAGAGTTATGTCGCTCCCGACGAGTTGAAAGATAACATCACCATGGGGAAAGCAGCGCTAAACGTCACAGGCGGGCCGCAGAAGACAAAAAAGGTCGACGAGTTCAAAGAGAGCATCCTGCAAAAGAAAGAAGCAATGAAGACCGGCGGTGGTGGGATCGGCAAACGTCCTGAAGTGACAAGCCCTGCAGAAAAGCATAACGACCCTGTCCCGGAGGCCTTGGCTAGGCGTATGGCTCTGCAGAAGACGGGAACCTCATCTGAGAAGATCGAAACCAAGAGGCAGAGTGATGCGCCAGGCAAACCCAACGTGTCGGCGTTCAAGCCTCAGCCGGTTGCCGGAAAACCACCATTGAGCGGCCTGGGTACCAAACCATCTCTCGTGGGATCGAAGCCACAGTCTGTGTATGAGAACCCAGTTCCAGCGAAGGGAGAGCCTCTCTCACGCTCTGAGCCAACTGTGGCACCGCCGACAGCATTCGAAAGCAATCCCAAGCAATCCGATGCGGCCTCGGTGACTATGCCATCTCTGAAACCAGCGCCCGATGCCCCTGTGCGAGTCGGCCAGCGAAATTCGGAGCTCAACATGGCAGAAGCTGCACCTTCACCGGAGCCAGCCTCCAAGGTGAAACTGCCTGAAAACAGCAAACTCGCTGCCCGTCTCAATCCTGCACTTGCCGGGATACTGTCTCGAAGTGGTAGCCCAAAACCTGTTGGAGATGCGCCATCCAATGGTGGAGGTGCGATCCAGGTTCGCGAATCACAACAATTCTCGCGAGATAACACGAAGGAAGATCCTGCGGAGCTGACCCATATGACCAAGGCACGTTCCAAGGGTCCTAAGAGAAGAGCGCCTAAGAGCAGTTCATCCTCGACCGAGAGCAGCAAACCCACAGCTAGACAGCCCGCAACAGAATCCGCGTCCATCTCTTTAAAAACGGTAACGTCACCCGAGCCCATGCTGGAACCCAAAACGTTGTTGCCGCCACGCTCGTTCGCGCCGAAACCAAATGGGAGCAAATCTACACCCGAACGCCAAAATGCGAAGGCTGACCTGGGCGAGGTCCAGCGGCCGCTGCCAATGGCGCCCAAACCAGAGATTGAGAAGCCAATCCTACCCGAAGTCAAACAGCCGCCTTTACCGCCGCTCAAAGCGGAGACGCCCACGCCCAGTGTCACCAAAATGGTTGTCGCAAAGCAGTCTCTCACTGAACCAGTTCCAGCTCCGCGAACGGAGCCGGAGCTGTTGCCGAAGCCCCTCGTCGCCAATAAATCTGTAGAATTGAGAAAGGTGTCAAGCCAGGGCGCGCCTGCTGGGACCGTTGACTCGCCCCCTCCCCTAAGACCTAAGAAATCTGCAGATCTAAGAAAAATTTCAGGTCCTGGCACGCCTCCGAAGCCTGTCGATCAGCGTGCACCTGGGAAGCCTGCAACACCAAAGAAAATCGAAGTCCTGCCTGATCCTTCGAAATCGGTATCGTCTCCTCCTGACTCGGATGGTGAAAGGAAGACAATAACACTTTCTTCGGATGTTGCACCGGGTTTGCCCTTGACGCCCAACAAATCTAAACTCAACACTCCAAAAGTACCAAAACCTGATGTTATCAGCTCGACGAAGCCGCGGTCGCTGACCAGTGAGCTTGGCTTACAGCTTGGAACCGGCTCAAGGAAGCTGGCTGCCGCACCTGTATTGACACCGCCGCCGGAGCCGCAACCTCTAGCGCTGAGAGCAGCAGAATCGCCCAGAACGTCTAGTTCGCCCACAAAATCGTCGCCTTCGATTAGACCCCGACTTGAGAGCTTCTTCGGCGTCCTGCCGCAAGCAGGAGAAAAGGCGGAGTTTGACGCCCATGCTTTCCTTTCGGCCCAGAATAAGACACCCGAGAAGTCGAAGACGCTGAGCAAACAAATGTGGGAAGTGGCCGGCGATGGGAAGAAGATGCCTATGCCCCCGCAACAGGAACACATCCTCTTCGAAGATTGCATGTATCTCTGTGTGCACTCGCTGCAATTGCCCTCGGGCTCGAAGTCGTCCGAGGTGTATCTCTGGTGCGGGGACGAAGTGCCCGAAGCAGCCGTGGAAGATGCTCAACTATTCTGCAGGAAGGTCGCCCGTGAGAATAGTGCTAAGCTTGAAGTTGTTAAGCAAGGCAAAGAGAGCTCGGAGTTCTTCCAAGCTCTAGGCGGTATCGTCATTGTACGGAGGAACAAGTCTTCCGCCCTATATATGATCTGCGGCAGAAGACATCTTGGGCACGTCGCTTTTGATGAGGTCGACCTGTCAGCTGACAGCCTGTGCACGGGACTCCCGTTTCTCATCTCGGCGAAGTTCGGCAAGCTCTATCTGTGGAAGGGCAGAGGCAGCAACCCGGAGGACGTGGGATGTGCAAGGCTGATTGGGATGGACTTGGGGCTCACGGGTGAGATTGAGGAAGTTTCAGAGGGCGAAGAACCCGCAAGCTTCTGGGAGTCGCTGTCTTCGGGTTCATCCAAGCGAACGGTACCTCAGAGCAGCAGCGGAGCCAGTGAGCGCCGCACCCATTCACCGAGACTGTATCGCGTCGAGCATGATCGTCCAAAGTCCTCGGGTGGCCTAGGCGGCTTCTGGGGACTGAGGGCATCTTCGCCACCGAAGCAGAGTCTCAAAGCTCTGGTGGAAGAAGTCGCTCCCTTCAGCCAGAAGGACCTTGACGGACATCACATCCACATCCTCGATGCCTATCGAGAACTTTATGTGTAAGTTCACTCATGTTTGCGTTCCGGGCCCATGTGCTGACTCCGTTGTCTCTTGCAGTTTGATCGGCTGTTCCGCCAAAAAGCCCGCAGAATTCGTGACAGCTGTGCAAGTCGCCCAAGAGATCGCCGTCCTGTCGCCTTCCGTTCAAGACAGGCCGCTTTTGCCGTCTTGTTATATTGTAATCGGTGAGCCACCGCAGCACATTAAGTCCATATTTCGGAAATGGACGCCACAGAGGCCGTCGCTTCCCACAGAACAGTTATGCCTGCGCGCCGAAGAGGTGGTGCAGGAACTGGGCATTCAACTCTGAATGAAATGATGACGATGATGGAAGATCTTGGGATTATCACAGGCGGAATTTTTGCGGCTCTTCGCCCAAACCGGGGAACTGCGGGATGGGATTCGTGTACACTTGTACATTTCACGGTTTGAATGAGGTGACATGTCCTGTTATGGTGCTACAAGAACGAGGCGGATGGGGAAGCTACCTTGGCCCACTGGGTGTTTCGAAAAGTGACAGTTCACACGCAACGGGTTGGTGGTCGATACAGTAGACGACGAGAGTCCTATTGACTCTTAATGCCTCTTAATGCCTCTAACAAGCGTCGTCGGCTGCTGGCCAACCAGGGGCTGGGCCGCCAGTTTAGCGCCAAAACTCGCTTCTGTCGCTCCGCTCGGTTGCGTCGCTTTTTTCCTGCTGCTCCCGACGCGGCGCCGCGTCTCGCCCGGTTTATTTCTGGTTCCATCTGCCCGCCTCATCAAACAATCACCGCTACCCGCCACCCTGCCAGCTTTCCGTCGAACGTGCCGTGGTCGCTGAGCACGCTCCTCCCTCCGCGCTCTGCGACGCTCACCATGGATTGGGCAGCTCCCAGCTTGCCCCAGACGAAACCCAACACGTCCGCCACCAGCCCCAAAGTCCCCGCCACCGCCACCGCCGACCTCGACCCCAAACTTCAGCGCGAGCTGTCGCGGATCAGTGATTCCATTCCATTCAACCCGACGCTGCGATATCTCCACCATACCTGGGCCCAGACGTTCTTTTCGCGCCCGGAGCTGTATTTCCAACCGGCGTCGATTCTGGAGCTGCAGAAAATCGTCACCCTCGCCCGGAGATGTCGCAAGCGCATCTGTGTGACGGGCTTCGGCCATTCGCCATCCGACCTCACCTGCACGTCGTCCTGGCTGATTAATCTGGACCATCTCAGCGCCGTTCTGGAAAAGGACGTTGGCGGCACCCGCGGCCTCTATCGCGTTCTGGCCGGAATTTCTCTGCATGATCTGAACGTCGAATTGGCCAAGGACGGGTACACGCTTCCCAACCTAGGCTCTATCGATGTTCAATCCGTCGCCGGAGTCATCTCGACCGGCACCCATGGCTCCAGTCTCAAGCATGGTCTGATCTCGGAATCCATCACATCGCTGACAATCTTGCTGTCAAACTCTCAGTTGGTCACATGCTCAAAGTCCAAGAATCCCCAACTGTTTCGGGCAGCGCTGCTTTCACTCGGCGCCTTGGGGATCATCGTGGAAATCACCATCCAGGCTGTGCCGGACTTCGACATCTCCTGGTCCCAATCCCTTCACAGCCTGGATGACGTCCTGGGCACGTGGGACAAAGATCTCTGGACCCGTGACGAATTCACCCGCGTCTGGTGGCTGCCATATCTGAAGCGCGCAGTCATCTGGCGGGGCCGCAAGACGGGTGCTCTCCGTCGCCCACCGAACGAGACCTTCTACGGCGGCCGACTTGGCTACTATGTCTACCACAACTTATTGTATCTTTCCAACTACGTGCCGCGCATTCTGCCCTGGATCGAATGGTTCGTCTTCGGCATGCAGTATGGCTTCCAGCCAGGCAGCTTCGAGATGTCGGCAGTACAACCTGCCCGGGAGGGTTTGCTGATGGACTGCCTGTACTCGCAGTTTGTGAACGAATGGGCCCTGCCACTCGACAAGGGTCCCGAAGCAATCACCCGTCTATCCGCATGGATCAACCATGACGAGGCCGCGGCCAAGATCCCCGTCTCGAGCAAGGGCATCTGGGTGCATTGTCCGGTCGAGGTGCGCGTGACCCACACCGGGCACGAGGACCTGAACCGATCCGGGGTGCGACCCTATCTCGACCCGACGGTTGCAGACGGCCCCACGCTTTATCTCAACGCTACACTGTATCGGCCCTACGGCCGCGATCCACCCTGTCACCACACCTACTACGAAGCGTTCGAGCATCTCATGCGCGAGATGGGAGCCAAGCCGCACTGGGCGAAGAACTTCTCGGCACACACGACGGGTCAGTACCTCGAGCAGACGTACGGTGGGGATATGAGTGACTTCATGAAAGTGAGGGATGAGAGCGACCCCGAGGGCATGTTCGTGGGCGAGTGGCATCAACGGAATCTGCCTCTGCACGGCGTCTCCGGCGAGAAGGCTGGTCTAAGCTTGAGGGAGGAGGAAGTCAAGAGGACGAGGAAGGGGCTTGGCTGGGGATTCGGAGACGGGGTCTTGTGGCAGGGCAGGCAGGCGACGGCGGTTGAAGGCGAGAACAACCCCGAGGACTTCTTCCAGCAGGCCAGCGAAGGGGCAAAAAATGGAGAGGATACGCCGAGTCCACCGGCCACGACGACGAGCGAGGAGTCCTTTGACTATATGGCTAAGGGTGAAGCAAGCGTCTATGCCGCGAGAGACGATGCAGAGTAAAGATAGCTAGCAGTGTTGCGCCTGATAAACCCAATGCCTCGAACTGTGGTATACGTTTTGTGCTCATGCTCACGCTCGCAGTCGTTCTTGCCTCTGCCCTTTGCTCGATGAGTCCGCGAGCTTCATCCATCCATCATCTTCTCCATCTTCATCCCCTTCATCATCTTTCTCCTCATCTTCGTCTTCTTCGTCTTCTTCATCTTCTTCGTCTTCTTCATCTTCTTCATCTTCATCTTCTTCATCTTAATCATCTTCATCCTCATCCTCATCCTCATCCTCATCTTCATCTTCTTCACCCTCCACACCCCTAGCTCGAGTCTCCCACCCATACTTCACCAACGTAGCGATCCTCTTCTCCTCCTCGGGTGGCACTGCATCAGGGAACTCTCCAAGGCCCTCCACTCCCTCGAGACTTCCCCAGCTATCTCCGATTTCCAAAGCCAGGACTTCCATCATACTCTTGCGCGCCCATTTCTTCGGTGTTGCCCATATTTGACCATTGAACACTTGTTCTCGGTCCTTCTCCCATCCAGGGACATCGTATCGACGCCGTCGAAATAGCGTCAGTAATGCGTGCATGTACAAGTATCGTTTGCCGGGCCTTGCGGTGGTCTGAAATTGAAGCCGTTTTCTATGGATGGTGCGGTACGGCGCGTTGATTGCCGGACACATATCCTTCAGGAGGTCTTGACATAGAATGATCGTGAGAAACTCGTTCTCATCTGTGGGATCCGGTATGATGACCAATCGGCCATCGTCGAATTTTGTCTCGAAGACGGAGTTCATCATGAGGCCATTTTTTTCTGACCAGATTATATCGTACCCTTCGTGCGGCTTGGATCCGAATAGATATGCGGCGTTCGCTTCCCCAATCGAGTAGGGAACTATATGAGCTGCTTTCGTGAGCCCTGTTGGAAATTCCTTGCCGGAAATAGGACACCAAATCGGCAGGTAGTACTCATAGTCGCCATCGCCATCAGGTGTCTCGAGTAACTTTGAGCCTTCAGCGTTATAGGCTTTGATAAGCCTATTTCTGAATGATGATTGATCGCCCCCTGACCTCCCATGCTTCTTTTTATATGATGAATGTGCGGGTTCTGGGAGATTGTCGGTGATAGCCATCATGTACGCTTCGCCGATTTTGGCACTGCTTCGGCGACCAAGTACGCTATACTTGACCCGTATGCGATCAGCGGCCAGCGCAGCCCTCTCTTTCATTAAGATGCCATCTATTGCATCCAGTTCTGTTAGGGCCCTCTTGAGATCATTTCTTTGGGGGCCTGGTAATAGCGTGCTGCAGGCTTCGCGCGCGATCTTGCGGGCTTCTTTGCGATGTCTTTCTATGTCTTCGATCAGTTCTTGTCGTTGATCAATGTAGAGAGACGTTGTTTCAGGCTCGTCGCCGATCGGCTCGTCTGAGGAGTCCGAGATCTTTCGAATTCGGCCTTCGAGCTCTGCGGACTCATTGTCGATAGCCTCGCTGATCTTCCGGATTGCTACTGGTGTTTTGAAGTCTTGGATCGGATCGCTAAACGCCGAACTCAAACTCTGTCGCATCTTTGAACGTTTGCCGACTGCGTTCTTGGATGAATCGGCCATTTTGACAGGGCTACAAAGCAAGAGTTGTGGTGGTGGAGGGGACAATATATATCACGATGATGAGGACCTTGTTGTATTTCTTGGGTCGGAGACGATTAGTCATAAATCGCGACCGAAAGAGGACTAGCGCAAGCTGAACTTGGTGGAAACGCGGCGTCGTAATTCCCGTTGAGGCGTCGTGTGTGGCTGTTTCCTTCTCTGTCCGTGTTTCGCAAAGGACAGGGTATATCGATAAGATATAGTTATAGCTATATTTGTCTGTTCTTATCTTATACTATGATAATCGATGCAAGATAAAAAGTGGATTTCCAATCTGTGAAATCTTTCACCCGTGGAAATGCTATGATTTCCGTGTCGAGGGTCAATGTCCAGACTCTCCCCCTCTTCTACCCTCCTACCAGGCTACTACTACACATTCGACTTCGCCGCCTCCTGGCTGATACTCGCCGCTCTCTCCCGTTCGGCATGGCGCTTCTGGTCCTTGATGTCCATCATGACGCCATTCTCAAAGGTATACAGCGGCTTGAGCTCGGCGGACTTGTTCCAGAAGACGTATCGCTTGATGAACCACGGCAGCCACGTGCCGGTCTGGTAGGACATGAAGCGGTGCGTGGGCACGGCGAAGATGTAGTCGAGTTCCTCGAGCGTGCGCTGCTTCGTCTCGGGGACCCAGAGGAAGATCATGACCAAAGCCAGGAGGTTGAGGCCGGCGAAGAAGCCAAACGCACCCGTCGGCGTGAAGGCTTCGAGGATCTTGGGGAACGTGAGGCCCAGCACGGCGGCCCAGAAGAGGCACGTCGCCACCGCCCAGCCCATGCCCACCTCGCGGTGCGACAGCGGGAACACCTCGGCCGAGTAGGTGAACGGCACGGGGCCCTCGCCCGGCGAGTAGAACGCGGCGAACAGGTACACGAACAGCGCGATGACGCCCAAGTGCGCGGAACTCTCGCGCGGGATGTAGAACGCGAACCCGCCGGCCAGGAGCGTCCAGGCCATGTTGGGAAAGGTGAACAGCAGGAGCGAGCGGCGGCCGAAGGTGTCGATGGTCAGGAACGCCGGGATGGCGAAGATGAAGTTGACGGCGCCGAAGCCGAACGAGCCGAGCAAGGCGACAAAGTCCGACGCGCCGCCCTCGCGGAAGATGGTCGACGAGTAGAAGGCCATGATGTTGATGCCGCACATCTGCTGCGCGATCATGACGACGAAGGACGCCAGCGTGGCGCGGCGCACGCGTGGCATCGTGAACAGCTGCATGAACCGCGACACGTACGTCGACTCGCCTACGATCTCGTGCTCGATCTGGATCTGCGTGCTGATGTAGTACAGGTCCCGCGCCGCGAGGAGCGGGTGGTTCCGTAGCTTGAGCAGCGACTGGTATGCTTTGGCTGCTTTGCCGTGCTTGATGTACCATCTCGGACTCTCCCTGGGATGAAACGTGCGTGTAAGCGATGACGAACGAGGACAGGTTGAAATCCAAGCACGAATGAATACAACGGGCGAGTAGTCAGATAGACCGTGGATTGACGCACAAATCCAACACAAGGGCGGTTAGACTGCTGATTTACGCGCACAGCAGAGGTATTCAGAGCAAACAACAAATAGAAAAATGACAGACTTACGGGCACATGTAGACGAGGATGGCAAGAGGAACCGCCGGGATAAAGGCCGAGCCCAGCTGTAGACGCCAGCCAATATCGCCGGCATTCCAAACGGCGAGGTTGAAAGCAGTACCCAAGAAGATGCCGAAGGCGGTCCAGAACTGCCAGGTCATCACAAGAGCGCTGCAGCTTGGGTCAGCTTGATTCGACATACGTCAGGCGGGAAGGGGCATTTCTCACCCTCGAATTGCGGCGGGAGAGTTCTCGGCAGCAAAGACCGGGGTCGTGGCCCCTTTCAGACCCATTCCAATACCCATCAGGACACGAGTCGCCAGCAGTTGCTCCCAGTTTTGCGCGAATGCACCACCGATGGGCGTGGCGATGAGGAAGATTGCCGACGTGAAAATAGTCCCACGTCGTCCTAAGTAGAAGTTCAGCGGATCAGAGAGCCAACAGCCCAGGAAGGCACTGCCGATGTAGGGCGCAGAGTTGACCAGTCCGATGATCCAGAAGTCTCTCTCATAGCCGGGCTGACCCTCCGGGGTGTTGAGGCCAAAGGCTTCTGGGAACGACAGATTCGCGCCGTTGGTGCCCGTCTGATCCCAACCCTGGACAGCGGCCCCGATCGAGCAGACAATCACGGTCATGTAGAGTTTCGCGGGGTGCTTCCATTTCCTGTTGACTTCGATACGAAGCGAGTCCTTCTCGGCCTCGTCAAGCATAGAGAGGTGTTCGAATTGGCCCGGGTTTTGGGCCACGAGTGCACCCTTTTGCAAAAGGTCGAGTTCCGCGGTCATGCCATTGCGGTTTGCAAAGTCCTCGACCTGAGTTACGCCTCATCAGCTGGTGGATGGGAATCAGAGATAACTCGAGCAACACTCACATCAGCCAGCAACTCATCCCGGGGTATGTCGGCCAGAGGGTTCGAGATCCTTTGCCAAGGTCAACAGAGAACACGAGGAACAAGAGGATCGCTTACTTGGCATCGAGGTTCTTATCTCTGTTAAGGTCCACGATGGAGGAGCGGCGGCGCTCCTGGCTTGGGCCCTTCTCATAGTGGTCTGCACTATGCCCGTTAGTCTGCCCGGTGGTGGAGTATCTGATGTCTTTCGAGTCCGACATCGTGGCCGTTGATTGCTGGGCCTGCAGATGCGATGGTACAACTGCTCCAGGAAAAACAGGAAAACGGAGAGAATGAAAAGGGAAGGGAAGCACGGGGTCGTCTTTCTGATATACTAGGACACTGGACACGCCGTTGAATTCGTGGGGACCCCGCTCGCTGATCCGCCTGCCCTCAAGTGGGCAAAATATGGTAACATCGTTCGATGCATCATTCTGGTTGAAGGGCAAGGCCCCCCGATGAGAGCAGGCTCATTGCTTGGTGGTCCACCTGCGAGATCAGAATGTCCCGGGCGTGTTCTGGAAGAAAGTCTCCTTGTGATGCGCTCCACTGGCATCGACGCGCCGCGCCCTTGGCAGCGGAGAAGAGCTCCACAATGATCAAGAAAAGAGATGCAGGCTGCGGTTGGCACATGTCATTCGACCGGTGGCTAGTCAAGGTTCAACTGGGCTTGTTGCTTCAGAGCACAAGCTTGACGATGGAGCTCGCCGACAACATAAGGTTGAAGTTGAGACTTCGCGCCCTAGTCTGTACATCGGTGCGCCTGAACAAAGAGAGCTGCGACGCCGGAGATTTCAACGACTGACATTGATACCACATGCCTGCCACGATGGCGGCAACACAGTCGGTCATTCTCCGTATTCAACAGAGCCGAACAGTCCAAGTGGTGGGGTGCGGAGTGGATGAAAAGGCCCAGATGTAACAGCGGGCGGGCGCCCCCAAGACCTGCGTGCAACCGCCAAGCGCGGAGATCGACCTTGGCAAGGCTCGGCGGAGCCTTGAATTCGCACTCCACGGGCTGCCACTACCGAAGCAACCTTGTCGGACGAGCTTCTGCAGCTTGCACTGGTGCTTGGGCGTCGAACCTGACGTCACATCAAAGGTTCCGGCTGAGATGCAGCTAACACAGCAGACTCTGGTGGGAAACGATAATGTGACGGTCCGGTAAAGCGAGCCGAGTACGGCCCAGGAGCTCACTGGTTCGCATGACTGATCTGCTGTAGCAAGCCTACTGTTTCGAGGCATCGCACTAAACGACATTGAGGGATACAGTTACCGCCACGTCAACGCTTGTGCAGGTTGAAGTATGGACGTCTCTGCATGCGAGCATTGTCGCGGTAGGTGACCTGCGCGTGACGCGTCAGTCAAAGTCAAAGAGTTGCGGCGAGCTGACATTGTTGAGCTTAAGAGGTCTCACTAGTGAAGAATTCAGAAACCCCAAGCGAGGAAGACTATGAGTAGTCAACAATGTGTTGAGGGTCTGGCTGAGAGTGAAGAGGAAGAGAGAGAGATTCGAGGAAAGGATCAGCACGCGGCCCACCACCCGATGATCGCCGTCCGCCTCCAGCAGCTTCGCCGAGAGAGCTCCGGTGACAACGACAACAACAACCACCACAGTCGACTTTGCACCACCAGCCTCAGAAGATGCTCTAGACGTCAAAGGCGGCAGTCATTCGTTTCTACTCTAGATTACCGGCTGCAGAGATAGGATCATGTTGGTTGGTCTATGGCCATACCTCTGCTCTAACTGAGGTGCGTGGAATCAATACTCACGAAATGTTGAAAGGCTGGTCTCTTTCGCCAAGAGAGCGAATCTGTGGACGTCCATCGCGTGGAGAGCCTCGTGTCTCGAACTTTGTCCACTTAAGCCCCAGATCAAGCCCCATTCCACACCGACTCAACGCATCCACCCTCTGCGCAACATTGGTCTCCGAATCTTACACGCATCGTCACCTTGAGATCTCGAAATTTTAGACAGTCCAGAACGAGGGCAAAGCCAATACAGGGCAATGTAAGCGCGATTTGACTGCGGCCTGCCAGGGCGCAAAGCGTGAGCATTGTGGGAGCGGCGAAGTGGATGACGGAGGCTCGTTGCGCGTGAAGAGGTTTCAAAGCAACATCTACTCCGGGGCAGTCTATTCCACGATACATGGAGCCCCTGTTTATCCTACGCGAGGATGCAGTTTCCTTAACCCGACGGGCTCGACCCGTAAGCTCTTGAGAAAATAGAGCAAACCGGTGAGAGGAGAGAGAAGAGAGGTTGGGACGACGGCTAGTCCTGGACCGGTCTAGCATTAAGATTGATGACTTTTCTATCGGAGTCCAGGCTGGAGCAAGCCTTGAATCTTTGCGTCCTACATAGTACATAACCCGTAGGTAACTTTGGAACTTTCCCGCCTCATAGGGGATAGCAGTGCTGTGGCGAGATGCGATCTTGGCCGCAGAGACTCTGTGCGTTTTCACTCCACCATTCCTGGCGCTGAACATCCGAAAGACCATCCACACGTGGCGTTGCCTTCCAAGGCTGGCACAGTAGCTGAGCGATAAGCAGCCTGTCAACATTAGTTTCGCAACTTGTTCTGTAGGCGGCAAGATCGAGCGTCTCAGCTCAACTTCCACGCCAACGCGCGCCAGCTCTTCCCCCGGTAAGGAGGTGCTCAGTCGTCCAGTAAAGCGCCCGGCACAGCAGTCCCCAAAGGCCCGAATTCCAGCGATCGGAACGCATCATGCTTGGCTGTCTGGAGTTGAAGTCAGAAACCCCGTCCAAGGTATCGAGATACCATCTATAAAGACCGGAGTCAGTGGCATAGGTTGGTTCAGAGGAGGCAAATCGGCGTGGTTGTTGAGCGAGAAGCTCTTGGACTATCATGGAACATGCGCCCGTCTCAGCGTACTGTATTCTGTCGTAGAGACGTCGAAGACTGCGGCGTCTGTCCTACGCCATTATTAGCGTCGTGGTACTGGTACCTGGCGTTTCACCCGACTTCCACGTACCAGCAGTCGATCGATCAGCCTTCCTTTGGCGGCTCTTCTTTGCGCGCCAGACACATGGCTTGCGAGTGAGGGCCAGATCGCCGAGGAATGGAGGGCCGGCTCCCTCGGGAACTCTGGAACGGGATAGCGATAGTATCCGTACTGGATATACTCGATCCGCAGCGGCGTAGCGGAGATGTGAAGATCCTATGCGTGGCTGTCAGAGACGGACTTGTAGCTGAAAGACGTCCGGGACATGAGTTTGCTCACGATATCGACGTGCTCGGATTTGCCGTTTATCATGTCCCATCTACAGACCCTGCATGGGAGTACTACACTCCACTGCAGGCACGTATCAGGTACCGTGGCGTCCGAGTTCGTGAAAATCGAGGGAACACAGCGCTTCAGTCGCAGTTGGTGCCGCACTCCGGCCAGGACTTTCTCCGTGCATCCCTGGGCAAGCAGTTCTTCGAGCCATTTGTACATCACCACCACGGGGCCGGACACAAACAACCCTGAAGGGACGAGGCTGACGGTTCTGAGGTTCGGCAACGACGCCGCCTTGGTGTAGAAGGAGAGGTTGCCTGGAAACCTGGGGATCGCAGCTTGGGTAAACCGAATGTGTCGCACATGCTGACATAGTTTCGAGGGATGCTCTGCCTCCCAGTGCACGATAACGAGACAAAGATCATGATATTCGTATCGTTGGGCTTGACTGTAGAGCTCCCTGGACGCGGACAGCAGATCTCTTGCGTAACACTTCCGGTAGACCTTGGAAAAGTAGGGTCGCTGCCAGGACTTCTCATAGTCCCATTCTACTTCAGCTCGCTCAAAGTAGGACGCGTAAATCATGTCGCGGACTTCTTGCGGCAGTTTGCAAAACAGCCCTAAGCTTGGGCTGGAGCTCGCTTTCCCTCTTCGGATTTTGGGCATGCTGAACGCAGCAAAAAACGTGAGAGAGTCGCAAATTCGGATGAACAAGAGAAAAAAGGACTTGGACCGCATTAATAGTAGGCATATAAATTAGTGAAGCCGGGAACGGGACTGACTACTCTGTGATATTCACCCACCACCACCCAGTCGACCATCATTATTAGTGGTGAGCCAGCAAAACTTCGTCCCAGTACCAAGCGCATAGTGCGGCGGTTCGCAAAAGTGGGTATCTCTGACAGTAAAAGTTCAACTGCACGCGCCGTATCCGCCTGAAAATCTTCATGATCCAAGGCCAGCTATTCCTCGCTCAACCGCCGGCTCATTCTGACGACCGTCCGTGGTCTATGCGTAGACACGGTTGCGGCGGTACCATGGGCGTCGGACTCGCCTAGGTCGATTTTGTAAGTACATAACTTCGCCAAGATTTTGATAACGCGGTCTTACCCTCTTTCGCCTGCGGGAGCAACGACAGTAGTCTTTCTGCGACCCTCACGATGAATGAACCAGAGACCAACAAGGGCACTGAGGAGCCAGAAGATTGCGGACAAGAACGAGAAGGCCTCGGCCGATCGGTAGCGACCACAGAAGCCGTGGAAGCTGATTTGGTTCCAGTCGAAGGTGTCTCCGTTGCAGGTTGAGTCGCCCAGCCATTCAACGAGGAGACCAAAGGAGGCGAACCAGGCGAAGGAGAGGATGATGTCCATAGGCCCTGTTCAAGGGGGGTTCTTGTCAACTCTCATTTCACTCGGACGTGTGCAGCATGTTGAACTTACAGTGGAAGAAGCCGCTGGAGAAAGGTAACAACCACAGCAAACCTAGGAGGAGAGAAATTCCGGCGACAATTTCGATGTAGATCAAGCGCGCAAGCGGCCAGCCATTCCCGTCACGGTAGTCATGAAGATAAGATCCGATAATTCCAGCGACAACCTGCAGAATGTCAGAGGCTGACTTGTAAATCTGCCGGATGTGAGCTCACTCCAGCGAAAGCGATCTCGCAGGCACGAAGGCCCATAGAGATGATCCTCGAGATGACGGGCATTTTGAGAGGGTTGTCTCGATTTCTTTGGGATCTGTCTGTGAGAGATGATGGCTGATTTTGCAAAATGAACTGGGAAGAGAAGGATGCGAGATGAGGAAGATGGATTGGTGAGAATCACAAGGTCGACGCAGTGTGAAGGTGAGGCAGACCTTAAGAGTGACGGTTGACCACTGTGTCGGATGTTGTCAACGCAAAGCTACACCGGAGTTCATTCTTGTTTGCCCTCTCATGTAGTGCCGGCCGCACGCATCATTGCCCTCGACTTGCTCTCGTATACTCGCCACCCTAGCACGATCGCCACGCCATATCTTGAATTTTTGCAATGACAAGGCGCGTCGTCCCACCATGACCTTGATTTCGGGGCCAGAGTTGGGCGCGTGACACTGCATGAAACGTGTTGACAAGAAGCTGGCATCACGTCATTGGACGACCTGAAGAGGAACAACAACATCCTACCGAAACTGGGCCGCACCCATGGCGGGTTTCCGGTCCATACGAGAGGCTTTCAGACTTAAAAAGCTGGGCAGGCTGACCGGCATCAAAACAGAAATAGGTGCGGATGAAAAACCGGTAAGCGAGAAGATGCTTCTCGGAAATTAATTGCAGATCCCTGCAGCGATTGTCGCACTGACGTAGGACAAGGCTGAACACCTGTCGAAGCCAGCCTCGTTCTCGTCTCACCTAGACGCCCTGTGCGTGTGCTCGTATGAAGTATGCGAGTAAGGGATCACTGCCTCATTGCCAGCGCGTCAACGCGTCAACGCGATCAGGGGAGTCTGGCAATATTGGAAAAATGTAGACATGTCAATCCTTCGGCAGGCTCAACGTCGTGACAGCTCCCAGAGCGGCACGCAAGGAGACATCAACCGTTGCAAGCATAACCGAATGTGCCATGAGGCTTCAGCAGCCTACATACATATGTAGTAACCCGAGCCCATGAAACTTCTTGTGCCTTCTTCGCTCTGCTCAAGCACGACCCACTGGAACATGTTAGAGGTGCCTGGGGGAAAGAACCCCAATCTTTTACACCTCTGTGTTCCGAGTAGACTTTGTAACAATTTCAGTGTCACCCGCTCTATGGGTTAACCCGTTCTCTCATATCTTCAAGACGTAGCTCCACCTTGCAACGCCCTCGCCGCCTGCTTGACCTCCTCCACAAAGTCAAAAACGCCGCCAAACATGACCTGCTTCCTCGCCTCCAGAATGATACTTGTAATCAGCATGGTCCTGCCAGCGGCATCCCTCCATTTCTCGTTGGACCCGCCGACAGTCATGCGTGGATACATATCATCGCTGATCAAGCTTCCATTCTCTTTCACATCGTCTGCGTTTGAGATCGCCAGCGCGTTGGAGTTTTTGTCGGCGTCAGGAGGCAATATGGGAAGTAGATAGTTTTTGTAAGTGGTGAGTTCGAAATCGGTGACGTTGTAGAGCGTGGGAGGGATATTTGAACGATCGGGCAGGCCCCCGGGAGTGAGGCGCATGGAAGGGTGAGCGAGCAGGGCACGGATGAGGGAGGCGTGCTTGGAGGCTTGCGTGAAACGTTCTTGAGGTGTAGGAGCGGCCATGATGCGCTGGTTGTGAATCTGAGGTCTGAATCTCAGAGATTGTGAAGTATTTCAAATTCGGATGGCGAAGTCCCTAGTAAAGTACAGGTGGTTTATGAGTAACTAAGGAGAGGAGGAAACCCCACGAGTCACCGAGAAGAAAAGACACACTTTGTACACTTCGGCTTCAAATGGCTGCTCACCTTCGGTGTTTCAGCTACATGGCATTGATTGATGTTTACGTTTCCTAAAGTACCACCGTGAAACGCGTCTGAAGCGGCTCAAGCAATGGAAAGTACCGCCCGCACATCACTGCCTCACTTCGGGATCACCCCGACTGTGCTGCTACCACACGCGACTCACCCTGCTCTTACTTCTTCCATCCTCCCTCCAGGTCGCCCGCGCCCTGGATGGCCCCATTTCGGTTTTGCACTTCCGTGTCACATTTCAAGGCGCGCTGCCCCGTACGAGTACTCCGTCGGCTGATGAATGGTGTGGGAGTGGAGGTATCAGTATATGAGATTGGATTTGGCCAGGGTGTTCTTCGACACAGACGCCGACACACCCACATGTTTGTGCATGCGGTGTAGTTAGGCGCATATACCGCCCCGATTACCGAGTGCTGAACACAATTCTGATCTTCTGACTATCCCGTCAGCGGAATTTGACTGCACGATTATTGATACGAAGGATGGTGCCAGCAACTTTCAAATACATCACACTCGTGACAAGCTTACGAACAGAAGAGCCCTCCTCGGCCGCGTTCGAGGTTGAGGAAGACGCCATCGATGTCAAAAGAACAAACTACATCTTATCGGACCAGCGAGTAACTGTACATGCAATTCAATCTTCGGGCAGTTTCGACACATCCACGTCAATGGAATCAGCGTAATCAAGGCGAGCACAAACTTGG
Organism: Phialophora tarda; assembly: GCA_016109495.1. Taxonomy (NCBI): domain Eukaryota; kingdom Fungi; phylum Ascomycota; class Eurotiomycetes; order Chaetothyriales; family Herpotrichiellaceae; genus Phialophora; species Phialophora tarda. Next base: position 885,462 of record JADWPL010000005.1, on the reverse strand, counting down.
GAGTGCACGATGCCCTGACGCGGCCTAGAGCTGTGGAATCAGATTATATGAATGAGCTGTCTGCTCTACTTGGCTCTGCTCTACAAACGCTTCTCAGAGATCTAAAAGCTCAATGGGGGCCAACAGCACGGCCGAATTGAGGAACATATGCCACGACGACCTGGGCCGGATGCCTGCAAGTGCACTTCCAACAACGGAGCACTCGACGGCTGCAGGAGCAGGCATTGGTGTCTACTCGCCAGGCATTGGCGTCCTCGCCTCTCCCCTAAGCCCAACGATGCAGTCACCAAGTGTAAACGAGCATTGCCCCGCAGCCTCAATGTCACACTAGCTCGGCCTCATGCCCGAGCTGCCTCAGTTCGTGATATTTATGGTGGCCTTGCTTGTCTTTCTCCTTGTTCCCTTAAAACAGCACCGCAAAATTCAGCCTCAGCCCATGGATCCTACGACGGCGATTTCCCTAGCTGGAAATATCCTTCAATTTGCGGAGTTCACCATTAAATTGGTGTCCAAATCGACGGAGCTTTACAAGAACGATGCGCTTGTGGAGCACATGGACCTAGGCAGAGCAGCTGATCAGCTACGGAATTTCCAGCTGCCTCGCCAAGTGCAAAATGACATCCAAAATGCCAAGTTGTCACTGCAAATGGACGACTTGCACAGATCCATCGGACAAAGGAACGAGGAACAAGAAAGTGAAAAGCAGGACATAATGCTCCTGTCTCAACTCCAAGACACGGATCGCTACTGTACCGAATGCGCCAGCGACATTATCAAAGCCGTGGACCGCCTCACGGTCTCAGGGCCTCACAAGAAATGGCAAAGCTTCGATCATGCCTTGTCCACCGTGTTGGGCGACACAAACTAGATACCGCCGAAAAGCATTTGAATGAGGCCCGTCAGCAACTGATGTTGTTTCTACTTCTATACACCGAGTCATTGAGATCCCTGACACTCCCTATCATCTGATAACTGAAATGGGGCAAAGACGGAAGCGAGGCCCAGACACCAATGCCATTCTTCGCACGCAGGCTACAGTACAAGAGGCGGTGCTGAAGGTGATGCAAGAAATCGGACAAGGTCTTCGAAAAAGCATTTCCGACCTCCGCAGAGATCTTGACAACGCAAAACAGCCCGAGCAAGATGCTCTCATCATCACCTTCCTCAGGAGCCAGCGTGCACATTTGACACCGGTCGAGCAAGCCCTTGATAGGAATGTGCAAGAGATCGCTCGTGAGCCGTTTCTCTCCAGTCTTCATTTCCACAGGATACAAGATCGTGAAGGGGCAATCGGAAAAGCCCACAAGGAAACATTTCAGTGGGTATTACAACGCAACTCCCATCGCGATGTCTCGTGGCACAACTTTGCCGAATGGCTGTCAGACCGCGAAGCACCGCACAATATATACTGGGTGACAGGAAAACCGGGATCCGGCAAGTCGACACTGATGAAGTTTCCCGCAGACTCGACCAGAACCTCAGAGCTTCTATCGGGATGGGCATCACCGGATTACCTTTACACGATGAAATGCTTCTTGTGGAGCCCGGGAATACCGCTCCAGAAGTCAATGGAAGGTCTGCTCAGGACGCTACTCTTCCAGATACTCGGTGACAGAAAGACGGACCGTACAGTCATCCAGTCTGCCAGTCCTCGGCGTTGGTATGCGATTGTTTCGGGCAATACCACGCAAGATCCTTAGTCTACAGGAGAGTTTTTAAAGGCCTTTGCCTCTGCTGTTCGTCAACTGGCGCACCATTCAAAGCTCTTTTTGTTCGTTGATGGACTTGGCGAATTCGGCCATGATAGTCATGAGCAACAGGAGCTTGTCGACCTCTTCTTATCCCTACAGGAACAGAGGAATGTCAAGATGTGTCTATCTAGCAGGCCCTGGAATATCTTTGCGGACGCGTTCAATGGCTTCCCATCTCTGCGTTTGGAAGATCTCACCCAAGAAGATATCGCGAAATTCGTCCACGTCAACTGTGACTACGGTAAGGCGTTTCGAGACCGTTGTAGCTGAGTTGAGCCCCTTGTGGGCAACCTGTTCCTACAATTCCGCCTGGCGTGTTTCGGGGGAACCATCCAGCGCATCATTAAGTTGAAATTCTTTTCGTGGCGCTGTGTGCATTGAAGCAAGGTAGGGGGAACGGTGAGTGCAAAGGCAAGCCAGGTGAGAGCAGTGAGAGAGAGAGCGCGCGCTTGTGGTTATGAAATCGACACGGCTGGCCAAGCCAGCGAAAGATGATACTGCAGTAGAACGAGCGAGATTGGATGGATGTTTTCGCACCATTAGAATTTATCAACAAGCAACTACTCTGGTATCTCTGGTATCTCTGCGCTTCAAATGTTCAAGCAAATAAAAAGGAACTCCTCAGATGACCTCTCCCATTCAAAACTTGCCCTCCGTGAACCAGCTCGTTATCTTGTCGATAGTAGCCTTGCCACCAGTCTCAATCACGTCGCCGTGACAGGGGATGACTCTGTCATAGTCCCACGCCTTGATTCTCCTGGCCGACTCTGCGAAGCCTTTCCTGTCTTTGTTGCCGGCCGCGTACCACAGGAAGCGCTTGTGCCAGGTTGCATCGCCACGGGTGTTCATGATGCCTCCGAAAATCTTGGTGAGGATACCGGATCTGGCGTCCAGGCCGGTCTTGGAGTATTGTTCAGTGGCTGGGAGGTTGAAGATCAAGTCGGCCTCGATCATCGTTCTGCTCGGCTTGTGCAGAAAGACGAGCTCCTTGTTGACGTGGGAGTGGAAGTATTCGTATGAGAACTCGGCGTCGAATTCCGGGCTGATCTTGAGGTCGAGCTTGTTCTTCGCGGAGAAGACGTGTGCGAATTTCGTGCCCTTTGTGGCCGGGTCGTTCTCTCTCTTCTCCGGCAGACCTTCCATGCCGATGACTTCTGCGTCGGGGTATTCTTTGGCCCACGTAGAGATGAAGATGTGGTGTTCAATGTCGGGCGCGACGATGTACTTGACAGGTCCCAGTGACTTGACCTTGGCCTGGACGTCGGGAGTAAAGGCGACGGGGGAGAAGACTGCTACATTGCCAGTCTGGAGCTTGACCAGGGTACCGCGACCGCCGACCTTGATGTGCCCGAATCGCAGGAACGGGACGCTGAGAGTGGTGATATTGGGGGTGATGTCGCGGATGACCATGACCTTGGCCGGGTCACTCGGGATGAGAGATTTGGCAGTTGTTGAGACCGACATCGTGAAAGGTTTGAAGGAGCGCGGTGTTCGAGGTGTGATGCGATTATGGTGTACGAGAAGAAGTATTCGCCCTGTCTGTACTGTTACTGGAGTACTACTGAAGTTGTGCTGTCGAAGATGGAGGAGTCTTTGAGCTTCCGCGACGAGACGTCGCATGATATACTTTTCTCCTCAGTGCTCCTACCTTAGAACCTCGTGTACATATTCGCTATCGAGCGTGGCTTGCATTACAAAGTCGCTCGCATCAGTCTAGCCCAGGTCCCGGCGCGAGAGAGCGCAATAGCATGACAGTGAGAAATCGTAACGTCATGCAGGGACTGGAATAGTTAGCGCCGCCGTGCCGAGGAGCTTTCAAGCACGCAGAAACGGATTTCAGAAACTGTCATCGCGTCCTGCCAAATCAATTGCTAGCGCCTGGAGCTCCCGCCCGTGACTCAGCAAGGAAACCTGTTCAGCCATGTGTTGATGGGCGTTGGGGAGGTTAGTCAGCCTCCCAATCAGCCATTCCTCTACTGAAGGCTCTTAACCAAACAGGGTTTGTTCACCGGGGAGAGAATTGCTTCGGGCAGTTGGTCGCGGCCTATCCCGGGCTCTCCAGGGCTTGGAGACTATTTGGAAGGTCCTCGGAGGGCACCGTGGCTGGCCGGTTGAGGGCCCAGCAGCTCCTCGGCCGTAACTAGCGAATCATGATTTGGAAACATTGCGGCCAAAAGTGGTTGGAGAGTGCTCTGTATAACTCCGCTGCGAAGATTGAATTTCATGTCGACTGCTTTATCAGGCTCTTGCGTCCGTAAGAGAGAACGCCCAGCAACGTAGATCTGATTGTGCAATGCGACGTTTCGCACAACAAGGGGTACTTGAGTCCGAAGCTTCGAGGTAACAATGCTGGTGAAAACTTCGGTCTTGTCCCTGGATTTGCAATGGCTGACACTGACGAACTTTGAACTGCTACGAGCAGCCTCATCATTGCTTTTTGAAAAATCAGCCGTAGGGACTGAGGAGCCGAATGAGCGCCCACTAGGAGTTATTCTCGAGCAAAAAGAGAGACTCAAGTGAAGATGTGGTTCCGAAGATGCGCCCAACCTCAAGCACACTGACATGGCGGGAGTTGCGACACGTTGACGAAGGTCGATGATAGGGCAGGCGCACTCGAACAACAACAATTTCAACGTCACGCCTGTGCAACATATCCTCTGGCCGTCTCCGCTATATTGTTATTGCTTATCACGAATGCTGGCCCTCGTTTTCAATGAACGTTCTTCTCTCAGTCACAGCCCACGACGATTGTGTGCGCGTTACCACTTCCATCGTTGACACTAGGGTAGACGAGCGTCAAGCACCAGCTGAACTGCAACACCATCCTCTGGCCATCAAATATACAACCTTTGAGGGTTCGTTGAAAGCTGCCTTTGAACTGCAGACCGAAGGGTGTCAAAGTCGAACAATCAAAATCGTGCCAATGGAAGCTCCAGCGGAAGCTCTCTTGGTACTGAGATGCTTCAGGTTCATTGTCGGCTCCGATTGACTGACGCTGTCCAGACTGGTGAACCCTCCTCCGCCGAGCTTGAATCCAAACCACCAGCCAGATCAAAGCCCCTCCAGCAGTGGGTATCGCCAACTGCAATCCACATCATCATACAAATCCTTTCCATCATCTCATTCTGCGGCCTTCTCGTCCCATACATGCAACACACTCGAGTGAAGAAAGCCGCCCAGCATGAGATTTGCAAGAAAGACGCACGAATCCTGTACGAGAACAACCTTGCTCAATGCGATGTCAAGGCTACGACAAGCCTGCGTGGCGGTGCTCTGGGATTGAATTGGTTGGAAATCGGAATGGTGGTTGCGACGGCGGTAGCGTGGTATTATGTGACGTGGTTGGCCCAGGGATGGTTGGCTGTGAGGATCGGGTTTCTCAAGAAAGATCACAAGGAGTAGAGCTAAAGATGGACATCCTCGTTGCCATCCCAATTACTGTCTGGACGGCCGACCAAGAAAAGGATGAGAAGTCTGATGAGCAAGGTTGGGTGGCCCCTCACTGCAGGAAGTATTGATATCCTGGACCTCGACACGTCTTCCTTGCCTACGGTTTCGACTTGGAGTCGTATCTCATTTCTTTCCATTTGTCCTCTACCCGAGAGGACAGCAGCAGACGTTGCGGAGAAGGCAATGAATCCACGGTTCTATCCCCGTCATCTTTGCTGAAGGACACTACACAATATCAACTGCCATGGCGGCTGGAGGTTATAAAAATGGCACCAAGCAAACAAATGTGGCGCAAGCTTTCGTTCAGATGGCATCTCCTGTCAATCTGGGGACTTGGAGGCCAGGCCGAAATCTCCAACCTCGCCTCCTGAGGCGCTCATGCTCCACCCGACAGGAAAGGGCCACATAGCATGCCGACATGACATGGCACACGACTACTTTCCCTGCAATATCGACATAGTATTTCCAATACTCGTGGTTATCGTTGGACGAATGTAGGGCCCTGCATGGCGAGGTACTGGTGGGGACAGAGAGGTGACTTCTGAACCCGCGGTTGATAAGTGTGGCGTGCGTGAAAGAGGTACGTCTTCTGTCTGTGTATGCGTAGCTTATTGATATGCCGCCAAGACCTTTTCCTCTTCCTAGACGATGCCAGCCGGCGATTGGATCACGAAAAAGTGAGCATCTAGGGTCCCTTCTTTGAGGCCGATGGCAGAGTGTCATCTAACAGGCCACTACCCTCGCAGACTGTTCTCCTGCCCTTGTTGAACTCGTGCTTTAAGTCGCTGTACCACTTGGTCTGGCCTTCGTCATCGGATTGCTGGTCGTCGAACAACACATATGCAGAATCTCTTCCCGGTAACTCCGCACTTCCCCCTTCCTCGTCATTCTGTGAGTTCTGTCGATTTGTAGACAGAACCAGCTTTCTTGTTGCGCCCCTCGGACTCTGCAGACCGCGAGCCGTTCTGAGCAGAACCTCAGGATTGTCTCCGGACGAGGGGTTCAAAGGCGCCCATGACTGCTTTGTATCCGAAAATGCCAGTGCGGTATCCAGAGCCTCGATGTCAAGAGACATCCCTGGTGAGCGCAAGTATAGTGCCTGGTCATAGTCCCACCTACCCCACTGAAGCTCCCCAAGGAGCAGGGCCCGAGTGTTCCATGCGTCGCGTATCTGCACGGGGTGATAGACGATCTCGTAGAGCTCCTCTACGTCCCGCATAAAACTCAGTGCTGAGGTGAACAGCGTGGACGATTCCGACTCCCACGTTGACGGATAGAGGAGGACGATCGACGGCTCTTGTGGCAGTCGACTGGCTGATCGGTGCTGCTTGGCGAAGAAAAGTGCCGAACAGAGATGCGATGGTTCCTCAAGGGCGAACACATACGCGAGTCGTTGAGGTGGCGACTCCTTCCTCGGGTTCTGCTCCTCCACCACTCGTACCTGCATAGAGTCCGTCCATTGGCCTCGATTCCCAACCACGGACTCCACCTCCTCTTGAGGTTGCTCTAGTACGACCCCAACCGAGTCGTTTTCAGGTTGTCGAAACTGAGGCGGTAAAGTTGGCACGGGCTTCGGTTCGGGCGGTCTGCGGATGGCTTCCTGAATCGACCGGACTGATTGCTGTTGTAGTACGTATCCGGATAGAAACAGCAGGAATGTGAATAAGCAAACAACTCCTCCCGAGATGATAGCGGACACGGTCGACGAAGTTAGAAGGACCATGGCGGCGAGAGGGCCACCTGATCCTCCGTGCTGCTGGCCGGGGACTTCTAGTTTCTTGAACCTTCGTCGTACACAGCGATGGTTGCCTTATGGCGCGTTCTTGGGTGATGTCTGGTCTTGGTTTACTGTTGTACAGGAAAATTGGGTTTGGAATACTCTTCAATGCACCCAGAGATGCGGGTCGCATATGCAAGATGCCGTCCCTCTGATGGTTGAGCTTCTGTGTTGACAGCCTCGTCGCACGGGACAACCAGCCTTGCTATGACGTCGTTGCTCGCGGCATATCTTCGGGAAATCGAACGACTGACAGAATTGTTTCAAGCACGACTCGTTCTGATCGCTCACTCTATCATAAAACGACCAGATATCCAAAATGACACACCGCGCTGATGCCTCCAACACGCTCGATAACCGGGGATACAGCGGCCCCCTCATCCGGGGCCAAAACCCGGCCCTCCTCCTCGAAACCGCCATGCGCGATCGCATAACAGACTCCCTGTACTGGAAAGAACAATGCTTCGGCCTCAACGCAGCTACTCTCTGTGATCGAGCAGTAGAGCTCACATACATAGGCGGCACATACGGTGTCGCCATGAAACCCACACCCTTCATCTGCCTGGCGTTCAAACTACTCACGTTGGTGCCTGATCGAGAAATCGTCCTGGAATATCTGCAATACGGGGGTGAAGAGTGGAAATACCTTCGCGCTCTGGCTGCTTTCTACGTGCGCCTCACGTTCAACGCGGCTGATGTATACAAGACTCTGGAACCATTTCTTGAGGACTCGAGGAAATTGAGACAGCGGAGAAAAGAGGAATATATCCTGATTCACATGGACGAGTTTGTGGATAATCTACTCACCAAGGACAGAGTTTGCGGAACGACTTTGTGGAAGCTGCCAGCTAGACAGGTGCTGGAAGATCTAGACCAGCTCGAAGAGAGGGTTAGTCCGCTGCAGGCTGAATTGGATGCCATGGAAGAGGAAGAGAATAGTGATCAAGATGCTTTGATGGAAGATGTGAGGAGGCATGGGACTGCCAGCGAAAATGGAGAGAGCCCCAGGTCGTTGAGGAGCAGCAGGAGTAGGAGCAAGAGTCGGAGCCGGAGTCGAAGTCGGAGAAGGAGCAGATCATACAGCGATTGAAGGGTGCGTGTGAATGAAAAAGGGCTATCCCCAACATTTTTCATGGGAACTCAATGGGCGAAGCTACGATCTCAAACAACCACATACTCCGCGTCGCTGGGAGAAGATTCTTCTTGCGTCTGTCGTGTGTCGGCAGCTGCAGGCTCAGCCACTTCAGGGCTGCTGTCGGACTCGCCCTTTGTGGATTTCACGTCGGCCTCATCGCCTTTTGCGCTCGACTCGGCTACATTCCCTTCCACATCGGCGACTCCATGGCCTGCAGTATCTGTCCCAAACGGTGCGATCATTGATGCCTGAGCCTTGATCAAGTCAAGTAACGATGTGCTGTCGTCGTGCCGATCCCACGTTGGATACTCAGTGTGTCGCTCCGGCAATGGGATGTCCTGCGGAGAGACTTGTTCCTGAGTTTCTGCTTCGGTATCGCCATCGTCTTCTGCTGGGTTGTCATGTGGCGCTGGAGTTTGGTTCTCGTGTCCCTGGAAGTCTTCAATTGTCGGTACTTCCTGGTGATCATCCTCACCACCTCGGACGAACTCAGCCAATTCAAGCTCCTGATCCGGCGAAGGGGCGTGTATCTGCGGAGGACTTTCCAAGGCCGCCAGTCTCGGAGCATCCGATCCAACAGATTCGTCATCATGGTCTTCACTGCCCAGTGAGTGTTCAGATGCGTTGTCCGCGTCTGGAGCCACGCCGGCCGGCCGGTCGAAACCAAACACATCATCTTCTCGGCTCACAAACTCTCGTTCCCGCCAGAGTTCCTTCCTGATGACCCGATTCCATTCGGTCGCATCACACGGCGCATCTAACAACTGCGGCATGCTCGGTCCCCCAATGTCCGTATTCACGACGTTCAGCAATGTGATGGAGAATCCGGGGACAGAGACCCCATCTTCTGCTCCTTGACCATATCCTGGCTTCGAGGTCGGTAGACAATAGCCCCCGTAGACCCTTACAGGCCAAATATTCCACCTGCTCCGCAAGTCTGTCGTCGCAATATCCACGACATAGTTCAACATGTCCCTCTGTTGGGGATCCATCCGCCCGGCGTTGTCTCCGTCAAAATTCACCAGCACCACCGGCTCATTCGAATTCACATGCACGACGCTATCCCGCGCGACGTCTGTGTCAAGTAATCCCTTAAGCAGCAATTCCACCGCCAAGCGAGGAACGTCCCACGCCGACGGGGAAACCTCAGACGCCGAGCGGATGACTCTTTCAGCCTCATCGCGCACCTGCGCAGAATGGACGGTCTTCACATTGCTCGTCACGAGGGCACCTACTTTGGCGATTTCCTCCTCGGCGTAGATCCCGTGCGCCTCCCAGTGCCGCAATGCGTCGATGATCTTGCCCACGAGAAGCATGCCGGCTCCGGCGGTGACATCCTCGCAAGGATAGTCTGAATTCGAGGACGCCGGGTCTTCGGACCGAAAGTGCACCATGTCCGAGACTTTGAGGCCATAATGCGCGTGCAGGTCGAGGAGGGAGTCCATATTGAGTATTGAATGTTCAGTCAATCGACCGACCGGACGATGAGCTGTTTGATTGGATAGACAGACCGGTCAAAGTGGCCAAGTAATGATGATATGGCTGATGCCGTCAATCAAGCGAGAGATAGAAACACAGATTCAGACCAGATAAAAGGCCAGGGCACTTCGTATCGTCAAAGATAAATCCGATACCCTAAGTCTGTTGATCCCAAGTTGAGCGTCGAGCCGTGATCACAGTATATATAGGTTGTAGTAAGGTCTGATTGTCGAATTCTGTTCAATGCACCTCTCCTCGTAACGCCCTCACACATACGACAGCGCGTAGACAAATGCACGTTCTATGACCGCGGATGTAGATGTAGATGTAGATACGGAGATGTATTTGTTGAGCCGAGTCAAGTCGAGTTGCGTCAAGAGCAGGCTCGAGATCAGGGTCCCCTCTCCCCCTCCAACAGATTTATCACATGCCATTCCGCTGCGCAAGTCGAGGCGTGCACGAGTGACGTTGTCGACTGCAGATCTCAGATCTCCCTTCGAGGTGAGCCCACTAGACACCAGTCACCAGTCACCTATTCATTTGTACGAGTAGAGTGCCTCGTACTTGTGTGAAGCCTCTAGTAGGTAATCTTAGAACCCGCGTTTGCGTCGATAGCGTATGCGTATGCGTGTGTGTGTTTTTTGGTGTGTATGCCATGCGCGAAATACTGTAAACCAGTCGGACTAGCCTCGACCAATTATATTAACTCGGGAGGACTGTATGTACATGGAAAGGAGAGAGGGGGAGGACGAGTGGTCGGCGATGGGATCGAAGAATCTACCCACAGGCAGAGCGGGAGGCAGAGAGGTATACACTATACTCATACGAGCCGAATGCGATACTGTAATCGATCGACGGCGAGACGAAAATTCTGCGGGGCTGGGACGTTCATCTATTTACGATCACGAGGACGGGTACGAGGACGAGTACAGTACACCGGCGGGATATGGGGAGAGACCACACGGCCTACAAGCACGGAATACAGTCACAGCCTACAGCATACAACCTATAGCATCTAGCCACAATCTGCGCTGGTGGGTTCTAGGTCCCTTCTCGGCCTGTCATTGAGATGGAATCTGAATCTGGATCTTCATAAGAGCGCGCAAGACAGGTGGCCGCGGTGGCCGCCTCGTCAAGAAAGGGGGACTAGCTCTCTTTCATGGGCTATATGATGGTGTGTAATAACTGTATGTGATGCGTAATGTAATGTGTGATCTAATGCGATGCGATGCAATGCGATGGCTCTGATTCAGCCGCTATGGTCGGTGCTTTTGGTGGCCTGACGGGTTACTGTACCGTTCGGGCAGAAGACTCCTCTTCCTACTCCATCCCCGGCACCAGGACCGTTCGTGCTGCTCCCAACGAACGACCGTGGGTTTTCCATCTCCTCTCACTGCTCCGTAAGAAATCGGTGGGACAATCTCATTCTCGGGGCGCAAAACCTTGCTTCCTCACCCATTTCTCCTTCCAGCCTGGAAACCAGGGGCTCTCGTCCAAAGTGTGGCATGGCCAGTCCTTCTCCACGACGCCCCTTGAGATCTGCTCGCGTTCATACTCCTCCATGGCCGGGAGGACGACATGCTCGACGTGCCAGGTATTCTTGTATTTCATGAGATTCTCTTTGCCTTCCTTGAGGAGTTTCAGCACGAGGCTCGGGATGTACGGTTCGTCGCGGAACTCGGTGACGGGCGTGAATAGCGCTTTGAAGTTGAACACGATGCCGCCCGAGAGCGGGAGGCGGCGCAGGGTTTGCCAGTCGACGCGCAGGTGGATGCGCGAGAGGTCGAGGTCAGGCGATTGGAAGTCCCGGTACTTCTCGTGCGGGTCGCCGGGAGGCATGTACAATGGCTGGTCGACTTCGAGACCCCAGGAGCCGCGCTGGATGGGTTTGGAAGCCGGCATTTTGCTGAAGAAGCTGTAGCACGAAGTTAGCAATCTCCATCCCCGCAGGTATCCATCAAGGATCCACATACCGGTCCATGCTGAATTGCATCTTCTCCTTATAGTCTGGAATGGGGGCATGGATCTGGTGCAGCTGCATCCCGATCTTGGTGCCCACGTTCCAGCCTAGAGCTGAGCAGATCATCCCCGCGCGGAAATGATAGTACCCAGTTTCCGGATTCCGCAGCGTAATTGCAAAGTCTTCGGGAACATTATCCAACAAGACGAGTAAGGGATGTTTCGCCGAGACGTCCTGCTTTGTGCCGAGAATCCTGTTCTCGAAGGTCTTCTTGTCGGCGTGGAGCGTAAAGTATTGAGGATAGCGGGCGCAAAGGAATTGAAGCGACATCTCCATCAACTCTTTGCACGCCAGCTCTGAGCCGGGGAGCCATTGAAGGACAGCTTCGCCGTGTTCGGCATACAGCTTTTTGCGTTGACCAATCCGAGTGACATAGGTGTTTTCCACCTCGAGCCACCAGTCAGGCTCCAGCTTGGTCAGTGCTGTCCGGGGTCGGTTAGTCGAAGCAACATGCAGAATTTATCCATTGGTACTCACACATGGTCTGATGGTAAGCCCAGCGGAATGGTCGATATGGCCGTGGCAAAGCCTTGTTGATGTCATGCTCAGGATAGGCTTGGGGAAGTGGTGTACCGCTCAGGGCAGAATAGTTGGGGAAGTCTCCTAAGGCGCGGATCTCCTTGACCTTGTAGCCAGTGTAGATGTACTTGTCGGGGTCAGCCTTGCGAAAGTCGTCTTCAAATCCCAGAATGGACTTGGTCCACGTCTTGTCATCGAAGGCCGAGGCCGTCAACACCTTACGCCGATCTTCTGGTAGCTCGGCAGCTGCTTCTGGGAGGTTTTCTCTGCTTAGGGGCGGGAAAGTGCTAACATATTCGGATGACTTGGGTTGTGAGTTGTCGGGCACCTTTTCTGGCGAGAGTGATCGAGGAGGCGTATCTGCACTTGATGATCGGCGACCTCGCAGTATCAACCTGCTGAAGACGACTTCTTTCTGACGTGCACTGAGACTGAGATATGTGATGACGGCGACACATACAGCGAGCCCTGCATAGAGGAGGGTCCGCTCATCAAGAAACGAAGCCATCTCTGAGAACTCAGGGTAATATGTTGTCGGCGCTTCGGGATCTTGCGAGCTTATATACAGCGGCGGGCGAGCTCAGACCGGTCTCTTACAGACGTATGCAGAAGGGCCTTGACTGTTCAAGTGTGAAGCTGCGACACTGTTTCTCAGTACTGACAGTCACAACTGACAATAGCCGCTGACGTATGTCACCAAAGGAACATGAAGCCAAGGAGAGCCCTTGACAGTCAATGTAAGGCACAGCGAAGCGGCTGACGGTATAAATATGATTGCGGAGCTTGAAGACCTCCCCGAACAGGACAAAATGCCAGCAGAAACAAGGACAATCGGTCAAGTCACACCACCCAGACGCTAAGGATAGTGGTAAGACAGGATCTGATTGTATAACAAGGTCGCAGGGGAGCCGACGGGAGTGATAAAGAATGGAGTCCCGACGATTGCGGTGAAGGGGAAGTTGAGAGAGTATGATGATGTTTGTTCGAGGGAGAAGTGAGCTCAAAAGGGTGTAGAGCACGCAGGGTCCATCTTCAGCAGCACCCGCGAAACCCACAGCCTATGGGAGGGTCGGAGAAGGAGAAGCTCTCGGTAGACACGGTCGAGAAGAGCCCTCTCCTCTGGCCATTCAGCCGAGACAGTACGGCTTGACCTGTACCGACCGAAAGTGTTGTCGAGGGGTGATCGCAGCGGTTCGTGACAGGGCCATCGGGCAAGCTGCTTGATTCCACGCAGCATGCTAGACGCACGTAGCAGGATCAGCCGGCGAATCGGCCAGTAGAGGGAGTACTCCAATGTGCTTGACTGGACCTCGATCGTAGATACAGAGGGCAAGTCGTCGTCGAAATGCGTAGTCCTGCGGTTGGCTGCACGGACCGCCTTGCCCGAACAGGTTTAGCGTGCGGCCGATACCAAGATAACGATTTAATTGGCGGGCCGCGTCGTGATTGGCCGCTGCCAACCCCGCGGCTCCGGAAATTCGCCATCTGGGATTCTTCCTCTTTCGGGCAAATCTATCCCGGCTTTGCTCCAGGCAATACGCATGGGCAGCACCACAGCAAGCGAGCCTGGTACGCCTGGACACTCTAAGGTGCGACATGTTTGCACCGCGCATGAGACACCACCTTTTCCAGGCCGGTGTACTCTTTGCTTCCATGTGTAACCACCGCTTCCGTCTTGTGTGGCCTGGTCGAGTTCTCGAAGCAACGGGCATGCCATAGGTTGTACATCCTGTGCAACTTCAGGTAATGCTTGCTATCCAATTACCGGGGCACGTCACACGTGGCTACCACTCCCCGGGTACTTGCCGATTTGGTTCCAGCCTGCTGATCGTGGAACATCGTCTCTGAAACGGCTGTGGGATACTGCTTGGGAAGCGGACTGCTTGCGAGGAAGAATAGCAGCATTTGATGCATTGCAATTCCGGGTCGCTCCCGTAGCCAGTCATATTGTCTTATAGCTTTCTAAGCGCGCTGGTTAAGCTCTTGGGCATATCTCGATGCGGGATTCCCCCTTCAAATAGCTCCCCTCCAGCCTTGCAGGGCGGAGCATGCTGCGAAATCAACATGTCGATAACATCGCCAACAGTATGCGCCACATTTCAGCTTCCATTCTATAGCTCTCTGGCGCAGGCAACGCTGAATCATAATTAGGAGTCAGGTCATACCGTTGTGTGGCCTAGGGCTTTGGGGCAAAGTCGCAGAAGCCGCGAGTTGTAACTCCAGGATCCCTTTTCTTCACGAAGTGTGACAATAAGCACCACATCGTCATTACCACTTACGCGGTCCTGTTACCGAGCTACGCTGCACGCTGTCTGGTGTCCAGGTTAGGATTGCTCGTAGGCACGAGCCTCGGTTCCATTGATGCCAGCAATAGGTTGCGTGTCCGACGCAACTTCCACCTCGCACAACCTGTTGCCGGAGAGATGACAAGCGAGAGGAGTTGTGGCCTGACCATGATCAGAAGCACATCTGTCGTGCCTGCTAGCATGAGGCCCGGCAGCACTGTGATTCCTTCCGTGCCCCTTTGCTCGATTCGGTCTTGTGGTCCGCGGGTGGGCAAATGTCTGCAAGTCTGTTGCAATGTGTTATGACTGTCCACAGGCCATGCGCCTGGGACTGACAACTGAGTTGTGAAATTCATACTCACCAATTATACGCGATCGAAGGCCTCACACTCCATGAAGCAGCTTTTTTGCGGTGAGAAAGTAGTTGCACGGTTTCCCCTGCTGCTGTTTGCAACGTTCCTTCACTTTGAATGCTCGCAATCTGCAGGAGGTAGTCCCGGTTCTCAAAGCGCTGGGGAAGGGGGGAAGCGCGAGCTCCGTGCCTTATGACGCACTGCCTATGTGGAAGGACGAGGCGGACCAGTAGTCACCGAGTCGGCCGATCCATGCGACGTGAAGGAGACGTACAAATGGTGGATTGATAGGTAT
Organism: Phialophora tarda; assembly: GCA_016109495.1. Lineage (NCBI taxonomy): Eukaryota > Fungi > Ascomycota > Eurotiomycetes > Chaetothyriales > Herpotrichiellaceae > Phialophora > Phialophora tarda. The sequence continues at coordinate 870,398 of JADWPL010000005.1, read as the reverse complement.
CGGGAAGCCGGATACTATCGGGGGCTCATGCTTGTTACTCCAGGGTGCTCGACGACAGGGTTGCTTGTCGAAGCCGACACTTTTGGCGGAGCAACTAGAGGTCGGTGACCATGGCCATGGCAGTGACGACGCATATTGCAGCTAGTAGCAAAGCATTGCAGCCTGCATGCCGGACGATGGAGAAAATTTTTGTAGTCGGTCAGCCATGCGTAGGCGTCGTGATCCAAGGCGAAGGGGCCCCATCCAATGCCAGAAGCGCGTCCGGGAGGGAAAGTACGAACGACTGTAGACGGCCGCAGCATGGTCGCTAGGAGGAGAAGAAGAGCAATTCCGGCCTGATCGACTCATGTAGCTGTTTGAGAAGCAGAGAGTCAGATCCGCGCGAAGGAAAATAAATTAATTAGCTTTCTACTCCACCGTATCCGGTCCTGGCTGCGTCCACTTACATAGACGTACTCCGGACCGTCGAAATTGACCGCAACGCCCTGTTGTATTCTCCTTCACCACCCTGATGCTTTTACGCCTGCGCATCGAGGAGATCAAGTGAGCACAATGGCTCAGCCATCCGCCGACTCGAGCTCCGACATACGTAACCTACGATGGGCGCGTTCGTCCCGCGCCAGGTGTATCCGCACCTGGGGTCCATTCCTAGATCCTACTACCTAGGCCATCATGCCGCGGGGCTGTCGAAAATGAAATCCATGGTGTCGCAGATCGACCTTGTCATCGAGTGTCGCGACTATCGTACACCTGTCGTATCCCGCAACCCCATGTTCGAAGCGAATCTCGGCGAGCGCCCACGGTTGATCGTCTACACGAAGCAAGACCTAGGGAGCAATCTCACGAACGAGGACAGACAGGTGCGGGAAGAGGTCTAGCAAGAGTTTTGGTCCTACAATGCTGACACGGGTGCTAGAGGGAGAGGGTTATCCAGAAATGGGACGCCCCGTCGATATCATTCTTCACGGACATCAAGGCGCGAGGGACGATCAACAAAGTCCTCGATTTTGCCCGCGCCCACGCCAATGCATCGACTTCTTTGTTCGGCACTCGTCTCATGGTCGTGGGCATGCCCAACGTGGGTAAATCGTCTCTTTTGAACGCGCTGCGCAACGTGAGCCTGGGCAAAAAGAAGGCCGCCAGGACGGGTGATCAGCCTGGGGTGACGAGGAAGATTGGGAGCGACGTGAAGATCATAGAGGCCGAGGACGGTCGAGAAGCCGTCTATATGCTCGACACTCCCGGCGTCTTCGTTCCGTATGTTCCTGACGCGGAGAGCATGCTCAAGCTCGCCCTGTGCGGAAGTGTCAAGGACACCATCATCCCGCCCACAACAATTGCGGATTACCTCCTGTATCACCTGAACCTTCGGGATCCTAAACTGTACAACATGTTCTCGGAGCCAACTAACGATATCTTCGCTGTACTGGAAGGTCTCGCCCGGAAGCAGGGCCGTTTGAAGAAGGGTGGCCTACCAGACTTTGAATCTTCGGCTCTGCAGTTTGTTCAGCGGTGGAGGAGCGGCCAGATGGGACGATTCATCTTGGACGACGTGACGGAAGATGCCCTAGCCGAAAGAACTCAACAACTAGAGTTGCTGGGGGGGAGCATGAACCAGGCCCGCAAAGCAGCGAAGCAACTTAGGAAGGAGGCGTATCTTTCTGAAGGATGAACTTGGAACCGAAGTTATTAAGAGTGGAACAGCGCCATTAATCTACTATTCAACAACTCTTCTTGAATACTTCTTGGTAATAAGTGAATTTCCACCTTAGGACGTCCTCAACCAGGCTGACACACTACAGGTAACTAAGTAAACAGGAACAAAAAGAAAAACTCTACCACAACCACCATTCGAAGAGGAGGTTATGGGTAAGTTTTTCTTTTTGTTCTTCTTTGATAGGGCTATATCCGGTAGTGGCCAACCACCGGTCTACTCCCAATCTCGCGGTTTGAACCCGCCGATTTGACTTGTCAAGTATGCAACCATTGTGTTATTTCTGAGCCTGCCCATTATATCTTTTCCACCACTTGTCCCATTATATCATTTCCACCACTTGTATTTCCTGTTGTCGATCTCGAGGAGGGAGGAGGAGGAGGAAATCGACCGTTATTTTCGGATGCTGGCGGCGGGAGTCGAACCGGAGGTCTTGTCGTGAACAATTCGTCTCGAACTCGCCCCTAGCCCGGTGCTAGTTTGACTTGAGCCCGAGAGGATATTGTTGGGAGAATTTGAGAATTTGGAAAATATAAAGACTGCATGTCGAGGAGGATTGATTGGTCGATGGGTCACGACGGTGTGAATGTGAAGGGGGTGCTACTGCCGGACCTGGTGGATGGGTGTGAAAAGGGGAGGGCGGTTGGGCGGAGCGGGCGCTCGACACAAACGCAAAGGGGTGGCATTTGCGATCAGCTTCATCGGCGTGGGAATCCCAAATGTTCACAATGGTATGGTATGCTGTTCGCGGCACAAGGAATCATGGTGGATCTGGGAAGATGGCATCTTTTGAGTCGGGATTCTAGAGCAGGCTCGAGACTCACGAAGGGGTTGAATGTGTGTGTGTGTTACCGGTTCTCATTCATGTATACACCATCATTCATTGCATATCCCTCACCAAATCCTCGGGCAATGTCCATATCCTGACGGCGCCTTCATCGCCTGTAGACACAAGAATCTCCTCGCCATCAAAGCGTCGATCGTTGTCTCTCCTCTCCGCCCAGCAGACGTGGTTGATTTCGTATTCGTCGTGCGCTCCTTCCATCAGCGCTACGATTTCCCACTTCGACCTATGAAGCTTGTAGGGCTCGCTGTCTTCGGCCGCGCCATTCTCGGTAGATAGGGCTCCCGATGACGAGTCAGTAGCCGTGCCATTCATAACGACGTCCCCTCCTTCCTGTCCTGTCGCGGATTCGGGCGCCGGAACTTCTCTGTACACGGCAATCGTCCCGTCGCCACCACAACTGACTACCAGGCCCGTCCGTTTCGACCAATCCACCGCATAGACGCTCCGCACGTGAGCCTGCGGGAGGATGGCGTCCTCGACCCAATTTTCCATCGCGCTCATGGGTCGTATCACAGAGGGTATTCTGCTCGATGCAAATCCCATCGGTGCAGCAGCCGTGGTTGATGCCCCCGTCTGCCTTTGCTGCCGCCGTTTCTCTTTCTCCGCGGCACTCAATTCTCTCCGCCACATGCGGACGGTCAAGTCGTCCGAGCAGGAAACGATACGTGGCTGCCACTCTGTCTCGAAGGCGCGGATCACGGCATCCTCCTCTTCAGCCGTTGCGTCACTGGAGATATCGAGGAGCGAGTAGTTGATGTGGCCTTCCCACTTCAGATCCCATACCGTGCCTGTGTGCGAAGCTATTACGGCCACACAGATCCAATCGCCTTCTTCCTCCACGTCGCGCCACAGACGGATCGTGTCGTCGTAAGATCCAGACACGAGGATGGGGCGAGCTCCCACGATCTCGTCTTCCTCACCCTCTGCACTCCCGTTTTGCGTCGGTGAAAACAGACCGTTAACATGCCCATCAGACCCGTTACCCATTTCGAAATCCCCGTCTCTATCACCATTTCCTTGCTTCTCCGCGGCTGCCCTCCTCCGTTTCTGAACTTTCCTCCTCTTCGCGCCCGTGCACCATGCCACACACTTCACATCGCCGGTATGCTCGCTCAACACGGCAATGGTCTCCCACTCTTCGGGCTCCACCTCTTCCCAGATCCAAACGCTCTTGTCTCGCGAACTCGTTGCCAGGATATTCGCAGGGTAGTGCGGCGGGCTGAAATCAATGGATTTGATCTCGCTGTCCGGACCTGTGAGGAGGGTGCTGAAGTGCCACTCTTCCGTGTCGTCGTTCATATCCGTCTCGATGGCATCCTCGGACATCGCGGCGTTGGAATCCCCTATTTGGGCATTTTCCCCTTCAAGCCCGAGTTGTGCGCGCCGCTGCTCGTCATTCCAAACCCATATGCCGACATTGGCGTCGAAACTGCCCGTTCCCAGCACGACTGGATGCCTTCTGCCGTTCTTCTTCGGGCGGCCGAAGTACTTCCACGCCACGGTCCTTACGCTGCGCTTGTGCCCGCCAGATATTGTGGAGACGAGGGAGAAATCTCTCAACGAGTAGATGTTCACGCTTTTGTCGGCGGATGCGGTTGCTAGGAGCGGGATGGAGGAGTCTGGGTGCGGGACGGATTGCCACGAGCGCGTAGAGCCGCTGCCGGGATGGTGCAGCGTGTGGAGGAGGGAGAGGGATGGTGGTGACGGGGTGGTTGAGGGGTCTGTCATTGCGGGTGCTGTGCGCGTAAGAAGCGGTGGTTGAGTGAATGATATGAAGCGCGGGACGCGCGAACAAAACCAAAGTGTTGGCTAGTTGCTGTAGTCCATACGATGAGAGACCAGGGTCGGTGATAACAGAAAATGGTCGAGACTCAAGATATGATCTACAGCACAAGCAGCGGCCGGGAAAAGTTATAGACGCATCGTTTTGGGTCCGCAAAGTGACGCGGGCGGGGCGGAATGCAGGAAAAAGTCTCCGCTATCGGCATCTACACTCGTGATGCTTAATGAGACGCTGAGGCGACCAACAACTACTTACACTTGACATCACCTGTGGTCACCGCGCTGGATCTGGACACATCACACACAAATGCTGGACCCTTCACCCTGAGCTGATGCCAATGGCTTTTCAAGCCAAAGAGGATCAAGACCGAACCGGTTGCTGGCCCCGCTGGACCCGATGTCGACTTCTTTCACCACAGCCGCAGCTGGAGGTACGCTGCGACACCCCGTTTCGTAAATGAAAAGCTTGTGACCCCTTACCAGGCGGCGCACGGATGACATCTGGTAAGAGGGTGGACCAGGATACCTCACCTCCTCGCATCGAGAATGAACTGCTGACCATCATCCTCATCATCATCACCTGAGCCCCTCGGATTCCTCCGCCTGATATCCTCCTCACTATATCGAACATCAAACCTTTGTGGCCCATATATGATCTCATCATCCGGCTCATGATGAAGTTCGGAGTACGACGGTCCAGCATGGCTCCCAGCCCTTCTAAGACTTGGACGGTGTGGCTCTGGACGAATGAACTCCACCCCTTCATGATGCCTTCGCTCTTCTCGATCGGCTGGGTCTTGTGCTCGGGCGAGCCCGATCGAAGGGTCTCCATATTCAGATTCATAGGACGGGTTTCGCGGTCCAGTGGAGGAGTTGCGACGGTGAAGAGCTCCCTCCCGCGCCCGGACATACATCTTTTCTCGATCCGCTGGGTCTTGTGCTGGGGTGAGCCTGATCGAAGGGCCTCCGTATTCAGATCCGTAGGACGGGTTTCGAGGTCCAGTGGAGGGGTCACGACGGTGAAGAGCTCTCTCCCGCGCCAGCACATCCCTCTCGCGTTGCTGCAGAATAGCTTCCCTCCGTTCCAGATCCTCTTCTCTTCGGGTGATGAAGTTCTCCTGTTGACGCAGGAAACGCTCACGACCATGATCAGCCGCTGTTGATGTTCGTCCTTCGTAGGCCTGTGTCTGTGGTACATACTCTGTTCGTGGTATCGAGAACAGCTTTGCCCTGTATGTGGTGTGTTCTGTCTTGGTCTTCTCCCTTCTTATCCTCGATTCTGATCCGAGCGTGGGCTTGATTGGACGCTCAGAATCGGAGTCAGAGGCAGAAGATATATCTGGGTCGGAAAGGTTTGCGCCGACTCGAGTCCGATGCCGTGGCTCGTCCAGACTTTCCTTCAATTTAAACTCTGTATCTCGTTCTGGTCGAGATGGCTTGCTGGTGTAAGATGAAGTCCGACTACGAATTTCTGCCTTGTTCAGTGCCTCATCTGCTGGAGTAGCAATGTCAATGACAATGTGGTATTGCGATTCCATGTACGATCTGACATCCGGCTGGCCAGGCGATGCAGATCGGAGATAACTTGTCCGAACCTGATGAGAAGATGCTTCGGCTTCTTCCTGGACCGCTCTTTCCATCTCCTTGATTGCAGTCTTGCGATCTCTCTTGATTTTTGCCCTTGCGCTCATATAGCCTCGCCGCTCGGCTTGCAACATCGCTGCTTTTTCGCCCTCGAAATCTTCATCCGAGTCCTCGAGGGTACCGTGATTCCGTGGGGCGTTGTGCCGGCCACGTCCTTCCGAGGTGTCCTGTCGTGGTGATCGCTCCTCATAGTTTGGTCCATCGTCACCGCCTCGAGGGGAGGAATACCCCCCAACAAAACCAACAGCGCTCGAACTAGAGTCACTGTCAAAGTCGTAGTCTGCTTTGACGACCTCAACGCCAGAGTTGACACGAGATCTGGAACGAGCCTGAGCCTTTCGTCGAACGAGGAACATCCGGTCTGAGTCTGTATGTCCCACTCTTGGACCAAATGAAGACTTCCGACGTGGTCTTTTGGGGACCTTGACCGCTCCTCCTGATGAATCAGGCTTCTTCCCTTTTCCCTTTTCTCCACCGCCAGCGATTTTCTTCGAGGCGTAATCGACGATCCCATCTTCGACACCGGGCTTCATCAAGTCCTTCAAAGAGAAGTCGACATCCTTGAAAGCCACCTTTGTGCCCACAACATCCCATTCCTCTGTCCAAGTTGGTGGTAAGGACGTCCCTCCAGGTCTACCAGACAGTCGAGCGTTGTATGAGAGCGAGATATAAGTCAAGCTTACCAGATAGATATTCAAACTCTGCGTCGGTATAGCAAGCTTCTCGCGCATCGGCTGCTTCTCTTTCCAAACAAAAGTCATCCTCGTCCACAGATTTTGCCCAACTGCAGCAAGTTTCTTCATCCACCTAGTCAACGAAAGCCCTCTCGGCTTAGACTGCCCACCGGCCTCCTCATATTCCGCTATAGCAATACTCTGAGTCTGCGCCACGAAGCCAATGAGTTCGGCCATGTTGATTTCGCACCCTCTGACAATGGCCAACAGATCGTCACACTGTCTCCTCGAGATCTCTCGGAGAACACGCCTACTTTGCTTGTATCTGATCACCTTCAGACAGATGGCCAGGCACTCTGCCTCGGCCTTGAGGCCGTTCCATGCTTTGGGAGCATCCGCAACGTCCCCGAGAAAATTCTTCACCCGTAGCACGAGGTTGAACACGTACTCAAAATCGCTGACTCCGAAGCCGAAACTCATGATGGCGATGCGAAGGAAGGACTGAAAGAAGTCTTATAAGCTGCGATGATGAGCTCCATCACAAGAGAGTAATGCTCGGGAGATCGCTAGGACATACCAGCGGTAGTCAGGTAGGTAGAGGAAACCGGATTCGCAGGACGAGAGCAGGACATCGACACACCATCAACAGCGGATCTGTTCGTTTATTAGGAACCCACGTTACGCAGTAGGTAACGGAGAATGAATAGTAGCTGAATACCTTGTTCTATTTATATAATCCTATCGACAACGACTCGATGCCTAGAAAGAAGAAGAAATCTCTTCCCGACCGATTCGGGCGGAGGGCGGTTCTTGTCAATATGGTTTCCCCTCTCTGCTACGTGCGTTAAGGGCAAGGTAACACTAACCGGTGGCCTTCTTGGTAGCTGGTAGCCTTACGCTTCACTGCCTTATCTTAGCATCTTCATACCTTATCCCGCCTTCTCTTATTCACCCACCCGGGAGACGTAGTGTACCCAGGGGTAGAGGTGGCTTCTAGTCTATTTTCGTAACTGGAAGGCTGTTGATGTAGTCACAGTAACTGCTGATCAGCCTCGTCTCCCACGTCAAAATTTGGCCACACGCCGAGCTCGCCTCTTCAGATGTCTGCCTGATCAAGCTGAATGAGGCTGCCACGCGGCCAAAGCTGGCTTCGCAGAGCCGCAGCGCCCGCCATGGATTACGATCATCATGATATAAACACTAGGCGTTTCCAGCAAAATCTCTCGTTCTCGCACTTCGACAATCTCGCTGCTTCATCACAATGCCGCCTTCACAGCTGCCAACCAAACACGCTGTTGCGCACCGGAAGGGCCTTGTCGTCGTCCACGAGCATTGCCCCGATCGCCCCTACCTAGAATTGGTAGTCCCAGACGAGTGTGCGGCTGCCGTGGCTGTAGAATATACCATAGATTCACGCGACCAAGGTAAACAAGCCCGTCTATTCACCCCAGTCTGCTAATCGTGCTTAGGGTTTTGTGATAACCCGAAAGCCCATTCATTTTCTTGGTTCCAGGCCTTTGCCAGACGTAGCCATGACCGGAACAACCTGAGAGGCTTTCGCGTCTGCGAGAATCGACTAGGAAACCCCGAGTTTTACAAACGCACCGCCGATCGCTGGGTGCTCGATCACCCTGGGGAAGTAAACTGGACACCCTGGCTGAACGCCCTGCTGCCCGGCGATGTCATTGAACTCGTACCGCTGGCAATTTTTCCGGGATGGTTGAATATTGTCCGCGAGGCTCAAATCAAACTCGAGTACAGGGCCAAAGTCACTCACTCCCAAGAGCTTACTGTGCCCAAGAGCCTCTCCGCTCAAGACCATCCTCTATACACCATGCCGCTCGATGCAAAAACGAATCAGGTCCGTGTTCTCACGATAGAGCCGGGCTCCTTCGAAGATCCTATCAGGTGCCGATTGTTTTACACACAGGTAGATGGTGCCACCACTTGCACCGATTATGAAGCCTTATCATACGTATGCGGAGCCCCAACAGACCGTACAGATATCCAGATCCAGTTACCGGACAGCGACGGCTCCTGGAGTAGAATAAGTATTCCGCGGTCAGGAGAATCCGCAATCCGCCATCTCCGTTCGTCCTGTGAAGAAGTAAAACTTTGGGTCGATTCTGCCTGCATCAATGAGTTTGACCAGGGAGAGCGGGCTCGCCAGGTCAGAACTATGGGTCCAATATTCTCTCAGGCCAAGCTCGTCCACGTCTGGTTGGGCCACAAACATGAAGGGATAGAAGCCTGCTTGAGGATCATTCGCGACGCCTGCAACGCCCATCACGGGCAATGTGACGGGGAAGAATTGTGCAAATGTCTTGGAACCCGCCATCGCTCTCGAGGTCAGATCCAACAATCCATCGACGCTGCGGGAGGTGAGCCCTCAGTCCACCAAACTCTGGAAGCAGTATTCCGGTTTCACTGGCGCAACTTCAACCATAATGTTAAGGAGTATTCCGGAGGCCAGATCTCTCCTCATGTCTCCAAACTCATGTCACATCTCTTCGACCATGCCTGGTTTCGCAGAGTTTGGGTTCTTCAAGAAGTCCTCAAGTCCCGAAAAGCGGTTGTACATTTTGGCAAGGAAATGGTCACATGGGAAGAGCTCGTCACCGTCAACGAATGGCTCACAAGCGAGGATTTTGTCACAAAAACGCCGCATCTCCGTGTCTCAGAGGTCGCGATGCCTCGGATTTGGTCTCGGCTTTTAAAAGTCGTCGGCGACGATCAACAATTGACTTCTCCTCAGGCCCCCAACATCATGGATGTTTTTATTTCTTCGTTGGATATGAAAGTAACCGATCCCCGGGACAAGCTGTTCGCAATCCAATCCCTTGGACAGGATACTTGTGTCGATGACAACCTGCCGACACTGATCGGCCCCAATTACGAAAAGTCCGAAGCTCAAGTACTCGCAGACTTCACGAGGTGGTGGATCCAAGAGTACAAGTCACTGGCAATATTGTCACTCGTTCACGGTCACCGAGCACGGACCTGGCAACGCACGGTATGCGATAGCGACACGGGGTCGTTACCCCGGCCGAGTTGGTCTGTACCGTTCGAAGGACGTGAAAGATGGTACAGAATCACACTCGAGGCTCTTTTCAAATTTCGAGCTACCGGGAGCACCTGTCCAGATTTAGGCCTGCTCCAGGTCAATGCCACCGAAGCCAACCCATTAGTTATCAAGCTTCTAGGGTACCCGGTGGCGGAAATCCAGGAGATCAAATACCTGTCTCTCGAAAACCAAGATAAAGTGACCGATCCGGATCTTCTTGAGCTCCTGGAAGCCTTTCACAGGATATATGATCCAAGCAACATTGAAGAAAATTGGACGAAAAGTACAGTCAACGACCGTCACAGCACTTTCCGATCCAAGGATGCTCCAGCGAGGCTGTCCGACCATGTCTGGGCTCATCAATGGTCGGAAGTATCTGCGATTGATCCGTTCAGTCCGAATATTGCGCCCGGAGCATTCATCGAAACCAAGACAAGATCAGTCCCATCTTGTACCGATCCCTGCATTTTCACCACAACAAATGGCCTGCTGGGTCTGTGCCCCTGGACTGCAAAGAAGGGAGACACTGTCGCTCTACTGCTCGGTGGCAATGTCCCCTACCTTTTAAGATCCCAGCCGAACACCGATGATGTCGCATTCGTAGGAGAGTCGTTCCTGTTGGGCATTATGCATGGCGAGTACTTGCACAAGCAAAAGGAAAGTGGTATTCAGCCGGCGGTCTTCTCGATATCGTGAGGAGGAGTGCATCCATCCCTTCGGACTGGGAGGCAACCGACATGCAATCCCTGTAACCATCTCTTCTGTGGTTGATGCTTTAACCGGAATCGCCAGATTCAGTTCGGTTTGAAACTCCAAAAGCCGCAATGGTGGTGCCTCAGGAAAATATGTATATGTGCAAGGTGGTAATCTATTCATTTGCTCGCAGCACTTGTGGCGCAGAATGATGCCACCACTATCATAGCAACCAAGATGGGCCCGTTCAACTGCTGAGATAAAGACTATTCGAAGAAAAGCCGCGTAATCACCAAGAAAGATGAGCTGTGCCATCTGAAGCTGGCGACGGAGCCGTCAAAATCATCAGGTAGGTGATAGCCCAGGCCTCGCTTGGACAAAAAGCTGCGTCGCCGACAAAACCGCCATTCCCAGCGCCAGAGCTATACCCAGCCTACAATGTGCTCCTTTACCGCCTGACTATTCGACGGGCATCTGGACTGGGCATCCCTTCACACACGGTGACATCGACTGCCCGGCAGTAGGGACCCAATCAATGTTGGCACTGAGGAAAGAATGAAAGGGTCCACCACGCCTGTAGATATTTACATAGGAGAAATTTACTGGAAGGCTGGGAAGGCCCGGAGGGAAAACATGCCGCATTGGTAGACCCCGTTTCTCACCGAACATGAGGTACTGTAATGTGATCCATCAGCAGACGACGGTATGTATATACAGATGTGACGGAAGAGGTTGTACTCTATGCGAGTAGGGACCTGCAACTCCCTGAGCTCCCCGCTATTTCTTCTTGTGCCATTTCAAATCCTCAGTCCCCGTAGGGGAAGGAAGTGCCAGCTAGCGGTAGAAATTTTAGAAGAGGAGTGAGTCTATCCAAAATCCATCCTCGTCAGTCCATCGTTCTCGACCAGGCCGTGAAAAGGACGCCAGTGCCCGGCAATCACTGGGCGGAAGACCATGGCGTCCGCGTTCACTTCGAAGTGACACCTTTCGAGCTCGATGAGGCGTGCCCAACAGGCGAACAGCCTTGAAATCTTCTTGATTTCCGAATCCACAGGACAGGACGACGAATTGCTGGCTCAAGTGAAGACCTCCTGAGCGACCCAGTCTGTTTCTTATGGGAGCCGAGCCTTTCATCTTCATTGGACACGCACACGGATGTTTTGGAGCGTATATCAGCCGGCGAGTTCGCCCACCCCACTCCCTTCGAAGCGGCGATTTTGAGCACGGCCCCCTGTGGTGCCTGCGAGCTCGTTTTCAAAGCCCCGGAGCTCACTTACCCTTGCCGAGCAGGGTATTCCACCACGATCCAAGCCTTATCGAATTGTCTGGTTTGTCTTTCTTCTGGCCGTTGTTCTGCCACCATCGAGCAGAGAAGAAACCGACCATCATGCCGACTAAGTGGTCGAGGTAGTCGGCTCTTCCCAAGCGTGCTACCACTCCAAAAAGCTGGCCCGCGGCAAGGAGGAAGAAGATTGCACCACCGCTGAAAGAGAGGGTGTCTGTGTGCTTGTCTGGAACGAAGAAGAGAGAGAACCGATCACTTTGAGAGCTCATGTCAGTATCAAATCATGCTTGCAGTCAGTGTCTAGGGGAAACAGTCTTACTTCATGTGGAGAGCAAGGTAGGCGGACATGATGCCGTAGACGCAACCACTCGCACCCAATACAGACGTTGCCATGTTGCCCTGGATTACGTGGCGGGCGAAACTCGCAAACCCTCCAATCAGACCGGAAGCGAAGTAGATGGCCAGGAAATTGCCCCTGCCAATCTCCTCGTGGAGAGGAAGCCCGAAGATGGCCAGAGCCAACATGTTCATGCTCAAGTGCCATAGCTTTTGATGGCTGAATAGGGTCCCCAGATTGCTGAGAGCGTAAGGGTAAGCCGGGACGAACAAGAAGTATTTATTCAGCATCGACCAATAAGGAGGCAACTTCCACAAGATCCAGACTGCAGCGTTGAGGGCGATCAGGGCGCCGATGGTGGCGGAGGACAGGGACACGTCTGGGAAGAATCGGTCCGACTGTTTCGGTCGCGTCCACGCCTGGGCGAAGAAATAGCAACCGACGCAGAGAGACGCAGCCAACAGGAATGATGGGAAAACACGTCGGAAGCTGGACATGTGAGCGATCTCGGGCGATTCGAGAGCCAACTTCGACTGCGCTCGATTCCGCGCCCGGAGCACCCATCTTTCAAAGCTGTTGGGCGGTCTCAGCTCTTTGGCCGTCTCCAAACCCTGTTCCGGTCGCTGGGCGATGGCTCTGCTCCGTTCGTCGTGCAACTCTTGAGCTTTCGCCATTTCCGCGTCGATCTGCGCCTGTAATTCTTCCTCTTCCTTGGCTCGTTTGGCGTCGTTCTCTGCTCGGATCCTGTCGAGCTCACTCTTGCCGTATGGATCGTGCTCCTTTTCGCTGAGCTCAGCCTGATAGTAGCCACTCTGCGGACCGTAGTAAGCCCCTTGAGCTGTCGACTGTGTTTTATAAAGCCCGAGATCTTGCCCCCTCTGCATTAGCACCGAGGGATGGTCCTTTTCGCGAGGGTCCTCTTCTCGTTCAATGCGGTACAAAATGGCTTCATCTTCGTCGATCGGATACGCCTGTCTCAGGTATTGGAGGCCATCCTCGACTGCGTGAGGGTATTCCTCCAACTTCGCCTCGACGTCTTTCGGGAGGGGCAGATCGAGCGTTCCGTCGGTGCGGCGGCCATGTAGGACTCGGAGCATTCGATTGGCGAACTGCGCAGGAGGGGCATCGCGGCCGAAGATGGCTGATATCTGGTCATCGCTTAGGTCTTTGTCTTGAAATCTCAGTCCCTGTTCCGGCTTCTTGTCGGATCCATAGGGCTTGAGTTTCTGAGCGATTGCAGACTGGCTAAAGCGGCATGGGGGAAGCTGCGAGAAAGGACGGTATCCTGTGACAAGAGGCTGCTGCTTGCGGCGGGGGAACAGGTCGAGGAGGCGTGGCCGCGAGACGGACAATGCGGACCGTCGACATGTCGTAGACCGGAAGCAATTTCTTGCTATGCGCAGGGCTACCGTTTCAACATTGTTCATTGCCTTTCACGCCCGAAGGCTACACCGTCTCGAACCGCTGCAGACCGCTTCGAAGTCCGCAGTGCTTCGGTGATTGAATTTCGACGCGGGGGTCAGCGGGAAACGGCTTCAAATGTACCTCATACTAAGTACTTGATGCTCAGGAACAATTGAACTCCGCAGCTGATCAGGTGATAACGCGTTTCGCAAGCTTACACGCTCCGCTCCGCATCCTCTTCATCTAATTTAATTGTCAATCTGCCTGCGCCTTCACAAACTCAACCGAAAGCCTCTGCAGTTGACGGCCTTTTACTGTCGCCATGTCACTGTCATTCAATTCACAACCCTGTAAACCTGGTACTCAACCGCACTCCCTCTCCCGTCAACAATCCAGTGTCCCTGTCCAATCCACACGGATTCTTCCATCCACTTCAACTGTTCGTCGCTTGTCTCAATGAGCGGAGAGATAAACCATTCCTGCTCTCCATACTCTGTGGATTTGGCGTCTGGTGCCCCGGAAAGCACTTTGGCCCCTGCTTCATTGACTTTCAATATGCCCTGGTATTGGACGAAAATGGCCGCTCCGGTAGATGAGCGCGCCCCGACACGAACATTGAGGTGCGCGGTATTCGTGGATGGATTCATCTGAGATATCAATGTGAGCTCCGACCCGATAGGCAGTCACAAACAAGGGTTTGTCTAGCACTTTTGAAGCTGCAGTCATTCTCCGCCGGAGGCCACAAGCAACTCTACATACCAGGACTCCATCCGACGACGCCGGATTGATCTCAGCCTCAAGCCCTTCGGCCGCACCCACGCCCTTGATGAAACCGCCTGTGACTGGGATGAAACTCCTCTGTGGTCCGTTGAGGACATTTTTGATCTGAAGGATGTCGTCGCCCACGGCAATGTATCCTCGTACCGTCATGCAGTGCTCCAGTTTAGGTGCCATTGCCAAAGCTGTTTCAATTATTCTCAGATACGGCACCTGACACTGACAAAAACACCAGGGTCGTTCAATGACTGCAGCGCGCCCATTACGAATGCTTCTCTGCCCTTTTATGTATGGCATTCAAGCCCGCTCCCACCGCCACCTCGCATATTCTACAAGCCACCATTAATCGCCAACATTGATGGCCCGTCTTCAGACTGACGCAGATTATTCATTCCAACAACTTCGACTTTGCCATGCGGAATACGGGAGGAATGTCCCCAGTCTTCGACTCCGCGGCCCGAGGCAGATGCAACTTTCAACTAGCCTACCTTGGTAAATTTCCTCTTCGAGCTGATTGGGTCACCTGCAGCAATATGGAATATTGCATACGTGATTCCTTACTATGACCTATATCCAACGTTCTGAAGTGGCAAAAGACAGGCACCGACAGTAAGGAGAGCAACAGACGGCTAACCGGGTGTTCCGTGCACTACAGCAACCAACGAATCTTACTAAAAGGTAGCATCGTCCCAAAGCCAGCTACACTACTGACTGTTCAGTGGCGCCTTCTTCAGGCGCAGGGTTGTCGTCAGGCCTCAGCGTTGTCATTCATGGACCTTCCCCATATACTTCTTCGCAACATCCATGTCATGCCCAAACACCAACTTTGCATCAAACAACCTCTGGAACCGCTGAATCATCTTCAAACTCTTGATCCACGCGTTGTGATCCCGAGCAAGCCACCCGTGCGGATGACTCAACTCGTAGTTCTCCGCAATGTGGAACTGATCCGTCGTCCAGATCCATGTCCCGCTCTGCTCGAGATTGACCTGCATGATGCACAGTCCAGGTGTGTGACCAGGCGAGTGGTGTAACGTGATGCCTTGAAAGAGGTCGAGGTGGTCTTCGGTGAAGGTGTTCCACTTCAGCTTGTCCAGCGACATATAGCCGGGGAGGTAGACGCCGAGGTCCGCCCCAGTCCCAACAGCCCAGCATGCATGCTTGAATTCTTCCTCATGCACGTAAATGGGCACGTCGGTACCCATGAAGTGCTCTAGACCGCCGGCGTGGTCGAGATGCAGGTGGCCTATGACTACGGCTTTGACGTCTTTGATGTCATTGCCCGTGGCTTTTATTGCGGCAGGGAGCTTTTGCTCCTCGCTATAGGCGACGCGAGGAAAGACGTCAGTCAATGGCGCGGGCCAGGCCTGTGCGAGTTCGGTCAGTATACGCCTGGTCGATGTACCTCTCTCATATTATTCCCATAGAAGTCAGAAGCCAGGGACGAACGTACGACTTGCAAATCTTCAGCACAGCCGGTCTCATAAAGAATCAACCCAACGCCAGGATATTCAATCAAAGCAGCGAGGATGATCAGATCTCGCCGCTTGTTCTCGGGATTCTTGTTGCTCAGCGTGCTGCTGTTTCCGCCTCGAAGCAGCCTGCAACACCCTCCTCGTCAGTGACCCTGCATTCTGACCCTCGGCCACACACGCGCAGTGCTCACAAGCTCGGAGGAGCCCGTGAAGCGGCCATGACTTACCATCCCTCGTCAGCTTGCAGCGTGCCAAGATCCAAGATGTGCATCTTTGTGCCTGGAGGACATTTGAATGCCGGCACGCCAGCCTGCGCGAGCAAGGCCGCTGTGTTAGAGGATGCCATGGTCGCGGGTTCGACTGTCAACCGTTTTTCTCTGGTTCTTTCAACTTTTCTTGGTGCGCAGTCTGCTAAGATACGAAAGAGCTGTTGAAACGATTCGTCACAATAACGAAGGAGACCTCGATTGACCTCAAAAAAGAATCACTGTAGGGCAGCTGGGGGAACTATAGTATCGCTTGACGAGGCGAGCAACGAACGTCCCTTACTGTTCGAGAAGCAGGGGGGAGGAAGGCAGGGATTGCGAAACGTCCTCCCATCGACCCATAATCCATAATGCGGGGTAAGAAGAAACCGTGGTTCAGGGCATTTCCGACCTCGTTCTCGGAGACCTGGAAGTTGAAAAGACCATCAATGGGGGTCTTGTCGTGATGCCAGCTGGCTCCGCCCGGGCCAGAGAGCCAAAAAGAGGGGATTCGTATCTTGTATCTTGGGGAACGGTCGAGCAAGGAACTTTAAGACCCACGTCGCGGGCTTCCCTGATGCCTCATTGGCAATGACACCGATTGTAGCTTGCGACGTCCGGATCCGAATGCCGCGGAAGTAAATCAGTCGTGCAGTGCTCTTGCTCTGTGGTTTGTCAGTGAGCGGTACCGAGATTGAACAAGCAAGAAAACCAGAAACCACGATCTTCATTCGGATCAATGTTATGCTGGTGGTCGATGTTCGAGTTCGAGTTCGGGCGAGTCAGCGATACTATACTATGAATGAGAAGGTAAATAATTACCTGTTGAGTTTTGCGGTCTCGTAACCTATTGCAATGACTATTGAACATGATAATCGTTATCTTGCGGCCGTGGAGTGTGGTAGGGTGTTCACTGTTCACTAATCAGGAGTGGTAAAGTACAGTGATCCTGCAGGATACTGTACTCCGTCTACTTTGAGTACTTCAATATGTTCGGAAGCGGAGCTCGTGTTTGCTCATCGAGAAGTTGGTGCTGTGCTTTCTACGGGTAGCAGTGGCCGCTGCGTGACACCGGCGACCAAGACAATAGAACGCTGGTCTCATTTAACAAAACACGTCGTCAGCCAAGTGCGAACTACCCAAGGACTCCGTACGAATGAACTGAAAGTTAGGTATTCAGTTTCAGCAGTTGGCCATGAGAGCAATACTACTCCTTCCCGGAATTCCTTCGCTCAAGACCATTCACAGCTCTAGGCTCTCGTGTCACCCCACCAACCTCAGGGTGATCCCTCCCGGGGGTCGCGCGAGAAAGTGAGAGGGCAGCAACTTCCCACGTCACCTCACCTCAGCTCACCTAACCAGCTCACTTCCCAGTCCTGGCGAACACGCCGCAATGCTGTTGAAGTACCAGCCATGGTCGGTGATACTGCTGTCCAACTGGCCCTGATTGCCCTTGAGATCGATCACGCCGCTGCTCATTTGGACATCGTTCGGCGTGACGGCCGCGTTGGTAGGCGACGTGATCCAGTATTCCGGCGACACGTGCGCGAAAATGGGATAGCCGGGGAGTTTGGGGATGAGGTCCCGCGCGTGTGTAATGCGGTAGTTGTTTGACGATTGGTTGGTGATGAACGTCGCGAGGACGTAGTTGCCCACCATCGGCGAGCCGTAAGTGTACTGTGCGGGCAGACGTTTGTCAGAAAGAAAGAACGCGCGTCGTGATTTGATTTGATTTGAGCGGAGCTGAACTGAACTGAACTGGAACCTACTAAAGAAACGTCATAGCCCGAGTTCTCCCTCAGATCCGCGGCCGCGAGCGTGGCGATGGCGCCGCCGAGACTGTGTCCCGTGGCCACAATCTTATACGAAGGAAAGCTCTTCCTTGCGCTGGCAAGAACTCCCTGGATTTGTGGTTTTACACTTGTCCAGGAGTCGAGAAAGCCGGAGTGGGCTGTGCAGAGCGTGCAGATGTCCCAAGGGACCATGATCAAGTTGATGTCCGCGAGGATGTTGGAGAAGGACGTGGTGCCGCGGAATGACATTACGATTACCTGATTTGTGTGGTCGAGGGCCACGAAGCCGGTCGAGTCTGCTAGTCCTTCGCTGTGCGTTCCCGGATCCGTTAGCACGGTCATGATTCAATCCGAGGCATTCGAATGGTGCCTGGGCAAGGGTGGGGAATACTTCTGGAATTCAAGAATAGATTCCGCCTTCGCTGCCTGGACGAGAGGACAGTTGTCGGCATCACAGGTGATGTTTGCGTTGGAGGTGGCGACGTTGTTTTCCGGGCAGTATGCGGCTGCAGAGTACTGCTCGAAGAACGCCAACTCGTTGAGCAAGTCTTGGGAAATCGCTACCAAGGAGACGTCAGCCTCGGGGTCACGGCCACCGTTGGGCTTGACAGGTACCTCTTTTGTCGAGCGCGAGTGGCGCGGCACGAATCAAGGTGAGGAACACAGAGAGCAGAGACAAGGAATAAAGTTGAGAAAGCATTTTGGCCTGAAATCTGACGGGGCCTGGAAAGCAAAGCTGTACAGATAATGAGTGGAAGCCTTCGGGTAAAAATACAGTAGACTGAGCAAAAGAATGGACAGCTCTTGCAATCGCAGAGCAATGAGATGCAAGCAGAGACACCGAAAGCGAGCAGGAAGAAGACTCAGACCATGTCGAGCGCGGCATGGAATCGAAACCAGGCGGGCGGCAGCTGATTCATAAGGAGCATCATGATCTCGCTGCCACATGGAGAATGGAGATAAGTACAAATCCAGATTAGATTTTATCCACTGCATCTTCCCCCAGGATCGTGGTCGACACTAAATGCAGGTACGCAGCAATCGTGCATGGGATATACGCCATAGAAGGCGAGGAGGCAGAGCCGAAGATGGAGATGTAATCTCGAAGCTGGGCGGTAGGCGTGCCACATTTGGCGACATGGCGACGGGCGGCGGCCAGCATGTCCAGATGGAGTTAATGAGCCGAGGCAAACCCGCGTGATAGACGCTTGTGCATATGGCCAATGGAAGGTTGAAAGAGACTACAGGATTCGTTGATGATGGAGACGCGGTTGGTGTATTGAAAGGTTGAGGAAGTGATCAATCGCGTGGTGAGCGGAAATGAGGTGGGAGGCAGCGCTGGGCCAATGGGAGGGGCGAGGACATTGGCTCGGGAAAGCTGCCAATGTTGACCGTCACGTGCGAGCATGAGCACTCGTCACGTGGCGCCGTTTTTGGGCAAGCGGATCTTGGCGGCCCAATCTCGTTAAGCGGCCCTCAAACTGCCGGAGTCCCCCACCTTGGAGCCCGGGCTCGCTGGGCAGCCACTCTGCGCTGGCCAGCTCAGCGACGTCCACTGGCCCGGCTATGCATGGGCATCTCCAATGAACTGGCCCCGGGTCTTAGACTGCATATGTGATCTCGAGCTTATGTTCAACCTTCATCGCCCAAACCTCCGTTCTGCAAAAACGGTGCAGTGCAGAGGTACTGGACTGCGCGGTCATGGGAAAAGGACGCCGACCAAGCGACCCTGGTCCGGGAGTTCACGCTAGCCCAGCGAGCCGTGCGAGGCCCAATCCTGCCTAGCCCGCCAGTGTCAGCTAATTCGGCCGCCAACCTCACTTTATTCATACCGTCGGTCCCAGAGCTATGCCACCAGTCTTTCACAACGCCTGATGAGCAGTCACCCACCGTCAGACCGTCGCAATGCCTCCCCAGAGGCGGCAGAACACCTACCACTTCGTGGCCTTCGAGGACGCGACAGGCGCCCCTGGTGGCCGAAAGGCGGTCGAGAAGCGGGCGCGTGCCCATGCTGCCAAAGTCACTCATGAGCGCAGAGCAGCCAGACGTGGAGTTGTCGTCAAATGGGTCAACGAAGGCCTGAAGTCTCGCGCGACGGGAACTCAGCTGGTCGCGAGGAATCCACCCGCCATGGCCAAGTTCGACATCAGCCCATTGTCACAATTGTCACAGGCCAAGGTGGATCCCTTCGAGACCAACCCTCACACCATCCTACCCAACCAGCTCCAATCCATCCTTGACTGGGGTATGTTGTCCCAAAGCCCGCAGGAACTCCTTCCATACTGACCTCAATCCCGCTGAAAGCCTATGAATATGTCCATCCCAAAGTGCTCTCCGCCGCTTCCGAGAATGAAGCTTCTATGATCAAGATTTCCTGGCGGAGAGCCGGTCAGGAATGGCCCATGATGTTCCACCTACAAGTCGCTGCTGCCGTGAATCTGCATCGTGCCGACCCCGACCTAGAGCCGCTCCCCAAGGAAATGGAAACCCTTGCACAGAATCATCACCACCGAGGTGTGAACATGGTCAGAAAGGAGATCGATAAGCTCGACAAGCTCGAAGGCCCGCCTTCAGATGCTCTCATCATGGCGCAGATCATGGTAGCTCTTTTGACCGACCCAGACCAGACAGCAGCCTACGAAAGTTTCCGACGATCGCCATTGGCGACAGCGCAAAATCTTCACCGCTATGCGAGGCTGGGAATTGTGCCCCATCTGATCGAAGCACTCTTGCTACTTGTCAACAAGCGTGGCGGCATCAGCTACACCCGTGATTATGGAAATTCGCAGTTGCTGCAATTGTGAGTTGATGAGAGAACCCTTCCGCTGTGTTCTGACCCAGCTGACTCTTCGCCAGTGCCGATTTGATGATCAGCTCGAGATTGGGGGTCCAGCCATCCTTCCCCTGGTTACGGCCTTCTCCCCCGATCCTTCAAGGACCCCGGTATCATCCTGATCACCACGCCATCGCCATCTCAAGGGTCATCGGCACCGGGTTCAAACAGCTGGACTCGGTCGACCTGAGGTTGGCTAATATTCTAAGGGATGCCGGCGAGATCACAGTTGCTCTTGACCACTATCAAGAATGTCGACCGAATGCGCCACGCTTGTCTGATCTGGTTAATGCCGCGAACGAGACACATCACAAGCTGCTGAGTATCGGAGTCAACATGCCACCATACCCGTCAAGGCTCGACTTTTTGTGCGATATCTGCCGCCTGGCCGGCCTCATTTATAGCGACATGGTACTCTTCTCCTTGCCACCGACGACTGGAGTCAGACCTCGCTTGGCCGCAGAGCTTCGTGCTGCCGTGGATCAGTTCGACAAATTCGAGGCTGGCAGGCCCGTTGATGTCTATTATGGCCATGCTGCTGGCGATCACAACCTTCTGGTGATGTGGGCCTTGATTCTTGGTGGTCTTGCGTCCCTCAACACTCCCGAGAAGCCATATTTCGTGCAGAAACTGCGCGAATATGTCGAGCGGGTCCCATACGTCTCGGAATGGCGAGCTTTCAGCGAACTGATGGGCACATATCTATGGTGGGACTACCTCTTTGAGGAGCCTGCTTCTGGACTGTGGATGGAAGTTGTGCAACTTCCAGGTCTCAACCACCGTCCATCAGCTGAATCCCTTTACCAACACTCATCTCCGCCCACTTCAATCCCGATGCATTCTCATCCACGTGCGACCGCGACAGAACTTGGCACTTATGGACTGCCAACTCCAAGTTCTTCCGAACAATCTCCACAACCAGCCCCGAACCTTCAGTGGGAGCCAATCTGGTCACTCCCTAGGGATGCAACTCTTGTCCATTGGATATGGACCTGAGTATGCTCTCAACAAAGACGTCCGGCTGGCTTAAGAATGGTGAATGCCCGGCCCCGCACCTCAGCTCCTGCACATCAAGCCCTGCCTGCTTCACCATCATCTCCTGCACTGCAAGAGGTAGGGCTTGGTCATTCTCGCAGTAGAGGTAGGTGGCTGGAATCTTGGTATATGCGACCTGCGTCAACGGGGTTCTCTGGGCGATCGCTGAATGGTGCTTCAATCTTGCTGTCCAGAGCTTCTGTTGCTCAGGCGGCAGATCTTGGTAGAACCTGCTCGCGGGGTCGACGGGGTTGCAGCTGCCATCTTGCTGCAAAAATTGTTACTGGTCAACGGTACATCCCTCGAATGACAGGACCGGCTCGCGGCTCACCTCTTCTCGAATCCAGGCTGGGAAGCCTCCTCCCAGCGACTTGCACAAGTCGGACCCCAATGGAAGCAAAAAGGCGCAGGCATAAAACAGCCTCACTATGCCACCACTCTGCCCACGTTTCACCCGTTCCTCCTTCCCCAAACCGACAGCGGC
The DNA here is from genome assembly GCA_016109495.1 of Phialophora tarda. Classification (NCBI taxonomy): domain Eukaryota; kingdom Fungi; phylum Ascomycota; class Eurotiomycetes; order Chaetothyriales; family Herpotrichiellaceae; genus Phialophora; species Phialophora tarda. The sequence continues at coordinate 848,312 of JADWPL010000005.1, read as the reverse complement.
TTGCGTACCGACCATTCCCCCATATGAATGCATCACCAGCACCACCTCTTGTCCATGTTCTATCAATACCTCCAACTCGGCCCGAACACGAGCGGCGTCGTCATATAAGGTCGCCGACGGAGGATTTGCCCCGGTGGACGGCTGCTGGGGACACATCATGGTGTATCCAAGACTTTGGAGTTTGGACTTGATCTCCACGAAGTGCGCAGGGCCATGCCAGGCTCCATGCAAAATATACACCAGAGGCTTGGGCGCCATTTGACCTCAAGGACCGTGTCGCGCACAGTATCGTCGAAATGCTGCAACTTCTATCGGCCCACGGACGACCTCAGTATTTATATACACAGCATACGGCCTTACTTCTACCCCGGCACCTACATCGCCAACTCTCCCACTAATGTTTAGTATCCGGTCTCATCTCACCTGTGCTAGCTGTGGGATCCACGTGATCTCGTATAGATCACATGCTGTTGGACGCCTGAACCACGGGATCGCAGAAGGCGGGCAGGATGTTATCCAGACACTTGGTGAGTCAATATATGCGTCAGCACCCATTTATCTGCCTTGAACGCCATTCCTCTAGCTCTTGTTTCAAACTCCATATCGTATACTAACGTCTTTTTCCAGCACCCCGCCCTCCACCAAGTTGCATCCGGCCTTCAGCAAGAGAACATAATGGGCGGTATTGCCCGCAGGCACCACAACAAGGTTAAAACCGGCTGTCGGACTTGCAAAAGCCGACGGGTCAAATGGTCAGTTCTGCTGTGCCCTCTGGATCATCTATCTCTAGTTCCCTCCACCAATGATGGTACGTCGCTGACAACGCGCCGGTGGAAACGCCAGTGACGAGCACAAACCAACATGTCTGAGATGCAACGCCACGCAGCGGCCATGCTTATACGAGCCTGTAAAAACGTGGTTGTTTCAACCATGCAATGACACACAGCCTCAGACCGTCGGCGTCGACCCTGCCCTCTCAGATTTGACGCACCAGCCCCAGCCTTTCGGCCTTTTCGAAGTTTACGAAGGAATTCTGGAATCAGCTCATTCCCCGATTGAGCGGATCCGAGTCTGCTGTGCGGCATATGACCATCGCACTTGCGATGAGGCAGGAGTTGCTCAGCTGTTCGCCTGACAAGTTATTGGAGCTCTCTTCAGTTCGCTCTGAGGCTTTCTCGGCAACAATCAAAGCCCTGACAAAACCGGACTGCGACCTTGTGGCCGTACTGCTGTGTGGCCTCTTCTTCATCGGGTATGAATGCCTGCAGGACCCTATGGACATCAATCCAGATACCAGCGTTCGACATCTTGGATCCGGCCTGCGTATCCTCGAGGAATATCATACGAATAACAAGACTCACACCAGTTCAATTGCCGACATCATTCGTGAATACCTGGAACCGATGTATCTTCAGATGGAAATGATGTTCTCCTTGTTCAACAATCCTATCCACACCATTCGCAACTTGTCATTGTCGACTCAGAGACCTGATCTTCCTGCACGCTTTACAAACCTACAGGACGCTCGGCAGTGGTTTTTCGCGATCTATAGATGGCAGTTTCGTTACAGGGCAGAAGGAAACAAGGTATGGAGCGCCACAAGCTCGGCATTCTCGCTCGTCCGAGCGGTCTTTGTCGAGTGGTATGCGTTGATCATGGCGTACAACGACGCGTTAAGCGACTCTCCTGGAGACGTCTTGGAGAGACAGAATCTAATGACGGTGGTGAGTCATTGGAGTCTACTCATGGTGGGGATGGTACATTCTACCGCGTCTGCCACCTCGTCGTCGTCGTCCCAGAGTACCGTAGCAACAGGACTGGGATCGCCTTTTCTCCCCAATGGCGGTCGGCTGAAAGCTTCCGTCGTCGACCTGACCGACCCAACGTATGTGATTGTCACATTCATTGTCGACAAGCGGAGTCTATCCCTGTTGGAGATATGTGACTGGACCGAGACGGGACTTTCCGCGGATCCGAGCCTGAGGATCTGGCCCGTCGCGGAAGTGAGGGGACTCGAAGACGGGAGTGGACGCGGGATCGTGAAGCTGAGAATAGGAGGATAGGATGGGCGAGCTGGCGTTTTTGGTTTTATGAGACATGCCTCCCGCGAGGGAAGGGATCGACTTGGGAATATCGCTTGGAATATAGGATACGCGTGCTGGTGCGGTTTGGCCGGCATCGGCAAGGATTTGGGTATATATGTATGTGCAGGAGGCGTTCTGAGAAGGGAAACAGATGGAACAGGCATCGATAGGGCGACCTATCTATTCCATCACAGATTTGATGGGAGAAGCAAAAAACCGCGTCGGATAATCGGGTTGTTCATACTATGGATCTAGTTGTCAATGTCTATGAGTGAATCTGTCAATACAGTATGTGGTTTCTTCCTCCTAAAATCACGAATCACGTTTTAATCCTTCGCATGCTTGGGTAGGAAACAAAAAGCCGTACCATTTATTGATCACATTACAGGACAAAGGGGCGGCCATAGAAGTTGCAACAACAACAGGTCGTCTCCACCCATACATACATACATACAAACATACATGGCTGACTATGTGTCTGCTCATCAATCAGCACTACTCGTAACCTGCCTGCCTGTCCGCCCACCTGCCCGCCCGCCTGGATCAACTGTGCGAAAAGACGCCTGACAGTACCGAGTACAGATCCACCCAGACCAGTAATTCCATGCTTTCCGTGCGTACCGCGTACCGTATCCATTGACTGACTGACCGCTCAGGGTGGACTCCATGAGAGGAGGGAGGTCTTCGCGAACTATAGTACCAAGTTCAGTGCGAGCTATAGCACAGTATAGCACAGTACAGTACAATAGAGCAGATATTAGTATTACTGTAGATCGTGGGTCTGTGCATGTGTCTGTGCGTGTGTCTGTGCGGGCACGTGTACCTAGTACGAGTATGTGTGTGTACGCCCGCGTGTATGTCTGTGCGCGCACGTGTATGTGTGTCTGTCCTCGCGTGCGTCTGGCTGTGCGTCTGTACGTCCGTCCGTCCGTGCGTGTGTCCATGCTTGTACCGGTAATTCACATCCCTCCCTCCTGCCCATTCAGGGTCGTGACGGTCCCAACCTCGCGAAACTCCAAGCCTGCTCCTTCTCCGCGACATCGTTGCCTTCCGCAGCTCTGGTTCCACGCGTATTGTCGACTCGCGAGACCTGCACGACCGTGGGGAGAGGTCTTTTGCCCGGCGCGGCGGAGGGAGTCCGGCCTAGAGGTCTCGCGATGTTCATTGACGGGGTCAGGGCTGGGGTTGACCACAAATCCGGGGCAGAGCCGGGGGTGAGTGGGCCTGAACGTGAATGTGAAAGTGCGGTCCTAGTCTGAATGGTCTCAGTTGTGTGTTCGCGTTTGACATGGGTGGACACTTGATTGCTGGGGGTTGCGACGATGGTTCCGCGCTCCCGCTTTGACTCCAGCAACCGCTTCGACGGAGGAGATCCATTGCGTTTGGCATTTTCTCTTCCTCTTTCACATCCACCTCCACCTCCACCTGCTCGTCCGCAAGGTCTGTTGGGCTAGGCGTGAAATGCGGTACCAATGATTCAGGAGGCGGATATCGCGGACTTCGAGCCGGCTTCTTGCCTGCTCGCTTGATTTGCAGGGCATTATACTCGTCTGGGGCGAGGACTCGGCCGTCGCTGAGGGTGATTCGGATGGGTGGGGCGTTCGCGAGGGAGTCAGAAGGAACGTCCGGTTGAGGCGGGTCGTTCTCAACATCGAGCGTGTCGCCCTCACTATTACCATCGGTGATGGGGATGGAGACGACTCGCGAGGGGTTAGTATGTGAAGATACAAGATCTGTTGATTGCGGAGCTCGTAGTTGGCGCTCTGTTCGAGGAGATCGTAAGCGGGACTGGGGCTGGGGCCTGGGCTTTGATCGTAGAGGAAGGGAAAGGGTCGGTCGTGAGTCCTGACGGGCTAGTACTGAAGCTCGGCTTTGGACAACTGAGGCCTGCGAGGCCTGCGGGTCTGGTGCAGCGTGACTCACGGCCGGACCCGCTTGAGCTTGTTCTTCTGGTCCGATGTTGGTGGCATTGGTAGTACTCGTGGACATGGGCTGCAGGCTTTCTTGACGTTGTGGTCTTCGTGCCCGGTGCGTGGGTCTTCGGTCGCCAGGTTCGCGCTCACGTCTCCTTCCTGGTCGGCGCCCTCTTCTCTGGTTGCTAGACGCCTGGAATTGATGTTCCGGTCTGTCACGTCCACGTCCATGTCTAGATCCGGACTCAGGCCTACGCTGTGTTCGACGTCTTTCACGGCTGGGAAAGGGGTCGATATTGGCCGGTGATCCATTCCGTGGCGTTCCAGGCGGAGGAGTCCATGCCCCAGTCCTGGGTGGACTGGGACGCGGCGAGCGTGGACGGCGCCATAGTGGTTCAAGTCCTGGGAAACCACGATGGCGACCATGGCGGCGGCGGCTAGATCCTGGAGGCGAACTGTCCAAAGACATTCCGTCGTTATCACCCTCAGCAATGCCGATTTCAATATGACATCTCCGTCGCTGATGGGGCGGCAGTCGTTGCTCGAAGAGCCCCATTAGATGGCGTATGTCCTCGTCTTCCCAGATATATTCTGGGTAGGCGGAGTTGACATTGCCTCCGCCACGGAGGGATCCAGGGGAGCCCGCACCCTCTTCATGTTGCTCTTGAGCTCGGGCCCGACCTTGCTTCTCTGCGACTGAAGCACAAAGAGCAGCGCCTAATCTATGGCTGTGATAGTTGGGGCCGTAGCTTGAAGCAGAGCCTTGACTTAGAGTAGGTGCGCTGCTAGTAGTTAGAGCAGGTACATCAGACGAGTGATGCATGGGTCTATGCATTGTGTTGTCTTGTTACGGATCCCGGGCCGTATAATATCTAGATCGAGTTCTTGGCCGCAATGTCTTGAATGCAGAAAGGACCTTTCCGATGGCCGGAGATCGCTTCTTCTTATTCTCCTTTTGCTCGATGCGTTGGTTCGGCGAGTCCGTTTGGAGTGCCATTGACTCGGCACCCATTGTTTGTCGTTCCAGTGGTGACTCTTCCCCAGCGCCAACAAGTCCGTCTGCATTCAACGAAGGCTTCACGGCAGCCATGTCACCACTGACAGTGTCGAATTTAAGGCCGGTATCATTGGCCGACTCACCACAGGCAGCCTGTTCGGGTGGAGTGACAGTCTTCCTTACTCGCCGTCTCCATTCTCTTGAGTAGATGGAGCATGCTGGTCTCCGCGAGAGTCTCTCGTCCCGCGTGGTGAACCTAATGTGCATATCATCCGGAATGGGTGGGACGGGCGCGATGCCCTCATCCTGATTTGCACCCCGCTCGTTGGGCTTACTTATGGTAACCGTACAGGGCGTTGGTACGCTCAAGCGTCCGTGCTGAGGGGTTTTTGAGTAGTCGGAAATGGCAAGACCGATCTGGTCACTTCGAAGATCTCCAGCCTGGGCTACCGAGGGAGGAAACCTGGAGGGAGAACTACCCACGCCGAGTGCGAGATCGATATTCGTGGCCGTGAAGTCAAAGCCGAAGGCAACATCTCCTTCCGATACCGATGCCACGGCAGGAGGTGCTGGCTCTTGTTCCACTTTTCGCAACCGTGCTTGAGCTTGTCCTTGCAGATAATGTTCTCTGGTCCGCGTGAAACGATCCATCTCTTCGGCGGGGCAGCAGACCACCTGAAGACCTAGGTATAGTCTGTTGAGCACAAAAACTAGAAGGATATCAAGTGTCCACAGAGCGAGATAAAGTGGTCCAGTAACGCTGATGAGGATCAGGAAGCAGATCTGAAAGGCTATGTCCGAGGGCAAAAGGTGAGAATAGTTGTGCATCAGAATGCTTCGTCAGTCGATCAGAACGATTTGAGAATCCTTGAGGTCGATGAGATCCTTCATACAGCGATGGAAATCTGGGTTCATCGAAAGCCGTATTTGAAGTCCAGCATGGTGAGGTTGACAGTAAAGGTGACATTCTCCGTTCATCCCAAGTGAAGCAGCAGCATGCTCTCGTAACGGTCATCCATTGCTCTACATATCTTCATTGTGCCTCATAACCCTTTGATGTGCTCCACTGCTGCAGCTCGTGACTATCCTTCGCTTAGACGCTGATAGTCTTGAAGACACCCAGTCCGCTCCCACCCGTGACCATGACGGTCCCGGGCATTTGCGGATGCCAGTGCAACTCCTTGCCGTCTTCAACATGGTGAATGAACAACAACTGAGGAGGCACCTTCTCAGGCCCATCACCTAATCCTAGACCTGCTTCTTTGCCGTATTCTTCATCGTCCAGCTCGACTGCTAGATCCCAGAGTGTAGTAGTGTTATCTGCACAGGCGACTGCCACCACGCTGTCGTCATTGGGATGCCACTCTATTGAGGTGATGGGCTTCTTGTGAAAATGGAAGTCAGCAACCGGGCTCGGTTTGAGTTGCGCACCAGGAGCTGCTCCGGATTGGGGCTTCCATTGTCGTAGATCCCACACCGCCCATTGACCGTCATCGGCCCCCGTGGCGAGCAAATGGAACGTTTGAGACGACCAAGACATGACATTGACGTCGGTATCACTGATCTTGACGTCTATCATTGGTTTTCGACTCTTACTTCGAGCGTCCCAGACTTTGACTGTGCCGTCCGAACTTGCAGACGCAAATACGAATTTCTCGTTTGGTGACCATTGGAGTTCTTCCACCGCATCGGCGTGACCAAGGAATGGTCTCGTGTCGGTAACCCAACCACCGCCTTCTGTTCGCTGTGTGCTGAATATCTGGCCGGCATTGTCGCCTGTAAGTAGCCGGCCGTTGGGGTGAGAAGAAGCTCGAGCCCAGTCCAGGGCGTAGCCTTCTGCCTTGTGCATTCGAAGGGTGCTGAGTGGTTTTGAAGCGTTAGGGGGGAGAGTGGAGCCGGGTGTTGAGAGCGCGTGCAGGTAGGGGCTAACATCGTGGATGAGGACTTGACCATTTTCCAGCCATGTGGCAGTCAATGTCTGGGATATCTGCGTGGGGTCTGAAGCAGCAGAGGAAGGCTGGAATGCTCGGATCCGGTTGGTCGTACTTGGGAGTGGTATCGACCTTGACTCGAGTACCGGATCCGACGAGCCTCCATCATCCTCATCATCGTCGCTGTCACTCTCCGAATCTGTCTGATTTGCGCGATCCATTTTTGACAGACTGCTCAACCGCAAAACGTATAGCTCGTTCTCTTTCGCACGCGACGACTCGGCCTGCGTGCCCGCTACCGCATACAGCGCCCTCGGATACTGTTTTCTGTTGTCGCCCAGGTTGTCTCGTACGAAGTCGAAGGATAGGCAAGGCCAGGTCGTAGACATCAGATGCAGCATCTCGTACGTCGAAGGATCGGGAGTGAGTGACATTCCCGGCTGCAGTATCGATCGTCCAGGAATGAAGGTCTGGTTATTCGAGTCGACGTCCATTGCGTCCTGGACTTGTTCGGCTTCTCTTTCAGCGTCCGGTCGTCCATCGACGCCGGCCTCCATGATCTCGTCCTCGGACTCATATTCATCTTCGAACTCATCCTCAAAATCGAGGCTTGCTTCGCCGTTGGCGCCTGCGTCAGGTCTTTGCCCTGCTTTGAGGGACTCTAGGGTTTCTTCGTCTTCGGCTGTTCGTTTCGACATGTTTGCTAGTTAAAGACAAGATCAGGTGTTCAATCGACTTCTTGTCTGCTTGAGCGCACACCAGGAATGACAACAGAGACTGCCCTCCCCTCCGCACTGTGAAGTTCAAAATTATTTTTGTTTTTCTCCAATTACTGACATAAGCATGAATGACTACGGTGGAGTACTCAGTTAGTACTGAGTGAGTACTGGTGAGTAACCCGAGCACGCCCCGAGGTACCATACACACTCGTCTCGAGAGGAACTCGACCTTGATCATGACTTATTTCAGGACAATCTACGAATCAGTTGGGGATGTCCATGAATGTTCACAGAAAATTGAGGTAAGATGTGATTAACTTGTTAGCGAAGCCAGTAACAGACGTAGAGTGCAATTTCTCCACGAATCACACAACGAAAAGAAACTTGTCACCTCTGCAGTAAGCCTCGAAGAATCATTGCATCGATAAGTCAGGTACAGTACAGTCGACGGCCTGAAGTCTCGATCGGAATTATCTATGTACACAGTCTTCCGCCGGAGACAGAGTACGAGATACAAAGACCGACAATTACTACTGCGACCTGTTAGCCGCTTGATTGCCGCTTCCACGTACCCCGGATTATGCTCGAAACGGATTTCTAGCCTCGGCTCTTTCTCACCCATCCGCTTCCCGACCTTACCTGCCACCCTGCGCCCGTGGCCCGCTCGGCAAGAAAAGTCCATAATTCTCTGCTTGCAGTCTACTCCTTACCGGGGTTCAATACAAAACCAATCGGGTGTAACCTGAGAGTGCTGTCGGCTCTGTATATCAGAGACCGGCCACCCATAGTGTAAGATTGCGATTGTGGTCGACCTAGACAAGGAGGGCAGAAAGGCATAAACACACACACAGAGCTACCGAGTACACCCGCTGCAGCTCTTTCTAGCTTGAGGCGCAAGGCCCGCAACGACGCACTTCTTTACTGGCTCACGCACTCACTCGGTCATATCTGGGTATCACATCATCACGCGGTGTCTCTCGAATTCTCGATCAGTTCATTCTGTCGAGCAAGCTGTACAGTCGCCATACGAGAGAGACGCAGTTGGCGGGACCACTGCTTTGAACTGAGATCTCAACCACAACCCCTCGATTCCGCACGATCACGAAGATGACGGCCGTCCCGAAACGACGCCTTGCGGCGCTCTCGAAGCAGCTCGCCGAAGGGATCCCCTCGGAGGGTACATTTGAAGAGATACCGCGGGTGAGACATGTTGCGGACAGCTCGACGGGGCTGAGAGTGAAGGGCAAAGTTGCCATAGTGACAGGTACGTGGACCTGCAGGAGCACATATATATTCGCTGGCCATGGCCACTGACACTTCGTTGCAGGATGCAATTCCCCAATCGGCATCGGTCGAGCCACTGCGCATCAATACGCCCAGAATGGTGCCAAGGCAGTCTACATATGCGACTACGATGACAAGTACCTGGAAATGCACAAGCGGGAATTGACCCAGTTATACCCCGAAGTCGAGATCCACCCCGTCAAGGTTGATGTGGGCGAGGAGTCGCAAGTCAAGGCAGTGGTGGACCAGGCGCTGGAGAAGTACGGCAGATTGGACATCATGTTCGCCAACGCAGGAGTCACTGGCGTGCCCAATACCTTCGAGCACATCTCGAGTCAAGCATTCATGAACACAATGCGAGTCAACGCCTTGGGCGTGTTTTTGTGCTTCAAGTATGCAGCCATTGCCATGCAGAAGACAGGCCTGGAGAAGAAATATCCTGGCGGAAGCATCATTGGTACGGCTTCGGTGGCTGGTCTCCGATCGAATGCAGGAGGCACGGATTACTCGGCCAGCAAGGCTGCGGTGGTGTCATTGGCCCAGACCATGTCATACCAGCTCAGTGGTACGGGTGTTAGGGTCAATGCAATCTGTCCCGGTGTGATCGAGACCGGGATGACCAAGCCTATGTACGATCAAGCACGAACTCGAGGGACGGAGCGAAAGATCGGCCAGTTGAATCCACTCCGAAGGGGTGCTGTACCCGATGAGGTCGCCCGAGTCGCCCTGTTTTTGGGAAGTGACGAGGCTAGCTACGTCAATGGGCAAGCCTGGGCAGTTTGTGGTGGACTGAGTGCTGGACATCCGTTCGTACCAGGCAAGCTGGCCTGAAGAACGTTATAGACTCTGTGTCGACATCTCAGCCATTGAGATCTTTCTGAAGGACTTCCAAGACCTTTTTCTCGTCAATGCCCTGTAGGTCGACGACCTCGCCTTCTTCCACTCCATCATTCGGTGTGTATTTCGGCAAATTCGTAGAGACGTCCAGTCCGTACAATCGATTGTACTTTTCCTCTGTCACGAACGGCTCTGGCAATGCCTCCGGCGCCTCCCGCCGAATGTACAAAGTTGGAAACTCAAGCAGAGTGCGATTGCGGAGGACATCAACCAGTTTGGAGTCTGCGGCAACTGGGATCAAGCATTTTACTTTCGAGGTTGTATGAGGTTTGAAAAGGTAATAGTGGATGTCTTCCGGTGGCTGCGCTGTAACTTGTTGCCGCACGTGGCTTTGGTCGTCGTCCGACGTATGTTCAAGCGTGGCCCCGGACTGGGATGGGGTGGGATCAGATGGGCCGGAATCCATATTCAGTGGGATGTCTTGTGCCTTCTCTACAGTCTCCTGCCTGGTGTCGCTGTCTCCGTTTGCTTGGACGGCTGGAATATCTTGTCCTGCAACTGGCGCAGAGCCTGTTTCAGAGCCGCCTCGCTTGCGTTTCTGGTTGTGTATAGGCTTCCGCGCAAACACATTCCGAAAAGCTTCCGCGACGGTGCTTGACTCGAACACAATCGTATTCCTTTTGCGGCCATCGTAGTGTACCCATTCAGTCGTCCATGCGACACCCTTTGATTGACCGGCCCAATGGGACTTGTTCTGCTTGTTCCTGGCCAGACCTTCGGGTGCCTTGATCAAGCGGATGCCTCTCTCCTCGATGGCGGTGTCGAATTTGGTCTTGCGATCGCGTCTCAGGCCGCTTGGGGCCAGGCCAATGTTTTTAGTCGAGCCGAGTGCGTCCGCTCGCTGTAATGATCTCTCGACGGAGGTGATGAAGTTGAAATCCTGATCAACCGAGGCTGGCGTGGCTAGATCAGCGCGCTTGCGATATGCCGTAGGATCTCGGACGCCCGAGCACTGAGCCCAAGATTTGTGTCGTTTGACACACGGTAGAGAGCAGGTGTGTATGCCACATCGCGGGCAGGTGTACTTGATCGGATTGATGTGGCTGCTACGAGGTTAGCTGCTTACTTGCGTGACAGGGGATGGTATTTAAAGCGCACCAAATAGCACAGAGGTCCGTCAGCAAGATCTCGCCGCCCTCCTCCGGCATAGCAACACGGTGGGCAAAGTGGCCGTCAGAGCGGGAACGAACATGGCATTTGAGGACCACCGACTATAAATTTTTGGGCAGAAATGCGCTGGTGCATCATCGCGGTTGTCGCCTCCCCATGAGGGGGAGCAATGACGGGCTAACTACGGAGTATTAGTACACCAATAGGCTTAGTTTAATACACTCCGGTACCCTACTCGTGCCTACCTACCAGGTAGGTACGTGCCTATACCAAAGAGCAGATCCCGCCAACCACGAACCCAGCGACGTCAAAGGACACCTACATCGGGTTATATCGTGCAGCGAACCAAGTCGGCTTTCTACCAAGACCAACCATCGCACAACCGTTGCGAGAGATTAAAACGTCGCTCATGCGGATTTTGCTTGCTCCCGGTTCCAGCCGTCCTTTCTCAGATAATAGCTCAGATCCATATCCTTTGCATCTCTCTCGGTGGTCCCATTTCCAAAGAATCGGAACCGGTTGGGCGAACAATACTTGATATCGAAATCTTCCCCGCGCTGGACACTCATCATCTCCTTGAAATGCATGGGGGATCCAGCCCACATGGCGGTGACGGGCCCGTCGACCTTGTTGTTCTTGTACCATGAGCGGCAGTGACTGGTGTAGACGGTGCGCTTGAGAAACTCCTGCGTGTAGACGTTGAAGTCGTCAATGGCCTCTTGCTTTGGATCGACGCTGTGGATTTGTTCGTGGGCCATCTTGCGCACCCAGTTGACCGCGTACATGCCCGCCCACTCCATTTGGGGTATCAAACTGCCATTACCGACCGCTGTAAACCGTGAGCATGAACACGACACCGAGAGCCGAGCTGGTTGCCAACTTACGGGAATTGGGACCCAAGACGAAGAAGAGATTCGGGAAGTTTTTGGCACACACGCTCAAGTACGATTGCGGGTCAGCCCCCCATTGTTCACTCAGCAAGGCTCCATTCCTACCTTTGATCGGCCAGCTTTTGACCCATGAGGTGTTGAATCCGGTGGCACAGATGATGGCGTCGACTTTGTGTTCGACGCCGTCTGAGTCGACAACGCCATCGGCGGTGATCTTAGCAGCTGCATCGAAGATGGCCTTCACGTTGGGCTTTTGCAACGCCTCGAGGTAGCCCTCGCCGGGGCTCAGACGACGACATCCAAACGCCCACGATGGGATGAGTGCGTCTTGCATTTCTCGGTTGCCGTTCAATCTGTCGAGCATGATTTGTCGGGATTGGCCCTGGAAGAATTCGTGTTCCGGAGTCCCGTACTGCAGGCCGCGGTAGAGCTTGTTGAAGCCATGCTCGATCTTCTTGCGATACGCCAAAAGCTTGTCTGGGTCTTCGAGCTCGTGCAATTCTTCAGCCGAGTACTTGAAATTCCCGCCATCCTTGGTATGCTCGGCCGCAAAATTGGGGCTGATCCACGTGGACGAGCGGATGAAGGTCGTCATGTGTTTGACATCTGGCTGTATGCTGGGCACAATCTGAATGGCCGAGGACCCATTCCCAATGACGGCCACGGTCTTGTCCTTGAAGTCGTAATTGTGGTCCCATACCGCTGAATGGCACAGGTGGCCCTTGAACTGTTCCAACCCGGGGATATTTGGCCACTGCCAGTCACTGATCACATTTGTTAGCCATAGGGAGGATGTTGCCGTTTGTCAGTATCTTCTTACTTTAGAATCCCACTGGCATTGATAACGACGTCAGCTTTGTCGCGTTTGACATGGCCGTTCACATTGACTTCGACCTGCCACTTTCCCTCCTCTTCAATCCATGTTGCATTCAGCACTTTGGCATTGAACACAATGTTCTTTTCCAGGTTGTATTCTTTCGCCACTTTTTGTATGTATTGACGGATCTCGGGACCCTTTGCGTAGTATTGAGACCAGGCTAGAATAACAGCAATGTCAGCCAGAACATGACAGTTGGTCATGAAGACTCACTTGGATTTGGTGCCCATGTAAAAGCGTAGATGTGTGCGGGTACATCACACGCAACCCCTGGATATCGGTTCTCATACCACGTTCCGCCCACTTCGGGATTCTTCTCGTAGATGACATGCTCGCAGTAATCTTCCATCTTGTAGTCATGTTGTATCTATATTGTGCCGTGTTTAACAGTGCCGGACGCACCAAAATTTTCAGTGAGGGCCATCAGGGCTTACCTTGTGAGCGACCATCAAACCTGAAAACCCTGCTCCAATAGTGATGACGCGGATTTTCCGAGGCGTATAGAGTGGTTCCTCATAGATGGAAGTCCAGTTTGCCGGACGCAACATGGAGTCACCGGTCTTGCCATACTGATTGTGGACCCATTCAAGGGGAGTGGGAAGGCATTGAGAGGCGGTACCGTTCGTACAGTTCATGCCGTTAACGACGGGAGCCTCCTGGGCTGCAGTGCTTGAACCCATAGTATTGTGGTTTCGAATTACATATGCACACGATTGAGACTTTTCCTCCCTTCATGAGACTTTGGAGTGTCGATTTATACCTCTCTCATGACCAGACGACTTCGACACCCTCGAGGACCTCCTCCTCCAGAAGCATAGATGAGAATCAATGTTTGATGGCTCATGGATGCCATTCCGCACCACAGCATCTGCCAAAGGCTACAATCCGCGGAATCAAGGAATTAATCCCGTTGTTTCTTCTGGAAATGGCAGTACTGTGGGCTATATCAATGTAGCCGACTCCAATGTGGTCGCTCTCCTTTCGACGTACAGATGGAAGCATATCACAAACAACACCGTTTCCGGCGACACAAGACTTTAGTCCCAAAAACGAACCAATAGAACCAGAAATCGCCTAAACTGGCACTCAGCCCCGCTTTAGTAACAGAACGATTACTACAACTTCACTTGCGGGGTGTGGAGGTTAGTGCCGCCGATCCGTCGAAGCCATGAAGGAGAGAATACGGGGAATATACTGGTCAAAGTGCCTTGGATCCTTGTTCCGCATGGCGGAAATGTTCCAAAGACTCGAACAGTGTTTGCCAATCGCAAAGCAGCTGATGTTGATTATTTTGGTTATTTATTCGTGCAGGTTGAGGTAGAGAATTGTTTTCGAGAAGCTCACTCTCCTCTCACTTTTCCGCCAGAACTCTCACAGCCCTCGTTGCAAAATACCTCTCGGCCAGCATTTTCAATCATGCCCATGGAGGTTTCCCAAGCCCAAGACACCCTCAGACGGTCCATGTTAGGCCATGGTGCCTGGATGCTGTTGTCAAGCCTGGTTGGAGGCTTGGGACTCTGGTGTTTTATCATTGGCGGTTTCGAGATCATACCAGGCTTCATCGTCAAATTTGCTCTGCCTGGAAGCGAGCCTGGCTGGGTCAGGTGCCACACAGGCCCGGTTGCAAACGCTCTCATGGTCATGGGGACCGGCCTTGCCATTCCACACCTCGAACTTCCAGACGACCTCGCAGCGAAACTGGGGTGGATTGTCATGATGGATGGTTGGTCCAATGTCGGGTTCTATTTCTTCGGGAACCTCTCACCAAACCGCGGACTCGCCTTTGGAACCAGTCGATTGGGCCCGTCTAATATTTTCAGCATTCTGGCACTTGGCCCGGCCTACCTTTTCGGTGTTCTGGCAATGGGCGCCTTTGCTGTCCTCGGCTACCATGCGCTGTACGGACCATCGCACACCAAATCCACATTCCGCAAAACCCGCTGAAACATGGCCCAGAGGGTCTTAGCTTTGCGCCAACGTCCGGAGAATGGGACGACTCAGAGTTCCTGTGACTCGACTGAATAGCTATGGGAATTAGACGCCTGAGAGAGAGCGAGCCTGACTGACGGGAAGGAGGAAAAGAGTGTTTCTGGACGATGCACTGGAGCGAATAATCGGGGACAGACGTTTTGTAACGAGCATCCTAATTGGGTTGCTTTCTGGAGCCATTCTCAACTCAGCTCTGTGTAGATAGGCTCATCATCGGGAGAGTTTTTGACACTCAGGGCACAAAGGGGAGCTGTATCGAGATGTGAGTCTAGCTACCCGTTGGGATCCTGAGATGATCCCCATGGATAAGCCGTATAGCTTGAAAGCTTCAGATTAGCACTGTTGAGAGCTGTCGTCGCGGCATTATGTTCGTGCGTAGCCTAGTTAAAGGTTCACATTGACGTCCATGTCAAGGGCAAAATCTCCATTGTGTCGTTGACGAGGGGTGTCCATCTAATATCTCGACTTTTGGAAGTTGCGGGGTCGAACAATCGTGGTATTGCCGGAGATGTCAAGGTGTAAGAGGCTCCCAGTCACCTCTCACAATTAGGTAGTTCTCAACTCGGCATCGACGATTGGGTTGAATCAAGGTTTTCACTCGGCTACTATTTTCCGCCCCGGACGGGCGCAAAGCCTGGGGTTGCGGGGATATAAGTAAGCCGTCAGTCAGAACTCCAGGGGGGGCACCCACTTGCCCTCTAACTTTCTCTCCTGCCCTCTTTCTTGCCCCCAAATATTCCCCACGACTCGACGCAAAATAGATCTGAATTACCGGGTCCTCAACATGGATGGAATTCCGGGACGCGAGAGTCAGACGCTCGGCGACGCGAAGAAACTGCGAAATAGGCTGTCGCAAAGGGCTTTTCGAGCGAGACAAAGTCATCGGATCAAGCAGCTTGAGAGAATGCTCGACAGCACTTCTACAACTGACTCTCAAGAGCTGTTTGATCTAAAGGCTGAAAACCAAGAGCTCAGAAACAGATTATTGCTGTGCCAACAGACAATCCAGAGCATGTCTCTGAAAATGCACAATTTGTCCCAGTCCACCGCCGATTTCTTGTGGTCCACATCGGTAATCGCACTCATCCTCACTGCAGAGGCTTGAAAATAACAGGATATAGCCTGAAATGAACAGAAACCAACCTCAAACCGCATCCAGGGCTTCTTCAAGACACGCAAAAGAGCATTCTGCACCGACGGTAGGATCTGCCCAAGCTACGCCCGCTCACCAAGATAATCTGGCTTTGGCAAAACCAAGCCCCCAAATATCGTCGCCTCTGTCCCAGCCCCAGCTGTGTCGACTGGACTACATGGGCTTCGAGGCCTATTCCAAAATCATGGACTCAGGACCCGTTTTATTACGAGGACCCGTCGGCTGCCTCCGCCGGACGAATTCTCCCTTTTCCGATCATCTGTCCGCGGTAGAGTATTCCTTCGGGAACGAACTGGTGAAACCGGAAGTCAAAGAAAGTCTCAAAGTCCTCAGGTATTGCTCACAGATATCTCATCTCTTGTTCAGTATATGAAGTGTAGTAGGTTGCTGATCGGTGCGTAGTTTGACAAAAGCAGTGAATTTCATGTTTTCCATGTTCGTCAACATGGCTTGGGAGCACGGCATTGCATTCTTCACCTTTACACAAGCATATCGTGCTGTTGCTCCGATACTCAACTATCGCATTAACCCGACGGCCGAAAACTACTTACGAATAGTGGAAAATTACCGCCCCACCAGGCTTCAAATGTCCGTATCCTACCCATGTATCATTGATTGGATGCCCTGGCCGTCGATGCGCGAGAGATTGATCCTGCATCATTCCACGAACCCTCTTCTAGATCAAGTCGTCGTCGATGTCGGCTGTGGATTTTGTGTGCAAGTGGATCTTTCCGAGTACGTTGCGGGAATCGAGCCTGTCATCGGACATTTGAGAGTCTGGGACTTGGTGACCGCAATGGCGCCCTCCAAGCGGCCGAAAAGGGTGGTCAATGAGGACGGCTTGTTGGACGATACCGCCGTTCAGGCGCTGTCTGACGACGACGGCGACGACGAGGTTCCCTGGGTGGATCCTCTCCAGGGCATGCCCTGTGACGAAGACCGGACCTGTGACCTTCCCGCTCCCAGCGCGGAAGTCCTCTTTGAATCGAGAAGCTTTGCCTTGCGTGCATTCAAGAAGCTCATCGAAGTGGGAGAGAGGATGCTGGAATTCAACATGATCCCATCTTTCTTTGAAAAGTACCCAGAGCTATTCGATCCCAGCCACAACTACATTGCCTACGGACCTCGCCTTCAGCCTCGAGTACCTTATGATCCAGTCAAGTCGCCCCCAGAAGCTGACCACGAATCTATGCTACGTTACGTCCAACTTACGAGTATTGCAATACAGGCTATTGCTGAGAAATCTTTTTCCACGTGTGCGGAATAAAGATGGATGCCTTTCTGATACCCTGAATATATAAGTCTGTGCCCTTCGGCGCGTGAATATGAGCTTGAGGTGCTCGACGGTGGTGTTGATGCAGCCATTGAGTGACTTGAGCGGAAGCGTTCTCTTGGTAGACTTGGAGCTTTGATTCGGATTTTCGTTAGGAGGTTGAGCGTCTGAACTTAATTCTTGTTTGTCTTAGAGATATACTTCTAATCACTGCGGACCTTGTTAACTTTGGTATGTGCCCCCTGTCGGTATCCCTTGCGCTTGCTTGGCCTCACAGGTCGTCCGTGGTATCCGTCGCCTACTCATGATGGCGGCAGAAGGAAGGATCTGGGACCTCGAGGATACTGGCGATGGAGAAACGATGACGGGAGGACTATGAGTCGGATCTAGACTCCGTTTTGTACTTCATAGAGGGGAGAAGGCGGACCTCGAGGCGCATTTCAGAGGGAGGACCTGAATCCATAGTGACCACGAAGAACCAGTCCAGGACGAGGTCGGATCGCCCGCTAATTTTTGATCCTGGTCGAGTGGAGGGCGTAGAGACGGAACTGCAGAGGGACGGGAAGAACAGGTCCGTCATAGGCGAAAGTGAGAGAAGGTGAGCGCAAGGTGGGTGGAAGGTGAGAAGAGGGTGAGTGACGAGGTGAGCAGATAAAAGCGGCCTTGTCTGCCGAGAGCTTGCTTGGGCTTGAGAGGTGCACCCGTGGATACGGCGGCTGGACAGCAAAGTTCTTTCCAATCTATGTACAACAAGCAGAGTCGTTGCTGAACTGGTGAAATTGATGGACACTCGAACTCCGGGCACATCTCATGCCCATTCCTTTAATGCCTGTCCCCTCGATCTTGGAGCTGTAGACCCCATGTCGAGGAAATGAGTACATCATCCCTGCACATGATTGCAGTTCGCCGGCGTTTGTCCGTGTCTTCCATTATCAACTCCTGTTCTGAGAAGCACCAACTTACTTGACCAGACTAAGAACTTGCTAAGGTCCATATTGCTAAACTTGTTCGATGGCTCATCCCGAGGAGGTCACTTCAGACGGCGTGTTACGGCCCATCCGTCGTATCACAAAAGCCTTTCACCGAAAGTCTCGGACTGGTTGTCAAACGTGTCGGACACGCCGGGTGAAAGTGAGCCTTTATTCCATATACGAGTCGCATGATGTTCTGGTCAATCGAGACATCGGACTGACATCAACCCCAGTGCGATGAACAGCGACCCGTCTGTCGGAATTGCGAATCGCGCAACGTCACCTGTACATTCAGAGATGAGCCTCTCGTGACTTGCCCGCTACTTACTCCCCCGGGAGACTCAAATCCGACTAGTAGCGCTCGCCTGACGCCAGAAGTCAACGTGGAGTCGGGAAGAGGGGCCTCATCTACGACCCTCGCAAACATCGTGAACGTTGAGAACGTTTCAGATCTTCCTGAATCAAGGGCCCGGCGCATGCTCGAGCTGCGACTCATGAACCACTGGGCGGAACACCTGGCAAAGCCCTTTCCGGAAGTTGCAAATTCCCATCTCGTCACAGCGTGGGGAGAGCATGTGCCTCGAATGGCCCTACGGTACGATAATGTCCTTTCTATGATGTTCGCCTGCTCGGCGTGCCATCTTCTTCGCAGTGAACCGGAAGATCCCGAACTCGCCGTTGCGGCAGATGTGAATTTAGGCCTCGCGCTTCGGGAGCAACACGCCGCCGTGGCAAAGCTGAGCGTCGAGAACGCAGATCCAGTCTGTTTTGCCGGAATGCTGCTGCTCATCACGTCCGTTGCGAGACTGTGGAAGCGGCAGCTTGAGCCATACACTCCCCCTATGGAGTGGTTGCGCCTGGGCACTGGGGCAGGAACAGTCTTGCGCTCGGCAAAGGAACTCCTTAAGCAAGACACATCCTCAAAGATGTGGATGTTCATCAATGCACCCCCTGTGTTCGATGTCAAAGTCCTCTTCGACGAGGCGAACATGAAACCTTTCTGCAAAATCTTGGAACCAGAGGTCGGGTGTTCGGATCCAGAGACCCGGGATATATATGAAAAGACACTTAGCTACGTTGGCTATGTCCACCGCTCGGTCGATGAGGACGAACCCGTATACATCGTCGCTCGTAAGATCATCTCCTTTGCAATGTTCGTTCCAAGGAGATTTGTTGAGCTTGTGGAAGAGAAGAGGCCACGCGCATTGTTGATCCTTGCGCATTACTTCGCGCTTATGGCCAGGTATCCTTCAGTCTGGTGGATTGGCAAGACACCCAAGAGGGAGGTCCAGGGGATTCGGGATATCTTACCCCAGGAGTATCAGGAGCTAATGCGGTGGCCGTCAATAATGGTTGGGCTGACACTATCATGAACTGAGCAGACGATACACCGAGTTCCCATGGTATTTGGTTTACATGCATGGCCTCTAAACGGGCTAGACAATTGAGGCGCGACAACTAGCATGTGGTTCGCTAGCAGATGCTTCCCAAGAAGCATATTCACGCTGTTTGTTGACAAGTTGCCCACCCGATTGATTCGACCAGTTTGATCGCGCCAGAGAGCATACCATACGCGGCGGGGCTGTCTAGGGCCAAGGATTCAGGGGCACCTCCGCAGGAGGATTCCTTGACTTCCTTCTAGAGGTAAGAAGCATAAACCCTAATGCTCACTCTGGATCCCCTGCCCTACTGTTAATGGAAATATACATCCTGGTAGACTTACAGATAAGGGTTCTGTCGAGCATATCGCTTCCATCACAGCATTGTTAGCAGAGATTCTGCAGATTAGATCTGTCGATTCATGTGGAATCTGGATGCACTTGCTCTGCATGCAGTCATCCTCGGCAAGCGGAATGGGATCACAACATGGCTTGCATGATGCACTACACATTGCATAGCGCAATACGAGGCACGTACTCCGTAATCGACGCATCAGCATTTTGCGGCTGCGGAGTATGTATGCTAGTACGACGCCCCTATTCTGGAACTTCGAAAGAAGTCATGACGGGTACGACATTTTTGACCAACAAAGGGATGTCAGGGATGTGCTGCAGGATGGAATGGATATTCAGCCTGGTGTGAAACAAGTCGGACAACAGCAGGTTGGCGTCGCTGCGAGGCGACCGGAAGGATATGCTTAATCTGGTGGTAATTCCAATTCGGTCCGACTGTCACTATGTGCTATCTACAAGCGTGATGCTGGGAGAGGCACTACTGTCTTGACGTCAATGAGTCGAGCATCGACACGGATTTGATACTACACTGAAGTGATGCCCGCGAAAGGATAGAAGGCCACCATCAGAATTTTGACTTCCATGGCGCGATAGCCTACTACGAATTTGTTGGATATCAGGCTCTCAAAAAGCTGAGAAGGTTCACACCGGGAGCGCGGAGAAATGCAGCGTTCCTGGACTCAACAACCAATTGCGTGTCGGTCCACTGTTTGACAGCACATGGCTGCAACATGGAAGCCACCACTGACTTGTCCGGGGTCCTGCTCTGGACGAAGTGTCGATGTCACGACTCCAAACATGGCGTTTCCCATGCCGGAATGATGATGCTTTCTGTGCAGACGTTTCCCGGTCAATCGGACCGTTGCATGCCTTCACCATTTCTAAGGACATGCATGCTGCCTCACTGCAAGGGAGAAGTATTGTGCATTCCCGGCTGCCTGTGACATGTTGCTCGAGATCGACATGGCGATTTGTCGCAGGTGTCAACTGTCAAATACGGCGTAGTAGTAGTAGAATTTGGTCGAGACCTTCTGGGAGCAAAGTGGCGCCGTAGTGCAGTGCCGTAGTGCCGGTCGTCAAACGGGAAGTTTGGAGGGGCAGAAGAAGGTTTAAAATGTTACGCCCTCAGCCCGAAAAGAAGCAGCAACACCGGGGAGGAGTGACGTGGCCCCTGAGCGACGCAGAAGCGAGAAACGCAGCCTTTACAGTATCCGCTGACTCGATGAAATGCAACGGCACGCCGGGTGCCAGGCCGTGACGGAATCTCTGCCTGCAACTGCTGCTGTTTCTCTATCTGTTTCTCTATCTCGTGGCGAGGGCCAGCACATGTCCGTCACTCCTTTCGTGCATTTTCCCAGGCTCATCACAGACAAGTGGAGCTGAAAGCCAAAATTGAGGCCGGGCGGGGAGCGAGATTGGCAGGGGTCTGCATGACACCAGGGGCAGATCAACCAAGACTGGCTCGACTCCGTGGGTGTGGGCGGCCAGCTCGCCCTGGTTGGTTTCTACAGGGTACAACACACTACCTGGCTAGACTTAGAGGAGCCTGAGAGTCTGAGAGCCGAAAGAGCCTGCGCAGGCACGGCAGGACACCGGTAACCTAGAGGTCGTGCAGGTACGAGGTACTTGGACTGTGGTGCTTCCCGCAAGCATTATTCGCAGCCAGTTGGGCGCGCGTGTTCTTCCAGTTCAATTTCTCGTGCCGTCTGTGTCCAGTTCCATCGTGATGCGCGAGAGAGTCCCAAACCTGAACCTTACTTAGTACCTGAACCATTGAATCCGTCGCCCGACCATCTGGAGAGCCATCAACGGCCGCCCCAGCTGGGTGCAGCTCCATCCCCGGCTATGCTCGAGAGCTCCCCAAAGCAGCAAAGGAGAAACCTGACCCCTGTAAGCCTCCTCTCGCTAGCTGCATATCGGCGAGCCACTGGTGCTGGTCTTGCCTGTGGTGGGCACCCTGATGTGCGTCCGGTCCGCTTGGCCTGACACCTCTTGTCACGCTTTCCTTCGCTTCTCATGCCAGATGCACTCCTGAAATCTTGCAGCTTGAGGTGGCCGACGCGACAATTTCAATCTCCTCCTCGCTTCAGCGAGACCTCCCTGCGATCTACATCCGCTCCTCAGTGTGGTGTTGCTCTTCTATCTGGCAACGGGCTTCGACCGTTGAACTTTTGTCTTCTTCAACACCGTGGGGTTATCTCTGTGCCACAACGTCTTCGCTGGGCTTGACTTGTGAAAGGAAAAAAGAGAAGTACCCCTTGGCAGAGATACCCAAGTCCGACTGGTACGGATAACTGGCAGGACTGTTCCTTTCTGTTGGAAACGATGGGTCCATCTCTGAGGGCTCACACCTCCATGACTTCAATGGCTGCTCGTCCCCAGACTCGCGACACAAACCGCCCGGCGACACGCGAACAGACCGTCGACAATGCCATCGTCCCCAGTCGAACTTCGTCTTTGCACTCCCGCATCACCCAGCCTCTGCCGTCGACATTGGCAAAGTCCAACAATCGACCGACTCCCAAGACCTTGACCCATGCGTATATGGTGTGTGGTGTCGGCAGGGAACCTTCACAATGGGTCAAAGCTCCTCCTCCGACTCACGGCAAGATTCAACACATGAAGGGAGCTGTCGGGCAGTTCTGGCTCCCCGAGATTCTGGGCAGCAGCCCGAGGTTGGAGACCGACAACGAAATTGCTAGAGCTCTACACAGTGCTATGAGGGTAGGTGCTACTGCGAACAGACGTCCAGACTTGGTGACTGACCCATCTCCAGGCGTGCTTTCCACATGATGTTGAAATCTGCACTGGCAGGAGCCAGCCACACTGTGTACACCACTCATTCGTCCTCCAACAGGATTCACAACACACTCTGTATGGCATTGCTCTGCGAGTATGGTCACGAGCCGACGAGAAGCGTGCCGAGACCATTCGGGATCTGCGCCGCAAGACAGAAACAGACTACAGAGACGTCGCAGACGAAACATACTGGATCCCATACTGCCTGAGTTTTCTCTCGAGATACCCTCTGTACAACCTGTTGGGCGACTACTTGCGGGGGATGTGGATTCACTGGAACAAGGCTACCAACCTGTTTCACGCTGAGGAGGTGTCCAGAATCCTCAGCTTTCCCGCTCCCCGACTGAACGACCTGGTGCGTATCGACATGAAGGACTACGCTCTTTGCTACCAGTTCCCCTCGTCGCCGACCGGGTTCCAGAATTTCAACATGTGGCCGCTGTATTGCTGCTTGAGCATTCCCAACATCGTCGGGCTCATTGAGGCTGCTGTTTCACCCACTCGTCGCATTATCCTCACCAGTCACCACCCAGCCATGCTCACAATCGCAGCGGAAACCGTCAGATTCTGCGTCCGGGTGTACGAGTGGAGCGGGCTGTATGTGCCCGTCGTACATGCACGAAACGCCAGCGAGATGGTTCAAGAGCCTGGGCCATACATCCTAGGTATCACCACCGAGTGCCGGTCACTCTTCCAGCCTCCCAAGGATGCCCTGCTGGTTGATTTGGATCGCAACCTGGTCATCACTGACCATCCTCCGAACGTTTTGACCGCCGGCCAGCGAACCAAGTTCATCAACCGTCTGACCCAAGCCTTGAACAGTGACGTCGAGATCAGCGGTGTGCCACAGCACCTGAAGTCTGCCTATGGAGGTGGCAAGCTCATCCCCGCTGGACAGATTATCGTCCTGCGCGGCGAAGTCGAGAGCGTGCAAGACCCCTCATGGTGGAATCAGGACGCCATTATGGCCGTCATGGACCACGTCTGCGAAAAGCTAGGTCGCAATACGGGGGTCAAGGCCCTTTTCGGTGGTTCGATGAAGAAACCGCTCATGACCAAGATCTCTATGAGACACATGAACGAGATTGTTCGAGAACGTAATCAATACTCCCGTGACGCGCTCGAAGCGTGGCAAGACTTCATCAACCTCAAAGGACGCATGGATACCGAACTTGCAAAGGTCGCCAAGCGGAACAACTACCTGGAGCAGGAAGTCGAGACGTGGAAGCTGCAGTTCCAGAAATTCCAGGCTTTCGTCGAATCCCTCAACAAGGAATTGGCTGAACTCCGTGTCAAGATTGAATCTCACAAGCGGGAGAACCGCAGACTTACTGGCCTCATTGACCAGCAGAAAGAAGACGCTGCCCGCCTTGCTCTTCGCTTGTCTGGCACCGAGAGACAGCGTGACAACGCTCTCGAAGCACTTGTCCTGCAACAGGGCATTGCTGAGGACCTCGAGAAGGAGCGGGGCCGGAACAGAAAAGAAATTGCGGCCCTGCAACACACCAATCAAACCCTGCAAAGACAACGCGACGAGGCCCAGCGTGTGGTTCTCCATCTCCGATCCCTCATCACCGGTCAAACCCATCACATGGAACACATCGTTCGTTCGATTGGGTCTGCTTCAGAGCTGGCCGAATACATCCACGAAGGGTACGACGACGAGGATGAGGAGGAAGACGAAGAGGAGCAAGACGAAATCACCGAAGAAGGCGAGAGACTCAAGAATGTCACCAAGCGAGCGTCATTGCGACAATCGAGGTCGGCATCGATTGACGGGCAAGATGTCACCCCTCAAATGGAGACCAAGCTCCTGGCCACCAGCAAGAGAGCCAGCAAGCGCTACTCGGATCTCAGCATGTCCGATGTCGCGGATCGTCATCTCCGTGACAAGACGGATGCCATTGCGGATATCATCCGCAACATCAGCGAACAGTGCGCTGCAGCCGTCGAGGGTCTTCAGCTCGCAAACGAAGCCGCTGAAATCGAGGATGACGAGCAGGTCGAGGGTGATGAAGCTGGCGCGCCGTCGTCAGCGAGCCACACCAGACAAAACAGCGACAATCTGTCGCCGATCGACCAGGCTGCTGCTGACTCCCGAAGTTCAGGCACTGGTCATCTGACACCGCAGAGCGAACGAAGCTCAATCCCACCTACCCCAGATCTAGTCCATCAGCGATCCAGTACCGCACTGAGTATGGCTAGTACCGCACCCACGAACTATACCGCCCGGGAGTCTTTGAATCACAACACACGCGGGCCTGAGCGGACCAAGATCGTGGAGGATGACGACGCCGAACGCGCTCATGCGAGTACCGCCAACGGAACCGGGAGCGTGAAGGGCGAAGTTTCCGCCGGCGAGGTCGCCAAGCAACCTATCGGGCGAGTTGCTAGCCTGAGCCGAGTCTTGGAGGCATGAAACGACAGATTGTGACCGAAACTTTTTGCATGGCGTGGATCTGGGTTCAATGGCAAGGAGCATTGGCGTAGTGCCCAAGCGGCTTTTTATTTACTTGTCTGAGAGAATACGGAAGAGCCTCAATTTGTCATGGATAACAAGGCAATGCTTGGGCTTTTCAGTGTATGATCGTTTGAGGTTTATTTGTAATTCTCGGTGTGGCTGTTGTTGGCTCTCTACCACATGTTCGTCCTGTATTTGCCCAGGACAACAGATTATCTCTCAATAAGATGGCTCAATTCATTCCCTGAATTTCACTGCGTGTGCCAGAGAGCGGCCGATACTCGGGAGCATTGTCGTCGTCATATCAACCGTGCCGAGGACCGAACTCCAATTCTCGGCTCAAAGTCGAGATCGAACCATCTCAATGCACAGTCGTAGCGTTGGGCGTCCAAGTTGCAGACAACATAACCACCATCCACGGAGTTGGGAGATCCAGACAATCAGTAGCCGATCGCGCGGCAGACGAATGTTGCATTGGAGTCGGAGCGTTGACAATAATACAGTCAGTACCTGGTAGGCTTGGTCTGGATGCGACTGCGGACAGCACGGAGTACAGGCTAGAAACCACACAAAGATTCATCATCTTGCTGCCTGTTGATATTCAGCTTTGCGACGAAGTGTACACGACGTGGTGGAAGAAAGACGATTCCGGTCCAAAAAGGCAACCGGTCTTATTTCCAGGGGGAAAACTCTCTCTCTCTTCCTTGGATAATGTCGACCCCCGTGCAGCCCCTGCCCCTGCCCTTGCCCCATGGCGACGAGCACATCGCGCTCATCGGCCTCGGCGCCATAGGCATCTCCTTCCTGGCGCTGCATCTGACGTACACGTCCGCCACGGTCAGCGTGTACGACCCGCGGCCGGACCTGCAGGACCACGTCGCGACCATCCTGCCTCTATACTTGCCTCGCAACGCGACATCCGGGTCCGAGTCCCAGCCCGAGGGCAACAGTAACAGTAACAGTGCCGCGGCCGACATCTCCTCGCTCGTCAGCTCGCGCCGGCTCCGGTTCTGCACCTCCCTCGCCGAGGCCGTCTCGCGCGCGACCATCGTCCAGGAACAAGGCCCCGAAAACCTGGCCTTCAAGCAAGCGACCTGGACGGAAGTGCTGCGCCACACAGGCCGCCGCCGCACGCCGCCGCCGCACTTGTGGTCCAGCACCAGCGGCATCCCGGCGAGCGAGCAGCTCTCGCACCTGTCGGCGACAACCTCGGGAGTGGGACTTTCAGAGGCCACGATCCTCGACGCCCGCTCGCGCCTGCTCGTCGTCCACCCGTTCAACCCGCCGCACCTGATGCCGCTGCTCGAACTGGTGCCCTCGCCGCACACGGCGCCGGAGGCCCTGGCCTTTGCGGACGCCTACTTCCGCGACGTCTCGCCGATCCACCGGCCCATCACGCTGCACAGGGAGACCGCGGGCTTCGTGGCCAACAGGCTGTCGTTCGTGCTGTTCCGCGAGGCGTGCAGCCTGGTGGCACGCGGCGTGTGTTCGGTCGAGGAACTCGACGAGGTCGTCCGCGCCAGCCTCGGGCCCAGGTGGGCTGTCGGCGGTCCGTTCCGGATGTATAATTTCGGGGGCGGGCAGAGGGGCATGGCTGGGTTCTTGGATAATATAGGCGGGGCGATCAGGGGTGTTTGGGAGGATACGGATCGGCAGCGTCAGGGTGGTGGTGGTGTTAGCATGGATTCCGATACCGAGCAGCGTGTGCAGGGAGCGGAGGTGGCAGACGAGGACGAGGACGAGCAAGAGGGAGAAAGAGGCGTGAGGCGTTGGAAGGATGTTGTCACGGAGCAGACTTTGCGCGCGTACGGCGTGCCTGGGCCGGAGGATGTGAGGGCCCGGGATCGCGCGTTGAGCGAGGTGGTCGGACTGCAGATCAGGCTTGAGACGGAAGAGAAGGCAACACGGTGAGAAAGGAGATAACATTACAACACACAGTACTGTGCTGTAGTGTGCACTGCTGTAGGTGGCTGACAGTAGAAGCACATGACTGAAATTACGTATGTTTCCAGAATTGATGCAGAGTCTTGTACCATGACTATGCCCTGGTCTATCGCAACTATAAATAAACCTCTCCTGCTTCCACTCACCCCTCTCGCTTCGCTCCCTGTCAATGGAAGATATAGACATTGCCCCCTTTGTCCACACTGACTACACATCCATACGGCTTCCTCAACATAACCACATCAGTAATGGTATCCAAGTGTGTCCGGAGTAATTGCTGCTGCGCCATACTGATAATGGTATTTCGGGGTGGTTTCATTGCCTGTGGAGTGGATGGTGTGGAGGAACCGCTCGCGTTTGCGCCCGCGTTCGAGGTGCCATGAGAGTTTGGGGTCCCCGTGGACGTCTTGGTGGGAGTCTCTGCCCTTCGCTTTGGTGTGTTTCGGCTACTGTTGCTTGGCGCTTCTTCGGCAATGTTGAGTTTCTCTTGGACAAGCGTGATTTGTGCGCCCGCACTGAGACTCAGTGGGTGGGAGACTTCGTACTTGTATTTGGCCTTGACACTGACGTTCGCGGCTGCGGCATCCTCAGAGTCATGGATCTGCGGTCCGGAGACGATGAAGCTGTTCTCGGGTCGGCCAATGTCCCAATATCGAAGGGCACGATCGGCACCACCGCTGAAGAGGATGGCGTGCTTGTTCGGGCTGTCTGGATGAGAGCTTGCCGTATAGTCGGTGGCGATGTACATGGCGAGAATGGGCAGTGCTGCGGATGAGGTTGAAGTCGGCAAAAGGACCATTTTCTTCGTGGGCGAGCCATCAGCGGCGTCACTCGGGTGGTACAATCGGGGTTCGGTCAGAGTGTTGTCTTCTGAGACTTGTCTGGCAAAGCGAGCCAGAACCCTCTCACTGTTCTCTTCATCCGGAGACCATGCTTCATATGGGCGAGGCTTCCCACTCTTTGGACTGAAAGTGCTTGGCCGCATCACCTCTCGACAAACCAACTTCTCGATATCCCAGACGCTGATTTCTCCACCAGCACTGACCATGACCCACCTCCCGTGACCCTTGGTCGGGTGGATAAGGATCCGATCAATTCTCGAGTCTGTCTGGATGCCGAAACTGCGCAGGTGCAGCTTGAATCTCAAATCCCACAGGTTCAGAATGCCCTGATTAGTTCCAAGAAGCAACCAGTGGTGTTTCCGATCGACGCAGAACGTGGTCGGGGTGCCATGATGGACGGGATTATTCATGCTGTGCATGATTTCCATGTTCTTCAGATCGATGGCGAGGATGCGACCTTTGTTGGTTGCGGAGAGCAGGATGGACTGCGAGCTTGGTGTCCGGTAGTGGTAAAGCCACACAGCATATTCTCGTGTTGATGCGCAGCTGCCGTCCATGGCATAGTTGTCAGGGATCGTGTAGTCCCGAACAAGCACTGGCTTCCCATACCGAGAAGTCTCTCCACCCTCAACGCTTCGGTAGTCGACTCTCACGGCGTGGATGCTGCCGTCGTCTGCGCCAGTAAGGAATGTATGAGTTCCTTCGACAAAGCAGAGACTCTTGGCCCTGACTCCGTCCGCACGGCGATGGGTATACCTGGACCGTGAGGTGACGTTCTTCTCTAACCTGATCGTATCCCAGATCTTACAAGTACCGTCGTCTGACGCCGTCACGAAGAATGCGTGATCCGGCGCAGCACAGACTCTGTTGATGGCAGCTGTATGCTCTGAAAACTGTGTGAGCAGCTGCCCCGAAGGTCTCCATGGTTCCATGCGGAACTTCTCCTCTTGCTGAGCTGCCTTTGAATTGCTCTGCTGCAAGACGTCGGTAGCTCTCCGTATAGGTGTTCTGGTCTCTGCAAAAGGTCTGTTCCCACCGAAGTCCATCTGGTCTATGGGGAAGTTTTCCTGGAAGTGGTTGTCCAACAGCCGGAGGACGTTCGCGTCGCTGCCCTGGTAGGAATGATTCGGCTCGAAAAGCGGCGTTCGACTGCCACTCGGCGGCCGAGGGGAAACAGATCTGGATTTTGCGGCTGCGTTGGCCGTCACAGACAAAGCTGATGGCCCTGCTGTACTGCGACGATGCAATGCTCCATCAACCTCGACCTTGCCAAACGCGTTCTCTGGCATAGTTGAGATTTCCGCCTCCGCTTTGGCCAGATCGGTACGATTCATCAAGTTCAGGCCGCTGTTGCGATGTCTGAGTTCGAGCGGTGTGTTGCGGCGCAGGGATAGTCTATCTCCGTTCACAGGTGTGCCACTGGAGATGCTCGGTCTGGAAGATACACTCGCACCCTCAATCGCTATTGAGGGGCCCGCAGCGGCGCGGATATCTGATGGCTTGCGGGTCTGAATGTCCATCGGCTGCGTAGATGGAGTAGCTGTGCCACTGGATTGTTGCGTAGGCGACATTCTTCGTGACATATGATCATCTATGCTTGTTGAAGCGTCAAGGAGAGCATCCGCAAGACTGTGTCGCTCGTCCCGTCGTGATATCCGCTGGTGTCCCCTGGGCCCACCTGTGCTCTCTCTGAGCGGCTGGCGCGAGTCGAAGAAGACGTTCTGAGGAGTGACATCGATTTGGTTGAGGGCGATGATGTTGTTAAGCATGCGATGTCGCTCGTTGGCATCCTCTGACGGCCTATGCCTCGAGACTTTGAGTATGTACTCGCGAAGTGCGAGAAGTTTGATTTCATCGTCTGCTGTCATCCCAAGATTTCGGAGACTTTCGAGAGCGATTTGATCGTCCTTGTCTTTCTGGGACGGCGGTATCCGGGTCAACAGTCGCTTCGTAAGTGCCGATGGGTTTTGCGGCGTCGCAGGATCGGACAGTGTCAAGGCAGCGTCACGACTTGCCGCCGTCCAGAACAGGCTGTTTGCTTTCCTCGCTGCCCAATTAATGGCCGAGTCAAACACGATCTTAGGCAGAGGCCGCTTCAGATTGTCCAATACTCGCTCTTCTGTCAGAGCAGAAATTGGTCCTTTCAGAAATGGCTGTAAGATAGGCAGGACGATGCAGTACTGATCGGCTGCTGAGATATACTTGGCCGAGAGCACAATGAATTGGATGGCGCTTTCCCGTACCCAGATGCTTGGGTGAATTGAAAACCTGGCCGCGATGCTGACAAGTTCCCAGGTCGTGCTCTTCTGCAGAAGGCCCAAGGCAGCCATCCGAGCCAGCGATCGAAAGACCTTCTCAACCACGAAGCTCTCTGGATCTGTCAACGATCCGACCATCACAGGCAAGATAAATTTCTCCAGGCTCGTAGCTCCTACATAGGAGGCAATCCCCACAAGCGCCTCGAAGAAAGAACATCTCAAAATCCAGTCCTTGTCGTTGAGATAAGTGTTAAGATGCGTCAAAATGACATCGCTGGACTGTTGGCTCCCGAAAAAGACACACAGGCGGGATATTGAGCTCAGGAAGGCTCTTCTTACCGATGGTTCAGGGTCTGTGATTAAGGCGACTGTTGAGTCTTCAAAATGTGGAAGAAACTCGCGTCTGCTGTAATCATAAAGAGCCTGATAGGATTGTTGAGAAGGGAGCTCATCTTCCCGTAGAGAAGGCAGCCGCCCATCGGCACGAATAGCGTGGACCATGTCAAGGACCCTCTCAGCCGACAACGCCAGAGAAGCCAGACACGACGCATATGCCGACCGTACTAGGATGCTGGGCTCACCGGGATGACCAGCGGCCAGACTTTTCAACCTCGGGAGGATGTATTCAGGAAAGATGTACGCGTTGATTGGCGAGACGACTTCAATCATCTCAAAGACTGAGGTCATGGCATAAATCGCCGCGGCGCGGACCACATCCGACGGGTCATTCAACAACCCGACAATGTAAGGCAGTATCCGGTCCAGTTTGGCTTCATCTGGAAGGCGTTCGGCAAAAGCAACCAACAGGTCGCATGCTTTGAGACGCGCCGATGCCTTTGCAGTGTTTCTGAGGCTGGCAACCACGAGCGTGAGAAACAACAAGCTTCCATCGTAGAGGGTGGGATCTGCTTCTGTAGTTTTCACCTTGTTGTTCGCCCTCATCGTCAAGGGGGATTTCGAGGATGACTTGGTGTTGCTGGGACCATAGCCGAGAAAGAAGGAAATCTTGTCGAAGTCATAGTAGACTCGTTCAATCTTATCATCAAACTCGCTGAGACTACCAAGATTCAGCTCCACAGGCTTCAAGGCTGTCGCTGCCCTTGTGAGGTCGAGCATGTACTGATGTAGAAAGCTGTAGAAGTACTCGGGGAAGATCTTCGACCGGTAGAAGGACAGGTGCTGCTCTGCGCTGTAACGCTTTTCGGGATCCAACGCGATCATATTGAGGATCATGGCTCGCACTTCAGGATCTTCGATCTTGCTGAGATGGGTATGCTCGGGGTTGTATTCTCCGGCCCGGTATTTGAACAGTTGACTCAAGGAGAAGATGGGACCCTCGAGGAAAATTTCGGCGATGACACAGCCGACACTGAAGATGTCCATTGCCCAGTTCAATTCTCCCTGTTCATCCGGCATCTCGGTCGATGTAAATCGTTCCGGAGCGATATAACATGTTCGTCGACCCGACGTGTCAAAGTAGAATGAGAAATCGGCCGGGTTGTCTTCTGGTAAGTTCGTAGGCTTGAAGGAGGAGGAAAAGTCAGTCAGGTAGAGCCAGTTCCAGGAGGTGACGAGCAAGTTTTCCGTCTTGATGTCGCCGTGGTAGACATTCCGAGACTGGCAGTCGCGCACGGCGCACAGGAGCTGAAATGCCAACCATTTCTTTTCAATGTCCTCCAGGAACGGCCTGGTGCTCATTCGATCGTACACCGAGCTGAACATATACTGGCGGACGAGGAAGCCTCCACTAGGGACTTCGACAATCCGTTGGTAACCCAGCGCATTCGGAATGTCGGCAAGGATGTTCCTCTCCTCGGTGATCTGGCGAACATATTCGTGGACTCGAAAGGACGAGTAGGGTTTCATTACCGCCTTGACGAATACAAAGCCCTGCTGACTGCGAGCCCGGACGCTTTTCATGAACCGGGCGGAGGCCAAGGTCTTCTCATGCACCAGGTCGGCCAGCTCAGGGACATCGATGCTAGCCGAAGCGGCGGACAGGGTGGTCATCGAATACCCTTGGCCCATGTTGGCGGTCTGGAGGCGGTCTGGGATCTGCACGCGACCGCAGAGGCATGTCTAGGTTGTGGGTAAACGGGCGACCACCATGGCGGTTGCTCCTTCACCAAATTGAGAGCATGAACTGAACTGAACCGAACTGCCTCTAGGCTACGGAATGAGGCATTCGAGTTGGCTTCCAGGACGCGGGGACGGTGACTTATCGATGGACTCGCCCAATGAAGGACAGAGAGATGTGTTACTGTATGCGAGAGATGCAGCGTGGAGTGGTCTACTGCACGTCCGGGCCCAACAGGCAGGCTCCAAGTCAGCGGCGTGTCATGTGACTGCCACCATGGGCCCCCCTTGTTATACGCGGATTGGATGCAGTTTGTCGTCATACACAACCGAAGCAATGTGAAGAAGTTGTTCGTTCCTTCTGTGGAAAGAGATGCCCAACCCAAGCTCGCACGGTTTCAGGTTGTGTTTGCCGTTCCGTTCGCTCAGGCACCTCAACTTCTCACTCTGCTCTGACTTTGCTCTCACTCTGCCCTCACCGACTCTTTGCTGTCCGTCCTCATCATCGCCTTGAAGCCCACGTCATCATCGGGGCCTCGACTTCCCGGTGTCCTTACCGATCGAACTTGCCTTGAGCACCGGCCGTGCAATATGCGGGTGTTGGCTTGCAGGATATCAACCCACCGACCGACGCGGTGATCATTCGACATGTCGGACCGCGGCAGCAACGAATCGAGACGGTCTTCGTCGCAGACCTCGCACAATTCCGCCGACCAAAAGAAGCAGCTCAAGACTCTCCGTGGGCAACCCAAACGCCACGGCTCCAAGCATTCCTCGCGGTCGATCGACGAAGACGATCCTGCCCTGACCTCCTTTCCGTCCTTCTCGCCTGAGCTGGAGACCAAGTCGTCGAAAAGCATTGCGCAAGAGGCCCTGCCTAAACCGCTCCGAACAATCTCGCAGAAGGCAAGAGACCGGAAAGCTACACTTGCGGGCTTGACAAACGCTTCTCCGTCATTGAACAAACAGAATGCCTTGTTTGACGACTCTCCTCGGTCATCCCTGGATATTCCGGGTTCTCTACATCTTGCGAGTGACGAACATATAGAAAGGCTCGTCGCCAGGACAGGGGCCGTGAAGCTGGTTCGGCAATATGCTGCCGATCTGGCCCAAAGAGATGCTGAGATATCGGCTCTACGGATTAGAGCGGACCATAGGGAGAGGGAATTGAAGAGGATCTTGCGAGAGACAAATGTGCCGACTGCAGAGGTCGAGAAGCGGCTGCTACGGTTGGAGCAGGGAGAGAGTGACCCCGGCCTCGGGACATCCTCTGTACCTATGGACCGCACTCCGCCCTCGCTCGATGGCATGATGACTGAAGCAATGACCGACGATATCGTGGTCAGCAGTCCTATAGACAGCACCTTCCCTCCAGTTCCAGGGACGGACTCCCGAAGTCCAGCCGCAGCTCTGCAAGCGGAGCTTGAAGCCCATCGCAGTAGAGCTGGATCAATGGCATCTTCTATGGCAAGGGCAAGTCGAACACCGAGCAGAGCAAACAGCAGCCTCAGCGAGAGCAGCCAGGACATGGAGGCGACACTACGTCCGCGCGTCTCAAGCTCCAACGTCAGCAAGGGATCGGCTCTTCAGGCCATCTTTCAGCCTCCTTCAAACTCGTCCAGCTATTTTATTGGCGGCAAGAGTATCAACAAGAAGCCGAAAGCGGCTGACGAGGCCAGTGTACGATCCAACCAGTCCAATCGCTCTTTCGCCTCCTGGACTCAGATTTTCAGTGGTAAGACCCAGACCGGTCGATCTAGGGCATCGTCGCTCGGACAGGGTCAAAATACAACAGCTGAGCCGGAGACGGCACTTTCGAAGACACGAACGAACACTGTGCTAACGACCAACAAATCTTCCGCCTCCCTACCTTCCACTGGCACAGTCAAGGGTCGCCCTCCGGCAAAACGCGTGCCTACTGCCAGTCGTCTCACCCCCAGCCCGAGCCATACCCGGAAAGAGTCGAATGCAAGCAGCTTGCCTCCAACCGTAGAGCTGGACTCTATGATTGAGAGCTCGCAATTGCCACCCACCATGACAACCCATAGCGTCGACGCGACCGGACTCCTGACAGATAGATTTGGCTTCATCTACGATCAAAAGCGGCGGAAGAGACAGGGTCTTCCAATCCGTGTGCATAGACGGAACAAGCTGAGTGCCAACGAAACTATAGCCAGCTTCAGATCAGGGGAAAGTCCCCAATCAGGCGAAGTCTTGATTGACAGACCAGCTACTCCCGCCTCGATTGACGAGGAAACGCCGAAGAAAGCATGGCAAGATTACCTCAAGGTTCCTGCAGCTCTGTCCTCTGGGAGGCCGAAAGAATTACTCTCCCACACCCCCTCCGCTGGCGCTGTTGTTACGGTCAGCACCGCCGATGCGACGGGGACTTTGACGCCACCACATCGAAGTCGGGAGGCTTCCATCTCTATTTCTGCAACCTCGAAGAAGGCACTCCCAACTAGCAGCGTGGTAATGGAGCCGCAATCTTCCGCAATCACGGCCATGTCGACCGATTTTGGCCTCGAATCCGAGTCTGAAAATCTGCCCGATTCTACTTCCGCAAAATTGCTCCTTGAACAGCTCACGGAGCTATACGACGCACTCCAGTCCGAGAGAGCTGCACGGTGGAACGATTTCTTGCGACGAGTCAGGGCAGAGAGGGCCAACAATTCCGACCGTGTCACCAACAACACCCCCGAGGCCGATCTGCTAGAGGGCGAATTGATCGGAATCGCAACACTGGGGCGTTCTACCAAGACGAAAGCCAAGTACATGCACTTCAGGTCATTAGTACTGGGCGGAATCCCCGTCTCACTGCGACCAAAGATCTGGGCCGAATGCTCTGGCGCAAGCACATTACGAATCCCGGGCTACTATGAAGATCTCGTGGCACGGTCGAGAGAAGGCACAGATATCGATCCTGACATTGCTAGTCAAATTAAGGCTGACGTACATCGCACGTTGACGGACAATGTCTTCTTTCGGCATGGGCCTGGTGTGCAAAGGCTGGAGGAGCTGTTGAGGGCTTATTCTCTGCACAATCCACGCATTGGCTACTGTCAAGGCATGAACCTCATTACCGCCTCGCTTCTGCTCATCTGCGCCACCGCCGAGGATTGTTTTTGGCTCCTCGTCGCCATCATTGATGTGATTTTGCCCAGCCAGTACTTCAGTTCGACGTTACTGGTCGCTCGCGCCGACCAAGTGGTCCTTCGTCAATATGTCGCTGAGGTATTACCGAAGCTGAGTGCCAAACTCGACGAGCTGGGCGTGGAATTGGAGGCTTGCACATTCCACTGGTTTTTGTCCCTTTATACAGGTGTATTGACGGGGGGTGAAGCTCTCTACCGAGTCTGGGATGTAATTCTCTGCCTGAATAGCTCGGATGCGTCACCTTATGCGTTGACTCAATCTAAGCCTACCCTCGGGGTGGACCTGCCCTCGCTCAACTTGAGTACACCGTCGACGCCCGTTACTCCCGCGCATCCGCCTCCAGAAGCCGCTGACGCCAATTCTTCCGACGAGCACGACGGGACTAGTTCACCGTTCCTCTTCCAACTCGCCCTTGCGTTGCTCAAGCTCAACGAGAATGCAATCCTGGCACTAGACTCGGCCGCACAGGTGTATACTTACATCAACCACAACATGACCAACCACGCTATCAGCATTGACGCCCTGGTTCAGGCGAGTGAAGGCCTGAGGACGAAGATTGTGAAGAAAGAAGTGCTGGAGAGGAGAAAGGCAGCAATGGCGGACTTGGGTGGCTGAGGCAGATCAAGGCGAAGGCGATGAACAGAGATAGAAGCGGAGATGTCGGGACCAAAAGACAGGTGCAGCTCGGCTGCTGCATCTCGGTGGGACCGACGTGAATCAGAACTGAAACTTGGAAAAGTTGAAGTTGGAGCTTGGAGCTTGGAGCTATGATCAGGATACAGCATCCAGCACAGCAGATGGCGCCGAGATGGGCCATCGAGTCTGAACGACCTCCAGCAGAGCAGGATGAGATGTCCTGTTTCTGCGTGGAGATGAATCTGCACGGAAAGGGCGGCACGACTTCCCTTTGTCATTCCTCAGGACAGGAGCATTACACATCAGAGACGGCATGCACTCTGCATTTCTTATATGATACCCCTACAGTCTGCTACAAATTGAAGAAAGAGCGTGAGATTGGGAATTGAAAAGTGAATTAAACAACATGCGCAAGACTTTAAACAACATTCTTTCCTTCGTTCCTGCCTGAGCGTGAATTTGGCCTCTGCGGCTCAGTTGTGTTGTGTGTGTGTGTAGTGTCGGTCACGTCGTGTCTTTTTCAAGGCTTAGACACAAAACGGTTTTATATCCAAGCGACATATATGCATGTCCCTGTGCCGGCAGCGATAGTCTACTTGGTTCGACGTCGGCTATGAGAATCGAGAACCTACCATCACCTCATCAATTACAAACCGAAATGGAAGGAAGATTCAGCTCAAGCACTCTCATTTCATTGTCGATGTTGCTATTGCTGTTGCTGTTGCTATTCAGGATCAGGAGAAGTGCTATGATACTGTACTTCAAGTGATTGTGTGAGGTACGCTCGAGAAAGACTAAATAATTATGCTTGCTATGCCGATGTCGATGATGATATGTGGGAGGCTTGCTTTCGAATTTTCTCGCATAGAGTTGAGCTGAGATTTGCTTCAATTCATTCATTCTCGCCGGCCTGTCTGAGTAGCTTGATATGCCGGATCCCATGCTGGTTCGAGCTCGTTTCATGTCTGGGGGTAAAAGGTTGATGCAGTCTCAGGAATCTGACAGTGACATCTCGGTGGCTCGTGTTGAAGGGCGTCAAGAGTCGTTGCGTTAAGGAGCTCGGTGTTGAAGTCTTGGAGCATCCTGTGTGCAGCTGTATCTGTGCGGGCGTACCCACCAGCTCATCTGGCTTCTTTTCATCCTCTAGAATGGGCGTGGTGGCAACCTCGTCGCGGGATCCACGTCCTCATCCTCCCCGTCCTCGCTATCCTCCTCCAAGAGAATGAACTCGTTTTGGCCCTCATCGTCCCCTTTCAGCTCTCCGAACAGCCCGAGCAACTGCTGGATTGTCGCTCTCTTGCCCAAACTGTCCGGGCCTATCGTAGCCTGGACCTCCACGTCCTTGCGATCTTGCATGTTGATCAAGTCCTCGTCGATGGTGTCCTTGACCACGAAGCGGAGGACTTCGACAGGTTGTTCCTGACCGATGCGGAAGACGCGGCAGTAAGCCTGTGCTTCGATCGCCGAGTTGAACCACAAGTCCAGAATAATGACCTTGGAAGCCATGGTGAGGTTGAGCCCCACGCCCCCGGCCTTGAGCGAGCAAATCATGATGAAAACGTCGGGGTTGTCCCTGAAGGTATCGATCGCCTTAGCGCGCGCCTCGATGCTCATTTTGCCGTTGAAATGGATGTGGCCCCAGCCCTCGGCGACGCAGACCTGGCTGAGTAGCCGGCCAAGGTCCAGGAATTGGGTATACACAATGATTTTCTCCTTGGGGTATGCCTCGTGCCAGTTGAGAATGGCGGCTTTGGTAGCAGCGAGTTTTGCTGAAGGAAGCGACCCGCGACCTTCTTCAATCCAGTCTCTATACTCTCCTTCATCCTCATCGTCGTCAGCATCGTCGACAGTACTGCTGCGCCGAGCACTGCTACTTCTCCTTCCGCGGGCGGCATTCTCGGCACGTTTTAGTTGCTTCGCCATCTTCTTCTTCTTCTTCGCCACATTGGGCATCACCGCCGCGCTGCCGAAGCCCAGAGCCTCAAGGCCCCTACAGGGCGTAGTCTCCTCAAAGCGGGTCTGGCATTCCAGACAGGTGGTTTTCTCGTCACCTGCTAGCTTCCGCTCCTCGTGCAGCTGCATCATGCATTCGGAGCAGTAGACATGGAAGCAGGACGTACAGACCGGGTCGTCGGGAGGGGAGCGGCACTTTGCGCATGTGGAGCGAAGGTGCAACTCGGCCCAAGTATCAGAGTCAGACAATATGCGGAGGAATTTTCGGAACTTGAAATAAAGGCCGAAGGTGGAGCCAGTCTCCATGTTATCCTCATCCTGGACCTCCAGCGTCGTAGCTGGACTGACTGCCTGGCCATGGGTCTGGGAGGTCTGCAGAGTATTCTCGTTTTTTGCGAGCATCTTCCGCAGCGTTTTGATCATGTTCTGCTGGGCGGAGTCGTCGCTAGCTTGGACCTCCTTGGCTGTGAGGCGCCAGAGAGCTTCGACGTCCGCGGCGGTGAACATTGCCTTTAGCACATCTTGGATCAGCAGGACGTGGGAACACAGCATCCGAAGGCGAAGCAACATGCTGAGAATGTTACCGTAGTTGGAGAATAAAGACCCAGATTTCGAGAAGCTGTTGATTTGCTGGACATACCTCGATTTGACCATGTGGTAGATATTCCGCTCCACTTGGTTGAACTCGACCAGCACTGTTTTGTGCGTAATACCTGGTAATTTCACGATAGGGGCACCAAAGAGGGTGTTCACGTGGGTCCTCCTTAGCATGATAGCCTGGAGGATCCCGCGAATCCTCTCGACCTGGACCGGCTCCCGGTAGTTCTTGCGGCTATTAGTGTAGTTATGGCAAAAGGTATCGTAGTTGCCAGTATGCGGGACCTTAAGAAAGGCGAAGTAAGGATACAGCTCCTCGACATAGTTGAGAATGGGAGTCCCCGTGATGCACCATTTAAAGTTGCCAGTCAGCGCGCGGACAGCGATCGACGTCTTAGAAGCGTGGTTCTTGATATGGTGGGCTTCGTCAAGAACGATGCGATGAAACTTGATGCGGTGAAGCGGGCCGACATTCTCTTGATAATACTTCTTCCACCACTCGTTCTTCTTATCTTCTGAAGCTAGGTGCTTAGGCGGTTCGCACAGCGGATAGCTCTTCTGGACCTCACCATAGCTTGTCAGGATCACGTCATAATCCATAAGGTCGGCCACGACGTTGTTGCTTTGTAGACGGGAGCCAGAGTGATACCGTAGGATCCGGCCAAGGCTATTGCCCTTCACGTGCTTGTCCATTTCCTGCATCCACTGGTTGAGTAAAGTCGGCGGAGCGATGATTAATGTTGTCTTGATAGCGCTTCCTGGTTCGGGTTTACCATCGATCATATTGGCGCTGTCGCAAGTCGGGTCAGTAAAGATAGGGGCCGGGAGACACAACCGATGATAGAGCTTACATCATTTGAATGGTCTTCCCAAAGCCCATCTCATCACACACCAACCCCCCTTTAGGCATCGAGACCCCATTCTCTCGATCTCGCAAGAAGGCGGCACCAAGCAGCTGGTGCATGTACAAGGAGGATTCCATGCCTTTGAGCACCCATCCCCCACGGCCATCGGATCTAACTGAACCTTTTCCTCTAAATTTCATCGTAGCCTCTATGATGGCCGAGCGATCAGATCCAGCGGTGCCTCGCTCAGCGGAAGGTAAGCTCGCAATGAGTTCCTGGAGCGCCTTTGCTTTGTTGGTGGCTGTGAAGGTGGGCATATCGGGTCGTAAGGCATTTGCCTGGGCGGCCTCTACAATGTTAGTTCGACCCAAACTCGCGATATTGGACATAGTAGGCCGCCGCTTTCGGCCTCGCTTTGGAGCCGGCTTTTTGACACCGCTACCACTCGTCTTGTTCGTTCCACGTCTCTTCTTCGGTTCGCGATCCTCACTCGATACTCTTGCCTTTCTCTTGGGTTTGCGGCCGCCCCCAAATCCAGCATGGATGCCAGCGGCTATGGCATCGTCCACTTCCTTCTTTGAGAGACGATTCCGTGCCTTGGGTGTCGCTCTCTTCTTTGGTTGAGGTTCGAGACTTGGAGCATCGGGACTTGGAGGAATGGGACTTTGAGGATCGGGACTTCGAGCATCGGGACTTCGAGGATGTTCGGGGATAAAAAGAGAGTCTTCCTCCTCATAGCCCGGCGGTAAGCCTGTTTGCTCTGGTAAATCTTCCACTACCTTTTGACTCCTCTCGACATCGCGGAGGCGACGCTGTTCTGCATTTTCCTCTGCAGTAAATCGAATGTCATCTTCTTGAGTATTTGTACCCTCGGCCTTCTTTTGCTCGTATTGCTTCTTGCAATTGGCAAAGGTGGCGGCCGCCTCCTTACTCGCTGCTGCCAAGTCTTTTTCTAGAGCAGAGTCCCAGTCCATAATCTCTTTGTCACCACCGACCCGATCGCATAATGGCTCTGGAGACCCTTCCGCAACGCCAGTAGCAGCGTAGGCATTCTCAGTGTAGGCGTTCTCGGTGTACCCTCCTACGACGCCATCCGGAGCAAAACCTGCGGCGGTCTCGCTATCCTCGCCAAGCTCCGTCTTGTTCTGGTTGTATTGCAGAAGAGCATCAAAACCGGGAAATTCTGTGTTCGCATCGGGAAATGCGTCGAAGTTTGGCAATGGATCAAAATGAACAGCTTCGGGCGAGACAGTAACATCAGTGTTGCTGGAAGGATCCTGCCCGTTACTGATTGTGCCATCCTTTCGTTCTTCGAAATGGTCAGCTGTGGCGCTCTCGGCAGCATCTACAAGATTGACGTTATTTTGATCGCTGTTTAGCTCAGCTAGAGTGGCCTTGTCGTCGTCGGAAACCGGAATAAACAGGGCCTCTTCCTGTCGTTCGTCAATGTTGTTTGCCATAGTGTCGACTTCGGCACTGTCGGGTTGGATGGATGCGACTTTAGCCGGGCTATCAGCGACCTGATCAAGCTTGGAACTATCGGTTCTAGGACCTTTCTCTGTGGTGCCAATCTCGGTCAGATCATCCTGTGGAGGGATGGGCAACGTCCCAGAGTCGGTTTGCTCGTCATTAATCTGGAGAAATTCGGGTCCAGGTGGCTGAATATTTGGCTGGATGACTGCAATCTCAACCGGCTTACGAGAGTTGGGGGCTGTATTGTCATTCGGTTCGTGGCTTTGCTTGAGCAGACTAGCCTCAGGTAGCTCGACATCGGTCTCAGCCATGCAGGCGGCGAGATCAACGATGCTTGTGCTTCCTTCGCTCGGTTCTTGCTTGAGCACAGGTTCACCTGGTGAAACGTC
Organism: Phialophora tarda; assembly: GCA_016109495.1. Taxonomy (NCBI): domain Eukaryota; kingdom Fungi; phylum Ascomycota; class Eurotiomycetes; order Chaetothyriales; family Herpotrichiellaceae; genus Phialophora; species Phialophora tarda. Next base: position 807,062 of record JADWPL010000005.1, on the reverse strand, counting down.
TTTCATCTCGCAGACCGAGTCATCTGTGTCGTCAGTGAGGTCGATGTCAACGCGCTCCGGGTTGACTGCAGCGACATCCGGCGAATCCATCGCACCTTGCGAGCTATCTCGGAGGTTGCGACACGAAGTTTGGCGTCGAGGGTGGTGAGAGAGATTGATCCAATCCGGTCAAAGACGAAATACTTATAGTTGTACGAGGCCTACCGAGGCATTGCTTTTCCCTGGCATTGACAGCATGTAAAGGGACAGTGAAGGGTGTGAGATTAGCAAGTGGTCAACGAGAGCATGGAGGGCGAGTATCTCGAGGCCGACGAGCTTCGAGAGCAATAGAAGTATGAGAAGATGAGATGAAGTATGCAATGATAAGATGGAGTGTAAGGAGATGAGATGAAGTATGGGAAGATGAGCTGTGAAGAGCAAACGGTGATGAACGATGCCATGTCGAGGTGAGGCGGAAGTGAGAAGATCGCTTCCAGGTGGCTTTCTGGCAGACTCCAACGCAAAACAACACACCACAACGCATCGAGCTTGTTATGAACGGTGTCTCTGAGCAGGTCAATGACTGCAATTGCCTTCGGGGAGCAGCGACTGTTTTAGTCACAGCCGCGAATGCTGAGGGTCTCCCTAGTATAAATCTCGGTCAGCTGAAACCTCCACACAGCCCCGCGCAACTCCTAAGAGAGATCGCGGTATTAAAAAGAAAGGACCCATTCTTAGAGGTACCTTGCCCATAGTTAGATCGCAGGAACATGAACGCCGCTCCTTTGAAAAATATGCTGGAATTGACCTGTTTCTTGGTGATGATGAAGCTCGACCGAAGGAGGAGCAGTTCACAATGGTTCACAGGGCCGAACCCCAATGTGGTTAGCGGGTGCTGGCTTGTTTTCTTCACCGTAATCTTGGAGATGAGATGACATTCCTGTCTCCTTCTCCAAGCGAACTGCGGAATGCGACAGCAAGAGTCAGAGCAAGTCAGACCACTACGGCAGTGAGCAGTGACCTTGCTGCCTCTTCTCCTCTTGTACATTGCTCTGGGCCAGCAATCGCCAGGTCATTCACAACATGTCTCGACGTCTGCGACAAAATAGTCCTGTTAGCAACCACAACGCTCTCCTCCCGACCTCGACCCTCGCAAGATCCTGTCGGCCGGCGGCGCCTTGACCCTCTTATAACATTTCGACGGTGGCCCCAGTAGCAGTGGTATTCAGTTGAGATGCTGGGAAGATTGATCCAAGGGTATGCCAGAGGCAACCAGCTCGAAAGCGCGACGGACGAGACACATACGCGCACCCTTTTGTGGCCCGAAGCCCATCATGACGGACGGTCAAGTTCGGCTTCCCCGCCTACCACTCCGTTTGGCTCTCCCACAGTCCGCATCTCGCCCTTTGATGACCGTGCTGGGTTGGAGCTGAACGACACGAGGGACTTGAGACTCATCATAGCGCAGGATGCTTTCGGCACAAATGACCGTCCTCTGCTGCTATTCGACAGCCAACCTGTCGACCCCAGAGACTCAGCCACTCCTCAGAGAAAGGGCAGTTCGTCTCAACCTGCTGGTCAACCGGCTCGTGCAGGCCCTGGCACTCCCATGATGGGGCATTTCAGGCACAGGAGCTCGACAATCTCCGGAGGGCCGGCATCCTGGACGCGCCCCAACAAGGAGTCGGAGACCACGGATCATCTCAGCAACGTCGTCGACTGCATGTTTGGTGTGAGCAGTGCAGCAAAATCAGGGTCCAGCACCAAGTTGCACTTCCTTCCGGGTGACCAGAACGCTGGGAGTGACCTGAGTCCACGTGCGCCAACATCTAATGCTCCGGCCACGGCACCTTCTCGTACCCCTCTGTTGAGAGCAAAGACGGCTATAAGCCCCGAGAATGCCCATACTCCACTGCCCCCTGTAAAGGGGCCAGATCCTGAACCGCGGGACGCCATCTTAGTCACACGCATGTTTCCTGTTGCTCTCCCTGAGGCTCAGGATGATTTGAGGCAACACCGGAGGTCTTCTGCTGGACAAACTAGCTCACCTAGTCCGATGTCTGATAGGAAGGACGAGCAAGCCGACTCCCCGATTCAGCCAAAGAAACCAAAGCTGGTGGAGAAGAAGACTCCAGTATTTGCAATGGGCTTGCTTTTCTATCTGCCTCGCCCTGGAGATGTGCGGCCTAGTACGTCTTCAGCACGCCCTCCATCAAGAGCCTCCTTTACGGCGTCATCGACTCCTAATTCTCAAGGGTCAGGGTCTTTCTCTTCATGGACATTTCTGAACGCTATACCAGAGCATTTGTGGACCGATGAATCATCCACCTACCTGTCCGACAAAGGCATTGAAATCGTGGTCCGCAATTGGGATGTGATACTAAGAAGCCTCGCTGTGGTCGAGGCACTGGCGCATAACAAGATCAGCGAGCTCCTGCAGGAGGTGGACTTTGCCTTGATTAGCTCTGCTGCCAAAGCGCCAAAAGGTCCATATGAGCAACGTACAAACCAGCGCAACATCTATCTTCGGTCACCAAACAGATTGAGCCAATCTCCAGAACTGCAGCGCGCTGCCAAACACGCCCTGTGGCGGATCTCGTACGCCTTGCGCATTCCACGTGTGCTAACCGGCTTAGGCCTTGACAATGGTGGCCACTGGCTGGATGAAGCTCGTTATCTCGTCCGGCTTTGTGGGAGCAAGCAGCAGAATTTCTTCCTCTTCAATCTTCTGACGGCGTTTCTGGGCAGCCACACGGAATGGCTGGAGAGGATAGGGCCTGACTGGTATCGCAAACAGTTTCGAGCGCTGCATAAAGGAAAAGCCCCTCTCAGCAATCTTGCATCTCGGACTGTCATCATCTGCGATAACCGCTCGATGGCACGACGTATAATTTTCTTACTTGCTTCATTTCTCCCACGCAATGCGCTCGCCAAGCAAAAAAGCGACTATTTGTCGCCGCTGCTGACACCCGATATCAGCTCTTCTTCGCCAGCCAACAGAGGCCTCCATGAAGGTTCATTGCGTCGCCATGCTCACAACAAGTCCCGCGACGGCCCTGTCTCATTCGCCCGTCGCGATATTTCTGGGCTCTCCACCAGCGTCTCATCGTCTGAGAGTGTTAGCGCCATCTCTCGAGCAATTCGCAGTAACACTCGGTTGGCCGTCTCACGCAGCGAAGTCGAGCCCGGCTCCAGCAGACAGACCTCGGTGTTCGTGCCGACAGATGGGCCGGGTCAGGCTCACAAAACGAACGCTACCAGTTCCACAGCCACTCCCGGGTTGGGGACTCCAATCCCACACTTTACGAGCAAGACTGACAGCTACTTCCCTGAAGCCGCTATTGTTGACGGCGACTCAACTGTTGCGGAGGCCGATCTGGCTAGGATACTCCGACGAGATAGCACTAATCAGACCCGCTCCAGGCCGCCGAGCATCAACTGGGGATCACTGGTCAGCAATGTTTCTGGCTTTTGGACCAAAAGACAAGACTCGACGGCTTCGACAAATGAGATGGCGAGCACAGCAGCCACTGGTAGTTTGAGCGAACGCCGGAGGCTTGCCCCAAGATCAGTACCAATCCAGGGAAGATTGCCTAGCCAGTTAGAGGCCATGGTCGGCGAGGCCGCTCGTCTGCGACAGGACGAAACATCAGATCATAAAATCGGGCATACAGCCGGTCATCATCCGTTCGTCGATGCGAGTGACATACACCCTCCACAACTAACGGTCGACGACAAGGATGGTGTCATCGACGTGGACTTAAACCTTCCAGGGTTTATCGGTTGGAATGACGGGAAATCCCCTTCATCGTCGCTGCAGCACCATTCCCCCTCGTTTGCTAGCACAGACGAAGGTGGGTCGTCACACAGCTCCCACTCGTTCGGCGTCGATGCTCCAGGCTCCAATCCTACCAATGTTGCAGGCTATTTAAAGCGATACCACGAAGACTTCGTTCTGCAGGGTGTCAAAGCCTACCCAGAGCTCCAAAGCGAAGTAGAGCAGAGTATGACAAGGGAAGAGGCCCCTATGGGTGTGTTCTGTGTTTCACTACCGGAAGAACGAACCAAAGAACGATGGGCTCATGTTTGTACGACCCTACTGGCTGATTTCCGGACATTCACCATTCAACGCCTGACCTTGAAGCGGATGATGTATAAAGAAGCAGTAATCGACGAGCCTGCAACTAATGCGGTCGATGCAAGCTCAGAAGGGCCCTCTGGCCCGTCAAGACGCCAGACACGTGCCAAATTTACGGTTGTTGAGCGGTTTGAAAACGAGAAAGTGATGGACTTTGACACTACTCTTACAGACGCGATTGAACGTGTCCTGAACGAAACCGAGGTCGCGAAGCAAAAGTCGGTTGCAACGTCTAGAACACATTCACGGACGGCGTCTGCTGCGACGAACACTTCCGCCAAATCCATGCCACTGGCTATTTCTGGTTCCGGGAAGAACAAAACCTGGCACCCAGCGTCTACAATGGCGCAGTCAGGGTGCCGGCAGGCCGTGGTTGGCGCGTTGGAGGAAGTCGTGAAAAGTGTGAATGATGATCTGGCCAAACACCATCGCCGCCGTGGTGCCGACGGCCAGGTCACCATCGATGGGGATGCGGTGAATCAAGAAATGAAGCAGGACAATGTCCTGCGCGAAGGTGTGAAGAAGTGGCTCCTCAACGTCGAAACGAGAAGCGTGTGGTGAGGAGAAGGAAGGGGCACCTGGGGCATGCGAAAGATACCCGGGCTGTACATATGACGACTGATGAACCCCTTTCTGCTTGTGGCCACTGTGCCGACACGATGATACCCTTAAGAGCAGATATGTGTTAGTAGTACAAGTGCTTTTGATGAAGACGAATGAAGATGAATCTTGAGCCGTGCCGTGGCTGCGTTTTGGTCGCAGTTTCCTCTCGCTGCATTTGTGACTCGAGGACCGCGACTTCCACCGGGGTTTCCAACTGGCATGGGGTTGCGCAGGGGTGGCACCAGGCGCAACTGCCCTCACCGTCATCGAATGTCACGTGGTTGCGTGTTTGGCTTGGCGCGTGGCTCGACGACTCGATTCACCTTCGTCTCCGGCCAGCATCCCAGATGCCATCAACCACGGCCGACGATGACATCGCGAAGCACCCGTCCATGGAACGGAAAACAGTGCATCGGAGAACCAGTAGCGGCTCGACCTTGCGGGCGACGCTCAGCTCTCAGTCTGCACCACCACCACCTCCACCGTCCGTTCGCGCCTCTCTCTGGATCCACGATGACAACTTCTCGCCGGAGGAGGTCCTCCTCAACGAGTCCGTTTTGGAAGACTTGGCCATCCGTGAGGGCAGCCTGATCAAAATATTCCCGGCGCCGGAGACGTCGGATGTTCGTGACTTCCAGTCGCCAGACGGTGAGCAAGGCGATTCCGTGCGCAATGCCGGACCTCTGGTGGAGGCCGATGACATCTCCAGCTGGAAGGATCACTACCTCTGCATCGCCAAATTTGCGCCCGCCGAGTTCAAGGCGAGGCAGGCCAATTTGCAGGTCTCCATCAAGGGCCACATTGCGACGGCTTTTGGCTTCCGGCCACGGTCCCATGTCCGCATAGTCCCTGCTTCGTTCGACGAATGCACAGCATCTCATGTCGAATTCAGTTTTAGAGACACCTACCTTGCCAGGTCCGACATGTGGCGGTTGGTCGGGCAGGAACTGGCCGGTAGAACAGTATATGCAGGCCAGAAAATCACCTACATGGGAACGATTAAGCTTACGGTCAAAGCGATTCATGTGCATCATCACAGGGCCTCGACCGCATTCTTTGCTGGCACAACAATCCCTATCTTCCGCAGCGAGGCTGCACGCTATGTGCTCTTCATCCAGATGTCAAGTGAAATGTGGGACTTTGATTCCGAGGGGAACGGGGAGATCATGTTCAACAGAGTGATCAACGGCTTCCTCCCGGACCTCTTCAAACGGTGGACAGATCTAGAAGTTCGGCATCTCGTCAGCATTGTGCTCTTCGGGCGGCTGGAATACGACAAGGTCGACCTTGCGAGGAACAAGGATAGGAGACTAGAGGTGGCACCGACATCAGGCGCGCCCAACATGACGGCGCGCCAGTACCAGGACTTCTACCGCGTCGTTGTCACAGACATGGCTAGCGCGCAATGGACCACAATCCTCGATGAGCTGAAGAAAGACTTTCGCGTCTTTCTGAGAGACGTGTCCCTGCACACGTCTAACCACGATGAGATAGTCAAGGACGATACCAAACCTCGGCCGGTACGCATTGCTGGAAGACCGAGTACGGCCCTGAAAGGGAATATTCTCGAAGCCATCAACATTGCCAGTACTCAATTCGCACACGACTTTGAGGACCGAGATCTGATCCGGACCGGGGTCTCCATTGTGGTGGTCACCGCCGGCACTGGATTGTTCGAGGTCAACCGAGATCTGCTCAATTTGACGTCGCAGAACTTGACGAACAATGGTGTTGGCATTGACATTGTCTGCCTGTCGAAAATGCCCCTGCACTCCGTGCCTTTGTTCAAGTACCGGTCAGTTGGGGCCGAAGAACCGCTTTTGTCTTCGGTGACTGAAGATGCCAGCGCCGAAGAACGCCACTACTCATCTAGTACCAGCTTCTTTGACTCTGTTCAGCCCAGGAAGCTGTCACCGGCGGTCTCATCCACCGCCACGAACAGCACCCGATTTTTCGCGAGCTTCATGTCAGGATGGAGTAATACTGGACCTCAGGGGTGGAGCTACGGCATTCCTCAGTGGATTGATCTGTCGTACTGGTCGGCCGACGCCGAGCCCTTGGAGGTCAGAACATTAGCAGATGCAAGCACGGCGACGGATGGTCCGTCTAAACACAAGAAGGGTCCCTTTGTCCCTCGAGTCAGGATGTATGAGATACAGATGATGGGTCTCATGGAATTGGGTATGGCAGACATGAGCATACCGTACATGACCGAGACCCAGGGTGCGGCTGTACGCCGACCCAAGCGCAGGATGTCGAAACACCATCGTACGAGCGGGAGTCGGAGTCTATCGCATTCTCCCACTCTATCACGCAAGAGTCGTCTCAGTGCCGAGCCGAGGCGACCTGCCCCGGGACTGCTTTCTTCACATGCCAAAGCATTTGGAAGTGTATTCGACCGGATGGACGAATATGATCAGGCATTATTTCAGACACAGGTCAGCTCAGAAGCCGCTTCAAAAGCACCGAAGGCCCAAAACAGTCCCTCGACGGTGATGGGCACCGCGCCATCCAACTTTTCAGAAAAGTCCCAGCAAGATATCAAAGCACCCAAGTCTGGATCAGGACTGACCAAGGTACTTACGAATAAGTCTTTGAACTCGCCCTTTCGACCGCAGCTGACCTCTCTTGTCTCTGCCGACGCTTCGAGTCCTAACACGACGATCAAGAAGACGCCCGAGATTGCGAAGGTCAATCGCACTCTGAACTATGCTTTACGGGGCCTGGCTCCGCCCATCCGTGCTGTTGCTAGTACCGAAGTCAACATAACCAATGCGCAGGCCCAACTGCCTTTTGGTAACTTGGGGCATTCACGACCCACTGTGGCTACAACCGCTGCAAGCATCCGCTCGGTCTCCACTAACAGTGTGGTCATGGAGAAGAACCATACAAGCCCTGCCGCTTCCGAGAGATCTCCTCATCCCCAAGGCCGTCTCGATGGTGCTCCTTCGAAACCGATCTCTATCAACACCCCGCTGCGCAAAGTGCGCGACGATGGACTCGGCGAGTCTCAGGGGTCGAATTCTACAGCACGGCGCATTAAGAATCACATCTCGGTCGCCAAAGCCGACACCGGGTCCAAGCACGAACCCGACAGTGAGTCATCGATCTCTACGGAAAGCGACGATTCGTATGGTTCGGACGGTGTGGAAACAGCCGATAGCCAGCTCGGGATGTCGGTGGCCAGCTCTGTGCCCAAGAGTACGCTCCCCTTCGTCCGCAACGTCAATGCGTCCAATCCGTTGAAAAGGCATCCCGAAAGGGAGACGCTTTATGGCAGGTGGCAGCATTTATACCCCCGGAAGCCACGTGCCGCCACCGTTAAATGGAGGTCTCTGTGCACTCCTGCCTCAGTTCCGTTGACGACAGAAGACTTCCCCACGAAGGACGAGCTTGAAATGGACTTTGACTCTACGACCTACGAGGTGACTCTGACCCACTCAAACGAGCTGCTCGAGGAACCTGAGTCCCGTGACATCCTACTCCGTGAAATGCTGGCTCTGAGATTCGCACACGGCTATCAACTGGTAGTTGGTCCTGCATTGCTCGAGACGTTGGGCCCTGGTACATGCGACAGCTCTTCTTTCTTCACGCCTAACCTGGTGAGGCCTGACGGGTCCTTCATCGTCATGTCCATGGGCAACACGATACAGAAAATATCCCTGGAGCGAGATGATCACCTCCAGGTGACCAGGTATCTCCGTAGACCACCGGCCGTCAAACCTTCGGCTCCCGAACAAATCAGCTACTATCCCAACATCCGGACCATTCTCTCGGGAGCATATAAGCTTCGAGATATGCACTTCAATGGCTTCTCCGAGCAGTATCCGTGGGAGGCGGCTGACAAGTATCTCGAGAACCTGCAGAGACAGCCGGATGTGGATGTGCAAGCTCTTCGCTTCTGGCGTGCTCGATTCGTGCTCATCCCCGTGGCGCCACCAGCAAGCTCCTGGAGACCCGCATCGTCCGAACCTGAAGAAAGCGAAGAAGAAATTCATCTGCGTGGCATTCGGGTATTGACCCAAATGTGGCAGAGAGCTCGATACGTACCCCTCGACGAGCGAAGACCGGCTCACAATCGCCTCAACACCATGAAAAGGAAGGATCGGAACCCTTTGAGAATCAACCTGGAGACCCTCAACCCATCCGAGTTGGTGGCGACCGAGCTCGACAAGCTTGTGGCCGCCGAGGAAGCCGGGGAAGGCCAGAATACCCAGCTTCTACCCGAAGCGGAACAATTTGAACGAGATTCATTTTCCCTGCCCAAACTGGCTCAAGCGCTCCAAGGCGAGAATGGCATCGAGATCAAGACGCGAAGGTGGCACTGGCGACTCCACTATAGCTGCTTCATGGGCGAAGATCTCACCAACTGGCTTGTGCACAACTTCAGGGATATTGACACCAGAGAAGAAGCAGTCGAGCTCGGCAATGATCTTATGAAGGAGAACCTCTTCGAGCACGTCAACAGCAAGCACATCTTCAAGGACGGAAACTACTTCTACTCCATTAAACCGGAGTTTCGGACCCAGCGGTCGGACGCGAGACAATCCTGGTTTCCTGCAAGCCGCCGCTCAGAGCGATCGGTCCCGCCCACCCCAGCGACGGAGCACCCTACCCGTGAGGTGCTGAGCGGCAGATCTCGTTCAGGCTCAAATCTTGCGATCCATGGACAAGTTGCGTCGGAGCTTGCAAAGACCCTGGCGGACAAGAAGATGCGGACAGTCACCTTGAGCAAGATGATCCGCATCGATGTGGACACGCGCAAACGGTCCAACAGACCGGAGATCATCAACCTGCACTACGACAGAATCCACAACCCCGAGAACTGTTATCACCTCGAGCTCTCTTGGCTGAATACAACTTCCAAGTTGGTCGACGACGCCATTGTTGGCTGGACGACCCAGGCCGAGAAGTACGGGCTCAAGCTGGTTGAAGTGCCTATCGCGGAAGCTTTCAAGGTTCCCGAGCATGAACCCTTCCGCGCCGCTTATCGAGTCAAGCTTGCTCTCGATCCACCTCGCCGCAGCGCAGCCACCTCGGTGTACTTCACCGCGGTGGCATTTGGACCTCAGGCGCCTCTCAAGGAGGACGTTCATTTCTACCAGAAAGCCCTGCTGAAGCGCTTCAACTTCGTGCTCGATCTCGAAGCACCATCTGAGTTTCCCGAAAACGTCGAGATCAAGTACTCCTGGGGTGATCTCGACTATCGATACACACAGTTCGTGCATCGCTCGGGCGTGTGCCTCGCGCAAATCACCGACGAAGGGGACCTCCTCCTCCTTGCGAACAGGCTGTACAACTCACGCCAGGCGTCCGCGAAGGAGACGTCCAAGTTCGACACCAGCAAGAAGGACAACCTGACGCCCAACACGTCCAGCTCCATGCTCATGCGCCCGCAGACACTCACCTCGACACATTCCGCACCACTGCCGAGCATGCAAGCCTCGGGCATCATTGGCCTGAATGTGCAATCTCCACATACGGGGCCCTACGCTTCACCACTCATCCGGCCCCTCAAGTCGACCCCCATTCCGCCAACCATCCCCGATGTGCGCACCTCGTCGTCACTCGACAACGGCAACCACATCTCCAGCAATCCCGCCTTCATCGGGCCGACCATTAACCAACAACCCATCCCAAGCACCAACCTCGCCATCCCGCAAACCCCCAAAGTCACAGCCGATGTCCTCGGCACGCGCCGCGCCCTCATCGCCTCCGGCCTCACCCACTACATCACCCCGGAGCAAATCAAAGACGACATCGAGTCCTTCTGCCAGGATGCCACCCAACTCGACGACTTTTACAAGGAAGTTACAGCCATTTTGCTGCCCTTGCAACAGGCCGGCATGCGCGACCGCGAATCGTCGCCTCAAATGGGCGCAACGACCAACGGGAAGGAGTTGAGGGTTCGTACAGGCAAGACGAGCTCCAGTTTACTCCGGCCGGTTAGCGAGACGGAGCTGGATAGCGGGAACGGCATGGGCATGAATATTGAGATCCCGGAGTTCAAATTGCCCGATCCCAAGTACGTTAATGTGAGGAGACAGGCGGGGGGGAGTGTGTCCGGACAGAGTTAACAAGACGGCACTACATGATATGATGAGGCATGACGAGGACAGGGTTGATAAGACGGCAATGCATGACATGACGGGAAATGACGAGTCCATGGTCGGAAAGGATGAGGTTTATGTACGATGAGACCGACCGCCGCTGGACGCTCACTTTCGCCTTCACCTAGCCGCCTGACCTTTCATTCACCCACGGCCCGCCTCTTCCCTGGTCGATGGTGCCTTCTGACTGCTCCCGCGCCCAGGCCGGGATGTCACGTTTGTGTGTGGGCGAGTGATGAACGGAGGAGGAGAAGAAGACGAATCGACATGTACACCTAATCCCTATTTCGCTATACCCGAGTTTACAATTTTCTAGACTCTACTACAGTACTGTCCTTTTCTTGAAACTATTGGATAACTTTTATAGTTTCCGCCCAAGCATGAGAGTGTGAGAGTGTGAGAGTGTGACAGTGTGACAGTGTGACAGTGAGAGCGTGTGAGCGTGAGAGCGTGAGAGCGAGAGTGTCGGCGCGAGAGCGTCAGAGCGTGTAGAAACCAACCCGTCAAGCCAACGAACACAAACTAAACTCCAGCTATACCGCGTAATAGTTCTTTCACCTACATCTTGGTTCTAGTCCCCCCCCAATTCCAACATATCCTACGAATACATCGCCGACAAAGGGGCAGTTGCGGTTGATAGGTAGTCATCTGAGATCTCAGGGCACGTCGGGAAGAATATAGAAAGGGTAATAACTACTACTCCGTACTGTAGATAGTGTCGCGCGTCGTATCTAGCTAGGTCTGCGGACTATTACACGTGTCACTTCGGTCCAGAGATGGGGTCACCGAGGGGTCTCGGTGAGGAGTTCAGCTTCATCAATATCAATATCAATATCATTATCTTATGTATGTATGTATTCACGGTCACGTTCAGGTTCATCATCTATTATATTCGCGTCAAGTAGTGGATATAGTCATGATTCTTTAATACACGGTTCAAATATTATCTGGTGACTCCCTATTTGGCCTTGCAATCATCGTGTAGGGCTCCCGGCCCGGCTTTTACTCTTACTCCGCCCGTTCGCACTCGTCCCGGGGGCTAAACTCTCGCGACTCTCGGTGCGGACGACTAATCCCGCGCGATCAATGGCCGCTGGCTTCAATCTACCAGGACTGCCGCCTCCATTGGGGCTCCGTTTACTTCGCGGCGAAGAGCGGCCATGCGAGGACGTCGGGCGTGACGCAGCGCCGGAGTGACCAAATGCTTTGTCTGCGTCGATGCCCTCGTCGTCAGAGAGGTCATTTAACTCAAAGTCGGTGGGGTCGTAGAGACGTTGGTCTTCCAGGTCGTGCGAGTGGTGGAGAGGGCCTTTGCGGCCGTTGATTAGGCGATTGAGAAATGTGAGCGGGTTGCGCAGTTTCGGCGTCGAGGGGGAAAAGGCGTGAGAAGTTGGTGTCGACGAAGGAGCCGAGGGCGAATAGGACGGGTATATGGAGCGGTAGACTCGCGACCGTCGGTCTCGACCGCAGAGGTAGAATGTCGCGATGATGAGGATGAGGAGGAAAAAGATAAAGCCTGGGAGGCGGTGCGGCGCGTCGGATTTGAAGAGTGTGTCGTGTATGGTGTCAGTTATGCTTTGGACGCCTCCGCTTGGGTTTGTATCGGAGGGAGGTGACGAGCCCGAGTCCGGGATAGATTGAAGCCTTCCTCCGCTGGGGTATTGGAAGTCATCTGGAACACCTGGCACATTGCTCCCAAATCCGACAGGCAAGATGTCCTCGGAAGCGGGTGGGATCCCGGCCGAGGCGTAAAGAAGCATCTTCCCCATGGTCCAACTCACTTCGGTCGATTTGATCTCATTCACCGCCTGGAACGGATCGACAAACCCCTTGTCTTTCCCACTCTGTAACAGTTCCTTTGTGCCGTTATGGCCCGAGACATCCGTATCCTCCAGTCCCACTCTGGGAATGCCGATCCCGTCATGAAGCATATTGATGAGCCAGCTTGCCTTGAAACAGACTTCCAGTGCGATCTTGTCGTCAACGTCGCTGCCATAAACATGGTGCTTCACACTGTGTTGGATATTCGACCAATCCTGCTCACAGAATTCCTTTACCCTCTGCTGATATGTGTTGAAATCATATGCTTTATCCTTGTGCGCCATCTCAAAGATCTCGTGAGTAGTATGCCAGTACTCACTAATCCCGATGAAGTGATTCACATCGAAATCTATCGCTGGGACATGTACGCCATGGATTAAACAAGGTTCATCCGGACAGGGGACGTCTTTCTCCAGAAGAGGGAATGTGCGCCTGAGGCATTCATCGAAGTTTCCCACGCCCCGGAGGTGGTGATTCGATGAAGACGGGCCATCGTCCGATATGATTGTGCCGTCGAAATTCAATCGCAGGCCTGTGGGGAGACACGGGTCGGGAACTTCGAGGACGCCATCAACGGCGTAGGATTCCTCGAGGTCTTCTACGTAGCGGCGGCGGGCTTCGTTGGCGCCGAAGCCCAGCCATGTCGTCACAAAGACTCTGTACTCTTGTGGCAGGCCATCGATTGTCCTCAACCTTAACAGTGTAAGATCATTCGCGTGCTTTTCTGCCTCGGTTGCATTGGGCGCAAAGGCGATCTGAGCGGACGCGCCGCCCATGTCCAAAAAGCCATATGTGTGGTGTCCCTTTCCATGTTGATGGTCTTCGGGCGAGTCGAATCCTCCAAGCAGATAATTTGCAGCGACCCACCCGTATAGTCCTTCCGTCTCTCCTGTTATTACTTGGATATGGATGTCACAGTCGGGCAGTGAGAAGTTCGTCTTGGATCTAATGTAGGAGCATATGTTTCGTAGAAGAGACTTTTGTTGATGGTCGGGGAGGAGGCGCATGCCCGCTGTCGCGAGGAGGAATATAGGAGTCTCAGGGACGGCGTGTTTAGGGATATACTTAAGAGCGTGTTCGAGGAGTGGTTGTAAGTGATCCGGGCCGACAAGGTCGGGTGTTTCTCCATAGGTCGACACTCCTGGGTGGACTTTCTTCGTCCATTTGTCCTTTGTTTTTAATTCTGGGAGGGTAGGTAGGGACGAGGCTTTGGCAGCCGCGGGCGAGTTTCCAACCCATCGATATACGTATACTCGGGTCCCGGATGAGCCAGCATCCAGAACAACTCCGTATCGTTCATCTTTTCCGTGCCCCATTGCGAAGGTCTTTCATCACATGCTTCGGGGATCAAACCCAGCTTGAGACCAGCCAGCTTGCGAGAAGATTAAGGGGAGAAAAGTAGCCGCAATCTAGTCGAATGGGAGATAACGAGGGACGAGAGGTGGTAGATTAGGTGGTTCAGCGTGGTTGGGGGAAAGCGAACGACAAGAAATCATTGAGTCTCGGATTGCGTTGAATTGTCTGGCGTCCCTGTTTGCGGAGAAATCGACGGTTACGTAGCCTCGCGTGGTCTTACCATTTTAGGCCTAGTCGAATTCGTCAGCCTCGTCCACGTAGCCTTGCTAGTGTCTCACCAGGGCCACCAGGCTGACGAAATGAAAAGCTTCGGTAAATAACTTAGACGTCCGGAACCCCAATGGCTTTTGCGCTGGATCATAAAAAAAGGGCGGTCGATTAGATCTGGACGCGTATTTTCAGGAGACTGGCTTGTCAGAGCTCAACGGATTCTTCCGTTTACTGTAATCAGAACCCTGGCTTTTGATGGAGATGGTTTTCTTTGGCTACGCCTTGGCTTCGAGTCACCAGATGCCTAAATCTGCGTAGGTAAGGGGGCTTCTTTGTCTTGAGGACATCAAAGCCCTCGAGTCAGGCGCGAACAGATACGGCCTGGGCATGGGGGTTGTTTTGTGCCTTTTACACGCAAGATTTCAGAGTACATACATGGGATGTTGGCATCCGCTTAGACGAGTTCAACGACCTCCTCGTGGCAGCCAACAAAGAAGTTCAGGTCCCTGATATTTGCCTGTCCAATTCTCACATATCGATCTTGACCGCCGCCGTCGGGGTCTGGGATAATAAGCGTAGCCGTGGAGCTGATGCTCTCACGACCCGGGTCGGCAACGATCGTGTCGCTATCCCATGCATCTCTCCTGTTGTTTCCAGTCATCAACAACGCACTGAACGCGTGTGTGATGTGGTCGCCGGCAACATCAAACCACACCGACGCCACGCCGCTGTGTCTGGCCTTCGATAAACCTCCCTTCGCGTTGGCCAGAGCATGGCCTTCCGGGACTGCGAACCACAAGTCGTGCCAGGGCGCGTCGTCCTCGGCGGTGTCATGCGCGGTCGCATATACATTATGTCTGATCCGCCCTGCGAGCCGCAACGAGGCTCCCGGTTCGACTCGGCCGAAGGGGCTTGCAGGGTTTGCGAGCTTCGCTGAAACGGACACCACCCGCGCCACTCGCCGGTCAGAAGAACCGACCGAATTGGGAGAGGTCTTCCCAATGACAGAGGCCCAAGACCAAGTCGGGGCCACGTATGTGGGGGGCCGTTGTCGAAAAGACGGGAACTTCCACATCCCGGTCCAGAGCAGGTCGTCGAACAAGCGTGACTTCCACATTCCCGCAATATATGTGTCGTCGGTCAAAAAGGCGACGCGTTGCGCGATTGCCGATATGGCCGGGAATTTGTCCGTGACGACGCTGAGATTCCGCTCGCTGTAATCTGCGAGGATGCCGATCCATTCGAGCATGATATCGTTCTTCGTCTTCGCTGCATTCTCTTCACTGCTCGCCGGTGGAAACATGACTGAAAGGGTGAGCAGGCCGCCCGTTTCGGTCTTGTCGGGCTCGAACTCGGATGCGCAACGCTCCGCGCATTCCCAAAAGATGCCATGCTGTGTGAAATGGATCAGTCTGGTAGACAAAAGTCTCTCTTGAAGGACCCATGCTCGTTGCTGCAGAGCACTTTCGCCCACAGAGGCCACCCATTCTGGTGGCTCGGCTTTCACGTACAGAGACGGACTGTCTGTGTCCAAGAAGAGAGGGCAGGATCTCGGGCTGAGATCGAAGGGTGTTCTGTCTGGAAACAGGCCAACATCGGCATTCGCGGCCCCCTGTGCTGCTATGGTGAAGATGGCATTGGCATAGATATAACCCATAATTCCACTCTGAGTCTCCCAGTCTTGAAGTCCGAGCAGATCTCCCGGCCTGGGCTGTATGATGCACAGCGCATCCACCCACAGGTACCGGACGTTCATCTCACGGCAGAAGGCAATTGCATCTGTAAATGTCTTCGGGAGGTCTTCTAGCGGGATTGAATCCATTCTCTGCCGGATATTCAGAGATGTTGTGGTCGCGGCATGTGGTCGGTCACCCCACGAATACGAGAGCGCAGCATAAGGGCCATGAGCCTCGCCGAAGCGTACCAACCTAACATCATCGTTGAGCTCCCCGAGTTGGACGTCCAACAGTCGGGCAGGCCGGGCAGGGTTGGTTGCTTGCTGGGCACTGTGGGCATGACACGTCTTGTGCTCGTTGTTGCAATCCTGCATCCATGCGTGAATCCTTTCCGTGTACGACGGTAGCTTTCTTGAGCTGAGAACTGCAAAAGACAAAGCATCTGAGCCCTGACCACCAGAGAGGCCGCGACATCACTCACCAGGTAGGTCGACCTCTGCAGGATCTTGAAGAATAGAATAGGCCAACCGTTTCTCGCCGGCCGTGCTGCGATACAGGACATCTAAGCTCTGAATGACATGTCGACTGAAATTCCTCCCCATATCGTACCAGCGCACAGCCAAAGGCTCGGATGAGCTGGCAAGCTCAGCGTACCGCACCAGACGCTCATCTCGTCCCCATCGGAACTTCTGAATGTTCCAAAACAGGACAGTGCACAGCTCACATCCTGATCTCGCGGAGGCCTCGAATGCAGCAAAATCGTCGTGGAAGGGCACCGGTTCGCCATTGCATTTGAGTTTATCCCTAGCCAGCGTGATGCATTTTTGACATCGCATCGCGGATGGTGTCACGCGCTGTGTGCATACTGTGTAGAGAGTGTCTTCAGCAATGTCCATGCAAGGCTAGGCTAGGCAAGACTTACGCATTCCACGGGTAGAAGCATGGACCATACGATCTCAGCCGCATTCCTCGTCCTTGTGGTACCGTGCCGTCTGGTTCTCGGGATACCAATACCTTACAGAAACCATACAAACGTGACAGGCAAACAGGCGGTGAGGATGCCTTTTGCGAAAGAGGCAAACGATCGAGGTGGGCAAAGCGGGTAGTCTGGCCCCCGGAGCTTAGCGGTACCTGCAGCTGCTCCAGAGGCCAGTCAACCGCTTGTTTCGACCTCCATCATGCATGGGGCCCCCTATTCCTTGCAGTGTGCCAGCCTTGCCTTCTCACGCCCAAGCCATGACCAAGTTCGTGTGACCTGGCGACGGACTCGTTTGACAGAAGCCGTGTGAGGTGGCAGGGCGCATGACCTTCCCCCCTCTTCGGATCTTTGCCTTTCGTGCATGCGAAACTGTCTGGGTTGGGATGCCTGGCTCGCCACGGCTGTGACAAAGGTTCCAGAGAAGGCTCAGAACGAGACATCAAATCAAGCACTGGTTGCCGCTGGGTTGCAGGCAGCAGAGCAGTACTGCAGCCTGCCGAGCGATTCATGGGGATCAAGAAGACGGATTGGAGGCTGGGCAGTGACGGCCAGATCAGTAGCTCAGGGGACGTTTGTTTCACGTTTCCCAAGCGGCAAGCCCGCAGTTTGCCATTTCGCAAGGGGGCGCTTCCCCGCCGTTGCCTCACCGTTGGGGGTGAACGCGTTTGTGCGGCACTCGTTTTGAGGTACGTACGCTTTCACGATGAAACTAGTGGTCAACACCTTTCCGTTGACATTTCGCCTCCCTGAAGGCTGCAATACGAGCGTGCCAGTGGCTAGGCTGAGCCAGCTTTGGCCTTAGGCGAAGAGACAGAATTGACAGCCACTTGACAGGCGGCCATTGTGCCTCCTGGCACGACTTTTGGCGAGGGCGCGAAGTGGACCAATAAAGTGAGCGGCTGAGCGGTGCTCCGTATCGCCTGTCTCGGATCCCTTGCGGCTCGGTTCTCTACTTCGAGTACGAGGTACACGGCTTGGTAGGAGGCCGAAGCTGGACTACACACCATCAGAAAGAAGTAGAGATAGCATTTCCTCGCAATCGTATTAGCATGGGTCCGGTGACCTAGAACCGGTGAAAGAAAGGAATCAGATAGCATAGCGCTTGGGAAACAGTGAGATCGCTCTGTTCAAATTCTCCAACGAGTTTAGGACGAGCTCAGAAGGGTGAGATCCTTGCGATATGCGCAAGGTTGGAATTCATCAGTAACGCCTAACGGTGCACATGTCGCATGGTAAGGGAAATCTTGCTGTATCCATCTTACCTGCTCAGACAACCCAACCCTTCCTTCCGCCGTTTCTACCCCCGTGGCGCCGTCTCAAAAGTTAAGGAATATGTCCTTCCATGGCAAATGACTTGAGCTAGGTCATACGATGGTCAGGCTTGCCACCAGCAGTCTTAGACGCCGCCATATGGTGTGGCCAACCCTGAAATGCCGCGGCTGCCGGATAGTAGATGGTAAAAGCTCATTGCCTTGTTGTCTGACTACTCCACGGCCTTGCCATTGAGGTTCGGAATGTGTACCGCAAGAGCGCCCGCGGCACCACCGTTGCAGGCATAGAGGAGAGCTCCATCGAAGGGCCTAAGGTCAGCCATCCGCATGTTCACCATCCGCACGGTTTTCTCCCCTGTGGATTTCCGATTGTGAGATGCCTGGGTATATGGCCATTTTCCCGGCAGCATTCCATGATGTCCCTAAAGTTATCACGTCCTTCGAACCTTTCGTGTGAAGCAAATTTTAGATGGTACGTCCCAAAACCTTCCTGCTTCGATTGTGGCCCGGTCCCAAACGAGGGTACAAGCGATTCTGTGTCGCTGGACACAGGGTAAGATTTTCGACGGGAGGTAAGGCGTCAAGGTCACACAAGGATCACCCTGCGACTAAGACTCGTCACGGAGAGCGTAGGTGAGTTCGAGCTGCAAAAGTTTCCCGACAAAGGAGCCCAATCTGATACTGTCGCGGATTGCACTTTCGCACCCTCAACGCCGCCGGGAAGGCTTTGTGCCGAGGTGAGGCACCTCGCAATAGCCTGGACATATGATCTTGCACACGATTGTTGGCAGCTTCAAATTCTATCAAGTGAATGACTGATGGCGGAGGGCTGCACAGGTGTATTGGGAGAGCATGGCTTGATGGCAACTCTGCGTGTCAGTCTCGCTTTGTCCTTGTACAACTCAGATTAAGTTTAAGTTAAGGCTGCAACTAGTGTTCCCGTCCGCATCACCAGCGCGCAAAGCAGCATTTTGAGCTTCTATGCGGCGTGACACTGGTAAACTCCCCTGCGGATGTCACACCGCACCATCTGCGATGCAAACAGAAAACCAAAGCATGCAAGACTCACAAGATCATGTTGAGGACTCGTGTAGATACAGGCCTCATACAAAGAGGTTGATCGGGACCTCATCCTGCCAGTAGATAAGCCACGATAAGGCTGCCCGCATCGACTGAAACGGATGCAACCAAGTTTGAAAAAGAACCAACCCACAAAGGATGCTCACCTCGGCAGGCGACATATCCGAAGGCGACTGACAGTTCTACATATGATTTTCTCGGTGCTGCCACCGTATCTGTTTCGCCGCGTCCCCGAGCACTTGACCTCCCACCTAGATTATCGTCGGGCTATGGGAGTGAATGACTGCGTGTCGCCAACATCCTGCCCGGCAATACGAAATAACCGGAAAACTGTCCCCCATCAGCACTTGGGCAATCGGTCGATTGAGTCGATGTGACAGACTTTAGTCTAACCATAGCGCGTGAAGCTGACCAGATATCAAGTGACCAGCGATATCACATACTCACAGCAAGTAGCGTTCATTTCACACTGCAGTGACTGGCCGCAAGGGTCCTGATATCATGGGGCGAGAATTTGCAACAGAACCAACGCTCAAGAAGGAAAGCAAGGGCCGAAACCAGAACATTCACGTGCGCACAGTAAGAGAGAAGGGAAGTCGGGACACCCACATCGACGTGGAGCCATGACCAGCGGTTCATGCATGTTGCTCAAAGCGTTCAGGCGTGGGTTGCGCAAGGGAGTTCAGCTGCTTCTCGCCCCGAATATACTCCGCACCGTCATTCGCTCTTTTGCCGAGTACTACTCGGACGTTGCTTGCAGTTCGCCAAGGGCGGTTGTGACGTGAAAAACACATTGGCCCCGGAGAGCCGCTCGCAAGCCCCTCACCTGAACAGATGTCGGCAGTCTCCAAGGACGTGATATACCACGGCGATGTCACGCGGATAGACACGGGGGAACCGACAGCCGCCGCAGCGCACATCCTTCCCACCGTCGCACCAATGACCTGAAGCCCTAAGCGAGGAGCCAGATCAGATTTCGCATCCAGCTCCAAAAGAGAACGGACGTCTTCCGTTTTTCACCACAGTCAAAGTCACCCGTAGCGACTGACGGAGACGGACAGGCCGGACGTAGCCAGCGAATCACTGAATCACTGAATCACAACCCCCTTCCCGTCTTGCAGCCGCTGACGATCGCCTGCATGCACATGTCAGAAACCACTCATCCCACCAGTCCCGAACAGGGCTACTCGGGGTAACAATTGGGGGGGAGGCCCTGGGCTTGGAAAACCTTCCGCACACCTTCCATTTCTTCTGCTGCGTTCGGGCTGACCAATAGCGCCATGTGGTCTGGAGGCTCACTAAGCGCCCCGAGGCCTCTTTTCACCCGCACCTCCATTACACAATGTACAGGTTGCGAGCCCGGTGAACGGGGTGTGGTACAAACATAGCAATACCCCTACCATACGTTAGTTGATACTGGATGCCTGATCGCTGAGGCATTATTCGCGTACGCGCGCTATCCCAACACCTTACTCTATGAGGTACACATTACTCCCGTATACCGTAGTACGCAGGTTTTGATTTCACAAACCCACCATGACCAAAATACCGCGCCGACATGGGATGAGATGAGATGCCATGACGTATGTTCATAGAACCAACTGTAGCTACCTTGCGTGCTTGCGTACCTTTCGTACCTACCAGAATACTACCACCTACCGCAGAACAGAGAGAGCAGAGCAGAGCACAGCACAGGGCACGAGTTCAGATTACGGCACGATTACTTAACCTCGCCCCAAGTACCTACCTAACATACGAGTACTTCTACGGACTTCACCTCGCAGTCAGTGATGTACAGCACTAACTTAGCTACCGGTGCCCCCTAAGACGGACACTTGGAGGGAATTCTCGTAATCAAGTAGTACTTGTTACTCCGTAGGTAGTCGTGACGAGATGTGGCATGTGCTGTGTATGTGAGTCGCTTCGTTGCGGTGGGTTGTTCTGTGGATAATGCGGGGGTTTTGAGCCGGTTCACACATCGCCCACCCACATCCGTCCGCGTGGCTGGGCCACTGCGAGATGATGTGTAGGAGTACCAGTATAGGAACACTTTGTGTGGAAGTAGATCTACGGGGTACGATGCCGCAACACTTGGGGCCAGAATGACCGCACAGTGAAAACGATGTTGAATGTAAAGTAAAACTCATCGCACACACACGACAGAATGGATGGTGGTGCGCAGCAAAATTCAATTTGTGATATTACAAACTCCTCCATGATTACACAAGTATCTGGTAGTCCAAGATGTTCCTTGAAGTACTCCTCCAATGTTGTAGCAAAATGGTACAAATCCAACGCCGCCCATCAAAACTCCTGCAAGCCGCCGTATCCTTGCGGATTCCCTCGTCTTGTAAAAGCCAAAGTCCACAAGCCCGCCCAATGGTATACCCAAGACCCAACCCAGAAAATGATGTAGAAAGTAACTTGAGGGGGTATCTCTGTGCTCAATAAAGCAAGAACTGAATGACGACGACAAAACGCCGGCTGATTGAAGCCCGATAACAAAACCCCGCAGACTGGCCGTATCCGTAACACATGTTGGTACAAGATTCAGAGTCATTCTGTGGTCATGTGTTCCGTCCATCATCGCTTCATGATAGAACTTTTGGTACCCTTGTTCCCATGCTTAAGGTGAAAACTCCGAAGAGCGTAACGATTGTACTTTTGCCGCTCGATATGAGTGATTTCAAGCGACTGTGACTCATACCGTGATCCCTCCATGCAGCGCTGAATGAATGTTGTACAGTTGCCTAACCATTGGCGCCAACGACCTCGCGCAAATGCGAATAGATGGTTGGGCGTCATGGCAGGGAGTCGTGTTCATGTAGAATGAGTGAGTTGATTGGTTGTTGTCTAGTAGTGTGTGGCGGAGTCGATGTAGGAAATTTGCCACTGTACGTGTTCGCTGTTTCCTGCTTGCCTATCCATGAGAGCAATTCGCAACGCCGGACAAGCCTAGGCAAGAGAAGGTCTGCGCAATGTCTCCTCGCAGTTCACGTCGAAGCGCATGTTCCAGAGGCGAATCTGGTTCATGATCTTCTCGGTCTGTTCGAGGTGGCGATCGCGGCCGAAAATCGAGTCGACAAACTCGGTGCCTGCATTCTTGCCCATGGTCTTGGTGCCGTCGCGCTTTGCAGCCTTAAGCATGTAGTGCTCGCATTCCTTGAGGAGGACCTTGAACTTCTCCCAGAGACGTTTGCCACTGACGATGAAGTCCTCGACTGTTTCCTGTTTCTCGAGGTTGCGGATGCGGCCAACACATTCCTCAGCTCGCTTCATCTTACCCGCCAACTTGATCAGGAGAAGCCAAAGTTCGCCGGCAATGTCGGCGATGGGAGTCGAGGCACCATGGTGGAACACGGTCCAGTCGTAGATCCACTTGCCAAGTGAGTTGGCGTCGAAGACGCTGCCCAGCAAGATGATCGGCAACTCCGTCGGATCCCAATGTTTGATGGAGTAGCCTGCCGGGATGCCTGCACGGATTGCGTCCTGCTCGGTTGCCTGTGTCGCAGATCGCGACTTGGGCTTTGGCGATGGTTTGCTGGTGGTGGATGCTCGTCGAGCCCTCGAGCGCTTCGGCTGCTCTTCAACTATCTGCTCCTGCCCATAGTAAAAGTAGGTGTCAGTGCTTGGTTTCCTCGCATGCTTTGTCTTTGTCTTTGGTTCTCGGTAGACATAGGTTGGCTGCGCTCCTGCATATTCAGCATCTTCGTCGTAGATGTAGACGGGCTGGTTCTGCTTGCGCGATGATGAACGGGTATGATATCTTGAGCTTGGAAAGGTGCTATAGCTCTCTTGCTTGCGGGTCTTGACCCTTGCCTCACTCACATAGATCTCCTCCCGCGGTACATACTGGACGTTGGGGTCGTAGTATGGTGGTGGTGAGCCCGCGGGCGAATACCAGCCTCCGACTCTAGGACTCGGAGTGTAACTGGTTTTTCGAGTGTGCTTCTTCGGTGTATCGTACTGCTGCGGCGCGTAGTGAACATACTCGCCGCTGCTGTATGGTGACGTATTGCTCCCGTAGTACTTCGTGTAGTGCGACGGCGGCACGCCGTAATGGAAACTCATGTTGGGCCCCGGTCGATGAACTTTGTGCCGACTATGCACTTCACTCTCCTCACTCCTGCCCCTGTCTTCAGCAGTCCTCCCCTCGATCTGGGTCTATGTCTGTCTGTCCTGGTCGTGTACCGTGTGGTCGCGAAAAAAGGTGAGTCCGGAAGATGTTGGACTGGCTGAATATCATAGCGTGGTTGGCCTCGAGAGGTGGTTGGGGTCGGTCTGAATTGAGTCTAACGACTCAATTTTGCGTGGTGAGGCGAGTAAGCTTCTTGGCTGCGGTGTGCAGTCTTTGCAATGACGCGAAAGTGCGATGTGAAGAGGGGAAAGAGTAGAAAAACTCGATGGCTGGTAAAAGTGGTGGAGGGTATATGTTCGTTCCTGCACGCCAGGCGCCAGTGTGGATTCCTGGCACAGGGGATCGCGGAGCAAGCCACCCGGATATGAGTCGACTTCGCGATGAGTCGACGCGGGTCTGATGGAGAGAAGGCTGGCTTTCTTGGAATCTTGGGACTTTGAATCCGTGTCCGCGCGTCTGACGCGGCTGAATCCTTGCTGGTTGGGTGCTAGACCAGTCTGGAAACTGGTAGACGAGTCTGGGACCAGCTGGAGGCAAAAGGTTCGAGGTGGCCAATAAGCAGCGGCGCTGGACCTGTTCAAAAGATCGTTGTTGGAAAGGAAATTTGACGGCAAGCGGAAGGAAATCAGGGGAACCAGCGTTGAAGAAGGGATTGTGGGAGCGAGGTCGATGGTTCAAGTGTGAGTGGACACTGGATGCCCTTTTAGTTTCGGTATGGAATGGTTGAAGTGACAAAGAGTGCAAGTGGATGCGCGGATGGCTTGACGGAATCAACGCTAAGGCTGGCCCATGCCTGAGCGTGCGCCTTCAGGGATGCAGGGTTGAGGAGAGACCCCTGCCAAACTGGAAGGACAAAGAGGTGCCGGCGTTGGTGGGAATGAGGGAGAAGAAACCGAAAATGGGTCGGTACAGGTAAGATACAGTATTGGTAATACGAGATGACAGTCCTCTGATGGCAAGAGGGTGTGAAGTCGCCAAGTACTTGCAGTTGACTGGATTGTCCGTCACAGTGACGGAGATAACAGCTGTGACGTGCGATTGATAGTAGCCTAATCAGTTCTATCCTTTGCTTTTTGCCGCTGAATAAACAGGATGGACGATGATGGAAGCGCCAGTGATGGCAGTGGCGATTAAAGGAAACACGCAGAGCGATTTGAGAGCAATGGCCGCGGATGATGGTCGCTCCGGGGGCTCGTTTCTCTCTTTAAGCACCAACCTATGACGCCGGGAGTCGAGAGCGTGCTCCGGCTTATATGATCCTGTCGTTCGTTTAACCAAGCCATGCCTAAAGCCTCACATCTAGGCTTCACTGCCACTGGGCACTTGTTCAAGCAGCGCCAATGCCCGTGCACTCGGCTTCATTCTGGAAGGTCTCGGGGCGAGATCCAAATCTCGATAGGCATGCCCAGTGCGCTCGTTTTCGGGTATGCTCCACGACAAGAATCGGAGTCAACGGAGGCTGCGCCCGCTTCTGTGTATCGTCAGCTTACTCTTCGTCATACCCACCGCAATCGCCAGCGCTCCATCGCCAATCACTCCAGTAGAAATACTGCAAGTTACTCAAATGTCGCTGCGTATTCCTGCATCGGGACTGTTATTGGCGAGCACTCCCAGTTATGGCCTCATAAATAGCATCATCAGGATGCGAATGTCCACAGTGCCTACCTTCATCGCTACGATGGAATCTATCCACTTCAAGGGTGAATATACACAATAGATTGACGACTATCCGACTATGCCTCGACAGCTTCTAGTCCGATTCGGAATTTGAGGCTATGTGTTCTATCAATTGACACTCGGCCCTCAGAGACGCAGACTGACCACTTTCCTCCATTGAGCTTGTATCAACAATGATTCTAGGATCAGCTCTCGCAAAACATACCTTGTCATTTGGTGGATAGCACGTTTCGGGTTCTGAGTATCATTAGTAGTCAACCTATCTACGAGGTAATTCAGTTGACAGCCTCCTGACGAAATAATCCGTGATTGCTCTCCTGTGCCCCCTAATGGCTTGCACACTTGAAAGACCCGTGCATCTGAGACCTCGGATGAGAATTGTAACTATTAACCATTCAAGCTGATGTTTCTCGTTTTTGACCAGGTTTGGCGGCCACGTCAACCAATCATTCCTCGTACCAACAATGATTCTCAGCTAGACGATCGACTCGCAAGCTGAAAATCTCGGATCGCATCCAATCAGACCATGAATATGCACGATGGAGCCTCGTCAGGCCGTCAGGTGCACAGGTTTCATCGTGCTTTTGAGCTGAATGTCGGCAATACCAATAATGTCGGAGCCATCTTCGTGCCGCAGTAGCTTAAGGGGCACGAGTCGAAAAAAGGATGTGAACCACGGGAGGAGGAAGTCACCTGCGCCTCAAAGCCGCGATTTGTACTGGCCACGTCAAAATGGAGACCATCGCGAGACTTCGGACGGATGTTGCTTGAGGTTGTGTTGCCCTTCAGCTCTGCAGCTGACACATCGCTCCTAGACCCTGTTCATGCAGTCAAAGTTGCAATATTGCCCATCTAAACGGTAGGTTGAAGTGGACATGCTCTCGGCCTCCATTCCGATCGTACGACAACTCACAGCAAACAGATGACCTCGAACCGACTAGCGATGGATGAACCAAAGTCTTTCCGTTTGCTTGTCAGTCAAAACTAATCGTCTCGCGACGTTTCTCGTTCGTTAGTGCCATTGACTTGCGAGGACGACTCGAATGTGACCTGTCCTGAGGCATTGGGGTCCGTCCATCAATACTTGACCAGTATTGTATCTGTGGTATTGGAAACGGTCCTGAATTTTACCTTACCTTTGGCCATGGACAATCGGTTGGCAGAGCTCATAGTACTGTGATTATTTTGGCTGTGTGTGGTAGTGGTGCCAGCGCATTCCAGGTCCATTGGGAACGTTCGCCTTGGCGCTCGTTTGGGCAGCATCACCCTCTCAGTCAACCACTCCAGTGCCTGCTTTCCTTACCGCCTCACCAGACTCGCTTCAGGTGCTGCATTGGAAGCATACAACTCTCTTCCTATTGATCGACTTTGCTGAGAATGAGGCGATCGAGGCAACTCGCATGGCTCGGATGTCGAGGCAGCTTCGCCCCGATCCGCTGCTGCGTGACTTCGCCTTGGGTACACACTCGTTGCTGGGATTCGGACCCTAAGCAGTATCGTCATAGATGACTGTTTCAGCGGGAACAAGCCACTCAAACTGATGAGGCGGAGTTTCTACCTGCAAAGATTTGGATATTTTGACACCATCCATTTCTCGAGGTTCAATCACCTTCATGTGTCCAAGACTAGATCCGTTGGGTCGCAGGCTGTGAGCCAGAGTGGAACGCTTCATCGAAGGAACAAGAACGCCATTTTGCTGTTGATTTTTATGACTCAACTTTCGTTGTTGAACAATTCTAACGATGGGTCCAGGGCGCGACGAAATGTCACAGCCCAGTGCGCCCTGTTTGATTTGAACCAGCAAAGCAATTCCAAGTGCATGGTCACTGGTCAAGGGAGGTATTCGACGTGCAGGCAGGCACCTACTCGAACGAGGTCCGACAATGCGAGGTTTTCGGGTGGTGTGCACCCCGCAGTCCCGATGAGGTGTCTGCCTTGCATTGCTCATTATTTCCAAGCGGCATGATCAACGCGGCCTCACTTTTCTGGAGGTGATGATGGCTGAAGGTATGTAGACGAATCTTCGACTGAACACGCGAGTGAGTCACAACTTGCAATGGTTGATACGAGTCCACTCCGTAAATAACATACACGAACAGGCATGGTCACAAGAGTCAGAGCCAGAGAATTAAAACATTGTCACCGTTTGTGCAAGCGCAAGGCTAGACAACGAGGCTTTGGCTGGCGCCTGCACCCCTGTAAACGATGGGATTGCAAATTGCGATCGCTCGATGAGACCCCTGTGTGGGAGGGGTGGCAATTTCTTTCCCCCGCCGCCACGTTTGGCACTGGCGCCAACAGCCTGACACCACCGGTGGACGCATGGGCCACTGAAGGATGAGAAGGTTGTGAGCCAGGTGCCCAAGGCTGGAGACCCTGGCCAAAGGCCCAGAGTCTTCACCGACGCCAAACCCAGCCAAACGCCATGTTTCGAAATTTGATTGAAAACCTTTGTGGCTGCCAAGTTCCACGAAAACTTGGCCCTGATTGCACCTGGAACGCAGGAGTGTTGATGTTCAAGACCCAAGAGTCGTCTTTCTCCAATTGCAGTTGTTCAGCATAGTGTCCTTGTACTCGTAAGAAAAAATGTCTCTGTTGTCTCTAAGCGAACATGTGGAGATTCTATCCGGCTTTTATGAGTATGCGCATGTGCCACAATATATTAGCCGGACCCTCCTCAAGCTGTGATGTCTTCAAGAAGGGGACCCATGGCCTGGGACCCCACGAGTCGACCGGTTGGGATCAACAGGCGGGGCGTGCCTACGGGTTGTGAAAGTACTGGGTACGAGGCTTGAGCAAAGAGTTCTAGGGCTGGTCAATTGGGTTCTTGGCAAAAAAATAACCTTGAGACAACACTGTGTTCGCTGACTTTCGCTTTGTCTCGGTCTCGTACTGGGATAGGCTTTGCAATGAGCGATAGCGCCCGCCGAGACGGATCGCAAGTTCGGTATGTAGCTCTTGGTTGCGCTCCACAGCCTCGTGAGAGAGCATTTGTGTTGACAGAAAAATGTATTCACGGTCACGACCTGGCTAGGACGATTTCCACCAATTGAGTCCATCTGTTCCCCCTACTGTATGAGCTCCAATCTCAGTGGTCAGGAACTCTGCCGAGGGTGTGCGCCAGCCCTGGCTGTGTCCTGCAAAGATAAGAGGGTCACACCCGAACCATGACTTCTGCTCCCACTTGAGGGGGGAATGCTTCCTGTGCTTCGACACAGTACTTTGTACTCCATCCGCTGCCATCATCATAGCCACTGCGCAGCATGGTATCGGTCTGGGATAACCTCTTCGTGTCTGGTTTGTCCTCAGTACTTGTACTCAAGGTAAGGACAGAGCTAGAAACGGAAGCGAGGGGGAAGAAGGGGAAGTAGTATCTCCGGCAGTCATTCTTGCAGCTAACTGAGCCAATTAAAGCAAGCTTCCACATCCGCAACTTAGAGGCAACGGCTGCCCCAAAAAGCATCTCCCGAGCCATCCCACTTGGCCCCCCAGATTCAAGGACTGCCGACTGGCTAAAATCCCTATCGCTGATTGTCCTTCAGCAGCGGTCATTGGCTTCAATGTTGCCCCTCCCGCACGCTTAAACGCTTCTCTCCAGGTTCTCGTTGCACAACCTCGAAGCCTTCCGTTATGACGGCGTTCCCCTTCTCTGCATTGTAGATCGTTTCTTGGTGGACATTCAGACTGCTAGTGACCGCTACTGTTTTGTCGAGTCGATCTCCTCCTGCTTCCTTCCTTCCTGCATCTCAACTGCTTGACTCAGTAAGCATCTACCCTTACGCGATTGCTCCACGCCGAATCTCACTTCCGGAGACTGCAACGATTCGAGCTTTACTCTCTCGTCTCACCTCCCTCAACTTGATATATTACCCGGGATGCAGATCTTATGGGATTCGCCACCGTTCGAATCGGATTAAATTGAGATCTCAAAAGCCCACAAATGACGTCTAACCTACGCGAACTGTCAGCTTCCACGCCGTGTTCGAGATCGCTGCTATAAGCATGTCAGCGCCGCAGGCTGAGGCTCAACGGAGAACTGCTGCTCTGTCGCCAAATGCAAATGTTGGAAATCCCCCGCGCAAGAGGAGGAAGCGCGCCCCTGCTGCTGGAGCAGCGGCTGACTGCTTTACCTGCGCCAGTCGCTCGGTCAAGTGCGATCGAGGGAGGCCGTACTGCTCCCAATGCTTGAAGGATGGCAAAGATTGTGCCGGTTACAAGACGCAATTGATCTGGGGCAATGGAGTTGCAAGCAGAGGCAAGCTTCGGGGCCTGTCACTGCCGGTCGCAGGCACTCAGAAACTCCCGACGCCGACTTTCTCCTCAAAAACAAAGAGAAGACCGTCGCAGCAATTGCCGGCGGATCATCCACCCCAGCTGCAACAGCACATCGCTCCCTCTGAAGCACGGACCGCTCCCACCCCTCTTCTGTCTCCGGCTTCGGCCACGGGCAGCAACCATACCTTCCAGTACGAGCTATCACGTCCTCCACCGCCAGTCACGAGCCCCTACCCAAACACGAACACGGCATGGGTCGCGCCGGCCACAGCTGCCACAGTGAAGATGGAGCCGATGGAATCTACATATCATACCCCTTCGTCCACGAGCATAGCCTCTTCTCAGCACGTCCCCTCATTGAGCGCTGGTTTACACCCCAATACTATGTTTAATGGGGCTGACAGGTTATCGCCAACATCATACTCCGCTCCGAGCCCAGAGTCTGCATACTTCAGACGGGTGTTGAGCCACAGCGCGCCAAATGGTTCGGCTCCGCTACCAGCTTATTCCGTCGTACCTCGGATCCATTCTCCCTTTGATCCTCTCTTCCCTGATCACGGACAGTTTCCTCTGTATCACAGGCAGGACGAACCTTACGTCCGCGACGATTCTTATACTCAATCGCGTCCACCACAGCAGGTAGAACCAGCAGTCCACCACGGGGTCTCGCAATTTGTCGACGACGAGGTGGAAGAGGTTCCCCGAAATGCCTATGAGGACGAATGTGCCATCGACGAAGATGAATCTGTCATTGGCTTTCCACAATTGTCGCTCACTGGCTATAAGTTATCGCTCACACCTTTTGCGACCACCGGGTCGATAGGGGCAACTCCCCGGATGCAGTACCTTATAAATTATTACGCCGAGGTTATCTCCCCTGTCATTGTCGCCTTTGATGGTCCTTCAAATCCTTACCGAACACAAATCCTGAGACTAGCCGCGAAAAGCGAAACGCTTCAACATGCTATAGCTGCACTTGCTGCCAGTAACCTGCGGCAGCGCCGAGAAACCGGGCTGTCTACATGTAAGACCGATCCTGCAAGGCGCTCGTCTATGGCGCATCTGACTCTGACGCACGAGCCGTGGCATGAGACGGGCTTATTGAGTCCGCAAGAGCAAGCACGGGAGGAATCTCTTCATAAAAGCGTGGCGATCCAATCGCTGAACAAACAACTTGCCAACCCTGTTCTGCGAAAGGACGACTCGACGCTGGCGACATTGCTGATCTTGTGCCTGTTCCATATCTGTGACTCGGGCGTGGCGAAATTCCAAACCCAATTCGCTGGTGTTAAGAAGCTCCTTTCTCTGCGCAAAGATGACCCAGCTTTCAACACCAAGGAAGCGAAGTGGTTTACGAGAATGTTTACTTGGTTCGACGCAATGACTGCCACTGTCAACGACCGTGAGGGACAACTTCAGGGCTATCATCTTGATGTGTCCGCGCTCTCGGACGAGGAATGGGCGTTGGAGAATCTCGCAGGGTGCGATGGCCAGCTATTCAGGACGATCGCCAAGCTGGGCAGGTTGAACGTGCTGAGTCAGGGGAAATCTGTAGAAGAGACCGCTACCATTGTTTCCCGCCCGCCTCCTCAAGTGTCTTTGGCACCAAACGTTGACTACACCAAGTTTGATGGGAACGGTTGGATGCGCTTGATTGAGGACGAGGACCTGTTTACGACCAGATCGGCAGCCCCTGACTTGAAGGAACACTTTTGGCGAGAATGGCGGGAGATTCGACAAGCATTGATGACCTGGAGCCTCGACGCAACAGTGTTTGATTCTTCAAGCCCGGAAGCGCCCTACCTCTCGTACGAACAACGCATCGATCTCGAAAACATATCAGAGTCGTTCAGATATTCCGCACTGCTCTACACGGAGCGGCTGGCCAACCCCAGCGTGCCTAGCACAGATCCTGGTATCAGGAATTGGGTGCAAGAGTGTCTCAAGTATATCAAAGCCGTCAAATCCGATGTGTACCTTCTCTGGCCTCTGTTCATCACTGGCAGCGAATGCTTGGACGATGACGATCGTGAAGTGATACGCCAGCGATGTCTGGATATTCAGAAAGACAGCGGCTTCCTCAATAACAAGAGCTGCTTGGAGCTTTTGGAGAAAGTCTGGCGCAAGTATGATGAGAAGGAGCAGAAAAGTTCTGATATCAGGATGGAAAATGAGTCGAATGATGACTACAATGAAGAGACTGGGTTCCGGTTTGCCAGGGTTATGAAGCTGGAAAATAATGAGGGCGAGTACATTGTTGTATGAACTCGGCCAAACGAATCCACCTTTGATATGAACCGATCGGGATATAGGGCAGGACGGACACGAACGGTAACTACAGGCATGATGTGAATGACTGGAATGTTTATACGGGAACACTGTACAATAGCCAAGAGGATCAGATGGACTATTTTGTTACTCATTGTGATGCTCACTCCGACGGAAGTCTCTTATAACTACCTTGTAATCGAATGAGTGATGCTTTGTATGTGTATGCACAAAGTTGAGCAGCGCGACTCCTCATTGGCTGCTTTGTTTCAGAAATCATGTTGACAATTCAGCTTGCACATTCATTCTCTTCCATCGAGCTTATTGCGACATCTACATTTTCTTGCTCCTGCTACATAGTAGTTAAGCCTTCTGCGCTTCACCCGCGCACTGCTCCGGACGCCGACATGGCCTCAAATCCGCCGTCCGGGACCTCGACACCCCGCTTCACGTCCCAAACCGCTTCCGCAGAAGAGTTACTCAAATCCCAAAATGTCGGCCTCGTGAACCTTGCGGACTTTCGCAAGCGACGAGCAGATGTGCTGGAACTGAAAGAAAAGGAAGCGAGGGAGGGCACAAGAACACCGGACAGTGACGGGTGAGTCATAAGTCCCTCCAAGGCAGGCAGTAGAGCGGGACTAATTTACAAAGCACAGTGCGGTGACAGGTCGAACGGAGCAAGGCGGACCGCCGAAGAAGAAGTTCAAAAAGAAGGCAGTTGGCAAAGGGTTGCTATCGTTTGGAGGCGAAGATGATGAGAATGATGATGGTGGAAATACCGATTCACCACCACCCGCCCGAAGCTCAAGAACATCAGCCGAAGCCTCGCCAGACCCTACCGCAGAGATCAGGAGGAAGTTAACACCGAATCCGAAGTCCAACCTGCCTGTACCTCGAGCCCTGACAAAAGCAGCACTAGCAGCTGAGGCGCTCGATCGAGAGAAGCTACGCAAAGAATTTCTAGAGATACAAGAACGGGTGAAGGAGACGGAGATTGAGATACCCTTTGTCTTCTACGATGCAGGCGCGAACATCCCTGGTGGGAGCGTCAAGGTGAAGAAAGGAGACCACGTATGGCTGTTCCTGGAACGATGCAGAAAGGTCGGTGCCGAACTTGGTGTGGCAGGGGCAGATGGAAGTGGC
Organism: Phialophora tarda; assembly: GCA_016109495.1. Lineage (NCBI taxonomy): Eukaryota > Fungi > Ascomycota > Eurotiomycetes > Chaetothyriales > Herpotrichiellaceae > Phialophora > Phialophora tarda. Next base: position 774,338 of record JADWPL010000005.1, on the reverse strand, counting down.
TTGACCGTCCAGAAAAAGAGCAGAGAAGACTCGAGAAAGCAATGGGCCCGAGTGGGCGTCGACGACTTGATGCTCGTGAAAGGGGAAGTCATTGTGCCGCATCACTACGAGTTCTACTACTTCATCGCGAATAAGATTCCTGACCCTAGCCGGGAGGGAAGATTATTGTTCGAATACTCTGGAACAGCGGATGTCAAGAAAAGCTCTACCGATGACGGGGTGGAGTCAACGGCTCTCCTGTGGGTTCCAGGCCAGCAGAGAGAGGAGTTGGAGGGCCACAATGATGATCCCATACTCACAAAGGTGGTGGATAGGAGGTGGTATGAAAAGAACAAACACATCTATCCAGCAAGTGTGTGGAAGGAGTATAAGGCCGGGAAGGAGTTTGAAGAGATTGCTAAGGCCGGACGGCGAGATGCTCAAGGGAATGCCTTTTTCTTTGGCTGAGCGGGATGGACGTGGAATCGAGAACAGCGCCCTGCACAGAAGGTACTCTGGTCGGATCATCGCCCAAGATACTGTAGCCAGAAGGCAGTGGTAGGACGGCTTGACACGACCAGGGAGGAATACCCGGGGCAGGCTCCTGCCCACAGTCAAAGAAGTATCGGTGGCCGATTTCACTTTTCCCTCACTTCATTCTCACTTAGGCCTGTCATTCACACTCTCTTTCTTCATCACCCAGCCGAGCAATACTCGCCACCCTATAGATGATGGACCAGTACCTTCGATGCAACAATCAGGTCAACGGTAGAATCTGTCGAGCTGTGCTCAGACAAGAGGCTATTGTCACTACTTGCGCGCAAGTGCCCTTCCGTCTCCTACTGGCTTTATCTGACAGCGACTAGACACATCTTTTGCACCCACTGTGCCGACAGCACTGGGTTGACCGGAGCACCACAACAACACCGCCGATGTCCTACTTGCGAAAGTGACCTTCCACATCCTCACGATGTTGTCCGTAACCTGCTGAGGCCCCCGGACGACTACAAGACGAGCGTGCTTGCTGGTCTTGACCCGGCTACCATTGTCGAGTGTGCTCAAAAAGCATTGAATTTCTGGACCTTTCAAATCACTCAGGAGCAGTGAGGCTCAGTACACCTTCTCGATCTGGGAGATCCATCTAACTCATAATAGCGCCTATCAACAATGCAGAGCGAAACTCCTCGAGCAAAGATGTCAACAGCTCATGACCAAGGCTGACAAGGTCGTCCACGATGCCAACGCTCGCTTCGAGGCCTTGGACGCTCAGGTGCAAGGCACGCTCAATCCTACTCTCACAGCCTAAGAAGCTTGCTGACGTCTTTACGGACCTCATTAATGATCGACAAACAATGGACCAGAAATACGCCGACCTCTTCCGCCAGTACCAGGAGAAGAGCAAGAAACAGCAACAGACCCAGAAGCTCTACAACGCTCTCAAGCAAAAGGTTCAGGTGGAAAAGATGGGAGCAGTTGCCAACAATGACGTCGACCACACACTTCATTCCATCAATGTTATAGGCCCCCCTGACAGGATGCAGCACGACCGGGGGTCCGGGCAAGGCTTCCGTGTACCCGAACCTCGCGACGCGATAGAAAGGGCAGTTCCACGATACGGGGCAGTGCAAGGAGAACTCGAGCGACTGCATCCTCATCAACGCTCTGGGAGCAGTGTTGCCGGCAGTCAGGGTGATCACATGGGAATGCCGCCACCCGGAGGACCACGAGCCCCAGGGATCCGTATGTGCTCCGCGACGCTATTGAGACTTGCTGACACGTCAAAGCAAACCTTGTCACTTCGGGCACACCGATGCAGAGACCAACCTTGCCAGCTATAACTCGGCTGAGCGTTAACCGTCCGCAAATTCCGCACTCAGCTTCTCGCAGTGGATTTCCAGCTGGCGAGACACTCCCGGGCTCATCTATTCGCCAACAAAATCAAGCAAATAAGATGCCAGGGTCTGCGCATAACTCTAGTGCAATAAGATTCGGAATGAATTTTGGCAGGATGGGGACCGCTGGATCTCTTGACGGAAACCAGAGTTATGGACGTTGTGCTGGTAAGCCTGGTACATAGTCTCAGCCGACGTCCATGCTGATCTTACGCAGATAGGACCATCCATCCAGCACGTCGTAGTCTGGATCTGACAGGCGCAATGGACCACCTTCGGCAGGCCATGTGAGTGACATCAAATTTGGCTGAAAACCCTCCAGCTGTGACTCAGGGGAAGGAGGACAGTCGCATATTCTTCACCTCAATCTCTGGGCACACGGCGAGCGCGTCGAATATATTTACTCCTGTCACATGAAGACAGAACTTCAGACGATAGAATTTAGGCCATACTCGAAGGCCTTGTATTTGCCAATGCCTGCTTACTATCCTCGAGTACCACTAACAGACTATGAGTCCCTCGATTCTCCTCACGGCCATGAGATCAAACAACCATTTATGTGGCGCAAGGACTGGTATGACGAGCTCTGGCGCATTCTGCGTGTCGACACAACGTCTGATCTCATCAAACTGAGCTTCCACTCCCCAAGTCTGACGTGACTGCAGGGTGGTGTCTCATTGAGGCGATCTGCCCGAGGTAGACTCCCCGAACGAATGCATGGACGAAACCGGAAGTATCTCTGGTCCACGCCGTAGCGTCACAGCCACCGACGTCCCGTCGAAAGACAACTTTTTACACAAGTCGTCCTCAATTGGCGAAGGAGTCACAAGACTCAAAAACCAGACACTGGTATTACAATCGGACTTTGTCGCGCGGAAACTCGGAATCATATGCAACAACCCCATACTGCCATCGTGCGTGGTTCGAACCTTTGAGAGAAAGAATACACCTTGTTCGCACAACTTCCAGGTGCCGTGCCTGTCGTCAAATAATGGTCTCATGGGATACTCTCGGCAAAAGTCAGCTTCAGATTGAGCGGCCACTTGGCATCCGCGACGAGCTTGGCCAAGGTCCGGGAGGGCGCTAAGCAAGGAGATTCGTGAGCCAAATTGGCAAGTTTTCTGATCGACCTTGGGCACCTCGGAAACGTCTCGATATCCTGGAGAAGGTCCTTGTACACACTACGAATTTTTACACAGGGCGGAGATGTTAAATATCTGGATAACCATCGATTCGATACGTCAACAGGCGCGGCGCAATCGAATCTGGGGAAGGGGTATTTGAGACCAATCGCCACAAATTCAAACGTAAACCGTGAAAAGAGAAGGACCTCACTCAGGACTCACGATTATTCTTCTACAAATCGAAGCGAATGCAAGGGAAGTTTCCGCAATCTCCTTCCCCGCGATTTGCTCGTTTGGATTTCTCCGACTTCTGAGAAACGAGCCTCGTGTTGCGCAAGAATCTGGGTTTTGTTTATATTGCCTATATTGGCAATACGCTGCCCTCTGAAGACTAGTGGCGATCGGACCGACTTTGGCCTTATGCGCTCACAAGCTTGACCCATTGCTTTCCGCGGAGCACGAGGAATGTCCGCCCGTTATGGCTGTCAGATCTAGGCCCGCCACGTACTGCTAGACCACACCTCGACGACAAGCTTTCAGGCCTTACCATTGATGTGCTCCCGATTTGACGAATTTGAGTCTGGATGCCTCGACCCTGCTTGATTGGGAATCTTGAGACACCATTGGCTTTGCACCTGGATATACCAGGGTCGCCTGAGCCTTGCTGACACGAATCATCCTTCTGAAGAATGTGGTATACAAACGCAAGGTGGACGCTGAAGCATTACTCCCTCCACCCTCGGCTTATCATCACTCGTGCGTGAGGGAGGCATCCAGAGACCGTTCATTACCCATTCCTTTGACTCGAATTAGCTTTGTTAACGTTCCCAAGGTCCCCGAACTTCGTTATCTGAGTCCGAGACGGAAACCATGGCAGACTCTACCAGTCCTCAGTTCACACATCTCCTGTCTCTGCTCTCCGATTCGGAAATCATACTCCCATCATCAGATCTCTACATTGCGGAAACGTCCACATGGGCAGCACAGAAGAATCTCCACCCTCGCCTCGTGCTCCGCCCGTCGTCAACGGAATCTCTCTCCAAAGTGATCGCATACCTCTCGACCACAGACCTTGACATATCCGTCCGTGGTTCGGGGTATGGCTCGGCATCGGCAAAGGACGTCCTGGTCTCCATGGCAGCATTCGACGACTTTGAGTTCAATAGGGAGGACGAGATTTTAACGATCGGAGCAGGACAACTTTGGCGGGACTACTACGAGAAGATGGAGCGGGTTGCGCCGGACTACCACGGTTGGTCTCGATCCGTCCCCAAACCCCGGGAAACTTACATATGATGGGGCCATTTAGTCGTCGCCGCACGAACACCCGCCCTCAGCATAGGAGGCAGCATTCTCTCTGCTGGATTCTCCTGGCTGGCTAGACAGTACGGAAACACGTCGGATGTATCAAACTTGCTTGACGCAGAATGCATCCTGCCCTCCGGTGAAGTCCTGAGGGCTTCAAAGGATCCTGATCTCTTATGGGCGTTGAGGGGCGGTGGAGGGAGTTTCTGCGTCGTCACGAAGTTTAAACTCCGAGCATATAAGTACACTCGGCAGATCTGGGCAGGTCCAATCATCATTCCGCGAAGACACTTGGATTTGGTGGCAAGGGGAATTGCAGAAATGCAAGGCCGCGCCGAGAGGGGCGAGATTCCACCCCACGTGTCAAATGATCTCTATGTAGTGAGCAAGGCACAGGCTGCGCACATGGGTGCGACGGAGGACTTGCTCATTGTACAAGCATTCGACGCGTTGGGCGAAGAGCACGGCAGGTCAGAGCATGGGTTCAAATGGGCGCTGGATATCCCGGGCTCAGCGGACATGACGAAAGTTACGGATCTGAAGGGCGTGTCGATGATGCATGGTAAGTCGTCCCGCCTCCGGAGTATCTATCCACCGTACAACAAGATGGAGGGTGCAGGTGCAGGTGAATTTTAGTCGCCGGACTGTAGAATTTGAATGGAATGGACTGGATACCTCCGCTAACATCCCCTCCCACTACCCACCCACAGAACAAGTCGCCTCCCTCAAAGGCGCCTTCAAAACATTCTGGCAACCATTTACCGTCGGGCCGCTCGATCAACCCACCATACTCAACGCAGTAAGCTGGTTCGACCGCGTCGTATCCTCCGGCGGATCCATCTCCCCCAGCGCCCAACTGGTCTTTGAATGCCTATGTACCCGTGCCCCGTCCTCGGGAGCACATACATCAGCCTGGCCCCGCCCACCGGGCATGACGAACACGATAATCTGCGCTGTAGGGTGTGTTGCGGCGAAGGGCACGGACAGCGAGCTCGAAAAAGCGAGAGAACTGTGCTTCGAGGCGGCGGGGATGATAATGCCGCGCGAGCAGGGCGTTAGAATCGCACCTAACGCTGTGGAAAGTTTCCACGAATTACGAGACGTGAGTTTGTTCCCTTCTTTTTTTACCGCGACAAGTCGACGAGATCGACGTGGCTAGAGCAGACAGACCGGTGGATGGGGAAGAAATGTCTGAACTGCCGTGTGTACGCGTGTTTTGGTTGGGAAGGACCACAATTGCTGATCTGGCCCCTGAGATACTTAGGTCTTCGCCGATCACCTCCCCCGTTTGCTGGAGTTGAAGAGGAGGTACGATCCGCAGGATAAACTGAGAGGGCCGGTCAGTCTTGCTGGCCTGGAGGACATGGGCCCGGACGGAATATAATGCGGCAGATACAGTGGAACGGCCGGAGTGGTGCTGACGGTAAGTTTACCTTGGTAGACGACGTCAATGTCTCAGGGCCGACATGACCAATAGCAATAGCAATAGCAATAGCAACACAAATCAGCAAAAACATTGATCAGCACGTGTCCATTGTCGATGGAGGTAATTATCTAACCACGCAATAAGTGAGGCGCATGTCTCTTATACTATCCCTTCCTACGGGCGCAAGGAGCGTGGCACGTAACGAGACATACTCTTATAGTACGCAGCCGTGTTAGGAGAGGGACTGACCTAGCGGAGGTGAGAGTCAACTGTTGGCTCAATGCAGGTGTATTCCTCGATCGTACAGTACCACCTTGCACCCTGCACGCTGGCTGACTCGGCGTGTGTGTGATATACGTAGCTTTCCAGCACGGTCTCTAGCAGTCCGGCAGTCCGGCAGTCCGAGTGTCTCTCGCCAGAGACCAACAAACACCTGTGCTGTCCATCATCTGGCGTGATGCTCGCTCGATTCGTCATTCAAGATACATAGCCTTCCGCCAATATATGTAGTCGCGGTAAGCGCAGTCACTCACCCTCGCGGAGGTCCCAAGCAGGTCATTCATAATAGGGTGTCCTCAGCCATGCAAGCAGCGACTCTTGCTCGACACAATTCCACAATTTCCAGGTCCGATGCATGAAGGTTGGAAGATATATGGCAACACGTGTCGCAAGCGTGGGTGAAAGGGGCGTGTTTTGTGGTCCTCATTCTCCCTCACACCACAGTCGGCAGGGTTACTCTGTAGTCGGCGCCTTCCGTGCATTTAGACCCGGTGTTGCTCTATCCCTATTGTCCCAAAGGCGGGTTGGCAGGGTGCTCTTTCTGAATGCGATTTCCTGCGAGCGCAATCGGGGCAGGCGAGATGCACCATCCTAAAGAGGGCAGGTAATACAGGACGCACGACTTTGGAAAGTCCCAATGGTAGACTTCTAGCTCAGCATGATGTTCCGCGGACAGGTCGAATCGGTCGCATGTGAAAACGATGTTTTTGTCGACGAAACACTCGCTTTATAGAAATATTCGATCGGCGGCCCGTTCCTCGGAGGTGTCTCGGTGCGGTCACTTGCGTTCGGTGGCGGTCTGAGCTCTGGTTCTGAAAGTAAAGATCTGGTCGTGCTTTCACCCTCATCATTTGTATCATTTTGTCGGTTCTCAGTGCGATGTCGTAGTTCTCAGTGTGATGCTCGTAGCTTGCGTCAACCGGCAAGTTTGACTCTGCACGGCCGGCACCCGATACCGACGGTTCTTCGAACGAGAAGACGCCATCAAATCTCGCACGTACCTCTCTTCCGTTCCCGCAAATTTGCCGGCAGTTCACGGGCGAGCTCAATGGCCCTCGACATCAGGAGAGCTCAGGTGAATCCGGATGACGAAACTGTCTCTACCAATTCCTCCTCCCACCCTTCCCTCGCCCTCTGCCACCAAAGCCGCCGCCACCGCCCGGTCCACCGCCCTGGTCGAACCCACTCCCACCTCCGCCACCCCCGGCAAAGCCCGCGGCAGGCCCTGTAGGAGGTTGCGGCGCACCCATCATGGCCGCCCCCGGCCCAGCCATGAACTGCATAAATTGACTAGGATCCATGCTCCCGGGGTCAAGCCCTTGTGACGCCATGGCCGCAAACATCTGCTGCATTTGAGCTTCATTGGGCATCCCCGTCATTGCACCACCCATGTCTCCCGGGACTGCACCGGGAGCACCTGCCATGGGCGGCATGCCCGGCATAGCTCCTCCGCCAGGGATGCCTTCCACAAACGCCTTCATTTGCTCTGCATGTTGTGTGATTTCCTTGACTTCCTTTGGCATTTGTTGTTGTTTCAGACAGTAACTTGCCCAAGTAAACTCGTCGAAGCCGTAGTTGAAGTAATCCGTAATATCCGCGCCGGGTTTGCGCCAGGGTTTGGATGATTCGGAGGGGAAATCGACATCGAAGTCCGTGGATAAGATTGGTTTGCCGGTTGCTGGGTGCACAGGATTCCCGTTCGGGTCGATCTTCGAAGTATGTCGAGCAGGATAGTCTGTCCCGGGGCGGTCGTTCGGAGGTTGGGAGCCGAGGCGGGAGTCTAGGGGTGTTTCTCGTTTTATGGCAGGCGAGGGTGTTAATGAGGCCTTGCGTAGGTCTGAGGCTGGTGTTTGAGAAGACCCTGATGGGCGTTTCGGTTGGGACGCCGAGTTCGAGTCGGCAGAAGGTTTGGGTTCATCTTTGGCATCGATGATGAAGTCGACGTCGTCCTGGAGGAACAGTCAGTGAGCATTCTCACGGTTCGCTCTCCGTTGTGTTCATACATCGTCGTCCTCCTCTACTTCTTCACCTTCCTCTTCCCCTTCGTCGGCGTCCCCCATGTTGACCTCACCTTGCTGTTTGGAGCCATACACGTCATCGTGCTCCGGATAGATATCGTCTTCGTCCGAGTCCATCATCTTGACTGCTTACAATGGCAACGCACCGTGAGAAAGAAGTGAACGAGGGAGCCGAGGGGTGTTGTTGGTATGTTGGAGTCTGTGGCTGCTCCTGTCCAATCATTAGCGGAGTCTTAACGGGGCAGGTCTGCCGACACGGGCGGATGCTTCGAGAAAAAAGTGACCCGTCGTGCTCAGCTGTTTACCACTCACTCTTGAAGCCCTCTTTCTCGTCGTCCTTGATACAGTGAGACAATTTCCCCCAGGAAGATTTTTAAGCACACAGTCAAGATGGTACGTCTACATGCGCTCCGGCCGTCTTCCCCCTGACTCAGCGCGCCCGCTGGATCTGAATGCCCGAAGCTTGACCAGACGATTGATCGAGTCCTGACTGGCGCAGACCACCGCTCTCAAATCCATCCGTTCCCTAGTCCCGCTCCTCGACCGCGTCCTCGTGCAGCGCGTCAAAGCCGAGGCGCGCACGGCGGGCGGCATTTTCCTCCCCGAATCATCCGTCAAAGAACTCAACGAGGCGAAAGTCCTGGCCGTCGGACCCGGAGGCTTCGACAAGGAGGGGAAGAGAATGGCCATGAGCGTGCAGGAGGGTGACAAGGTGTTGATCCCCCAGTATGGCGGCAGCCCCGTCAAAGTTGGGGAGGAGGAATATCATCTATTCAGGGATCACGAGTGAGTTTCGAGCATGGAGTTGTGAGTCGGAACAGTTTTCGGATGCTAATTGAGCCAAAAAAAATAGGCTGCTTGCAAAGATCAAGGAGTAATCAATCGGGCCCGGGAGAGTCTCGAGCACCATATTCCCAGGGAGTCGCCACGTCCAGGTTGTTGCGATGTACACCATGTACCACCAAATCAGCACTTCTCCTGACCATCAACCAAGCTTCCGGAGGCTCGGCATGTGCAAACGTCAAAAAGGAAACTGTCTTCTGAGCATGAGCGGGAAGCGTGCGGCGTTCAATCTGAACATTTGCATATACCTTGTGTAGTTTTATAAGAGACACCCAATACATCTTTGATCTCCGCTCAGAGCAGCCAGGCAGTCACTCGTCACCGTTTGACCGCCTCTCGATCATGTACCAGCCCGTGTCCTCGACTTTGATCGGCTCTGCTCCCTGTTCCCTCCGGCAGCACCAATCTGCTCATTCTTCCCAGTAATGTCCCTGACCTCCAATCCCCTCCCGATTACCTCCCTGAAATCCAGCCCGAAATCCCCCAGCATCTCCCGTTCATGCCCCCAAACCACATCCATACACTCCCTCCACAGCTTGCCCTCGCGCTCAATCGCACTCAACTGCCTCACTAGCAGGGTATTGAAAGTCTCCAGATGGACACCTGCCCACTTGATGCACGCGCTGATCGCCCCGGGAGCCGTGAACGCGGCTTGGTAGATGCGCACCGTGTTTTTCACCAGGGTGAAGTAGACGTATGAGATGGAGAAGACGTAGCGATGCAGATCGCCTTCAAAGACGCATTGTCGAGCGCGTTTGGCGAGCATGTGGCTCCGTGCATTGAGGTAGGCATCTCGCGCACGGTCTTCGAACCCAAGGCGGATAAGATATGAGACGTTGCGCTTCGTGGCCTCCATAAAGGAAGGCGTCTCGACCAGCTCTCGACAGAGGATGCCAGCGAGTTTTGCGGCGCGCTCGTCAATCTTGACACTCACTAGCTCTTGTGCGACTGAGTTGCCTTTCAAGCTTTTGGCGATCTTGCGTAGCTTTTCCACCTTCTCGACGGCTTCGTCGAAGCGTTGCATGGAGATTTCAATGTCCAGATCGTCGATTTGTCCCTCGACCCAGCGGAAGTTATGTTGCCGGCCGTCCACTTCGACCAGGATTTCGGGTTTCTCCTTGGAAGAGCTGATGCCCTCAATGATCTCTGCGTTCTTTGCCGATGCGGGGTCTCGTGCGGCAAAGTAATTCAGGCTCTCGGTTTTAGGCTTAGTTTGCTCTTCCTCGGTTTTGGTGGCTTTGCGAAGGTCTTCGGTCGCTTTTCGAAGAGCAGATAACAGACCCGCTTTAGCCTTCTCATCACGCTTTTCGTGCCGGTAGATTAGCGAGCGGCCGCCTGACCTGATCGTCAGGGCCGAGGCGACGGCCTTCTCCTCGGCCGGTGTGGTCCCACCATTGGCGACACTTGCTGCCATGTCGACGATTTCGATGTCCTGTAAAGGCCAGCATTCCTCTGCCACCAGTTTTGTAGGAGCAGGCCCCTGTTGGGGTGCATTTGGATCGACTCGCTTGCGCTTCTTAGACGCTACCAGAATGTGGTCATTCAACAGCACAATGTGAACAGGTCGCTTAGGCTTCCACGTAGCCGAGTCGAGTTCTATCCAGTTGCCTGTCTCTGCCACAATGTGCCGCCCAGGGGCTGCGGGCAGGAATTTCTGAGACTTCTCAATGTTCTTCCACAGGGTTTGTAGTTGGATGTTCCACATATGCTCCAGGTTTGCGACCGAAGTTCTGTTTGTATTGCGCCTGGAAAGAGAAGGGCCGTTCAGGTCAGGCGACATGGGGCTGCTCGTGCCTGCATCTCCCGTGCCCAGTGTACCGGTCAGCTCGGACATGAGGTTCTGTAGTATTCCCATCTCGGACTTCAACTTCTCAGCCTCTTTGCTAATCTTGATGAACTGGGTTCTGTTTTGGTACACGTTCTGCTGCAGCTCCTGCGAGTTGCGATTCTTTAACCTCTGCAGCCCATTCTGATACTCTTGAATATCTTGTTCGGATGCATTGGCGAGGAGGTCGGTCACGTATCGCTCATGCTGGAGGTTCGGATCTTTGAGGACATCGTTGTCGACATGAAGCGGACGTGAACGATCACCGGTGCCAGGTCGTCGTGGTGAGCCACCTCCTGAGCGACGTTTGAGAGTGCCTGCTCCGGGAAGCACGGGAACGGGAGGCGCACCGATGTTGCTGAAGTCGGGCAGCTGGTTGTATCGCGTCGAGTAGCGTCTCTTGACAAGATCTGAAGTCTCAGTCGGGGCATTCCGGTCGCGTGGTACGGTCAGAGAGTTGGCTGCCTTGTTTTGCGAGGGGAGTCCCGTTCGCCCACCGCCGATGCCAGGGCCCGTGGCATTTTGAGGTGCGCTGATGGTCGGCCGGTCTTTGCGTTTCTTCCGCAGCGTGAGGCCTCGTGTGTCCATTCCTGCCTTTGATGTAAGGTCAGGACGGGTGCCTGCGTGATACAATGCGTTCCGTCGAAGCACTGCTGGTGAGGCCGAGACGTGGACAAACTGCTCGCAGCTCGCCCCGATTAGGACGAGGGTGGTGCCGCCCTGTGCTTGCCCGCGTCTAACCAACGCCTGCGGTTGGGGGCCGCATAGGTTTAGCGCCTCGGCGCAGACAGCCACCACTCGCGCTGGTGGGGATTGTTGACAGCTCTACAACTACTCCGTACACTTCTGTTGGGTCTGGCTGCGCTGAGAGCATGGGTTGATGCTCCAGAAGTACGGCCGCCGCCGCGCCTGTTATGCGAGGGCCCCGCATCCTGTGTGGCTATGCTACAAGAGTCGGTTTGAAGGAGCAAAGAGATTATGTGCCTCCGACTGCAGCAATGACACCTGTGAGCATCCACACATCGCGACATCATGGAAGTGCTTGTCAGCATCCCTACCACCGCAGTCCTAAGGGAAAGGGCGGGCCGACGTGAATCTGTTCGCCTTCCAGTTGCCTGAAGCCCCCATACACCGGCTCAGTGTTTGCCATTTCATGCGTCTGGCACGACTGTCCTACCTAGCGCTGCTTGGCGATGTGGGCGACACTGCGAGACAACAGCCATGCCTCACATGCCTCACAACAAAGCTGGGGCATCGCCCCGCTTCTCCAGCACTAAAGAGAGACCACATGCCTGGGCAGCGCCGCTGCGGATAGTCCATCCATCATTCCTATCCTAAGGTGCACGGCTATAGTCTAGCTTCCACCCGCACGAAGACAAATTCTGGGAGACGGTTGTTCTATGTCCCTTTGCGAGCTGCGTGGCTTTCGGTACAGTTGGAACGAGACATCATGGCAATGTCTCTTTCTGGCTTCAGGTCTGTGGGCGCACGCTTCCGAAGATTTCGTAGAGCAATGGGCTTCGGGAGGCAGACGATTGATGGCGATCATTCTCAGCACTCTGCTCCCGCCGAATGGTGCACTGCTTTATACAAGCTCACCTGGCGTCCCACCGGTGTCACAACAGGTAACTCTCATCTTTGAGAGCAAATGGGAATATAAACCTTACACTATTTGGGATAGAAGAGGATGACCTCCCGTTGGAACCGTCGGCAGCAGGCTTTCTACTGGCTCGACGATATTATGTCAACAGCTCATGGCCCTCTGAGCTGCCCGGCGTTGATCTAGACGGAGCGAATTCGATAACACCACAGGAGACCAGATGCTTAGTGATTTGCGCGGCCTCTGCGAACCAAGAGATTCTGCAGAACCTCGAAGGAACGCGCAGAATGCAATTCAAACCATCTGACTACCTCCCAGAGGCACGCCGAGCTTTGCCCCTCCCAGCCCTGGAGATGGGTGGACCAACCGACATTGATTTTACCATCAAATATATTCCAGACGGCGCAACTGGAACGGTCATTGTCGCTCTACGGTGCCTGACAGGCTGGCTGGAGTTAGCAGGGCGATGCAATCATAGCCGGGTTAAAGGCGACGGCTTCGTGGTGTGTTACCTAGATGAAACTCGTCACGATCTTGCATCGCTATAGACTGACGTTTTGCTTCAGGGTCTCGACGACTTGGAATTCCATGCGGAGTTGTTCGTTATGGCACTTTTTGTCTCAGGCCGCCTTCGGGATCCTCTTAGGCAAATCTGTCAACAATTACCTCCCCAAGAAAACGGAAGAAAGCCCCGGCTCCTTTTGACTGGCCATTCAGCAGGTCGCATACATCGAGGAGAGTTCCGTGACAGTGGCTAATCAGTTGCAGGTGGTGGCCTAGCCACACTCATCTGGATGAATCTTGTCCACAACCAATACTTGGTTCGCAAAGATGATTGGAATCCTATCGACCCCAGAGTGAGAGGTAATTTCCCAAAGGATGTTGCTTGCTCCAATGCTTCCATTCGAACATGTACAGTGTTGAGGATGCCCGGTGACTTCGTGTCTGGTCTTCTGCGTCCTTGATTTTAAGCCAGTTTCATGCTTATATACATTCCTACTAACATAGCAATAGGCACTGAGTCTGTCACTACATATTTCGAATCTATTCATTGTATTACGTTCGGCGCACCAGCACTTTCATATCCGGCAGTCAGTCTTCATCCGAAAGCCTCCAGAGGCGACCCCGACAACATACATATTTCCTTCATCAACGAAGGGGAAGGGGATCCTATACCTCGAGCCGACCCGGAGTACATATCTACCCGGTTTCATCTTTATACGGGGATGAAACTTCAGCAGGACTTCGACAGCCATGCCCCTAATGGTTTCACGAACGGTTTTCTGCATCACTTACCACGCATGCGGCTTCAGACCGGAGGCTTCCTTGTTGGTCTGCGCTTATATGAGGCTGGAACGAGCGGCGATGCTAATGCCTTATGCGCGGTGGGCCTAGGGGAAACGCTAGAAGAGAGCGCGGAGATCATAGAGAGCACATTAGCACTCGATTTTGAAGCGCATACCATGGACCGCTACGCCCGCAACATCACATCTTGGATAGAGACAGATATCAGCTCGCGTGGATCTCAGCGCTTCAGACTAAGTATTGCGCGCAACGTGTTGATGTTAGCGACGAATCCAACAGCAGACCTTCATTACTTTGGATTCGAAAGATGGGCAACTGCCGGAGATCTGAACTCGTTTCAGGAGTGGTGGGTGTCTGGGGTGATTGAAGACCACTGGCACCCAAATTTGATCGAGTTCTCAATTCCTGCACATGGAACTTCGGTCAACGCAGGTATGGACGTTTTCACAGCGCCTGGGAACCTCCTGAGAGTGGGGCCATATCGGGACTCCAGGTGTTTAGGCCCATGTCCTCTTTGCTCCCTTTTCGCTTCGCAGACCAACATTCTCCGTCTTCAAGCGGGCGAGGAGCTTGACTTGGGTCGGCTTGACGGGATTGCTTTCTATGCGCGGAGAGGTTGTCAGTTCTCCGCCTTTGTCGTTCGATTCATGTGCAAACAGGTATGTCAGCGAAGCAATTTACTCTACACTATAATACTCCGGTATCTAACTCCGCAACCGAAAAAGCGAATCCGGCCGACGGCGCGAATAACAGCTAGGAGTAAAGCTGTAAATGACTCTCCACCATCCGATCTCCGGTCGCTCACGATTCAGGTGGAGGAGAGCATGACTTTCGCTGGTTCTCGGACGACACTGGGACTCCACCTTGGCGTATTTGCTTATGCAGGTAAGAAGCATCCTTGAAAGCCTTGCTGTCATTGTGAAACTTAGTTAATGCCCGTCCCGGCTGGGAATGAAGCGGCAGCAATCATAAAGGGGCGGCCCCCGAACGACATGATTGCCACGCATGAAGCGTCAGACACCTTTGCAAACATATGCAGTTGACTAAGCGACTGCTTAACCACCCATGGCTGTGGCGATCTGCCACAAGGTATTAAAGCCGTCCTGCCTACCCGTGTCCTTAATCTCCGTACAGACCGCGGCCATGACCTAGTGAGATTGTACTCAACGCGAGGCGAAAGAGCCGATTACGCAGCGCTGAGCTATTGCTGGGGCAGTGATAATAACCTCTTAACCACAGAAAAGAACCTTTCAGAGTTCGTCGCGGGTATTACAGTCAAGGATTTGCCAAAGACGATCCAGGACGCAGTCTATGTAACCAGACAACTCGGCATTCAATATCTGTGGGTCGACGCTTTGTGCATTATACAAGATTCAAAGACCGACAAACCCAAAGAACTCGAAAGGATGTCTCACATCTACAAACAAGCTACCATCACCATCTCGGCCGCGGTTGCATCGAATTGCCGGGAAGGGTTCTTGCACCCCAGAGAAACCATCCGAAAGCGCCTGGATTCATCCTTTCCGCTTCAGTTTGCAACTGGCCTCGCCACTGCGAATCATGCCGCTGGAGGAAACTCGACAGTCGAAAGTGGTATGTCAATGGGAACGGTCTACATCTGTCCTGATGAAAAATGTGGCAATGAGGCCATCAGGTGGGATGAGGAGCCCATCGAAACCCGAGCTTGGACGCTGCAGGAATCGTGGCTGGCGCCGCGTCTGCTGATATTTGGAGCCGGGCCCCTACGGTGGAAGTGCCTATGTGCAAGCCGCGTCGCCGGCGACTGGCGGGACTCGGACGATTGGTTTGTCCCGAGATTCGACTATCGCGACAAATTCTTTCGGAATATGGTGCAAGACCCGTCTGCAGAGGCGGCCGAGGAGCACGAGCAGGAGCGAGAGCTGTCTGGGTCGTCTTCACGTCTTCCCGACCTGGATCAACTATACGATGAATGGGACAGGATCGCCAGCGTCTTCAGCAGTCGCCGATTAACGAAGCCAGAAGACAAGCTGCCCGCGCTTTCGGGCATTGCTTCAGAGTTCCACAGGGTCCTCAACAGCGCGTATATCGCTGGACTGTGGGAAAGCAACTTGCTGCCTGGGTTGCTCTGGTATCGTGGTTGCTCACCAGAATCCAGAAAAGGCCCACCATGTTCGCGCCCCCCACATTTTCGAGCCCCATCATGGTCTTGGGCCTCCGTCGACGGGGGCGTTAGCTTTGACCGCTTCCGTTCATATTGGCGCAGTGAGACAAAGGCTGTCATTCGTGCTTGTGAAATCGAGCCGGAATCATACCCGAGCCGGTTCACGAGCGTGTCTAAAGCGATATTGACCATCACAGCGCCGCTACGTCGGATGACTCCTGAGCAAGTTTTAGGACGGTTCGTCATCAGCATAGACGAGGCTCCGAGTTACTTTAGCGACTATATCGTGCCTGACGTTGTCGAGAACAATGTGCATTTTCGAGATATCTCTGCTTGGAATGCTTGTTTGCACGGCAGTTTCAGGGCGGGACCGCCGCTTGGTTTTATCGACAGAAGGATAATACCTCGATATGAAGGTTATGCAGCCGGCACTTCGGAAGTATTCCACAAGGCGGGACAAACGAAGTTGCAGAAGCTCGCCGGAAGAGCAGAGGCATTTCCGACCGAAACCAGTGGGAACGACTCTGCTACTGTTCTCTCCTTCTGGCTCCTCGAATTGGCTCGGAACGATGGACCACGCGGCCTTGTACTCGTCCGCTCAACCGAAAATCTGTTTGAGCGTGCAGGTTACTTCAGGCTAGGTCGTACCGGGCCAGTGGGTGATCACACTGTCGACGATCAGAACCCTGCGGGCACGAGAGAGTGGGATTGCGACGAAGACTTTGAGGTAGCGACGATTCGGATCAAGTGAATAAAAGATATGTGCCGCCCTGTCTGCTTCCCTTCAGGGCAATGGCAAAACTCGAGTTGGGTCGGTAGCTCACACAGCCTTTGGGTGTGATGTTATTGCAGTACAGCATGAAGGGTGGCCTATCGCTCAGCACATGGGCGGGCATTTTTCATGAATAACGAAATAGACAAGGATGGAAGGGGGCTAGGGGATGATTCTGTTTCTGTAGGGGCCGACTCGTCTCGTGTCCAACGTACAGTACCTAGGTATGCTCCCAATGAAGCTGAACTGGTTGAATCAATACATTGCAACAATTGAGCTGAATGCTGTCGAAGCCTGAAACAACTTTCCACGTCGAAAAGTCGAAAGGAGGGTGGATGAAGGTTAAGTTATAAATAAAGGGCAGGCAAGAGAAGATGAAAGGGAAGTCACGCAGAAGTGAGGTGGGCACAAGGATTGTGTCACGATGCCAACTATTTTACAAGCGGCATGGACGAATATTCGCAGCATCTAGGCGAATCCCAAAAGCGGGCCTAGCTCAATAAGCACAATATCATTGGAACTCCGGGTCCCCTACTGTATGTACATCGCCTTTCTCCTTCAGGTAGAGGCTCACTGAGTGATGGTATGAGTGTGTTCAGCAGCTCACGGCTAGGATCGCTCGGAACATCTAAGATCTTCAGCTTCCAGCGATGATGACGATCTTGGGCTTGGCCTCGGCCGCGCTCGACACTCTTACCACTCATTTCATCATTCCCTGAGATGATATGTTACCTAGCCGCACGAAGATGGCGCTACCGTGTACATATCCTCGCGTCACCCGTGTGGCCGTCATCCTGTGGCTCATCGTGTGCACGTCGGCGGTGGATTTGCGTGTTGACAACCCAGGTAGGCAGCTCTCTGCGTTTTTGAGGAGACCTATACAGACGTCCGGTCATTACAGGTTCGATCCGCGATGCAGCAGCCACCATTGCCTACGGCTTGCAGTCCATGTACAATGGCAACCAGACCGGAGGCGAGCTAGGCAAGTTCCCAGATCCGCCTTACTACTGGTGGCTCAGTGGTGCGGCATGGGGTGGCATGGTCGACTATTACCTCTACACGGGGGACGCAAGCTACTACAACGTCACCTACGACGGACTGGTCTCTCAGATATCAGACACCTACGACTATTTGCCTGAGGCTGAGAAACTTGAAGAGGTGAGGGTGAGATGGGGTAGTCACCTGCTGACTATGGCTATCGAGCTAACTGGCAAGCCCAGGGCAACGACGATATTGCCTTGTGGGCTTTCGCCGCACTGACGGCCGCCGAGTATGGACTCCGAGAGCCTCCCGCCCCGTACCCCACGTGGTTCGGGATCTGCGACAACATATTCAACGACTATGTTACCAGGTGGATCGAGTCAAGCAGCACCTGTGGCGGCGGCTTGAAGTGGCAAGTGTTTCCTACAAGCCCCGGATACGACTACAAGAACTCCATCTCCAATGGCGGGTTTCTCCAGCTCGCTGCTCGGTTGGCGCGCTTCACGGACAATCAGACCTATTACGACTGGGCGGAGAGGGTTTGGGACTGGTCCGTCACCGTCGGTCTCATCGATACCTCGTACAATGTCTTCGATGGCTCGGATGACAAGATCAACTGCACGGGAATCGATCATACACTCTGGAGCTATAACGTTGCCGTCTACCTCTACGGCACGGCCGTCCTCTACAACTATACCAACGGGTCTGACCTGTGGGCGAACAGGACCAGCGGACTTTTGGACTTCGCGCTGCAGACGTTCGTGTCGCCTTTCCCCAACGCCACAGATGTCCTATATGAGCACTGCGAGCTGAGCTGGAGTTGCAATATCGACCAGTACAGCTTCAGAGCGTATCTGGCTCGCTGGTTGGCGAAGACCACGGTTATGATGCCGGAAACAGCAGGAGAAGTAGCCACGGTGCTTCAGTCATCCGCACTTGCTGCTGCAGGAGTCTGTACAGGAGAGGAGGGTGGGACTACCTGTGGTGCAAGGTGGTACCTTGATGGATGGGATGGGACCTCGGGTTTGGGCCAGGCTCTCAGTGCACTGGAAGTGGTACAGTCATTGCTTGTCACTCACGCCGGCCCGCCGCAAAAACAAGCGCCCACGTAAACTGCGGGCAGCTCGACCAACAACAGAAATACGTTCCATTCTACTTGGTTCTCGCCACGCGCGTCAGCTAGCTGGATTGGTGCTAAATGGCTATCCCCCAGGTTTCCCCAAGTGTCCTCTGACCAAGTGAAGCTCGGATTGCTGGTCTTTCCGGCACCCGGACAATCCCCTGCCTACGCCAATGCCGCGATTTGTATGATCGTTCGACATTGGTATCAGACGCGGCTATCTGGCTTGGCGCGACTTGCGCGATCAAACCCACGCTGTGTCGTCGATTGAGCAGGAACAGCGTGACCAAGAGCAGCAGCAAGAGAAGAACTGACATGGAGACGACTCTTCCATTGTATAGCTACGACTCCTCCGACCAAACAGTCACGGCGGCCCCAATCGACGGCGCTTGGCGCAGGGAGACGTAGAAACTACCGGCCGGCCGAGATGGATCAAGAAGAAGCGAGTATAATACCACTTCAAGCGACAACCCCCCAACTCCAACCCTTCTGCCACTGCTCTAGGGGGACATACAGTGCGCTCTCCTGGCCCTTCGTCCACTTCGTTTCGCTGCATAACCAAATTCGCTTGAGGGGTCAGGGTGACGATTCCGCGGGCAGAGTTCTGCTTCTGATGTCCCCGAGACAATCGGGGCTTGAAGTTCTCTGTCGTTGCCGAGCACAAATGTTGCTCTCGCTGGCTATCCTGGGGTTCTCTTCATCTTCGCCATCATGTCCGTAATTCAGTTGTCAATCCCCTATCAATTTCCAGGAGGTTGAGTCTGGAGTACTCGGTACAAGAGGAATGTATCGGGTCGTCAGCAGATCATAAGTGCTCAAGCGATGACGTAGATCACAATAATACGGTCGAGCATAGGAATAGATCTAGCATTACGGAGTGCGTCTCAAGCGTCGTATGCAGATGCTCGGGGTCAAGGCTGAAAATACTCGGTGCACACCTACTATGGCATCTTGAAAAAAATGCACCAAGGAATCTATGCAGGTCTCTCATACTTACACAGTACTGCAGACACATATGCTTGGAGCCCATACTTGTGTAGTAGCACGACTCGCAGTGGACCAGTTTATTTCAGCCGCACAGACTGTTCGCAGAGCTTGGCTCCCAAGATAGGATAGCGACAGGCACGATGTGAGGGCTGCGAATCCCAGCGAGCCGGTCGGATGGCGTTCGGCAACTCCTCATCTCGCTGAAATCAACAGTCGTAAAGGGGAGGGCGCGTCGAGGGGATCATGGACAAATGGACGTACGATCCCGTTTTCAGGATTAGCTGCATCGATGAAGAAATGAAAATGAAAGACCTCTCAGGAGTTGACTCCAGCTCCTGATGGGAATCGGTAGTCGACGAACAGAACGAAGCCGATGAGATATCTCGAAGGCAAGATGAAGAATTCCCGAGCGCATCCTAGGAGCAACGTCGGAACCAAGGTTATGCCCCATACCCAACCGAATGGCACAGTGCCGAACGATACATAATGGCTGTTACATGCGTTATATCAGGGTAATTCAAGCCCGGAGTTATTCCCATCTTTCACGAACTTGGGTGTGGTCGGGACGCGGAACCATCCACGGCAGACCATCCGCGGCAGATGCTTCTTACTCTCTGCGACATTGAAATCTCGAGGACTCACTGTTGTCCGTCCTAGCCGACAAGCTATGTGCTTGACGTCGAGGCATGGACATTGAGAACAGCAGGAGACTGAGCCGCTGCACGTGGAAAGAGGTCAAACAGGATGCAGCAAAGCCGGCAAGGCATGTCTAGATAGTAGCATTCCCGCTAGGAACTTGCACATTCCACACTGCGAAATCGGGCTCTCCTGCAAACGTTGACTTTGGTACACTTGCACTTGTTGCTCTTGCTGTTTTGCAAGTCTAGATCCGTGCAACAAACAAAAGAGCCCCGCAGAGGGTAGCCTGGACCTTGATTGACAAGGCCTCGATTTCAGAGTGGATTGTAGTCTCCAAGAGGCCCAGACCCCTTCTCTTTGTCTGCCCACGAGCTCGACCCTTGAGTGGAGCAATAATCAACAAAGGCCGCGAGGCCGCTTACCATTCACGAGTACGTACCCCGACTCTGTTGATCCAGCCTCCAACAACTTCACGTGTTCCCGATGTGTGGGTCTATTGGAGAAATGCCGTCCCAAGTCCAGCCGGCGGATTCTAGATACCCTCGAAATCATCGCCAGAGCGAAGCATGGAGTTCGTGGGCATCTCTCATGCGCTGTGTCACAGAGGCTTTGGCAGTCAACGAAGTTCGTTGAGTTGCCGTGCTCAGAGCGACCTCTGCCATAGACCTCGGCTGTGAAGTACGAGGCTGTCGTATTTCGGGACATCAAGGCGATTGTCGGACGCGATACTCTACCTAGTTTAAAGCGAAAAAGAGGTCAGAAACCGTCGATTCCGGATTATGATTCCCCAGCTTCGCGAGCATTAGCTTGTTTGACGAGTGTGTGGGGAAGCATCGGAATGTTTGATATGTACGTTGGTTGGATGGCAACACTCCGTGGCTGGAGGAGCGGGTAACACAAGTACGTACTCCTAGGCTCCCCACAGTCGAAGAGAATAACCCGGAGTACTGAAGGCACAAGCGGCCGGATCGAGGACTTAGCTCATTTCGCATGGAAATGGAATGCGAGGCTTCGCAACATAGCGCCGGAAGGAGACCCTTCAGACCCTTTCAGTTTGCGGAGAACGGCCGTTCGGATCCGGACAGCGAGGAGGAGGGGGGCCGAATCATCGCCCAACTGGCTTTTGATTGCACGGGAGACTGCCGAAAATGACAACTGTCCGTATATCGTAAGATCATGCCGTGCCAGCTCATGGCAAGACACGCATACGAACGAGGCTCGGTTGGACCAATGTCAGCTGCTGTGTCGCCTTACACAGGGCTGATTGTGCAGTTGTGTTGGACAAGTGCTGAGATGCGAAACCCTGCATGTCTGACAAACATGCTGCATGCGGGTAATGTGTAACCCGGAGAATACTATCTTCAGCGCGAGGTTGCCGCGAGGCGAGCCCTATTCCGCGATAGTGATTGCGGCCTAGGGCCGCGGGACGCATTGTGTTGACCACAAGAACTTGATCAAATGCCTGCTCGGGCTCTGGCCTGCCATCGGTTGACGACCTGGCGCCTGTGAGATGGAGTGTGCGTCGGTTATCGAATAGTTCTTTGCAGTGGCCCTACTCGGTACTCTGAAACTCTCTGCTTCTTTGTGAGAGTTCTCGTTCGTGATCACTTCAGCATGATTATCTGCCGAGGCTGAGAGGAGTGCTGAACGGCGGGCTTCTTGGCGGTTTTTTGGTCAAATTGTCTCGGTATGACTGAGAGATGCTCGGTTCGACCAAAGAAGAGCGCCGACTTCCCACCGACTCGACAGCACCACCTTCAGAGAAGGATGCCTTCGGCCTAGCAAGTCCGAGAATCCGTCAACGAGTCAGTGGAACATTGACGGGTCAATTTGGGTTTGCAAAACTCTTCATAGAGAGTACTCCGTGCTCCATACACAGTATCAATACTAATGCAACTTTGCTCCTGAAATGACGAATGTTCATTGGACGAACAGCGAAATTAATGTGGCCCAAGGGGAGGTGTACCACCACGCCTTCGCGCGAAGCTCGCATGCGTCCCAGGGAGGCGGATCGTGGGGCTGTCCGATGGACCCGCGGTAGTAAGTGGTGCACTTAGCTTCCCGGCTTCTGGGTCTTTGCTTCGCTAGGGCAGGAGGAGTTTACCCAGATCCGCTGCGGATGGAGTAGCGGTACAACTAGTCGCGCCCACTTTGATGTGGGATGCGATGTACCGTTGACCAGGTAGCACATGTCTCCTGCACCAATGACAGTAGGGTGAGCAAACCCCATTGTTGCAGTGAAATCGAAATTGTTCCAAAATCTTTCCAGAAGTTTTTTTTCACTGCGACCGAGGTGGGACTTCAGCGATGTACCCTGACGCGGAGCACTGAAGAAGGAGAAGGAGAAGAAAGGAGAAAAGGTGCACTTCGGACCAGTCGTCTTTGCAAAGAAAAGAAAAGAATCCGTCCACAGTAGGACTGGAAGGTGGCTCCCGAAGTAAAGCCAGACTGACGGCGGTACCGCCAGCGGCAAATTTTGCTGGGGCGGTACATTGCCGGCGGCGCGGAGGACTTGCCGCCACGACTTGTGCGGAACGGTGTTTGCGTAAACCTCGGGTTTGTTCTGGCTAAACTACTCGTACTCAGTACTCAGGAGTCTCAAAGGTCGGGCCGGTGGGTTGCCAAGAAGACTACTCGGTACAGATGGATGTTCTTCGGTTCTTCCTCAGAACGCGGGACGGATAAATTGGTAGGAATCGAGAGTACTTCGTTATTGTGCCGGATTTGAAAACATTACAATTTGAATCAAGTACGTGAAATCAGCTCTCAGTTGATTCATTGACTTTCCGATCACTGCATCGGAAGGTGCCCTTTTTCGAGTTGGGGGTGCACTCATTGACATAGGCCTGAGGAGCCCCGAGAGGGGTAAAGGCTGTGGTTATCTGGCGCCCGGAATCGACCGACAAGGGAGTGTTGGAAACGGCCGTAAGTGGTGGCTTAGGCTTCACCAAGCCCTGGACTCCAGGCCGCATTCCGAGATTGTTTGGGCAGCAACTCTGCGCCAACAGCCAACCCAGCCCAAAGTGAGTCATGCCTTGTTTCTGGCAAGATGCGGAGTACGTCTACTCCTCCGCGACACACGGTCACTTCATCGGGCCATCTGCTCTTGTGTTCTCGATGGGTGATGTCATAAAGCTAGGTAGTCACAAGCAGGATATACCTCGTAGAGAAGAAGAAGCGAGGGCCGAAGCAAGGAATGAACGATCTCGGAAACAGAAGAAAGGTGTGGAAGGTCTATACAAATGACGTTTGTCTATTGTTCGTCTGCTCATTTGGCAGAATAATCAACCTGACAAACAAAGTGTTGCCGAAAACACGGCGAGTTTCCCAACGCGGCAATCTCATTGCTTGGCTCCGAGCGCTGAAGTAATCCGTTGCGGCCGTTGCGAGCAGACGCTGTATGGTGCCGCTTGCATATTGCTTGGATGCTAATGCCTTCTTACTCAGGCTCTAGAATATCGAAGGCCACAGGCGGCAACAAGATGGAGGTCAGGCATTGTGAGACGGGCTCAAATTATAATGAGACATGACAGGCCAAGAGGAATGCAAGGACGAGATTGCGGAAGGAGTCATGTACTGGCGGTGTTGTACAGATCGCGTTTGCGCAATCATCTAAGCCGCAAAGATGACCTGTACACTGCACTCTTAACTTAGAGTTGCGAAACGAGATGTTGGCAGGAATGACAGCTGTCAGAATTCCAAACGCGGCAGTCTGCAAACATAATGTTGTCGGTCGTCCGGAGTCAGAGATGCGATGTAATGCCACACCCAGGGTTCGCTGCTTGCGTAGTCATGGCATGTCCCAGTCGATTGCCCATCCGAACGACGATTATTGTTTACGATTCTGCTTGTTTCTGGCTAAATTGGCATTATAACGTTGCACTTCGGAGGGTTATCAGAGCCATCACGTCGAAGAGTCCGGCTTACTCGCGACGGTTGGCCAAAGTCCCCTTTCACCATCACTTGCCTGCGTCGCGAATTAGTTCCTGAATTAGCAACACGTCGCCATAATTGGATGGGCGGTGTCACTCAAATGCCAGTTCTATTCGCACCGTGTTGACTGTGTACATCTCTTTGTCTCTTGTCTGGACAAATCTGGACTCTACCCTGCGTTCGGTGCGTGGGAGTGGTCAAGACCGAGAAGCGTCGAGGCCTTTTAGCCGATCCTTTCACACAAAGAAGTCACGGTCGAGTCAGCGTGGGGTAACTCAGGCAATTCATCGGGACAGATCTCGGCTCGCTCTGGGCTTTGGGGCACTGATCGCTTCTAGCTTCCCGCCCATCAGACTGACAGACGCCATCCCGGACGCCCGCACGGCCACCAACCAACGGCCCAAGCCATCTCAGGCTGTCTCCGTCTCTCTTTCGACCCCTGTCACCGCTAGATCCGTTGGACGACTCGCGATTCAGCTTCCAAGACACTTTTCGCAGCCCTCTGGTTCTCGGAAGCGTGCTCATCCACCCACGTTCGTGGCTTCTTTGGCATTTACCCATTCGAAACCCCCCGTCCTCGCGTCCTCGTCTAAACCCCGTGGCTTGCGCCCTCTGCCTAACCTGTCATTTGTCCCCCCGTCGCCTTTGCAAGGTGTCACATTCACCCTGAGCGCACTCATAATCACCCATTTGAGGCGGTCAGTAGACCGACACACACCAGAGCCAGACCACTCAGACACCTTCGTAGTCAGCGCTGCGGCCAACGAACAACAAATCACACATTTCGGTCGACTCTCTGCCTTCACTCCTGAGTCAACTCAAATACACATAATCGCGCCTGCCTGTCGGGCTGTCAACTTTGATCCCTTCTCCTCGCATCAACGTCGCCCTCGCAGCTATCGATACCACTATCGACGTCGCTATCAACCCCCCCTGCGTCTATCACCAACGGACCGTCAATTCCGGTTTGTCTGAAACCAGCCAGTGGCAGCCACTCAGACGCGAAATCGCTAGCCTGCTCGCGGAACGAGTCAACGCGGTGCCAAACTTTTTGCCGTTCCCTCGCAGTCCCACCTTCCGAGCACAGACACCGGCCAGGGTCCTAGGGAACACATTCGCCCAAGGCCGAGGTCGCATCGAGGACCTTCATCCGCTCCATCGGGTTTTCGCCCTTCTCCATAACCAAAGGAAGCACGGGGAAGGGGCAATACTTAATTTGCTTCTACCACCCTGTCTTGGATACATTAGGAGCTCTCTATCCCTTCCGAACCCAGCATACAACTCTGCCACAAGCATCCCTCACTGTCAGGCAGCCGCCCAGACAGCGCAACACAGCCGCCCACGAGACATAAATTGACCATTCGCATCACCGCTGACCGACCGGCACACGCACCCTGGCAAACAGCGGCAAGCCCACCGATCAGATTCCCCATCACGCCGAGTCACCGTTCTCGGACCTTCTCCTGAACCCCAGAAACACAGCGCGTTTTGCCGACCCTCATCCGGCGACTCAGCACGCATATTATTGCATCACCACCCGCAAACAGCCGTCATTCCCACACACCATAACAGGGAAACTAAATCCCGGGCGTGGCAGAACAACAATCATAATAACATCACTCAGCCCCGATCTTTCACTATATCGAATCTGAAGCTGGCTGTCGCGTCAACTTACAAACGTGCACGCAACTCCCACTCTTCGTCAGACACCATGTTCTTCACGTCCCCCAGCTCTAACATCACCCCCGCCATGGCATCGGTCGCCATGTCGCGCTCAGATTCGCGTGACTCCACATCCTCAAGCACAAACTACTACACTGCACACGCGCCAACGTCTGCATACAGCGCCCTCGTCAGCGCGTCGCCAACTTCCGCATGGCCGTCATCTCAACCTCTTGCTCGGACAGACAGCAGTAGTTCAACTACGGCCTCCCAGACCCAGTCAGTACCTATGCGTCGCGACAGCAGCAACTCAAGTTGGATGCCTAGCCCCTACCGGTCTTGCATGTCATCCTTCGGCGCGGAAGCCAGCTCTTACCTGTCCGATGATGATCTCCTGTGCTCAGCGGGAGACCTCAACCTTCCCATCGAGACAATTCCTGCCTTGACTCCTAAGAAGGAGCTCACCACTGAGGAGCAAATCGCCTTTCTACGTGAGCTGCAAGAAAGAGAAGCAGCTTCTAGCCAGCATCAGGCCGCAGCACACTCTGACGCCAAACGCAGAGTGGTGCGATTTGCGAGCCACGACGCCACCAGCTCGAGCAAACCACGCCGACCTAGCACGAACAAGAGACGCCAGACTAGTACCGTGCGACGCGGCACGAGCTGCCTGAACGGTCCTCAGTGAGGCAGTGATCTGGGCTGGTCCCTCGCCACTTCCTATGTCCCGTCGCCCTTCGGGGCACAGCGGTCTTAACAGCAAGCGACATGTTTCTTTGACTTTACTTGAGCGCCTTTTGCATATTTGCATACGGTTTACGGTCTACGATACCCCAGCCCTCACGGCTGATTTGGATTATGAATGAGCATGGTCGAGTCATCATTGTGCGACTCCCACTTCGCCTTGGCAGAGGTCTTGAACCTCCGTTACAGTATTATTAGCCTTAATATATTACCATGAAAAAGATCACAACCTATTTCCTCTCTTTTCTGCTTCTTTCCTGTGAGTTGACGCCTCCCAGCCTCTCGTGTGAGGAGTCGCCGACGATGCCCCAAATTTCGGGTGAGCGTCGGGGTACGTAGGTTTAGGTGGTACCGAAACATCTTCGCCGAGGCCCGGATTCAGCGAATCTATCGACAATCAGTGAGGGCCCTACCAGTCTGCGGCTCGCAAACATCCGAGGCCATTCAGACATGCCGCTTGCTGCGATCTACACTTAACCGGCACCTCGAAAACCGCTTCGCGACTCGGGAAGCATCGCTGACACAGGAGAGGATTCACGCTTACGATGACTACTAGTTCGTTCATCACTGTCACGGTGAAGCATTTCCGACAGTCCGGCGGGGAAAGCATCCGCCGATTCAAGATAATTTGGGGTTACTACGTGCGAGAGCGCTCTCCTCTGCGCTCTGCTTGCCGTATGGCCTTTTTTACAGGGGGGGCCGAGCAGTTTGACTGGCACGGACAATCAAGGGTGTCTGCTTCTGCTACATCACCATGATGTCGGTGAGCGATGCCAGCGTGGTTGGGTGTTGATGCCTGAATTACGGCCTCACGGACGGGCCACGAGACAACAACAACAACAACAAACCCGATTGCGACGTGGCGCCCTGTTTGACCCTGATTTAGAGCTCCAGGGCGACCGTCGCCTCCCGCCGGCAGGCAGCTTCGGCATCATTCCCCTCAATGATTCTGATTCCACCGCTTTGGTAACATGGTTAATCATCCCCCACCTTTCAACCTCCCACATAGGATGGACAGTAAGGTAGAAGGCGTGGGTGGTGACTCATGGCGCCTGACCAACGATAATGTGTTCATTATTTCCGAGGCTTTCTTGGCCCATCGGCCATGATGTCTACACTCTAAGTCCGAGGCTTCGGACATACACGGTACGAGCACTCCGTACGAACTTTAACATTGCGAATCACGCAAAAAGTATCCCCGGTGTCGGCTTTGTGTGTGCTTTTTGAGTAGGTCCTCCGAAACATGTTTTTGAACGAGTCAGACTTTGGAAGAACTGTGGTGGCGACCAAGCTGATCGAATGTTGCAATCGCCTTGCCCCATGAAACTCTCCTTCGTGCTTCCACATTCGCATTGGTGGCCGGTAGTTCAACAAGCGCCGTGAAGAAAAGTCTATTTGACGATGAGCCATGTGGCATTACTAAGTCTCCCAGGCCGACGGGAGTACTCGGCACATTGCCGAAGTTCGCGCATTTCGGCCTCTCAGGTCTTCGACGGGTACATACTCGTGCGGCACACACCAAAAGGGATTGAACTTTGCAGTTACAGTTCTATCCGCATCGAGAAGATAGGCGATTGAGCACACAATTCACTGTGAGGAATTTTTTGCCGTGCGTACTTTCTTCTTGAAGCAAAACCAAGGCGGCCGACGTTGGGCTCCGACGCTCGACTGATAGGAGCAGGCCGACACGGCTCTGTCGCTGCGTGGGGTGGTGGCCTTGGTGGAAAGGCGCCCGCTGTATTATGGCACGGAGGACTCCCAGCCTCCACGCCCACGCCAAAGTATTTCGCGATCCAATCTTCAACACCTGTTCGGTGTTTCAGAACCCGACACCAGTTGCCTCGCCTCGAGCATGTGAATACTACTGTGTAAGGAGGTATGGAGCGAGATCTGCACTGCCTCGAAACTGCTTCGGAATTTACCTTGTACTTGCCTGTTAAAAGGCTAGTAAGGGAGACTGTCAGCGTTGCTTTTGCCTCACTTCCCTTCTAGTAAGTAGTACTACTACTCCACGGTGGTAGAAGTGGGGAGAATGCAAGATGGAAGGGTGCCACCATCGACCACCACATGGCACATAGGTAAGCAAGGGAACGAGCGCGCCTCGGCGGATCTTCGCTGGCATCGTGCCTGTCGGTGGCTGAGAGAGTCACGCGCGGCACGTGATCCGGGGCGGAATGACAGATGACTGCGCCACATATTGCTGCCATCATCAGCCACCTACTCGAGAAGACTCAGCCACAGAAACATGAGCCACCAATGAGCCACCATCTGAAGAGTATTACTAAGCTTTCGTTGATTTTCTCTCATCGATGGGCGAATTCTATCATCTCAGAACAGCCTCACGTCCTGTTCCGGAGAGGGATCTGCCTGTGGTGCAACCAGCTGAGATCGAGCCTGAGGTGGGAGGCCGGCTCGGCTGTGCTCCCCAGTTACTTCTCTCAGGAGCGTTACCTTGTCTGGTCGTTGACAATCTTGGATAACTGAAGTGACACGCGCATTACTCTTGTCTGTTGCAGACGAGCATTCGCTCAGAACTCTGCGCTGCTCCCTTCCGGTCCGAATTAACCAGAAAACAATGAGGGCAGATCCTCTAGCGCACGCAACAAGAATGGACCTTGATGAGTCGGACGCAATGAATCAAGACTGAACATTGTGCGTTTCCCCGACAGTAGAGCTTTCTATCGCAGCTGTCGGATGCATGAATATCAATATTTCTCACCCCGTTAGTTCTTCGCGCTTGCTAGGCGCGTACTGCTCTGGCCAAGTGCTTTCGCACTCTCACCTGCAAATTGGTTCTTTCCCTCAGCCTGAGTTCATATTGCTGGTATCGACTTGCAGTTCTTTTTGTTATTTCCGGTCCACGTGTTTGGCTGATACAAAGTGCTTCGTTTTTTGTTCATCCTGACACTCAGATCACGGTCACGATTAGTTCTTCATCCCAAACTCTTATCTCAACTTTATCTGGCTTTACAAAGTCGCATTGCGTCCTCGACAATG
Organism: Phialophora tarda; assembly: GCA_016109495.1. Classification (NCBI taxonomy): domain Eukaryota; kingdom Fungi; phylum Ascomycota; class Eurotiomycetes; order Chaetothyriales; family Herpotrichiellaceae; genus Phialophora; species Phialophora tarda. The sequence continues at coordinate 744,767 of JADWPL010000005.1, read as the reverse complement.
AATAGCCGAGGTCAACCCTTCCTGACTCGTACAGTCAATATCTCCGCAATACCCCAGGAAACTCGCTTGGCCGGTGACCCCATTACATTAGGGCATTCCAGGCCGCGAAGTGCCTCCAGAATCAGGCACCCCCTTCGCGCGTTCACCTTGCCATCAAATAAGCAGAAGTGAATCTGTCTTGAGATATTGCGCTTCATCAAGGGCCCAAAGCCGACAGTATGTCTTTGAATGGAGACCTCACAGGCTCTGCGCCGGCTCTACCAAAGAAAAGTAATGCTGCAGCAGAAAAACGGTAAGCTGATAGGTACCATTCTTGAAGCTGATACTAAGCACGCCGACCTTCAGTAAACTTCGCAACCGACTGTCTCAGCAGGCATTCCGTGCTCGTCAGAACCTCGAAATCAACGAACTGAAGCAGCAGCTTGCATTGTTCTCTGGTTCCGAAAGCGATCGCAATGCCAGCCTCGTGGCAGAGAATCAAAGACTGCGACAACTGCTATGGCAATCCGAGAAGAAACTCCGAAGCTTACAAGCATCGCTGAAAGGGATCGTTGACAGCGTGGCTGAGGCTAGAGACAGCGACTTCGTAAGTGGCATCGGCAAGCACTGGATCTTGGCGGCCTCCCTTGGTGCAACAATTCTGCGATCAATGAAACCTATTGGTTTTCTGACAGGATCGCTGACAGAAAACCGGTGAAAAGCATACCCAGGGCGGATTTAACCAGACCGACGGGTCAGACCTCTCCTTCGACATTCTTTCTAGGCCGGGCAATATGGAACCACTTTCCTCAAGCGAGAATAGTCTCTCGGACCTGGATGCCTGCTCGGACTCCTGCCATGCCACGTCTACCTCGGACGAGCCATGTCCTACAGAGATGCAAATAGTCGAGCAGACCGCATTGATACCGTCGACCGAGGACACGCTCGGAGACGATGCCCAGATGAGCATCGTTCAGGGACTTTCGGTCTTACCGTCGACGACACCCATGCAGCTCCTCTCTCCAGAACCGATGATGCCGCTTTGTCAGAGTCTACAGGTGATGGCGCCATCCAAGTACTCAGAACACATTCTGGCGTACGAAATGTGCGCTTTCAGCTACCAGAACCACAGACTGGGTGCGGACTTGCACAGGTACGTGTATCAGACCCAGTTTTAACACCATTCTGTTTTGCTGACGCCGAGAAGCCTCAATCAGATCGTCTCAAGTCTCGTCACCGCTTTCATCAAAACCGCGTGGCGAGGCATGGAAACGTGGATCCATTGCACCAACGGGAAAGACATCCTCGCCAAACTGGCGGCATGGCGTATTTCTCCCAGCCAGGCAACACTGGCGGCCATACCTCCTGCTCTAATGCCCACACCACTGCAAGCCGCTGTTCCGCATCCTCCGGTCATCGATTGGTGCATCTTCTCCTTCCTCAGGGACAAGCTGATCCAGTACCATTCCTCGGATCCGGCGCTGGACGAAATCTGCGGCGACATCGGGCTGGCATACGTCATCCAGGCCGACCTGTCCGAGTTCGTTGTCGGAGCAGAACCTCTAACAGTCTACTTCAGCATCCATGACATCCTCGCAGGCATGCAGAACAATCCCAGTTTGGTGGCAGATGATGCCCCGGATCCAAAGCTCGAGGTCAAGCTACCGGCCCCGGACCTGTACACGCTCCTGCACACTAGGGAATACGCCCGGGCGGTCTATCATCACCTCGGAATCGGGCGAGGGATCCACGAATACAATCTGGACCCTGGTCTGTTTACAAAGTACCCGCACCTCTACGAGCCGAGCGCCAAAGTCGCCCACGGAGTTGCCCTCAGGTCGTCCAACAAGGTCGCCTGGCCTGCTCCCCAGCCTCTCGACGACGTGGCAATGAACTGCTATCGCAGATGTGCGGCATCTTACCATACCAATACTGATATCGCGTGGACAACCTCCGGCTCGGCGGGGCTGATCGGCTTGTGACCCATGCTTGAACTTCCAATTCGGAAACAGGTGACGAGGACTAGAATCCATTTGATAGTAGTATCGCACAGTGTGCTCGAATCTATAATCTCCATCGAGGTACCCCAACACCATGAAGATAGTCCACTCTTGATTGCTTTCAATACTGCTTCTTTCCTTCAGGCCCGCAGTGGCAGGTTCTCCGGAAGGTCCAAACTCCAAGGCGCATCCTCATTGCGGATATACGGGGCCAAGTCGACCTGTTTGCCCTTCTCAAACTCCATCTCCAGATCTGTCCTGCCATTGCCCAAGAACGACCAGACATTGTCGTGATGGTACCGCAAGTCGTAGTGTTCGTACCGTGGCGTCTTCAGCGCCTTCATGTGGTGCAGCAGGCTGCCCGGCCAGATGTACACTCTTCCGTTGGGTTTGTTGTCCTTGTACCACGACCGACACTCCTCGGCCCAGACGCTGTACTTGTTGTGCCAGGCGTCGATATGCTCGTTGATCTGCGTGGTCGGGCCTTGTCGAGGTTCCATGGCGCGGATGCCATCTTCTTGCATCTTGCGGCAGCATTGGAGAGCGTACTCTAGTTGCACCTCGTGCTGTCACCCCAACGACGGTACGGTCAGCATTGCTTCTTGTTGTTGTTGTTGGTGGTGGTGCATATTATGTATGTCCAGATCAATGCTCAATGATCAATGCTCAATGATCAAGGATCAAGGATCAAGGATCAACGACCAACGATCAACGACCAACGATCAACGATCAACGACCAACGATCAACGATCAACGACCAACGACCAACGCTCAATGATCAATGACCAACGATCATATGGGACGGAATGGGGCTTGGGGGATAAGTGGAGTGGCGGTTTGCTGCTACCTAGACTTACCGAAGGGAGGGCACACCCCTGGCCCCAATTGCCCGTCGGGCCATTCACCACGAAGTAGTTCGGGAACTTCGGCGCCGCGATGCTGAGGTAGATGTTGGGCGTTTCCTTCCATTCGTCCTGCATGACCGCGCCATCGACGCCCGTGATCCGGAAATGCGGCGTATACGCGATATTGAAGCCCGTCGCGCACGCGACAATGTCGAACTCGAACTCCTGGCCCGACGCAGTCACCAGGCCCGTCTCGGTGAACCGCACAATCTCGTCATGCACCACGCGGACGTGCTCCAGGGTCAGCGTCTCGAGGTACCCTTCCCCGGGCGTCAACCGCCGACACCCCGGCGACCACTCCGGGATGAAGCGCTTCTTCAGCTCGTCGTGCCCGGGGCCGAGCTTGTCGCGCATGCTCGCCTGCATCGCCTCCCTCGCCTGGACGTTCTGCTTGGTCCCGCGGAGGAACATGGGGAACGCCTCCGTGAGCGCCGACTCCAGCCTCTTGCGGTACTGGAGGTGGAAGGCCGGGTCGGTGCGGAACTTCTCCTTCTCCGCGTCGATGTAGTAGTGCTTGCCGGCCGCGGCGGGCGGTTGGCTGTTCGGGTCGATTTTCTGGGTGTCGGTCGAGATCTGCGGCGCGATGTATGTCATGTTGCGGGCGAAGATGGTGAGGCTTTTGGATCCTGTTTGAGCAAGTGCCCTCGCGGGGCAAATCGGTTAGAACTTGGGGACTTGGAACTGAGAAATCATGGCTCCTGATGGGTCTTTCTCTTAGAGGAGGAGGGGTGGGGAAGGAGCGAAATATCTTCCGCGGTCTCTTGGGTCTGCGGTTGGGTTTACCTTTAGCTAGATGAGGCACCATTTGGATGGAACTCGATCCTGTCCCCAACACGGCCACTTTCTTGCCCTGCCAGTCGATCGAGGTGTCCCAGTGGGCACTGTGCGCTAGGGTGCCTTTGTATGATGAGATGCCTTCGATGGCAGGCCCTAAGAGTGGGAGACAGGCGTCGTCAGCTCTTTGTTTTCACGCGTCGCGGCAACTGGGATGGGTACAACTGGAAGCTGGTAAAGTGATCAGGCTTGGCTTGGCTTACATTTCCATTTGTTCACGACGCCGGAGCCGTTGATCAGGACGTTGCACCGGTCTGTGAATGTGGTTGTTTGATCTTGGTTCGTGAGCTTGATTTGTACTTCCCCTGGATTCGTTTCTAGTCAGCTCTAAGCTCGCTCTGCTGGGCTCGGTACTCCATATGGAGAAGCTATCGCGCATCAACTCACATTCACCGGCATCCTCGAGCCACGTCGCGCTCAACACCTCTGAGTTCAGCCGTATGTAGGGCGCCAAACAATGCTCGTCGTGGAATCGCTGGAAGTATTTCTCGATCTCGTCCGAGCCGGAGTAGAAGCCCGACCACTCCGTGTTAGGCTGGAAAGTGTAGGTGTAGACGTGGGCGGGGATGTCGCACGCACAGCCCGGGTATTTGTTCTCGTACCACGTTCCGCCGTATATGGAATTTCTGTCCCAGATCAAACAACGGGAGTTAGTTAGATTTCTGGGTACAGAACCGGCAGCGACCGATGCGGCAAAGAGAATGAACATGACAGATGAAGGTCTGAGACCTACTTTTCATAGCATATCAGTTCGTAATTGCGCAGTTGCTTCTTCGCCTTGTACGCTAGCAAGAGCCCCGACGCTCCAGCGCCGACGTGGATGATTTTGAGCGGCTGTGGTTGCGACTGGTATTGGTCGAGGACTTCGTAGTCCGCGCCCATGTTGGTAGGTTTCGTGATCATCTTGTAAGTCTCTCTGTATGGACGCTGACGTGAGGTGCCCGTGGGAGAGGAGTCAAGTCCTCCAGGAAGGAAGGCCGTCCTAATAACGTTTATCGCAGTAGAGGAAGAAAGTCAATCCTCCGTGGAGCATGTCCGAACTCTGGTCCGAACTCTGCAGGGGTTGGTGGTTTGTCGATGTCCTCAGGAAGATAGCAGGGGACTAATTCTTGCCTTTGCGGTACTCGGTAACTCATCCTAGCACCTCGGCTGGACGCGCAGACGTGATAGACAGCAAACAGTCTCAGGCCACGAATTGAATTGGACGACAAGACGGGTCCGGCCTTGGTCATCATGCGATACCTTTCGACTACTGGGTGAGTGTGTCGGGCACGCGGGCATGGCAGATCCACGATGTGTGGTCCGTATACCTTGTAGTCAATCCATAGCTCGCCAGATGGACACTTGAAGTACACATCTCACAGTTCGGCAGTCCGACCATACCGGAAAGGGAATGAAGAACCCCTTGTCTTGCAGAGTGTGATGAACGGTGCTGACTTGTTCATTTCCTCCGCCTCTCGGCCGTCAGTCGTCTTGGGTGCCACAATGCTCGTCGTTTGGACGTCGGTGACCACGTTATTCGGCACTGGGAATGGGCGAGGGCCGAACATGCTTTCCCTCGCGCAACGACTCGGCGTTCAGTTCAGCGGAATGTGGAGAGGCAGGGTCAGTCAGCGATGAATTACTATCCCTGCTGCTGGACACGCAGAAGCTGGAGAAGCCAAGGAAAGTTCACCGAGACATTACGGAGGATCAATGGCGCTATGACGTGCTTTTGTGCGGGCGAGTACGCGGCTTTGAAGCGAGGTTCCCTTGGCGCCACAAAGCCAGCCAAATCAGTCAATCATTAATCAGTCAGTCAGTCAACTGTTCGTGCCGTAATCGTGGCCTGCGATGCATGCTACGCGGAGGTCTATAACCACGACAGGACAGGGGACGGTTCCATGAGACTCTGTTCAATTGTCCATCGGGCTTGTCGAATTTCTAATGGATGTCGGCGTGGATGTCCATCGCAAAGGCTAGCCACTCTACTTTCGCCATTTACGCGTGACCCCCAGTCACCGAGAGGACTTCCCCTGCAACGTAGCTTGATTCATCCGACAGGAGGAAGGCAACCGCCGAAGCAATCTCAGAGGGTTTTGCAACTCTGCCCAGAGGATTGCTGGGTAGCGTATCCAGAAAGCCCTTTTCCTCCTCGGCGCGTTTGACGAAGGCCGCGGTCGCGGTCGCACCTAACAAGATCAGCACGCTGCCTGGGCCTTGGATGTCCCTTCGTCACCTACCTGGTGCAACAGAGTTGGTCCGGATGCCAAACTTGCCGAAATCCTCCTGCCACGCCCGCGACAGACCGATCACCGCGTGTTTGGTCGCACAGTAGACGGCCAGGCCAGTCACGCCTCTCAGTCCAGCACCACTTGCTATATTGACAATGCTGCCCCGCGAGCCAAACGCGCCCTGCGGCTCTTGCTTCTCCATGGCGCGAAGAGCGGCCGTGCCATAGTTCCACACGCCGCCGATATTGACGTAGATCATGCGGTCGTAGGCCTCATCCGAAGCAATGGCGCCTTCGTACAAGCCAATGCCAGCATTGTTGACCAGGCCGTCCAGTCTTCCCGCCGCCGAGACGACCTTTTCCATGTATTTCCGGCAGACTGCTCGATCACCGACGTCGATGCCGCCTTCAAAGTGCACCTTGCCTGCGTCGATCCATGACTTTAGTTCGTCGGGCGGGCTGGCGGATAAATCTATTGTCCAAACTGTTGCGCCTCGCTCTGCAAGAGTCAGTGTAATGGCAAGACCGATCCCCGATGCCGCGCCAGTCACAACCACGTTCTTGCCGGTGAAGCTCGCCATGTCAGCACTTAGCAATGAATATCAGTCGGTATGTTCTTGTCTACGCCCGTTCCAGGCTCCCCCAATGCGGGCGAGCGGCCATCAATATACGAAAGCATTGCACGTGGAAAGCCACGTGAGGCCTTTCGAGGGAGCAAATGACTCGAATTGTGTCCGACCCGAAAAGACACCCCCGGATGTTGGGACGGTGGAGAAAGCCATGTATGATTTGCGGGGAGTGGTGACTGAGCTTTTGTACCGTCAGCGGTGGAGAAATGTAAGCCTCGCGTCAGACTTCGCACCGTCACGGGGCGACTATTCCTTCGAGGCTGAATTGGTCCTCGGTGTCAGTCAGGACTGACTCCCTCTTGGCCGGCGATGATTGGCCATATCAGGACGGAACAGAGAAATCCGGGGCATCTAGATGAGGTGGTCCCAGGAACAGTCATCGGCCTTCGTCCGCTGTTAGGCGTCCGCCTGCATGTCCCATGCGCGTCCAAAACAAGACGCGGCGCATTGATGGCTCAGACTTCCTCGAACAACCCGGCTACGGTCGAGACTTACTCAACCACCCATTCCAGCCCCGGATCCAAGTGCATGGCTCGCCGAGGCTATCCCCGCGCTAGCGACCCAATGGGATTCACAACATCTAGAGGTTAGCTACTTATACAGAAGTAGCCTCCCCCGGAATACTGGAAGATGAAGAGAATACTTCAGACCCTTCTGGAGACAGCAGTCCCACCCCCCGGACCCGACACTGAACAGCCAAAGCTCGAAACTGTCACGCAACAATGAACAACGCCGAGGAACCCAAGCGAGACCTCGCGTCCAGTCTCGATGACAAACAGACTCCCACAACTATTCAACACGATGAAGTAGCCGGTCAGTGGAATGAGAAGACCGGCGCGGCCAAAGGCGACGACTCCGACGGACAAGTCAACTGGACCTGGAAACAGATCCTTGCAACCCTTTCGCTGTGTGGCGTATACGTGGGTAAGTCACCCCTATCATACGTGATGCCTTCCAATCTGGAGTGTCCTGCTAACGTGTCCTTTGCGCACAGGGTCGCAGATCCCGCTTTACTTTGTCGGAGGTAAGCTTGCAGCCCGAGGAATTCAGGAACGCTCTGACAAGCAAAAAGGTTCGCTCACTTACATTGCGGCCGACCTGGGTTCGGCCTCGACCGGTTGGCTCCCGGTGTCGAACTCTCTGGCACTTGCCGCTGTCTGCCCGTTCTGTGGCTACCTTCAAGACATGTTTGGAAAGAGGAATATCTCCATCTTGGGATCGATCTTGATCCTCGTCGGCACCATAGTCACCGCCACGGCTCATTCCTTTGCTCAAGCTGTGTCCGGCATGACCATTGCTGGCGCAGGTGCTTCGATCGGCGAGCTTACGGCACTGGCTGGGTGAGTCTGCCGCGCCTGAGAATTGCCCCCCCCCAAACATGGTCAGGACTCATTTGCTGATAAAGAGGCCTACAGGACGGCGGAGCTGGTTCCTGTCAAAAAGCGTGGCATCTACCTCGCATTTGTCACGTTCTTTATATGTCAGTCCAACGCACCCAGACACATCCCCCGCGCAAGTGTACTGATCCATCTGCAGGCCCGTTCTTTCCATACGTCCTGTACTCGCAGCTCCTTTCCTCTCATTCGACCTGGAGATGGGGTCTGTGGATCACAGTGTAAGGAGATCTGCATCTTTGCATGGCGTCGATCAGCGCTAACACGACAAAGCATCTATAATGGCGTGTTCTTCGCAGGAGTCCTCCTCTTCTACTTTCCGGACTCTCATCTCTTGCGCAAAGGCGACTTGAGTCGGACCGAGATCGCGAAGCGCATCGACTATATCGGCGCTATTCTGTCCATAACGGGAGTGATTCTATTGTAAGTCGCTCTGTACCAAGACGGCCGCGGTCATCGACTGATTGTATCCAGCCTGGTTGCCTTGCAGTCTGGCGGATCATCGAAACCCTGGAAAAGCGCCTACGTTCTCTGCATGCTGCTCATCGGTGCCGCACTTATAGCCGGCTTTGTTGTGTGGGAGTGGAAAGGCGCAAAATATCCAATGGTGCCCAAGGAGCTGTTTGCCGGCCAGCGTGTTGTCGCCATCGCCCTCGTGGTTGCGTTCGTCTCGGGCATGAATTTCTGTGAGTTCCAAAGGACTGCTCGGTGCGGTAACAGGCCGGCTAATCAAGATCCGCAGACTCAATGATCAACTTCGCCCCGCTGACCTACGGTACTGTCTATGAGCCCGAGTGAGTCATTCCCATCCATTAATGTCTGCTCCCTACTGACGCATGCGTAGCCCCATCCAAGTCGGCGTCAAGGGCCTCGGCTACTCGATTACAATCACCGTTGGCGCCTCAGTGATGAACGCCATGCTCACGGTCCTGAAAGGCCACGGCCGAGAACTCCTCCTCGTCTCATGTCTCCTTATGAGTACGTGAACTGTGCCCCAGCACCATCCCTGAATCCGTCGTACTTTGCTGACCCGGTGATGTGATACACAGCCACCTTCACGGGCAGTATGGCCGTCGCCAACCCCAACAATGCAGGCCTAGCCGTCGGCCTCGCCACCGTCGCGGGCTTCGGGATCGGAGGTGTCATCGTCCCGTCCGCGACCATCGCCATGACGGCGTGTCCCGACTCTCTCATCGCGACAGCCACGGCCCTGACGCTGACCATCCGCTTCGTAGGCGGCTCGATCGGCTATTCGATCTACTACAACGTCTTCAGCGAGAAACTGGCGAACAGACTGCCGGAGAGGGTGCTCGATTTCGCCCTCGAAGCCGGTCTTCCGAGTTCGTCCGCGACGTCCTTCGTCCAGACCTTCCTCACCCTTCCTGCTAACATCTCGGATGTGGCGGGCGCGACGCCGGCGGTCATCGACGCAGCCACGATGGGAAGCCGCTGGGCATATTCGGACGCGCTAGCATATGTCTGGTATACGAGCATCCCCTTCGGAGTGCTCTCCATTATTGGATGTCTCCTGATCGGGGATATCTCGAAGTACATGACCAACAGGATCGCAGTCCAGATGAGACATTGAGGCCGGGCGGGGAGAAAGCCACACCTCATGGGCCGCGTGAACTGATGTTCCGTCGTGGGAGGTGTAGAGGACCTCGAGCCGTGGAAAAGCGGTGCAAACCGAACAGCAAAACTGCAAGCTGGAGAGAAAGGTGCAATGGTTGGATAGCCCAGTCCGGTCATGCGTGCGTGCATACGTGGGTGTGGGACAACGCGACCGACCAAGCAGTCAATAATCGGGATGGAAAGGATAAGCCTATACAGCAGTCTAGTCTGGCCCAGGACGTATCCATCGAAATTCTGAATAGCAGGCGACGCCCGAGCAGCTTATTTATCTACTACAGCGTGTACGTCCTTCTCGCGGGCTATCGAGTTCGTTGAACGAGGCAAGGACAAGCCCTCACCCACTGTACCGTACTTCAATCTCCTTTGTCTTCCGCTGCCTCGCATGTAGGTATGCTGTAGGAGATGATATTTAGAGAAGCAGGGCCCCGACAAGGGAGAGTCACTGCAACGACAGATACGCCGGCGAAAGAGGTCGGGTGCCGAAAGGAGCCGAGAATAGGCCTAGCCGGAGCTTAAGGCAGCAATGAAGTTACCGTTATGGTAAAGGAGAGGGAGAGCTCGCTAAGGAAGAAGCAGGTTGGTGTATCTGCGCGCTTACCTGTCTCTAGCTCTTGTACGCAGTTGCTAATTTAGCTGCAGGGACCGTCAGAGTAGGAAAAGCCAAAAGATACTGCCTCATGCTTTCGACTGAGTCTGTCTAGCCGGTAGTTCGTCAATCAGCCGGCTCTCGTCCTGTCAGGCGAGAGTTTGACTGCACCAGACGATGATAAGCATACTACCTTGGCAACTGGATGAACTCGAGGCGTAATGTTTTGGTGACAGTCGCTGTTTCGAGGCCATGGCCGAGGCAGCGGCGTGGGAGGGTGATAAGACGACGCCTTGCAGTGTAATTGAAATACAGCCGGTGGACAGCATTTGAAGGCCCCTTCTGCAGCTCTGAGAAAAACCAGGGAAGTGTTGTTGTTTCGGCCCATCTGATTCCGGCGAAGTATCGGAGTGGCTGTGAGCCGACAATATCCAACTCTTGAGTGACTCTTTGCCTGGTCCCTCCTCCGACAATTGTCCAAAGCACAGAAGCACGTTGCTATGCACCTAATCAGGAATATCGGTATCCACGATGCTGCTGAAGCTGAGCTGACGTAGAGAGCCGTTATCATGAGCGAACATCAGCCAAAGGACTGAAATCTCCAAGATGGTGATTTCAAGGACAAAACAATTCCATCGATCTCAGCACTCGGAGCGGTGGATATGACGCTCGCTTCAGGGGACTGCCAGCCGATGAGAGGCATTGAGATCATTAAGACGGTCGGATGAGGGACAGAAACAAGAAAAGTATCAAGTAACGTGGCCCTGCTGCTGGTGCATTCCTTCGGCCGAGATGACGAAGACGACCGAGATCGGTAACGACGATGTCACAGAGACCGCGAGTGGAAAGCGTGGACATGCGCCAAACCCTCCAGAGAGGCCGGGGCTAACAGAATGCAGGCAAGGTGTGGCGGATCGAGGTAGACAGAACGACAACGGGAAAGGTGACAGGAGGCAGAGTCGATCAAAGGTTGACTGAGAGTAGACCACGGTCAGCAGCATCCTTGAACCCACTAGGACGTATACTAACCTCTGATCTCTTTCACAGCCATCTGAGAAGTAGAGTAGAGCCAACATTGAATATCCGAGAGTTTACCTGAGAATACCATCACTTTCAACTCACGCCTGCCTGAGAACACGATGACTTTCAGCTCGGGTGTGCAACGGCAAGCTGAGATCGAATGTGCATCGCTGCACTGCCGTGGTTGTTCAATCCATGACTCCCTCAGCCCATTCCTGTACGCAGGAATATGGACAGGCATGGACGAGGGAAGTCAATATTAGCAACAGCGTCGTGTGAAGAAAGTTGGATCCGTCCTTGTGTTGACGCCTCGTGCACCGGGAGCGGCTTCGAGTTATACGAGGGTGCACTTGCCCTTTTGAGTTATGCGCAGGCATTGTGCGCGAATAACTCGGGTCGGAACGGCCACCAGCTGCACAAATCCCTCGAGAAAAGGGGCATCCAGAGCTGCACGTCTCGGCCGGCAACAGCTGTCGCCTAAGAACCCCTGTGGAGATCGTTCCTTCCGGGAGGGGCCCGCCCAGCTGCAAGGAATGGCGCCTACTCGTGCGCGACAGGGGCGAGAAGGCGCCCGGAGCCCACAAAACGCGGCGGTGGCGGCCGGGCTCGTCCACTCACGGCGCAGACGCGCGGAAATCCATGATTGTTCCAGAGGGAATTTCGTCGTATTCGCGTATACCATTCCCACCTCGTTTGCTTGTTCGGGCTACAGTGACTGTGCCGGCGGTGTCTAAACCCAACGCAGGTGTGAAAGCGCGATCTTGTTTGTCCCCCCAATTCGCCAAGTCCACCGCGCGAATCATTGATTCAGATTGCGAGCAGCAATCTGGGCTTCCGACTCCGTATCCCACCCGGGAAGTAAGTTTTTAAACTGGTGCCTGATATCATTCACAGTTTTGGCCCGTTGAAGTTGTTGTGACCGCGGAGTGAAGCCTGGTGGCATGCCCGAGTTGCTTGTCTTGGCACCCCAGCTCCGTTCTCGACCGAACGTAATTAATCTTTCAATGTCGACATCAACATACATATCAACCTGTTCTTCACACTTCTTCAGCCTTCTGCTCTTCATACGCCTAATTCTTGCCTTCAAGGCTTCACCTGTTGTAATTTCTTTACCCCTTTGGCCGGCAATATTTCTCTTCCTTTCGACACACGGGTCGCTCGACCTCCCTCCCGCGTGGTCTGGCTTCCAGACACAGACCGCGACACATATCTCCCATGCACTGTTGATAGATCGCCGTTACAATGACGAGTCCGCTGATGAATTACGACCGAAGTCGTCGCATGTCTGGTGCTTCCCCCCAAAACCCAGCTGCAGACTATCCGTACAACGACAGAACATTTTCTTCTGGTGGGGGACCGGTAGTCCGCGACAGCGAAGATGAAAACAAAGAAATCCGGCAGCTTGCCCGCCAGTATTCGCGGGCCTCGGGTACCGAACCGCTATTCCACCCATTCGACGCGTCTGGCGCCGGCTCTGAAATCGACCCGAACTCGGACAATTTTAATGGCAGGGCTTGGACCAAAGCCATGCTCAGGCTACAGAAGCAGTCGGGCCAAGAAAATGTTGGTCGGACTGCGGGCTTTGCTTTCCGGAACCTCTCTGCCTTTGGCTATACCAAAGGCAGCGATTTTCAGAAGACTGTCGACAACTATCCTTTTGCCCTGATGGATATGGCCCGTGGTCTTGTCGGCAACAAAGGCCATCGCGTCGACATTCTGCGAAATTTCGAAGGCGTCGTGCAGCCCGGCGAAATGCTTGTTGTGCTGGGACCTCCGGGATCCGGTTGTTCGACATTTCTGAAGACCATCACCGGCGAAACTCATGGCTTCAACCTCGGCGACGATTCCTATATCAACTATCAGGGCATCAGTTACAACCAGATGCACAAGGACTTCAAAGGTGAAGCTATCTATACGGCCGAGCAAGACGTTCATTTTCCCATGATGACCGTTGGCGACACTCTGCTGTTCGCTGCCCAGGCTCGGACGCCTCAGAACCTGCAGTTGCCCCATGGTATCACCAAGGGAATGTATGCAGCGCACCTGCGGGACGTGGTCATGGCCACATTCGGCATCAGACATACCATCAACACCAAAGTGGGCAACGACTTCGTCAGAGGTGTCAGTGGTGGTGAGAGGAAGCGAGTCTCTATCGCAGAGGCAATGCTCAGCAATGCGCCGCTGCAGTGTTGGGATAACAGCACTCGAGGTCTAGATTCTGCAAACGCCATTGAATTTTGCAAGACCCTACGCACTTCGACGGATTTGAATCAAACGACCGCAGCCGTGGCCATCTATCAGTCTCCGCAGAGTGCCTATGACTATTTCGACAAGGTCATCGTCCTGTACCAAGGTCGGCAAATCTTTTTCGGCCGCACCACCGAAGCCCAGAAGTATTTTGAAGACATGGGCTTTGAGTGTGCAAAGCGTCAGACGGTCCCCGACTTCCTCACCTCGATGACCAATCCGATTGAGCGTCTGGTCAAGAAGGGATACGAGTCGCAGGTGCCTCGGACTCCCGACGACTTTGCCGAGCGATGGCATAACAGCGAGGCACGAAAGAGAATGCTGGGCGAGCTCGACGAATTTGAGCAAGCTAATCCGATCGGTGGGCCCAACCTTGAAGCCTTCCAGCAGTCCCGTCGCATCCAGCAATCGAGGGCTCAGCGGAAGTCCTCCCCTTACACGCTTTCCTACGGCGGCCAGGTTAAGTTGTGCGTCTGGAGAGGCTGGAAGCGCCTGATGGACGACCCTGCGATTACTCTGACACAGCTGTTTGCGAACTGTATCAACGCCCTTGTCGTCTCTTCGCTGTTCTATAACCTGCCGTCGAATAGCGATTCTCTGCGGTCTCGAAGCTCCCTTGTCTTCTTTGCAGTCTTGCTGAATGCCTTCGGCAGCGCCCTCGAAATCCTGACTCTGTACGCCCAACGACCAATCGTCGAGAAACACCAACGGTACGCACTCTATCACCCTTCGGCCGAAGCTTTTGCATCGATGTTGTGTGACATACCTTCAAAGATCCTCAACACCATCGGATTCAACTTGATCCTCTACTTCATGACGAACCTGCGACGCGAACCGGGGGCCTTTTTCTTCTTCCTCTTCATGTCCTTCGTCTTGACACTCACAATGAGCATGTTGTTCCGGTTCATTGCCTCAGTTTCGAGATCTTTAGTGGAAGCTTTGGTCCCCACGGCCGTTTTGATGGTGGCTATTGTCGTTTATACAGGTGAGTCCCTCAATTTGTGCCCCTTGGATGTTGCTCTGGTCATCCTGTTGGTCTAACTGATGTTCCAGGTTTCGTTATCCCCGTCGATTACATGAAGGGATGGGCTCGGTGGATCAACTACGTCAACCCTACGGCATATGGCTTTGAGAGTCTAATGATCAATGAATTCCACCACCGAGATTTTGACTGTTCGACTTTTGTGCCGCCGGCGCCTCAGTTCGGAAATGGCTCATCAATCTCTCAAATCTGCACCGTTGTCGGATCCGTTGCCGGCCAGACTGTGGTGCATGGTGACGCCTACATCAACATTTCTTACAGGTACTTTGCGGCACATAAGTGGCGAAATGTTGGCATTACATTTGCCTTCATGATCTTCCTCTGTCTCGCGTATCTCGTTGCAACCGAGACCGTCACCGCCAAGAAGTCGAAAGGCGAGGTCCTTCTCTTCCGCAGAGGACATAAACCGGCTTTTCTGAAAGAGAAAGCATCAGATACGGAGTCGCAAGGTTCTGACCCTAATCTTGCTGCTCTAACGAGGAAGCAGACTATGGATGAACAATTGACACGCCAAGTCAGCGCTGTGATCCAGAAACAGACAGCCATCTTCCAATGGAAAGATGTTTGTTACGATATCAGGATCAAGGGTAAACCTCGTCGGATTTTGGACCATGTTGATGGCTGGGTCAAACCGGGAACAATGACTGCGCTCATGGTATGCTTGATGGAAACACCTCGAGATCCGAAACACTGCTGACCTGCCGTAGGGCGTCTCCGGTGCTGGTAAAACAACACTACTCGACTGTCTCGCCACTCGCGTCACAATGGGCATCATCACTGGCGAAATGCTTGTCGATGGAAGGCCACGAGATGAGTCCTTCCAGAGAAAGACCGGCTATGTTCAACAGCAAGATTTACACCTTGAGACCAGTACAGTCCGCGAGGCCCTCCGTTTCAGTGCCCTGTTGCGACAACCTAGAGAGACACCTCGGTCTGAGAAGATTGCTTACGTCGAGGAGGTCATCAAACTGCTGGACATGCAGGAGTACGCCGATGCCGTGGTGGGCGTTCCGGGTGAAGGTAGGCTGAGCTTGCCCGATTTTCTCCTCTCCTTCTTTCACAGATCACTGCGAGACTTCCACATTGATATTCTGGATACTGACTTGGCATTATTGTAGGTCTCAATGTGGAACAACGCAAGCGGCTCACAATCGGTGTCGAACTTGCAGCGCGACCGCAGTTGCTGCTCTTCCTTGACGAGCCCACTTCAGGTCTCGACTCTCAGACGTCTTGGTCCATTCTCAACCTTCTCGAAAAACTAACCAATGCCGGTCAGGCTATCCTCTGCACCATCCATCAGCCGTCGGCCATTCTGTTCCAGAGATTCGATCGACTGCTGTTCCTTGCTGCAGGTGGCAAGACCGTGTACTTCGGTCCAGTCGGCAAAGACTCGCACATCCTGATTGACTACTTCCAGAGAAACGGTGCTCACGATTGCCCACCCGGCGCAAACCCGGCCGAGTACATGCTGGAGGCTATCGGAGCGGCGCCTGGTTCCCACACTGATATCGATTGGTTCCAGGTCTGGAGAGACTCGCCTGAGTACCAGGAGGTCCAGCAGGAGCTGCAGCACATGAAGGATGAGAGATCCCAGCTGGCACCCCCAGCGGCAGCGAACAAGACCGAGTACTTCGAATTTGCAGCACCCTTCTGGCAGCAGTATTTGGAGACGCAGAGGCGAGTCTTTGAGCAATACTGGCGAACACCGACGTACGTCTATTCGAAGCTCACACTTTGCTGTCTCACGGTACGTCTCCCCCTCTTCAAGATCCCGATGGTTGTTGTGCTGACTTTGCGGGAATAGGGCCTGTTCATCGGCTTTTCACTCTTCAAAGCTCCAAACACGCAGCAGGGTCTCAACAATCAACTCTTCGGCATCTTCATGCTGCTGATCCTCTTCTCTCAGCTCGTTCAGCAAATCATGCCTTTGTTCGTGACACAACGCAGCCTCTACGAAGTCCGTGAGCGACCATCAAAGACCTACTCCTGGAAGGCATTTATGCTCTCGAACATCATCGTTGAGCTTCCCTGGGCGACTCTGGGCGCGGTTATCCTGTTCTTCTGCTGGTACTATCCTATCGGACTGTATCAAAATGCAACATATACGGACGCGGTGACTTCGCGGGGAGCAACACTATTCTTATTTGTATGGGAGTTCATCATGTTCAGCAGCACCTTCGCACACATGATGATTGCGGGCATCGCGACGGCCGAGACGGCGTCGAACATTGCCAACGTCCTGTTCACTCTCTGCCTGCTGTTCAATGGTGTCCTAGTCGGTCCGAAGCAGATGCCGGGATTCTGGATCTTCATGTACCGGGTCAGGTAAGTTTCCATCACCGTGGCCATGCGTCGCACCACTTGCTTACATGTCGGACCAGTCCCTTCACATACCTCGTCGAGGGCCTTCTCAGCGTCGGCGTCGCACATGCCCCTGTGACCTGCTCTTCCTCGGAATACCTCCGCTTCACCGCCCCTTCAGGCCAGACCTGCGGAGAATACCTCGAACCTCTCATCTCCGCCGCAGGGGGCTACCTCATCGACCCACGCAGCAGCGACTGTCAGTTCTGCACCATCGACAACACCGATACTTTCTTATCGCTTGTCAGCATTTCCTTCTCACATAGATGGCGCGACTTCGGGATTTTGTTGGTTTACATTGTGTTTAATATTTTCGCGGCGGTGGCCATTTATTGGTTAGCGAGAATGCCCAAAGGGAAGAAATTCCAGGGCAAGGATAAAAGGGGAGACTCTGCGTTGGTGAAAACGGAGAGTAATGTCTCTGGTGTCGAGAAGCGCGAGATCCATGGAGACGGGGAGAAAGGTGCGGCTGCTGTAAAGGGTGGCCGTTCATCGCCTGGAGACTCCAGCTCATTCAGCGACCGGACTCCCGGCGGGAGGCCAGAAGAGTCTGGCACTTCAAGGGAGGCCGTTGACGCAGATGCGCACAGACAACAGGAGAAGAGGTATGAGCCTATCGTGACATCGAAGTCTGACAAGGACGAAAAAGAGGGCTCCTCGACACCGGAAAGACCTGCCGCAGAACGCTTCGTCACGGCGCCGGAGTTGTGAGATTTAGTCGACGCGAGTTCGGATGTTTGCCGGTCTACGTGTACTAATATTCAAGTACCGGTGTGCTTGTTTAAACGGGTTGTAATTTCTTGCTGGAGACAAGAAACACGGGATAGACGTGACAGATAGATGGCAAAGCCAAGGGATAGAGCAAACTTCCCTCTACTCACCCCGAAGAGAAGGTTACAGTAGACGAATTTTTCAGAAGTCCCGACAGTCATTCTAGGCAGACTCTCTTGTCTCTCGGTAACCGGTCGTCACTTGGAGCGTAGGAGGCATTCACACAAGGCTACGAGGCGGCCAATCAACAACCGCCTCTTGTCTTAACACAAATCCGGAGAGTATCTTCTCTCTCTGAAGGTCATCAGTTGAACTACAAGTTAGCTTCTACCTCGATCCCTTTAGTAACGTTAGCTGTTCAGAATCACTGTCCACTCGACACTCTTCGTCCAAGCTTCCATTGCACTCTTCCACCAACCCCACGCCCAAGCTGTGCATTGCAGAACAGAGCAACTCATCACCTATACACTGGCTACCCTTTCTCAAGTACGACGCACAATCCAGACTCAGCTATCCTACGGATCACCCGACCCTGCCACCCCTCTTGACTCCACTTCATTCCAATTTAGCTGAACAAGCGTTCTTTCTTCGGCCTTAATTTCAGAACCGCGCCGACCTCCCCTGACGGTCGACAAAATCTAACTCCTCCCGAAATTCGTACCTACCCGCGCATCCCCCTCCAGCCAGAACAGAAAATCCGCAAAAATGATCACCGACTCCCAACTGTACTCCCTCGCCATCTTCCTGGGCAGCGCGGCAATGCTGCTGATTGTGCTGTATCACTTCCTCGAGGTCAACGCCCAGGACGACGAGTTGAGCTCCGAGCTCAAGGACGAGAAGGCCGGAGTCGGGGCCGTGAAGCCTGTAGGGCTGGAGTCTTCATGAGAGGAGAGATATAGCGTGACATATCAATTATCGGGGAGGTGGGGGTTGGATGAACGGCATGAACGGCTTTATATTGTTACGGCGAGTCAGGAGGAGGCACCCTCGGCCGCGGACGAGATTGAGCAAGATCATGTGAATTGAGGGGATTCGCACTGGACAAGAAACAGGACTGGAGATGCTGAGAAGGCACACACACACAGAGAGAGAGAGAGCTAAGCAGCCAGCCAGCCAAAACCGCAGCAATGGCCTGCGTCAGTCCCTCCTCCCGTACTACTTTCCTCCTCTTACGGGCTGAGGAGAGAAAGAAGCGAGAGGAAGAGAAACGAGCAGACTGCCGGCGCGGCACGTCACAACCAGTGCGGGTAGCAGGAGTGAAGAGGACCAGAGATCAGAGATCAGAGACCAGAGACCAGAGACCAGAGAACTACATCCCAGCAATCCAAGCCGCGCACCCTACGTCAAGTCAAGGCAAAGTCCATCAGATCAAGCCAGTTCAGTTCAGTCCAACCCAAGTCCAGGCGAGGCTAATTAGGACTTCGGGCCCCCTCAACCATTCGAAACCCCTCCCCATCAAACTAAAAAGACATATCACCAACATCCAGAGGCAGGAAGGAGGAGGGCGTCGACCCCCGTCCAGAAACGTGCGGACGAAGCATAGATGTCGGCAATACCGGGGGGGGTGACCACTGTCCGCACAAATCGCCTGTCGGGGTTTTCCAAACGCTGAGATTCGGCCTCGACATGCTGAATATAGGACATACATTACGGACTAGAAAAAACCATGATATTCAATCCCTACGGAGTAACTTGGTACCTTGAAAGCTAATCCTGGCGCGTGTGGTACATACAGTACCGTAGAGACAGAAGGAATGCATACAGGAGGATCGGCCTGATGTACTCCGTACTCTGTGGCGAAAGGAGAGCACTGTTCTTACTGGACGGAGCGCTGTACTTAGGCTTATGGGTGGATGTATCTTGTTGGATGTTTCCAATTGGGCGTCTGGGCTCCTGACATTTCATGTTCGAGTTCAAGATTCAGGTTCATGTTCATATCTGTACGAGTTCAAAACTTGTGCTTGGTGGTATCGTATCAACTTCAAGTTGGCACTTTAAAATGGATGATACTGAAGTCCAGCTCTGTGGTACTGCTTGTCGTGACACTCCGTTGAAAGATTCTGCTCTGGCATCGTTTTCAGGGTGACCTCACTTTGGCCTTCATTCCCTCTCACTCAAGTGGTCGGGCCCGTGGCTAGTCTTGCACAACGACACTGATCGAACGGCTGTGTAAGGGCATTAAGGAACCCCAATCTGCCCTCAGAGAGAAATGTCCGGTGTCGCCTTTCTCATGCTGCAAACATCCCCTGCAATCAATAATGTCCTTCCACAACTCTTTGGATGCCCGGGTTCTGAATCAATGTGGCCCTTCTCTCTTCATTGACAAGGATACATCCTCCTTTGTCGATTCCCGCCCCGATCTTGGCCTTCCGAGCGGCCATAGCCTTCAGGGTCTCTTCCGCGACGGCCCTCGGGTTGCTTTTCTCCTGCCGATGAGTCTTGATGAATGCTTTCTGCGCTTGTTCCTCCGAGTTTTTGTGGACCGCGTTGAGCAGACGCATAGTGTCTTGCTGGAGATCTTCTTGTGTAGATGGGTTCGTAACGTCTGGGGTGGTGACTCGGCCTTCCGAGTCGGAGAGGTAGCGCGTTCTATCCTGGAGGATCGTCTGAGGATCTGTGTGAGAGGATGTTCTAGCCACTGACACAGGACTTGAGGAGGGCGGTGTAGGAGGTGCAAGTGATATAGGATTGAATAGAAATTCCGCCACGTCAAATGGGAATGACGCTCGCTTGTTTATTTGCTTACCAGTATGCTTGAGTGAAGGGCCATCCCCAAGTTTCTGCGCGACCTCTTTCAGATGCGATCCTTCGATGTGCCCCAGCCAATCTCCACGGTGGTTAAAGATCTGAGAGGGTCCGAGGTTTCCGTCCTCGTCTTCGACCAGGAGTTTGCACTTTTTCCACCAGCAGATGTAGCCGTTCTGGTCTTTTAGCTGTTCGCTCGTGGGATGGTGCACCTTTGCGACATGGTTTCGGACGGTTTCAAGATTGTGAAGGTGGGCCTGGCAGCCTCTCCAGCGACACCTGAACACAGGATTGGCTGCCGAGTGAGGTTTTGGAGGAACGCTCACTCCCATCTGGCTGATTTGAGTCACAGCTCTCTCCACGGCGCCAGTTGCAGGGTGAATGTTCCGTGACTTAGGAGGGCGACCTATCCGCTTTCCGCTTGGGTGCAAACGAGGGCTCTCCATCTTTTTCGCAGAATTGGTGGAGGGTATGACGGTCGGTGTGAGTCGTGAAGACGCACTCCACCTAGATCGCTTGTGTTCCGAGGCGGGTCTCTCTTCGAGCGAAACGACACTGCTCGGTTTCCGCTTCTGGTGGGCGACTGACCTGGGAGTCGGATTTGGAGTTCGTTTAGGGTCTCGTGGCGGTCGACCAGGACCTCGCCGCACGATATGAGGCAGCCCTAAATCAGTGTTCACCTGCACGGGTGACCGCTGTGTCCGAGCTTTGTCTAATCCTGGCCTCTCTTCTCCGCGACGAACTGGAGCAGGCTCACCACCGCTTGTGGAGGGCGCAGGCACCTGACGCCTGTCCGAATCGGGCAGGCGTGCCGAGTGCCCCTCAGTTCTGTTTTCGAGCTTCGGAGGACGTCCTCGGCGTCCCCATTCAGGTCGTGGTGGTCCTATCGGAACATCGACGTAAGGGACTTGGGGCACGGGGGGTCCACCTGGATCTATCGCATCCCATTCAAACGTACTCAGGTCGGAATGAATTTCGATATACTTCCCTAATAGGCCTGCCAAGTGTGCATTGAGTTGGCGCTCAGTGGGATGTCGGCCAACAGCAATAAGGAGATCACGGGCCACTGTTTTGGCGTCGTAACTTGTCTTACGAAGGGCTTCCACTTTGTTGATTGGTTTGGCTAGGCATTTGAACGGTCGCTGCTGCGCGGGTGTCGGTGATGGCATCTGTAATAGCCGGCCTGGCTGAGCGGTGGGATAATGTGGAAGTGGTGCGTAGCTCTGTGGATACGGAGTTTGAGTTGGGTCGAAGCGAAGAGGCTCCTCAAGCATTCCGTTTTGCGTGGGTAGCGGAGGTACGGCTGGATGTGGTCCCACGGCTTGAAGTGGCTGCGTGTTTGTCGAGACTTGGCTCTCCTGGAACTGCTGGAATGGGTCAATAAGCTCTGGCGAAGGACTATCGACCCGTGCCTGTTTCTTAGACATCACATAGTCCTCGTTATCGCTCAATGCCGTGAGGTCGACTAATTCTGAGAAATCGCGTTTACGAGCCATAGCCTCTTTCGATCCTGGGGGTGGCTCAGGGCGTGCGAGAGGGTGAGGTCTGGACTGTTTCGGTCGTGACACCTGTAATGCGGCTCCAGATGGCTGCTGGGAGCGAAAGAGGGACTTCTCAGACTTCACGACTGAGTTATTCACTCCTCCGTTAACAGCTTGGAGCCCGGTATTGCCTGTATTGTTTGGGGCTCCAGTGGATATTGTGGCGGCTGCGGATGGCATTATGATATCCTGGACAGGGATTGAAGGAGCTGCATTGCGCTTTTGTGGAGGACTCGAACGCGCGGGAAGCGGCTTACCGGAGGGTCCATTAAGATAGGGTACGTTGCTCAGAAGTTGTCTCGCAAATTGACCCCTGTTGAATTTAAGACCTTTCTTCTCAAGCAACTCGCAGAGATCAATATAGCTTGGGTTCTGCTCGAGCATGCCATGAATGTCCGCAGGTGTGATTGCAATTGATGCGTTCTCCGGTACTGCTTTAAGCGCCACGATCGCAGCATCTGCGAGAGCCTTACGCTTATCTTCAGGCCAGATTGTTCCACCAGTAGGACCCTTAGTAGGAAGACCTTGAGTTAGCGGACGTATTCCTTCAGGTGGTGGTCCCGCTGTTGCTCCAGCTTGAGGTTGCGGAGGGGGAGCAGGAGTTCCTTGATTAGAAGCAGTGGGTGACTGGGTAGCAACAGCTGGTTGAGTAGCTGCGAGTTGTGCAGCACTTTCTGAAGGAGGCTTTGAATACCTCAGTCGAAAACGTCGTTCGGCGGGAAATCGACCCAGGTCGGGTAGATTTTCAGGATTGTTCAGCACCGTAACCTTGTATCCATTCATTCTCACTGGCCGTGGCACGTCGGCCGAGGGGTCAGATTGTTGAGACGTCTTGAGCCCTGGCGGCATGGCAATCACAGACTCGGGTGTAGACTGCCGTTGCTCCCCAGATTGGACAGAGGCTGGCGTCCCCGCAGGAGGAACAGTTTGGTGTAGAGCCATCTGAGGGGATGGCGACTGTAGAGGCGCTGCACTGGAGGGTCCCGAAACAGGCTTGCGCATGTCGTCCCACAGCTTCTGAAACAGGCCAGGATCTTTGTTGCGGAACTCTTTCATTTTTTCCATCATTGCTTTAAGCTCTGCTGCCATACTCGGTTCACCGGCCCTCACGTCCGTTGATGCCTGCTCAGGCTGAGGGGAGGTTATGCCGGCGAATTCACTTCGCGGCGGATGGGTATTGTTGACAGTATCTGACTGCTTCTGTTGTTGTGACGATTGGGCTTTCCTCGCTGTGGCGGCCTTTCGCTGGTCTTGCTTCTTCTCGGTAGCTGTCGTAGCCGCTTGTTCCGCATTCCGTTTTGCAGCAGCAGCTTCTTCGGCGTCTCGTCTTGCAGCAGCTTCTTCCACCATTTTCTTCCGTGCTTCGGCCTCGGCTTGAGCCGCTGCTTCCCGACGTCTTCTCTCGTGCTCTTTGGCGTAAGGGTTAAAGACTTGAGTCGGATCGATGTAGCTTGGCACGGCCTGTGGCTCGCCTGCTCTTGAACATTCGTTTTGGAATGGTTCGTTGACAGACGGAGTTATGAGGCTTGAAATCGTGTTGACTGGCTGGGCATTATTCTGTGATACTCGTGGTGGAGGATTTCGACTCGACGCTTGGCCATGCTGGCCAGGTATTGCAGGCTGGGCTCTGTGCTGGTATGTTCCCATATTTGATGCGCTTTGACTTGATTGTAACGGGCTCTGTGACTGGTGTCTCTGTGGTCGGGTTGTGGCGGATTGAGGTGGATGGTAAGGTGAGGCAGATCTTTGGGGTACGGGCGGTTGCATTGAGGTAGAACTGTCCACCACAGGTGAGGTGGATGAGTGGCCTCCCGTGGCACGTGTAGCTTGTGAGAAGCGTGCGTTTACCGCCCCAGCGAGAGCTGCTGCTGCTGCGGACAAACTATTACTTTGGTTTTGCGAGGAAGGTGAATCATTATGATAGGAGTAATTCGAAGAGGTCGTGCTATGCCCCAACGTGCTTGGGGTGGCAGCCGACCACTGGGCACGATCTAACATATGTGAGCCAGAAGATGTGGGATATCCAGAACCGGACACCGCATTCGACCGTGGTACATGCTGGTCGTGTCGCTGAAGCCCTGCATCGTCAAGTCCTGAGGCATACGCAAGGCTATTCAACCCTTGGGTACTCTGGCTCGTTGAATTAGACGAGTTGTAGTAATTATGCCCTGAATTTCCTGCTGCAGCCTGGCTCGCGTAATTGCTGACTTGTGTCCATTCTTCTTGAGACTGCCTCTGCGTAGTCCCATCGTTGGTGCCATCGTTACCATATGTCGACTGCTGGCGCGAGCCGCTGGAGTAGTCCTGGCGCTGGGACTGGTTTGACCCATCGTAGCCCGAAGAGCTGTACCGCGAATGTCCAATATCGCCCGGATAGGATGCTTGCTTTGCGTACGGGTTCGTCGAGATGTTGTATGAGTTGTTCTGGTTCCGCTGGCCTTGGTTGGAATCGTAGTGGTTTCCGTAGTTAGTGAGCGGCGGGTACGACATCGCGGTCTCCTGCACCCTCAAACAATCACAGCGACTTGCAGCTGAGCTCCAACCATGGTATCAACGATGTCGCCCCCCAATCTTAACGGTCGTGGGCGACACGGCGACCAGACGCACGGAGCACGCTCAAGCGGTTGTAGAGGAAGATCGACGTTGCGCTCCGATACGCGACAAATTATTTCCATCCCTGCCGCGCGTATGTTTTGCGCACGCGATTCGCAAGACGGTGGTGACTTGGTTGAAGAGAATGGAACCTGCGGGTGCGATCCTCGCAGATGGAGCGGAGGCACGAAGGTGGACCGGATTCCGGCCTCTGCGTCACACGGCCAAATGATTCACCGGACCACTGAACTCTTGGCACCGATGCTCGCACTTGCCGAATTTTGAAAATCCACAGACAGATGTTTGAGATCTCGTTGTCGCTCCAACATTCCCTTACACCACCACAACCGCAGCCATGACAAAGTCGAACCATGGTACGAGCTTCTCACTTAGTACTGACTCTATGTATTAGAAATGAAATTGACGCGGTCCCAGGCATCGCCTCTTCGAGGCGCAAGTCTCGCAAAGTCCATTTCGGAGCCCCCTCCAGCATCCGTCGAACAATTATGAGCGCTCCCCTCAGCAAGGAATTAAGAGAAAAGCACAATGTACGTATAAGTCACCTCGAAACCCGGCATGGCAGGAGGACAGGATCTCACAACGTTTCTCCGGCTACTTAGGTTCGCTCCATCCCCATCCGCAAAGACGACGAAGTCACCATCGTGCGAGGCTCCAACAAAGGCCGCGAAGGCAAAGTCACCTCTGTGTACCGCCTGAAATATCTCATTCACATCGAGCGAGTCTCACGAGAGAAGTCGAACGGCCAATCCGTGCCCATCGGCGTTCACCCCTCAAAGGTTGTTGTGACGAAGTTGAAGCTCGATAAGGACCGGGAGAAGATTCTGGAGAGGATCGGCAAGGGCAGGGAGGCCGTTAAGTCGAAGGAGTCGAAGGAGTAGCCGACCAAGAGGGATGGCTGGTGAGTTGTGAACAATGACCGGCGACGTGTGCCGAAAAGAATCAACGCATTGGAAGGCATCTCCCAGCAAGCTTCAAGCGCAGGAATGCCGGCCACGAGGAGCGTCGTCAACACACACACACACAAGCGGGTGATAGAAGCAGAACGTCCTACATACCCCGACGTGGACGTCCCCAATGAAAAAGCATCAAGTCACAAAGGTCGAAAATCCTTTCAAGTTCCCTTGAGAAACACAGCAGGCTGAGTCAAGATTGGCTCGCCAGCTTGATGCACGGTTGGGAACGAAGCGAGCACCGCGACACCACCCCAGCGTTTCGCTGGTGTGCAAGTTGTCGTCGGTGACTTCAGGCTTCCCAGCCCACAGGCATTTCCCTTTCCTATTTCTAACCCTGTTCTGCAAAAGGACCCTCCGCAAGTGCAACCATGCAGATGGCTCACGTTCTTTCGTTTTTAACACTACCTTCGTCGTCACGTTGGGTTATGCCAGAAATATCTCCTTGTCTACCTTCCTCCTTTGGTTGCCCAAGGTATACGGCTGGCGCATATTGAATCATACCCATGCTCACCAATTTTGAACCGAGCATGCGGCCTCGCCGGCAGACAGTCAACTAGGACACGTCCTCTGAGTTGAATGTATTTGATGGCGAGGGACATACTCGTATTCAATAGCCGATTTGATTTCCTCTTCGCTGCGGTTTCTTTACATTTTGAACCACACCTATCAAACCACCTAATCACGATGTGCGACTGGTTCTTACATCTAATTTGTCTGCGGCTCACTTCCTTTGACTCTCAACGAATCGTTCAAAGGCAAGGAAGGTGTCCTGGGCAGACCTCTGACAGGGATACGTTCATTGTGTCGAATGTAGTTGAAGGCGAGGAACTGTTTCACCCCAACCTTTTGACTTTGAACTCCTATTGCTAATCACACTAAGTACCGCTCAGTGCGGTCGTCTCGTTGGAGATACTCTCCCTTGATAGACACTTCACGTAACTCGTGTTTCAAGCACTCGAGACGCGCCCGGCTCAACTCGGTGAGCTCAAAATTGCTTCTCATAAACACCGTTCGCGGCATTCATCATCCCACGCTCGGTGCTTCCATTGTTGGTCGGAATATCCTCCCCCGTCACCTTACTCAAATATCTGGACAAGCCCTCCTCTCCACCCTCATGTTCAGCGTGCCCGCCATGAATCTTCTGCAGACTATCCCTCATGAGGAACTCATAGTAACCAGTCGCAAAGATCGTGGCTGGAACGTTGACGAGGATAGAAATCCACGAGTAGCCATTATTGTAGCTGAACGCCTCGCCGCCGAAGAAGATTGCCGCCACGATACGCGTACCCAGATCTCTTGCCAGGTTGGTGGAGAGGGTGTTACCTGTTGGGATCGTCAGTCAAACCCCAAGGCGCCTGCAACGGTCATACGGATCGAAGCAACGATAGTCTATTGAAAACTTACCAGCAAAACCCCACACCATCGCCGCATACGCGATGCCAATCGTATAGGGCGCACTCGTGGCGCTCACAAAGGGATTCGCCGGGTCCAAGCATGCCCAGATCACGATGCCAATGTAGGAATCGACAAAGAACTCCTGGAAGAACAAATACCCTTGGTTCGTCTGATCGGGGTTCGGGAACGCGCAGAATATGCTGGCCACGCCGCCGTTGTACACAGACGTGCCGTGCATTTTCAGGTCAATGGCCTTGGCGGCCTGGATCTGCGGCCAGTAGCAGGCCATGAGGAAGAGGCCAGCCATGAAGGCGCCGAAGATTTGCGAGAAGATGTAGTGCGGGACCTTGCGCCACGGGAAGCCTGTAGTCGAGCGGTGCGGATTAGACGTGGACGTGGGATCGGCCTCGAGGGATCTGTGCAACTCACCTTGCCAGATGGCAAAACACAACGTGATAGCTGGGTTGAAATGCCCACCACTCACAGGTGCACAGGTCTACAAGGCCAGGTATGTTAGCTTAGCTCGTTGAAGTCTGAGGCTAGGTCCCAGCACAGCCTTGCCCGTGGGTATCGCGATCTGAAATCCCAAGCAAGGGCCGAGGCGGACTTACGATAATGGCAAATGCGATGCCAATGGCGAAGGCCCAACCAATTTGGAAGAGAGTCCCAAAGACCGGGATTCCGACTTCGGCACCCACTCCGTTGGTGGTGGCCAACGTGAAAGAAGCGACTGAAGCAATGCCGGGGAAGACGTAGAAGAAGACGCCGGTCCTGTGTTGCTGTTAGTGCCGACCGTCTGCATCCAAGTTGAGATCGTGGTGGCCTCAGATGTCATCTGCGACAGGTCCAGCTCTTGGGGGGATCACGTACGCTTCTGCCATCATTTCTCGCAGGATCCGCGGTCGCTTGTGCTCGAAATTGAGCTTCCTTTGCGAGACCGGCTTTGGCGCCACGACGTGCCTGGTGACATGACGCTGCAAGACATCCGAAACACCCAACTCGATGTCGTTGGTGTGCTGGCGAACCAGCGGGTCTGGCTGACTGTTTGACATGCTGCTTCCACGGTATCTTCTTTTGCTGTGGATCGTCCTTGATTAATATTCACCAATCCGGGTTTGCTAGATAGTAGAGACCTGGGGAAGAGGGCAAACCTGGGGAAGCGAGGTGGAAGAGTAATCACGACATATATAGTCGAATCTGGGGTGAAGGTCCCCTTGATGTACACCCACAAGCCATGACCTCGACCTCGGACCATGGCCACATTCAGTTCCCGCAAAATTTTGATTCGTAACCATCTAGGTATTGATCATCACGAACGGACCGGTGGCGCACGAATGTGCGTGCTCGTCGTCAAGTCGGTTAAAGGCACAGGTCCACCAGTGAATGGATGCAATTATGCACCAGTGCACGTCTCGTGCAATGACGACGCGTCCTACCAGGGACCCATCAGTCGCCGGTTGCATCCAGTGGTGCCAGGCCGTTGTGGTTGGGAGCAGGTCCTCGGACGTCATTATGAAGCGTTACAGCGATACGGCAAGTCTGCACTGGCTTGCCGAAGTGCATGATAGCGTAGTGCTTGACCCAGACACAAGCTTCGCAAGCCTTGCCACTTGCTAGACGGGCGAATCACCATCCCGGCGGCGGAAGTAGTTTTTGGAAGAAGCACTGCGGTGCTGAAGGACGACTCGGAGCAGGCGGGCAGCAATTTGCTTGACTAGAACACAAAAAGGAAGGTCAATGCATTCTGCGGAGCACTATTGTTGGGGTGTGGTCCGGCAACTCTGCTGCAATTCCGCTGGACGAGCTGCCGGTGAATCACAGTGCTGGGACGTGGCGCAGAGCGTCGGCGGAAAGAAGTGGTGATGCGTCATGGTTCGTTGGTGCTGTGAAAATGTGCCCCAGTCCAAGGGTCGGATACCGGTGGAGGCGGAGATAAACAGGCCAGCATCAGTCCGCCGGGGTCCCCATGTGGAGTATACAATCACGCCTGCGGCATGTGATTGAATACGGACGTGCCGCTTGACCCGCTTTATCCAGCACATGATCGCTTCGAATTGTCGTTCGACGGCTTTCAATCGTACCGAGACTGCTGAGATGCGCTTCGGCCGATTCGCCCCCCTGCATTACGGCTCTTCTCCGGCCATGTCCGTGTTGGGACAACACCGAGGCTTCTGATGCTCATGCCTATTGCTTTGGTAGAAGCATTTGTCAGGCCACATTTCGGCAGCGAGACTATCACGGAAAGGAAGAGGTGGAAGTGGCGTGGACGAGCTGAAATGTTCAGGCTATTCCATGGAGGAAAGCACACACAAAGAAGGGAAGTAAGCGGCCTCCGCTAAGGCAATGGAACGCTCTTCGAAGTTGTCGCGGCAGCCATCACGTGCGCTGTTCTGATAGACGATATAAATGATTTTTTCATCGCATCGGAACCAATACAGTGTAAAGTAGGTGATCCACTATTGACTGTGTTCAACAATGAATGCCTGCAGGAAGAGAATAGAGCGGGTTTCCAGTATTCCGGCATCCGACGCCCAACACTGACCTGATGAAAAGCCACACAGCTCAGCGTAGGCACGAGTGCGGTACAGACCACCAACCCTCCCACCGGCCGGATTGAAGTCGTGATCACCAGGAGGATTGTCACCGTGACCCTTCTCCGGGTCTTTCTTACCACTTCTCGACTGCAGGTCTTATATCGATCTCGTTGGTAAAGCAAGTCCGCGGCTGGGTGTGCAAATACCAGTAAGCGTCGGCAATGGCATCGGGTTTAATCTTGGCCTCCGGATGATCGAACTTGTAGTGGGCGGTCCTCTCAATATCAATAACTCCGTCGATGATGGCATGGTTAACGTGGATGCCCTTCGGACCAAACTCCCTTGCCAGCGATTGTGCCAAAGCCCTCATTGCGAACTTGCCGGTAGCAAAAGATGCGCAGTTGGCAGAGCCCTTCATGGCCGCAGTGGCGGACGTGAAGATCAGAGTAGGTGGGTGTTCGGCATCAGTGTTCTTGAGAAGGAGTGGCAGGACCTCTCTCGAGAAGAGGAATGCCCCTCGTCTATCGAGTAGTTCACAAGTCAGCACAAATGCCCGTGCCGGATATCTTGGCTCTTTGGCCCCGCGGCCGTCGCAACTTACCCATTGGCTTCCCATCCACTTTCGAATTCTTCTTCTGTCAGCTCGAGGAAAGGCTTCCTGACAAATCTGCCTCCCACGTTATATATCGCAGCAGCTAGCGGGGCTCCGCCAAATTCTTTCTGCAGCTGCTCAAACGCAGCCTTCACACTCTTGCTGTCGGAGGCATCGGTGCTGATGCCAATCGCCTTGCCGCCGGCAGCGTTTATCTCGTTCGCAAGGGGTTCGAAATTCTCCGGCTTCCGAGCTAGGAGGGCTACAGCGTAGTGTTTAGCAAACCGACGAGCAACAGATGCGCCCCTTTGGTGGTGTCAGTATCCACTTGAGAGCGTTGAATGACATGGAGACTTACGTGCCAGGACCAACACCTGCGATAACCGCCCAAGCCTTTTGCGACGACATTGTGGGCCAATTCAATCTGCGGACCTCACTGCTGAGCCTATTGTGAGTGTTTTGCGAAGCACTAGCTGTCATGCAAAGTGAATGAAGGGAGTGAAGGAAGGTACGAGGAAATTCGCTTTCACAAGTACCAGTCAAGTCGCCGACCGTGAAGAGATGGAGGTATCCTAAACGAATGACCCATATACTTGACCTTGCAGTCAGAGCCTTATATTTCTCTTGAGATCGCTCAACCCCGCGATGATGTGCTCGCGGTTTACAAATACTTTTTGCAAGGACCGATAACTAATCCCATGCGTAAGGCTCACGAATGGCGAGCTTAGAGCGAGTTTCTGTGATGCGTACGAGTACTCCGACAATTCTTGAACCCCGCAGTTGTCGAGCTCGATTGGTGGATAAGCGAGCTCACGCGATCGCACTAAACTTGGTGAGGCACCAATTAGTCAGCGGCTCAGGGAACCCTTCGTATCACAAAGCACTTTTCGGAGCTGAATACGGGCACTGGTTACGGATTCAATCTATACAGTACATCCTAAGGCGTTTTCCTGGGGCCTTCATATTGGAAGTGCGCGCAGACGGTCAGCGTTTTCTCGCTTACATTGTCGCCTGCAGCACTGATACCGCCGCAATGATACCGGAGTCGCTGGAAACCCGTTCTTCCTGCGTACGTGCGGCTTAATAGCTGTACTTCAGAAGACAACAATATGAGTGCTGGCCCGAAGCGGAGAAATATGGCATGCACATACTGCCGATACCGGTACTTGAAGCCAAAGACATAGCGTGATGTGCTGCAGTAATGGAGTCCTTGACGCTGACTTGGTATGCAGAAAAAGACGGTGTGACGGACAGATCCCCATGTGCAGAACTTGCCGCGAGAGAGGTCTGAATTGCGAATATCAAGACGTGCCGTCACCAAAGTAAGACATGGAGTCGTCGGACCATCCGAATATGCTGAACTTTGCCAGAAGAGACAGGCATGACATTTCGGAAGAACATCTACGGCGGCTGGACATGTTTGAGGATGTATTGCGGCAACATGCGATAGCCATCGCCTCTTCAGGCCGTTATACGCTCGATCCCCTCCAGCATCCATCGCCGATCCCGACTGTTACCAATCGTGAGGGCATGTCCCGCGTAAACACACGTGAGCCTCAGCAACAAGACGCCAACTTAGAGCACTCTACCGACACTGTAAGCCGCACAATCGACGGCCACACCAGTCATGCGAACCATGAAGTACCCCCTCTGACAATTCCCTTGGGTCACCAAACGAGCTTGAGCAGTCTCCTTACGCTTCCTCAGATGCGCAGTTTGGTGGGTGACTTCCCTGAGGAATTTGTTTTTCTAGTCGAGGAGAATCGACCGAGAACGTGGTCGTTGCAGCGCCTCCTTGCGGCTCACGTTGAGGCAGACCAGGACTGGCGCAAGATAGACAATTCCGTTGCAGATGATTGCTTGGAACGGTACCTGTCGACGGTCCATCAATACCGACCTATTTTCGAGCCGGAGGAATTGAGGTCACTGTATGACAAAACAATGAGCGAGGGTCTCTCGGACAGTTCATGCTCTGCATTGTTTCTGGCTATCTTTGCATTGGGCATCACAGCATCGGACCCAGTTGACCCAACCAAAGTCCAATATTCGGGTGATGAACTAATCAAACAAGCTCTTCGAATACTGTTCCCCTCCTGGGCTTCAACCTTTAGCGGAGACCTTGTTCTTTCCCAAGCCCTCGTCCTCTGCGCCCTTTACTTCTGCTACGTTACTGAGCCATTGATTGCCTGGAGACTTGTACATATGGCTTCAACAAGCGTTCAGCAAATGTTAGTTTGGCCGCTCCACCACTGCGCTGCGCTGTAACAAACAATCTAACCGAAACTCTCAGACGCAAAGAGCACTTATCCCAAAAGACCGATGAGAGTGTCAACAGAGTCGGTTGGACCTGTTTCTTGATTGAATGGTGCGCTTTGCATCCAAAGTGGCGACTAAAGGCCGACTACTGACAAATGAGCCATTCAGTGATATCCTGGCCGAGTTCCATCAGCCTAGAAGTGGCATCGAAGTGCTGGTCGACCGGATGCCCTTTCCAACCTACAGCAACGCCACGGCGTCGGAGAGCTTATACTCGCTGGCCGACATATCAGCCAGGTCTTTGTCCAACCGCATCCACCATACCATCTATTTCACCGATGGCATTTCCCTGTATGTGGGCCGGTCGCAAAGTTCATCTGGCCCGCTTCTAGCCAACCCCGATGCATCACTACTGAGAGTGTGCGAAGAACTCGATCGGCAGCTCATAACATGGTACGAGTCGCTGCCAACAGCCATTAAACCGGATCTTTCAGGAGCCTCACGGGGAAGTGGACAAGCCTGTGTTTTGCGTCTCAGGTATTGGTCTGCCAGGCACAACATCTATAGACCATTTGTGATTTACGTGACATCGCGAGCCGCGGACCAAGAAGTCGGTGTGCCAACAGCGGTTCTAGAACGTTGCCGGCTGTGTCTTTCTGCATGTCGAATATTTATCCTCACTGCTGGATATGTTCTCTCGGAAAGGACGCCATACAATTTCAGTACAGCGCAGTGGTGAGTGTTCTTCATTTGCGTCCCCTTTCAAGTCGCGAGGGTCTCATTCACTAACTGGTATCCTTCTGTCCAGCGTGGTGGTATATGCCCTCATCCTGGCACTTGCTGCTCAGACGCCCGCACTTGCCGATTCGGTCGAAGACACCTTAGAATTGCTGGAGACTGCTGTTGCGCTTCTGAAGCCATGGGCCACCCCTGGTTCGGGTATTGAGTGCGGCCTAGAAATTATAACCTCTGTGCACAGAAAGCAACGCTTGCGGAGCCACCGTGTTGAACGGGCCAGCCGGTGAAACGTTCGAGTTACGCCCTAGACACCGTCAGCAACGGCACGTCTTAACACGACTCCTGTCGCGAACAGGGAGAGATCCGTCACCCGAGCGCTCAGTCTCATCGCCGACGTACTTGATGAGACCTCCCTCCACTATGATCAATGAAATCCGCGGATTCTCAATGTGATATTGGAAAGCGGGCTCGGCCATGGAACTATTCTTTTGGTCTACTTCAACCGGAGACCTGACAAAATCGCAATCACTCTGGATTAGGCTGAACTACCGCCTTAAGATTATTTAACTCTCAGTAGTTGTAATGATACGGTAGGTTCGGAGCGCTAAGAGCTTTGATTCAAAAGGTGGATATGTGGGCAAAAGCAACCAGGATATCCCAAACACCCATTTATTCTCTTCTGCTTCGAGACAGACCATTCAGACCTCTTCACATACCCTCTTTAGCAAACTGCTGGAACCGCCAACATATTGGCCGCGACAGGCGGTTGTCGATGCTACTACCAAGGCCCGGAAAGGTTCGTATACCTGCTCATCAAGTGCGACTGCGCATTGACATCAAACATTCTTGCTCATGGTGATGTATCCATCACTCAGTTGCCGTTGGAGACTTTGCAGTGTCAGAGGACTTCGCTATTTCGACCGGTTTGACTATCAATATGATCAGCTGCATGCCTTCGTTTGCGGCTGAGCTGATCCTAGAGGCATCTTGCTTGGCCTTGACACACTGGGCGTGGAGTATCCTTGTGGCACCCTCCTTTGCTCGCAGTCTTCATAGGCCTTTTGCCGCCATAACTCTTTCGATAGCCGTCTTCGCTTCTTCCTCGGCCCCAAGGAAAAGCTCGCAAGCATCCCGGAACCGCTTGTTCAGGACGGCATCTGTTTCGATAAATCTGTCCAGCTTGGCACCGCCGTCGGCCAAAAAATCTGTGTCCATTGTCGCCAAAACTCCATCCCATCCCGGTCCTGCAAGCGGATCCAGAGTAACCAATGTCTGTAAGCGGTTCGCGATGACAAATTCAGCATATGGATGTTTCGGCTTCGTACCGACGACTGGTGGGAGCGTGTCAGTCGTCTCCATCAGCTTCTTGAGGTTGTGCGCTTGTATGGTCACATGGTGGCAACCTAGCTCGGCCATGGCGAGAATCTCAGCGGTATTGAAGTGGCTGTCACAGTGCCGGAGCATCAGCACGTGGATTGCGTTGGATCTTAAGAGCGGAACAGAGTGCTTGACCCACCTTGCGATGACCAAGATCGGCTGCTCTTTGCCAGTTTGCGCGTATGCTTCAGCGTATGTTTTGAGAATATGTATCACACGGGCTGACATAGGATGCTGCAGGAACCATGAGCACAATTGGTCTCTCCGATCGATACGGTGAGGAAAGATACCTCGAGAGCTGGGTCTTCAACTCTGGGACGCAACGACGGATCCAAGTGCGCGGCAATTTCTGCGGCCAAGGTCAGCAAGAGGAGGTGTGGGGCCCTGCGTCGAGCACCTGAGCTACTGACCATTATAGTATGGACTGATGAACAGACACTTCGACTGGCTGGCTGCGATGGCTTGTTCAAGAGAGAAGACTGTTGTAGCCAGCGTGCGGATACCTTGTGCGTTGAGCTCGAGGGCCGCCGAGGCAGCGGATCCTGAAAATGGCAATTTGATGGCGAACCGATCTCGTGAGACGCCGGCTTGTTCGAAGCCAGCTGCGTATGCAAGGCAATGTCGAATAATTGCATCTCGATCATGAACGTATCGCAGGGAGGTCTGGACGAGCACCCGACCTGACACGTAGGGAACGTTTCTGGCGCAGATGGTCACGGCCTGGAGAAAAGCCGAGGTGAGATTGCGGGAGACTGGAATATGGGTTGCTCTTCTTGCGTGGCTGACATACCGCCATGTTATAGACATGTTCCCAGCCTTCTTTGCCATATTTGTCTACAAGGCCTTCGAGAAGCTCCTCGTTCTCCGGGTCCAGCAACGCCTTCGTGATGATGGCCTGGTTGGAAGTCTCTGCCCGAGTGATGTTGGTGAGTTGAGAGCTGCCAACAGGATCTTCGGATTGGACCTACGATTGTGCGGCGTGAAGGGTAGTGATCTGATGACTTCAGTGTCGACATCGTCGACATCCACGTTACAAAGCTGCTCGAGGCGGTCGAGAAGGGATCGTGCCGCCATTGGACCAGTATATCTGTTCGCCAAACAAGGTGCAGGAGAGATTGACAGGGCAGGTCGCCACAATACGGGCTGTATCATGAGCGCATCATATGAGTTTTATCTCTTTGCACCCGCCAGATGACTGGCAAGACCGCCGAAAGATGGGACGACCTGAAGCACGGCCCGGTCTCCGTTTTCGAGCGAGCCATTTGTCTTTCCGCCTCGCTTCAACCAGCTTGCGCTTTCGATTTGAGCTGACATCCCGATTGACCGGCAGCATTGTCGCTCTTAATTCAGGCAAATTTCCGCCCTATGGGGTGGTAGAGATCAACCGCATCAGAGGACTAGGATTTGGAACACGGGGAGGTTGCCAAGCCCGTCGTCACCTCGAAGTTGGCGGAGACAGGGGGGCTGCATCCTCGTCGGCGGCCCGCCGCTCCGTCGCTGCCAGATGCAGCAGACAAAGAACAATCCAACGGGCCATGTATCGGCTATGAATCTTCGTCCCCGGGAATGTGTCTCCCAAACCGATGATGTTCGCTCCCCGGCCCGACAATGCTTTGCCAGATCGATGCGTGCGACTTCCCGCCTCTGGAAATAACGGCCACTTGATTCTGTACAAATTCCCAAGCTGACACCCTCAAAAGCACCACCCATCACCTTCTCTGAGACCTGATATCTGGTCTATCTGGCTCGCAGGGTCCTCGACATCATGATCGCGACGGAACCTTTGGGCGAGGCCGCCACGAATGGCCACCACTCCGGGGCTCCAACAGAGGTCAACGCCAGGGACCTCTTTTCACTCGAGCGCAGAACCATCATAGGTACGTGGACAACAAGGAGGGCATCATCGAAACCCACAGCCCATGCTGGCTCCTCCTCCTTCTCCCTGTCCTTCTCCAACTCCAATCCAACTCCTCGGCAGTGACACTCACGTTACGCTCAATTTCTGCGTAGTGACCGGTGCCGCCGGCGGGATGGGCCTCACGGTGGTCAAAGCGATCCTGCAATCGGGCGCCGATGTCATCGCCGTGGACAGCCACGAGGCAGCAAGCGCTGCTCACAAAGGTACGCACCGCCCCGCACAGTAACACAAACACCCCCGGGGTTCCCAAGTGGACGGGAGGAGACCGCTTGCACCGCGTCAGACCCCATCCCACAGCGACCCGACGCTGACGCTGACGTGTCTTGTTTGCCGGGGTGATTGAAAGACCTCCAAGGAATAGCAACCGAAACCGACACCGTCCTAACATACCACCAATGCGACATCTCGGACCTCGAATCCACGTCCTCGGTGTTTGAGACGGCGGTGTCGCGAGCGCGGTATCCCCTGCGCGGGCTGGTCCACTGCGCGGCCATCGGGTGGGTGGGCCCCTCGATCAGCTTCCCCATCGACGAGGCGAAGCGCATCGTCGAAGTCAATCTCATTGGGACGCTGGTTTGCGCGCAAGCCGCCGCCACGCTGGTGCGGAAGAACGGGGGCCGAGGCGGCCCATCGGCCAGTTTTGTCTTGATTGCGAGCATGAGCGGATACGTGGTCAACAAGGTATCTTCACACCCCTACTCTCACCCCCACTCTCACTTCGCTGGGGCTGGGCTGGGCTGGGCTGGGCTGCTTGCTCCAAGCTAACTCTACCGGCGCCGTGGCGTGGCACAGGGCACACCAAACGCAGCATACGCGGCCTCCAAAGCCGGGGTGCACCAGCTCACGCGCAACCTTGCCTCGGAATGGGGATGCCCAGAGCGGGACGACGGCGGTGGGGGCAGCCCATCGATCCGCGTCAATTCCATCAGTCCAGGCGTGATCCGCACGCCCATGACGGCGGGGGTGCTCGCATCCGGCAGAACAGGAGGAGAAGGTGGGAAGGTGGACCTCGAGCGCATGTGGACCGAGGAGAGCATGCTGAAGAGACTGTCCGAGCCGGCGGACTACAGGGGGCCGATCATCTTCTTGCTGTCCGAGGCCAGTGCGTACGTCACGGGCGCGGATTTGCTGGTCGACGGGGGCTACACGGCTTGGTGAGGGGGTGGTATGTCGCAGCAGCAATTATAAATCGAAGCCCTACTGATGTCAATAACGAAGTATTGCTGGCAGTGCCAGTCGTGTTGGAACTTAAGAACTTAGGACATGGAACTTGGAACATGGTAAGTTACGCAACGTTTGGTTTCGAAAATCATGAATGCTGCAACGCAGACGGAATATATTCGGAGCCATGGTGATTCTCATCGGGTAGAGAAATCTTACTAGTACTTTAACGGTGGACTGTAATCGTGTTTCGCAATCTTTATCGGAAGCCAAAGCGAGATTTCAGATACTGTAACCGCGCGGCACCTTGGGTCTCAAGAACAATCCCTCTGCAAAGCATTTATTCCGCGCTGGACTTCTCGCTCTCGCCCGGATGCGCCACGTGAACTCATATGTCTTGCACGCGTCTTCGTACGAGGACAGGATCTCGAGAGGAGGGCACGAAGACGAGGTTTCCTCCGGACCGGAGGCGTTTCGTCGTGGAGGAGACACGCCGCGCGATCCCAGAAGGGCCGCGAATTCCGAGTAGAAGGGATCGTCGTCGGGATAGGTGAAGGACTCTTCGTGCTCGGAGGCCGGGGTTCTATAGCGGTTGCAAGGATTCACCATGCATCAGAATCAATGTCCGGTCATTTCGCACCGTGTGTATCAGAACGCAGAATGCAGGCACGCAGGCCAGGGCTACACCAGGGATTGTAATGTCAACGGTCGTACTAAAGTACTTACCGCACATGAAGTGTCGGAGCGCTGCTGTAGAGGTCGACGAGCCGGAGCTGGAACCCGTCTCCGCAAACGACGATCTCGTTTGAGTACTTGATTCCGTGCAGATTGACGGTGTGGACGAGCGAGCCCAGTGCCCCGGTCTGATATTTCCTGTGAACATCTTTTAGCCCACACACATCCGATCCAGACCGATATACCAAAGAGTCAAGGTCGAACATGACACTATGCAAGTACGGGTTGCTCTTGGAACAGTGCGTGGCGTGGCGTAGCATGGCGTGAGGTGACGTACCAGAACGCTGCCGTCGCGCGAGGGATGCGGTCCTGCGCGGCAATCTGCGATTCCTCCACTGCCATGCTCGACAACGTCCCCGCGGGCTCGTAGTGCTCGAGCGCGCAAGCCCGCACAGTGGCCAGATCCACCTCCCCGCCGAGGTATCGGCAGAGATCGCAAAAGTGAGTCGCCTGTTCGACGATGGGGCCGCACTGCTTGGCCTTGTTCCACCAGTCCGGCTTTCTCACCTTCGAATACGCCATGGTGTAGCGAGCCGTCACGGCCATGACGACGACGTTGTTGTCTCGTAGAATCGACTTTGCGTGCTGCACCACTCGCAGGTACCGGAGCATGTAGCCCACGGAGACGACGCCGCCGGCATCCCGAAGGAAGGTGGCCACGGGCCAGACTTCAGCTGCCCGAGCGGTCGAGAGTGGCTTTTCGCAGAATAGACGGGGCGCCGAGCCGAAGGTCGCGATGATTTGGGGTTCTAGATCCCGCCCCGGTTGCATGGTTCCGCGGTAATGAGGCGGAGTGGCGAGGACGATAAGATCCGGGCGGCGAAACTTGTCGCGGTCCAGCTGTTCCTTCGCCTCCTGCACGGTGAGCAAGTGTTTGGTGGTGGAATAACACGGCGCTGCGGCGGAGGCACGTTTCTGGAGAAGCACTTGCTTCACGCGCTCGACGGAAGGGTCAACGACTCCGATGACCTCGAGTCGCACGCCCAGGCATTTCTCGATGCGGAGCGAATGGTTCCATAGGACGTTGTCGTTGCCAAAGGTGATGTTGCCCTGCGATAGACAGAAATGGTCTTAGCCTCGAGGTCTACAATCGGGACTCAGGGATTGATTGACTGCATACCGCGCCGACAAACAGAACACGAACGGGAGATTGCGGAGGAGACGTGAGTGCCATGCTGGAATCTCTCTAGCAAAGGTCTAGCCCTACGTCGAAGTACTGGACGAGGGGCTTTTGCTATGCCCGTCTACACCACGGCTGACGGGTCTCCCAGCTATATGGTCGTGGTGAGACATGAGTCGGTGCTGTGGGGGCATCACGCTTGGGAGAGCCTGGACCACCGGGGCCCGATGCTGTAGAAGAAAGAATCAAGCCCATCCTGGAAACTTCTTGGAGCAGAGAGGATAACCGGACTGGTGCGTTAGGAGCAGGTCGTCTGCAAGATTCCACGAGGCACATGTCTGAGGAAGATCCGACGAATCAAATGTTTATCCGTGCCGCGGCTGCTTCTCCGGGAAGGGTTTAGCGGCGGGCGGCGGCGGCGTTCTACGACGATCTAATACCACACAGAAATCAATCCACGAGGACAAAGTCTTCTAGACCGCGAGCAACTGAGTAGTATATTGGCCGCTTCCTCGATGCTCTACAGAACGGCTCCCATGCGCGCTTTTCCCATCGCCAGCCGCCCCGTTGACATGTTGGCGGGCACCATTCCGCCGCTAATGCAGTACCAGCGGTTATCCATGGAGCAGAACCAAGACACTTGCATCTGGTCAAGGGATGCAACGTTTTCAGCTTCATCTCACTGCAAGTCTTCGACTGGCTTTGCTCCTGACGGCGGCGGCGGTCGACCTGCCCGCCGCTAACATGATGGCAAAACGCAGCACATCGACAAATCTCTCGTTCCACACCCAGTTCAACAGATGTGCACACCCTCTCACACGTGGTTGCGTTGAATGATTTCACTTCCTTTGCCGGAGTAGCACACGTCTCCGGTAATTCGCCGGACAAACCTTATGTTCATTAACGACAATAGGGTTGGTGCACTCTGCTTGAAGCTTTCTTCACGACCATGGCAGGGGCGGCGCGCAACCCCAGCTGGAGGTCAACTACCCCATGGGGTCTGACCCGTCCCGTTGGGATGGATTGTCGTGGGAACTCAGGAGACTACCGGTTGGTAAAAGGTATTTGAGGCGTGGGTTCCCCTCGCACTGAAGCCCAAACTCAGGTTCGTAATTGTTCATTCTACTCCAAGCTTTCCTCAGCCTCGCACCCTTTCCCGGAGCCTTAGACCTCTTGTTCCACCAGGACGCACCATGGCCGAGAAGCTCACAACCGAACAAGTTGCATATACCTGTCACGATGAGGTGTGCGATATCGCCACAGGATGGCGTATTGCGAAAAGCTCTGACATGGGCGGCAGCACGGCCAAGTACAGAGACACTCACCTACTACCGATGCCAACGCATAGCTAACAATCTTTACAGGCTGGTCAACCCCTTGGTTGGGATCGGGAAGGAAGACCTGATGCGACAAGTCCAGCGCTTTGCCACCGAGAGGGACCTCGTCGACATACTTCCCCTCCTGCAGAAGGGCGCGTGTGTGGCACAAGCCAGCGTGCCGTTCGCAGAAATTGAAGAACTCGATTCCGACGAACTGGAGAGCCTTCAAGACGAGATCGCCCACAGATGGAAGCACCCATTTGCTCTATATGCCACCGTGTTTGTCTGCTGTATCGGGGCTGCGGTACAGTATGGCTTTCCCAAATACTCCTCGTGCGGGACAAGAGACTGACGCATCAAAAGGGGCTGGGACCAAACTGGTTCCAATGGGGCGAACTTGACATTTCCTGTCGAATTTGGCATCGCCTCGGGATCCAGCAGGGATAACTGGCTGATCGGTCTGGTGAACGCCATTCCGTACA
This sequence comes from Phialophora tarda, assembly GCA_016109495.1. NCBI lineage: Eukaryota > Fungi > Ascomycota > Eurotiomycetes > Chaetothyriales > Herpotrichiellaceae > Phialophora > Phialophora tarda. Next base: position 703,676 of record JADWPL010000005.1, on the reverse strand, counting down.
TCTCCTCCGCAGTCTTGTAAGTCTATCCATCCGATCAGTGTGCAGTCGTGACTGACCAGAGTGAAGTGGATGCTGGCTCTCCGACCCCATCAATTACCTGACGGGACGTCGCGGGGCGACCTTCGTGGCCGCCATATTCTGCTTCTTGACACCGATCGGCGGTGCCTTGTCCCAAAACTGGCATCAACTGCTTGTGACAAGGCTTTTGATGGGCTTTGGCATGGGCTTGAAAGGTATGGCCTTGGCATGAACCCTCGGACCGTGATGGGTTGGACTGACGTCCTATCTCCTACTAGCCGCCACGATTCCCATGTACGCGGCAGAAAACTCACCCGCCGTCATCCGAGGCGCTCTAGTCATGGGCTGGCAAATGTGGACCGCCTTCGGAATCTTCCTGGGTTTTGCCGCCAACCTTGTCGTCTATCGAGTCGGTAGCATTGCATGGAGACTTCAGATCGGGTCGGCTTTTATCCCAGCCGTCCCGCTTGTGCTGCTTGTCTACTTCTGCCCAGGTGAGGAAGGGAGCGTCGTCTTCTGATCGCTTCCGCTGATCCGGGGGCTCAGAATCCCCACGCTGGCTGATGAAAAAGAATCGGTATCGCAAGGCTTTTGAGTCGCTATGTCGCCTTCGACGACACAGGATCCAGGCCGCGCGCGATCTGTACTACGTCCACGCCCAACTCGTCATCGAGTACGAGATGGCGGCGGGGTCGACATATGCCACTCGACTTCGAGAACTCGTCACCGTACCTCGCATCCGAAGAAGCCTCGTTGCCGCTTTGGTCGTGTTCATGGGCCAACAATTCTGCGGTAAGTTTGTGCTCTGCTCAGCTGGCTCCCGAGAGGAGGCCTCAAGTATCGATTTGAAGCTGACGGGCAATGCTCCTCTCCTCCGGGCCAGGCATGAACATCATCGCGTTCTACTCCTCGACGGTTTTCGTTCAAGCCGGGGCCCCTCAGAAGACCGCGCTCCTTACATCCCTAGGTTATGGCGTTGTCAACTTCGCGTTTGCCATTCCGGCAATCTTTCTCATCGACAGGGTCGGGCGCCGGTAAGGACACAATCTACTTCTTTGAAATTCCCTCCCGATTTCACTTCGTTGACGCTGGATCCAGATCTCTGCTGCTCTCAACCTTCCCACATATGGCGTGGACTTTACTCGCCGCAGGCTTCTGCTTCTACATTCCCGAGTCCAGCAAAGCACACGTCGGCATGATTGCCTTCTTCATCTATGCATTCACGGCTCTTTACTCTGTCGGTCAAGGTAAGTGCCGCTCCAGCATCCAGTCATCGGTGTAGCTAACTACGGCCGTGACCACAGGACCCGTCGCGTTCGTATACTCGGCTGAAGCGTTCCCGCTGTCGCATCGCGAGATCGGCAACAGCTGGGCCGTTTCCGCGACCTTTGCCTTGTCGTCCGCTCTCTCCCTGACGTTCCCGCTGATGTTGAGCACATTCACCGCCACCGGCGCCTTTGGTTTCTACGCGTAAGCCTAGCCGAACTGCACAATCCAATCCCATCCCCTTTCCTTCCCTGACACCCTCGCCAAGTCCAAGCACCATAGTCGGCTAGAACACCTAAACGACTAACCACCCGTACCGTTTCCATTAGCGGAATGAACGTGTGCGTCTTCATCTTGATGTTCCTCTTCGTCCCCGACACGAGCGGCTACACGCTGGAAGAACTCGACTACGTTTTTGCCGTGCCCACGCGCCGGTTCATCAGCTACCAGGTCACAAGGGTATGTCACGTTACATTATGTCCGTGTTTATGTTATGTTATGTTATGTTATGTGATGTTATATGTTCAATCCAGGATCTTCTTGTCCTTCTCGAACGAAATCCCCCTATTCCAAGTTCCCGTTCCCATTCTGATTGCAATTTCAGGTCCTGCCATGGGCGGTACGACGATACCTTCTCTTCAAGCGTGGCGAGGCTCTCGTGCCGGTATACCAGTTTGAGCGCACCGGGCAACCACAAGCTGAAGATCAAGCTCACGCTCAGGGTGCGCAAGAGATGATGGCCGAGGGCGCGGCGGAGGCTTAGTTGTGTTGGGGAAAAAGACCGAAGGGCGAGAAACGGTGATTCCGAACACGGACACGAACACGAAACACAACACGAAACAGCTTACGGAGCGATTTCTAGGCTCTATTGGGCTGGCTCGTCGACCAGTCGGTCAATCATGCCTGTGGATTACTCGGTAGTTGCGTGGTACTGTGCTGTACTGTGCTATACTGTCATGCGAGTGGCGGTGTAGCAGAGAAAGGCCCAACACGCCACTTCACTTGTGAGGGTGCGCAATGAGGCTGGTTCATGGTTGATGGTCTATTATGCTGGTGTAAGCGAGAATCCCAACCTAGCAAGGAAGGGCCTGGTCTGCCTGCCTGCCTGCTTGCCTCAAGCAGCCGGGCTCTCTTGAGAGCTGAGAATTGTGAAAGCTTGTAATTACAGTAATGTCATGCCTTGGCATCTTCTCTTTGTGCGTTTGGGGCCCATTCCTTCCCAAGAAGCAGGGTAGACTATCAATTCACACCGCCTACAGTAACAGGTCCATAACCCTGTCATACGCAGGTCTGGGTTCATACCCTCGTAGCCATGTCTACACCTACACCTTGCTCGCATTTGTGTCTTCCACCGTTTCAACGACCACGCTTTGCTTCCCCTCCAGGCCTACATCCTTCATCGCCACTTCTCTGGCCCGCTCTGAACTGACGCACTGGTACTTTTTAAAGTTCCGCACAGAGACGTTGTTCTGGAAGAGTTCATCCAGTTCTTCGAGCGTCCGGTCTTTCATTTCGGGGAGAAGGAAGAAGAAGAACACTAAAGTCGCCCGTGTCAGCGTATCGGCTTGGAACACTTGCGACAGTGGGGACATGGTTAAGGATGAGAGAGGGCGCCCAACTTACGGAACACGCAAGCGTTCGAACCGGCCCAGACGAATGCGTACTTGCCGCCCCAGTTGAGTTCGTCGGGATTGATGAAGTATGGTGCGGTGTAGCTGGTGAGCCCTGTAAAGACAACTAGTCAGTCATCGTCAACCTCCCCGGTAGGGCGAGAAATGACTTACAGTTGAAGAAGTAGTTGATACCCGTGCACAAGCCGATAGTCAACACACGCAGCCTGGAGCTGCAAACCTCGGTTGCAACTGGCCAACTCAGTGTGCCCGAGAATCCATTGTAGAAGAAGCCATAGAGCACCATGAACGCAACGATGGCCGAGCCGGCTGGTTTCGAGGTCCCGCCCGTAACATATGCAATACCGATGGCCAGCATGCAAAGAGATGCCATCGCCGAGCCAAAGAGCATCGACGTTCTCCGACCAATGACCTTTGTGGTAAAATACAGTCCGATGAGCACGCCTGCAAAGCTGCCACACGTCGAAATAATCGAAGCCTCGAACGGTTTGTCGACACCGGCGATCTGGAAGAAGAAAGTTCCATACCCGATGATCAGCCACAGTCCAGCGCCAGAATGGGACATGACGGTGCCAAGGCAGATGATAGTCCTTCTCCGGTCGGAGCCTTTGAAGATGTCGAAGTAGGAAGCCGAGGAGGCGAGCTCTTTCTCTTCTTCGATACCGCGGGCCATCTCGACGTATTCCTCGTTAAGAAATTCGGGGGCCAAAGAGCTGCCACGGATTCGTTCGAGCGCGCGTCTGGCTTGTTCAGGTTTGTTGTGGAAGAGGAGCCATCTAGCGCACTGTCAGTTGCGTCTGTGCAAGGAGAAGGTGCTCTCAACGTACCGGGGCGACTCCGGGACGAAGAACATAAACACACTCAACAGCGCGGGCACGGCAAACATGCTCGCCAACGGGATCTGGTAGCACAATTTGTTGAGATGCTGCTTGGAGTAGTTATCCGCAACAGCTCCCAGCACGGAACCAATGTTGACCCAGACACCGAAAAACGAGACGAGGAGACCTCGCATATGCGCAGGTGCCACCTCAGCAACGTAAACATTGGCGAAGGTAATGAAGTAACCGTTGGCCAGACCGATCAGTGCTCTTCCAGCATACAACCCGCCGATGGTTGTTGTCCCGACCTGAACTCCGGCAGCGACGAAATTGATGAAGGAGGCCACCCAAATGCCTTCTCGACGGCCGAAATACCGTGCAAAAGGAGCTGTGACGAACACGCCGGCAATGGTGCCAACGTTGATGAGGGATGTCATCAACTGTTGCGTCTCCGTATGGATACTCCATCCAGTTGCCGACTCTGGGTTCTTGAAACCGAAGATCTCCAGGAAACCAATCATGGCTTGGAAGCCTATAAACCCGGATTAGGCTTGCGTCGAACCCACAAATCGCGACGGTGACCGAATCACAACCAGCGCGCCGTCCACATAAGAAGACTCACCGCCCACAGTCGCTGTATCAAAGCCATATTGGCAATTTGCCATCGACACAGCTAGGCAGATGAGAAGACATTTCAGGTTTGCCCTGATAGGCGTATTCCTCTCCGCACTGATACCCATGATGGTCTCTTCGGTAGCTGGGCTGGCAATCTGCAGACAACGCTGCTCGCACTTAAGCTGGAGAACGAAAAGACCTCCCGCAGTTGCTTGACGCTGCGGACAGGGGACACTTTGAGAGACAGTTACAGCATATGTACTGTGGCACCCGGAGATCGGCTCCAATGTGGATGTACGCATCTTCCCCACAATGATGGGGCTTTTGGAGGTTGGTGCGTCTGTACCAGGCATCTGGGGTCCAAGTCTGGGGAAGCGTATCTGTTTGGGTGCATAGTAGTATCACAACCCCAAAAGGGCAAGAGGCTTCAAGGTGGCACACATTCTTGGCTGAGGAGCTTCTGTTGGCCTTCGTGCATTCCAATTCGTGGGTATGCGACTCCCCACGAATACCAAGACAATAAGGGCGGAGTCTCCAAAAGACACCCTTGCCGGGCGCATTGCCAAGACGTCTTACAACGCTTGTCCAGGGGAATGTGCCGTGCCAACCGTCGCGGCGGCTATCATTCTCTTGGGGTATGTTGGCCGTTGTCTCCCAATTAGATTGGCCCCGCAGAATAGTGTACTGTGAATAACAAGCCAACTTGAAGGCATGCGGCCATTCTTCAATGACCGAGTCTTCAGGCGTCCGCACGGTGCACAGGCTATACCATCAATGTGAGGGGAAAAGTGAGGCTCGTTTGCGTGGGACTTTTGGCGTTAAGCAGATCATCTTGGCTTTGCAGCTGAGCCGAGGAAGCAGGATTTCAATGCTGATCCAAGCCAGCGGTGGCCCTGTGCTGTTTGGTGCGTCCTTGAAAAGGTCATGCTTAGCGCTTGCTGCAACGTGGTATTCCTTCACGACAAGCATCGATTCAGTCCGTCGCCGGACAGTAACTAGACCTCACGTAAGTGAAGCATAAACCCTCGCTTCACGTCTAGTAGGTCTCCGGGAATGAAGTAGCCTCGGTACTGGAGGTGAAAAGTAACCCACGTGGGGGCCTTGACTAATTGCTCATCTAGGTTCTTGTAGCCCCAGCACTGGAAGTCGGTCTTGAACACTATCGCCAGTTGGAGGCCGGCCCGGAATAGCGGGATGCAAAATACCGGTGGAGGGTTGGTCGAGAGCGGGTGAGCAGGGCGGAATGTGGAGGAAGGGTTTCTCTCCGACATCAACAGGTAAGATCGCAATTTTCGAGATCCTCCCACGTACCATGAACTCTGGCCCTCCTCCCGGTTGTCTTTGACTGGAGTTCATGCCCTGCACAGCTCCCTGGGGAAAAGCCGCAAGCCTTGCAATGCCGACACACACTGTTCGGGGAGCGGGAACTGTTGAGAGGGACTGGCCACCTAAAGATCATAGTCGTGATCGTCGCCTGTGTTCCTTCACCGGGTCCGGCTGGGACTCAACTAGGGTCGGCTTGTCGTCAACGAATATCTGTTGATTTAGCCTTGCGGCCAGAGAAAGCACACGTATTGAGACAGCTGCTTCGTCGCGTCTGTTCTTACCTTCGCGGCGATACTGCGCAATCTTTTCGATAAAGTCCCACAAGCGTCCAGATGGCCTCAATTCGCCCGAAGAGGCATCCCTTTCGGGCGTCCACTCGGGAGCCAGTCGGACCGTGGGCTTGCTTTTCGCGTCCGGAGTCTTTGCAACCTGGATAATTCCTTCCTCCTGGAATCGGCTATACGCGTTCTTGAGGGCTTCCTTGTTGACTGCTTCAAAGTATGATAGGTCACCTTGATGATACAAGGTCCGGCCAGCAAGCTGCGCCATATCTTGGGCTTTTTGCATCTCAATCCAACCGGCAGAGGAGCCAGCTGGAGGGGCCAAGGCCAGTAATGACACCGCCCCTAGCCATGCAGCATCGACAAAAGGCCAGATAAGGAAGCAATAAAGGTCGTAGTTCTCTCGGCCCGACCTCCGCTCTGCCTCTGATAACCCAATCATTGTTTCACCGTCTTCAGTTGAAGCCAAGACATCGTCTCGTACCAGGCCATGCATGGCTTCCTCGAGGTTATACTGTAAACCTTGTCCGGCCGGGAAGATAAATTCGCCTCTGAACAGCTGGGACAAAAAGGTGACTTTGTCTATCAACTCGGCCTCGCCCATGCGCTCATTAGCACTCCCGCCCCCTTGTTTGACCTTGCTGTACAAGGCGGCCGCAATGAGCGCCTCAGAGATGAAGAGGTGGATGGTCATGTTCCTGTAGAACGATAGCTGAAAACGATCGACCGCATAATATGTCTCCTCGGCGAGACCGCCCACGGTACCCACGAGCTTTGGCCCAAGTACGTCTAAAGCTCGCTCGGCTACATACGACGTGGTCATCCCTTTGAAGTCCGCGACCTTCCCACCTTTCAGCTTGATCCGTTTGGCAAGCCAGTCGACCCGCCTTATGAGCTCTGTCTTTCCAATGCCGCGTCCGCGAATTGTAAGCAGAACTGTCCCAACCAGAGCAGTGGGCATCACGACCGAAGCCGCGTTGATATCGGAAAGTACTCGATATCCAAGAGTGCGTAGCAACCGCGTCCTGCTAGTCGCATCCTGGAAGACACCCGTATCAAGGGCTTGCCGTGCCTGTTGCACTTTGATGAAGTCCCTGAGACTCCACGGTTCATAAAACCTGCAGTCGATGCGGCCAAGGTTCAATGACAACACGGAAGACGCTGAGATAAAGTCGGCAAGGTTCTCCTTCTGTTTCGGTTTCCCAAGCAATTCATTGACGTAGGAGTCAACCTCTATAACCTTGTCGTACTGCAGGGACACTGGGCATATCCAAGCATCCTCGGTCCGGCCGGAGAGTATGGAATCGAGGATAAAATTGAGGAATCCAAATTTCGGCCCAAGTAGTTTCCCAGTGCGACTTCTGCCTCCCTCGATAAAGCACTCTAAATTATAGCCTTGCTGGAGCATGGAATCGAGGTAAGCTTGAACCAAAGTAGTGTATAGCTGGTCGTTTGCAAAGCTTCTCCTGATCCACATAGCGCCACAGCTTTGGAGAAACCCGCCAAGGAGCGGGATGTTGAGGTTGTCGCCAGCCACGACGACCGGGAGTGTAAGACCTAGACGGTAGCAGACCAATTGTAAAGTGACATAGTCGACGTGACTTGTGTGGCGGGGTAGAAAAATGATAGACTGTTTTTTCTTGGCTGCTAGCGTTGCAATGTCTCGCAATCTTTGTACCTCCGACTCTGAGACATGAATTGCGCTGTATGCTCGGGTGAGCAACTGGGTAGCTCCGTAGAAAGCGGTGCGGATGTAGGTCTTGCTCTCCATTTTGCAGACCATGTTGTCGAACATCTCGGCTGTGATTTCCAACAGCTGAGAGGTGATCTCATGTCTTCGTTTCTCTCGGTCGGAGAGGTACGTCGGGCTTGTACTGTCGAGGAGGTGTTCTTTTTCTTCAACCTTCAAACGTGCCTCCGTCAAGTCGACCACTTTCTGCCGCAGAAGCGGAGAAGACATCGTGACCACCTTGATCTTGGCTGTATAGCCAGAATAGAAGACAGGCTGTCCAATGGGCCTATCGTATGCACGCCATCCGATGCCTCGGACGAAGAGCGAGATCTCGTGGGCGAAGTTGAAAGGATTGGCGCGGAAACGCTGCATTCGCGTGAGGATGCTGTGATCGGTCGAGTCATCGTGGGAGGCGCCCTCGCCCTGCGGGCGGACAAGGTCGACCATTGAAGGGCTGACAGATCGCAACTCGAAAGGGCTGGAAGGACGTGAAGTGCCAGTGGACGAGCGACAGCGCGTTTCAACACCGCGAATTTACCGAGGGTTCACCAGACTTTGGGGGAAGGGGGGGGGCCTGCCAGAAGCGTGTTAGAATGCACGTCATGGCTTATGTCAGCAGGACCTCCAGCCTGACGCAGCCTCGTGCCTGGCTAATGTGGCCTTGTCCGCACTATCGAGGCACTTCCGTCACACGAAGAAATGGATAGCTACCTCGTAATTCATCTATTTCAAAAGGCATAGAATAATGCATTTTTGGGAGCAAAAGTGGCTCCGGAGGAGTATTCCCGAAGCCTGCAAGCTCCTCAAACGAGTGGACCCTGCAATTTGACGTATGTCGCCTGGAGAAGGAGGTCTGACGTAGTCGATTATCTACGGTTCTTGACTTAACGGTTGCCATCTTTCGCAGGTTGTTAGAGATAAGTGTTGATTTAATACTATCACCGGTGAATATCCTTACGCGGAGAAGACATATACCGATAAGGGACGAACGGAATTCTAGTCGATGAACAACAATGTCGACACTCACCAACCAAGAGGGCAAAAGAGACAACCCGCCAGGTCAGAGCTCGTCAGGGGAGCATAGGAGTAGTGTAGGAGCACGACACTCAGGGGCCACAGCCCGAGATGGCAGCCAAAAGGTAAGTTTCAGACAGACAAATCGGCCTGCGGACTCTGGAAACTTTTATATCAGCCGGGCAAGCAACCGAAGCCGCCTGGTTCAACGAGCTGGACGCAATTCGTGAACGTGTTTCCTGGAGTAGGCTATGTCGAAGTTTTGTTTGCTTTCAGCAGCTACAATCTAACGCTCTACGATACCAGACTTCCAACCATAACGCCGAGACATCTTCTAGCGAAACATCAAGAACGTCGGACCCGCTGAAAGGGTTGGGATCTTCTGACGAAGGCGGAGGCGCTAGCGCTGGGAGTACCACTGCGGGCGAATTTGCTGGAGAAGGTCCAAGTGAACACCTTCAGACCCAGCGATCGCTCGCCGAAGGAGCACCCCATGGTTGATTTTCCGACGAATCGACGCTATCTGATGTTCCGGTAGACAGTAGGCTCAGGCTATCTGGGACAGACTGCCATGCTTCGCCTGCGGAGCATATTGGACGATGGTTGGATTGGAAGTCAATGGTCAGAGCGCGGTTGATACTTCCCTAAATGATCAGTGCAGTGGTTGACATCTCTAGCTTGAAATTCACTCATGGATGCTCACTCTCCTCAGCTTTGTGCTTGTTCATGTACGATCCTTCCTATCTCGATCTTCATGTATCCAGCCTTCCAAATATCAATATGACTAAAACCGAGAGATTCTTGAGGGCGTATCGGAGGAGTTGGAACACCAATAACTCGTAATGTTTGAGACCCTCCATACGTGGGCTCAGCTGAACTTTCCTAAGTACCGTGTCCTACCTTGGGGACTTAGTGTGGTAGCCTTGATATACTTGCATATCTTCAAGCGCCACAAGTGTTAAGGCTCTACCATAAACATAGATATCGTTCAAGAAACCGACGGCAAGATGTTCCCGGACTCTTGAGCCTTCTTCGAAGGTGAAAGGCATAGCAGAAAGACAACGAATTTTGATCTCCCCAAAAAGTTGCGCAAGATAGGTTAGTGGCAGTATTAGCGAATACAGCGAACCAGACGTCGGCCAAAGGGTCGAAAGCGATTGTGTGTATATTGACCTCAGATATCTCCAGCAGAGATTAAAAAAAGCACCAGGAATGTTAGTGGTCAAAGCGAATTTGAAGACGAGAAATTGAAAGCGGCAGCCTTGGCAGGCACAACTCCGGACGACGAGGCTGGAAATTGTGAGCCAATGACATCTCGGGCGCAAAAATGTTGTCTTGTCAACGCAACTTCTCTGCGCACGACCACTTCGGTATGTCTCTTGCATGGTGCTGAGGTAGAGAACAGTACAGTATCACGACCGCCGCTATCCCTAGCCATGAGGCTCACGGCTGACCTCATCCACAACTCCCTCTCCTACCTAAACCCACTGAAGGAACGGGAACTTGACCTCCGAGGTATGTCTGAGAAGAGCAGATGCTACACTTTGATTCAAGGGCATAGTTGACCACACATCCCTGCCTTTTTGCGGATCTCACAGGCCATAAAATCCCTACCATCGAGAATCTGGGCGTCGCAGGCTCACAGGATGCCATCGATTTTACTGACAACGACATAACCACACTCACAAACTTCCCTCTATCTCCAAGATTAAACACGCTGCTATGCGCCCGAAATCGAATACAGAATGTGGACAAGAGAATAGCGGAACAGCTGCCGAATCTCACAACCCTGGTCTTGACGAACAACCATGTTAGGGAGTTGGCTGATCTCGAGGGTTTGAGTGCATGTGGAGCGTTAACTCATCTGAGTCTGCTGGAAAATCCGGTAACAAAGAAGGAGGTGAGCGCAGCCCGAAGTTCGGACGAGCAAGCGGCTAACATACAGCTTTCAGCATTACAGACTCTATCTGATATGGTCTATACCGTCACTTCGTTTCCTCGATTTTCAGAAAGTGAAGGACGTGGAAAGAAAGCACACGCAGGAACTGTTTGGCACAGCGGAACAACCCACCGAGCTGGCGGCAAAGATCAAGGGGGTGAAGAGTCGGACGTTTGACGTTTCGTCGGTCGGTGCTAATGGCGAGGCTGCCCGTTCCCAGAAGGGCGTTCGGACGAAGTTGACAGAGTCGGAAAAGCGGAGGGTGGAACGCATGATCCAGAACGCCAAGAGCTTCCAGGAGATTGAACGCATTGAAAAGGACCTGGCAGAGGGAAGGATACCTCCCGGTGCAGCTGATGCTGACCGGATGGTCTCATAAGGCTGCACTTGTGGATGGTACGCCGTGAACACGAGGGTGTGGAGCGGGCTGTGCGTTGAAGGCAGCATAGCGGCAAGGCCATAATTCGACCTTGGCTGAAGCCCCTGAGAAAGCTCATATTTCTATATCCAAGCGCGCTCTACGTCTATTGGCAAGGCAAACGTGCTTGAAGTGATCAACTCCTGTCACACAAATCAGATATCCCCAAAGCCCCATGCAACCTACTATGGCTCCAACAAGAACTTCAAAAATGCTTGACTGACAATCAGGCCGTCATGCGGCTGGCCTACTTTCCCCATATGTTCCTCGTAAGCTTTATCGTCGAAGATGCCGGTCGCGTGCCGTACGCTAACGATCTCTGCCATGATTTCCTGGTTGAACTCGGGGTGCCCTTGCGTGGTCATGAGTCGTCTCGGCGAGTACATGCCTTGGACCTTGCAGACAGGGGAGTAGCCTAGTTCTTCGACGCCTTCGGGATAATAGAAGACACAATCGCGATGCATTTGATGTATTCGCTGTGAAGCGGTCAGTAAAACCTCGTGGCCAGCCCTGTTTGCACAGAAACTCGGTGATACAACATACAAGCTTGTCAACGCCAAATAATTCTTTCCCTTTCTCAGACAGCTGGACATCATTTACTGCTGCCTCCCAGCCATCAGGGTTCCGTCCAACCTTTGCCTTCAGTGCCCGGCCGACGATCTGGTGCCCGAAGCAAACGCCTATTACTCGAACATTCGTTTCCGATAAAATCTTTGCCGTATAATCCACGAGCTTATTGATCCAGGGTGTATCAGCGAAAGAGTCGTGCTCTGTATTCATAGTTAATGTCAGCAAGTGTCTTTGCTCATTTACTACACGCTGCCATCGCTTGACGATCTATCTCCTCGTCGTATACCGCTCCCTCACATGACCCGAGATGCAGTCATCAGCAAACAGGGACGATGCCACTCACTTGAGCCAGTGATAAGAATCGCATCAATGTCCTGGGGGTCTGGGTACTTGTCTGGATCCAGCTCAACCTGCCAAAACGAAAACTCCAGGCCGCTCTCTGGATCCAGGTCCGGTCGATTCAGAGCCTTTGCCCCTGCCCTAAGTAAGAATTCAAACACACCGCCGTAGCCTTCGAATCTTTTCTTCGTCTCCGGCAACGGCGTGTCGCACTCAAGGATTGCAATGCGCAGAGCGCGCTGGAGTTTGAGATTCATTCCGACCCACACTGCGCCGGGCTTTCAGCCAGGCAGTCCTCCGTAATCCAGAAGAAACGACTATATCAGGGTGAGGCGCAATTACAACGTGTTTACCACAAGGTGGCGGCGGAGATTTCAGTATCAATGACTGATAGGACGCCATTGGCGTCATTCATGTCACGAGTGGCCAAAAAGCCCCGTCATTCTCGTCATTTGACGTCGAATAATTTGTCTCCAGCCGCACAAATCCGCTCTCTCACCTCAGGCTCTGTTTTCCATCTCCTTCACCTCATCTCCTTCATTCCTCATCTCCTTCATTCCTCATATTTGACCCCTCCGAGACCCAATCAGCTAAGCTCACGGCAGCATCATCAGATCATCTGGGGCCTCGTTCAGATCAGCAGCAAGGGCGCCACGGCATCCTCTGATCATTAAATACGAGCTGGTGCCACTTCCAGCCGGCGGACCTGCATATATTGGTGGTCAGCCATGTACGACATATACGCAGCAAGGTCACTGGAGTAGGTACTTCTGAGATGAGAAATTCGGTTTCTGCCTGCCCAAATGCCCATCTGATTATTTGGGCGAGAGTACCAGACGGATCTTGAGCCATTATTCCAGTAATCCGGCCTGAGCACCAGATGGGGCATGGTCAGCATTCTATTATTTTCAGCCTTATTCCCTATTCCCGACCTCACGCGCCCCTAGATTACAGGGCTCGCCTCTCATCATTGAGGATCACTTGTGGCACAGCAACGTATTAAGGTGCCCATATGACGTCTGACTGACCACCGGATATCAGTATATACCCGGGCTCTTGCCTCGCCAACCCTGGGCAGAAACAGAACTTCCGCGCACGAAATACACACATACTCATCTACCGCACTATCCCAGCGAGACCCAGGACGTCGACCACAAGTCTCTGCTTGACCTGATGACGGCGTCGGGTCCATACGTCGGAGCCGACGTGATCGAGCCTGCTTCGCCTCAGCCGACCGAAACCACGACCCTGCTCCTCAAGAGGGATATTGGGAGACGCCGCGATGTACCCTACCGGGACGTCATTTCAGGGCCTCGCTTCCGTTTTCTGTTCTGGAGCATTATATTCGGCTGCACTATTGCATTCTTCGATACCACGCTGATGGCTTCTTCCCACCCAGTCATTACCTCTTATTTCAACGCATCAAATGCAGCCTCTTGGCTGAGTACGGTCTTCTACTTGACTTCAACTGTGTTTCAGCCAATCTTTGGGCGTGTTTCCGATAACATTGGTCGGCGACCTGTGTTATTGTTTGCCATTGTCATGTTCTTCACTAGTACGGCTTGGTGTGGTGCCGCTGGTGACATTGGCGGTTTCATTGCAGCAAGAGCGGTAAGTGGAATAGGCGCCGGTGGCGTGATGTCCCTCGCCTCGATTTTGACAAGCGATATGGTCAAAATCGAGTACAGGGGCATCTATCAAAGCTATTATAATCTGGTGAGCCGACCTATTCAGGATCATATACTTGTTCGCACGCTATCCCGTTGTTACGTTATTTCCCCTCCTCATTCATATTAGCTTCTTCGCTGATACGTGCAAATTGCAGGCATACGGCGTGGGAAACGGACTCGGCGCCGCTTTAGGCGGCTTTCTTTGCGACAAACTCGGCTGGCGGGCTGCGTTCTATGTACAGTTACCCTTCATTGCTGTGTACGGGGTCCTCGCAGTTCTCTCGTGCCCTGACAATCTAGGGCCCAATCTTGCGAAGACGCAAGGCAAGACCATTCGTGAAAGTTTTGGGAGCTTCGACGCCTACGGGACCATTGGTATGGTCCTGACGGTGTCTGGTCTCATCCTTGGTGTCAACCTGGGCGGCAATGTCTTTACGTGGACGCATCCATTCGTTATCAGCAGTCTGGTGGTGGCTGTCATTGCGGGCGTCGGGCTGGTATTGGTGGAACGCAAGGCTGAACGGCCCATTCTACCGCTCAGGCTCTTCACGACCAGGCCTGTTGCGAATGTCATTGGCAGCAATTTCGTCGCTTCCATGACTGTCAATGCGGTACTATTCAACGTCCCACTCTATCTTCAAGCAGTCCGGCAGACATCGCCAACGACCTCCGGCTTCTATCTTTTCCCACCTTTGGTCGGGGCCAGTATCACTGCCATCGCAGCAGGATTCTACATCACACTCACAAGACGGCTGAAACCACCCATGATTGTGGGCTCATTATCAGCACTAGGGGGTGCCATCGCTGTGACCTGCTTGTCGGCGGACACACCGGCCGGACTGGTCCCCTGGCTCATCCCCTTCGTCTCCATCGGTCAAGGATTTTTCTTCCCAGCCGCGACGATTGCAGTCCTGGCTCTGAATAGTCAAGAAGACCAGGCCGTTGCAACTACGACACTCGGCCTGGTCCGCAGTCTTGGCTCGATCCTAGGGGTAGCCCTGAGTAGCTGGGTCCTTCAGAACGCGCTACCTATCTACCTGAACATGTACGTCACCGCGCCGGACGCCGCCACGAAAGAGCACATCATCCGGACTGTCCGAGAGTCTATCCGATCCATCAGACATCTCGATCCGGTCCACAAGAAGCAGGTCATCAATGCCTACGCCTCGAGCCTAAGAGCGACCTTCATTGTGGCTATAGTGTTCGCCACAATCTCCGCTCTGCTCATCTTGCCCGCCCATCTCCCTCGGCTGCAGAGGCAAGAAGACATGGACGATCCCGAAGACGCCGTCTATCTACCAGAAGATGAGCCCGGCAATGAACCGACATCCAGTGAAGACGAAGATGGCGACGTCGACGACGAAAGTGCACTGCTTGCAACTCCGACCCGAACCATCACTCGAACGACCACGGGCGGCACAAGTCACAGCCGCACCAGAACGCTGAGCAGACGATCCACGTCCTTTGGAGAACCAATCGAGAGGAGAGCAAGCTTCGACACCAGCTTCTAGATAGGCACAGTAGGCACGTCCATAACATAACATAACATAACATAACGTAATATAATATAACATAATATCCGTACACCATACTCCATACTTTACGTATAAAATCCAGCCACCGAGGAGGTAAGTTGATCCAAGTACAATAAATCCAACTCACCGTCTGGCGATCGATCGTGCCTTGAACAAATACCCCCGCAAGTCGAGAGTTCGGACTTCGACCTCGCATGCCGTTAAAATCTGCTGGATGGAAAGTGGTGGGGTGAGTGGCACGGCTGTGGCGCCAGCGGGAGGCTCTTCAAGAGATTCTGGACAAGAGATCCCTGGTTAAGAGGATGTCGCGAGCTGCATATCATTTTGGGTGGAACTTGTCTGGAGGATGAGGTGGCTGTGCTTGCGATTACATCTGCGAATGAATGGTCTGGGGTCTTGGATTCACATTGAATTTTCTAGAGTCCGTCCGGCTCGGGCCCATCCATCACAGACGCCATGCTCGCTTGCACCATACGGTATTGTACGAGTCCATGCTCTCCCTTCGTAAACTGTCTGTGTCTACGGAGTGAAAACGAACTTTGTCGACAGGTCAGCCACCGAAGCGCAAACTCAAATCGATTGTCAAGTTCATTTCCGAATATCGCTTGTTCCCACTCCATTCATTCACATATGGTCGCCTCGCTTCTGCGCGCCTCTGAAGCCTGTCACACCACATCGCTATCGCAAGAAAGCACATTCAAGCACATCAAATCAAATCAGAGTAACAACCCCAACGATACTAGGCCCACGATCAACCCCATCCCTAGCACACTCCCTCCGAGCTGGACCGCAGAATTGACGGCCCCAATCTTGAACTGCAACACGATGCCGTCTGTGAAATTCGTGGCCGCGCTGTCAAACGCCAGGGTCGTCAAGTTCTCACATTCGTCATTGATCGTCTTGTTGAATTGGAAGTTCGGCAGTTCGAGCATCGCGGCGTCGAGGGGTGCGCGGGCGGGATCGCTCCCCTCGGGCGAAGCGAGGAGGTAGGCCGAGCGATAGGTCGCATTGGAGCCGACGATCGAGAGGTTTGCTATCGTGCTGTATTGCATGCAGAGGGGGTCGGAGGTGTTGGTTTGGCGTGTGGCCAGGGAATGGCTCCCCATTGGAAGGGACAGAGCCGTTGAGATTGTGAAGAGGGAGAGGAGCAAGAGGAGGCCCATCGAGGGGAGACGCGACGAGTGTGTTCTTGACATGGTGGTGTGCTGGTTTGGATCGTACGATATGATATGATATGATTTGTTAACGATAGGTTATGTTTCTGCTATGCTTCAAGTAGTTGATTGAGTTGCAATGGCCTGCCATGCGATGATAGATGAAATGGATTGGATCGAACGGAATGATATGCCCAAAACTTCCGGGACTGCGAGAGCGATGGACGAAGGAGCAACCAGGCTAGAGAAGGGAAGAAAAGGTGTGAGAAGAAAAGAGGAAACACGCCCGTTCTGTATATCAAACAAGTGATACAGGACAGTCCTTGGTCTGATCAATAGTGGACTTTTTCAAACTCCATGTCTGAGGCCTCTTGGAAATGGTGAACCATGGACAGTCGCGCCAATGGATGCCCCGCTGAGCTGTGAGTGTCGGCTCGTCACAGAGCCGAACAATTTGGTGCTCATCGGGGGCACAGTAGGGACAGTGGTGGCGGTCTTGACTCTTGACGGGCGTCTAGGGAGCCAACGGTTTGATGGCCGTTTCAGGGAGATCTGAAACGAGGGCCGTGTCGAAGTTGCCGTTGGCTTCAAGCCCGGACCCGGTGACAGGCAGGGACATCATACGACATCAGCGAGCGAGGGAAAAGAATTACAGTAGCAAATCTCAATAGCGCGCTTTTCAGAAAATAATCTGAGTTGAGGTTTAAGTGAGGATTATTTGAAGGAAATCTGAGATAGGAGGACGGCTGAAATGTATCTGAAGTACGTAGCACACACTCCGATTGGCCGAGATCATGATAGCGGAGTAAGCGCCGCACTCCCACACCCCTCACGCCCCTCTCGGTGCCCTGAGGCGCCCCTAATACTGGCTGGTTAGGGGCAAGGCCATTTCGGATTTCAGGGGCTTCGACCTCTCCTAGGCAAGATGCTTCAACGTCCCACCGCCCACAGTACTATCTACGGAGTTATGTACGACGTACCATGGTCTATACTCCAAACATGCCGTTATGTTGCTCTTGTCTTGTTTGCATCCTCTACTCCGTATTCAACTGCCCAACGTTTCACCCGCCCGCTCAAAAACCACGCGAAATTTCTCTGGCACATCGAACTTCCCAACCCTAACATCCACAAAATGCAATCCTTCTCCTTCACAGAACTCTCCGTCGGCGAGCAGCTCTTCTAGTTCCCTCCACGTGTGAATGGTATAACTTCTCACGCGATACAACTCGTGTTCCCGCTCCCCTTCTTTATACCCCAGCCTTGTCCTGAAGTTCGGGGACTGTTTGCTCCCCATTAGTTGAGCCTCACTCGCACCCAAAACCCTGGCCAATTCCGTATACCTCCACGGCGCGAGATCATTATAATCCTCGTGCATCCCATGAATCTGCCTCTCATAGGCGTACCCCGCGTTGTTGACTAGGAAAATCGTCATCGGGATACGATATCGGATGACCGTGCCGAGTTCCTGTGCAGTGACTTGGAATCCGCCGTCGCCATCGAGTAATATGATCCGGCCTGCGGGACGTCCTTGGCTTTGCAGCCCGTGTTGACGAGCGAGGGACAAGCCCATCGAGAGCGGGAACATATGGCCTATGGAGAACCACTGGCCTGAGGCGATGATTTGCGCGTGTGGAGGGAGGACCAGATCACGGCCGCCCAGAATTGGTGTTGCATTGCCGAGGACGATGGTATCGTGGGGTCGGAGGTAGGGCGAGAGACGGAGGTAGAATGATGTCTGGTCTATGGGATCGTCGAGGCTCACGCCGTCAGGTTTGGCATAGGCGGGTGGTTGAACGGTGCGGAAGTTGCCCAGGGAGCTCACTTCGGGGGGATTGAGTCTTGAGCGGTCGAGTTGGTTGGTAAGTCTTTCGAGGAAACGGCTCAAATCGATTTCCGCGGCCCGCCCGTTGTTGAAGCTAGGACCCTGCATGGAGTTCTTGTTCAGCGTGATTATCTTCCCTTCTTCGGGAACGACTTTCCACGACAACGTCTGCGTGTCGGAGAACATTGGTCCAAACGCAAGGACCAGGTCTGTGTCCCGGACATAAGGCATCGTATCGATCTGTCCTACAGGACCGGAGTGTACGCCATAGAAGTTCGGGTGTGCGTGGTCGACCATGTTGTTGCCCGAGGGCATACACAGGGTGGGTATCCCAGAAGCTTTGACTAAAGCATTGATTTCCTCTCGCAATTGCCTCACGCCCCCTCCACTGTCGACCAGCAAGAGCGGCTGCCTTGCGTTGTAAATCCTGCTGAGCACCTCTTCGCCTAGCCTTTCTTCCTCCCTCTCATTTCCAGTTCTTTTGTCTATCTCGAGACTTTGCTCTAATCTGTTGGCGTCGACTTCTTTGCCCACCATGTCCGCGGGCATCTCGACGTAAACGGGCCTTGACTCTCTCAGACTGGTGGCGATGACTCGATCAACCTCGTCCGCCGCCGTCCTTTCATCAACAAGGTTCGTCTGCGCGACGGTGACATGCTTCGCCATCTCGGCAAATACCCTGGGCCGTCCGTCGCCCAGCGTGTGATGAACGTTCTTCCTTTCATCCTGTAACCGCCGCTGCGGCGTGCCTACGATGCTCACCACGGGGACCCATTCCGCAAATGACCCGGCGACGGCATTAATTGCCGACAGTTCACCAACTCCGTATGTAGTCATAATCGCACTGAGACCGTGGGCCCTAGCATATCCGTCTGCGGCATAGCCGGCGTTGAGTTCGTTACATGTGCCGACCCATTTCAACCCGGCAGGGGACACATGGTCCAGTGCCTTGAGGGTGAAGTCGCCGGGCACGCCATGTATAGCGTGCACGCCTTGTTGACGCAGCCGGGTGAACAGATATCTCGCTAGGGGGATTTTGTTCGGGGGCACCATTGGCAGGGATATCTGACGTCGGAATTTCTACGGTGGTATTGAAAGCTTCAGGCAGCACAAGGCGAACAGAAAATCAGCGGGCGTCTAAAGAAGATATGAAGTCGTTGAATCTTCGACCAGAGAAGCGGAAAGGCAAGGCTAGGCCTCCTGGTCAGGCAACCGTTGAGGCCCGGATGTGGTAAAGGTACATAAGCTGAGCAGAGCAGAGTCTGAGAGAAATCTTGGGGGCAGCGCATCGAGGCCGAAGTTTCCGATTTCCGGTCGCATCTCTAATTGGACTGGCAAATGTGCGGTGCTTGGACGAGGCTGTTTGCTCCTTGACGCTCCTTGAAAGCTTTCGGATCCGAGACACGCACGAACGGAAGGCTGTGATGTCAGAGAGTAATCGCAAGTCATATACAGGATTTCGTATCATCTTGGTGTGCAGACGGTCAAGCTACTGTACATACTACTGCCATGCACCGGTGCCTTGAGGCCGCCGCCGTCACTACCCACGCTGCATTCTCGCTGATTGAAAGGGTAGCATTTTCAAGCTCATGCCCTATGACCGGGGCGATATCGCACGGCTTCTAGACGCTGCTAAGGCCCATTGTTTGCCCATGGCGTTCCCAACTCCCACGGTGGCGTGGGACATGTAGGGAACACAGGCTTTCAGCTTTGACCAGGAATATTTCCCCATGGCCGCTCGTCGCATCCTGGATGCACCCGGTACATGCTCGGCACATACAGCAGAAGCATTGCTGATTGCTGCGCAGCGCGCATTCCCACGGCTGAAATGCCGCTAGCCCAACAGGGAAACCGAAGGTGCGAGAAACTCTTTCGAGGCGTCGCATATTCGAACAACTCGAATTGTTTCATCGCAGGCGCTAGCAGGCACGGCTCGCTGACCGTCAATGGATCATCGTTTCGCCCAGCACCAAGCTCCGATGATATCGCTGAGTGGTGATATGATGAGGTGAGTCATGAGCCACTTGATGTGGCTCCTTAGGAAGGAACATGTTGTTTGTCGGTGACGTTGAATTACAAAGTGGTATGAAGTTCGCTCAAAATTTAGGATCCCAATCACTGCCGTGTGCTTGTCGTATCTGTTTCATAGCTCGCGCTGACAACCAACACTTTATGGGAGTGGATAATGTACATATGAAATGTTCATCATTCACCCGGGCAGTCGCTGAGACCAGGAGCCGTAGGATAGAACCAGGCAGCGACCGCAATGATGACGTATAGTATCATCAGCAAGATACCTTCCAGATAGTGTGACTTGCCATCGCTAATCAGGTAATTGACCAGCAGGACCGCCACGAAAAGGACTGCGATCTGGAAGCCATCAAAAAACAAAGTCATGTCATCTTTGCCAATGATCCAGCCTAGGACCACGACAAATGGGAGTACCAGCAGAGCGATTTGCATGCTGGAACCGACAGCAACACCAATGGCAAGATCCATTTTATCCTTGATGGCCACCGTGACAGCAGTCGCGTGCTCGGCAGCATTACCAACGATGGGGAGCAGGATAAGACCGACAAAGTTCTTCGAGATACCACCTCCGCAAGTAATGGCGTTGATCGAGTCGACCAGATACTCAGCGTTCAGAGCAACGAGGACCGTCGAGATTGCCAGGGTGAGTACGGCGACCATGATCGACAGCTGAGGCTCTTCGGGTTCGTCCACTTTGGGCTCCGGCGATTCCGCTCCGGCCTGTTTCTTCGATCGCATCTTGTCTGGGATGACTGCATTCTTGAATTTGGCGCCCACAGGTCGAGTTTCGTTCTTGGCACTGGGTGCATTGTAAATCTCCTTGTGACTCTTGAGCTGGAAGAAAAGGTAGCAGGCATAGACAATCAAGAGTAGGATGGCCGTTCCTCTGCTTAACTGCGCGACACCAGGTTTGGCGTTTTCCGTCGTCGCAGTCTCGGTGTTGCTGGAATTGTTTCCAGTCCTGGCCCATTGTTCGAAAGCAGTGGGAATGATCAGACTGCTGACGGCCAAGAAGAGCAAACTCGAGGCAGTCTGCGCAACGGTGACGTTGAAAGCTTGTTCGATGCGGTTGATGCCACCGAAGAAAAAGCACATACCCATGACCAAGAGCAGGTTGGAGAGCATACTGCCGATCAACGATGTCTGCACAATCAGAACTTGATCCTTCGCCAGTGCGATGATTGAGACGATCAATTCGACTGCATTTCCAAATGAGGCGTTGAGAAGACCACCAATGACTTCACCAGTTCTGAGAGCGATTTCCTCGGTGGCATAGCTCAACATGGCAGCCAACGGAATGATTGCGATGAAGTTGATGACGAAAATTGCGACGGGGTCGATATCGGCGTAGTAGACGGCGATACCCACAGGCGAAGCGATGAGGAGGACGTTGATCCACGAGTTAAACAGGGTGGCCCGGATCTGGCTCCAGGCCGTGAATTTCCGCTTGTCTTTGCCATTATTGTTGTCGTTCCTCTCCTCTTCATTCTTGCCACGAGTAAACCATGATTTCAGGCCGCGCTTCTTCTGTCCGTCGCCAGAAACACGCTGTCGCATTGAGGCCGTGTCTTCCGGTTGGCTGGGTCTGCCATTCGTGATGGTATCGCTGCTTGTCTCGTCACCATGCCCTGCGCTGCGGAATTCCTCTTTCACGGCCTTCTCATCATCGATTGGGCTGGACGACCGGGGGATTTCGATTTCATCGCCCACTCCATAAGCTCTTGTCGCCGATGTAGCTGTTGGCGTTGTGGCTGCGTGTCGCGGATGGCGAGTTGCACCAAGGTCTTCACCCCGGCCCTCGCCCGAGAGCCGGTAGTCATTAGGGTCGTCTGTTTGCGTAATGGTCAAAGGCGATCCGTTCTCCCCATTCTCCAATCTCCGCTCTGTATTTGACCTTGAGTTTGGCTTCCATTTCGAGAACGGATTTCTAATGGGCAAGTTCAGATTCCGGTCATCGTTCGGGTCGTCGTACCAGGCCGCTACTTTCGCCTGATGGCGGTATTTGTCTGCCGCGAGTCAGATGCGCGCAGCGCAGATTTGATATGAAACTTACGCATGATTGAACCGTTTCCTCAGACCCCCAGGTTCGATATCACAACTGTGCAGGGTCGTGAAGGTCTGTTTGTTCAGATTTTGGGGATTTTACGGTGCTCGAAGTCGTGCTGGAAGTGACCAAACCGGATTGCTTAGTGGTGGAGCGCTCGGTGGTCTTTTAATACAAGGACGTCAGTGGGAGTTGCACAGCCTCACTGCCAGCGGTGCAACCTTAAGAGGTGAACTAGTGACGGATGCCGAATGAGATGATGAAGGCAAGGGAAGGAGCGATGATGGAAATCAAGGAAATCGGGCGTAAACAGCGAAGTTCCATCCAGTCAGTGAGCGTTTGACAAGGAGAAATCCTTGGCATACGAGGAGATTTGAGGGCATGCTGCAATGGGCCGGACCCAAACAATACGCGACCACGCTGTCGAAACGGGGGGTGGCTTAAAATGAGATCATGACGGCGCTTTCCAGGAAATGCAGCGAAGTCCAATCCTCGGGGCATGCCTTTCCCATCTGCATGATGACGGATCCCCGCCCGCAACAACCTGTCGGGGCTTTGTTCTTGGATGTTCCTGGCGCCGATCGGTGGCTTTAGTCCCTGCTGCCGCACGAATTTCCATTCCCGGTCAAGTTAGTTTCATCCTCGATTGAGGTTGTGACTTGCGATTACGCCAGGCAGAGGAGATAGGAATATTTCTCATGGAAGGCGCCCTCTGTATTTTGGCCATTTCTGCTCAGGTTCTCGGCAGCCGAATTGCTCATTCTGCTGAGGGCGCTGCTGATGCCGAGCCGTCTAAGAAATAGCTCCTTCAATGTACGGTCTAGGCGAAATGCAAGCGTGATTGCTTGGGCGTTCTTGTGGACGCTTAGAAGAGCTTTTCGGTCTTGGTTTAAGCTTGAATCGACCAGATAGGTGCCGGCGTTACTGTAGGCCAAGCCAACTGCGGCCCACCTACTGTACCCGTCTACGGACTCTTTGGTACTACTACTCGTATTCTCTCCAGTCTGATCCGGCTCCCTACCACGACCATTCCCATACGACCACCGGCATCTCTACGTAGGTACGCAGTACTTGTACGTAGCCACGAACTCTGAAATCAGCCACAAAGCACAGCCACAAAGCACAATTAGTGAAACTTTCGAAGCGCCACATTTTGTTCTCAGCTGGCCAGGGATGCGGCGTATCGAATCCGCGTTAAAATTCATGGTACTGCTCCGTCTTGCGGATACTGTGGCTCAAAATTCCCTCGCCTTCCAAATCTAGGCACTAAAATCAATGTACGTATACTGCCAACGACGCTGTCACGCATAGACTAGCATTCTCGGTTGAGATACGCGTTCATTACAGTATCGATTCTCTGATCTGAATGCATGTTCGCGGATTAAAGTGAAGCTCCTTTCCCTTGAAGCAGGAACGAACAAATTGCCATGCATCCTTACCTTTAGTCGCGTTGATATGTTGTCCATTGGGCCCAGGCCCAAATACATACCCTCGCTTGTTGCTGATGAGATTGACTCCCTGCTCACGCCATTGTGTTGCGTAGTGCGTGTGGCCGAAAACCAACCACTGCACTCCTGTCATCTGTCCGTTGACTCCGATCAGATCCGACGAAAATGCATCGGTCAAAGGGCTTTCTTCGTGCATCGGATGGCTGCTTCCTTTTCCGACAGGTGCGTGATGGGTAACAACGACAATGCTTTTCGGCTCGCCTGCGCATTTCGAACCAGAGTTTATGAGGTCGATCTCATTCCGTAGCCAGTCCACATCTCCCTCATGCTCCTCGTTATGCTGATCAATGGTCCAGTCTTGAATTTGCCGGAAATCCTTTACTCGTCGCTCAATTTCATCCCGGTTCTGCGGCCTGATGTCTGACTGAAGGGTACATCGAAGGATACATACAGACGGACTTACGTCCAGTCTGCGTCGGTGAAGTAGTTTCAGTTTTCCCAGTGTCAATGCCTCCTTTTCCAGCCTATAAGCAAGAGCGAGCCCCTCAGATCGTGATATTCCGCAGAATTCATGGTTCCCAAGGACAGATACACTGTGTCAAACTGGGCGCATTGCGTCGCCAGGAAAGCAAGGTCATTTTCGTAGTCTCGCAGTCGACCAATGTAGCCTCCGAGGATCAGACAAGGGGCTTCGACAGGGACCTGGAACGTCTTGTATTGGTTTCCGACTGCAAGGTGAAGATCAGACATTACTTGAAATCGTAACGATGCTGGATTGAGGGTTTTTAAGACGGCCTTGTGGTTGAGCATGCTTGCGTTCGCCATGGGTGGCAATCATGTTGGACGAACTGTCCAACATCGAGGTATGCGTTTCCAACTCGCAGCTCAGGGCCGCGGAACAGCCACTGGACTCTTCTCCTCCCTTCGAAACAGCATCCTCTGGCAGCTCCAAGACGCGGAAACAAAATGTTCAGCAACACAGTAAGGATATTTGACGACTTCTAATTATCACTAAGCACGTCCTAGGGCAAGCGAAAGAGAATGGTTGATGACTGGTCGAGTGTCAGAGAAAGAAAGCACCGTGCAAAGCTTGGAGCTGCTTGATGACGTAGGGCTGGTGGGAGAAATGTCTATTGCGGTCGAATTGCTGCTCCGTACTGGGCAGGCGAGGCAATCAGCGTAACCTATCACGGAGAATTGATATTCTCTCATTCCCCCTTCACGTTCCGAGAGGTCAACAGGAAGCTATATCGCAATCACCACATAGCTACTTGAGGCTGTTGTCAGTTGACTTCTTGCTATTACTTTGACGCGATCTGTGCCGTGGCGCCGATGATGTTTTTGAAGTCAAGAC
Source organism: Phialophora tarda (assembly GCA_016109495.1). Taxonomy (NCBI): domain Eukaryota; kingdom Fungi; phylum Ascomycota; class Eurotiomycetes; order Chaetothyriales; family Herpotrichiellaceae; genus Phialophora; species Phialophora tarda. The sequence goes on along the minus strand of JADWPL010000005.1, from coordinate 678,651 downwards.
CTTCAAGTCAGCTAAATGTATACTGGCGTGAGCCTGCTGCACGTAGAAGCGGCTTCGCCAGTGCGTCAGGGGTGTAGTAGGGGTTCTGTTCAAAAACAGACAACGGCTTTCCCTTACTATGGCGCATGTGATTGGGATTCGAATGCACAATGCTGAGCAGAGCTTGGCTTCCGCAGTTCGCGGCTTCCTCAAATGCATCTGGAACAAGCACGAGCTGGAGATGGGCAGAAGACAGACTATTCCCATCGGTATGCACTAGCATCGTTGACATGGCTTTCATTCTCACATCCTCAGGCGTTTGCGTTAGCGGAGGTCCCGACTCTATGGCGCTGGCGTTCTTGCTCAAACAACTCTCACTGAGATCCGACGATATAACGACCAGACCAGTGGCGTTTATCGTTAATCATAATGCTAGGAAAGAAAGTAGCCAGGAAGCTAAGTATGTTGGCTCCCAGCTTCGGAAACTTGGTGGGAAACGCGATCCCTTTTCAAGAGCCATCTGCTTACGATTAGTAGGGATTGAAAGCGATATCCTTGAGATGCAATGGCCCGCCACCAGTGATCCTGGAAGCCTGCCCGACTTCGAAATGCAGGCGCGCCGAGCTCGTTATCGATTGATCGCGGAGGCGGCCATTCGACGAAAGATCAGCCACATCTTTCTCGGACATCATCAGGATGATCAGGTTGAGACGATTCTCATGCGGCTCATACGCAACGCTAACGACTCCTTTCTCGGCCGTCAAGGCATATCTGAGCATGGCACAATACCTTGCTGCGAAGACATCAGTGGCGCACAGATGGCTATTCAATACACTAACTTCGGAGCCTGGTTGCATGATGCCAGCGAAGGTCGCGTGGCGAGCAAAGTGTCAGGTATTGATGTTGACGCCCACCAAGAGAAGGCAATTGCACCCACTTCGAGCGGTATCCAGGTGCACCGACCGCTTTTGGCGTTCCCCAAAGCCGCTATCCTCCGATTTTGCGATACATACCGCATTCCATATGTCCTCGATAAGACCAATTTCAATCCGACATTGACTTTACGAAACGCTGTCCGTCATCTGAGAACCAACTACACCCTACCAAGAGCATTGCAAGGACCTTCAATACTAGAGGTCCAGAGAAAGGCCCAAAGTTCTGCGAAGTCTCTTGCCGTACGAGGAGAGTCGATCCTGAGGATGATGACAGTAGATGTCTTTGATCTACGGTCTGGTCGCATGACTGTTTGTCTCTCGCCGCACTTCCATTCCTCATGTGAAGCCGATGCGGAAGCGGGCGGGTATGCTTTGGCGAGATTGACAAGTGTGGTGAGTCCACAGTCAAAAGACGATGCCGAGCCAACTCTAGTGCCTCAACATAATCTTATGGAATTTCTCAAGAGAAATCAGCGAAGTGGGCGAGAGCAAATGACCATGCAACAGGTTTTACTCGAGAAAGCTGAGAACGCGCCGACAAAAGATCGGTACACGGCTAAGACTTACCTCGGAGAGAATGGAAGCGAAGGTGACCATCGCTGGCTTCAGCGGAATTGGCGAAGCAGCGTCTGGACGCTGTCGCGGCCACCTATGCGCGCAAAGGAGCTTCGCCTTGCTTCGATGGCTTTCAGACCCTCCAGAACATGTGAGATTGTGGAAGGAAAAGACCCCAGCGACCATAACTCGAATTATTCCGTCGATGAGAATAACGAAAAAGGACTCTGGTCATCGTGGCTGCTGTGGGATCATCGATACTGGATTCGCGTGCGGGCTGACAGCGTCGAACGCCTTTCAAGGATTCGTATTCGCACTTACTCCGAATCTGACGTACAAAGGGTGTACGAAAAGCTCGATGACGAACGAGACGACTTCCGAGCAATGCTAGCGGAGTTGGCGCCAGGCAAATCCAGATTTACAATCCCCGTTCTGACGGTCGACCGACATGTTTCGGTGTTTCCGACACTGAACGTGATGGTGGAAAAGTCGAAACCCGCCGTTGTATCCAGACAGTCTCACCATCCAATCTTGCAGTGGGAGGTCTGCTATAAGACGCTGGACCAGCCGTTTATCAAGAATCAGGTTGCGACGATCGAATGGAGGAGTGCGGATGTGGAACCGTCGTGCAAGTATTCCTAAATGGGTTCGCAAACTGCCCGGAAAGACAGAAGAAAGCCCCAAGATATGATCTCGCACTGGGCGATAATCCGAGCTATGGACCTCACATGGAGTCCTCGCGCATTTTGGTGTCGGAAATACCCCAAGATCTCGAATGCGTTGTACTGCGGTGATGAATTACGTTCTACGGATTGCATGGCCCGGTGGAAGACGAGATGCTCAATTCTGAGCATCCCCATATCCCAGGCATAGAAGCTGACGTTCGCCCGAGGGAACACCGAGCAGTCAGCCGAGCAGACAGCCGCAAATGTCCAATCACAACACCTCACAAGCGTCCTATCTCACTTTGCTCCCCCACCCGGGGTCTAAAGGCTTCGTCATGGCAGCCCAGCAAACGCGGAGAGAAGGTGGAGATAGGCTTCCTCGGCCAAAAGCCAGCGGCTATATAAATCCGAATATCTTGCCGTCGTGCTGAGTATTCGTTGAAGCATTTCACCGTATGTACCAACATTGCAATGGCGTCTCAACAAGTCGAAGCGTTTTCTGCGCCGAAGCAGACATACGAGAATGCTCCGCCCTTCCCAGATAATGTGCCGACGGCACCTCTTCTCCGCCTTTCGCTTGTCAAATTGCTTGACCGAGATCCCGAGGAGTTAAACCGCTTCGTGCGGGCTTGTGAGGACCTAGGCTTTTTCTACCTCGACCTTTCTGGCCCAGGAGACTCTATTCTCGCCGATGCTGACCGACTTTTCCAAGTTGGCGAGGAGTTGTTTGACCTTCCGCTGGAAGAGAAGAAGCAATATGACTTCCAGGCAAAGAAATCGTACTTCGGGTATAAGGGCTATGGGGCCAATGTGGTTGACAAAGACGGCAACCTCGATCGCAACGAGTTTTACAATGTAAGTTTTCCATAGTACAGTACCTCAACCGTACGCGATTTGTGACAACAAGCAGGTGTCCAAAGACGACATGTTTGGACTCATGGACCCCCTACCAGCCCCTGAAGTCCTCAGCTCAAGACGGCCACTCCTGAAATCATTTATGTCGTCAGCCCACGGTATAGTCACACTTGTTCTCGAACTCCTCAACGATCACCTGCAGCTACCACCCAACACGTTGCAGAACATGCATCGACTCGAGGGCCGCGCTGGGGATCAAGTCCGATTTATTAAGGCGCCACCGCAACCCATGGACGACCGACGCACGGCGCTGGGCGAACACACCGATTTTGGAAGCGTAACTGTCCTTTTCAACCGGCTCGGCGGTTTGCAAGTCCTTCCACCAGGCCGTGACGCGCAGTGGTGCTACGTCAAACCACTTCCGTAAGTATTTCTCGCAAAGTCCGATTGTCACCATACAGTTGTTGAATATTAATCGGAAAATACAGAAACCACGCCATCATCAACCTCGGAGATGCCATGGTGAAATTCACCAACGGCCTTCTTCGCTCGAACATCCACCGCGTCGTTGCCCCACCGGGGGAGCAGGCGAAGTATACACGGTACTCACTGGTGTACTTCAATAGGCCGGAGAACGAGGTGAAGCTCAAGCGACTGGAAGGGAGCGAAAAGATCCCGCCGCTGGAGGAAGGCGCAGCGGAAGAGGATATCAACAGTAACGACTGGATCCTCAGACGAGCGCTAGGACACAGGATCGAATTGTTTGGGAAGGACGCGTCGAACTTTGAGAAGACGCGGGGGACGGAGAGTATTAGCCAGAGGGCTTACTTGTAAGACTGTGCGGGAAAGAGCCATTGAGTCATTCATTTCACCGGAGCATTGAGGCTACGAAGAGATTGTCTATTCAGTTGCGAAGTGAGTCAAGTCGGAATGCGGAAGCGGTGGCTGATGACTGAATGCTGCCTGCCTCATCGCCTAAAGGGGTATAGCTTTTCCGCGCACGAAGTGAATTTTGTATTATTTTTCCCCAGCCTGCCAGGAATCACAATGCCATCTTGCTCCCTTGAAGGCAAGCCTTTCCACAGCCCATCTAGCAGGCGATCTTGTTCATAAGTTGATTTGTATGCTCATGCCTTCTCGTTTTTCACATGATACGCCAAAAAGTCGCCTTCAGGTCCCGGTGCGGTCATGATAGCCCCGCGCCAAAAGGCCCATCGGCCTGCGCTTCCATCCAGCATTTCAAGTCCTTCTCTTCCCCCCAAATCATCAAGACCTCAACCGTTGGTGAGACGGACGACGTTGAAACGATCACTCCACGAAAGCAATGCCATGGATGTCCCTTCGAGCCCTTCAAAGCGCTCTCGCGTGACTTTCGATTCAGATGTTGAGATAGTGTCTGCCGACGACGAAGAAGACCTCGACCCTCTTGTCATCAGAGAGCAAGTTCGGAGAGCGATTGAAAGACATCGACTCAGAGAAGACGAAGCGTACGAGAGGGTCAAGAGCTATTTCAACACCCCACCTGACAAGTCAAATGCACCGTCTACCAAGACGCTCAAATTCCACCTTCACGCTCTGCTGGTCAACGTCACATCGCTCGACAAAGATTGTAGTGGCCTGGTGAATGCTATTTTGTACAGCGAATGGATTGGAAGAGAGGAGCAATACTATGCGCTTTTTGTCCGATTTCTGAACAACCTCGCCGCGGCGCAGCGCGGATATCAGTCGAAGATAATGTCGATGTTGGTCGACTTGCTCGGGCCCCAGAAAACACGACGCGTTCAAGGCGCAACCCCCGTCAGACAGCCAAAGATCCATCGGCGTGTCCTGCAAGCAATCCAGCACATCGCCCACAACGTCCCCTCTTCACCCGCCGCACTTGCCGATCGAATCGCTTCACGCCTGGAGTTCGATTTCCAAAAGGGCGAGGAGCGAATGACATACATCCGCAATTTCATGGAAATGATCAAATACGTGCCAGAGCTTACATCCGAAATCTTGAACTTGGTGTTGCGAGAGCTCATCAAGCTGGACGTGGCCGTACAGGTGGACCTGGATGAAGAAGAGGAGGACGCCGAAGATGACTTGCTCAGCCACATGTCATCTTCACAAACCCTCATCCCAGGTTCTTCGCAGGACATGCTGAAGGGTGGCCTGGATGACCAGAGCGATGATGCAAGCACTACTGACGAGTCAGATATGGAGGAGGACGAAAATTACGATGCCGCCACGGTCCGTCGAAGGAAGTTGAAAGAAGACATCAAGCAGGTCGATTTGATCATGGACATCCTGTTCCAGTACTATGCTAGACTCACCGCCTCGACGACTCTACAGACACGGGACAGCACCATCGAGCAAATCATTTCTCAATTCCACACTCAAATTCTCCCGACATACCGAGCCCGACACCCACAGTTCCTAGTCTTTCACTTCGCCCAAGCAGATCCTATCATTGTCGACCGATTCGTCACGTCTTGCGTGGCAGTGCTTGTTGACAAGAAGCAACCACATCATCTTCGACACAGCGCTGCTGCTTACTTCTCCGGCTTTGTGGGTCGCGGTGCGCATGTCTCTCCGCAAGTGGTTCAAGACTGCCTGGAGCTCTTGTGCGACCATTTGACCATCTTGCGCAAGTCTTACGAACCCGGCTGTCGTGGCCCAGACCTCAAGCGGTATGGTGATTTTTACGCTGCATTCCAAGCGATCCTCTACATCTTCTGCTTCCGGTGGCGGGACATTGCATCCTCCAGCTCCGATGACGAATCCGACTTCGAAGTTGACGAAGAAGAAGTGGAGACCTTCCACTTCCCCGAGTCGTTGCGCGAATCGCTCCGAGCAGCCATGTATTCACCGCTCAACCCTCTGCGCGTGTGCACTCCAGTGATCGTTGAGCAATTCGCCAAGCTCACGCACGCGTTACAGCTATTCTACATCTATCCCAAGCTGGAAGAGAATAGGCATGTGCGAGTTACGACTCATTGGCGCGACATGTCCGACTTGGCCATCAGCAACCCCGAGAGAGACTTGAGCTGGGTTGGAGATAACGGCATACTCGAAGGCTACTTTCCCTACGACCCATATCATCTCCCCATCAGCAAGCATTGGATCGAAGGTGACTATGTTGCGTGGAAGGGCATCGCCGGTGAAGAGGCGGAAGACACGGATTCTGAAGATGATGAAGGGATGGATGTCACAGGGTTGGACGATGATGACGTGGAAAATGACGACGACGACGAAGAGTTTGATCAGGAATTCCATGGTGAATGAAGTGTGTCCGACAATCCTACGGCCACCTACCATGACACCAATACCCACCGTGCAAAACCGACACATCCATCAATTTCACGATTACTACAGCCCATATCTGCGGCTAACGGGCATGACGGCGTTTAGGACAGTGCACTACTACTGTTTTCATTCCAATATTTGAGCGTTCAAGCGATACCAAGGTTCGGAAAAGTGTTTGCATCCAAGAGCGGAGGACATCTAGAAATAGCAAAGTCATGGCGCCAGGATGGGTAGGGTTATTCCATGCTTGACCCGAGATAGATTTATTCTAGAATTGACGCTCTCATATTGCAAGCCTTACATGTTTGAATAAGTCCACCCTCTTTCGCGTTGGTTCTTTTCACAGGTCGCCGCCTTCTCACAAGCAGAGCCAAGCCGGCGACCGGGGCGCGGAAATCGTTTCCGTTCCATGGCATCCGTTCGAGACGACAACTTGGCCTCTCCCATGCGAGGACCATCTCTGCGCCAGAGCACTTTGTACGGGTAGTCTTGGTGAACTAGGCTACCAGTTACAAACGGAGCTTGTATCCAGAGTCGCAGATACGGCACCTGTGATCAATGAGACCACCTGTCTTGAAATTCATGATGCTCTCTCATAAGTAACTAGCCTTTCCCACCCACTATTAAGCACCCGTTCACGTCAATCGAGTGCGTTAGAATGATGGGCAAGAGCTCTGGCTCTGGACGGGAAAGCACCAGCCTTTTCGGGTTCTGGCAATTCTTCGCCACCATGGTTGCCTCATCTTACTTGAAGCAGACGATCATCACAGTGCTCTGCGTGCTCGGGATCCCATCGTACCTGTCAGCCCCGAAACCCATCTCCGTGCACCTGGAGGGACAGTCCAGCATCAGCGTCCCGGCCAACCGAGCGCTCGTATCTCTCCGCATCTACGCCGAGGGACCGAAGCAGGAGAAAGTGGCCGACTCGGTCCGTCAGACGGCCGACGACATTCTATCCACGCTGAGACCGCTCGTCCAAGTGGCCCTACCGCATTCTTCCGACCCCGCAAACCACACCGCCACGACTACTACTACCATCGAAGGAGAAGATGGTGGACCTCCTTCACCCCCCATCGTCGACCTCTCCGTCACGACCTTCCGCTCCTACTCGTGGCTGAAACCGGGCTCGTCGATCCTGTCACGCGAGGCGCCCCAGTACGAGTCCTCGATGGAGATCGAGGCCGAGTTTCGCGACTTCGACGCCCTCGGCCTGCTGCTCGCCCAGGTCTCCAAGCAGCCTGCCGTGTCCGTGCAGCGGCTGAAGTGGACGCTCGACACCGTCACCAAGAAGCAGCTGTTCACCAAGGTGCGCTCCGAGGCCATGGTCGATGCGCTCGACAAGGTCCGCGCCTACGTCAGGCCGTTGGGCATGGACAAAGTCCGGGCCATCAGGTTCTCCGAGGACCGCGTGCGGAGCCGCGACGTGGTCATGGCGGATCTGGGCAGCGTGAGCTACCATCATCATCAGCATGATGAAATGGACTACGATGGGATGAGTTATAGCGCCATGATGAAAGAGGAGGGCACGGCGGCAGAGGCTTTCGGGTTGGAGCCGAGGACGTTGGAGATTGTCGCGCAGATAGATGGTGAGTTTTGTGCCTGGAAGACTGGGCTGGAGGCCTGGTTCAGGAGGGGTGGCGTTTGAATGACAATTTTTCCCCATGCTTCCAGTCGACAATCATGTATTTGCTCATGTTGCTACCATGTTTCTGAAACCTTGTGTCGGTAAGGAATAGCAATAGGGAGAAATTACACATCCACGTGAAGTCGGACTCGACAGGAGGAGCCGGCGGCTGGCTACATAGCGTCATCTTTGATTTGTTCCTCAACTGTATGTACGGTACTTCATCTGGTCTCCGCTTCGCCACATACATGGTTCAAACCGGGCCGCGAAGACGTTGAAAATAAAGATCCCTCGCGAATGTCTTTGTCCGTCTTCATTTCATTTCCTGACGGCCCCGTGATTCGGTCTAACAACACAGTCCGATCCGCCCTCTATCCCTTTATTGCCCTCAAACATCCATCAAGTATTTCCACTTCCTCGCAAACCACGGCTCCACGGCCCAACTGGCCCCTTCCCACGGGTGGCCACAATGTCTCCCCTCACTTTCATCGTCCATGATGCGTTCTCCTCCTCTCAGCTCGCCCGTCCCGCGGAACCGGACACCCTGGCTGACGTAGACGTCGCGCTTCAATTCCTGGACCGCGTCGGACGCCCGGACGGGTGCGCCGGCTTCCTGCTGGCCCTGAACGTGGGCCCGAACATGCATGCGCCCACGCACATGAACGTCCATCAGTACAGCCCCCTCTCTCAGCTTGGGCAAGGGCAGGAGATCTAGACATGCGTGGTGCGGAAACATCACCTGCGCGAAACACGGCCTTAGGGGACCTAGAGCCGCGAATCGTGCTGGGGCAATCGCCCCTTCATCAACCGCCGGGCTGGGACCGGGCGGGAGCGGGGATACCGGGCAGCTCGAGGGCCGATAGAACGGCGACACGTACCCCGGGTCCATGACGCGGTCGAGGTCGATGTCCAGCGCGCGGGCGTTGAACAGGCACGCGGCCAGCGTGGCGGTCACGCCGTGAGGCCAGAGCGGGAGTGTGGGCGTGGGCGTGGGCGTGGGCGAATGTGAAAGTGCAAGCGTTGAACGATCGCTCAGCAGATCCAAGAACTCGCGGGGTGTCCATCGTTTAGGGACGAGCGATTTGTGCGCGGGAAATAGAGTCTGGGCCGTTGGGAACGTGAATCGCGATTCTGGCGCTTGTTCGTTCGTGGAGTAGCTCCGTGCTTGGGACCGTGGCTTTTGCTCTCCGTCTATACACCACTGTTCTGAGCCTGAAATGCATCTGTTTGATGTGTGTGGTGGCTCTTGGGTGGGGGTCCTTTGGGCTCTGTCGGAAGATCTCACTTTAACGTCCACGTCTACTCCGAGGGGGTCCCGCAGTGCGAGCTGTCTGAGTCTGGGCGTGCTAGTAGTATTGCGTGCTGGGTATTTTTTCTTGGCCCTTTGTCGTTCTCCTGGCGATACGTTAGAAATAGGGCCGAGTTGGCTTCATCTTCACAGCACAGGTGCGGCGAGAACGCGCGAAATGAAGAAAGACGTGATGCTCACGGAAGGCTCGTTGTGCGCGTCGGTTCTGCTCCCGCCGAGCCTCTGATGGCTTCTTCGCGGGGCTAGGCACGCTGGGTATCCCCGGATGGGTGCTCGATTTTGGTGTAGAAGTAGGGGCGCCGGTATGCCTGTGGTCTTTACGGCGCATTCTGGGGCCGGTACGAAGTAGGTCGTGGGGATCGGCCGTGCTCTGCAGGACGCACATCTTACGGTATGTACCAGTACCGGGTACCAGCGGCGGTACCTGGCCAGATGACACGAAAAGGGGAAAATGAAGTCTTCCCCCCTGATGTCTGTCCTCGTACTGTACGTACTGCGTCATCAAGGTGGCCTGCGGTTGAGGCCCGAGGCGGGCTCGGGGATAAGAATGCAGTGGCCTGCACCAGGCCAATACCGTGTACCAATTATGCTTGATACCATCGCATTACGGCTTTGCGACTCTCACTGGTCGGTAGTCGCAGTACTTGTAAATCGGAGGGAGGAGAACTCACAGAGAAGGCGGGGGGCTAAGTTCGACAGACTTGCCCGGTGAGGCTCCGCCTTGAGCAGTTGCTTACGATTTTGGCCCAATCGGAAGAGAGGCTCGAGAATAGAGAGATATACTAGGGCCGGTTCATGGTACCGTGATGGCTCTTGATGCTTTCCAAAGGTGTAAGCAAGTACTCGCAAGCTCCAAGGGAGGTATAAAACGTCTTCACGATCGAGATGTCTCTTTCAGGCCACAGGAATCCAGAACAGTACGCCGTACCGCCAGTTTTGACCGTTGATCGGAATCCTACTTGTGGCAATGTCAGCGGCCAGCAAGAAAACCATCGCCATTGTAGGTGCAACCGGGAGACAGGGTGGTAGCGTTGCTCGTACTTTCCTCTCAGCGCCGCAGTCGTCGCACTGGCGCGTTCGTTGTCTCACACGCAATCCATCCTCCGAAGCCGCCCAGTACGTTGTCCCCTTTTGTCATGACGTCCGACATATCAAGGCACATCCCATTCATTGCACCCGCTGTCGACCTCTCTTATATTGTTGTCTGGACATGCTTGGATTCTGACTGTTGGTAGAGCCCTTGCTGCCCTCGGCGCCGAGATCGTCCAAGCGGACCTCTCCTCAGTAGACAGCCTTGTCTCCGGGTTCTCAGCCGCCAGTGCCATTTTTGTTAACACTGATTACTGGCAAATGTATCGAGGAGCCCTTGCCGCCGGAAAGAGCGACGATGACGCCTCGCAGCTGGCGTACGATACCGAGATCAGTTGGGGCAAGAACGCGGCCGCGGCAGCGTCGCAGATCCCCGAGCTCGAGAAATTCATATACTCGGCCTTTGGCTCGATGAAGGCCGCTTCTGCTGGCAAGTACGCCCGCTGTCACCATTTCGAGACCAAGGGCGTTGTCGCCGCGCACATCACCACCAACATGCCCCAGCTGGCGGCCAAGACAAGCTATATCTACACGTCCGCGTATTGCGACAATCCTCTGCTGTACCCGCACAGGGTTCCCTTTGGGACGCCGTGGATCCTGTGGCTTGTCTCAAAGCTTCCATTCCTTGTACGATTCCTGCCCCGCCCTACTGCCACCACGGAGAAGCCCAAAGAGAAGAAAGTGTCTGGCGGGGGCCAGTACCTCGTGGTCCTTCCGGGGAAGATGTCGATGAAGATACCGGTCTTCATTCCACATCTTTCAACAGGAGGGTATGTGCGTTGCCTGGTTGAGGACGAACCAGCGGGGACGAAACTTTTGGCGGTCGACTGGTGGATCGGGTTAGAAGAGGGTATGCAGACCTGGGAAAAAGTTACAGGACGCAAGTCGCACTTCATGGAAGTCACTGTGCACCTACTCTGCCAGATGACGGGCATGAAGGAAGAGGTTGTCGAAGGCGCGGCCTACTTGGCGGAATTTCCTTACATGTGTGAGGTGAAGGATTGGATTGAGCCAGGCGGGCTGAAAAACCCGCCGCCCAAGACAATGAGCTTTGAAGGGTATTTGAGGACCAGAGATCCCCAGGAGCTTCTGGCGTAGATGTCTCGGGCGCGGACACGGACGACAGCGTCAACGAGGGAAGAGGCCTATCTACCTAGATCATCGTTTTGGCCTGGGGAGGGAGGACTCCGAGTAGTCGAAAGAAAGACGGTGTAGGGGATACGAATGTCAGGAAGGCGAAAGACTGTCCGAAGCCTTAGGTTGTTCAAATGAGAGTCACAATGAGCTCATCATATGTCTTGTCGAGACTTGCAAGTCCTGCCAACCGCGGAGCCATTTTGTCATTCGACGCACCATGATTAGTTTAGCAGGGGAGAATAGTTGAGTCCTGGGAATTTTCGGTAATTCGAACAGCGCATATAGAGTGTATAGCGATGTCAACGGTCACTTACAGGTTACTTGAAGATGGATATGGAAGAAAATGAACATGACTGTCGTGAGGGCAAGAGCGTCATTTGGGCCATCTTTTGTCATTACACGATTAGTGCACGCTGTTGTGTGTCATTTCGAGTTTATGACATCCCCCTCCCTTTCCACGCGCCATTGACCCAGTTAATGATGTTTCAATCTCATCTCACTGTTCTCCGTGGAATAGAGTCCACCTCATCCTCGCGTCAATCCCATCCTTCTGAATGACTATTAGGAGTATAATGCAGTAGCTAAATATACGATGATAACTGAAGCAGCTGATAGGGGCCGTCGAATGTGAAACCCTTTACCCCAGATAGTGTTTCATGTTTCAAGATGGATCTGAACAGCAAAGTGCCTTCGACAGCATCTCGAGCTGTTCTGCTCTTCTTCCCGCGTTGTGCTTCGGTGTTTTGTTTTACAATTCTCATATCGGTCGCCCAAAATGAAATTCCAGCTGGTCTCTGTAGGAGTCGTCTCCCTGGTTGTATCGCTTGTGGCCTGCACCGATCAAGGAGCGCCAGCCGCACAGCAACAACTCCCAGATACATTATCGAGCGAAGCCAGTGTCGAAGCCCGATCCGACGCTTCTCAGACTTCTTTTTCAAAAGGAGAAGAAAACTCGGACTCATATTTCCCCTGGACGCACAAACCAGTCTGCACAGAATACCTCGACGGTATAGGGGACAAACTATGTGTCTATACAAACGCGACGTTCAGCAAGGGACGAGGGATATCCATCTTCACGACGCCTAGAATCGCACAGGAATTTTCCGCTCTCCCGCCCTTCCAGGACCCGAAATCACTTCCATCCCGGGGCATTAATCCTGAACCCGACACCCCGAACCAACCGTGGTATACGTCTTTTATTCGCGGGAAGGGCCTGGGCATGTTGGCAGCGCGCCCACTCCAACGCGGCGACTTGATCACCGCCTACACACCTTATCTGCTGGCGCACATGGAGAATATCCTCTCAACCCAGGATCGAGAGTACTATCTCAAGTTGGCCATCGATCAGCTTCCCACACCGAGTCGGGATGCCTATCTCGGCCTCGCGAAGATCTACAACGATCCCAGCGTCGTGGTCCAGGACGTGGTGAAAGCAAATGCATTCGAGATCCAAATCGGAGGGCTAATGCATTTGGCTGTGTTTCCGGAGTCCTCGAGGTTCAACCATGCATGCGCGCCAAAGTACGTAGAGAGCCGTCGTCGTCCCGAGATGTCTTAAACTTTGCGTCATACTGACTAGTGACAGCGCACAATACTTCCTCTCCAGTGACTTGCTAACACACTACGTGCATGCCGTGCGGGATATTGAAGAGGGCGAAGAGCTAACCATATCGTACGCGCCGCCTCTCCGGCTTCACGCCGACCGGCAGCAATACTTCGAAAATACCTTCCAATTCACCTGTACTTGTCCGCGCTGCTCGCCCGAGACTCACCGGCACCGTAAGCAGCACAAGCACCGCACCGTCGACGACAGCGACAAGGCCACCCAGGATATCATCGCCCTGCAATGGGCGCTTGCGCAGTGGACGTCCAACTCCACCGCGAGTGTCAAGAAGGCCGAAATGCTCATCAGGCTCTACAAGGAAGAGGGCCTTGACGCATTTCTAGATGATGCGTACGGCCATGCTGCGTTAATGTATAATAGTGTGGGTAGTGCGAGGGGCGCGAAGAAATATGCCAAGTTGGCCGCCGAGGCCAGTTGGCTAAAGTACGGCTTCGAGAGCGTGGGGCAGGACAAGGTGAGGGAGTGGGAAGGGATTGCGAGGGATCCGACGCGGCATGGGAGTTGGAGGAGGAGGAAGACGCCGTCTGAGTTGTGACCGACTGTGATGTAATATGCCAAAGTGGATCATAATGTAGATTTATGTGGCCGTGGGTGCAATGCAAATAATCGAGATGCGAATCATCCGCTCCGACGTCGTTGTTCCCTTTTTCTCTACGCATCATAATGTACACTTTTGTCCCCCTGAAGTTGTCTTGCGGCGATGGTCCAGGAAGCTGACAGACTTTCCTCAATAACGACCTAGTCGATGCCGTAACGATTGGCCTTGATGGAGTCAGGTCTGTACCTGCCTCGTTGTGCCTTCTCGATTCCCATGATCTGACCTTGTTTCCTTCCATGAAAGGCAAGGCTCTCTGATATCTTTCAGGTTCGCTGACTCCTGTGTAGACCGCGATGTATCGTCTGCAAGGTCGGAGACCTGATCTCTGATAACGAAGAACCAGCATAGTCCAGACATCTCACTTTCGTAGTTATACATGACGGAGCTCATCAGTTGATGAAGTTAACGCAGAACCCATGCAGGATGAGACTACCGAAGACAAAGTCTGCGAATGCTCTCTCGGAACTGATCTTTCCCTGTTCTATCACTTCTCCGCTGATCGCATCGATAGTCTTGGCTGTCGACTTCTTCGCCCCTGTTGATGCGCCGGCCGGAGGTCGTTCTGAGGTTTGCATTCGTAACGATGCGGTCAGGACAAATTGGCCGACTGCAGAACAGAAGCCGGAGAGAAAAGCGTTGAATGGCTGTTTCAATACGTAATCAGCATGTGTTCAGCAACCGCAGGGTAGAAGTGACGTACGTAGTTCCCAGCTAAGATGCAGTAGAGAAACTGGACAGCTCCAACCACCACCAGCCACGCCATGAAGGCATCTAGCAGCATAGTCCTCGAAGGTGTGTCCTGGAGGTATCTGTTCCACACATGGATGATGATCTCCTGCGGCGACGATCGAGGGGACAATGAGCTCTGCGGTGCTGGCTTCGCGGGCGGGGCTGGATTTGAAGCGAACGACCCCGAAGGTTTGTGAGTTGCCGGTGGCAGAGGTTTGGCGGCGGCTACGGGGGCTGACGTCTTTGTTGCTGGCGACTGGGCTGCAGGCTTCTTCGCCATTGTCAAGGAATGGCCGCTGGGCAAGAAACAGGCTGGGGAACAACGGTGCTGATGTGTTGGCTGATCGACATCAAGTTGTGCGGCGTCACTCCATTGAAGCGACGTGGCCGGCACCGCAATACCTGCTTCTTTGGGCACTCGAGAACACAGCCTCGTGGTGTCGATCTCCAGCCTCGCCTCTAGGAGCTTAAACTGATTAAACTTTGCTGCCCCTGGTTTTGGCCCTGCAGAACTCGTCAACAATGGGTCCAGCGCCCACTCGTGTCTCACTTTGCTCGCATGTGCAGCGGATGCAAAGTCCTGCTTCGACAAACCCTCGGTGATTCTTATCTGTTCGCTTCTGTCAAATAGTCGCCATTCGTCAAATGATGGCGGCTCCAGCTCGAGATCGTCAATTGGTGAAACACGACACATTCCCCGAGTGGCGTCGCTAGGGCCCACCCATAGTCTTGACCTTGACCGGGCTGGGTAACGGGCACATGTCCCTTTCTCTGATAGGTAAGCTCGGTGGTGTATACAATTTAAAAAAAGGTGGGTTGGGCCACACACAGCACACACCTTCAGCGACAAGCGATCAATCCACTGGGGACCTGCCTCGCTACGGAGTACGCGTCGAGCCAACTGCGACCGGAAATCTCTATCCATGGCATCCGCGCAGTCGTTGTTTATCCTCTCCCACCATGCCGTCGATTCTATCTCTTTCTTCACCCAGCGCGTATCGCAGTTATATCTCGTGCAGCAGCAAGTATGCATAGCTTCAAGTCTATCGTTTTAGCCGCTTGGGCCGGGATAGCGCTTGCTGCTCCTTTCGCCCAAGACGAGCCACACTTACTGCGGACGCGCAATATTATCGACAGCACAAGCATCGCAGATTCGTATGATTTTGTTATTGTTGGAGGAGGCCTTGCAGGTCTCGTACTCGGCGCACGCCTATCAGAGGACTCCAATCACACAGTCCTGGTTCTCGAAGCTGGAACAACTGGAGATGAGCTCAAGACTCGTATAGGTGCGGACCTCTAGCGCTTACCAGACCCGCAGGATCATTAACCTGTCTACAGATACTCCTGCTTATGCATACTATCAATCATTATGGCCTACCCACCTGAATTGGAACTTCACGACAACGCCTCAGGCCCATGCCAACAACAGTGAACTGCCATGGCCTCGAGGGAAAGTGCTCGGTGGTTCATCAGCAATCAACGGGCTCTACATGAACCGGCCAGGCGAGATCGAGGTCAATGCATGGCAGGATCTGCTTGGCGACATGAAGGGCGCGGACAACTGGTCGTGGGACTCGTTGTATGCGGCTATGAAGAAGAGCGAGACATTCAGTGCTCCGATTGATGCTTCAATTCAAGAAGAGGCCGGCATTACTTTCAACCCAGCGAGCCACGGTACCCAAGGACCAATTCACATGTCCTACCCCGGCTAGTACGTCCACGACTCCTGCGTGCTGGACTCAATACTGACCATGCTTCAGTACCTTTCCCGAAGTCGGCGCTTGGTCAGCTGCGACTAGTAATATCGGCATTGCCGATACGTCGGACGCGTACGGAGGTGAAAACTGGGGCGCATACGTCGCGACCTCCGCCATCAACCCAACCAACTGGACACGCTCGTACAGCCGCTCTGGCTATCTCGACCCCCTGCCACCCCGTGCGAACTACGATGTGGTCGCCAACGCACATGTCACTCGACTACTGTTCAACACGTCCTCACCCAGCAGCAACTTGACAGCATACGCCGTTGAGTACGCGTTGAACGGCGGTGCTGAGACTCTGTCGGTTGGTGTCAAGAAGGAGGTCATTTTAGCCGGTGGCACAATCGGAAGTCCGGCTGTGCTACTTTACAGTGGTGTTGGACCCAAGGATGTGCTCGACGCCGCTGGAGTTCCTGTTGTTTCAGAACTGCCCGGCGTTGGACAGCATCTGCAGGACCACCTAGTGAGTCATTCTATGGACGTGAGATGAGTTGCAAGCTGACTGGAAAACAGAGCGCCTCAATCCAGTGGAGTACAGATGTGGAGACAGGAGGCAGCATTTACGCAAACAACGCTAGCACCGAGAAGGTACCATCCAGCCGTGTTCTGACAGCCGTCACATGTTTCTAACTGCTACAGGATGATGCTGCCTTCTTGTCGTACGTGAATTCGGCAACGGCATATGTCAATGCTTCTGTGCTCTTCGGCAACGGAGTAGGCAGCCTGCAAAGCACCATCAATGGTGAGATTGACGAATACGTCCCGAACACCAGCACCGACGCTGGCGTCATTGATGGCTTCAAGGCCATCTACGGCACGACAGCGAACAACATTCTCACCAGTCCCATTGGCCTGATCGAGCTTGTGATAGGTCTCACAACCGATGGGGTCATTCAGATTGGTGCCAACCTACAACATCCTTTCAGCCACGGCCAAATCTCCATCGCCTCGTCTAATCCACTCGACTATCCCATCATCAATCCAAATTACCTGAACCACCCAGCTGATGTCCAGGTACTACGCGAGGGTGTCAAGCTTGCAAGGCGCTTGGGCAATGCTCAACCGCTTGCAAGCAGCCTGACGGAGGAGACCTGGCCTGGGTCAGACGTTCAATCTGACCAAGAATGGGACGACTGGCTTCGCGCCAACGTCTTCACTGAATACCATCCCTCGTCAACATGCGCCATGCTGCCTCTCGAACAGGGCGGTGTCGTCGATGCGAGCCTTCGCGTGTACGGCCTCTCCAATGTCCGCGTTGCTGACGCAAGCATCCCGCCCATCGCCTTTTCAGCACATCTGATGAGTTCGACATACGGCATCGCCGAACAAGCCAGCACCATTATCCGTAACTACCACAACCAACGTACATACACTCTCAATTCAACCTCCATCCCCGATAAGACCAACTCTACGACTAACAACCGGGCAAACGAGGACAATGGCACCACCATCTTAAACACCACGAACACTCCTCCGGGAGAAGGAAGCGACTCGACTGGATCGAGCAGCAACGGTGTAACCTCTCTACATTCGTACTCATCCCTTACGACTTTGGTTGGGTTATGCATGGCTTTTGCGGTTCTGATTTGATGACCCTCGCTGTATAAAATTGTATAGACAGCTGTTCACGACCGGTTTGGGATGGCATGGACTCACCCACTGAGGTGAGGATGGGAACATAATTATAATCATTAATACCCGTCTACGGAGTATTTTCAAGTGAGCCGTGAAAATGTGTTTCAGCGTGTGTCTATGTACTTTGCGCGACTCGGAAGACGGAACATCCCCAGCCGAATGTTGGGGTAAGCAATCTCGTCATCGTAAACATCACCAGATGCTCCTCACCCACATTCAACAATGATTCTTCTCCCACTGCGGCAGATACCGTCCCCCTCAATCCCGACAACTCTACCTTGAAGCGTTCCAACATGGTAAAACTCCCTTTTCCGCAAGGTGACAGGAACGTTCCAAACTAACACACACTCCGCCACCACGACAGTCCGAAACCCCAGCATACGTCCTCTCCGCCCTCACCTCGGTGGGCGGCATCACAGGCTACGCGCGCACCGGATCCATCCCCTCCATCGCGGCCGGCCTCACAGTTGGTCTCCTGGTATGCACACCCGCCCGCACCCACTCTCACCTTTTGACCTTTGGCATTCTCTCTCCCTCTCATGTCTGACACCACTCTGACACCACCACCCACACCACCACTAACATGACATCCCCTTTTCACCTGCCTGCAGTACGGTCTCGGCGGCTACCGCATCTCGAAACGCCAACCCTACGGCGTGGAACTCGCGCTGCTTGCGTCCGTGCTGCTCGCGGGGAGTTCGATCCCGAGGGCGATCAAGACGGGGAAACCCCTCCCCGCGGGGCTGAGCGTGTTGGCTGCGACGGGCCTGTTTGTCTACGGGAGGGCGTTTTTGGCGAAGTAGTCAGCGAGCATGAAGAGAGAGAAAAGTAGAGAGAGAGGGACGGAGGAACAGGATACAGGATGGCAGGGACACAGGGAGACGAGGCGATGCCCCGCGAGAGGCTGGGTAGGAGGAAGAGGTTTGTGTACTGTGTACTGTGTGTGTACAAGTAACGAAAGGAGAGTGAGTGGTGGGAAATGAATCTCAATTCTTTCAACGCTTCAAGGGTATCTTGTTGAAAAGGAAAAACACAATAATTGCTGGCTGGCCAACGCCGCGAGACGAGACGAGACACAGTTTGTAGCTTCTCATGCTTCTGCATTTGCCGCCTCCACTCCCGTTCTCGCTGTGGCAGAGGGCTCGGTTGCAGACTCTTGTCTCATGGCTTCTCCGCCGGCTTGGGCGTCCCTTTTTCCTGCGACCCTTCTGCCGCCTCTTCTCGCTGGCTTCTTCTTTTTGAGCTCGCCTTCCGCCTCCGCGTTGACGGGTCCATCGCCATCACCTTGCCCCGGTTGTGACCCCTTGGCCTTTTCTTTATTGTTCTTCTTCTTTTTCTTAACACTCAACGGATTCGGTCCTTTAGCTCTCCGCATCCCTCTCATCTTCGTAGTCGTGCTATCCCGCTGCTCGTCAAGCGAATCGTCATCCCGCTCGCCCTCCCCTTCCTCATCATCCTCACCCCTCTTCCTCTTTCGGT
Organism: Phialophora tarda; assembly: GCA_016109495.1. NCBI lineage: Eukaryota > Fungi > Ascomycota > Eurotiomycetes > Chaetothyriales > Herpotrichiellaceae > Phialophora > Phialophora tarda. The sequence goes on along the minus strand of JADWPL010000005.1, from coordinate 659,390 downwards.
TCGCCAACCCGATCAACCCTTCTCCAAACTTGTCCTTCTCCACCTTTCTTATCGCCCGCTCACTGACTCCGCTCAACTCCTCTAAAATCATCACACTCCTCTTAACGTACACGATCGGTACACCGGGAATTAACCTCGCCCGCTCCCTCACATCAATGAACCCTCTCGCACGCTGTTCCCTCTCCTCCGCTTCCGCGGTAGCAAGGATATAATGCTGTTTGTTCTTCGCGTGCTCGTTGCCGCGCGGCTGGCCGGCCAGGAGATCGAGCAGGCAGCGCGCCTCACTCACGATGCCCAATTCTTCGCCCTCGTCGTTCTTGTGCTTGCAGTGCCGCAGAGGGACCTCCGTGGGCGGGGGCAGGAAATCGGGTCGTCCCGGGGTTCTCGCTTTGCCTTCTGCTCTGTTCCGCTCCTTCTGCTTTTGGTGCGAGTCCATGATCTTCGCGAGTGTGCATTTCGTGACGAAGAGGTTGCATTTCCCGTGGAGGGTGTTTTCTAGGTATTTTTGCAGGGGCATGTGGAAGGAGTGGCATGTCCTGAGGAAGTGAGAGTCCAGGAGCACTTGGTAGGGTTCGCGGAAGGAGAAGGTGATTTGGTACGAGGACATAATTTTGCGGTACTTTTTTGAGCGGCGGGCGCGCATCTTGGCGACTGGGCTGGAGGGGCGAGTCCAGAGGAGAGGAAAGACTGTGAGAGAGTGTGAGTGAGGTATGGGATGGTAGAGGGTCAACTCGGTCCAGCGGTAGCGTAGGTGATCTGAGGAGACGGAGTAGTGACGATGCAGTCTTTGTTTTCTTTGGGCAACATACGAGGTCACCTAAATTACTTACCGCTGGAGATTTTTTGGCGGGGAAAGTTGAGCTGCGCATAAGGTAAGCGCGGCCCACCGTACTCGTACAGACCGCCGTTTCGAGCTTTCCCTTCCCACTAGACCTCATGCTGTCTCCGCTATCAGAAGTCTATGGGCCAGTCCCTGATCTTCGAGACTCTTACGCGGTCTTCTACGGCCGTTCCCATGGCATTTACAGCCAGCACGTAGGCCGACCGCGGCAGAGCTCGAACGAGATGGATCAAGGTTGCGGGACTGGGACATCTGCTGCCTCTTGAACTCCCATTGTTCGTACTGTCTGATCTTGTCTTCGGCATTGACATCTCGATTGCGACCGGCACAAGTACATACGGCAGGGCTGTGTATCCGAGCCGACAAAACAAGTACGTAGAGCAAGATCGAAGAGACGTATCAAGGGTAAGTGATATTTTGAAGTCTGGCGTGACCGTGATGGCTGCTAGCAGCATCTACAGTCTAAACATATCTCAGCTTACTTCGAACTTACTGACGTGACCAGCTTCGAGCCAAAGAGCTCGTGCTTCCTTCGAAGTGACTGGCATCCTTCCTGCTGCCTCTGACCGCATCTTGTGCTGAGGCACAGCCTCTGAAAGTGAGCGGGCAAGCAGGTTTCGCAGCGTCTCATCACTTGCAAACAGAACCTCGACTCTTGTAGCACCTTCGATCGCGAAGCACGCTATGAGTCCAAGGTCCTGTGAGGGCGCTGATCTGTCTGATAACCAATCGGCGCACCCTACGCGATCGCTAGGTGTCGGCCCGCAGGCCGTCTTCGTCCCCGGTCGTACTGTGATAACAGAGAAACGGTCTAATGCTGGGGCTCTCAAGCTGATGTTGGAAAAGTCGCGAAAATAAAGGGGGTATATGCTTTTAAAGTTCTGGTATGACGGTGCAGTTGATGCTGGCTATGTTCTGAGCACTCCATTTTGTCGTATCAACAGCGGGTGACAACGTAGTACCAGACGCAGATGAAGACCAAAAGTCCAAAGTTGATCTGAGATGCTTTTCGACGAATCCAGTATAGGGTGCTGCATATGCTTAACCATGTCGACGGATTGTCTTTGCATTGCTACCAAACTGGTCACAAGTATACTGTCGGAGCTGGCACCATTGGGAGATGTTGTGGCTGGTCGCAAAACCGGCAAAGTTGCCAACCACATTCTATCCGCTGAACTTGAATCTTGCTGCTTCCAATCTTCCCAGTCCTTCACGAGGCGCCACATTCCGTCTTCGGTATGAGTTCGTAAAGTCCTGGAGCAGCACTCGTACTTTACGTGGCTCATTCTGCTGAAGTTTGTCGCCTATGCCCCGCATCAGCTTGCTCGCTTCTGCTGGCTTGAGTGTCCCAGGTGGCAGTGCTTGCAACGTTCCCTGCACCCATTGAGCAGCGGCTTGCGGTCCCAAATTAAACAGAGAAAGTAGGACGCCGGAGGCATCTGGAAAGCAATCCTCAGGGAAACTGAACATCATGCCTGTCAAGACTCGATGTACGAGCTCTTGACCAACTGAATTGATGACCTGCCTTACCGCGGCTCGGACTTCTAGGGAGTTTCCTGGGGCAGGTTCCCCATCTGGCCCACTGAAGGTGGACACTGGCGGCCTCTCGAACCCGAAATCTAGGAAATCTCTCAAGAAATGTAAGGTAGCTTGGATTGGCTCCAAGAGCGTCAACGTTAGAGCTGTTAATGACGCTTGGACCATTGGTAGGGCGAGATTAGACGTGATTGTCTTCCTGGGATAAAACCTCACCGCATCAGAGGCGAGCCGGAAGAAGTCCTCAATCACATCAGGGAGCTCGACGGGTTGCAACTCTGATAGGATCCTGAAGAAGACAGTCGCCTGTTGAGCAAAGAATTGATAGACATTGTCGCTTGTGGCCTCGTCAACAAATTCGGCTCCGTATGAGAACTCTCGAATGACGGCGTCCGTAGCCCACAAGAAGCAGCCCTGCCGAGAGGCCTCGAAGCCCTCAGCGATATTGGTTGCTAGGGTGGGGAGGAGAGGTGCTGTGGCAGTTCGGTATGAGACAACCATCGTCCGCCAACACTTGCAGACTCTCTCCAGGATTGGCATTGATCGAGTGAAGTGCTTTGCGATTTGTGAGAGGGCAGGCAGGATTTCTTGACAATATCTGACGGAAGGATTGTCTTCCGAAGGCGAAACGTACGGCTGTACCCATTCGAAGAAGATATTGACAAGCTGTAGATAGTCAGCCACGGTCTTCTCGGCGTTTTCATCGGTTGCTTGCGAGGCCAGTGACACCACCCGCCGCATGACAGGATCAATGAACAGCTTCATACTGTCATAGACCTTGTTGAGTGGTTGCACTGCGACCACCGCGGCGACACCTTCAGTGACCTCTTCTTGACTCGCTGGTTTGAGCTTGTCAAGGACACTCTCGTAGAACTGGTGGAGTTGAGAGATGTGGTCACCCAGTAGCTTTTGGCAGTCGGTGCCTAGGAACTTGAAGGCCAATGCTGATGCCTGTACAACCTCTTGCGAGGGATGGCCGAAGCCCGAGATGACATAGTTGAGCTGTGCCTCCAGTGTTTCGGGATGTTGAGCTGTCCACTCAGTGTAGCGAGCTAGTGCCATGATTGCTTGGAACTTGAGCTTCTCGTGGTCCGGGACTGAAGTGAGCAGAGGGATGAATTGTGGAAGCACAGTGCTCTCTTCTGGACTGACCATGCGACCCATGGCCCTCAGACTGAACAGAGGTGCCTCAAGCTCTTGCCAGTGCGGCACAGTCGTGCCTGACACTTGTGGACCATAGGTTTGACCCCAGGACTGGATCAGGGCAAAGGCCTTGGTCAAACATTGGGTGACGCCAATAACTTCGCAGCAGTCCTTAAGGACATCGCCCATACTGTGCCTGAAACTGCGAAATTTGTCCTCTGCTTCTCGATCACCATCAAACAGGTCTTTCTCATCGCCATTTTCTGGCGTGGGGAATTCGAGATGCTTGATCATGACATCGACAAGTTTGGAGAAGAGGTCTGCAAGGGCAGCCCTAGCGGGCATGTATTTCTCCAGGGTCAAGATCTGCTTGAGTTCGTACCAGAACATGAACGTGACGGCGATGGAATCCCTGTCCTTGTCCCGCAAGCAGCATTCGAGGACGCACTCGACTAGTTCTCGAAAGTCGCCCGGCATGCGTGCAATGAGGATAACCCATGCCTCGCCCGCTTCGGCAAAGAGTCTCGTGATACCTTTCATGAGATCGTTGTCTTCCGTTTTGGCGGCTTCAGCGATCATGGGCCTTAACTTGACCACTCTGGGGTAGAGAATCCTGATGGCGCTCTGTGATTCGTCGATATCCCGGGTATCTTTGAACATGGTGCTCAGACAGTCCACTGCTGCTTCGAATGAATCGCTGTCTTGCAGGGCATCCATGATCTCATTCAACAATGGTGAGTTGAGAACGTCCAGCGTTGGGATTTCTCGAAGCCATGATGCGATACATTCGTAGAGTCGCGGGTTATGGGCGGCCTGGGCTAGAGGAGGTCTGTCAGGGCTTTTGATCACCGATTCATAACATGACTTACTTGATGACTGGGCGTAGGAGACCAAAAGGTTCAAAACCTGAGCGGAATTATCCTCCAGGAGTTCCTTGGTCCTATCGGCGATTTCCTCTTCCTAAATGTGCAAAATGCTGGATTAGACTGTGATCGGCCGCCAGGACTGAGTTGCTGCAAAGTCGAGCATAGAACGTTGTCTGGTCGAACATACTGAAAGGTTGATCTTGCGGCCTTCTGTAACCTCTTCTGGTAGGATTCGCAGGAAGTCGAGTAGACAATCTCCGCCATCGCTACTGTTGCCAACAGCCGACCCCACTGTCCTCAAAACATCCTTCCACGACGTCAACTGGATCGCAAGGTGCGCCAGACATACACACAGCTGCGTCCGTATCGGCCGGGGACCCGCAGTATAGAGTTGAAGTAAAGTGAGGAGAGAGTCTCGGAGAGGTGTAAGAGCTTCGGGCGGGAGTTGATGCAGGTCGTAGGTAATCTAAAACGAAATCAGTCCACGAGCGCACAGCGGGAGCGATAGTAGCACCTTTCCCTTAAGAGTGGTCGCTGCGAACAGCCTGGCTTCTAACGGGGCCGACGAATCTTGAAGCATTGCATGTGTGGTGTTCCATGCTTCTGACTATTGCCGGATCAGTTCTGAAGACTACAGGCGATGATGGACTTTGACGCACTGATTTCTGGAACTTCTCAAGGAACTCGTGAGCGCCGGCTTTGTCCTCTCTACCGGCATTGCTTTGCATAGTCTTCAGCGCAGAAAGGATTGGGGCAAAGCCCGCTGGCGAATTCGTACCGCTTGCCATCGCTGCAGATGTATGTGGGAGTGAGAATGAGGGGCAGCGATAGACAACCGGAGGCGCAGCAGCAGGGAAAGATTCGTCGCGGAGCCCGCGTGTAAAGGAAGAAAGGCTGCTAAGAAAGGAATGACGGGTTGAGGAGGAGATGCAGGCAGTCGCAGGTTGTGGTGGAAATGAAGCAACAGTGACCGAAATGGAGGGAAGCGATTGTTTGTGAGAATGACCTCAAGTCAGTTTTCATGCATTCGCCAGCCTTGCCTGCCGCCCACTTCAGCCTTGCTTTCCTCCGCATTTTCGGGAAGGTGTAAATTTGTCTTTCCTTCACCACTGAGTGTGACGACACTACCAAAACACCGGTTTCTCTCACTGCGATCCTGAGCAACACGTCCTTGGAATATTATCCAGCTGCAGAAGTAGTCTCCGTGCACGATGACAGGCCGTGGAGGTGGAGGCGGTCGCAAGACTCTTCTTGCGCCCATTCATTTCATTTTCAGCCTGCTGCAGAAGCGCTCAACAGTCTCAATATGGCTCTACGAGAACTTGCTGACACGTATCGAAGGAAAGATCAGGGTATGTGGCTCCTTGAAGCTCTGGTGTTGCCGAACATGCTAATGCTTATACAGGGTTTCGACGAATTCATGAACCTGGTGATTGACGACGCGGTCGAGGTGCAATTAGCCACAAAAGATACCCCACAAAAGAGAAGGCAGCTTGGTGGGACTTATTTCCAGCGCTATGAGAGCTGTTGGACTGACAGAGATCTCAGGCCAAATTTTACTCAAGGGAGACAATGTTTCCTTGATCCAGTCCCTGGACTAGAAAGACTGCGTGCTCTCATTGTTTCTGGCACTCCAAGCGCATACCTCTACTTCAGTCTAGATCGCCAGGCCACTGGTCAGTGTCAGCGCCAGAGCGGGAAAGCGAAAAGGAAGAAGCGCCGGACAGCAAGGTGTGCACAACTATCATTCGATATCGGCCACCACAAATTGATCAACCGTCCAATCATGCTCGTCAGCAGGGAGAAGTTCTCCAGGTGCCAAAATCTGCTGGCGCAAAGCGATACCCACTAGAAGAGATGACTTAGTGAAAAGTCCCGGACATACGGTGTTGGAGACCTTACCAAGCGCCGGCATTGGACGTGCGGTCGACCGAGAGTCAAGTGCGTTCTTATATTTGGAGAGGTAGCGGTCGTAGAAGCCCTTGCCATGGCCGAGCCGGCGGTGAGCGTGATCAAAAGCCACTGCTGGCATGAATATGAGATCCAGGCTTGGAGACCCTTCCTGGTTGTCCACCGAATCATTCGAAAGACCGATTCCACCAAGAGCATTCCTCCTTCTACCGACCGAGTCTTTCGAAAGCGAGGGAATACCCCAAGCATCCGGCTTCAAAGAATGAAAATCGTCCTTATCCTGCAATTGCAACATGTCCATTATTTTTGACTTTGGAGTTTCTCCTGGATGAAGATAGGGCACAAAGACCGACTTGCCTTCACCGAGCGCATGAAGGACGATTTCACGCGTCGAGACTTCTCTGCCAGGCATTGATAAAAATATGGCAACGGACTTTGCTTCTTGATAAGCCTTCATTTGAAGCACCATCTTCGTGACGATGGCCGCTTGTGGTCATCAGCAGGAGTCAAAGGCAGGCACAAGGTCGCCTACACTGTTTTTCAATTTCTTCGAAGTCAAGTTTCTTTAATTCGTCCGCAATGCGTTTCCTCAGTGCCCTCTTCTGCTCTGTCAGAGCCATGGTCGAGACAGTCCGTAGAGCTTGGACGCAGGACCAAGACCTCATGGAGGAAGACCCCAAACTCGGCGCTCTTCGCATGTCATGACATTAAAGAGCTGCTTCGTAAAGCTATCGAATTTGCCTCTAGAGCATGCTCGTGATATTCAGTGTGCGCTTCTGCTTCGAGCTGCTGTCGTGAAAATCAGATGCTGCTGCGGAGTCACGAAGGGCATTGGAACTATTTTTGAAATGATCGGCTGCTCACTCCGAACGGTGGACGAAAACGATCTTCAGGGACGCCTCCAGCGAATCAAACACCCCCACCAGCCTCAAACAAGCCCGGCTGCGCACCTCGAAAGACCCCTGCACATGCGCCTCAGCCTCCGCGTCGACGTTCCAAGGCCGACACTGTCGCCTCAGGGTGAGATTCCAGATTTCCAGCCCAAACGACAACCAACAGACTGCACGCAATATCCCATTCACTCTTTCTTTTCCTTACTCCCTGTATTGTGCATCTTGCTGCTTGTGACCAGGAGCTTTCCTCCCCGTGCGACACGCCCACAACCAGACCCAAACCCGGACCAGGACCCTCACACAGACACACCGATCTCGCATATAAGCAAAGCCATGCGACGATGATGCACTCAATACCCAACGTTCTTACTGTGTCCCTCGGCCTGCTCGGCCTCGTCAGAGCCCAATTTGACGCCGCCCTCGTAGGCACATGGACGACGAAGTCGAAGAAAGTCCTCACCGGACCGGTCAGTCTGCCCCCAGCGGACATACATGCCACATGAGAAGAGGAGCAAACCGCGCGCGGCAGGGGATATGTCAGATGCTAACACCTTGTATGAATGAACAGGGCTTCTACGACCCCGTGGCAGACAAATTAATCGAGCCCGACCTCGCGGGCATTTCATATTCGTTCACGGCGGATGGATTCTATGAAGAAGCATACTATCGCTCTATTCCGAATCGTATGTTTGTCTACTCCAACGGGCTACTGAATTACTCTTTTGTTACGGCTGTCACTGTTCCTATTACTCTGCCAAAATGGCATACCACCTACCACATTCCACATCCCACCTACAACGTAATTAGGATACTGACAACGCGGCGCCGCAGCAACGACTCCCCAATGCCCCTCCTCCGTAATGCAGTGGCAGCACGGCACGTACGTGGTCTCGGCCGACGGCTCCATAACCCTCACGCCGTTCGGCGTGGACGGCCGCCAACTCACCAGCGCGCCCTGCTCCTACGACAACGCAATCTACATCCGCTACGAACAGCCCGAACTGTTCAAGTCCTACCAAGTGCTGACGGACCCGTTCCACAACATCCCGCGGTTGAACCTGTTCCAGTTCGATGGATCGCCCCTGCAGCCTCTGTACCTGGTATACAGCCCGCCGCAGATGCTGCCGACGCAGACATTGAATCCCACGACTGCCCCACAGGCAACAGGGAAGGCGAAAGTCAAGAGAGATGGTGAACCACAGCACGTGCTGATGGGTGGGAAGGACGGCGTTATTCAACAGCCGGTCAGTGAGTTTTACAATGCGGATCGGTGGTGGTGGGCCGGCGTCGGGCTCACCGCGCTCGGAACCGTGATGTACATGTTGCCTACTTCCACGTGAGAAATCCGGATAGTATGGCGCGGGAATGTCTGTTATAAATGGTTGGTAGCGATCACTGTGCGACCAGGAAGACTGTCACTCATGCAGGGGTCACTCTGCGTGTTCCCCGGGCGGAATTGTGGAATATGGCAGAGATGGTTCCGAAAAGGCGTCCGGGGTCGTTCGTGCAAGGTTCTATATTGTCTGTAATGTCATCAGCTATGGCATAGGGGTTAGCGTCTGATGTCTTGCGCGAGGGTTTGACTAATGAACACTGAAGACACAATCCCTTTCAAGGGCCTACAAGAATATTCTAAGGTAGAGGCGTTCCAAAGACAGCCCATCAACAGCCCTAGGGTCTTGATCACTGCCTCTGAAACCGCGAAGATGAAGCTCCAAGCTCATCAACTTTTGTGCTGTGCAGTGGCATGTGCCGCATTCGCTACCTATAGGTATCTCTACATGCGATTACCGCGGGAAAGAGAGTCGTCTTGTCTCTCCGCCACGCTCATTTCACCCGATCAAGTAATAAGGAGCGTGGACCTAGTTCCCGGGTCCGTCAACGCGCTAGGAGTCTTGCCTGAGGATCAACCCAGGCTTGGATAACTCTTGCTTGTTTGGCGTGGAAATGATGCGTCCATTAACCTTTCTGTAAAACAAACAACCAGGAGTCAGCATATGACCTTGTGCGCATCTCGTCCTTCGAGGACCGTCCGAACAGCTTCTTCGCGGCCGAAGGAAGTTGTCCCCCAGATCCGCTAAAGGTTTTCACTGGGATTGTGACATCCGCCTCGGTGCGTCAGCGGGGAGCTTGGTCTCCGAGCCGCGCCCGTTTACTTTCCTCAGTTTCAGAGAGTCGACGTCGACACCTTTTAGAGTGCGCACCTATGTCCATGAATGTGAGCTTCTCCCTGACGATAGCGAGCAAAATGAGGTTCAGGACAAGCTAGAGGTGGATGAGACTCAAATCGCCGAGAAGAAAACAGCGAGCCGACCCATGATTGAAGCAGTGTTCCATCATCCGCCGGTACACAGCCCGGGGTATATCCATGCAAGAATGTTCAAACTCCAGAAGCATACGAGGTACTTGAGGGTAACTTACATTCACAGCCCGATTGTCAGCGAAGAAGGTTGCATCGGTGCTTTTCCCACCAATGCTCGTTCCGCAGGTTGAGCAGAAGGAGTGAGCTATCTTTTCCTTTCCGAACGTGTATGTGGTCATGGAATCGAAACCACTATGCCATGTGATATTGGCCTCAAGGGGGTAGACCATAAGATATCCATTGATACCACAGATGGAGCCTGCACAGCTGTCAGTTAATCTTTCCGCCAAGAGAGAACGGAAAGAAAGAAAGCAGGCCTCAAGCTCACAGTCACAGCTGGTCACCAAACCGTCTTCAACAGGGGGAGAGAGCTTCATAGAGAATCTGAGGCAGATGAGCAATCTCATTGCGAAGAAGGCTCACACTGATGGCCATACTTGACTTTCCCGCAGTGACATGATCCTTCATATGTCTTTGACTTGGGCTTCACCGTCGGGCTGATCGGGCTGGTTGCTCCAGACATGTTGCAGTAGGCAGCGTTGGGACTCTGAGATATGGCTCTGGAATCTGCTCGGCTCTAGAAACTTCAGTTGTTCAGGTCCGTCATCTCCGGGGCCTTGACCAGGCAAGGGTCTTTTAACGACAGTGCTTAGTCGAGACCTACATACTTGGGCCTCCTGTCGTGTGCTATAGCAGTCTCCTGTGGGCTTTCGGTCGTCGGCGTCACCAAAGTCGGAGGACGGACTAAAATTTGTCCGTTTTGATGGAACACGAGACTTAATCGAGCGCTCAAGTAATCACACCCGCACGATCTCGATCTCGAAATATGACTGAATGCACGAAGGATTGTGTTGAGAATCGTGTGTGGCTTCGATGCACAATACGTAGCTCATTTGCCAGCTGGACGTCGAGGAGAGATCAACAGTTTCATGAGAATGTCCGTGGTTGGAGGAGAGGTGCATTAGCCTCGTCTATTTTCACCCCATGATTGGATAGCACTCGTAGAGTTATGTGCACTTCTCGCCCTGAAGAAAGAGGGGAATGGCCAACTGGGAAAGGCCTCAAACCTTCAGCGAAGCATTCCATAGTGTGATCAGGAAGGACTTCCCAGTCGAGGCCAACCCCCAAGCAGTGACAGACCGAGACAGTCGCATGCCGGCATTTTCGGCGTCTCTGCCTGGTCCTTTCTTCTGATCCACGTTGCGTCGTGCAGGACTTTCTGGTTTCTTTCTTTTGCGGCATGACGCAGCAGTCTTGCTTGCCACGGCTCAGGGGCTCCCAAGCTAGGGCACAGTGGGTCAGAGATGGCCGTAGCATATTCCTGATACACGTAGAGGCGGTCGCCCAGGGATCCATGGTGCGGGCTCGAGAAGAAATCTTCGGATGTCGGCGGTCTACGACGGATACATCGCTATTCGGCTGAAAAGAGGCCGGGCAAAGGCATGCTTCCTTCGAAATGAGAAAGAGCAATAGGTGTGGTCAATGGAGAGGGCGCTGGAAGATAAGATATAGGCCGTACAATGGACAAATAGGGTGGTAGGGTTAATATTCTTGACGGATGCCCAAACATCGCTACTGTAGCAGGAGGCCCTGTTCTCCGCGGGTAAGCGAAGCCTCGTGCTTGTTCGGCCTGATTTGACACTTGACAGACACGCAAGGCATTGCATCTCTTCTGAGAGCCGGGGGCGGGAAAGCCTTAATAATTGTGTCAACCAGACATCGTCCACATCGTCCTCGGGTCAATACCGACGGGCTTAGGGTCACACGAGATCGTATGGGGTGACACGAGGCATGCGGGATGATGTGATTCGGCTCGGGCTTGCTGACGAGAAATCCAGGCGCCAAAGGAGTGCGGAGAATAGTGTACGTTGTCAGGAGGGCCCTGGTGGTTGGTTCTTCGAGACGAACTCTGAAGAGCGGCCAGCCTTGATGTCCTGCTGCAAGGGTCAAGGAAGAGCGCAAGCGTGGGGAAGTCAAGCATCAGGCAGCCTCTCGCTTTGCAGAGGGTGAGAAGAGTCGAGAACAGATGATCACTTTCCGACTCGAAGATGACGACCTGGAACTTTAATGGGCAAGCCTCTCGGTAGCTAGACAACGCGCGCCGAACGGGAACTTTGGCGGGACGCGAGGTGGGATGCGCGAAGGAAGGGCTCTACCATGGTTCACCCGATTGTTACGTTAACGATTCGATTCATGGAAAGCACGGCAGCCAAATGGTGAAAGAGAAAGAGCATTGTGGTGATAGTTGTTTTGCTGCCACTGGTGATGGCGCTTCTTATCCGGCCTGGCTGCTCGCCTTATGTACAACCCCGCGATTATCGGTAAGCTTGGAACGCCCACGGAGCGTCTCGCAGGCGTGGCTGGGTGGTGAACCTGCAGGCCGGGCGCTTTCTTGCTCTCGTCTTCCTGCACCGGGGTCTCGTGTGCTTGCTTCTCAGTGCTCACTTGTCTGATGCTCACCTGCCTGGTGGCCTGTGGAATCGACAAGTCGAGGGACCCGCAACCGTCTAACGGGTACTCGGTCATACTACCACGCAACAGATGGGCACGTGCAGCCCGTTCTTATGCACTCCCGTGTGCCTCGTACATGAGAGAATCAGGCTGATAACGATCGTCGAGGGTGCCATCTTGACTCGGGCCAACCGACCCCAGTCAAGTGCCACGATATTCGGGGCGGCAGGCCGCTTGCCTGGACGACCCGCCCCGAGTTCGTGCAGAGATTCGAGTCAAAACCCACATCACACCTCGGAACCAGTGCGGTGTCGAGGCGTGGTGGTTGTCGGGTGCTGTCGCATCCAACCATATCCCTCTCCTCTCGTCAGCCCGCTGCACGACTCAATTTCCCCTCTTTCCTCTCTGACACTGACAGACTCACCGTCCGTGCTTCCTCTCTCTCCACGCATCGCCATCCACACATCCCGCGTTTGCTGCATCACCCCAAGCTCATCCCCCGTGCCCGTGTCTGTGACTGGTCTGCACTCCGCTCTGCAAGACGAAACCTGCCATTGCCTGTTCACATCTAGTGCGCATGCTGGGCCATGCGACTGTCGACGGAACAGGAGCCAGAGACAACCATAACTGCAACCTAGACCCCAGCGACCGTTCCGGTACAGCCTCCTACAGAAGCAACGCAGATCCGGCCAACTAGAAGACCCTTTTTCTCTCTGGCTTCCAAGCATCGAACCGGGCCTCGTCCTCGCCTCTCCCACTGTCCTTTGCCACACAGGCCATGAGGAGCAGCAGAAGCAATAAGCCCTCCGCTCACTTCCCACGAGCGCTAGACCCCGAGGTCACCTGAACCATCTCATTCTGCGCAACCGGTACCTGCATCCAAGGAGACGCCGCTCGTTGCATCTGCGTCGCACCCCCGATTTCGAACCTTCCCTCCACCACGCGATAACCATCTCCGCGCGCGCAGAAGTCTTCCAGACGGTCTAGCAAACCCCAAAAACTCGCAGTGTGGGCGAAGCAAGCAATTGCACGCCACATAGGGCCAGCAGCGTACAACACCCCGCGTCGGGAAGAAACACACAGTGTCTGAGCTCAGACGCTCACCTGTCAGGTACAACTGTTTCTTCGCGTGTTGTGTGGTCGGTGTTGGGTCTCAGGCTGTATCGCTAGGACTGTTCCCGGGTCACGCCTACGGACAAGGCTGAATTCCTGTACATCATCGACTGTGAATCTTTATTGAATCTTGGGTGGATGCTTGGTCACTGATCATGCTGAGCACGCCGTGATTGTTCTTGCTAAGCCTCCGGTTGGACCATCGTAAGGCTTCGAGGGCGGCTGACAAGCTTCTGTTGCAATGGCGGAAAACGATCCCATCGACAGAGCGGACCAGGAAACGCTCACCCAGCATGGCTCATCGGACGACGCGAAGCCTGAGCAAGCAGGCAGTGAAGGGGCGGCGGGACAGCCACCAAAGAAGCGGAGGAGAGTTGTGAAGCCCAACCCCGACAAGAAGTTTGAGTGTAAGCACGAGGGATGTGGCAAAAGCTACTCTCGCGCGGAACACCTATATAGACATCAGCTAAACCGTGAGTGTGCTTCACTGCCTTGGCTGGAACCGTCTAATCCTGTTCAAAGATACCCCCAAGACCATCTACCGATGCGACTATCCTGACTGCACCCGGTACTTCGTACGACAAGATCTCTGCATCCGACACCGGGAACGGCATACTACTCACGGTTCGCAGCTTGCTAAACGAGATGCCTTTGCGCAATCCACGTCTAACGATCAGTCGGTCCCCCCGACGCCACCCCAGAACGGACTCAGTCAACCGCAGTCCTATCCGATGTCTGCTCCAAATGCGCCAGTCCGTCGAGAGAGCCAGTCTCTGGGCTCGCAACAACAAGCCTCTGAGACAAACCACTACGGGCACCACATGTCTGGCAACACGGTCCCGCCGTCCCCAGAGCCACGATTTCACCCACCGACACCGCAGGCCGCCCTCGCGAGGCCGGAACCCCAGTTGCATCGCACAAACAGCCTTGGGAGTAACCCCATGAGTCCACCTCAAAAGCACGAGCAGACGGGTTGGTCTTCTGGAGTTCGACGGCAAAGCTTCAACAACGCAGAGTTCCACAGAGAGCAGCCAGCGTATGCTTCCATGCATTCAGTCGATAGGGGTTCGGGCCAGCACGTCCCGCCGCCTCCTGTTCGCCAGTACTCGGGGTCGTCGGCCCCCCCGGTCCAGCCTGTCAGGTCGAACTCAGACCATGCTATGGACAGGAATGGAATGAATGGAATAAATGGCTACATGCAGTCCATCGACCTGACCTCTGGCTCCAATTACTCCTCTACAGGCTACCCCGCAGCCGGCGTGTCTCGCACGGCGGACGCCGCCTTCGCAGCCGCCGTTTCCCACGGATTGACCAGAACTGATCAATATCCATACAGCATGGTCAACACCAGCATGGCAAGCGTAGACATCAGCAGCGGATTCGGGTTTCCCGTCTTTGGTGGCGAAGAAGTTCCATACACTCAGACGCCGTTCGCAGTTGCGGACGACTTTACGCAGTGGCTCTTCAATGACGCCCAGTCTGGCTCGAACGACTTCTCGCCGCCGAACTATATTCCTGGGTACAGCGGCCATGAACAGCAGCAGCCAACGCAAGGTCCGTACTTCGACCAAAGCCCCTCGTCATCCAGTAACAATTACTCGACAAGTGGCATGCAACATCCCATGAGTGTTACAAGCATTCTCGATTCGACCGCCACAAGCCAGTACATAATGTCGGAGTCCAAACGTCATGAGCTGCTTGACCTAATGCAGAGTCAGTTCGTGGAGCGCCCGCATGACGCGGTCAAGAAGCGAAAGGACTCCGTGTTCGAGGGTGATATGGATAGTGACGGTCATATACTGAGTCTTAGGATGATGCACACATATATCGGATCATACTGGTACCATCAACATGCACAGCTGCCGATCTTGCACAAGCCTACCTTTTCCGCCGACCGAACTCCAAACCTACTTCTACTCATGGTCATCGCAATTGGAGCCGCTACACTGGACAAGGCGTATGGCACAAATCTGACCGACTCCGCAGCCGAATTCGCCAATTTTGTAGTGTGGCACCTTCGTTGGGAGATCGTGCGGGATGTCGACTTCAGACCTCCAGCCAAGTTATGGGTTTTCCAGACACTCCTACTCATCGAGGTCTATGAAAAGATGTATGCAACTCGTGCGCTGCACGAAAGAGCGCACATCCATCACGACTCGACTTTGACGCTCATGCGCCGTGGCAGCTCCTTGCTGGGCCGTTCCGCATCCGATTCACCGCCCAGCCTGAGAGGGGAACAGGACAACGGAAGGACATCGGTACCCTTCTCTGGAGTCGAAGCCTCCAAGTCCGAAGAGTCGTGGCATCGATGGATTACTACAGAGGCCACTCGTCGCGCCGCTTTTGGGGCGTTCGTCCTCGACTCTATTCATGCGACAATGTTTGGTCACGCTGCCAAAATGGTCGCGCATGAGATGCGATTACCTTTACCTTGTGACGAGGGTCTTTGGTCGGCGGTATCTCCCTCAGAGGCTTCCCGAGTTCAGTCGTCCCTGCAAACAAACGGCATCAAGCCCATTATGTTCCTCGAAGGGCTGAAGCGTACATTGAACGGACAAAGGGTGCGCACAAACTCTTTCGGTCGTACCATCCTTATGGCAGGGCTATTGTCAGTCTCATGGCATATGAGCCAGCGTGACTTGCAAATTTCTTCACTGGGACCTCGCACCGCAAATTCGTTTGGTGGTCCGGACAAGTGGAAAGGTGTTCTGTTACGTGCCTTCGACAATTGGAAACGAGACTTCGACGAGGCTCTGGCGGAAGCCACCCCTGCTCCGTCTTCACCTCTGCGGACACCTGTTGTGCCTCCGCATCCCATTCTGCGCCCTGTGGACGATGAAAACATCTTCGAGTCACGAACTGTCTTGCACCATCTCGCTCATATCGCTGCCCATGTGGACGTTGTCGACTGTCAAGTCTTTGCAGGCGCCAATCGTTTGCTCGGACGTTCGATAACACCAAAGGACTATAGCGTAGTCCGCGAAAAGATCGAGCGTTGGGCCACCAAAGCTTCCGCACGGGATGCAGCATTCTATGCGCTTAAATTCATCGTCCAGGTCCTCATTCCTCCAGATGGAGATGGTCTGGATGGCATCAGCGGCCGCCTCTATGGCCACGCAAGTCCTATCCTACCTCAAGCGTTTGAGCACAACCAGTACATTGCTCGAGATGACTTCCTACTCAACCGGCCGTGGGTGCTCTACATATCGGCCCTCGTCGTCTGGTGCTATGGTTTCGCACTCGAAGGTCCGATCAAGCCTCCTCCTTCCGAAGCGGAATTCGGAAGTTGGGAGAAGAAAGAGCAAGACATGCGGCAATATCTCGACCGAGTCGCCGGGGTACGGGCTCCTGACGATCTTGAGAACGTCAAGGGAAAGAACCGATGCTTGGGCCTCTTGATGATCTTGAAAGAGTCGTTCGAGAGCACTAGATGGGAGCTCACACATGAGGCTGCGGGCTTGCTCGGCAATGCTTGTTCCAAACTCAGAGGTATCGACGAAGACAAGATTGTCGGTCCCAACTATCTTTCGAGAGATGACCCGGCCTACCCCTCAAACGGCTACTATTATGGCAACGGCCATTCTCGACCTGCGATGCATCGCGAGGGCGTCCGAGAGCATATCACAGTCGCTAATGCCGCTAAAATCTAAAATATAATTTCACTGTCCGTCGGTACCAAGGTTTCACGCACGGCCGGACCGACGCCTCTGCAAGCACAACATGTCAACATGTACCAGACGCTATCACGAGGTCCAAGGAGATTACGCCACGTGGAATGAATGTTTTTCCCTTGAAGTTTCTGTTGTCTGCTGTGACCGGCTTCCATGGAGACAACCAGTTTATGTCATCACTTATTCTTGCGCGTGTTTATAAAGGGCGGCTATCTGATACCCCATCGGTTGTGGCTTTCGTCACGTCATGTTTATAGTATGTTTGTCATTGTCTTTACTGGATCATAAAAAGCTCGCGCAGCATCTTCAGCGCAACACGTACTGGGGCGTACGGAAGGGGGATGGAGACCCCCCTTTCAGGCATGGACCTCGGACCGGACAATAATGCATCAACCGGTGTCTCTTTTCTGCTCATTGAAGCAATTTTATCGATCGCCAACATGCCAGCGTATCGAGAAGGGCTACTTGCCATGATTGCGGGCGACTCGGGGCCCGCTAGTACAACCATCGATACCTAACATACACGGTCGAAGACCCTGGCAACAGTGATTCCCGCCAGAATGCCAGAGATGAGCCGAACACACCTCTCCCTTCAACACTCCTTTGCCGCTACCTCGTATCCATTGCTCACCACCGAGCAACGGAAACTCCACCTATAATGGTGTCCTGTCTGAACCGATGGAAGTTTATCGACAGGTTTTGGGCAGGGATTCAAGCTCGGCCTCACATGCCCAGCTGGTTTTCCTTCCGGACGCCATTGTTGGGGTCGGCCCATTGGGATAAGTCTGCCTGTGAATGGCGGCGGATAACTTACCGAGGATGATACTATGTCTTATCCTCACATTGGTCCGTTTCCGGAAGCTGAGAACGCCAGTCATCTACATTTGTATGCTTTTTGACGATCCGGTCAGGGCCTCTTCTCTGTTGATTGTTGCCACAGCTGTGTATGTCGAAGGGTGAGGGATGCTAAGTGGTACGCAGGACTTCGAGACTGCGTCTTTGTGAGCAAAGGAAAAGGTTGATGAAACTGTCCGAGGAGGAGGGCAGCTGTAGAACGAGGGCACAAATAGGAATAATCGCGCAAACATAGGCTCTCCGCGCATAGTACCCGCAACTCTGTCTTTGTAGCCGAATGTCAATGCGAAAGCTATCCCTCGAGATAGGCTGCTTCCCACCATTGTCTTGCTGCCGGAGGGAGCTGAAAAGCAGGCGGCTGAGAGCCAAGAAAGGCCACTCCAAAACCCGGCGACGTTGAGAGTCTTCCTGCATCAGGCGAGCTCCCACTAGGCATGGTGGCGGGATCATTTTAAGCATCGCGACAATTACTGTGCACTGTGTATATGCGTAGGATCGAGGAGCGGAGTCGCGCAATGGACGAGCAAATGGTCACGAGGGTCGTGTACACAATTCAGAAGTAATTCACTTGAGTTCAGGATGCTTCCTTGGGAGTCGCGAATTTCCTTGGCGCAGGTCTGGCCCTGCGACTTGGCACGCTTGTCCGGAAGCAGGTAAGCGCACTAACTATCCTGGGGTTGGCGCGATGATATTCCTGAGCTGTTGGCGAATGACGCCGCGACAGGCACGTCGCCGCCTTCAGCCCCTTCTTCTGCCGTGGCACGACTCTGGGGTTTAAGGATCTTTCAGGTCGCCAAAAACATGCTGCGCCTTCCAGAGGGCGAAAGGGTGCGGCCGCGTGCGGCCAGACAACCGCGTCTGCGAATGATCCCGCTGTTGAAATCCTGTTTGCTCAGCTTCAGGCCTCTTCCCAGAGCCAAGGTGAGGCTGAGTTCTCTGGGCTGTGATGGAAATAAAGGTGCAGATGAAGTCTTGCCCATATTGGCATGCATGCTTCTCTACCTAATTTTTACTGCTCCAGCGTCAACTGCATCTAACAGCCGGTGGTTCTGCCGTTCACGATGAAGAGGCTCCTAGTCCTTGCAAGCATCTTTGCTGCTGTTTCAGCCAAGGCTGTCAAGCTTGACTTCTGGAAGAACAAGCCTCCACACCGGTCGACACTTGCCCGCCGCAGCGACGACTTCGGGTCCCCTGTCACAGGCGACTACTGGCGAGTCCAGTACTTTATCAACGTCACCATTGGCACCCCACCTCAGCCTTTCTCCTTGACACTTGACACAGGAAGCAGTGACACCTGGGTGCCGTCCGCAGATTCTTGGGGCTGCGAGGACGATGGCTGCATCGACCATGGAGCATACGACAAGAACGTATCCTCAACGTACAGTCTCGTTGAGGAAGGCACATTCTTTATCAGCTATGCCGATTACTCGTATGCGGCTGGCGACTACTTTACAGACGTGCTATCATTCAGCGAGGATGTCTCCATCACCAACACCACCATGGCTGACGCTAACGACACGGACATGGTGCAAGGCCTGATGGGCGTAGGTTTTCGCGCGAACCTAGCCAGTCTGCAGAACGAGGAGCCTTTTGACTTCCCCACCGTGCCACAGCAGCTGAAAGCACAAGGTCATATCGACCGAGTTGCGTATTCGCTGTACCTCGACTCCTACGACGACAACAGTGGCTCCATCCTGTTTGGTGGGATTGACCCGTCCCGCTACACCGGCGAGCTGCTTGCACTCCCGCTGTCCACCGACCCATATGGCGATTACACCGAATTCCGCATTGCACTGACCCAACTGTCGATCCGCGATGGCAAAAGTACTCGGGCACTGACCCTGCCTTCATTCAATGCCCCCGCGTTGCTTGATTCTGGCACCACATCGTCCTACCTGCCGCAGGATGTCAACGACGCAATCATCGAAGGCCTTGGAGCGACCCTTGATGAAGATTCCGGCTACTCATACGTCCCTTGCGCATACCGGAAGAGCAATGTCTCGCTGATTTACACCTTCGGTGGACCTGACGGCGTCAACGTGTCTGTGCCTTTGTCGGAACTCATCGGGGAACAACTTGGTGACGAGTCTGCGTACCGGGACGGCACGCCTGCATGCTCTCTCAACGTTGACCCTGTTACCGACGACGGCACCGGTATCATCCTGGGAGATAGCTTCCTCAGGTCCGCATACGTGGTCTATGACCTGGAGAATCTGGTCGTTGCCCTGGCCCAGGCCAAAGTTGATAATAAGTCGCCTATCAATAACGCCTCTGTCACTGCCATCCCCAGTGGCACAGCGCTGCCGGGTGTCACAAGAACGGCGACGGTAACGGCCAGTCCAGCCCCGACCGACCCTGCTTATAGTGTGTATCTTGGGACCGCAGGTACGCCGACATTCGATCTCCCCGGTGTTACAATTGCACCTACTGCCAAGGCCGAGGCGCAGTCGCAGTCGCAATCAAATGCTGCAAGTGGAATCACGATATCGAAGGCAACAGGGGCCGCAGTTGGGTTGGGCGTTGTTGCAATCCAACTCTTCTGCTAGGTTGATGATTAATTGGTTATAAGAGTAATGCATCATCTTGGTGATTTCTAGGTAAAGCAGACCCATGACATACATTAACTACATTCCAGTTGATGATTCGTTCTTGTCGACTCGCTTGTCCCAGGTTAGGTGTATATCAGGGCGCCCAGTAGCATACCTCAGCGGCTGAAAGTGATCGGGCGCCCCAACTCAGCCTCTCCCTGATCGAAGCTTATATTGCGCAGAGGGCAGGAGACAGATCTGCCACTGGCAGCGTCAGTCAAATAGTACTACTTATAGGACAAATAAGTTGCTGATACTACCACATGTACTCTCGGCAAAAAAGACTGCCAAAGGAGCGAGATGACCTAGGTCATAGTGGCATTGGCCGAGAATGGCTTTTCAATTTGCAAAGCCTGATTATAACAGCCATCTGATTCAAACACTGTACGAGAGATGTCCTTTGATGTCTTCTTCATCCGGACAGTACATATCGTTAGGGCTGCTCTACGAGGTGCGCGCGCAACAATGCCGGCCGACCATGATTGTGGGCGACAGAGCCAGAGTCCTCCTTGTCTCGCTGTTTAAATGTAGGATGGAGGGAGCGGTAGCGGTAGAAAATGTGAAAGGTCTGGGAAGAGCTGGCATTAGAAACTGCCCGACGAATGGCTGGTCCGCGACTAAGGTACTGTACATGTACTTCCAATCTGGTCACCTGCGTTAGGATACGGACAACGACCTCCTCAACCTCCGCGCTTACATACCGTGCAGCTTTCTTCTACAATCAAAGGTTCTAAGACTATTATAGAATCTTTCAATGCCTGCTACATACCATGGACCTTGCAGATTGCACTCACTACGTTCCAGGGATCAGAAAGAGAGATTACACTCACTACGTTCCAGGTATCAGAAAGAGACAGTTCAACGTTCACAGTAACCGCGGATTGCGTGCTACGTAAGAAACTGGATCGGTGAAAGTATGTGGGTATGCTATGCTGTTAGTACCATGGTAAAAGTTGAGAGCAACAACAACCCCTACTTGTCTTTAGCGAGTGAGCGTGGGTGGCACGCCCGGATCCAGAAAGAATCAAGGTGCCACAGGTAGGTGCCAGGGGTAGTAGGACATTTATGTACTATTTTCCCCCCTGATGTTACTAGGACATTTACTACCTTTTCCCCTGACGTTATTCACCATGTTGTGGAGGTCGCCCTCAGCCTCGTCACGGGCGCTTCAGTTCGTTGCGAAGACCTGTTATCTTGGTACGATTTCGGAACCCTTCATTAATCTATACATCCTACCTAGGTTTTTTGAATCACTGATTATATCAAAACATACAATCTCACCCGGAATCCTGGCGCCTGTCATGACGCCCGGCCTGTTTCCCGATGGGAATAATCCCGACCCTAAAATCCACTCTTCTAAAGCCGCGCGACGTCGCACGGTCAAGCCCTCGGGTTGCGATCCGCGACCGACACGAGAAGTCTTGTTCGGTTTTACAACAGACCGACCGTCCGTTGCTTCATCGTGCGGACGTCCACATCTTGCCAGAGCCCGACGCTCACGAGGGTGATGGTGTAGAGACTGGTGGCGGCGATGAGCATGTACCGCTGGGTCTCGGCGTAGCTCCTGTTGATGGCGTCTCTGGCCGGGCTGCCCAGAGGATAGCTGGCTTGGACGGTCAAGTCGCCGTAGATGTTGGCAAAGTTTCCTTGCGCGCCGGCCGGGAGATACTTGAGCAGTTTCTTCGGGAAGATGCCAGTCCACATGGCTCCCGCGATGGTCGA
Organism: Phialophora tarda; assembly: GCA_016109495.1. Taxonomy (NCBI): domain Eukaryota; kingdom Fungi; phylum Ascomycota; class Eurotiomycetes; order Chaetothyriales; family Herpotrichiellaceae; genus Phialophora; species Phialophora tarda. The sequence continues at coordinate 637,438 of JADWPL010000005.1, read as the reverse complement.
ACCGATGGCGGAGCCAATGGCGATGACCATGTTCTCGCAGGCCAAGAGGGCGGGGAAGTCGCGCTGCTTGGACACGGCCATCAGCGTCGTCTGCTCGGAGGTGACCAACACACCGCCCCCGAAGGCGACGAAGATCTGACACATGACGATGTATCCGATGTTCACGTCGGGTTGGCGGAACTTGATCATCAACCCGACCCCGAGGATGGTGAGTGGGACGCCCCAGAAGAGAGAGTAAAGCTTCAGTCGGCCGCTCACGTAGCGCAGGGAAACTCCGTAGACCAGACAAATGAAGCAGCTGCCCATGGTGTAGATGTTGCTGATGTAGGTTGCATGGACGACGGTCTGGTTGAAGAGGACGATGAGGAGCGAATAAAAGTAGTTGTCCCAAATGTACCAAGCAGTGTACAGGGAGACCGCCATGGTGTAGGTGAAGATGACCGTGCGGTTCTTCAGCAGCTCCCAAGGGACAAAGGTGACGGGAGCGAATTTGGCTTCCCAGACGCCGAAGGCGATGACGAGCAAGCCGCCAAAGATGAGGAAGCAGATGATCAAGGGAGACCGCCAGGTATTCGGTTGGTAGGAGTAGATGTTGAAGGCCAAGAGGAAGAGCGCCAGACCGGTGGCAAGGATGAGGAGACCGATGACATCGAATTCCTTGAGGTAGTGGCGGGTCTTCTGAGCCAGGGTCATGTTGGCTGTGGGTCGTGGAGGGATGAGGCCAGCCTTGCGCGCCTTTTCCTGCGCAATCCAGTGCATGATTCCGAAGGGGGCCATGACGATGGGGACGATGATGCAGAAAACACCGAAGCCCCAGTGATAACCCATGCCGTTGATCACGCTGTCGGCCGCGTATCCGTAGACCCAGGTGGTGATGAGGAAAGGCGAAGAGGAATAGCCGATCATGAAGCCTCGATTCTTCAGTTTGGATGTATCGGCAATGCACACCGTGATGCTAAAGTCGATGCCATTGTAGCCCATCCAGTAAAAGACCTGGGCCGCACAGTAGGTCTGGACATTCTTGCAGCCGGCCATCATAATCAAGCCCATGGTCATGAAGGCCACGCTTATGGCGAATGCATGTGGTCTGCCCCACACGTTCATGATTTTGGCATATGGGAGCTTCCAGATACCGGCAACCAGGGAGGAGATGACGCTCGTCAGGGCAGTAAGCGAGTGCTCTTGAAAGGAGCTCGTCACGTAGGGAGTCAAAGTGTTGATGATGCCATTGGAGAATGCGAGGATGAAGGAAATGAGCCAGATCCTTGGCGGCATCAGTACGAGGTACATAGGATCCTATCAAAACATCAGGGTGGAATCTGGACTCACATAATATACAGGAAAATGATTTCCTTTTTCGACCATGCATAGGTCATGGCCTGCACCGCCTGTACACCATGTTCGGCATTGGTATCGATCTTCTCGACGGACTCGTCGTCGGATGTATCAGCGAGCGACGAGGTGGTGTGGTTGCGGACATCCTTTTCGAGGGGATGCTCAGAGGTGGCTCCATGGCCGGCGGGCACGTCTGACTTTGGCTCGGAAGATTTGCTGCCCAGGGCTGCCAAGAAGCCAGGAACCTCCAGTTTACCAGAGAGAGGCTTCATATTGAAGATCAAGGATTGGGATAGTGGCTGGACGTAGGGAGGGCGTCGCACCACAGATTGATAAACCAGATTGATAAGATGAAGATTGATAAGATAAAAATTCAACCGGGCCAGGGATGGATCATCTCACCATTATATACACAAGGACAGGATACACCAACCGTAAAAATCCGCAATCGGCGGGGCATGGCCTTGCTCACTTCAAGCGAGTTTCCCTTGGGTGGATGGGCGTGATGGGGCAGCAATGCAAACCTGGTCGCATGGTGAGGTAGCATCATCTTGAATAGTCGCAGGTCTAAAGAGTCGAGCTCAGAGGCTAAGACCGAAAAATGGGCGACAAGCTTTCTGTCGGCCAAGCTTATCCGACAGGTCGCGGAATGCTGTGAGGCAGGTTTGGGAGACAACAGGCGTGGACAGCATCTTGTGGGCGGCATCAGGTGAGGCCGAGGTGAACTCAGATGAAGAAAAATTTGATCTATCTGATCCGCAGCGGACTCACTATTGGCCCATGGCATAAGCCGAATACTGGGTACCCTTACACGCGGCCTCGCAGATCGAACCTGGCCCGGTTCGGTGTCCACAGGCTGCTGTTGGGGGTCTTAGCATGGCAACCGATAGAGGTGTGATCGTTGCCAGTTCCAAGGGTTTTCGAAAGGGAACATGGTGGATGCCCACGACTCGAACAGTCCAACAATGATGAGTTCGGACGTGCCGGTGCCAAGTCGTCGCTTTGACCGCTCGGCGAAGTAGACGTCAACGCGAACGCCTTCTCTTGTCCTCTTATAACATTGCTTATCTTAATTAGAATCATCCTTAATTCCGTCATTTAAGGCGCCTGCGTGCGAGGTCTTTAATTTGTCCTCGCAGCTTCCGGTCTGATTTCGGCAGCAACCTACCATCACCTCAACAAGTTCATGTGTTTCCCACGCGCCTTCATCCACGCCCACCGAGTGCCCGGCAGCACGGCCTCGGTGGGCTGAAGTGCTCAGACGCGTCCTCCTGTGCTCTGCTCCCCAGCTAGAAGATGCCCTCCACTTTCGACTAGTCCATACCATGTTTGGCGGTGTGGTGGCGGCCACCACTCCGAAACAGAATGAAGAGTCCTATCGCTTGGATCCGAAGCCAGTTCTGGCATCTCCAAGCAAGACAAAGACTCCTCGATGACGAAGCCGAACTCGATGGATTCGACGAAGACTGCGACTGGCCGCGGAGACTGCTCCACATTCCCACCATGACATCCCACCCCTGGACGCCGGGAGATCGGTATGGCGGTCATCGCCGTCCCAAATACATTGCCCTTTCATATACATGGGGGAGATGGCGCTTAGGGGATGACGAACAAGTAGATGTCGGTTGTCTGGCCGTTGACGGGATCACCTGGCCGATCCCAAGAGTCCGGCCCGATCACTTTACTGCCGCGGAGTTCGAGGAAACCCTGAAAGCCTTGCCGGACATCCTCTGGACCGCACAGGAAGCCATCATCGACTTCAAATACGGACGATCAGGGGATGCGTTGAACTCGTGGCGCAAGTCCTCATGGAGCAATTGGATGCTTTGGCGCGCGGAGAAACTAGGCAATGTATTTAGGAAGCGCTTCTCACCTCCCGTCACGTTCGTCTGGGTAGACGTCGCGTGTATCGATCAGAGACCCCAATCGAGGGACTCGGCTCTGGAAATCGGTCGGCAGGCCAAGATTTTCAAGCACGCCCTCTGCACGTTCACCTGGCTGACGAGCCATGAGGGGACAGTGAGCGAGGAGTTCAGCGACACTTCGCGCGCCGTCCGGAAGAGACTCGACGAAGCGATATTGGCCGACGACGCAGACACGCACACGGACATGGCGACCACTCAAACCACCGACGCGCATATCTGCGAGTACGTCAACTGTCTTACTTCTGACCCGTGGTTCTCGTCGCTTTGGACGCTGCAGGAAGCGTTTCTGTGCCAGCAGATGGTATTCCTGGCCCGGAACGCGGCGCCCTGGATGCGCACGACTCCCGCGGGCCCGTTCGTCAACCTGCACCATCTGCTTCGCGCGCTTCAGTCCATCAATCCACAGAGAAACGTGCCGTCGCGGGAACCGCAGGTCGCGTTTTCTCGACTCCAGGCCGCTCTGGGCACACTTGGCCTCGTCGAACTGGACGACAACGAACCCATGGCTCTGCTTCCCGCGGCGCAGCATCGCCAGACAAGTTACGAGGTGGACCGAATCTACGGAATCATGCAGGTATTCGGTTTCCGCCTCGGGAAGGCTCGACCCGGCGTCGACCCGGGCTGTCAGTTCACTTTGTCGGATCTGGAGGACGAGTTGGGCCAGGCTCTAATGGAGAGGCAGCCCGTCATGAGCCAATTGCACGTCTTTACCCAGCCCCCGGACAGGGGCAAGGGCTGGAGAATCGGCCCCTCGTCGAGATTGGCTAGGAATCTCAGCAGCCACGCGTACTACCATCTGCGTGCGCCAGGATATACAGTGGCGTCCTGTCCCGGGCTGTCTACGGTCCACGTTGGGGATACACGCTGGGGCGCCTTCACAGGGAGACTGTGTCCTCTACGCGACTTGGCAACCGCATGGTTGGCCTGTCACGAGTTTCTGAAGCCCTACAGAGCATTCGCGATTGATTTGGACCTCTCCACGCCACCGTACGACGACTTCATGCGTTCATTGAACACCATCCTGCGATCTCGCGGCAATGCCCATGTTCTCCTGCTGGGAGTGTGCACGGAGAGCAGGCGCGGCAAGAAGATACAGTTCGAGGGTTTGAAATCCGGGACATCTCTCGCGACACACAAAGCACTGGGGAAGCCCTGCCATGGCACGGGTCTTATCTTGGTCCCAATGGCACACGGCGAACAGCAGGGTGGTAGAAATTGGGGCAGAATGGGCGTTTGTTCCTGGTGGATCGATCGCTTTGATGAACCCGGCGACAAGTTACCCCCGGAATACCGGTCTCTCTTGACGGGAGAGTCGGATTGCTGGAGAGAAGCTTCCGGCATATTTGGCTGATATATGACGTCCCGGTCGGTCCGGAAATCGTGGGGTATGGAGTCCTCGTTGGGCATGGTTGCTGCTGATGCGAGGAGTTGATGATGTCGAGTTTGGTTAGAGTACGAAGAAATGAAAGCGTCGAGGGGGACCTCGACGGCCGACCAGAAGAGACATGGCATACCTACACAGCACCAGCCTCAAACCTTCAAGGTAGGAATCTGTCCATGACCTGGAAGAGCTGCCCCATCGCTGTACTGTAAGTTATCGAGTACCCAGTAGCTCTATTTGAGTGCAGAGGTGCATGCCTAATCATCCAGGAGTTGTTTACTTAGTTAGAAACGGAATGATTGACGCCAGAATCCCTCGAACTCGCCTGCCTGAATTTTTGTATGTCATCACCGTCTCATGAGAGCGCTTATTTGGCCGGTCAAGAGATCCTATGTACCTGAGAGATACAGAGGAGAGCAAGTCACGGAGAGTGATTGAGCACAGGATTTCCTCTCTGCACTCGACCGTATATTTACATGCTACTGCGAAGTTTAGATTCCAACAGTGCAGCCCTCTTTCCTTCGTCGGCGCGTTGGCGCGTGCACAGGCGCGCTCACCCTTACATAGAACAGAAAGTGCCCCAGCGACCTCCCCCAAATTACTGTGTACTATATACTCCCGTACATAGACTGCGTCTATTGGTACCTATTAGACAGCACTTCGTCTTGCACACTCACATTGGCGGAATTGACTACCTACCTACCTACCACCCACCCACCCACCCACACATCGATGCCAACCACTTCGTCCTCCCTAAGCCTGACCCTCGTGTCCCTCCTCCCAAACTACACCCCCACCACGCTCCCCGCGGCCCTCGTCCACCTCTCCGAGTCCCTCCTCGCACAGTCACGCCAACGAGCCGCGCACCTGAAACCGGAGGAAGAGATCGCCCGCGCCCACGCGTGCTGCGAAATAGCATGCACGCGCCTCCGGGCCAAGCTGAGGCTTCCCGCGCCCAAGACGGGCGGCGCGCCCTGCAAACCAGCGGCGTACAGGAAGTTGGTCGCCTTCTTGGGCGGCGTGCTCGGCGAGGAGGACGCCGCCGCCGCCGCCGCCGCCACGCCAGGCGGTAGGGGGAAGAAGAGGACGGCAGATGGGGCGATCAAACAGCGGGAGGTAGAAGAAACAGAATCGCAGAGAAAAGCGGCAAAGGGGGCGAGAACGGGAAGGACAAGTGCCTCGGCCACGCCCTCGAAATCCAAAGCCAAATCCAACTCCACGACCGGAAAGGGGGATCCGTCATTTCTCGGGAAAGTCAACGGCCTAGCACACAGAGATGCGGCAGAGGAGGCACCTCGCTATGTGATGCCGTGTATCCGCAGACTGTGCAGGACGTTTGCGACGCCCTTACTCGCCCCGCACGTCTACACGGGCGTGTGTGTCGTGTTGAAGCTGGATGGGCTGTGGCCGCCCGGCGGGGAAGACGAATCTCAAACTCAAGCGGCGTCGTCGTCGTCGTCGTGGGAGAAGGATCTCGAAGAAAAGGTCATGGGGTTGCTCGTCGCGCTGTACCTGATGGTCTTGACGCGCATGCAGAGGGTCTCCAAGATGACTACTGCGGTCTACAAGTCTACGTGTGCCCGCGCGGTCGAGGTCCTGGGGTATACGCCTGGAGTGAAGGGCGTGGAGGGCTGGATCCGCAAGATCAACCAGCACGGGTACGCGAGGGGGCAGGAGTGGTTCGGTAGTGTGCCGGAGCGGGTGTTTGAGTTTGATCCTGATGCCGCCGCTGCCGGTGACGAGGTCGAGAGTGAGGATGAGGGTGATGATGAGGCAGATGGACGGGAAGGTCAGGATGAGGAAGATAATGAAGATGACTTGATCATTTCAGGGAGGAGGAGAAGGCAGAGGAAGCGTGCAACCTCAGTGGACGACGGGGAGGAGGATGAGGACCCCGACGGCGTGCTACTCCCTGGGTTGCACACCATGATGCATCATGGGCTGGACTTTCTGGGCGAAGAGCGCACGCGCGAGTTCGAGAAGTGGAGGAAACAATTCCTGCAGAGGCTGGACAGGTTGGACAGATCGCCTGCTGTTAGGCCTGAGGCTGTGGCCGTGGCCGTGAAAGTAAATTGAGCGCTTCATCCTCGCTAAGCATAGCCAATAATATGGTCAGCCGGTTCTGGGGGGGTGTCAAGACAAACATCCCTCCCAATGAAAAGATAGACAACCTTCTTTCCGAGCTCTAAAGGCTTTCATACAGTATCCTGCCTTTCCCTCCCTTCCAACCTCAGGGGTATCAACCGTGCGTGTTGTACACGTATTCCGTATGCATACAGTGCGACTAGGCGCACCTCATCTACGCCAATGTTAGATGGGCCAAACAGAGGCATATCGGTAACATCTCCGTGTCGGAAAAGCCAGGATGAGGCCCATCCATCCATCCATCAGTGACCGCTTCCCCGTCCCCCACCCCGGCCTCGGCCTCTTCCTCTGCCACCTCCGCGTCCGCGGCCTCGTCCGTATCCTCCATCGCCGCCACCACGGTGACCACCGCGACCCTGTTGACGCGGCCGATTATGGTATTCACGGAATGACTCACTCTCGAGCCGCGGCCCCTGCTGTATCCTGAAGTCTCTCTCCTCCTCGCTGCTGTGGAATTTATTCTCAATCCCGATCAAGTCACAGTATGCACTGGTCTGCGGATTCGTCACCTCACGAGGCATCTCGCCTGGTCCGACCTGTAGGCTAGGATCGTACACTGGCGCCGTGACCGTGAAGTTCTCTGGGACTTGGAGCTTTCCGGCCCCGACGACGTGCTCGAGAACCCACTCCTGCTCTTTTTCGATTCGCGCACGGTAATAGGTCTCGCCACGATGAGGAGAGACTTTATCGGTCGTCACACCTCCGAGCTGAAGTTCAGGCGCAAAGACTCGCTGGATCGCAAGCCATTCCGGGTCATAAGAGAGTTTGAGAGGGCGATGGATGGTTTCTCCCGGAGAAGTCATGGAGGCGATTTCGACAAGTTGGAGAAATTCCTGATATATCTCGCACTTGCCTAGGGCAAGGAAGTGAGTCGTCTTGTTGGTGACTTCCTTGGGGAACGGAAGCGGCGGGGAGACTTCCGTCGGTTCTTCTGCTGTGAACTTGCTAGATAGCGCCGCTAGTTGGGCCCTCATTTCTTCGGACACTTCGGTGGTGGTGTTCACAGCGTGGTCCTGAGTCGGCTCGGCCTGTGTCTCACCGGCGACATTCCCAGCAGAATGCTGCGGTTCGGGCTCTTCGGCCGAATGTTTCAAGGCTGTGTCAAACGACCTCCTCGATCCCGTAGACGGCGATGTGGGTCCCTCTGCCGGCAAAGGGAAGATGCCGGGTATGGGTCTAAATGATGCGGCCTGAGGGTTGAGCATGACGCCACCATCCTCACTTTCTTCGGAGAGGCTCTTGGATAGGTTTGTCTCCTGTTCGCCATTGCCTTGATTGGCTTTGAGGGTAGCGCTAGCGATTGGCAGAGGTTTGGCTTGGGATGTCGCATCGCTGGCTACTGCCGTTGTATCCTCGTCGTCACTCATGTCGATGTCAATAGCATCGGGATTTGCAAGCACGGATTGCGGCGGCAAGAGCAAACTGGAACTGGTGCCATCCATCTGATCGCGAGGTGCAGTCTGGTGAGCAATATTGTGGTTCGGACCATTTGTAACTGCTTGCTGCTCGTCTTCAAGGCGCGGTCGCTTGGTTGGTCTTGAATAGGTACAGCCGTCAAGCTGCGGAATAGGCTGATACTCGTCGGCGTTGTCAACTCGGGTTTGAGTCGTTGAGACAATTGTACGATTCAGGCCTTCTCCCTGCCCGACCTCATTGAATGTTTCATCAAATGAGTATCCTGGACGGGGATAGTTGCCGGTTCTCTTCTCCTCCAGTCGCTGATCATCTCTGTCTTTCAGGATCTTGTCTCTTTCTTCGGCGTCTGCCTGCTGAGCGCCAACATGAAATTGTTGCCAGGCTGAGACCAGAGGACGGTCTTCCGATGTTGCAATAGTACGGCTGTCTTGGATGTACTCGCCTGTCTGCTGAGAATTCTCAGCTCGTTTGCCGATGGCTCGGTTGGTTCTCGGAGTTGCCTCAGTAGAGGCCTGATCTTGATTGTGTTTAAAAAGAGCCGCGAACTTTGTGTGCAGGTGCGCAGAGAACCAGTAAGGAGGCCTCAATCGATCCAAACATTGTCTTGCCGCTACGCTCCCCAGTTTTCCCGCGTACGAATCGGTCCCAAAATCTGGCTTTTTCTCAAATAGCCACTTGTAGTCTCCATGGTATTCGACTCCCTGCGGCCAATCATGAGACAACCCGATATCAACCTGTGAGCGTAGAGACAACAGCTTCCTGACATCCAATTCTCTGACATGGAAAATGCTGGTGATCTCTTCTTGATTGTAGGGGAGTCGCTCGAAGTGAGGTTTCCGGTAATCGTATCCTTTCCAGATTCCAGTCAATCCGGCAATCCTTAGAGGTCCAAATCGGATAACATTGGCCGCTCCTAGGTAGTAGATGTTGGGTGCGACCCATCCGCCGTAGTAGAGTTCAAAAAGATGATTGCTTGCTTCGTGGTTGCCACCGATGAAAACCGTCAGGTAAGGAGCCGTCCTGCTGCCGCTGTAGTACTCGTGGAAGTCGGCCATGCGCCTGTATTTCAGAGGCATCGCGGTGACGTTGAGATCATATTGGTTCCTGACTGCCTGGAAACAGTTAGCTTGCGAGGCATTTGAGATCGGGGATCCTGACCTGGAAATCGCCGCCAATGATGAGCAGATCGACACCATCCCAGCCTTTGACCTTACAAGCCTGCTCAACCGAGGCGTAGATTGCATGAAGTGTCCCATGGCCCTTGATCAGACGGTCAGCAAAGATCCAGGAACGTCAGGAAGATCTGAACTCACGCAGCCCTCGACGGCGATCCTGACGCCTGACGACTCTTGCGCTTCCACTCCTGCCATATTTGCCTTTGCTTTGGCCGAGTTGGACCATGGATTAGAAACAGAACGTGCTAGCACATCTTTGGCGCGATTCCTCTGTATTCGATGATTGGTGCTTGAGTGACAGAACAGCCGAGCTAAGCGTCTAAGTGAATATGATGGGTAGCTACTGCTTCTGAAAGGAGAGCCAAGACAATACGCCCCTCTCCCTGGGCTTAAGACTGAGCAATAGGGATGTGGCCTCGATAAAAGTGCTTGCCGCATTTACTGAGGTTGACGAAGAACTGTAAGGCGAAAGTGGCCGGAGGCAGTTTTTCCGAACGAGTGACACGTACGGATACGGAGAAACACGATTAGTTTCTGTGGTAAGAGTCTTGGCGGAGGCAGCCGACCTCAAATTCACTTTCGTCTCATTCTCCCGCTTATTTCTTCACTCTGAGGTTAAAGTTGAAGTTCCTGTAGGCGCATCGCATATTCCTCACTCAATGCAGGAACGCCCGCCTTACCAAAAAGAAGCGACGCTTTCAGAAACAAAAAACTCTAGGGAGGAAAACCCCTCCTCAATGCCAGGGCATGTCAGAAGGTTTTGTGGTCTCTTGTAACAAGTCACACCCGGCTCTCTACCATTTCCTCGGGAGAGGGAGAGGGTAGATACTGGAAGACAGATGAGTATTAAGACTAGCCAATTCTACCGCCAGATCTAGACTACAGTGGTCAACAAGATGCTGCCCACTGCGAACCCCGAAGGATGTCCTCAGATTCTTGACTGTAATTGTGCTGAACTTAATTATATCCCTCGCAAAAGAAAGGGTTGGCTCGCTATTGGATGACCAGCGCGATGGTGTGGAGAGGGTTCGGCAGCACAGATGAGTCGGTGAGTCGAAGGAGCGGGTGAACCCTGTGAGAAGACCATCAAGCATCGAAGGTGAAGTTATATTATTGCGTTGAGAATAGTGTGTTTCTGTTGTGACTGGCAGGCTACTGATCGAATGGTTCTCGAAACGCCTTGTCGCCGCTCACCAAGAAAACTTCTCTCCAACAAGATCCTCGGACAACTTCCACAACTTCTCAGCCTCATCACTCGACTTGGCACGAGGATGCGCATTCTGCGAAATCTGACAATCCATCAGGTAAGCTCCGTAGCCCTCCTTGCCATCCCGCGTTTCGCTGACTCCGAGCTTGGGATCTACAGCTGCAACCAGGGTCGTCGACGCCCCTTGACCCAGAGTCTTGTACGAGAACTCCCCGCGCTGCTCTCTCGCCTTGATGGCCTCCATCTGCTCCTCGGTCGAATGCCTGGTCAGTTCCGTAGCAATCACTCCGGGATGCGTCGCAACACTCAGAATCCCGTACTTCTCATACAACCTCTTTGTCAGTGCGATACCGAACAAGACATTGGCGGCCTTGCTCTGAACGTAACCCTCCAAAGGAATGTACGACAGATCTTGCCCATCAGTGATGCCCCACATCCCGAGCACCGTGTAATTCGGCTGCTCATCCTCAGGTAACTCCCTTGACTTCTTCTCAAAGTTGAGATCGCTCCAGCGGATCCCGTTCGCCTCGGCCGCGCGGGAGCTGACATTGACGATCCGCGTGGCGCCTTTCGCGTTGGCTTTTGCAGCTGCAATGAGCTTAGGCATGATGAGACAGGTGAACAGGAAGTGTCCGATGTGGTTTGTCGCGAAGGTCATCTCGATGCCTTCTTCGCTGAGTGTGCGCTTAGGAATACTAGCCACGCCAGCATTGTTGACCAAGATATCGATGCTGGGGACATCGTTCCAGGACAGGACCTCCTGCGCAGCGGTTCGGACGGCCTTCTGGCTGCCGAGGTCGAGGATCAGTGCGCGATAGTCGACATTTGGATACTCTTCCTTGAGCCCATCGATACATTCCTCAAGCTTGGACTTGGTGCGGCCGGCGAGGATCATGTGTGCAGGCGCCTGGGAAGCAAAAGCCTGTGCAGTGGTGAAGCCAATGCCCTTGAGGTTGACCCCAGTGACGAGGACGGTCTTGCCTTGAATAGCTTCAGGAAATGCCTTTGCAACCTCCAATGCTTCGGTCTCCACATTGAACTCGGCGTGAGTGGTTGCTGTCATATTGGCTCACTGAATATTGAGGACCCTCGAGAGACGGACGGGAGCTGGTTTGCTGTTCTATTCTGATGGGGCGACATCATGCTATTTGTACTCCGTACCTCTACCTGCACTGTTGGAAAGGCAACAGTCGTTGAGAGGCCGAAGGTGAACTAGTCCCAAAGATGACCATCCCAGAATTTCTTAACTCCGTCGACTGGCAGGGGAGTGTTTCTCCTCATTCAGCAACGAGCCTTCACTCTCATTGGCAAAGACTGCTCGGATTGACTGTTTGTCCGTCTTGGGTCGAATCAACGACGAAATCCCTCGCCCACGGGACATCTGTACTTGGTGATGTGGGTCGCGCGTCTCCTTAACTCTGCAGTAATAAACTCCAGCCCAGCTTCATTTGCATTCCAATTGTAGACCGAAAGCGGTCAAGCGTAGGCCAATTCGTGGAGTTAAACGGCCTTAGAGGGCACAGCCTCGCAGCCTTGCATACAAAAGGCTTCGCGGACGAAGACTGCGTTACGATGGTCGACGTTGTTCCCAGTGTCTGCATACCGTGGAGCTACAATACGTCTCAGATAAGAATCGATGCCTGCGCGAAGTCGTAGCGAGTCTCCCAACCGTGGCAGAGCGTCTCGCTCAGGGATCACCCAGGCACCGCCCTTGTCAAACTCCCGAGGACCCGTGGACAGCTAACGCGTCGTCGAGCCTCACAACGAATCTGACAGACACTATGCACCTTTATTTCACGTGGTAACGTTCGGCGGACCATTGCAACTCGGTCCTCCAGTGGACCTCGCCGCCGTCGCACACATGTAGTAGCACGAGGGCTTGACGTCCTCCAGCGTTCGACACAGTACTTCGGACCGTGCTTTGAGGTTTGGGCATGTCTCAACTCGTTGATCGGCTCAAACCGTGTATCACCTTCGTTGCGCCCAGCCACGATCCAGGACATTTCTGATCTGTTTCGGACCCAGCAGTAGAGCAAGTCAGTGACAATCGTACAGTCTCGCCATATCACAGGCACTCTTAAAAGTCAATGGCCTCGTACTCGTTGAACGCAGATTATAATACTCTTGTGATGACCGAATCTCTTGTCGCATCTTGAGCATCCATCTATACTCTGAGGCCGTCCTCTCCAGCAAGCAGATATGGTATATTTTGTCATGCGACTCTTGTGACGTGTGAAAAGCCGGAAAGCGACACTGAGGGTAGACCGCTTCTTTGACGACGCTGAATCGAGTACCGAGATACATGTGGACTGCCTTATTTGTCGCCATGGCTTGCGGGGATAAACATACAGTAGGTGAAGCCGAGGCCCGCTAAGCACGACATGCCATTGCTATCGTGCGTCACACACGCGCCTCTTCTCGTCCAGGGCACCGGGAACGAAGTACCGAGTACGTACTCGTACATAGGACGGAGATTTGCATTGCAGGAAGCCAAACCTGTGCGTATGCACCCTAAAAGAGCGCGAGATCTGTGTACCAAGGACTTATCTATCTGTCGAATGACTTCGTTAGCTTTTGATCAAGCTGAAACGTTCTGGGCCCAGACTTTTACTGTAGATCCTTCCGACTGCTATTTGGGACAGATTGGCGTGGATAGTAATCCCCGATCCGGACCCAGTGCGCGGTGCTAAGTAAGCCGGACGCAGCGCTATCATGAAGCTTCCGGTAAGCAAGGCTACACAGTAACGAGTACGAAAGTACGATATTAGTACAGTACATATCTGAGCAGTAGTCGTAGCCTAACTACAGGCCGGAACATGCATCGGACACCAATTCCGAGGGGGATCGACAAGAACTGAGGATGGATCGGACGGAGATCCGCCGGCGCAACTGAACGCCACCATATCATCGGGTGCCAAAAGGGTTGTAACCAATTCCGGGTAACGGCCAGTCAACAAATGGGCCGCGCCTTCAGCCTCCTCAAGGACGTGCGTGCGTTGCCCGCATCCATGGTGCCCTGTTTCATGGAGGAGTTCCCCCACATGGCCTGTCTTGCTATAACTCCGTAAGAGGGAAGGGGATTCCGCTCTTGTATGGTGATTGGTGAGCACGGGGGTGAACCGGCTCAGGTGGCTTGATTGCGCCCAGTCTCAAACGAGCATTTGACTATTCATGCCTATTGGTGGCCCCGACGATGCAGATATAATGGTGACTGGTTCCCCTCCTCCCGTTGCCTTCTCGCCATCCTATGGAAATGGATCTATGTACGCCGTAACGCCGCGTGGCCCTTGCCGGTAGTCATCCTCCTCGACCTCGTTGCAGCGATGCTCTTTGTCCATGAACCATCACTCCCCAAGATCCAAGATCTCGGTCCAGAGTATCCTGCCTGCAGCGTCACAGGACCGGTCAAGCCACAGGATACGGTTTAACACCTCTCGCTTGAGATGGTCGAACTTTTTGAGCCGATTCCCTCTCGCCGTCAGCCTTCTCAGCAAGGCAACGAACCATGAGCGATCGTCTGGCATGTCTCGCGCGGCGATGCCGCCTATGAACAGGATCCACACGAGAAGGCGCCGGACCTGGTGTGAAGATGACCAGCTGGTGCGCAGGTCGGTCTCGCGAAGAGCCGATCTGAGCCGTTGGGTCAGTAGAGCTATGGGCGCTGCTTGTGGGGGCAGCGGAAAGATGACAGTCACAGAGTATATCAGCATGGCGAGTCGAGTTGGCTCATAGACGGGTCGTGGACCATCCGAGGCCGGTAAGTCCTGTTGTGACGGTAGCGACAACAAGGTGTGTTGGATGAGGTTTCTTCTGTCGCAGAACCGGGCGAGATCGAGGTCTGCAAGAGCGCCATCCACAAATAACTGGACGCTATGTCCGTATCGCTGCATCGCAACCAGGACCAGAGCCATCTCATTCGTCAGGCCCAGATCAAACAGGCCGCCGAACACAAACTCGTCCCGAAGTTCATTGGGCGATGTGCCCAACACACTCCACAGTGTCTGTGTCTGCTCGCCGTCCTCGACAAGCGGCACAAAAGGAAACAGAGGCGTGGTCAGGTGTTTGCTCGCATTGAGAATACCAAAGCTGTTACGGGAAATGAGGTTGTCAGTCCAAGCCAGCAAAAAGCCAAACGAAGCTGGGGCCGACCTACAAAAATACTGTCGCGGCGAGACCGGGCGTTCGAATCTCTTGCAAGCCGCCCCTGAGCTTTATCAACTGGACGAGGCCGGCGGCGTGGATGGGGTGGTCACTGAGGAGCCCATATATGTCCAACCACTGCAGACTCTTTAACAAGGGATCAAATACTGGGGGAGGTGCAGGCTCGTTCAAGAATCGCTCGAGGGTTAAGTCCCACGCATTTGCTGCCATGCAAAGTACTGACACGATCATCGCATCTGTGATGACGTTGTCTTTGCGAAGAGCTTTGTTGATCAGCGCAATGGATTCGGCCTCACAGCGCCGCATGTCCAGCTCCAAACTTGTCAGGTCCAGGTCGACATGGTTCCCGGCCCCTTTCAGCAGATTCAGTCGCTTGTGGCTCAGAGCTCCAAACAACAGCGAGTGCAGGGCGACGGTATCGTTGAGCAGCATCGGAAACCAGGCTTTGCTAGCGGCAGGGTCCGGCACACCTGCCGGCCGGGGTGTCAAACCAGGCCATAGTACCTTCAGCGCTATGGGGTTACGGATGCCCGTCAGTTCTTTCTTGGGATCTCGCTTTGAAGTGAACAGTGGAAGCCATTCGGGCGAGCTTGCTTACAGTAGTCATGGCACTGTGATACTAATGCGGAGGGGAATTCTGACGGATAGGTACGAAAGGGATCCAGGGTACCTGACCCGAGAACCTGGATGACGGAGTTCGAACGCGTGGTTGATCCGGGAGAAAAGGCTCGCCGCAGATGCGCCGGGGCTGTGACGGTCAGTTCTGAGAGGTCTGCGACCTCATCTTCCGTGCTTCTGCGACTGGGAGTGCCGTCCTCCGAGGTTGCACTGTCCGGTGCTTCGGACCACACGCTTCCGAGTCTATCGTGAGGGCGTGGTTGTGCCTGGTCTGTCGGGGCCGGCGAAGGTGACACGGTTCGCGAAGACTCAGGAGGCGAGCTCTTCTCACTGGCCGAACTCGCACTGCTCTCGATTTTCTGCTGTTTTTCCTGGGTCCATCGTCCAATGTGCGATCGGATGGCAGTCCGGGTCTGTCGCTTTTCCGCCTTCGTCTGGGGACGCGCGTTCACGAAAGAGTATCTTTGAGGCGGGCTCATCTGTCCTCGCGACGTGGTGAGGGTCACGGTTGAAATTCGACGTGGAAGTGCTGACTGATCTTATGCTGGAATGTATGGATGACCCACGGATCTCTCGACCCCGCGGGCCATCACACGGTTGTAGTCTGCGGCCATTCCCCGACGATAATGTCAAGATATTTCTTGGCA
Source organism: Phialophora tarda (assembly GCA_016109495.1). Classification (NCBI taxonomy): domain Eukaryota; kingdom Fungi; phylum Ascomycota; class Eurotiomycetes; order Chaetothyriales; family Herpotrichiellaceae; genus Phialophora; species Phialophora tarda. The sequence goes on along the minus strand of JADWPL010000005.1, from coordinate 621,428 downwards.
AACACTAAGCCTCGGAACTTTCAGTGTTGCTTGTGGACGTGCTTATTTTCGACCCCAGAATGATAATAGTGTCTACGGCCGCATCTGGATTCGAGATATTAGGGCCGTGACGGTAATGGAATATTGGCCAGGGGATACGGAGTAGCTAGACCGCTAAAAGGGCCTCTTAGCACTTACCGAATTTTCTCGGGAGTCTGACGCAATTCTCGGTCTCTCACCAACAAATTGGCAACGGCGACCAAACCACACACTTCACTCCTGGCATAATTTTCTTCCCTGAGAAATAGAAGCAAAATGAGCGAAGCACAAAATCTGCGGGTCAGATTCTTGCAGCAATCGGCCCTCGAGATGTTCCTCGCGACACCCGCCACGTCCAGACAGCTGATGCGCGAGAGCCAGGAGCTGGGCCATGAGATCTCCTCGCATGTTCCAATCCGTGGAAAGGGTGTTTGTACTGCCTGCGGTAGTATACTCTTGCCGCAGTGGACGGTGAGAAGCAAGATCACGACGAATAAGACAAGGCCTGACCGTAGGGGACTAAAGGACGAAAGAGTGAAGCGGCGACTGGTACGCTCTCAGCGCTGCTCATTCTGCGACCGTGTCACGAAAGACGCCATTGCCATTGGATTAAGTCCCAAGAAGGGAAAGAAGCAACCGGCTGTGGCTGCTCAACCATCTGAGAATAAGATGAGCACAGACACGGTGCTGGAAAGCACGAACAAACCCACCAGCAAGAAGAGGGCAAAGGCACGGAAAGATCGAGAGGGACTGCAAGCGCTTCTCAAAAAGAGCGTGCAGACCAAGAATCTTCCCAGCCTCAACCTTATGGACCTGATGAAGAAGTGATCCTTCGACCGCCGCAGGAAGATCGAGCGGGATTCTCAGCCTCGTCGTTGCGCAAGGCTGACCAATCGCCAATCGCGACTTCCTCTGTCAGATTCTCGCACTAGCGGCCGGCTTGGCATACGTCGATCCTTCTGCGTCATTCGAGAAGATACAAAATTTGGTGCCCAGCGCCGCGTCAAACAATAAAAGTCGTCGGCAAAGACGATTGTAACGACTCACGACGCCAACAAGCTTTGACATCCTCCAGAAATATCCAGGGTGACCATTGAACGCTATCATGGCAAATTCCGAGGCTCCTTCAGTCGTACACGCAGATCCCAATGAGACTGGTGTCTACGAGATCCAGAGCTTATGCATGAACTGTCGCGACGAGGTATGTGTGGGTTTGCCTATCCTTCAGGGGCCGCGCTAACGGTTGCAGGGTATGACCAGAATCCTTCCCATTAAGATCCCGTTCTTCAAAGAAATCCTCCTCGAGTCATTCTCATGCGACCAGTGTGGCTGGAAGAACAACACCGTCAAGAGCGCAGGAGAGATACAAGAGAAGGGGGCAAAGTTCACTTTCAGGTTGGACACCATGGGCGACTTCCAAAGGCAGATAGTCCGTAGTGATACGGGCATCTTCCGGATTGAAGACATCGGCCTGGAAATGCCGCCTGCGCCGGGTCAATTCACGAACCTCGAGGGCTTGATCTCGAAGATCAAGACAGACCTAGAGAGTGACCAGCCAGTCAGGAAAGAGACGAGCCTTGAACTGTATAACGCACTTCAAACAATCATCGAGAAGTTGGGAAAGATGCTTGATGGCAATGGTTTCCCCTTCACAGTCTCATTGGATGACATCTCGGGCAACTCGTTCATCGAGCCATCCCCCGAGGACAAAGGCTCAAAGTATGTCCGCACCGATTACCTACGCAGCCATCAGCAGAATGTGCAGCTTGGTCTTGTGGTTGATGATGACGACAACACCAACGGCGATGTCATGGAAGGCGTTGACGTCGTTGACAACGAAGTTTATGAGCTCCACGCCGAGTGCCCGGCTTGTGGGAAACCATGCACGGTGAACATGAAAAAGACGAACATCCCACACTTCAAAGAAGTCATCATCATGGCAACAGTATGTGACCACTGCGGCTTCAGGACCAGTGATGTGAAGACCGGTGGTGCAGTCCCCGAAAAAGGCAAGCGGATCACTCTCGAAGTCAAGACGTTAGAAGACATGTCCAGAGATGTGCTGAAGTCGGAGTCCTGTGTCCTGAAGAGCCATGATCTTGGGCTAGAGGTGCAACCTGGCACACTTGGTGGTCGATTCACCACGTTGGAGGGCCTACTCTCTCAAGTCCGTGAACAGCTCCATGGCCAGATCTATACGGTCGGAGATGAAGATCTCGCAGGAGGCGACTCAATGACCGCCGCCACGAAATCAAAGTGGGACAGCTTTTTCGATAGGCTGGATTCCGCTATCAAAGCCGAGTTTCCTTATTCCATCACACTCGAAGATCCGTTGGCAAACTCATTTGTGCAGTTGAATGTGGATTCCGGCGAAGATCCACAGATCAAGACCGAGGAATACGAGAGGACCGAGGAGGAAATGGAAGACCTTGGCCTGAACGACATGAAGACGGAGAACTATGAAAATGACGCCTGAATGCCGGCACACGATATTGCTGGGAATCAATGCAACACTCATCTTGAGGTCAATACCCATGATCAGTAATCAGAAGACCACAACAACCGAGTTCCCGTGGTTGCCAAGCACTCGAAATCGAGGTCGCGGTGACAAGGCCAACGGGTAAATCACAAAGTGCTTGGTTCAGTGCAAGGCACCGGGATATGTCACATCGGTATGCACGGACACCGTGGTGAATCCCGTCGGGAAAATTGTTGTGCAATCATTGGTACGTATTATGGACGAATCTGATTGCACAGTAGGTCACGCTTTGGTTTGCACGTCGGCACCGTACACGAGGAAGGAAGCACAACCCGGTACGCCAAGAATATAGGCACGAGCAAGGCTGCACCAAGGCTTCCTGGACGAAAATTCTGGGTCCCCGTGGGGCCCTAGAATGACCTGTCCCCGTTGCATCGTTTTATACGTGACAATGATTCCTTGTTCGGAGCTCTCGAAGGGGAAACGCAAAGACGCTGGACCGGTATTGCTTCACTCGCCTCAGGTGCGAGGTCACGATATCAGCACTTCGTGTTAGAGAGAAGGAAGGTGCATTGCAGAGGTCACGCCGAGACTTGATTGACTTGGATTAGGTCGCTCGAGATGAGCTGCCCTGATTGCTATCTGTTGTGCAGCCACCCGCTGCAAGGACTACCTAGTGCATTCTGCTATGGCTAAGTTCGATCTGGATTATTCCTGTTGGGGGCTGTAGCATGCCTGATTTGTTGCCAAGGCCTCGACGGGGACAAACTCAGGGCTACGGGCCAACGAATCACATATCAGCTGCATTACGGCATTGCTGACAGATGTCGACTTGATCCTCGGGACGACTGGTTCGTCTCGACCACACGGAGCGCCCAAGAAGGCAATAGCCGGCTTCTTCTTGGAGGCAGTACATTCGATTTCTAGCTGTGCCGCCCTCGAAAGTCCTAAACAGATCTTCCTTTGTATCAGACTCAGTCGGTGTTCTGTGCAGCGCAAGGCGGACCTTGCGTGTATCTACGGCTCTAACAAGGAAGCGAAACCCATCCTTGGTTTCACACGGGAAATGTTATGGCCGACGTTCGCCAGTACGTTCAAATCAAACCGTTGGCACCCAGCGCCGCAGTCAAATCTGCGGCGAAACCTCTTTCTCAATTGTCGGTCGAGCTGTTCTGGATCGACGAGGCCGTGAGTCAGCATCGGCGGAAGTTGATCAACGCTCATGCTCAAAAACAATCGCGACAGCTCAAGCGTTTGAAGGATGGCCCGATTTTAGACGCAGCATATCCCAAATATGAGAAGGTCGGAACGCTCATACAGTTCTTAAGTCCCAGCGACTCCTCTGGCATCGTTTCGTCGAATGTTCCAACGAAGCCCCCGTTATGTCGAGAGCATTTTGGCTCGACGGCGTTACGTCGGGCCCGACTCCAGCGACAGGCCGGGGCAAGCTGCTTTTCGCGACTTTTCAGACAATTGCCCGAATCCCTCATGGCCGGGTTTGACGGCCTTGTCGCGTCGTCAGTATCGATGACCGACCAAGCCGGCGATCTGCTCAAGTTTGCAGAGACGCTAGCCCTAAACACAGGAGCTATCTCGGCGCATTGGGGCAAGTCATGTGTCACATCGCTTGGCCTGACTTGGAGCTTGTCTTGTCCCATCCGGCTTCTCAACTTGCTTGAGCGCGCCAGTGCTTATGTCGACACTGAACAAGGAGTTGAAGCTAGTCCGCGAACAATTTTCTGGCGCCACGCTGTTATTCGGCGATTAGCAGCTCTCATATCAGACCCGAACACACGGTACGGTGATGAAGTCCTGTATGGGATCATGTCGCTCCTGCATGGCTACCTTCACCGATGGGAGGCCAAGAAAGGGGGGACCACGACAGAGGGAGCACATTCCGCGGGCCTGAGGGACTACATCACCCATCATGGTGGATGGAATAAAATTAAGCTTCCAACACAACTTGGACAATTTGTCAGAATGTCGATGATCATGACCAGCCGCAGACTCGCCTCGTACCTTGACGACCTTCGAATTGAGAGCGTAGGTCACAAGCTCCTCCTGGAATGGCGCGATGAGGTACAGCGAGTCGTGTCTCAGCTGAGCGACATGGCAGTCTGGTCGCTTCAGGTTAGCCAGCATACTCGAACGGACCACAAACCGCTTGCGGAAGACATTCGGCAACTACTCGCAGCGGAGACTTCTGCAATCTGCGACCACTGTCACCAGATGTTCGTTCTCGTGTGGCTTGCTTTAATAAAATGGCATGCCAGGAGGGACAGCTCACGCTATGAGGATGTTATTGTCAAACTAACCCATCGATATCGCAGCCTGACGCATACAGGGTTGCAGGACGTCTCGTGGGCGATCGTTTCCTCTGGGCTGGGGGCCGAGGAGAGTCATTGGGGGACTATTGAAATTCTCAAGGTTCTGCACCGCACCACGGCGTCCACACAGAAGGAGATATGTCAGTGGCTATTTGATTTTACGTGTGGGACTGTCACTGGAGAACCCGTCAGCGTCGGTAGCGACGTGTTTGATCGGATATGGGAGGATGCTGTTGAAGGATTGCCGGGTATTCCTTCTCGACACACCTAAACCACAATTTCGGATTTCCATAATGGTCCCTGTGCGTTCCTACATGTTCCTTTGGCTTTTCCTGCTATTGTCTGCATATTCCTCTTAGGCTGAGCCCCCAAAGCCTTGCCTGTAAGTGCCAGCAGCTGCGAGGGCGTCCCAAACCAGCATCCCTGCGAGCCAATTATTGCCATGTGCGTCGACGACTGTTAGCAGGCTCCGGGAAGAGATCGAGAGTCACAAAGCCTTGCTGCACCAGACTATGCCGAGAATATAGCAATATTACTGTTTGGGGAGATCCAGGTTGAGGCGTAGTGCAGTGAGTGCCATTGGCTCGTATTCCTCGTATAGACAATGACTTCATCGAGCAGCAGGACGCCCAGTCACATACTAGTGGGTGGCCACGTCCTTTTCCTGCACGTACTCGCAAATCATCAGGCTGCGAGGATGATTATTCACGCATGCTCGTCGACCCCGGGACGTTGAAGGAGCTTTTGAGACTTTGAAGCAGCAGCTCCACCTGTGCAACATCATGCGCAGTTCGTCTAGGAACAGGACACCTGCACACATCTAATCTCTAGCCTCTCCCCCCAGCACAAGGCTCTCGGGGCCTCCGGAATATGTCTCATGGCGGCGCCGGCGCGATCCAGAGTTCCAAGAAGGCCCATCCTACCTTTCACTTCTTCGCCGGCTTGACGTCTGGCGTCTCAAGCGCCGTGCTTTTGCAACCGGCCGACTTGCTCAAGACTCGAGTTCAGCAATCGCGTTCGTCCTCCCTTGTAACCGTCTTACGATCGATCCTCTCCGGTCCACATCCCGTCGCAAGCCTCTGGCGAGGCACTCTCCCCTCCGCGTTACGCACCGGCTTCGGCTCCGCCCTCTATTTTACCTCTCTCAGCTCGCTGCGCCAACTTCTTGCGAACAAGACCGCGGCGACAACGTTTGGGCATGGGGGAGCAGCAATCTCGGCAGGCAAGAGCAGTTCTGTACTACCAAAGCTGTCAAACACACAGAATCTCATCACGGGGGCAACGGCGCGAGTGTTTGCAGGCTTTGTCCTCATGCCGGTGACGGTGATCAAAGTGCGTTACGAGTCGGATCTGTACGCTTATAAATCCATCGCCTCGGCGTCGCGCTCCATCTATGCGTCGGAGGGATTGAAGGGATTCTTCTCGGGGTTCGGTGCCACCGCTGTTCGAGATGCACCTTACGCGGGTCTTTACGTGTTGTTCTATGAGCAGTGTAAGACGCGTCTGAACAAGATGTTTGCGGTGGAGTCGACGACCGCCCTTGACGGATTAGAAGGGCGTCCTTCAATTGCGAGTTCGGCGACCATCAATGCCTCGAGTGGTGTTTTGGCTGGGGGATTAGCGACCAGCATGACCAATCCGTTCGACGCGGTCAAGACGAGGTTGCAGCTCATGCCGCAGAAGTACGGCAACACTTTGAAAGCCGCCCGGCTGATGCTCAAGGAGGACGGCGTCAAGGCTTTCTTTGACGGATTGGGCCTGAGGATGGGGAGAAAAGCGTTGAGCTCTGCGCTGGCGTGGACGGTGTATGAGGAACTCATCGGCAGAGCTGAGCGATTTGTCGCAAGGCGCGAGGAGGAGGAGAGAGCACTCGTGTGAAGGGTTCCTTGCACTACAGTCCCTTCACACAGCATCATGAACACTCAGATTTGGAGGCCAACAGCACTGGATCTTGCGGTATCTCTGAACAGTCGATCACCACTCAACATCTTCAGCATGTACATATTGTACTCTAGGCAAAAAAGGAGCAGCGTTACGGATACGTGTATATTTGTGTACATCAATAGCGAGTGTATTGCACAACAGACTACACCGCAGGCCTCCGCCTAGTTCCCCTGCGTTATGATATATCTACGAGTACCCAGTCCCGGGGCCACCGGCGCGAATCCGTACCCTCTCGTCGCTGCGGTGCGGTGGAGAATATCGATCGGGGCTCGGCCACTGCTAAGCTTTCAGGGTCCACGCTCCACTCGCTCGTCGCAGTCTCCCGTGTCTCCTCCCAATCTCCACCGCATGCTCGTCCTCCTGGTGTTCTGTATCTTCTGGTGTCGCTGACACCGCAGGCTATCGCCAGGAGAAGGTCTCACGGTTGAAGCGCGCCTCATTATGAGAGCGCTCTGGTCCTTTCCATGCTCGCTCAGGTGACCAGACTTTCCAGGCATGCTGTAGCACAACTGGTCGAGTGCCGTCCCCTCACGCCACTCGAATCAGGCCCTGTGAACGGGCCAGGTCGACTTTCACGATGGCGACCTCGCACTCTCATCTTGCGTGACTTCTCAAGCTCGACGACACGCTCCCGTCGCTACCTCATCTCCGAAGGTCGTACCACGGCCTTTAAATCTGACAAGATCTCCAGTTCGGCCACCTCAGAAAACACGAAACCGTCCTCGCCCTTCTACCTTGAGACAGGCTACTCTATCTTTGCGAAAAGGCTCTCCCGCCCGTTTCCACCACCGTTCATCTCTCTGCCCTCCGGGTCCTTTTCAGACCCGCTCACAACACACAATCCCTCCTCCGTGCCCCGCAGCGCTCGTCGGCCCATGGTCAATGGCCAGCTCGTCCGCGGGATAACGAACGGTGACGATGCGATCATTATTGGCTCCGATCAGCGATTCATCGCCGTGAACGACGGGGTTGGTGCCTGGGCACAGAAGGAACGCGGCCATGCTGCGCTCTGGTCGAGGCTGATAGCGCATTTCTGGGACGTTGAGGTCGAGAAGTCGCTCGCGAAGGACGGCGGGAATGCGAACGCCGATGAGACTGGTGCTGCTCTCCGCGAGGTCGATCCTGTGAAGAGCTTAGAAACGGCATTTGATGCTACCAAGAAGGCTACCAAGGGCACGCTCAAAAAAGACCCGGACCAGGAGGGATATTCAGAGGCAGAAGAGGGTGAAAGTGACGACGGCTCGTCTCCAGGCGGCACACCCTCGTCGTCGTCCAAGGAATCCTCCAAGGACTCCTCCGAGGCAAAGGACTCAACCAAGAACGATATTCTCGGCACAACCACAGCCTCGTCTGCCTTGCTTTATCACAAGGAAGGTGCCTCGGGATCGACGCCAGTTATCCTCGCCACGACGCTGGGGGACTGTAAAGTCCTTGTAATCCGCCCGTCACCGTCGGGATCCCCTTCTTCTTCGACGTCGTCGTCGTCGTCCTCTTCTAACTCGGACTCTGACTCGGAGAGCACCGGCGGGACCATTCTTTACCACTCCAAAGAACAATGGCATTGGTTTGATTGTCCCCGCCAGCTGGGCACAAACTCCCCCGACACCCCCACGGGCAACGCAGTGTGCGACACCATCGAGGACATCCAAGTCGGCGATGTCGTCGCGGTCCTGAGCGACGGCGTGACAGATAATCTGTGGGAGCATGAAATCTGCAAAAACATCTGCGAGAGTATTCGCCAGTGGCAAGATTCTACTGCTTCGTCGGCACCCGACGACGACGACGACGACAGCGGGAAATCAAAGCACGTCGGCAACGGAATTGACGACGGAGACGCCAAAGACGGCATCGTATACGTGGCGCGCCGGTTGATGAACGCGGCGAGAGAAATTGCCATGGATCCCAACGCCGAGAGTCCGTACATGGAACGTGCGTTTGACGAGGGTATCGCCGCCGAGGGAGGCAAGTTGGACGACATTAGCGTTGTCATTGGCATCGTGAGGAAGAGGGAATGAATGACTGGATACATGAAACGATCGACCTGTATTGGGCCGTTGAGCAGGCAAAAGAGGGAATCCATGGACAAATTTGACCTCCCTGTATTGGCCGTCGAGCAAACGGACATACTGTACCATGCCATGCCATGCCACCCAAATTCTTCCCACCCACGCCATGATGATTTTTTTCCTGAATGATACTCACGTTACAGTACGGAGTAGATGTGGAGTAGTATTGCTGGCTCGCACACGGGCCCGGAAAGGCGTATCGGGACCACAATGCCAGATATGGAGTGATAGGCAGATAATATGGCGGATTCCGCAGTCTCAAAGCTATATGGATGACTATTTCCATATCTGCCGTGCGTGTCTATTAGCATCTTGCGCGGTATGATACGTATGTACAGTCTATCTACATTCTAGCACGTGGAGAGGGATTCAGTCCGCGTCGAGATTAAGGCTGATGAGACACATGGTATGCACTCTTGCGTGCTAATACCTACTGTAGCATGCATGACCTTTTCAGTATATACTGAAGAAATATGGAGTGTGGCTGCCTCGACGATGTGCTTGTGTGCAATTGTGTAGATTTTATGCCAACAGACTGCAGGTTATTACGGTGAAGTTTGACACGCCCGACGCAGCATATTAGTGCTAGGTGAGTGTGTGTAACAGTCGTGTGTAGTGTACTCGGTACGGAGAAGTGATTCTTCCAATCTCTTCAAGTCTGAGGTCAACTTTGCCTCTACTCATACTATATAGAGTACTATATGGAATACTGTACTGTGCTGTACTCCATCTTGCCTTGGCTGTCATCGCTGCGCGTGCTGCGCCTAATCCCAAAACCATGACTTGCGGCAACAAGGTGTCTGTCCTTTCCGAGTAAGTGTCTGAATGTGTCCACTCGGTAGAGAGATGACAGATGCTTGGAAGTTCCCTTCCCTACGCATGGACACCGCGAACCACATGCACGCGAACCTCTTACGGTCCTTCGAGGACCTTCTCGCGGTCTTCATTAGCATACACAGAAGGCACCAACCAACCTAGCAAGTAGACACAGAGTGTGCACGACGAGCAGTGGAGAGCAGGATGAAACCATATTGTGACCGAGATTTCTAGGCTCACGCCACACACAAATCTGTCATTGCATATTCCAATTGACCATTCGATCTTGTGAGGCATTCCACCAAGCGCGATTACATACGTCTTCTCCTCGATCGCGGTCGTCTTCATACTTTAAGCTCAATGGCCTCTCCCCTCCTCCCCCTTCCCTCTAACTGCTCTTGACTACCCAACTCATGTACTCCCGTCCCATGGTCTGAAAACCGCGCCGATCACGTCACTTGCCACCGGTGAGATGCCCGACTTCGCAATCCGTGCAGGTGCATCGGCATCGCCTGGGAAGGTCAGATCTTTCCAGAACATGTCCTGACATGAGGAATCCCTGAGCCAGGAGGCAAACTGTCAGCTTGCAGTTCGAGAGGTGGGACACACACACACACACACACACATTCGATCAGTCTCTGTCTCTAACCGTGCCTGCGTGCGTGCAAGCGTGACGACGACGCATACCCAAGCAGAGAAGCCTGCAGAATAGCACACAACCACAACACACAGCAGAACAGAAAATGGCAAAAATGACATACCGATACAGATCAACAGCGATACCGGCGTCAGGGCCAAGCGAGGCCCATCCCCCGACCGCGATAATCACCATGCAGTGATTATACATTGAGGGATAGATCTCGGTCCAGAAGCAGGTGCCCGACCAGTCGGGGTACTGGCAGATGTACATCTAGCGCCCACCCAACAAACAATCAGTTAGCAACGGTGAGTATGAGCGAGAGACTTGCTGGTTGCATTGCATTGCGAGATGGCGACGATGGCGGATTACTGGTGGTTCGCAGGGAGAGAAAGCCACGGAAGGTGACGGAGGCAAAATGACCGGGAGCGGTCAAAGGCGGTGGATGGATGAATGGATGGGTGGGTGTATATACTCACGCCGTTGACGGGGCCTTCATCCAACTGGGCGTCGAAATCACGGGGCACATTGTGAGTGCGAGTGTGAGCGTCGGCAGATGTACCGGACGTGCCGTTGACGAACAAGGAAGTAGTCCCGCTGCGAGCTGGGGTTCGATTCCTCGACACCGGGACTGTGAGAATGCCGTGGTCTGGTGAGGATCGTGATCCTGCGTCTGCCGGTGCGGATGCCGTCTTATTCACGCTGGAATTAGAGGGCGGCGCAGGCTCTGCCTCTGCAGAGGCAAATCTGCTTGGGCCGTGCTGCCAGGGGAGGATCGCCGGGAGACGTCCGAGGAAGAAGAGGAGCAGCAACAACAGTAGCCGCATGGTGCCGAGTAGAGGTATGGGTATTCTCCCGGTAGAAGGAGGAGAGATATTTCGATCTGAGGAATGAGGTGTGGATTGCGGGTTCGGGCACAGTTTGTGACCCGTCTGTGGCTGAAGAAGTGAATGAGTAGCTGGCTGCGCTGCCAAGATGGACAGTAGTGATGTTGGACGCATTTTGCAGAGGTGCGGCAGAACGGTGCCAGGGTAGAGAAGGCAGAGGTGCGGCAGAACAGTGCTAGCAAATGAGAGAAAAAGGTAGGTAAAGTACAAAGTACGGGGGGACTACACAGGGACTAGAAATGAAATCTTTCGAATCAAGGCGTACGAGCACACGAACAGAGAATAAGCGCACTTGAAGCCAAGTTGAAGAGTGAGTTGAACGAGATATCTCTTTCCGAGGACCTATTGTCTCGCTGCAGTTGAATGTTCCTATTCTCAAAATTGTACCTAGTCTGATGTAGTTGGACATGACCCCGATCATGACGAGTGCAGACAGAGAGTTTTCATACTGTGCCCAGCATGGCCATCTCTAAACATCATCATCTGCCGCTATGGTGCGTGATGTACAGAAGTGGATTTTGTGCCCTAGAAACTGTCCTCGCAGACCCGTGCCGAAGACTTTTCAAAGTAAAAGGGTTGGTATCTTACCATGTAACCATGGCCTCTTAGGTTTCCGAATAATCAGTTAGTCAACTTATCAGGGTGTGGTGGGCTAGAGCTGATGTATCAATCACCAGACTCGGCCTGTCAAAGATCGACGAACGTGACGGCGATAATTTGTATCGGAGGTCGTGTTCGTAGCGGGAACCTCAGGAATGGAAGTTGTATTCGAATCACTGGTGACAGTCTTGTAGACTTGGACTCCGCCAATGAGCCAGTAAGCATCCTTGAACGCAGTAGGATTCTGTGCAGCATATGCTGCACAGGAAGGAGCAAGAGCGGCGCACTCGCTGGTCTGCCATACCTTGTCGATCCAAGACCCGCAGATGTCCGTGTTAAAGACCATTCGTAGTGAGTAGAAGTAGTCCTCAAGGGAGGAGCTGTCAGTGGCCATGAAACGGGCGTCCGGCCGGCGCCAGGCCGAGGGGGTCGGAGTGCCATTGAGGATGTCGCCGGGAATCTCAGATCGGTCAAATTGCCAAACTGAAATTGCTTCGCTGAGGTATTCCAAAGCAATGACGCCCCCGCCATTTGAATTGAACTCGATACCAAAAGTGTTGTTCTGGCCTTCGACTACACAGCCAACGTTGCCCTCCGCAGCGGCAGAGCAGTTGAGGTTGCTGAAACGACCGCGGATATCCATGCCACTAGAGTTGGCGATGGTAGTGTCGCTGAGGTTGGAGACAGCGAGGTTGGCACCAGTGTGCAACACATACTTGTTGGTGGTGGCTAGGTTGATGTTCTCGAGCAGGTCGATTTCACCACCCCATGGCCAATTCGGACCAACAAGCCAGTATGCGCTCCAAACACCACAGACGCCCCCAGGATGATGGCGAATGTCAGTGATCCATAGAGTCGACGAGTTGAATGTACTCTGAGACTCGATCCGAGTCGAGGGTCTTCCAGCCTGCGCAACTGAGGAGTAGTCGACACCTAGGTACGCCAAGTCTTTGAACTGGTCGTTGGAAGCAATACCGGCGAGCCCGGTCGAATTTGCAGTGTCCTGGTCCACATACTTCACAAAGCCAGCTGTAGGGTCAGGGTCAGAGAAGAATTGAAAGTTGTGGAAGAAGTCGACTCCAGAGTAGTTGCCGACAAGTTGATAGACTGAGAGGGCCTGGGCACCTCCAGCGAGAACAGCGGACACAAGAGTTGAAGGCCGCATGGCGACGGGCTCTCGGGTATTGTGTTGGTTTTAGAGAACGGAAACAGTCCTCGAGGTAGATGACTACTTGTGTCTGTGGTTGTCTTTGTGCGTGCTTTAGGTCAACTGGGTTGTGGGATATTGTATAGGGATAGAGAAAGGGTACAGACCTTTGAGAGAACTATGTCGTAGTAGATATAGAGTGGGAGGCAGCGAGACACGACCGCCTGATTGTCACAAGGCACCTCGAGTGAGGACCCGGGCAGCTGAACCATGGGGTGATATAAACGATAATGAGGATCTTGTCCAGGTGCCTTGTCAGGAGGATTTGTTAATGACAACGAAATCATGTGGACAAAGGGCGTTTGTCAGTGCCGAAGGCTGGTTTGCAGTGACAAGAAAGATACCTCAGAACAAAGGGTGTTGTGAACGGCGAAGCTTCACAAACAAACTCGCTGTGTTCGTTGTTCGCATGACAGCTGGAGGCGTCGGAAGCTGCGCCTGGTGTTGCGTTTCCTGGGTAGAAGTTCAGATCATCCCGTCTGTGTTGTCGACCGTGAGATGGATCAATGATTTTAAGAAATGAAATTAAATATATCCTGCTCAAGGCTGACATACTTCTCCCGCTGGTGATATCTTGTTTTTGGACCCGACAACCAGGATGCCAGAGCTGGGCCGCGTGATTCTTGCCCTCAAGCACCGTGCTCCCTTCTGCGACAATCGAAGCTTCACAAAGCCCTGGCATGGCGAAGAGACTGGCGAGGGCGAAATTTAGCCCTTGACCTATCGCAATCTCTGCGCGAAAACCTGAAAACCCCAATACGTTAGATGGGGTCTTTCGACGCAGATAAAGAGTTCGAACCCAGAATCAACAATCCCTCGAGCAATATGGACATCTGTCCTTGAAGAAAGGAGGAGGAGCGGCTCATGATTGTGCAAACAAAGCTGGGGTCGAAGATGATGAGCCCATCATTTAATCGCATTGCCATCTCTGTAGGCCACGCGCAGTGTCAATAGCTCTGCACCATTGTTGAAGGGACAATGTGCGAATGACAGGACGGGCTGAACCGCTGAGGATTCGCGCAATAAGTTCCTCCCTCGGCAGCAACTCAGCCTCGGTGGTAGTCTATCAATGCTCCCGTTCTGATTCGTGGTTGACATCCGATGGTTCGAGGTTATTAGCATGCACACTGCCGGCAGCGAACTTCACCTTCACTGCACTGTGAGACATTTCTGCGGCTCTCTGTTTTGGAGGTGGGTATGAATCGGGTGCAGATGTTGGAAGACCGAACTCAAATTTAGGTGCGGCTTCTTCCACCCAAACTTCCATCTGAAGCTCCCCGACCTCCAAAAGGCGTACCGCATAGGTTCTTGGCGACGGTTTGCTTACAGCGTGCACATTTTGTCGTAACGGTGCTGAAGGAGCGGAAGAAGGGGGACGGTTGAGGTCCGATGCCCGGTCCGCAGCGATCCACTTCCGCTCCGTCTTCTCGAGGCGACCGACAGGCCGGTCAGCCTCCTGCTTGACCTCGATAGCCAGAGTAAAACTGCACTCAGGAGCACCAGGCCCCTCCGGCAATGGTCGAAGTCGGGCTGCTGAGGTGGCAAGTCTGTACAAGGTGGCGCGGAAATGGGCTTCGAGGTCAGCCACATTGAGTTGCTCAGCCAGAAGATCCTCGTCTTCTTCATCGTCCTCGCCGTCGCCGTCGCTGCGGTCGTCGCCGTCGCCGTCGTCTGGCGGAATTGTTTCGAACGGGACGTCATGGTCGCGTTTTACAACTTGAGGAAATGATCGAAGATCGAACGTCCAGCGTTCGAGAACGCGGTTACCCTTACACTCGTATATGCAGAGTGAAAGCTTCTCGACCACATCCTTCTGCAACTGACCTCGAACTGCAGTCATTGCGTCATTGACCCACGCGCACACTCTCGGATGCCGATTTTGGCGGACAGAGTAGTTGTACGCTCGAGTGGAAAGGAAAGAGGTCGGTGGATAGAGCCGGCGTAGGTAGAGGATGTGGTGTGTCGCGACAGTTAGGAAGGAAGTGAGCGTGTCCAACAGTTGGTTGTGGGTAGAGAGCACGTTGGACACTGTTTTCGACTTCCGTGCTAAGTCGTCCATGCCGAGGTCTTCCGTCGCGCTGTATTCTTCGGCCATGCTGTGGTCTTCGGCCATGTTGTGCTGGAATCTCTAGGTATGATGGAGCTGTCAAGAGATCCGAGCTTTCAGGGCCTTTGGTCACAAAACAGAGTAGTTAGGATACCACCGCATGACTGGTAATGCGGTCTTCACCACTGAGAACTCCTTTACATGCGAATAATCTCGCCAATGTTATTGGTCATTGTAACTTCTGTTGCCTGGTTGGGCAGAAAAGGGAGCACGCGAGAACAACACCATGCACGTGACGTGAAGCGCCCCCACCTTTCACGTCTTGGTCTCTCTCATTTCACTTCGTCCTCCTTTCACTCCTGCCTCACTTTACATCTTCGTCCTTTCACATCTTCCTTATTGATGTGACACGTTCTATCCCTTCGCCTCCTTTCTTCATCCACCCCACACATTCTAACCCTTCACATTCTTTCAATGCGGGCCGATGCGCACTTCTCTGTCCTGTGACAAGGTACTTGCGCTTGTCCCAGGCACACTTTCTACAGCTTTGATCCGCATCTGGCCTGTTCCAAGCATATTTGTAGTATGCTTCTGATGAATTGTGCTCGGCAAATGCCTCGCTTACAGCCGTCGTTCGGATCACGGCACCGACTTTGTCCAAAGGGTGTTTAGCCCTATCGCGACGGCAGCATTCCAACGTCGACTCATCTTGGCGGAGAATTGGTCGGCCGGGTACGAGTATCCGTGGGAGCTTGACCTTGGTCTGATTGATGAAATGTGCAGCTTTAACCGTGCATTCCTTCTCGAATTGACAAATTTTCAGGGGCACTCTGCAGCTCTGACCATGAACTCCTGCTCGGATTGGCCACAATTGGCAAATCTTCTGGTGCAGTCTGCAGCTTTGACCATGCATTCCTTCTCGAATTGGCAAATCTTCAGATTGTCTGGGGACCGTGTTATCTCGACAAGCCTGCAGATCCTGCGTGTGCTTTCAAGCTCCCTGGACAGATATATTCATATCTTTCGCTGCTAACCTGTCGCTGCTGCCATTCTTCATGTTGCGCTGTCGCTTTATTCATTTGTATTCATCCACTCGTTTGTTGCTTGGATAGTTTACTTCCGTTAGCATGGCTCGCGCTGAAGCTGTTGGAATTTGGTTTTTAACCTTTCTGTTGCTATTCACAAGTAGGGTAACGGCTGGTTATGTTCCACACTCCGTCGACAAACGGGTTGCAAGGGGCTCGCCTCGGCCTGCCGCACGAGATGTGGTATCCGGCGCAGGGGTAAACTGCAGCACAGAAGTGACAGTCACCAAGGTCCTGGTTCTGATTCCGGTAAGTTCAGAGCCAAGCTTCTCTTCGGCTGCTGACCAGCTTCTTCCAGATACATGTCAACTACTATGCCGATACGAATGCTACCCTGAGCCTCGCCGACTACTTCACACTCGATATCAGCAATGCTCCAACAAGCATCGATTCTGTATATACGGGGACCAGCGCCATATATAGGACACTATCGAACACGAACCCCGAGATTTCCATCGCACTATCGGACACGAGCACCGAAGTTCCCACCGCACTATCGAACACGAGCACCGAAATTCCCATCGCACTATCGTACACGAGCCCCGAGATACCCATCGCACACGTAACGTGGGGAAATTCCACCTTGGTCTTTGATGAGGCACTGACATCTTCAGACACTTGTCTCCATATTTCTCCTACGTTGAGAGCTATTCGTTCATGCTTGCGATGACATTCCAGGACTCCCTAATCAATAATCGCTTCAGAAAACGTCAGGATACTGCATACCTCGGAGGTAGCGGCCAAGCCACCGACAGCTGCACAGACGCCGTGGTATACAGCTTGGTAAACGGGAAACTGTTTGCGAACTCGAGTTCTGGCACTTTACAGTACGGCACCACATCCGGCTCGGCCTATGCCAATTTTACACCCAGCGCCAATCCCGGGGATATCACTACTGCCTTTTCGGTTGACACGGAGAACAACCTACTGTGGAGCAATTCTGCTTTCTACAATATGAGGGCGAGATTCTGTGTTCTTTCCGACAATACAATCGTTGCAGTCTTTGACAATCCCATGCTTGCCCCCGCCGGTTGTCTTTTCGTCTCGTTGAGCATGACGAGGGTTGGCTCCTGTGTTGGTGCGGCAGCACTGAGTGGACCAACTGGACCTTCTGGTAAGGCTGAACTCTCTCAAGCCCACGCATTTGCTGACAGTGCCGCAGGACCGATGGGGTGAGTGACTGCTTGTCATTCGTTTGGCTGTGACCGGCTACATGAAGTGACATCGTCCCATTCCGTCCACTGGCGGTTGGTGCTGATCTTTATCTGTAGTCCTACTGGTCCAACCGGAGTTACTGGTAAGTTGGCCTTCCGTTTTGTGGCCAGCCACATGGAAATCCAGAGTTGCTAACGAGCGTCGATACAGGTGCTGAAGGATCACAAGGTGGCTATTCCTCCCCCTCCTCCGAATTCATATAACCCTGTGCGTGGAACCAAGACCAGGGCCGAACCAAGTTCTATTCTCTTGAGAAAGACTATGGCTTGGGCTTCATCACAGGAATCTCTCTTTACTGACGGCCAGGAAAGATCGACTGCCAGCTTGACCGGGTTGAATGCTGTTCATTTCCAAAACGTCGCCTTACCATTTCACGTGTCCTTGGCCGCCACAGAAAAGTGATTTGCTGACCGATATCTTGATACATAGGGCAGCAGGGTCCCACCGGCCCGACCGGTCCAATTGGTGAGTCTCTCCTGATTGAATGACTGTACCCTTTGCTCCAATGGGGCGATGCGTGAGCTTCATGCTCTCTGCGCTTCTGTTGTCAACGTCAATCATTTGGAAAACCCAATTCGAAACATAACTAACTTCTTCTACAGGACCAACCGGCCCACAGGGCATTGAGGGTCCCTCGGGCCCTTCTGGACCCTCGGGACCTTCTGGACCACAAGGTATAGAAGGGCCAACGGGGCCGACTGGGCCAACGGGGCCGACTGGGCCTCCAGGCCCAACGGGACCTCAAGGAATTCAAGGTGATCCGGGTCCTTCAGGTCCTTCGGGTCCTTCGGGTCCTACAGGAGAACAAGGCATACCAGGGCCAACGGGAGCTCAAGGTATTCAAGGTGACCAAGGCCCTACGGGAGCACAAGGCATACCGGGGCCTACGGGAGCTCAAGGTATTCAAGGTGAACAGGGACCTACAGGAGCACAAGGCATTCAAGGTGATACAGGACCATCGGGTCCTTCGGGTCCTTCTGGTCCTACGGGAGCACAAGGTATCCAAGGTGAACAGGGACCTACGGGAGCACAAGGTATCCAAGGTGAACAGGGACCTACGGGAGCACAAGGCATTCAAGGTGATACAGGACCATCGGGTCCTTCGGGTCCTTCTGGTCCTACAGGAGCTCAAGGTATCCAAGGCGAACAGGGACCGACGGGAGCACAAGGTATTCAAGGTGAACAGGGACCGACGGGAGCACAAGGCGTACCAGGGCCAACGGGAGCTCAGGGTGTTCAAGGTGACCAAGGACCGTCGGGTCCTTCCGGTCCACAGGGAGAAGTAGGGCCAACAGGCGCTCAAGGCATCCAAGGTGTTCAAGGTGATCCGGGACCGTCGGGTCCTTCCGGTCCACAGGGAGAAATTGGGCCAACAGGCGCTCAAGGAATTCAAGGTGACCCAGGACCATCTGGTCCTTCTGGTCCACAGGGAGAAGTTGGGCCAACAGGCGCTCAAGGAATTCAAGGTGACCCAGGACCATCAGGTCCTTCTGGTCCACAGGGAGAAGTTGGGCCAACAGGCGCTCAAGGAATTCAAGGTGAACAAGGACCTACCGGGGCGCAGGGGATACCAGGTGAGACCGGAGCAGTTGGCCCTTCCGGTCCCTCCGGTCCACAGGGAGAAGTAGGGCCAACAGGCGCTCAAGGTATCCAAGGTATTCAAGGCGACACAGGACCGTCGGGTCCCTCTGGTCCACAGGGAGAAGCAGGGCCAACAGGAGCACAAGGAATACAGGGGATTCAAGGCGAAACCGGTCCCTCTGGTCCACAGGGAGAAGCAGGGCCGACAGGAGCACAAGGAATACAGGGGATCCAAGGCGAAACAGGTCCCTCTGGGCCATCTGGGCCACAAGGTCCAGCTGGACCCACCGGAGCGACAGGCCCGACCGGCGCAACCGGAGCACAAGGCCCCCAGGGCGACCCATCAATCCAGTTTGCATACATGGGCTGCTGGTCGCAAGGCTGTGATTCCACGGGCACTTGTGTGGCGTCCGGTGTGTATGGCTTCGACAGCCAGGCAACATTTGGCGGCTATAACACGACCCTGACAGGCAGCTCTACCGACAACATAGACGCTCAGTGCGCCGCGATCTGCATCACGGATGACGGGGCAAACTTCTTCGGCACCGTCTCCGCCTCATCGGGAGATACGGCGGAATGTTATTGCGGGAGCGCCCTCACGGGCTCATTGTCCAACGAGTCGAACTGTGTGCCATGTTATGGGCAGCCGGTGGGGTTGTGCGGGAGATACCAGATGTCGATAGCGGTTTACGCGAGGGCGTTCTGAGGCACATGACCGTCGCTTGCAGTGCGACGATCAGGAGTACGGGACTGATCAAAAAGCCTCGCTGGTCTATATCTTCTTCAGAATGTCTTGATTCTAATACAGGTCTTTGTAATCTATACTCAGATACCCAATTCTTACTTCCGTTTCTTGACATGCCCATTGACACTGCCATTTGCGTTTCCGTTTGCAGAGACGCCCCGCTGAGTATCATGCCTCTTCTTCCTTCCAGCATCTCTCGGTGGGTCTGACGTCCTCACAACTTCTGGCAGCGTGAAAAGGTTAGGCCACACCATCTTGAAGTGCTCTTGATCTCCATTCTGAATATGCCGCAGATAGATTCCCCACACGATGTAGTCGTAGGCACCAATCCCAGTCATCAGATGCCACCAGCCATGCCCTTCAAGGACAAACCCCCAGGGCATGCCAATGCTTCTCCGCCAGCGTCTTAATGTGGAGCAGTAGATATTATCGAGGTTCCAGATGTAGAAGCCGACGAGGAAAATGCTCACGCCGAACGCGACGAGAATCCACATTGTCTTGAGAATTTCTCGGTCTCTTTGGTTTTCATATGCTTGTTGCTCTTTGCTGATCACGTCAGGCACACCTGACCGTTTCCTCTCCAGGCGATGTTTTTCTTCGGACTTTCGCAGGGACGGTCGAAGCGAGGTTTCCATGCTGTAGATGCTGCGGAAGACGATGAATACGGTGAGGAGGGCATACACGGTTTGGTGGAATACAGGATCCTGGAGGTAATGGTAGTAGGCGGTTATGGCTGCGCAGAAGAGAACAAAGAAGACGCCCAAATAGATCTGTGTCTTTTTCGGCTGGGAATAGGAGAGCGAGGCGTAGGCCATGAGGCAAGTGGTGTAGATCATGTTAAGCTCGTCGACCAGTTGCCAGGGGTATTTCAAGGTGGTATGGAACATGAAGCTCCCAAATCCAACGAGGAAGTACCCAAAGTATGCCACTTCAAAGACAGTGTCATGTCCATGCTGCCTGCAACTCTTGACGCCCTTGTAGGCGAGGTGTATGAACATCAAATTCGTCAAGGTGTTGATGATCTCAGCGGAGTAGTAGGTGGCATAGTAGTCCTTTTTCGCGTCAGTGGGAACAGCTCGTCCGCATTGGGTGTGTTTTCTCATACCTCCTCGCACCATTGTAGAGTGCTAGTGACTGGGTCCCAAAACCCAGGCTGGCCCGGCGGGGGGTACGGAACTGAAGGGAGCCATGAGGGCATGTTGAGTTGACGGAAATCTATCCAGGAGTCGCTGCGGTTTGGAACAAGTAGCTCGAGGCTATAACATATCGATGAGATTGTATTGTGTCTTTCGCACTTCCAAGAAGTATCTCGAGGCCGGAGGCGGATGGAAATGGAGGTTACAGCAAATGGGTCGCTTACAACATACGAGATGCCAGTGGAGCAGGGCCGCGACGAAACGTGTTTTCGTCTCCTGGTGACTCGGGGCACGATGACGTTGCTCACCGGGAAGCGGAATCCTCAGGCAGATCGTTTGAGCCTTGCACGTGAAAGATGGCCCCCCCTCCAGCCCCTCCTTCGGACTGGTGAAGCCCGGGAGGGACGATCCCTCGGTACTTAACTAGTGTGTCCAAGCGCGTGTTCCCGTCTCCAGGGCGCGGATACGGAATATTGTAATATCAAATCGTTACCTGCGTTGAGGCTCAAAATCCCGTCTCTCCTTGTACCCAGTAGTGATTTCCTTGGACATCTCAGACCGCCGTCAAGATGGCCATCCCAAACGCCACGCTACAGAAGGTTTGCTCTTTCACACACTGACCTCTGACTTCTTGCTCACTTTCTCGCAGTTGCTCCAAGAGGTCGAAGCCCAGGCCGTGCTTTCCCAGCAGAAAATCACACAAACACAGGCAGAACTCACTGCCAAACGACGTGACGCGAGATTGAACCAGCTGACTTCCAATGAGCTCAAATCTCTGTCCCAAGACACCAATGTTTATGAAGGCGTTGGGAAGATGTAGGCAGCTTTTCCATCACACTTCCACAGCACTGACGCATCGTATTCCAGGTTTGTTGCTGTGCCTATGACGACCCTGAATCAACGGTTAGCATCCGAATCGGCTACTCTACAGAAGGATATCGCGGATTTGGACAAGAGACTACACTATCAGGAGACGACATTCAAGAACAGTCGACAGCATATTGAGAAGATCTTGCAAACTGGTGCTCGCTGATGACGCTTCACTAAGTATCAGCCCAGCGAGCAACTTCTTCACTATGTGGGATGATAGTCTGTCAATTGACAGCGAACGAAAGATGTGCCTGATTAAGCCGCCGTGTTGGCAGCACATGACAATTACGTGTCCCTGTCATTGTCACTGGGTTGAATCTGATTAGTCCTGTTGGCAATATTGGACAGATCTGCCAAATCTGAGACAGGCAGGCAGACACCGGTACGGGCTCTGACACGAGGTCTTAAGGGGAGATGCAGCAGACAAAAGGCCACCACTGTGCATTGCTGACAGCCGGGACACCGACTCTTATGGACCGTGTTGGGTATGGGTGTCCCAGCAATGAGTTTGTCATGGTCACTTACGCCATTTCCTGACAAAGACTTGAGGCTCAATGCTAAGGAGCGGTGGTACTGCGGTGCAGAGACGGGACTTGTCCGGCCATGTCATAAATGCAGGACTGGGCCTGCATTTGGCAGGCGTTAGCGGTCTACTTTTACAGCTATGGGGAGAAGGCTCGATTCATACAGGTGTGACGGGGACTATGCAATGCTATTGGGCCCTAAACCCTACCACAGCAGTAAAAGCTCTCTTTGGCCAAAGACTAAGCACACTGAATGACGCATAAATTGCCAGAGGTGCATGTTCAGGCGTCCATGAGGCCCACAAAGAGTGTAAGTTCCATGATTGAAGGAGGATGAAACCCTCAAACACCCGCTGTCAACTGACAGTCTGTCTACCTTACAGTCTGTCTACCTTAACAAAGCTGTCCAGCGTCTTTCAAGATTGGCAGACGAGAGATTCCCGGCTAATTCTCAAACAAGTCTCAAACTTTTGCAAGCGAACAGATGCAGTAGTACTGCCTACCTACCTCGTGATTCGGTCGAGGAGGAAGTGGCAGACCTTTACGAGCGCGTGCATTTCATTGGCAAGACTTTGATCATAGGGTCAGTCCAAGCTCGGGTTTGGTTCCAGTTGTCGCCGGTGTACCATACCTGACTGCTGGCCAATTTAGTTCGCCTGGCCCCCAAAGTGCATATTGTGGGTGCGGTTCAGCAACCCAGGCTCAAACTGGGCTTGGGCTGGGCTTGCAGCACGGAAACGATAAAGCAAACAGCCTCCCCCACCACGCACTAACCTGGAACAACAGATTCTCTTCTCTTCTTTTATCACTTGCTCCCCGAGCACGAACACTAATACAACAACGAGAGCCGTTTGAGGCTCGTGTAGCTACCTGGGCATATATTCCAACGGATTGCTGACCTGCGTGGCCACGCCCGATTGTAGTGCCCCGAGCTATCGGGCGTTTTCCCCACCGCCGCCGACCCCGACGTTTTCGATTTCCGTGACAGGGCTGAAATTGCGCTAATCGGAGGGGCACGACTCAGCCAACGAAGATGCCCTACTCTCGACGGTCGTCGGATTCCGACCGCGAATATGTGTTAATGCCCGTGAAGAGCGTCCACGGTGGTAGCGAATATGGAGGACGAGGCCGCCGTCAACAAGAATTACCTATTGAGGTGAACAATTTCCTCGAGGTGCCACAAGGTCGCCCTCGTGCAGCCAGCCAGGGCGGGGGCGTGGCACCTGCGATCATCAATATAGGTGGCGGCGCTCTCACTGATCGCGACAGCCGTGGCCGTGGACACAGCCGAAGCCGCAGCCGCCATCGCCATCACTATCGCGACGGATCCTCGTCCTGCTCCAGCTATTCCAGCGACCGCTCGAGATCACGCCACCGTCGCCGCCCCGAACGAGTCCGTCCCGAACGAGATCGTCGGCCAAGCAGCAAGAAAGACCCGCTCGACGAGGAAGATTTACCCTACAAGTTCCGAAAAGAGCTCGACTTCGCCAAAGCGCAACGCAAGGAAGAAGAAGAGCGCCGAGTCATGGACCGCATAAAGAGAGACCGCGAAGAACAGAGAAGGCGCTGGAAGCAAGAGGAAGAGGAGGAAGAGAGACGCAAGAGGAAGGAGCGAGAGGCCATTCTCTTGGAAGCCAAGTTGGAGAAAGAACGCAAGGACAAGGAGCAGGAGGAGCTGAGGAAGAGGATCCTCAAGGACGAGGAGGAGCGCCGGGAAAAGGAGAAGCAGAAGAAGAAGGCCGAGGAGGAGGAGTTCGAGAGGAAGGTCAAGGAGAGGTTCATGAATGCTGGTATGCGCAGGTCCCGTTATCCCTATTACGATTACTTCTATTAGTCGGTCTTCTCGAACCCAAGGACGCCAGACCCTCAAGGTCTGCCTCCAGGGTTCGTGGGAGATCGTCACTCTTTTCTGCTTTGAGGGGTTGAGCCTGGTCCGTTTAGTCGGATGCCACTCATTTGGGGATATTTTGGTTGAAACCGGTAATGGTTGCGGCCAAGTTGGACGACAGGCTAATAGGTTTCACTCTTTTGGGGTATCACAGGCTACAGCCCCGAGTACATCGAAGAAGTGCTCCACAAGAAGAAGGCCGAGCGTGCCACGCTGGCTATCGACCTCCATCGTCCGACCTTCATCAAGGTCAATCGAAAATACCTCCTCCCAGACACGCTGGATCATTACGGGTTGCCTTGGGAGTGGGACTCGGTACGTATCACCCTGCCTCGACTGTCATGTTGTGGTTCGCTCTGCTTTGCTGACGTTGTCGCACAACTGCCTCGTTCTCTGCTTATACCCGTCCCGTGCGCTCTTCTCTGCACGCTCCCTTCCATTGGACCTTCACTAATCGTTTGCTCTCTATTGTCTGTCCTACAGCGCGATGACGAATTCATCATAATCAAGAAATACATCGACCACTCCTTGCAGGACGAACTTTTCGAACACACCCGCCGCCTGAAGGAGCGGAAACTCATCACGGGGCCATATGTGAAGGAGACCAAGACAATCACCACTCTGACGCCCAACACCAAAGGATTTGTCAAGAAAGGTGATAAAATGTACGTGGTGAGGGAGAAGTCACGGAGCAGGAGTAGGTCCCCGGGTGGTTGGATGTTGACTTGAGAGAGATTGGAGGCGATGAATTATGGTATGAAGAAGCCCGTGGGCAATGGTGGGGGGCACAGCCACAAGAGACGCCGAAGAATGAAGATACGTTGTTGATAGACTGATACGGCGGGGATTCGGGGCGCAGGTTTGAGGATATTCGATCGCTCATGGGTGGTCACCCGATTCCTGACTCAGTGCTAATGAGAGAACGAACTTACGAACGAACAAACAAACAAACAGGAAATGCTAGGGTGCACAGGAAGATTTGGGGCAATGTTTACTTTTCAGTTACGCGGCATGCAATGTCTCAACGGTCAGTTGTACCAAGTAGTCCAAGTACAGTACGAGGTATCAAAGATCAGATATGGAACATAACGCCACGGATCATTATCGTCGTCGTCGTCATCGTCACCATATCTGTCTCATGTCGGATAGAGCGTAATGCACAGGCCAGGCCAAACCGGAACCAAGTCAGATTGATATCTTCATAGAAGCCTGGAAGGAGAGGTTTCACCTCTCTTCACACACTGCACAAGAGGTACAGTCCTCTAGTACATATGATAACATCGGCTCTACGCCGTGCTCACAGCCTCGTAGACCTCACAAGGCACAAGCATGGGTAGGTATACCATAGGTAGGTACACAAACTGTCCCGTTCCGTTCCCCGGCAGTTCCTCAACCCAGGCACTCTGGCACTCCCGAACCATTAGGCAAACACACGTATGTACCGGACCGTACCGTGCTGTACGGCACTTCTCACTGACACATCTCACTCCCCTTAGGCCCTACACTGTATTTCGCACAGAGAGGAATCACGAAATCGTGTAGTCGTGTACAGTAATCGAGTAGGCAACCACGAAAGTTAAAATGAAATGCCTACCGGTCGTAAGTAGATCACGTACTGTAGTGTACGAGTTGCCTTCCTGATCGCTCTCCTCCCGTTTTAAAGCACAAAGTAGGAAGTTTGCCGGTAATGCGGCGTTCTTGTCCGGTACTGGAGTGTGTAGTCCGTGGTGTGTAGTCCGTGGTGTGTGAGTGTAAGTGTGAGTGTGCATGGGTGTGCTGTAGTGTGCTTGATGTGCCACCTTATACATACCCAGCTCAATCTCATAGCCCAACTCACCTCGCAACGCGCATCTCAGGCCTTAGATCACATTGACCGCAAGTTGCATCGAAACGTGTCCACCTACCTTACTCATTCCTCCGTTCCTATCGAGAGAGGGAAGGTCTCCCTGGTAACTGACTGCCCACCCTCTCATATACCGTATGTTGTCGCCTTCTGATCGAACCGTCGAGCACACATGCAGTAACTTCCTCTCTTCCTCTCATCCTACTAACCCTTCCATGATTCATTATGGTATCTCACTGTACCGATGTCATCTTGAATGCAAGGCTGCGCTGGAAACCAACTTACAGTAATCTGGTTTACCCCCGATGCGCTCACAGTAATCTGGTTTATCCCCGATGCGCTCACAGCAGTCCTCAACCGAGCTCAACCACGAGGCAATTTGCGTACTGGTAGTGTTTCCGCTATGGGTGGTCGTGGTCCGCACGCACGCAAGGCGATATACCCCATACGAGGGAGCTCGCTCTTAGGCTGGCAAAATTGTATTTCTTTTTTCTCGCCACTCTCAAGAACGGTGCTTGCTCGCGCACCCGAGGTCAGTCCGGCGAACACGGTACAATATCATATCCACCGATATCACGACCGTCAAATGCGAGGGTCTCGAGTGGCGAGAGGATCGATGGAATGCACCAAATCAACTTGACTCGGACGGGCATTCAGATCGGTTGTGGAGCGCCCGCAGGGTCTGGACAATGCGATCTGCGGTGCCCCTGAGGAGTTCCCGCTGCTGCAATTTCTTGGGGGCGGGTTTGTTGGCTCAACCGGAACCGAGTACGATTTATCTCGATATCTTCATGGGGGAGGCACGGGGCCGACGCGTAGTCTGTGGTTAGATGATCACTGTGTCTGAGGTAGAGCAAGGATGTCCGGACTCGGATGTACAAGGGACTACGAGATACCGTCCACGCGCACGGACCAGCTCCTGGCGTTAGAGATTCCTTGCTTGAAAGTAGCACAAGTACTCGCGCTCGTAGACTTACAGCTCTCGGCAAGTAGCAAGTAATTGATATCCACAGGAGGCAAAACAAGGCGGGGTAGCCTTATCGTTGCATGACGGGCGAACATGGGCAGAGATGGAGCTTCCGAGTCTCTGCCCATCTCAGCACCAAATGGTTGATGCGCGTTCTTATTTTCATACCTGTGGCATTGCGGAAATCGTCGTCGAGTGATTCATGAGCTGACCGATCAATTCCCATGTCGATCGAGAGTCCGAGGATGACAGCGCAAGGCAGACGACTTCAGTTTGACCGCAGAGCGGATGCAGCATGGGCGAGGCTCGATCCCAACGATAACAAGGACAATAGAAAAGGAACGTCCAGGCGGGGTAATAAAGTACTAGTATTCGTGCTCGTGCAGGTGGCGAGGCGAAGCTGGAATAAGGTTACCGTTTTCCGTTCGTGATAAACTCGGACTTCACTCTGCGGATGAACGAGCTTGGATGTCTTTGTTGTGAGGTGAGGGTACACAACACATCTGAGGGGATGGGAAGTCGAATCTTCGAGGTAGCTGAATACAAGTACTGTGTATGAGTTTCGCCCGGTGAGAGCACCTAGTGAGCAGTGTGGGCTGTGGCGTGGGAAGCCGTGCAGGAGCTGAAACGAGCTGAGGATTGCCGAGGCGGCCCAGGCAAAGCAGGGGTCTGCCCAGCAGGGTATGGGGAAGAGGTACGTACCTGGTGGATACGGCGAAGACGACTAACTTCAGGCTGGGTACACTTTCAGGTAATCGTACTCGTACCCTCTCCGACTGTCTTGTCATTTGGTTGCTCTACTCGTAGCTCTTCGGCCATATCCCAAGGGGGGTTTGTATCATGTCCGAGCCACAATTTGAACGCTGGCCGAAGTAAACGAGGTCCAAGTGGAATAGAGTGTTGGAGTGCACATTGTTGTACTCGTACTCGGTACTCCCATGTCTCTCGCGCTTAGAGCCCCCGCGCACGCGAGAGGAAGGGAGAGCAAACGTATTGTCTAGCCGTAGAAGCTCATTAGATGCCAAAAAGGTCGAACTGTACGCCTACTGCACGCCGCCCCTAGCTCAATGGTGCGCCTCCAGGCAAGCATGCAGTCCCATGTCGTTCGCCGCATTGAGCTCCCCCAGCTAGTGGTCCTCACTTGCGACCTGTGAAGACGAGCAAAGCTTATATCGGCCTGAGTCTCCACATGAGTGGCGAAAATTTCAATGTTGTATCATGAAAAAGAGCTGAATCTGCCGTGCAGGGAAGGTGTTTGACCTGATCGGGGGAGAACGTGAGCTCGTGCATGGGACAGCCTGGGCAGAAGGTCCGGGAGCTAAACAAGGGCAGAGTCGGGCGCCAGAGTAGTGGAGAGAAGCTTAGGAGCTTGCATGCTGTTTGGGAAAAGCAAGCATGGGATAGGATGCAGGACGGGGTAGTGGGATACGAGAGGGGGATACGGAGGGGGACTGCGTGAAGGGCAAAAGGGGTGGCGAATTGCGAAAAGAGGGGAGGGGGGATCTCTTTCCCGTCTGAGTCTGAAACGGGTCACAGCTGGTCTCGACTGGGCCCATGAGAGAGAGAAAGAGCGTTGCCGTCTTACTAACCCGTGTACTCGCACGAGTGCCCGGCGAAGCAGTGGAACTTTTGAACTTCGCCGATACCTGCCGCGCCCTGTCCTGGCCGCAGCAGTGTCTGGTGGAGGTGAGGGTAATAAAAAGCCCTGCGGGGCTGATTGGGAGGTCATAGCCTATGGACTTGGTTGCGCAGTGGCAAGAAGTCCTTGTTCGAATATCACAACTTGAATCGGATCTTGTGTTTCGTGTCTCATAATGAATTAATATGGCTTTTCCGGGGTATCTGTGTGAGCAACAGTAGCAAAATCATGCGAGGCTCCGATGTTAGGTTTGGCCTCTGTAAGCCGCTCATCAACGCCAATCATGGATATCTGAGTCAAAATGCCATATAGATCCTCGTATTCAGGCGAAGATCATCAACCTCGTCTTGCATATGTTCGATGTTTCACAAGCACATTTCCGCCTTCCACCCCTTCAGATCATGTCCTCCCCTAAAAGGCCTGACCGTGTGTGACTGCCGGATGATGTGCTAGATCGGGTCTGCTGAGTTCAGGACTCATGGCATATCGTTCGCTTTTGGGACTCCCGCTGTACTTCGAGCTTGAAGCACCTGGGCTCTGCGCTGTCTGAGGGAAAGGGCTTGAGATAGCGAGGTGCATTTTTGGCGTCTCAACCATGACGGCATTCTTGCGGGAATACGAAGGAAGTGAATCGCGCTTGCTGCCAAGGAAGAAGGACCGATAGTGGCTTTTGCGGCTGGGAGGTTTCGGCGTGAAAGCTTCCACGTCAGCTTTGTGGGATGCAACGGCACCGTGGCATCTGACTTGTCGGGCTGTGAGATGGGCTTTGGTGTCTCGGAAGATAAAGCTCTGCGCCAACAGTCAGACAATGGTATTCGGATCTCAGCGCGCTGAAATCACTTACTGCGAAAAGGTTGATAAAGCCCATCACAAAGACAATGATCCCGGAAGCAATTACGAGGCGCCAGAATGGCAGGCCAATGCTCTCCTGACTAGTTGCCTGTTTGTTGAGATTCCCCAGGACGCTGTTTCCCAGGAAGATCATGGCAACTCCAAGCATGATGAAGCTAGATCGAGGGCTGAAAAGAGGCCAATTCTTGGAGATGTAGGACTTGAAAAGGGACAACTCGGTAAGGATGAGAAACCCTGAATGAGAATCAGCACAGACTCCCAATTCTCAATGTTGTTTCGAAGACTCACCGCTCATTATGGCTCGGATGATGTGCTCACAGGCATCAAAGAAGAAAAATTTCGAGACAATGAAAGTCTTGACCAGCATGACTGAACTCGCCGCAACCACCGTGAGAAGGGCAATTATGTTCATGACTCGGATGATGTTGAGCACGACGTAGCCAGCGCCGGCTAGTTTCTTGGGGAAGAAGAGCATGTTGCTGTATGGACAGATTAAACGATCGGAGAAAGAGAAGTCTGTCGTCCGTGGTTTGAGGAACCGGAATCTGTCGCTGAGGTATCTTGAACGTCTGAGGGGTTAAGAAGGACTGTACAGTTTGCTGAAAGGGGATATTTGTGAAGGTCAATTTAGCAGCTGGGGTATCTCATGAATAGAACAATAGGATTAGAAAAGGCTATTGAGTTGCCGAAGCATCAATGGGGTTGAATCGACATAGGAAAACTGCGGCAAGCAGAAGTGACAAGAAGCTGGGGGAGGGAGCGGGAGAAATGAACAATTCTTCAATGACTCTTATCGAGCCTCGAGTCGAGTGTCGTCTCGTCATTTCTGCGTCTCAGAATGACGGTTGCAATAGGCGCGCGAGCGCGAGATGAAGCTGTAGTAAACCCATTGTGTACTCCAACGAGCCAGACGTGTCCATTGGTCAGATGGTTGTACTGTCTGAAAAGCATGCGAAATCAGTTTCAGACAGGAAACTGTTCTCGCCCGTGGCGATATCAAGACAAATCGAGCCCGTCGATGCCCAATCCAGTCAAGACTGTACAGCTACGGCAGATGCGATACTTTCCTCAGGCTTGACAGAGGCGCGACGAAGGAGTGGCTGTGGTTCAACGACATTGAAGGGTCGGCAGAATCTGAAACGCGCTTGAAGCCTGCTGCCTTATTTGGCCCTTGACGCCGAGTCCATTTCGCAATTGCGGCAGCCTCGCGCATGCCAGAAGAATATTGTGCTCTTCGTGGAGTGACCGAGGGGACACTTGGGCGCCATCATAACGGTGGTCAATCAGTTAGGGATGAAGGTGATAAGCCACGAGGTGAGATGAGGTTGATTCCGAATCTGACGCGGATGATTTTCATCGGACGCGCGATTTCTTTTTGCCGAGGAGACTGCGCTCGCCCACGAAGGCTTTGACCACCGTGTGCTTCCCGACTTCTCTCTCACCGACACTCGCACTTGAATGATAACCTACAATCCAGTCGTCCTCACACATAGATCCTTAAGAAGCCGTTTTACGCACCCTCGCCGCAACCATGACTCGGGGTAATCAGAGAGACAAGGCTCGTGAGAAGAATCTTAAAGAGCAATCTGGGCAGGTAAGAATTCGCCTCGTCGCAAACAAAAGTCCTCTGGTTTCCCATGGTCTCGCCGGGCAGCAAATATTCGAGGCGTCGCGGGCTTGACAACATGGTTTGACGACGTGCGAGCGTGAGACTGACACTTGTTCCGCGACAGAAAAAGAAGAACACACAGTCTGGCACCGAGTTTCAACGGACGAAGGAACAACAAGCAGCGATCATGCGAGAAAAACAGGCAAAAGGTGGGTTACTACGCACATCTAGGTCGAGCACAGCGAACGTAGTCCTGACTGCGGGATAGCCGAAGCCAAAAAGGGAGAAGGAGCAGACACGAAGAAGAAATGAGCCGCCGCTCTCGCAGCAGCTCGAGAAGCATAGTTTCCCTCCTACCGTGGGCGCACTGGGAACGAATCTGAAGCGGCTTAGCGAGGAGTTTTGTGCGAGGCGCATGCAGGCGAACAGCGGTCAATACTAGAGTTGGCTACATTTCGAACAGTTGGTCGCCGGACCACTAATCTTGATGGCCGTACGGTCGTTTCAATTTCATTTTTGATTGACCATCTGATCCGGCGTCCATACGAGTTCCCGTTGCGCTGTCCGTACAGGCGGACACCAGGTTTGCAGCGAGAATTTGAAGTGACCTGATTCCAATCTATGTTGTTGTACCCGTTGGCAGAGATTGACTTTCTTGTGCCCCGCTGCCGTGCTGCTGTAAGAACTTGTCCCTGTACATGGACCTCCAGCCCGCACTACAAGGGAGACCAGGCTGTAATATCGTTTCAGCCTTGCGATCTGGAAAATCAATCTTCCAGCTCCGTCCGTATGCAGAAGCGCGAGGCCATGTCTCAAGAATGCCCCCGACCAACTTGACCTGTGAGCCAACAACCAACAATGCTGAAGCTGAATCTTCAGAAGACCAACCCCTGATCTAACATGTAACGCTCTCGTCCTTGATCTATCTGGAGCCATGACCCTCTGGAGCAGGTACGCACCCACCTTAAGCCCCCTTCTTTCCGCGCGGAATCAGACAAAACACAGAGGTAATATTGACGAACGACCCCTCAAAAAGCATAAAGCCATTCTGGCCGCTTCTCTTCACATTCATCCTCCCGCGAGCGATCAATTACTACCGGGCCCTCAAAGTCGCGTACCGGACACGGCCCCCGCCCCGTCCTCTCGACCACAAGACAAGCCGTGGCCTGAACGCCCTCTTCGGGTCGATATGCACGTTTCTCTACGCCTCGTGGCCGAACCTGAGGGGCGACCTAAGCGAGCATAACGTCTTCGTCATCACGCAGAGCAGACTGGGTGTCGCGACGGATGTGCTATTCGAGAGGCTAGCCCTGCTGAGGGACGGCGGGCGGCTCACCGGCGTGGACGAGACACTACGGACTAAGCTCACTTCGCCGGCGTAAGTTCTGTCTCCTCCTCCTTCTGTTACTTCTCGCGTGTTTTTTCTTTCTGCGGTGCACGCACGCACACGCACAACATGAACCTTTGATGCTTGATGCTTAATGCTTGGTGCTTGGTGCTTGATGATTGAAACGATATGGTAGTCTCCGCCAACTATACCTCCGCTTCGGCCCCTCGACGCTACTGGGCTGCCAATTCTGCCACCCCGACGACCCGCTCTCCTATCTCCTGTACCACCTGCCCACGAACACCCTCCTTCCGCACCTCTTCCACATTCTCGCCCTCGGGCTCGCGACATCGGAGACCGTCTCGGGCTACGAAGCCAGCACGTGGCGGCACAGCGCCGTGGTCTCGGCCCTCGTCCTCGCCGCGCTGGACGTCTTCCTCACGACCACGTACGCGCCCACGACGGTGTCGCCAAGCACGACCGCCCCGGCGGGGACATTCTGGATCGGCTCCTCGATCCGATACCTGGCGCTCGTGGCGTTTGACGCCGTCGTCGCGTTCCTGATGTACGCGTGCGCGACGCGGCGGTTCTATCTGTTCCCCACGCTGGCGGCGGCATCGGCGGATGCCGATCCCGAACTCAGCAGGCGGAGGACCGAGGAGACGCTCACGCAGGCGACCCTGGCGTTGCAGATGGCCGGGACGAACCTCCGCGCCTACAGCATTGCCAGGAATGCGGTGGTGCGGAATCCCGGCCTGAAGGCCGCGGATGACGAGTACTGGCGGACCGTGGTGGCGATGGAGGGCGACGAGAGTGTGTTGGGCGATGAGGAGGTTCAGGCCGCCATCGCGAGGGCGTACGGGAGTGGCGGCGTGAATGTGGAGAGTGTGAGAAGGGAGGCCGAGGCATTTGTCAAGCATGCTACGCGCGCGTTGGATGTGGGAGCGAGGTAGAGTTGGCGCAAAGGAAATGAGATGATAGGAGTCAACAATGGATAGATAGACAGCGCATGCATGACTTCGTCGACCTCCAGCAGTCGATCGCTCGGGTATTCATTCCAGATCTATGTTCATTCGTACGAAAGGCCCGTCGTCGTGCTTCGTTAATCATTCTTCATCCTTGATGACAATGGCATCTTCGTCATTCTTCTCCTTCTTCACGAACCCGCTCTCACGTTCGACCACCCTCCGTCCGCCCGGCCCCATGACCTCGGTCGCGAACACGACGGTCTCAACCCCAGCAGGAACTCTCTCCTCCTCTCCCTCAGGCAAAGCATCGACATCAATCTCCAAGCCGAGGAGGCTCTTCAGAATCACCTCAGCCCCTGCTTTGCTCATGACCATATTCTTCTCTTTACACCGCTCATCGCAAATACACTCGGTGCAGCCATCCAGACAATGACAGGCTGAAACCCGCCGGACCGCCCTCTCCAGCAATCTATCGACGAACTCGAACGCCTTGGCCGCGATCCCACTCCCCGCAGCTCCGCCTTTCGCATCATAAAACGTCAGTCTCGCGGGGCGTTTGCGCTGCGTCTCCTTCTTGGCAAACTCCTTCAGCGCGTTCTTGCACTCGGTGCGCACATCACCGGGCATGCTGACCACGAACTGCGGCATGAGACTCATGACGGCGTGTTCCGCGGCATGGATCGCCGCCGCCAGATTCAAGCGTTTGTTTTGGAGGATCTGGAGCGCGTGTTTGGGCACATCGAGCCACAAGCCCTTGGAGTAGATGATGATAGGCGGATTGTCCACCGCCACAGCGTCCAAGATGCGGCGCTTCTGATCGACTTTGAAGAACCCGAATACCACGGCGTGCACCTTGATGCGTCCGAAGTATGCTTTTGTGAGAGACGTGGCGGAGACGCGCCGGACTTGTTCCGTCTCGATGGGGTCGACGTCGGTGTAGTCGCGCTGCTGGGTTGTCCAGTCGACTTTGACGAGCTGCACGCG
Organism: Phialophora tarda; assembly: GCA_016109495.1. NCBI lineage: Eukaryota > Fungi > Ascomycota > Eurotiomycetes > Chaetothyriales > Herpotrichiellaceae > Phialophora > Phialophora tarda. The sequence continues at coordinate 587,167 of JADWPL010000005.1, read as the reverse complement.
TGCCATCTTGCGTTCGGGCGAGAATTCCTTGACCATGTATGTTCGGCCCTGGTGCAGGAAGATGCCGCCGTCGTAGAGCGTGAAGAAAGCTCGCGACGCTTCGACTTCCTCGAGCACGACATTTCGACCGTGCGTAATGTCGATGACTGCAAAGTGTTCCTCTTCGGTATCTCTTATTGCAACGCACCGTGACGGGAAAGGTCGAAAACGAGCATTGCAGTGGTAGAACCCCATCGGGTCGTACGTGAGTCGGTCCGCGCATATTTCCGTCACCATCTTCCCCAGGTACTTCTCGTCTTCGTCGGGTTTTATGGGCATTTCGAAGGCGGCGCATTGGATGTGCCCCTCCACGACGAGTTCGTTGGTCAAGTCGACCTGCAATTCGCAGTTGGGTTTGGTGAAGATCTCATCCGGGTTCTGCATGTAATATTGATCCACGGCGAAACAGTCGCCCACCAGGACGGAGAGGGAATCCCGATTTCGCCGTCCTGCTCGACCGCTTTGTTGTCGCAGGTTGGCGATCGTGTAGGGAAAGCCCATTGTGACGACGGCGTCCAGAGAGCCAATGTCCACGCCCAGTTCGAGCGCCGAGGTGGCGATGATGCCCATGAGTTTTCCGCTGAACATCTCTGATTCGATGCGCCGGCGATCTTGGGCTGAGTAGCCGCCTCGATAACCCATGACGAGTGCGACACATTCTGATCTCTCAAGATTGGTGAACTCAGCCTTGACTGCTGCGAGCAGGACTTCGCACTGCTTCCGCACGCGACAGAACGCAATGGTTCGGACACCGCGTAATATGAGTTGACAGATCAGCCGCGCGGTCTCAGCAAAGGCGTCGCCTCGACCCGAGGAGCTATCACCTGGGTCTTTGAACGGTGTATTCCAGCAGATGAACTCCTTCCTACCGGACGGCGAACCATCAAAGTCCGTCAACTTGACCCTATCCACGCCGAAGATTGTCTTCATGTGTTCTTGTGGGTTCGCCACTGTGGCGGAACACGAGATGAATTTCACCTTGCGATTACCCACTGCGGCACAGATTCGTCGCAGGCGACGCATGATGAATGCTACGTGGGCGCCGAAGAGGCCGTTGTACACGTGCAGTTCGTCAACAACAACGTACTTCAGATTCTGAAGGAATGTTCTCCATCCGCTCTCCTGCGGCAGGATTGTGATATGCAACATGTCGGGGTTGGTGAAGATGATTCGACCTTCGTCCCGGATTTGATTGCGTTCCCTCATCGGCGTGTCTCCGTCGAAGGTTTCGACGATGGTATGTTCCAAACCAGGAATGAACTTCAGTAGCTCTTTCAGACTTCTCCTCTGATCCTGCGCCAGTGCCTTGGTCGGGAAGATATACAAGCCTCGACTCTCAGGATCCTTTTCGAGTTCGTGAAGCATTGGGATCTGGTAGATCAGCGACTTCCCTGAGCTTGTTGAAGTAGACACGATAACGTGATGACCGTCGTGCAGGTTATTGATTGCTTCGGCTTGGTGGGAATAGAGCTGGGTGATGTTCTTGCAGTTGTAAAGCGCGTTGACTAGGTTCTGGGACATTGGGAAGTCCAGATCGCCGTATATGGCGGGTTGAGGATCGAAGACGCGATGCCCATCTGGCACGATTTGGTGCGTATACCACTCTAACTCGCTGATTTCCTTAACAATTTCTGAGATGGACTTCCGGTCTTTCGGGATCTCCTTGGGCAGGCTTTCAATTTGCGGAGCCGGGGTCGTGGAGCGACTTATGGAGGGATAGGGAAGGTATTGTTGTTTCATCTCCATAATCTTCGCAACCGCATCCTTTTGCTCTTCAGCACACTGGTTGAGGAATAAATTGACAGCGGACGTGAATTTGGCATCGCGCTTCTCGATGAGCCTAAGCATGGACTTCTGGCTGAACACGGGCATCTTGAGATCTTCATTGCGTAATTTGTTCGTCGCTTTCATCGGCTGCCCTGTCTTCGGGTCGAGGACCTGTCTCTTCAGATCGCCATCGATGAATTCGAACAAGAGCAGCTCCTTGGCTTCTCCACGCGCGTCTTTTGGCCCGCTCTCGTCCTCTTGGAGGGATCGAAAATGGTCTGCCCTGCCACCCTTGACGCCATCTTCTTCACCCATCAGCGTGACGAGCAGGTGTTCTTCATCCACGTATGCGAAGTTTATTGCTCGAGGTATCAAGGCCTTCACCTGCGCCACATCGTCCTCAACCAGCGGCCTCTTGATATGTCTTTCTACCGCGACCTTGATGTTGTCCCATGTCGTCGCGAAGTGCTTCCTGGTGCAACAGAACGTGTAGACCAGATTCAAGGCGCGGTGTAGTTGGGAGAGGTACTTGAAGTGCTCCGGCCAGGGGATCTGAGTTTCAACCAGGTTTGAGGAGGAATTCCGCCGCAGCATTGCTGGCTTCGACGATGCCTTGGCTGTTCTGGGCCTGGCACCCCCATCATAGTCTTTCGTTGGTACTGTAGTCGTTGTCGATATCGTGGCAACCGAGTCAGCGTCGATGGACTGCGGTTCATCGTCGGTGGGTGCTCGCTTTCGCTTCCGATTGACGGGCACTCGAGACACCGTCGCAGCCTGCAACTTCGCCATGAGGGGCTAGAAGCTCAAGTCACCAGACGTCGAGTACTAATGGCTGCAGCCCACGGCCATTGAGAGCCTTTGTGGTGCCTCAACAATGAACAAGGAGATGATTACATTGACCTTGGGGCTTGTCAGTGACGTCAACAGCCCAATTCTACGGATCGCGTCCAGCCGCGAAAAATCACGAAACCATGTGACAAGCAGAGCGAAGGGAGCGGATCGTCTACAATCAAGTGCTATTCCTGTTCTATCTGAAGTACACAAAAACTCCAAGTGTCCAAGCCACTTTGTTCGTGGCACCCAACCGTTGTCAAAATGCCGTCATTGGACACGTCGCCGATGACGCCGGCGCCCGCGACGTCGACAGAGACGCAAGGGGCTAACAAGCCGCCAAATGTCGATGGCGCCCGCAGCGGCGACAACATCATGCATTGTCGCCGCCGCGTCCACCCGACTTGATCATGCTGTTGGCGCCCTTTGCGCGCCGCGACACCTCAACGGTGTCGCTGCGCCCGTCTCTGCAGCTCTTGCAGCTGCCGAAGCTGCTGCAATCTGACCTCGGGAGGTGGGATATTGTCCATCCCAAACGTGCCCGTCATTGCACGTGCCTCCGCCAGAATCTGCCCGATCTCGCGATCTGGGCGCCGTGCCTCCAGCCCCTCCAGACGTGCCTGCATATTCTGCAGATTCAATTGACGGTTGTTCATCCGCAGAGCGCGATTGTTGATGTCGCGCATGAAGACGCCGCCGGCAGGGTGATCCAGGAGGTTCTGCATGGCAGCAGTGCGCGGCTTGGTTTCGTCGGGGTGAATGATCCGCAACTGGCTCTCATCTAGATCGGCATCCATCGCTTTGGCTTTAGAGATAGCTTCCTTCTCGGCTTCGCGGGCCTCCTTTTCGTGCCGATCATAATTTGGCTTGTCGTAGAGGATGCAGCTCTTACCGAAATGATTGTAGGATCCACCAGGGAAGTCGGTGATGTCGTCGTTGCAGTTGTAACAGAAGCTGCTACCGCATCGCGTGCAATACATCTTGTTGCAACCAAAATCCTTGAGAATTCTCGCGCGGCATTTTTGACATGTCCGTATGATTGCGTCTGATCGGGCTTCTTCAACCAGATGTCGTGCCGACAAGACCTTGTCCATGCTGGCTTGTTCACAAGTCTTTGGTGCATGGTGATCCTTTTTGCATCGTCTGCAGGTGGCACGAGAACACTCTGGATTCTGACAGAAGAAGACAGGCTCTTCAATGATGTCTCCGCAGATGGCTTTGTACTCGCAGCAAGGGCATTGTTCGAGGCCTTCAATGTTCGCGGCTATGATCTCAGCTTGCTGTTGGTTGAGTTCCAAACGATCGAAGGTGGTGATAGGTATCGCTCTGCCGATGTCTTCATGGGAAAGCTTCGCATCACACCCACTGTCGTCCATGCAAAGCATCTCATGTTGCAACATACCAACTTGTGTATCGGCCAGACCTTCCACGCACGTGAAGCAGAAGCTATGCGGAACATCTGCGGTGCAAGGCACAATGCGGTTGAGAGGTACCTGGGCGTCGTAGCAGCATTGACACTCCATAATGGCGCCAGACTTAATATGTTCGGCCAAGTTCAACGCCTCTGCTTCCTCCTTCGCCTTCTTCGCCGCATCTTTGATCGCTTCACGCGTGACGTGCTGTTTGGCGGCTTGCAGTTCGTTCACACGATTTGCATACTCTGCTGGGATGCGGCGGTCGCTGGCTTTCAACATATACTTTCTCTCAAGGTCGGTTCTTGGTTGCTTTCGACGTGCGTAAGGTTTTGGATCGACCGTGTAGTACTGGTCTTCCAACTCGTGGATAGCGAGGAAAGTATCAAAGATTGACTTTTTCTCTTTCACCATCGCGCCGACAAAGTGGCTCGGGACGTGCGGGAAATGTTTCGCGATCAGGATGGTAGCGTCTTTGTTGTACATGTCGTCTTTTGGAAGTGCTCGGTTCCATGTAATAGTGATCCCTGTATCATCAACAGCTAAGCCTTTTCCCCTGGCCGCGGCGTTTGAAGCAAACTCTTTTGGATAAGACTGCATTTCAAGAACTTCGCAGATGATTTTCTCAGCGACAGATGGCGGTCCCAGAACGATGAGATCTTCGTCGTCATTTTCAGCGTCCTGTGACTCTGGAGGTTCATCTCGAATTCTCTTCTGAATGAAGGCGCGTTCAATGTCGGGAAAGACCTCAACCACACTGTCAAGACAGCGTTTCTCAAATGCGGCGTTGTGTTCGATTGGAAACTCGTCATCGGAGCTTGATTCGCCGTCATAGATCGTGTAGCCCAATCTCTGCTCACGTTGTAGCTTTGCCAGTCTCTTTTGTCTCTTCGTAGCAAGGTCGTTATCCCACTTGTCACACAGCTCCTGATGGCCTTCTACAGTGCCAAGCGCAACCGGGAAACGTTCATAGCCAGGCCCCCGATACATCTTAGCCTCAAGTCGGCCATCAACATAGTAAGGTGCTTGCTCGGGTTCTTTCTTCTTCTTGGAAGGCTTTGACTTGCGATAAGTAGAATGGCTTGGACCGGAGGGGGTGAGGGGCTTGTCAGGCGGGGGAGTACCGGTGGGAGGCCAGGCAGGGTGTGGGGCTTGTAAGTTGGGAGTCAGTGTGTCACGTCTGAGTGGCAAGTTGGGAGCCAGAGCATCGCGTCTGAGTTGCAGTGCATCCTGTCCGAATTGTGGTTCGGCAGCCAGTGCATCACGCCCGTGCTGTAAGTTGGGTGCCAGTGCATCGAGTCTGAGTTGTAAGTTGGGCGCCAGCTCATCACGTCTGAGTAGCGTTGCATCACGTCTGAGCTGCAACTCCGCAGCCATTGCATCCCGTCTGAGCTGTAAGTCCTGCAGTGAAGCTGTGCCCACAAAGCCGGGTGGATCAACAGGAGGGGCGCGGCGTTTCATGCTATCTCGAGCTGCTATACGAGGAGAACCGTCCTGAGAGCTGCCATCCGCTCGCGATCGCTTGTGAGTGAGGGGGCCAGGCAGGATGACGACATCCATGTCCGAGCCATCAGCATCGCTGGCTGAGTCGATTGCAATGATCTCTCTGTTGATCCCGGTATGAACTTGCTGAGCAGGCGGGATTTGTGCAGGTTGGCCACCGTCGGTCTCGTCATCGTCGGACAATTCGATGACAGGTTGGTTTCGTTCTTCAAGAGCTTCTCGGACTCGGCGAGGAGATCGATACACAGTAGTGTTTGGAAGGTCATTGAGATCTCGAGGAACTTCCTTCCATCTGGAAGTCAGATTGTTAGCTTTGGAATATTTGTGAAGATGATCGGATCAAACTTGGGGAGAATGGCCTCGAGGATTTGGCGCCTGGATGGTTGCAGATCCAAGGCACCAAGCATGATTGTGCAAAGGGGATATCTTCTATCAGTCATCACTTACCCAGGGCCCATAGGCTCGTACGCCATGTTGGATGTCGAGCTGAACCGTCGAGGTTCACAGTTTGTTCAGTGGTGACTGTCTGCAACCGTGAGATGAGCGCTGCGGAGAGGGAGTAGAAGTCGATCGCTGCAAGAAGCTGATGTCAAGGTTGGACGAAAGACTTGAAGGAAGAATGAAACGAAGTACTGTAACCGTCTGTCGAGGCGGTTGTAGTGAGTGGCGCGACACAAAGGGTGCCTTGAGGTAAGAGGCTGAGAAGAAAGTGAGTGTCAAGTGTCGCGAGAGTGAGAAGCTAGAAGAAGGCAGAAAATTTGTCGCAAGAAGGAGTGTGGGTGAGGCAGACAGTTTGGATGCCTTTTATTATTGTTTGGATCTTTTCTGTTGCAGGTCCGGCATGGTCGACTTTGTGACGTCGTCGGTGGACAGCGAGGTGGGCGGACAGTGAAGTGCTAGGCTGCCAGAACTCTATAGGATTAAATTCACTCGAGCGCCACCTGTAAACTGGGAACAATGCTTTGTCTGGTCAGTTGGGCGACTTATGGTGAGCAAGTTGCGTCCGACATCTGAACATGAGCAGAGGGGTAAATGGAGACAGTGCAGTCAGCCCTGCCACCGCCACTGCTGCGAACCGGTTGACAGCTGCATATTATACACCAGCTGTCAACGCGGCCACTTGGAATTCTGTCTTGTGAGAAATGGTCGGCGTTGCTTGCTTTCTTCAACGTTCAAATAGAGAACCAGCCTCGCGTTTGAGATAGACGCGTAGAGGCAAGGTAGCACGGTTGCATCCATGGTACGTCGCTGCGGGTCCTTGTCGGCTAAATTGGTTGAACCTTGATGTGCTCCGTATTCCGCATTGATATGTCCTTGATGATCTCCTTCTGTACAGTGAGCGTCGGGCTGTGTCAATGGCCACCTGTCTATCGTCTTCATAATGAGTCATTGTCTATGAGAGGTCGTTGGTTATCCTCCTGTGACTATTCTTGGCTGTAGGTACAGACACGCCTTGTGACAGGCGGTGCGCACACTTTTCATTTAGCTGCGATCATTTACAGAAATCATCTAGGCGACTGTCCACTTACTAGCACAGAGACGGCCAGCAGCAATCACTATGGGTACAACAAATGCACACTCTTTTGCCTCCCTCTCGACATGTCAGCCTCCTGTCATCGATGCGGACTCTCTACCATCTGCTCAATCCGCAGCTCTAAAACTCGAGCCGGCCACACTCCTCGAGTACGTTCAGACCGCATACCTCAACGCCGACGAGTGGAAGGGGCCATTGACCATCGAGCAATACCTCCAGCGCGAGGATATGCTGCAGGCCGTCGATTTGACAAGAGACGGCCGCATCACCGGGTGGATTTTGACAACCGACTCGCTACCCAAAAACACTGATGGATCGAGACCTATATTGGCTAGCTGTGAGAGTATCCCAATCCATGCCTATCATGCTCGGGACGGCGTTGTCGAGAAGATCCAGGCACATGGCATCGCTTCCGTCTATAATCGACCGGAACACCGGGGTAAAGGTTATGCTTCTCGCATGATGGCGGAGCTAGGCAAGAGATTAGAGACCTGGCAGCCACTCAACGGTGCGGTAAATCAATTCTCGGTGCTTTTCTCAGATATCGGCCAGACCTTCTATGCCAGGTTTGGGTGGAAAGTCTTCCCATCTACCCATATCCACCTGCAACAGATAGATCGGGTGGCTTATGAACGGACCAGTTCTGGGCTTCCTACAGTCGAAGACCTGTCGTTGGAGGATCTGAAGTCAATACCGACCGTCGAGTACGTTGAACGTCGTTTACAAGAGATATCCAAGGCAGAGCCTCGGAAAACCCACGTCGCCATACGTCCCGACTTGGAACACTTCGAGTGGCATTTTGCTCGCGATGAGTTTCAGACGAAGGTCATGGGAAAGCGCTTTCCGGAGGTAAAGGGGGTTATTCACCGGTCCACCGGTCTCGCTCTGATCTGGTGTCGCGTCTACGCAGCCAAGAAGTCGGACTGGCAACTGCATATCCTCCACACCATAGTTCCGCCTTCAATCCAGAGTTCGCAAGAGGCTGAGACTGCGATGGCTGCTCTCTTGGCGAGAGCCCAGCTCGAAGCACATGAATGGGAGATGGACAGTGGGGTTGAAGTATGGGACCCTTCCGATCTGGTAGTCGCTTCGGCCCAGAGACTGCGGACGAAAGAGCAAGGTAAGGTGGAAATCATAACTCGAGACAAGGAGCATTTATGCAGTCTGCGATGGACCGGTGGGCCTGACGAGGATGTCGTATGGCTAGCCAAGGAGAAGTACGCCTGGTGTTGAAATAGGTGGTGTCCTCCCGACGACGAGGCCAGCATGCGCGTAGTTGGCTGTCATGACAGTGCGCAGGGGCGATTTATCCGACCACATGCTAATATGCTGGACACCAAGTTGAGCTCACCTGGCCAGCTGCAACAGTCCCCTGCTCCGTGCAGATCGCATACCTATGTAAGAGGGAGCTATACTCAACATCCGTCGGCATTACGACCCAGCGCTCGAGCACCAAGTTAAAAGCCTGTATCAATCTCAGGCCCACAGTTGGCCGAGGTCAATCCCTTCTCGTGTTCCTCGTATCTCGTATGCGGGTACGAATCTCCTCAGCGGCACATCTATTCCTCCACCGCCATCTACTGCTCCTATGGCGCTGGCCGTGAAAACATATATTTCCCTGGTTCCTTAATCTCCGGCCCTTGCTAAACAAGCTCTGTCTCACCGTTGTGACATGAAGCCGAGGTTGGAGAGGACGTGCCAAAGCGCATGTGCTGCTGCCTTCCCAGGGCCGTGGGTGATATCAAGGCTCAATGGCCTCACTAACAAGGTACGTCGTCATGGGAACACATTGTCTTCGCCCAGGGCAGCTGCACGTGAATTTCCGTGGCTGGAGGAATTCGTGACACTGCTGCCTGGTGTAGGACGCAGTCTGCTAGCAACTCGGGCTTATGTCTCCCCCAACTGAAGGCCTTGTGGATCGGACGCGACTCAGCCTCCCTAAGGATTTGTTCATGCCTCGAAAAGCAATGTCAACGGCCGCTCTGTCTGACTTCGTCAAATTGAATGATGGACAACACTGGTACAAACCTCCAGACGGTGGGAGTCCCCTGGGCTCACCCAACATCCTTCCAACCGCCCAACCCGATCTCATCATCTTTTGCGCATGGGCTTTCGCCGCTCCCAAGCACATCTTGAAATACATCATCCAATATCAGGCCACCTACCCGCGAGCCCAGATCCTATTACTCCAGAACAGCCTTGCAAACCTGACTTGGACGCCGGACAGAATCCAGATGCATAGACTGAAACCAGCTGTCATTGCGATGAAGGCCTTCTTGGAAAGTCATACATTTAGCGATGGTAGCGGAGCGGGAAGGCCAGGAAGGAAATCACCTGTCGTCCTCGTTCACGCCTTCTCTAACGGTGGCGCCCATAGCATGGTCCAGCTTGCTCAAGCATACCGTGACAGCCTGGGAAGCACCTCTTCATTATCGTCACCATCGTCTCCCCAACCACGCCTGCCAGCAGAACTTCCAGTCTCCGCCATCGTACTTGACTCCTGCCCCGGCCGCGGAGACTTCCAGACCGGTGTCAAGTTAGCTTTGACGCCCTTCCCGAAAACAGCCATTCTTTTACGGTTGCTCTTCACGCCGATCGCCTACGCCTTGATTGCTTGGATCGTGTCCACCCACACGCTCGGCATTTCGGAGAACGTGCCGAGTAAGCTTTGGAGGTGTTTGAATAATGTGGGCGGGCCTTTTTTGATCAAGGCGGGCAAGGCCGGTGCTTCTTGTGCAAGTGCAAGCGGGGGCCATGCTGTCGAAGGGGTTCCCAGGACGTACATCTACAGTACAAGGGATGACATGATTCCGTGGCAGGGTGTCATTGAGCATGCTGAGGAAGCGAGGCAGGCATTGAAAATTGCATTGGACGATTCACGAAACGGCGGTACAGATGTCAATGACTTTGTCAAGCTGGAAGGGTTCATGGGGAGTCCGCATGTGAACCATGTGAGCATCGATCCCGCGAGGTATTGGAGCGTCGTAGGCGAGACGGTAAGCAGGGCTGTAGGGCTGTAGGGCAGTGACAGGACAAGACAGCGCTCTAGGTACGAGGTGTGGCCTCGCTGGTCATTGGGAGTCGGAGTAGTGCAACTGTTGACGCCGAGAACGCCCTTCCCTGACAAGAATCGTAGTGAACCAGGCCCTCTACAAGACACCCCATTTCCGTATCCCTCGCCCTATGTATTATTGCCCGACGGGAAAACCCACCGTGGTAGGGAACATCGAAAAGTCGTCCACAATCGACTGCCACGCCTCGTCGTCCCACAAATTCATAAGGACATCCGGCTGCGTCTCCGCCCGGCCTGCATCATGGCCACTCGCCACGTTGGCCGTCATCTGGTCCTGGATCAAGTTCCCGAAGTTCAACGCCGCGGGTTTGCGAATCCGCATCGACGTGAAAGCGTTCATCGTGTCTGCCACGCCACACTTGATCGCCCCCGACGGTGAACTCAGCGGAATCTCGAGCTCGGCTTCCCCTGGGCCGCTGCTCGACGTCTCGCAGCGTTGATGCCACGCGACCAGCCCGCCTATGCCGCGCGAAAAGTACTGCCACACGTCCTTCTGTTCGATGCCCACGTCGGGACCTGTTTTGGTGAGCTCGTCCCCGAACTTTGCCTTGACGCGCAGGCTGAAGGCGGCGGTGTCGGCTTCGCGTTTCGCAATCGCGCTGTCCCATCCGCTTGTGGCGGGTAGGCGGGCGACTGTCGACAGGACGATCAGCGCGTAGGGGAGGAGGTTGAAGATCGTGGAAGGGAGATGTACCACCGATTCATTCGGTATGGTTAGGACGAAGTTCAGGAAGTCGCGGCACGAGGTCAGGAGATCCCATAAGTGCGTGCTGGAGGAGGAGGAAAAAGAAGATGATGACGACGGCGCATTGGCCCAGTCGCGGTAGAGGGCTACCTCGTGGATGATGATCGGCACAGCTTTCAGCTCGGCGAGGAGGGCATCTGCAAAACTCTCGTCAGCAGGGCAAAAAGAGGTCGGCGTTCGTCGTGGCCTTTCTCTATCAACGCCATGGAAGCATACGCGGGCACTCACAGTTTCCCTGGGTGGGTGAAAAGGCAGGACCGGTCTCAAGCTCGGCGACTGCTCTCTTGAAGCCGTTCAGGGACATATTGACCACAACATCGTTCTGAAGTCGGACAAGACTGATGTCGTCGTATGAGAACCTCTCGCCGACACTTTGGACGAGACATCTCGTGCTGATGAGGGCTGTCACGTATATGTCGGTTGGCGATTCCTGCTCAACCTCGAGAATGTGGCAGCAGTTGTCGATCCACTTGGTATGCCTCATGGCCAGCTCTTTCCGCATCATCGCCATCCTGTGTCGGTGAGCAACGAGCAAAGCCAGAAGACGGCGCGCGCATACTTACGACGAGCAAAGGTAGAAGCAACCCAGGAGGGCGCGGATCTCAGCTGACGACCTTCGACACTGGGCCGCGTACTTGCCCTGACCTAGTTGGCTCGGGTTGGAAGTGGTGAGGCAGAGGTGACCGGCCACCCTCTGATCACGGTGCGCAGGACATCTGTCCAGGTCGAGGTCTGTGACAAGCCCGATGGCCATTTGCAGGAGCATGAACAACTGTTTGCTCATGGGAGTGAAATGGAAATGGTTCCACGCCACCAGGACGAGCAGGCCCTGTAACAAGCCCAGGTCTCTCTCATTGCCAATCATGACTCGTTCGCAAAGGATCTTCTTGAGTTCGACCCCCAGCCGTCTTTGCAGCATGTGGTCCCCTTCGAGACAAGTCGTCATGATAGCCAGGAAGAGCACTGGAGATTGTGCCCGGAGGGTCGCCGCGTCAGTCTGCGGAGCCACAATGACAAAGGGGAAGTATGTCGAGTGTACGCGTCTGTACTTGTTCAACAGAGCGTCGGCCGTCGACATGTTGAGCAGGCCATGGTCGATGACATCGAACCGTCTGCCGTCTTCCTCCGTCGACTGTGTCGTGGTACTTTTGGCACTCCGGCAGACCGGGGAATAGCCATCTTCTGTAGGAGCCGGCGTCCTGGCGTCAATGGTGGCAGCCTTCGCACTGGCAACAGGAACATGGTCGGGACCTAACAAGGAGAGAAGGGTGTTGACCTTTTCCTCCAGCGCCTTGACTCTCGTGGACTGTTTCTCCCGCTTGCGTCGCGGGGTCTCTTCGAGAATGCATTCCCTTTTCAGCCTCCGACATCGATCACAGCCTTCGGTGCCGCTGAAGGTGCATCTCGCCTTTGCAGTGGCGCACCGGACACAGGCCCTCCGTCTTGACTGAGCATCGTCGACGGCATTCATCACCGCTCCGGCTTGTAATGCCCGCAGCAGATTGAAACGGGAAAGGGACGGCGAAGGGCTGATAAATACCCTGGGTGCCTGGTGATGATCGCCCAGGAGATCAAACCCCTCCGCTCATGCATTAGGCTCGTCGATCGGTCCAATAGCTGGTGCCTGATGGAAAAGCTTGAGCTCAACGACGGGCCAATGCGCAGGCAGAGCCGGTGGAAATGGTGGAACCGGGCCGTTTTTTGTCCGCTCTACCTCCGCGTGCCTGCTGCCTCCTGACTCCCGAGCTGCACCATTGTCAGTGGCGCGGAGACATATGGCAAAGCGCGCGACATGCTTTGCTCTGCTCCTCCGTCAATGCATTGTCGCGTCAATGGTTGTGCTGGCGAACGGGCACGGCACCCGATCATGCCTAACTCCATCCGTTTCAACTCTACCATGGCGGTTTCCGAGATTCGTTTACATGAGGCGTCAGGCTACAAAGAAGAGAAGTGTCGCTCTCCCATGTTTATGTACACGCTTGTTTTCCCGTGGAGGTCTTCAGCGCTCCCTTCCCCCGTGACCTTCATCCCTCCCTATCCTTCCAATCGCTTGCTGCCTTGTGCTGGTGTGGTGTTCAGATGAGCAGGTGCTAGACCAACGACATGTCCGCCGAAAAGGAACCTCGATCTACCATCGAGACGCCAACTTCAGGCTCTGAAAGCATAAAATCCGATTTAGAAAAGCCATCAACCGCCCAGGCCCCCGTGTCGGAGACAGACCACCACCTGACCGGCTCAAAGCTCTACCTCGTTCTGACTGGCATCGGTCTGGCTATTTTCCTCTTCGCCCTTGATGTATCAATTATCTCTACCGTATGACTTTCACTCCATGGAGCTCCTGCCACAACTAACTTGCAGACCAGGCAATCCCGGCTATCACAGTGCAGTTCCATGCCACCACGGACATCGGCTGGTACGCGGCGGCTTACCCTCTATGCCTCTGCTCGTTGCAGCCTCTGGCTGGAAAGATCTATACCAACTTCACGCTGAAATGGGCCTACTTTGTCTTCGTCGGCATCTTCCTCCTGGGGTCTCTTCTGTGCGCTGTCGCTACTAGCTCCAACATGTTCATATGCGCCCGGGCCATCACTGGCGTGGGCGCAGCAGGAATATTCTCCGGCTCTCTGTCAATCCTGGCCATTGTGGCTCCGCTCTCCAAACGTGCTCTACACACTGCCCTGCTGTCTTCACTTCTTGGACTGGCCATTATCACCGGACCGGTCATTGGGGGAGCGTTGACAACCAGGGTCTCGTGGAGGTGGTGCTTCTACATCAATCTCCCAATCGGCGCTGTAACACTGGTTGCCTTGGCCTTGTTCTTCAGGCCACCCGTGCGAGATTCCGACAAAGGGCCGTTGTGGGAGAAGATCCTCAAGCTCGATATCGTGGGCTGTTCCCTGTTCATACCCACCATTGTCATGGCCCTCCTGGCTCTGCAATGGGGAGGTCATCAGTACGCATGGAAGTCGGCCATGGTCATTGGACTTCTGTGCGGAGCCGTCGGACTGGCAACGGCGTTCCTGGTGTGGGAGTGGCACAAGGGCGACGACGCCATGATTCCGTTCTCTGTCGTACTTCAACGGTCCATCCTACTGAGCTGCCTCTATAGCGCCTTCATGATGGGTGCCTATGTCGTCAACATCTACTACATTCCCGAGTGGTTCCAGGTCATCAAAGATGCCACGCCACTGCACAGCGGCGTCATGACCCTTCCCTCTGCTGTTGCTCAGATCCTCGCCGTCAGCATTTCAGGCGTGGTCGGTAAGTCAACATCTGCAACCTCGAAACGTCGTCATGTTTGAGAAATCCAAAGCTAATTAATCGTCGTGAACAGTGAATCGCACGGGCTCCTACAACCCATGGTTTTTCATCGGCATGACATTCATGGCCATTGCCTCAGGCCTGTACACCACTCTCGGCACATCGACCGGCCACGCCAAATGGATCACGTACCTTGTCTTCCAGGGCGTGGGCGGCGTCGGGATGCAAGGTCCTCTCCTCGCCGTGCAGGCCGCCCTGGCATCTCGACCCCGGCAAATCCCCGTCGGCCTCTCGACCGTCGCTTTCTTCCAGTACTTCGGCTCGGCCGTGTTCCAGAGCATCGCCCTCGCGATCTTCCAGAACCAGCTCACCAGATCGCTCAAGTCGCACGCAGGACTCAACCTGCAGCAAGTGCAGCTCTTGCTCGATGCCGGGTCTGGACACGCCCGAAGGACCACATTGGATTCATTCCCCTCGAAGCTGCAGCTCGTGCTGTCGGCGTACAACAAGTCAATCACGAATGTATTTGTAAGTTTACTACCTTTTTCAGCCTGATTGTTTCCTGCCCGGATGCCTTCATCGGCCGGAAGGAGTATCCCCACGCGTTTGTCTCCCGGTGATCGAACCGTGGTATTGGTGTTACGCCCTGTTCCGTTCTATTGACTAATACATCCTCCCCGTACAGTATGCCTCGCTGGCGTCCGCAATCCTGGCGTTCTTCCTCGCGTCTGGCGTCGAGTGGAAGGACATTCGGGCGGCAAAACCTGGGGCGCAACCGGCCCAACAGTCCGGGAGCGACAAACCGATCGTTGAGAAGGCTGGCGATGACTCCGCGGCGAGGGTGCATGTGCCTGTTTCGCAGAAAGACGAAGAAGATGTTAAGGTTTGAGTATGTAGTTGCCCAGAATCTAGCATCTAGTGACTGGATGTTCCACTCTTGAGTAACAAAGTGAGTAAACTGCTTCCAAGCACCTAGACGTACTCTGTCAGGGCTTGCCTGCTCAACAATTGAGATTAACATTGCACAGTCTTACGCAGTCAACGCCGCGGACAAGCTTGACTCTTCGATATGTGCGAAAGACTTCATAGTCGACCTTCAGATTGGCCCTTTGCCTACTCACTACGTCGGGCTAGGGCTGGGACTCGGACCCGGGCTCGGGCGCTATGGACCTTGAACGCTCGATGGAAGGTATTGAAGATGGTACTGTACTTACCATTGTGTATCAGGGCGGTGGAAGATTCAAAACAAAACAGTGGATAGAATAGAGTTATTGTCCATTTTGGGAAAACACCCCAGTTGAGAAATCATGCTGAACTTGGAGGGCAGGGGGGAGAGAAGTCCGCGCGGAAGGTGTGTGTAGAGTCGTTCAAGTAGAGATAATCTCTACACGTATGAGTACGCATTACGCATTACGTGTGACGGCGTCTGAAGGGATGAGAGGGTGGAAGATTCGAGATCCGAGATTCACGACCGATGTTTCTCAAATTACGCCACAAGCTGGACATCCATACTACACAGGACATGGGACTTGTAGAGTAGAGCAGAATACATGCACCCGTGTCCTGCCCGATGTTCTGTGTCCTGTGTCCTGTGTCCTTGGCTTATCCAACTCGTCCCATCCGCCCTATGCCATGCTGACTGTACCTCGTACAGTTTGTAGGTATCTAGGTAGATAGATGTATCGTCCGCACTACGTATCTAAAACACAATACTCCGTCTAGGTAGCTAGCTACTCGACCGACCGACCGACCGACCGACCGACCGACCGACTGACTGACTCGCTCAATCGCTCGAGCCTTATTGCCATGAACGGAAGGTACTCTTTCCAGGACGGATTGAAAGACGAGAAGGGAATTAAGGCTTTCGCACTGGAAAATCGTGAGGAAACGAATGGTCATTCAGCCTCGCTGGCCTGACCAATGCCATTCAAATGTTTTCTACTACATACGTTACTTACAGAGTGACGGCAGTATGGGGGACCTACTCAAGCGGACGAGTACATGTACATGTACATACATACATACGTACTATTACACAAACAGCCCTCGGTGCCGTTATCCGGCTTAGCACATCGTCGCCACCGATCGCCTACCAGTCTGCCACTACGCACTGTGGCACTCTTCGTAGATCCCCGCATTACGAGACTTTTTGGAGACAACACCGAGACGGGAACAAGTGACTCGGTCCAATGCGCGAGTGACCAAAGACATGCATAACCGAGGCTTACCTCCAAATAAAGGCTTGGGTTTATCAAAAGGGTCGTGTTGCGCACGTCTTAGATGAGATCAATGAGAAAAGTACTACCCAGCGTGCCAGCCTGGTGCTGTGATACTGTCAATTTCTTTTTAAATCCTCAGCATTAACAGCAACGTGGGTTTATTCGTTGCCCATCGTTTCAATATCGCGATATATTGTCTGTGCGCGATAGCATTTTGACAGATCGCAATCGGAAGTGCGTCGGTCTCATCGAAGCAACAATTGTTCGAGATATCACTGCCGCTTTCCTTCCAATCATGGCCCCGTCCAAGGATGGAGAGGGCTTCTCGGCCTCGGAGACGGGCGAAGTCTTCAACGAGCGCGGCTGGATGGTCCAGAACGCGCGGGGATACCGGATCCACGAAGAAGCGTACGACTCGCCGCGCAAGATCCGGGTCATCCACGTCGGCGCGGGCGCCTCGGGCATCACATTCTCCAAGTTCGTCGAGGAACGGTGCAAGAACGTGGATCTGCAGATCTACGAGAAGAACAAGGACGTCGGGGGCACTTGGCTTGAGAATAGGTAAGGCATTCATCATCCGTCACAATTTCACCCTGAGGGTTCGGGTTTCGCTCGCCCGCCCGCCTCAGACGCCGCCTTTCGTCATGAGTCAAGTTGGGCTGATTTTCTTATCTTGTGGTGTCGATTTGAAGATACCCAGGCTGTGCGTGCGACATTCCCTCGGCGTCGTATCAGTTCACGTGGGAGCGGAACCCGAATTGGAGCCAGTATTACTCCGAGTCGCCCGAGATATGGCAGTACTTCAAGGACGTGGTCGACAAGCACGGCCTGATCAAATACATGAAGCTGGAACACGCCGTGGTAGGCGCTTACTGGCAGCCCGAGGCGGGAGAGTGGGAGGTTCGAGTCCGACGACCGGATGGGACCGAGTTCACAGATCGGTGTAACGTGCTTGTTAACGGTGGGGGGATTCTAAAGTACGTCTCGTCCCTTGCGATTTTCGAAGTCTCGGTTCGAGTACATGCTAACGCGGTTGCGGCGGCGGCAGCAACTGGAAGTGGCCCGACATCAAAGGCCTGCATTCGTTCAAAGGCAGCCTCGTGCACAGCGCCAACTACGACACCTCGCTGGACCTGAATGGCAAACGCGTCGCGGTCATAGGCATCGGCAGCAGCGGCATCCAGATCGTCTCCAAGATTGCATCCCAGGTGAAGCAGCTGTACTCGTGGGTAAGGTCGCCGACGTGGATTACGGCCGGATTCGCCCAGAGGTTTGCGGGGCCGAACGGAGCGAACTTCCACTGTAAGTGTAATCCGGATGCCGCTTGGCTGCGGTTGACGCTGACTTCGGCCCAGATACTCCAGAACAACAAAAAGCGTTCGCCGAGAACCCCGAACTGTTCCTCAAGTATTCGAAGATGATTGAATCCGAGCTCAACGTCAGATTCAAGTTCATCTTGAATGGGACCGAGGAGGCCGAAGGCGCCAGAGAGGTAAATTAGCCCAGGATAAGACTGTGGAATATGCTGAGACATATGACTTCCAGTTCGCCCGGAACGAAATGATGCAGAAGCTTGGCACGACGAAACCGGAGCTCCTCGAAGCGATCATTCCGAAGAACTTTGGCGTCGGGTGCAGAAGGCCGACGGTGAGTACTCTGCAGCGAAGTTCGATCGTCGCTGACTCGAGTCGTGATAGCCCGGAAACGGTTTCCTCGAATCGTTGAATCAGGACAATGTCCAGGTCTTCACTTCGCCCATGAAGGAGATCAACGCCGAAGGCTTCGTTGACAGTGAAGGCCAGCAACATGACGTGGACGTTATCATTTGTGCGACAGGGTAAGACAGGACTTAGCCAACTTCCAAAGAGGAGCCTCTGCGACGGATTTCGGTTTCGGCCAAGGTTAAGACCTGTTGACTGACGGACTCTCAGGTTCAACACCAGCTGGATCCCTAGATTCCCAGTCGAGGCAAATGGCCACAGCATCGCCAAGATGTGGGCCAAGGAAGCCACTTCATATCTCTCCCTCGGAGTTTCACACAGTATGAAATACCCTGATCCGTTGACGTTGGTCATTACTGATTGGGGATAAAGTGCCGAATTACTTCATGATGGGTGGCCCGTACGGTCCTCTTGGGCATGGATCGTTCCTGCCCATCATTGAGACACTCGCCGGCAACATCATCCAGGTTATCCAGAAGATGCAGAAAGACCGGATCAAGAGTCTGACCCCCAAGCCCGAGATCGCCGAGCAGTTTAGAGAGCATGCGCAACTGTTTCTGAAGAGGACTGCTTGGACCTCGGTGAGTGATCCTCCGCGTGTGGCCGATGCAGAACGGTGGTCGGACATGCTCAAAGCCGTGTCGTCGGACATATTGCAAAGGCTAACCTTCTTGGGCTGTAGGGATGTAGTTCGTGGTTCAAGCAAGGAAGAATCGATGGTCCTCTACCCATGTTTCCAGGTACGTTACCCTTGGAGTCACTGTTCTTGCTCTGGTCAGCGTCGATACAAGCTAACGCCCATTCTTAGCTTCGCGCCTCGTGTACATGGACCTGCTTTCAACGCCGAGGTTCGAGGACTATAACATTGAATATCTTAATCGCTTGAACATGTTTGAATTCTTGGGCAATGGCTTCGCCAGCCGGGAATTTGACGGACGCGACTTGTCGTACTACCTTGGCTTGTTGCATGGCGACGACCACCAGCTTGACCTTGAGGGAGACATTCACGAGGATCTTGCAAAGCTGAGCCTCATACAGCCATAGGCAGTCAGTTGCAAGTTTAGAGAGAAATTTCACCGCGGCGCGTCTGACATTGTTTCGCTAGACATAGACGACGCTTCGCCGTATTATCATAGCTTCTTTATACGGTGGACTATAGTGTATTTTGACCTCGACTGGCTCTAAATTTTGTCAGTCACAAACGACATCTGTTTTGTTCATACCCACCTGTCACTTGCGTCTCCCTCGTTTCTGCATCTGCCGTGCTACAGTGCCTACAGCTCACGAATGTACTCGAGGAGTGCTCTCGGCTTGAGACACGCCGGCTCAATAGTACACCTTCTTTACGATCACGAGACGGACTTGAGACGTGATGAGTCTTGATTGATTGGCTTTCATGTCAGGATGATCGGCCTTGTTTGTGGCAAGTGGGCTGGACGGCCTCGTTAGGTACCAAATCAGGGGTGTCATCGGAATTCACATCGACGGCATATTCTCGAGCTGAATAGCGACTCTCGTATTGTTGACGAGCCGTTGGAGCCAAGGGTCCTAACGGACCTTGGCTGCGCGGTGCGCTCCACGGGGCCGATGAGAGTGCCTTGTGCTCGAAGGAGGGACATTGACGACTTATTGCCGTCGCGCACAGATGGCGTCGTATCGAAGACACAACCTTCTGGTTTGCACGAGTATTGAGACCTGCCTGAGGTTCAATGGTGAATGAAAAGTAAGGGGACAAGCTTGCTCGGCAGCAAGCAGGCTTAGCAAATCCTCCAACCAATCACAACCAGAGCTTGTCGGAGCGGACCGCGCTCAGTCCTGAGATCCTTGGCGCCTTCGATCTTCTGACACAAAGCTCGCTGCCATCTTGTTCTCCTGGCTGCTCTCAATTCAGCACAACAACTAATTTCTCACCGCATGCATCGTAGGGCTGCCTAGGCAGTATCGAAAGCTGCACAGAACTTCAATGGGCCAGCAACAGCTGTGACGAATCTGCCAGGTAAATACGAGCTGGAACGCCTTCGAGGTACTCGAGAGCGAACCTATCCCGACTCCCACCCATCTGTCGGAAGTCCTAAAGCACAGCGGGGTCAGAAGGTTCTGAACCAAAGCCAATTACTCAAGGCCTCTCCATTCGGTGCTGCATTAGTGTGCACTCGACACCATGTTATCCAACCCTATGCAGCGGTGTCCGAAGCGAAGTTCAGCCCTACGGAGCATCTGCGCCTTTGGCCACTTCGATCGCGTGGAAGTGCTCGTATCACTTGTACGAGCGACTGCATAGAACGCCACGACTTACAATTTGGAGCTGAGGTTATTTACGAATCGAATTCTGTCAACATTGACTGCAAGCTACTAGGATTGCAATGGCTGGAATCGGTTGCGCTGGAGACCGTGAGCTGAGCTTTGTCCCGCCTCTAGCCTCCGGCCATGAGAGACGCACAGGACTTATGCCAGTTCGCTCGCCATATTTCACCTATCATGGTCGGCCGTACGGTGCGTGAAGGAGAACTAGTCGAGGGTTGCGCTGGTGCCGACGGAGAGCTGCGAGCTGAAAGGTCCGCCTAACCGGAGAGGTTGCTATTTCGCGTACGACACGTCGGTGTCTGCTGAATATAAAAAGAGGGCTTCCCCGTGCTCGAACCAGCCTCATTGCCAAAGCTTTCTTCCCGGCAATCATCTCCTTGATCTCACTTTACACACGGTCTTCTTGAGCATTCAACATGGGCAGCGTCACGGACACCGACACCAAATACACAACTGGTATGGCCTCAAGGGGAACAAACGCTGATGCTAACAGTCCAGGTATGATTCTCGCTGTGACGCAAAAGTCAGAGGGAGAATATGAGGTGAACCAGGTGGAGGGTCAGGATCGGATCCCGCCCCCTCCAGGAGGGATCAGCGACCTCGTCTCGCGCCGGTACATCGAGTACGACAAGAGACCTGTCTATGTAAGCCATGGCCAGGCCCATGCAAGACACACATGACGTTCGAGCTAACGGGCGCTTCTGTCCCCACCCCCAGTGCAAAGGATACTATGAGCCGTCGTCGCTCCAGATCTCCATCCAGATCCGTATCCTTGGCATCAGCATCGGTTCCTACACGAGCAACCTCAACAACGTCAGCCTCAGCATTTCGATCAACATCAACGCCGCCAAGGGGCATATGAAATGCTACCGCCACAACAATGACATTCGGATTCAGATCGACATCAAGAACAAACCCGGGCATGGCGACCAGCAGTGGCAGTGGGATGATAAAATGTTGGATAATTGATGATCTGGGTGGTCACAGAAGGGGAGGACGAGTAAGATACAACATCTGCAGAGTATCTATCTACTATAGAGCCGTGGGTAAAGACACGCATGGCCATGGCCATAAATGGCAGTCTATCCATCAGGCCATATTATCCCCATCCTCTGACAGCCTGTCGAGCTTTCAGACTACATCCTGTTTGCACACAAGGGGAGCGTAGAGCAGGTGTGCAATTGCAGTCTACCTGCACACGACCAACCAGGAACGCCAACACTGCCCCCCGCTAACTCAGTAATCCATGAGCCGTGCGCAGGATAATGTGATGGACCTCCTGTCTAGTCAGCGTCTACTCTGTGCTGCTCGACTCAAGCTCGGAGTCGGCACTGAAGAGACCGAGCCGAGTGAAGCACGTGAAGCAGCATGGCGATTTGATCGCGTCACTTGCATCGCGTCGGCACGACATCAGCCCGTGCAGAGTAAGAAACAAATGCTTAGAAATTGATCCGGGGCAGTCGTACCAGTACATGAAGATGACAGCCTGACCACCCTCACATCACCACAGTGTATCTCAACGTCGACTGCCTAGCACATACACACCACACACAACACCGTTGTACGTAGGTACTCTCAGCACAAAAAGGATTCACACAGTATACACTATTTGGACATCCTGCTAGATGGTAATATGATGTGAACAGCGGTACTTCTAAGATTGGTATCAATTCTACTCGACTTCACCACCATCCACTTCGCTTCACCACGCTCTCACTTCGCGCTTCGCCACACTTCTTTATCTTCGCCCCGCTTCACCTCGCTTGCCCCGCTAGCCTTCGCTCGCGCTCGCGCCCCCCAAACAATGTCTCAATCTCAACTCCCCGTCCTCGTCGCCGGCGCGGGCTTGGCCTCGCTCCTTCTGGCCCGCTCTCTCCTCCGCGCCCACATCCCCTTCCAAATCTTCGAGCGCGACGCCTCCCTCTCGTTCCGCGGCCAAGGATACCGTCTCCGCCTGTCGACCGAGGGTCTGGACGCCATCGAATCAGTCCTCGACCCCGCCGCCTTCCACGACTTCTACCACATCCATTGCGGCAAGACAGGCGGCGAGGGGTTCGCGCACTTCGACGCCCGCACCGGTGAATTACTCGACCAGCAGCGCGCCGGGGGCGAGAACCTGGGTTCGCGCGACGGAAAGGTGGTGGGCATCGCACGCGGGGACATGCGCCGGCTGTTCATGCAGGGGTGTGAACCGTACGTGCACTTCAACCGGCACGTGGTGGGCTATGAGATTGCTGGGGGGCGCGACGCCGTGCGCGCCGTCTTCGCCGACGGGTCGAAGTCCGTGGAGGGATCCCTGCTCGTGGGCGGCGAGGGGATCAAGTCCGCGGTCGCGAAGCAGGTCAGCGGGGGCAAGTTGAAGGTATACGACCTCGGGGCGCGCGGGATCCACGGCCAAGCGCCCACCACGGCATTCAGGGGCCTAGGCGAGGGTGTGTTCCGGCTGGTGGACGACGTGAACCCCCAGGGCCGCGTGTCGATCATCACGAACGTGCGGCCCAACGACATGGACGATCCGGCCGTCGAGTTCGGGTGGACCATGGTGGGCGTGCCCGGCGCGATCAGTGCGCCGAACGACGACTACACCATCGTCGGGGAGACGGCGGCTCGGATCGCCCAGGCCTTGACCCGGGACTGGCACCCGCGGTTCAGGCCGCTGTTCGACCACATGAACGTGGGCCAGGCCGCGTTTTGGAAGATCACCTGCTCAACCCCCGCCGGGGTGCCGGAGTGGGTCAACGAGCCGCTGGTGACGGTGATTGGGGACGCAGCGCATGGGATGACACCCGCGGGAGGGATTGGCGCGAACACTGCGGTGAGGGACTCGGCGTTGTTGGGCCGCTTGTTGCGCGAGGCAGGGGGCAATCGACCGGGTGTGACGGCCGAGTATGAGCGGCAGATGAGGGTCTATGCCAGCGAGGCCGTGAGGAGCAGTTACGGCATGGCGACGAAGCAGTTCCGCGTCAACATTGACGAGCTATCAGAGGTTGTCTGAGTGTAGTGGAGGCGTGTGGACGGTCCCTGGAGGAGTGGTGGCAATCAGTACTGCTATTCGGCGCTTCTGGCGGGTATAGAGATGGAGAAGCAACGTAGAGCTCTGTGCGTGGACGACTATTAGACTTCCAGACATTGCCCTTAGACAACAACGGACAACATGGTAGACACGGCCTCGATGACGATAGACATATCTTTTGCCCTCTCTCGGGATCGAGAGATACAGTACAATCTCGATTGCTTCACAAATTCCGAAGCCTACACCTTAAATATCCGCCAATTCACCGCACGCACTGGGCCATATATCCACTGGCCACTAGTAGCCGACTCTGTGTATGGTGGCCGATGAGAGTACCATCCTATACGTCAAGCATAATACGGAATCCGCAAAGAGTCCGTATCTCGAGCAAGCGGTGTAAAGACGACATCCCCCCTGAAACGCGACGCACTATGTTCGGTTCGAAGCTGCCAGCCTTTGGTTTCTGGTCGTCGACCTGAAGCTACCTGCAATCTCCATGTTCAATATCTTCCGGGCCGGCGGGCCTTTACCTTGCCACGCCTCTACCTTGCCAACTTTCCGCCAGCGACACGAGAAGTGAATCTCCCGTGTCTGCTAATAACCCGTTATGGGTCACCAGTTGACCTTGAGCAATTTTACCACTTGCCGATGATTGTCCAGTCCATTAATTACACCCCGCTGCACGAGTCGCGATTCGTCGAGTCTCGACCTCGTATTTTTGAATACAGCATTTTCTTCTGCTAGGTCTCGTTTCGATCGATGGATTTATCGCTGGCAAGGGTTCTGGGTTCGCAAATACTGCAGAGAACATGCCGCCACATCGGCGCCGTCATCTAGGCGGAGAAGGTAGTTGGTGTGCTTCCCCGTAGACGGCCACGGGAAGTATGGCGGAACACTATTGCCTTGCGCACTTCCTTCAGCTTCCCTTCACGTTCACCTTTCTCTTCCGTTAGGACTCCACAGACTTACACAAAAGGACAAGACGGCTGTATAAGCAATCCTGTATGTGTATGTACAGCTCGATGACTCTGAGGCCGTTTGTTTCCCCACGATCTTGACGTCAGCACCCTCAGAACGTCTTTCGGCAACGGACCTTTGTATCCCTGAAATCCAAGCCCGCCTTCCGCTCCCCGCGCAGCCAACTTCTCAGATCGTGCTCCTCGACGAGCTGCACGGAAGTCTTTTCCGCCAATGCCGAGATGTCGCTTTTATTGGCCCCGGCGGCGGGGAGCGACGCTCTCGTGTCATCGTCCAATCCGTGGAACAGTAGGGCTAGAGCATCGTTTTTCCATATGCCGAGATACCCCTGCGTCTTGGCCCTCCGTCGACTCAGGAAGATGGTGAGAGCTAGAAACACGGTCGAACAAAGAACCAGGAGGGCCGGCAGGGTGATCCACGGCCAGACCACGTGGACGTGGACTTCTTCCACCCAGACGGTGCCGTTGATGAGATTAAACCTCACATCGCCGGCTGTGCTGAGCCAGACTCCAATCGCGGCGGTCAGGTTGAGAATGAGCGCGGCGGGGTCACCGAGCGTGTAGAACCTACTTGCCACAGGGCCGGACGATTCATTGTCGCCTGTGATGTTGCCCTGGAGGATGGCGGACAGCGTGTCGCCAATATCGGGGGGAATGCCCTCGTTGTCCTGTAGGGTGAGGTTCCCGAACCAGGATTGGGATATTTTGGTTAGGTTGCGTTGCAAGTTACCTCCAAAGACTGCAATGTCGTAGGTTTCAATGCAGTATTGCAGAGCGCATTCGGTGGCCCGGGTCTGCTCGGGAGGTGGGTATGAGGCCGCAAGAGGGCCCGGCGGCTGATTATTCTCGATTACGAAGACGCTCAGGATGTATGACGGGAGGCATGCAAAGGCGAAGCTCTTTCTTCCGGTGTATACTTGGTACAGGGGAGGGTTTAGCAGCCAGCTGACGGCGGTGTTCTGTACCTCTGGACCGCAGACCGATGGATCATACGTCGCGACGCTGGCATTGCAGAGTGCAGAATAGTTGCCAAACGCCGTCAGCTGATCTGTGGTATTTGAGCAAAAGTTGCACACCCCCACAGATTCCAAGCCGGCCCAGGTGCAGTTGCCGGAGGGACAGAAGAAGGGGATCGACCGTGGCGCAGACACGCATCGCCGAAGATGCCGTCATATACCGCTGCAACGAGGGCAGGGTCCTCAAACCCAGGGGCTAACGCGTTCAAAGTGGTCCCAACCCCCGAGTTGACGATCGAGGCGTTCTGCGTCCTTGAAGCGACGTGGACGGTCGGGCATTGCACGGCCTGTTGCATGGTGAATTCGAAGCCCGGCACAACCAGGATCAGGAAGGCTCCCATCAGAGCAACGAGACTGCCGCGGAATTTGAAAAGCATATTCGACGCTCCGCTTGGGCCCCGGGACGCTTCGTCAAATAGAGCGATGTCGCTCAACGGCCGGCGCTCGTCTGCCATCCACATCCATTTCAGCTGCCCAAGCGGCCCCGAGAGACACAGGGCGAGCGAGAGTCTGATGATGGTCGTCAGAACTGAGATCAGGCCGTTAAGAGTCAGGCCGTGTCCTAACTCGGGAATCTTGCTCCCATTGAAGTACACCAGCACGGCCAAGAAGGCGGCAAAGGCCAGTATGCAGCTGATCGAGGCGAGAATCTCAT
This sequence comes from Phialophora tarda, assembly GCA_016109495.1. NCBI lineage: Eukaryota > Fungi > Ascomycota > Eurotiomycetes > Chaetothyriales > Herpotrichiellaceae > Phialophora > Phialophora tarda. The sequence continues at coordinate 561,097 of JADWPL010000005.1, read as the reverse complement.
CCAGCCAGCCATCTTCGTGCGAAAAGGTTCCCGAGCCTGAAGGGGCATGCACAGTCTGAGATTCGGCTGGAGGAAAGAGTTTGGTATTCTCTGGAGCTGATGACGCGGCACGTTCATCGACGATAGCTCCGACAGCCTTGATGGGCTTGGATGTCGAAGTCGAAGGGCCAGTATCATGCTGATCTTCGTTGCCGTTAGCTACGCCACCTGCCCCGTCAGACAATGACGCTGAAGGTGTTTGGATCACGGCACCCTCTTTAGTCGCATTTACTGTCGGCCCGGAATCATTGTCCACCGCCATGCTGACCTGCCCGCAGATCGAATTCTGGCAAAGCGATGGTCAGTGAATTGTTGGGGGAAGCGCCTTGTCTTCACCCGCAGACACGCACTGCTTAAAGATTCCAGGCCGCCGACGGCTCCCTATAATACAGTATCAAGCTAGACGTGTCTAGACCTCGATAAGGCTTTCGAATAAGCTTTTCAAGCTTCGTCGATACGAGTTGCTTGTGCCGGGCGAGACGGTGCAAGTTCAATTGGGTATGGTTGGTGTCAAGACTAACCCCGTCTGACCAGGTCTAGAATCCTAGAAGGGTGAGTCTGGCTCGCTTCGTCCAATGACCGAGGACCTGGAAGCGAGTTCGTATGCATGCGGGCCAGCTTGACGCGCCGTCGGATGTTTCCAGTGCTGCCTCGGCAAAGGCGCCAGACGCCACAGATAAAGAGAGGCAACGACGAGCGCCAGCCTTTCCTTCCTTGCCATATAAGGCAGAGTGGAATCGACAGGTGGCAGATACGGCCTTTGGTCTGCGTCTATTTGGCTGACCCTTGATCGCATCAGGCGGCTTCCGTCAAGGGCTGTCCAGATGCAGTCCAACACACTATGCCTGTGCCTCCTATGGCTGCTCGGGCACAGCGCCTTCACATGGGCCCAAGACGCCTCTCTCTCGGCTTTACTGTCTTCCTACGCTGCGCTCTCATCGGCAGGCGCATCCGAAGCCAGCGCCCTCAGCTCTCTATCCTATAATCCTCTCGCATCCATCTCATCCATCTCATCCGGAGCCAGCGCCATCACTTCGCAGAGCCCCTCCATACCGACGATATCAAACGGCACAGGACCCCTCAACTACGATCTCTGAATCCCTCGACCCGACGCTTTCGTCCTGGTTATCGGTCGCGCTCTTGATGCTGACGGCATCGAGCTCTCTGCCTCCGCTCACGTCGCAAGATCCATCTGCAAGCGCCGCGTACAGCAGTCTACAAGCATCGTATCTGTCATCACTTTCGACGGCCGCAGCAGTTGGGTCGTCAACGAATCTAGGGCCGTCGCAGACGTCACAGGCGGCTTCTTCAACCCAGTCTGGAGATGGTGGAAGGGTTGTTGTCAGCCAAGGTGCGGCACTTGTCTTTATTGTCGCCGCAGTAGCGATGGTCGACTTCCTATGTCCCGTGATCTCATGAGACAGATGCGGTCTTGAGTACTAATTAATTACCTTGTACCTCGTACGAGTCTGTGGCGAACTTTGCATCGCTATCGTCATATCGCGACGTTGAGCCGAAGTGCAAGGCAAACACCCAAAGACCGTCCTGGGCTGATTCAGGGCCAAGAAGCTTGATCCATGGATAATCGTTGATGGACCGTGCCCGTACCGTACCCGTCCGTGAAATTCACTTCAGGCTTCCCACCAACAGTGTAAGGAAAATGTCTTGGTTCGCATGAGATGCAAACACACCGACCTACTGTACCCATTTCGAGGGACAATTTCTCGCTCAAGTCGAAACCGAATTCGATAGGACTATGCCAATGACAGGCAAGGGCTTGCAAGTGCTTTGCTTTGTTCAGCTCATACTGTACTCGATCAGGCCTCCCGTTCGCGTGTGCCATGCGGAGATGGAAATCCTGGTTGAGCTGGCTCGGACTGGGCACTGCCTAGGCATCCTACTAGAGCGCACCGCATAATTGCTGCATGACGCCATAACGTGTGAGGCGCCCTGCTCGGTGCCTGCGCTTTCTGTCTCTGTCCGCCAACCAAATATCGCCGTAACGGTATTTCTTGTCGAGTCGCCTTGCATCATCTCTCGGCCCTACCGTTTGCCGTTGTACCTACCCAGTACGGAAAACGGAGTATGGGTATATGGGGACTGGATATGTCAGTGCCAATGCCAATGCCAATGCTTACTGTGTGTGCGGGGCTCGAGAACGTGAACGAGGCTGAGAGGGGGAGCTTTTCATATGTGACTAACCGGATATGGTTCCACGCGGCGCTCTCTCTGGGGCTTTGAGGTGATCGTCTTGGAGGATCAGGGCGCAGCAGCAGCAGCAAAACAAGGTTGGATGGATGGGGAGATACTGCTCGTATGGACTGGGCTTTACCAATAGATTTGGTGCCATTGTTTTGGTGATCGGCGCGGTGGATTTAACCTATGTACATGGTCTTTGATATTTAAAGTAGACAGACGAACTTGCTTCGAGTTTGGAATATTGCATTAACGGCCTCACCACCGACCGACCTAACTGCCCAGCGTCCGTTGCGAACAAAATTTTTCCATTTGGTCTTGCTGGGAGTATATCTCGTTTCTCTCTCTCTCTCTTAATCAGCAGGTTAAACGCGCTTCTGCACCACTACTACTCACTGCTGCGACGCTGTCGAAAGACTTCGACAGCCGCAATCCCTTCCACCTACTCCTCACATACGATCCACCTGACGGCCATCCATACCCTCGCCGACAAAACTACACGCTTCAAAATGAGCACGTTCTCACTATCTCGTCTGCTTGGAGGCAACCCCCACCACTCGCATGCCCACCACATTCCGCCTCCCAGCTACAACATGAGCCAAACCACACAGCTGCTCACGTTCCGGCCCTCTCCCTTCGACTCCAACGCCACGTTCATAGAGCGCACGAATTACATCCCAGATCTTAACCAAAGCCACACCCACGCCCACGCAAGCACAACGACGCCATTATTTTCCATCGTCAGCGAAAAGTCATCCAAGGAAATCCACATCTACCGTGTCGGCGCGGGCAACCACGCCATCCAGCCCACGATGATCGGCTCGTCGAGGTATAGTTCGCTGAAATCCGCGACGGAGATCCAGCTCTCGGCCGGGCAGTCCATCAAAGTGTCCTCCAGCAGCGCGGGGGACGGGTACAAATTCACGTGTGGCCCCTTTGGCCGCATGAAGTGGAAGAGCAAGATGAGCGGGGCACTGGTGCTGCAGGACGAGAACCGGATTCAATTGGCGAGGTATGATTACTCCGAGGGCGGGATCAAGGGAGTCGGGACAGCCAAGTTGGAGATCCTCGTCCCGACGGACGATTATCTCTTGGATGTCATTGTTCTGACGGGGGTAGCGGCGGTGAAGATGCAGGCGAAGGACAAGACGGCGTTGGAGGTCGTGGCGGAGGTGGTTGGTGGGGTTGCTGGGTCGGGGTGAGAGAGAGGGTGATGGATAAGTGGTTGCATATGTTATTGGAGGGGGATTAACTTACTTTCCCCTGGCCCCCGATCGGCTTGAAGAGAACAGAGGGGTCATAAATGGACGGGTAGAAAGGTTGTACCTTTGGCATCGAGAGGGTTCTTTACGACGACCATTTCTGGAATGGAACAAACCTCAAGGTAGAGCCAGCCATGTGTGACGCAAACACATATTAGGTAGTGTACCCTGTTGCTGACTCCGTACGCTCGATTGGCTTTGGGGCACTGAAAAAGGTGTTGATATCATCAGATGTCGATGTCGGGTGACGAAGTCCAAAAGATGGTCGGGCGGGGCGAGGCAAGGCAATGAGAAGACCAGGATGAACCTTTTCTCCTTGAAGAGAGTGACTTCTCGAGTCTCTGGTTCTCCTTTCAGATACCATTCATTGCGTTCGTCACCCGGGCTGATTTCTAAAACATATTCTAGTATCTGGCGACTCCTGTCTCGATCAAGGTGACTCCAAGGAGGTTGTACTGTGGTGCTGTACGACACTGGCCCTGTGCCAAATTACGTCCGAATCGGAAAGCCAAACTTGTGTTGATGGGCTATTATGTTTCCATGATGTTGATGTAGCTTTGCTGGACACAGATTTGGTCATCCTGGGTCACCCAAGGGTTGTCCCTCTAGTTTGTCAGGAGGGCTAATTATATCGTGAGTTCGAGACCATTTTCGCGGGCTTAGAGACAGCCTGTGGCTGTTGAAAAATACGCCGAAGAAACGAGGGGCGTAGGCACCTATTGTAAGTCAAACCTCTCTTTGCCGGTTCCTGTACAATTAATTAATGCAATGGATGGCCAAAATCTCGAGAGCTGGTATAATTTCGCTACAGTTGGAATTTGGAGGATTCCGAGGGGATGCTCCGTGGATCCATGTTAACCTGACACGCTCGTCTCGATACTCCATTGCAGGGCCACTTATACCGGTAAATTAATATCGGCCTGGGTGTTTTCCATTTCCATCTCTGGTTCTGAGCGAAGCGTGGGATTGAGGCGCACCGTGACTGGGAAGGTTCGCCGAGAGGTCTGCAATGACGTCACCAGAGCGTCACGAATCATGACGCGTATCGCCGGCGCGTAGACGCGTTGTTGACGCGCTTGTAATGCTGTATTAATATGCCTCCCTAACTACCTAGGTATATACCAGGTCCCACAAAGACTTTTCTCGATCTATGAAGCGGTGTACTGCCGGAAAGGAAGCCATTAGCCTAGCCTAGCCCTTTCAAGTTCTCGTCTAGACATGTACCTGGCTTTCCTGGTCTAAGCAGACCACCACCCACTACACAACGTCCGATGCATTGCTGCATCATTGCCTGACCTCGACGTACGTATCTCACCCCGAGCTGGGCTCTCAGCGTTCTTTCGGGATCTAGTGAGTCCCTGCCGCGCCCTTTCGCACGAGTTCACCGACCAGGTTCCAGTATTTCACCCGGCTTTTCTCGCGCAGCATCTTGCCCCTGAAGATCATGAACAAAAACACCGAAGAAGCCGCCATGCCGATGAAGGCGACCGAGATGAAGCAGTTCTGCAGGCCAAGATTGGTGAGCCACGGCGTGATGCCGTAGCTGATGGCGAACGACATGGTGTTCCTGACCAGCATGATCGTGGTCATGGCATCGCCGCTGATGTCGGGGTAGGAATCCACCATGTAATTGATGCTGAGGGTGACGCCGAAGCAGGTCGTTGCCGACAGCGTGCCCATGGCGAAGATCAGTCCGAACCAGTGGACCTGGTTTGCTGCGCCAACACCCCATAGAATTAAAGATCCGGGGACGACCACGATACATGCCACAAAGGGCCAAAGACGATGCTCCGGTTCCATGATCCCGTTGTTCTTCCTCGCGAGTCGGATGGTGAGCCAGTCACTGAATCGGCCCGAGAAGTAGCTTCCCACAATGACGCCTATGCATGCGCTGAGATACGAAAGGCCGACCATCGATGCGCGGAAGTGGTAAGGTGGACCCCCGAGGATGATGCTCGCCGTGGCATTGAGGATGTTGAACCAGACCTGTCAAGAAACGGAAAATCAGCTTGGGCCCTTTGAATCAGCTGATAAAGGACCGTAGCATAGCATTGCTACCCTGGACGCGACGACCGGAAGCATAATACTACTCACCAGGTAGGTCCCGTAACTGAACCCGGCAAAGAAGATGACGGGCCAGCCGAGGTATCTGAGGGATCTGGCGGCCCGAATGTACATTGCTTCGCCTGGGGTTGGATTCCAGAGCGATAGCTTTTGAAGATAGGTCTTTTTGCTCTTGTATTCCGTCACAGTTGCAGTTCCAAGAGCAGCGTCAGGTCCGGTAGTGACGATTGCACTCCCTTTGGCTTCTTTTTCCGCGTTGGTGCTGCTCGTGGGAGTGTCGCTGCCGTTATCGTCCGCCAGCTCCACTACGCCGACTGTTGAGCGAACATAGTTGGTCTCCTCCATGCAGAAAAAGCAAAAGATAAGAGCCACTCCGTTGAAGATCGCAGGCCAGTAAAACACCCACTTCCAGCCTTGAGAAATGTTAAACCGAGCATACCCAATATCGGATGAGGTTCAGAAAGGCTCACCTTGGTTGTCGGCGATGAACCCACAAATCACAGGTGCAAAGTAGTTACTTCCCGCCAGAAAGAAAGCATACAGACCCATGTAAGTCCCACGTTGATGCTGAAAGTACTTTGGTTGACTGTTAGCATAGGTAGGCACAGTGGACGCTCTGACGATGACTTACGACATCAGTCACGGCGATCTCTGGAAGTGCTTCAATCGGAGCAGCGAAGAATCCACCGATGATATTTTTGGCAATCCAAACACCGTTGCCACGGGCATACGGACTTCAATTGACGTTAGCTGTAGCGATACCCTCTGGGGGGGGAGTGAACTTTGCTTACCCCCACATGCAAGTTGCCTTTGATATGCTCAGTCAGCCAAGGGTAGTGTGATATGCAACATCAATCGACTCACCAGAGTTCCGCAGATGGAAAGGAGAAAGGTCAGTCGTTTGCCATACCGCAAGGCGAAGGGCTGCCAGAAGAGCAAGCCCCAGCCAGCAAGAAGGAACAGATATCCTAAGGAGTCATCAGCTCTCTATGACTTGTGACTATCGTGACTTGCAACCTTACCAGTTCCTTGATTTAGTGTACTGATGGAGACTCCGGATGCCTCGGAAAGCGGGACAAGGACGGAGTAGACGACCGAATTGGCGATGCCAACAACCAAGGTATATCTGAGACTCGTCAAGCAAAACGGTTGTTGACGCAATAAACCTTCGAGGACTTACACGTTCACAGCGACGGTGGACATAAGTTTGCGTTTGGGCGACCAGTTCAACGGGTCATCAGGATCGCTGGAAGGAGTGGGAACCAGAACAATATCTCCGCCACCAGCGTGTCGGGTATGCATGGTATGCTCCAGATCGACGAGGTGGACTGTCCCTGGGACCGTGTCGACCGGAAGCTCGTGTGGAGCCATTTCGCAGAAGATGTTGTGATGAGAATGATTGAGATTCAGCAAGAAGGGCAGAAAGGGTGAGTGAGACAGTCAGAGGAGCGACCATTGGGATTTCCACCTTCGGAATGGAGGAGTGATACAAACTTATATATTTGTCCTTCCAATTGTCGTCTCTCATAATACTCCATTGATCCATGGAGCGGATTCCGCGCTCGCGCCAGAACAGACAGAGCATTCTGAACGTAGACCTTGGAAAGCGAACTTTCGCCATCGCCTCGGGTGGCTGGATGTCTCAAGCTCGTCGTACGTTCGTTTTCGCTCTTAACACGAAAGATAAGGTCTTGTAACTTTCCGCGAGTTGCCCAGTGCTAACACTCGGTCCAAGCCTGACGCGCCTAGCAAAGAGGAACAGTCTGGTCCTTCTTTCTGGACCAGGAGGACAGCAACAGCAACAGCAACAACATTGCCGTTGTGGTTTCGAGATAATGAGACGATACCGACACTGGGCACGGCCCAAAGCGGAAAGAGTGATCCGTGCCCACGATGGATCTGGATACGTGCCTGGGCCAAAGATGCGGAATCCTCTGTGGTTCGTCCTGGCCGTCCCGAGACTGGAGAAGAGACCACCAGCCCAGGATCGATAGGTCGTCGCTTAGCTTTCAATGCCAACCCCAGATTGCGGAATCCTGTGTGATTGGCGGTCCGCAGGAACCGAGGCAAGATCCCCTGATCGCGAGAACAGATGGCGTGGGTCCACGCCTCGACTGTGTCCGTCGAATCAGGCGGAATCAGATTCGCGCAATCCTCCGGAATTGGTCGCTGAGCCGCGTCGTTCGTTGCACGAGAGTTACGATGTAATTATACAATATTCCAGAAGAGGATCGATCATGGTGTGTATTCGAGCCATACCAGGGGCCTGGCGTTGGTTGCATGCGTCGGCCACGCGATGGGTATAAAATGGCGCCTTGCTCGCATCGACACGAGCTCACAAGTGTTTTGGAAAGCTCATTCTCATCTCTAAAACTTTGAAAAGCCGCCCACGCACCCACACACAAAATGGTCCAAGAAGACTGGAGAGCCCTCGTCGCGAGGAAGCGCGAACAGGTTGCGACGCAATTGCCTAAGGAATGGCGTCTCCCTGCCAGCATCTTGAGCACAATCAGCCCGTCTGCCAATATCAGTGTCATCGATGTCCCGGCAACATGTGGTCTCTTGACTCCCAAAGAAGTCGAAATCACCGAGAAGTACGACGCCGTCGATTTGATTGGAAAAATGGCGAAGAAGGAATTGTCCTCCTCTGAAGTCACACTGGCGTTTTGCAAGAGAGCAGCCATCGCCCATCAAGTGGTTAGTTAAAAGGCCCTTAACCGACGTTTTGAGAGAGAGCAGTAACTAATCAAGTGTGGCAAGGTCAATTGTTTGACCGAAATGTTTTTCGACCAAGCACTCCAGAGGGCCAAGTACCTAGACGAGTATCTTGAGAAGGAAGGCAAGCCAATGGGTCCCTTGCATGGCATGCCGATCAGCTTGAAGGTAAGCTGATCCAGATCCCGGCAAGACGTGTAAGCCTGACGAGATGTGTGCTTTCAGGACTCCTTCAACGTCAAAGGGATCCATACAACCATTGGCTATGTCTCGTTCATCAATCGTCCACCGGCTACGTTCAATTCACCCTTGGTCGATATCCTTCTCCAGAACGGAGCCGTGCTTTATGTGAAGACCAGTATTCCACAGACGCTGATGGTAGGTTGGCAGCGGCGCCCGCTCCGAAAGGTCGTTGCAGAGAAATTCGGGGCAAGATCATTGTCACCCCTAAAGGGAAACCAAACAACGATTGAAGGAGCTGTCCACAAGGTTACTGACAAGCCATCTCTTTGCAGACGGGTGACTCGGAAAACAATGTCTTCGGCCGTGTCCTGGTAGGTCAGATGGATGCTCATATATGAATGAAAGCCAGCTCATCGGATTCAGAACCCGTACAAGCTCAGCCTTACTGCAGGCGGCAGCAGCGGAGGCGAGGGAGCGCTGGTTGGCATCCGAGGCTCCATCCTTGGTGTGGGAACAGATGTAAGTGATTTGCCTTTCCTTTCCAGCGTCTTGTGCGCTTTGAATACCGCAGGTCCTGGCGTATCGTTGGAGCGAGGACCGAGAAATTCCGCTGAACTGATATTCCCCAACTGTGAAAGATCGGCGGATCGATTCGAGTTCCAGCTCTCTGCAACGCCACGTTTGGGTTTAAACCTTCCATCGAACGAGTGCCATTCGGGGGCCAGACCAATCCCATGCTGCCCGGTTGGACGGGTATCATGCCAACAGCAGGTCCGCTGGCTCACAGCGCTCGGGACGTGCGGCTGTTCTTGGAGACCGTGATCAAATCGAATCCCTGGGACGTTGACTACACCGCGTTAGGCATGCCTTGGCGTACAGTCGAGGAGAAGAAGACCTTGACGATCGGGGTCATCTATGAGTGTCCCTCTTGGCCTGTGCAGCCGACTATTCTACGAGCACTGAAGACGGCCACCGAGAAGCTGGAGGCAGCCGGCCACAACGTCGTCATGCTGACAAAATTTCCATCGTTCAAGGGTGCCATGGAGCTATCGGTGGACTATTATGCCGTTGACACCAGAGGCACCGGCATAAAGTACGTTGAAGATTCGGGCGAGCCCATCGTCAAATCGGTCAAGGACTTGTGGTTATCGGCCCCGGAAGGCAAGAAGATCCTGACGTTGGCCAATCTCTTCGACATGAATGAGGAGCGTCTCAAATACAGGGAGCAGTGGCTGAAGGTCTTTGTCGACAACAAACTTGATGTCGTCCTGGCACCTGGGGCCGACAAAACCGCGCTGCCGCACGACACATTCATGTGGTTTCCATACTCGGTCATGTGGAATCTTCTCTCGGTAAGCTTACAAGATATCCTCTGTTAGCGGCTTCAGGACGGAAACTAATAGTTGAGGACAGTATCCTGCGTGCATTGTACCCTATCTCAAGGCGGACAAGACGATTGATCTCCCAGATCCAAGAGTGCCAGATTGTAAGCCGAGCGAACTTCACCCCGTTGCGGGAGATAAAGCTAATATATCCAACCCAGATGATCCGGAGGCGGTTGATGGGGCGCCGTGCCACCTTCAAGTAGTCGCCAGGTCTGAGCAGGATGAAGAATTGATGGCCGCGGTCGAGATCATCTCGAAGACCTTGGGTCTGGAATAGATAGTTTATCTGATTAGACCAAGGTATGTAACCGAGCAGCGGAACCTCGCAGATCCGGTGGTGCCTTTGGAAACAAAGTTGTATGTATGAAGCTGAAGCTCGAGGCTGTCAAACCACTCTCCCAGTTGCCATTCGCTCGAGCAACCCTTATCCCGGTACGGGAGGCACCCAAGAGAATGAAACTAGTAGTCTCTTACGCCGACAGCATACTTATCCGGCCCGCCTGGATAAGTTTAAGTTTGCCTAGACCTTACCTCGTACTACGTAGAAGACCCTCGGGCTAGGGGCGCTTGGTTACGGTGGCACGCATGCACCCCAACTTTTGACCAAGAGAGTTCAAGACTTTGGTCTTGATAAGAGAGCCGGGCAACCCGCCCAACCCAAGATAAGCGAGCCATGCGACTAGGAAAACGTCGGAGTATGGTGTGGTACTGTACTGTACTCTTCGCCCTGTAATCACACAGGAGAAATCGCCTGCTCTCACCTCGTCGCTATATTCGAAAGAAGAGCCACGACCATCAACATTCCATTCAGTTGGCATCATGCCTTTGCTCGCGGGATCTAATGCAACACTTCGGACCAAGACGGGTTGCTTGACTTGTAAGTTCGATCCATCCCGCAGTGGTAATATCTGTACTGGCCGATGGATTGAAACCTGACCTGTTCTGATCCGACCAGGCCGGGCGCGGAAAAAGAAATGCAACGAACAGAGACCTCGGTGTGAGAAATGCGTCAAATCCAAACGGGTCTGCTCTTGGCCCAGCGAGGATGAACTCCTCGACAACCGCCATCGTCGGAGCCCGAAATCGCCGCCGCGGTTACGAGCAACAAGTGCTTCTTCGCCAAAGCCAACCTCGGTCCAGCGCCGCCAAAGTGACACCAAGCGGCGCCAGCTCTTCGCGGACGACAACAACAACAACAACAACAACAGCAAAAACCGGGAGGTGATCAGTCTCTGCCGTGAAATATGTGTCAACTCGGATCTATTCAACTCGATGATCTTTAAATCCGACCTCGAGGCTGACAGTTTCCGGCACTTCCTGGGTGGGTTCTTGCCCATGCAGTTCTTGTGCAACGCCCACCCGGGATTCGTGTCACAACTGATCCCTGAGATGGTGGAGAGGCTGTCGAGCTTTGTCGGCATGAAATATGCCATGTTGGCATGCGGGGCTTCACACATGCACTACACCACCGGCAGCTCTCAGATGTATAAAGACGGACTGCGGTATTATTGCAGGGCGGTCTCCGAGGTCACCCAAGCTCTGAGCGAAACCGACTGGAATCAAGGCGAGTTTAACGATGGGTTGCTCTGGACCATTATGCTCCTTTACGTTCACGGCGTAAGCCCCTCCCCAGATATTCGGTCGCTCCGGATGACCCCCAAGCGTACTACGCTAACTTTTAAAACCAGATCTATACCATCGAGACCAACAGGGACATTGCCAAACATGTCGAGGGGGCGGCTCAGATGGTTAAACTCCGTATGGCCAAGTCGAGCGGTCCCCGGATGATGCGGCCGACAGAACGCATCATATGGGAGAGCATCCTCTACCAAAGCTTTCGACAGGCCGTAAATCGTCCGTTCGTGGTCGATTTCCAGCCTGACTTTGAGTTTTGTACCGTTGCGGAAAACATTCTCCAGTCATTGACATTCCCTGATTTGTCCCCAGGGGAGAACAGCCCGATCATCGGGCTCCCACTGAGGCTCCCTAAATTCATCATTGAAATCGTCCAGCTGTGCAAAAGCCCATACACATCCGATGCAGAAGCGCTGCAAAGGTTGAAAAGTGAGATGAAAGAGTGGGAGGGTGCGATCCTGGAAGAAGGGCATTGTTCGAGAGAGCCAGATTGGCCAAAGGCTCTCTCTGGAAGATGTCGGCTCTTCAACCTCCACTCGATGAGCTTACACGTTCTAGCCGCGTCGCTTCTCTTGGAGTGGGTTTCCAAGGCGCAAGAGGAATTGTCGTACGAGCCTCCTCGGTCTCCTCGGTCTCCTCAACCTTCCGCGGGTGATTCATGGCAGTTGCGAAGAAGTCTGGAAATTCTTCGCTGTCCGCACTCCAGCAAGGAGTGGACTAGATGTTTTCTCGGATCCTGGCCGACGTTGATCTTCGGCTACGCGGTTGACACGCCCGAGGACGCAGCATTTCTCCGACAGGAGCTGGAGCGACGCTTTTATCAGTTGTACTCTGGCGAGGAAATCCTGTTCATGGACGAACTTGAATCGGTCTGGCGGATGAAAGGGTTGTGGGGGGAGGACGTCGAGTGAAAAAGCAGCAGCCGATTTCTTGGACGGCTGAGATGGAAGGCTGGATTGTTTGGTTCTGTCGGACGGTGATAAATAGTCCTAGACATCCGCCACGTCGAGAAGGACTGCAAAACCAAGTTCCAGTCCGTGACCGGCTTCAGCAGCCAGCCACATCTTCGACCGACTCGCAGGCGTCTCACAGTGGTGCCTCTCCGCTTCAACCTCAGCAGGCTCGACGACCCTGATGCTTTCAAAGAGTTTGGTCTGATGTTGTGGTACACAAGCCAGCACTTCAACGACTGCTTCGATCGGGCAGTGCCAGTGTGGCGCAAGCACGAAGTTGGCCTATACGCTCGGAGTGAAGAGCTCAAGGCCGGACTGAGAGCACTGAGCAGTCTACACAACATGGTAGTGGACGCTTTGAGTCAGCTGAGCAGAGGACACCGTAATGGATGGGCCATACTTCACCGTGCAGTCGCCCTCTACCCAGACGTTGTACGGACGTACCATCACCGCCAGTTCCCAGATATTCTGGCAATTCTCCTGTTGATTCAGAGGGCCACCCTCCTCGCAGCCGTGCCTCCCACTGAGGCAGGAGTGGTGAGGATACCAGCGACGGTGATCGCACCGGAGGACGTCGAACGGTGGTGACGAATATATCGAGTAAAATCCAGTCCAGGATAAATGACCTTCTCGTCAAGTGGGCTGAGCAAGAACTGCAGACGGGTGATCCACGCAGGCGCATGTTCAAACACCTGGAATGCCTAATGCCCCTGGACCCTGCGGGACACCTTGTGGTGGCATTGGATACATATTGTCGCCACATTTGGTTGTCCAGGGTAAAGACCGAGACTGAGGATTTCAAAGCGCATTACTCGTATAACCAGGCCAGTTTTCCACGCGCCGATCCTGGCGAATTTTATGACCTTTTCCACGGCAAGAGTCGTGGCGAGATACAGACAATGCTTGGACGAGTGGACGAATCCCTCGGCCACGTCTCGCACCCAACATTCTGTCTCTGGCACACGGCAATCCGCTATCTTCACCAGCATGCCCAGAACAATGCAGACGCCCAACTCCTGTGCGAGAAGTTGACCCGTCGCATATATTCGACATCTCTGCCGAACCTGCCGGAAGGATGGTGGAGCTCTACCACACTGCGTCAACTCAATCTGGATGCTGCTCTGACATTCTACTTGCTTGGCTCCATGCATGAGGCCCAAGGCTTGCGAATGGAGGCGATGGACGCCTATAATAAGGCGGTCAGATTGCGAGAAATCCTGATTCACCCCGACGTGTGGGATCCAATGTTGAAATCGGCATTGGAGGCACTGGCGTCCGTTTCCCAAGGATTAAGACGCGCAGAATATGCCGATGCGTGTAGACAACGACTGGCTGGAATGCGTGCTGCTTCGAAACCAAGCACGCCAGTGATAGTGTGACGCAAATCTACCAAAGGCTCCTGGCCGCAGGGACTCGAGGCTCCGAGGAAAAAAGGTTGCATGTTAGCCCATCTGGTATGATGATGTGGATGCTTTGGCAATGAGGGTATAGGGATGTTAGGAGCAAGCCCATTGTTCGGTACGGTGTATCGCTGAAGGTAATAGTACAGGTAACTAGGGTATGGTAACGCAACGGGTGCGCACAGGTAGGCGGCGTTTGACTGCCAGTGGATGTGCGCTCAGTCTGCCAGAAGATCGACTCCTTCGGCACATCGTGGCAGTGGGCTCGATCCGCCATACGGAAGGATAAGCTATTTCTCGGTCTTGTCGGAGGAGTCCAGAAATCCGAGCGGAGCAAAGTAAAGTAAAGTAAAATGAAGTAACTCACCACCTGCCACCTGGGGCTCGCTCCGAGGAAGGTACGAGGTACACCGATCCCGTCCTGTGAGAAGCACAGCGATTGTATTCTCTTGATTCCACTCTCGTGCATGTGCATGCTAAGAACAGACACACGAACAAGAATACGGAGTAGGGAGAGGAACAAGAATACGGAGTAGGGAGAAGAACAAGAATACGGAGTAGGGAGAAGAACAAGAATACGGAGTAGGGAGGGGAACGAGTCCATTTTCTTGATACCCAGTACAGAGTATCCCCTACTGACACCCAACCCATGCTGTGATCACGCCTATGCCCAAGCACAGCGCATCATTCCCTATACCTTGAACGTGCTTGGCCTCGTGCGATCAAGTCTGATCACTGATCGGTGACACTGATCTCTAATCGCTGATCTCGGCGGTCGAAATCACCACACAAGCGCACACAAGCAAACCAAAAAGTAACTCCGTGTCATGATGTATTCCTCATCTCATCTCATTCCCATCTAGGACAAACATCCTGACCCATCCTATCCCATCCCATCCCATCCCGCACGCACAACGCACAAGTCGGACGCTATCAAGAAACGCCAATGCTGTTTGTCCTTCCAAAATATTAAACCACCCCGTTCCTCGTCGCTGCAATCACATCGTGCGTCGCCGTAAGATCAACCACTCTGTTTCTCGTCGCCGTATTGTCATTTTATCCAATGTGCCAATATAATGCAATGCAGTGCAACGCATCTCCTTAGAGCAACTCAAACTCCGCCGCCTGAGTCTTCGCCTGTTCCCGCGTCTCACGCAGCGCGGCCAAAGGTCGTGGCTTAGGCAGAGTCGCCAGCGCCGCCGTGGGTGTCTGAAGTTTCTGCTGCGCCATGGGCATGGGCAGATAGTACGCGGCAAGGAAGGGAGCCAGGGCCGTGGCCGTCGTGGCGACGAAGGTGGTGATTGTGAAGTGGGACATTTTGAGATCGTCTCCTTGAATTTTGAATTTCGCGGTGCAGCGGTAGGGCGTGTAGATTAATGCGGTCTGCTTCGAAGAGAATGTGTTGGTGTGGTATGGGGCGCGTGTGGTGTTGTGTTGTGGACGGTGTGAACGAGAGACTCGAGTGAATTTATCCTCGTACTCCGTAAGTCTATGCTCTATGGTCTATGCTGAAGCCAGAAAGAAAAGAGCGGGAGCCAGGGTGTCAAGAGAATGTAATATAAATACGCAGGACGCAGACGCAGACGCAGACGCAGACGCAGAACAACCGTAGCAGTGGCGGGTAAAAGATTGAAAGGAAAGAAAAGGGGAAAAATCACGCACGCATGCAGGCGCGAGTCGAAAAAATTTGTGGGCGTGCAGTGCCCGTGCCGCAGATCGATCTCGAAGCTCGGCCACAGCGAAAGGTGACACGTAGACAGGAACCGAACCGAGCTGCAAGGGGTAACAGGGGCAGCAGGGGTAAGCAAGAGGCGGTGATTTAGGCGATTCAGGTGGTTCTGATTCAGGCGAGTCTGATTCAGGTGATTGGGGTTAATTGGAGAAGGGAGAAGAGAGACTCACTCACTCGGTACTCACTCACCCAACACTGTGTACATAATTAACCGCCGGCAAATTCGAGCCGCGTCCGTTGCAACAGTACTGCGCACCCAGCACACTGTACTTGACCAGTACGTACCCACACGGACATAATCCACATACTCGTATGCTGGGGAATGATCACTCGGACGAGGCTGTGAATCTTGCTGTGTACACAGTAGATGGTACTCATGTTGGACCGATCTGCCGTCAGCAGAGGCATTGCTTGCTAAATACGTACTTATAGCAAGTACTTTGTTATATTTATTTCGAGCATCCTACGGAGAAGGAATCCAGGGAATCCATTCATCCCTTCTACTCCGTACTCTTACCCACTACTACTCGTACTGTACGTGCCCTCCCTCTGCTTCCATTGATCCTTCTCAGCCACCAGATCTGCCAATTTCTTCTCCAGCTCTCGGATTTTGTCCAGCTTGTTTTGACGATGTTTTCGCGAGTTCATCGTGTTGCGAATGCGTTGCGCGCCCTTTTTATCCGCCATGTCGACGAAATGGATTTGTGGGCCGTATTTCGAACCCCCGTCCTTGGGATTGGGCGTGGGCTTCGAAACACCGCCGCCCAGAGTGGCGGGCGTGCTCGCCGTTGATGCGGGTGGTGTGATAGATTTGAAGGACACGAGGTCGGCTTTCTGCGCAGAACAGGGCACTGTTGTTGCGGATGGGGTAGCAGCCGTATTGCTCCGTCCTGGGTTGAGGGCCGTGGAGGACGTTGATATAGAACTATCTTCACACGGCTCTTGGAATGTCGGACCCGACGGACAGGGGAGGTCTCCTGGGAAGGACACGGCGAAAGGGTTGGCGAAGAAGTTATCGGCAAACGAGAAGGTAATGCCGTGGAATCCTTCGGTTGGTTCCTCCCCAGGCCCAGCGGAAGAAGAATGACGAGCTCCCTGCTGGAATGGGTCCTCTTCTCCCTCCATAGGGAGATAGTGTGCGGCCTCTTGTAGAGCCTGGACTGTGTCTCCGTCGTAGACATCGTTACTAAGATCCTCGAAGGGATCAATGTCACAGGCTCCTATCAAGGGAGCATGTTGCTGATAGTCACCGACGGGATGACTTGGGTTGATGTTGATCGAAGGGCCATGATGCCGATAGCCACCGACGGGATCACTTGTAATGTTATTGCTGTTGCTGTTGTATGATTGAACGTTTCGCTGGCCATGGCGGTTGCCATGGACCAGAGGATGAGACCGAGGATGATGACTTTGCAAGACCGGATTTTCCCACTCTGGCCACAGGAGAAGATTCTTATGGCGGGAAGAGGACAGCGAGGTTTCGAACAGGCTGTGCGACGACGGTGGCAGCCATGGTTGACTATTGTCCAAGTTGACGTCCGCTCAGGACCGGGGGGTGATCTGGGTTTGCCTTGCTTGCTTTCTTTGCCTGGTCCGCAAGGCCGGATGTGCGAGAGGGATGAAGAGAGAGGAAGGAAAGTGGAAGTGGAAGGAGGGGTTGAGCATTGAAAAGGCAACCTGAGCCTGTCGTCGTCCGAGGCGGATCGAACTCCTCGAGCTAGGCCACTTTGCGTAACTGGAACTTGGGCCGAATGTCACCTGCGAGTCAGACGGTGAATTCTCGTGATCGCCAGGGATATTCGCATCGATATCACATGTCAGACAAATCGTGCGGCTGACCGTCGGCGGAGTGAGTCACTCCCAAGACTGGGCAGAGAAGTGCCGCAACGTCATTCTTCTTCCTCCGAGATTTCGAAGATGGGTTCTAGAACCGCATCTCCGCGTCCAACACTACTCGTACAAGCATTACCACTCATTCAGCCGTCCACAGTACTGGGTACGTACTCCCACATACCGCAACCGTCACGACTGACGGCTCAATCACCACTCTCAATTCTTCCATATACCCAAACCACACGTCTCAACCACCACTCCCTATTCTTCCATATACCCAAACCACACACTCCCGCCCTCGCCACGGCCATCAAGGAGGAGTGCTGTCGTGCTGGCTGGCCGGCTCACACCGTCGACCTGGCTACAGTACCAGTGCAAGAGTCCACGACTAGGACTTAAAAAGGCCCCCGTGCTCCCTTCGCTGTTGGGAATTTGTTTCCTCGTGAACAAAAAAAACCAGCAGCGATGATGACGACCGAATCCGATTTGTCCAGCCGACATCAATTGATTTCTCGTGAAATCACTCCTGTTTTGCCGATCTGAGCTCTGCGTGCCTTGTATCACTTCTATTTCTATTTCTCCTGCTACTTCTGCTTGGAGCTTCTTTCTTGGTCGATTGCCTGATGGTTGTGTCTTTTGGATGGCTTCTATGGGATGTTGGGGGGAATAAGATGGGAGTTTAGAAACCTCGTTCTGTGGGAGGTTGGTGTGGTTCCTTGATACGGCAGCGAGGTAATATGCCGTACATATGGAATAGTACATAGAGATCTAGGTACGTAATAACGTGAATGGATGTATGTACAGGAATTAGAGTCTATTTCCTGGCCGAGGTATATATTTTGTATGTGCCCCTTTGTCTAGCCGCGCTATGCAAGAAAGAGTACGTATGGTATATGTATGTAAAGATTCGGACGGCCCAACATTCTCAAGCCACGAGACTGTATTGCATGTACGGGAGAGTTTTCGGGCTTGACCTGTACTCGTGCCCACCACGCTCACCACGCTCGCCACACTCACGACGCGCACGACATATCGATCAGGGGGTTGTAGTTGGAGTCGACGACGGCAAAGCTGGGCGAGGCGGTGAAGTCGTCGAGGTCGTAGAAGAAATAGTTCAAGCTGGCGAAGCTGGCGCACGAGACCTGCCACCAGTACGTCTGGAGACTGTCGACCGAGGGCACGGCGTCGCCAACCGCATCCCCGGAAATAGGCTGGCCGGTCTCGGTCGTCCAGACGTCCTTGCCCTGGGCGACGGCGCGGACCTGGTCGACGGCCGTCCAGTACGCATCGCTGGCGGCGCCGTTGTCGATCCCCACGCCCTGCCAATAGGGGTAGGCGTCGTTGCCGAGCCAGTCGACGGCCTCGATCACCGCGGTGTTGGCGCCGTCCACCCACGCGGTCCACGTGTCGACGTGCCCGACCGATTTGTCGCTGGCTCCTAAACCCCACAGCATGCCTCGGACGTCGTTGATTTGCGACGCCAAGGTGTTGGCGTCGGTGTCGCCTCGGTAGAGGTCCTCCGAGCCAACAGACACTGCCAAGATCCAGTCGTGGCCGTACTGTTGGATGGCTTCCAAGAGGGCTTGCTTTTCTGCCTCGTAGTGGGCGTTGTCTTCGGTCCAGATGCCGACCAGCAGGTTGGTGCCCGTGTTCAATGCGGCGGGGACGGCGTTAGCCAGGGTATTGCAATCGCTCGAGGCGTAGAGGCGAGCACTCTTGAAGTTTCCGGGGAAGCTGGCAATCTTGTTGAAGGCGAATTCCCAGTCCGACTGGCTTCGACACGCTCCGTTGGCCAGGTTGGCACCGATGTTGAATCCTGAATAGTAGGCTTGTGCTCCGGAGACGGTCGCAGCCGCAACGGTAACCAATTGACTTGTCTTCATCTTGCTTTGGAGAACTTCGGTAAGTTGTAGTAAGTAAGCTTTCAAAAGGGTCTCGAATGGTCAATCAGAGTGTTATCGACCGGACTGAAAATGATTCAACGCCGCAGCAAACGAATTACTGCGAAAGGGAGCGTTGGCAAACGAAGGACTGACAGGAAATGGCTTGCAAACGAGTGACTTTTCCTTGCTCAAGCGAGTGACATATACAACGAAGACAACTTATTAAACCACAGAGAGGAATGAAGAATGCGGACGTGTCATGGGAAAAGGGAAATCGAACATCCAATATCCAACATCCACAACGGTCAGGGTTGGTCCTTGCTCGTTCTGATGACGAACAGAACATATCCAGGCGTCGTCCGCCTTCTGGAGCAAAGCAAGCAAGGCCCACAGGAAGCCCAATGCATCGAAAAGGGGCGCCACCCGACCGCCTGGAACGCCATCCGACAGCCACAGGCCCATGTTCCGTGGACGATCAGCGGCCCATTGTTTGCGGCTGTGCCTGACTGACCGGGACCCGTGAGATTGGGTGGATCGATGCGTCGGCGAATGGCCACGCTCAAGTCGAGGTTCCGATCCAGCGTGGACTCAGAGGGGAGAGACATCGATTTCCGAGGTGACCGAACGATGCTCAGAGACTGAGACAAGGCGACGCAAGAATTCGCATGCTGGATGACCGCAGACAAGGAAGAAGATGATCCGTGGGAGTGCGTGATAAAAATACGAGTACTGCGGTAGCGCGTCGATCGTCCGGCTCGTGTTTGCATGCATGCCGTCGCGTCGGGCTGGGCACCAGAGGCGAGCCTTTCAAGCCTGGGGGGCGCGCCTGGGGAGCCCCAAGCCTGATTTGGCGGCGAGGCTCTGACCTCAGGCGTAGCATCGTCTTACACATTCCGCCAGGAAAAGCCAACCTCAAACTCCTGACTCCCCGTTTCTGCTTGTTGCAGCCAAGAACACGGAAACATGAGTGACAAGACGCGCGATCAAGGCTAAAAGGTTCTCGTGGCTTGGGTCCAACGGTCCCGGCAGGAAACACCCAGCGCACAACAGGAAGTTCTGCGTTGGCAGGAAAGGCCAAGAATTTCTCAGAATGAGACTGCTGGTCAGAGACGCTCTAACCATCGCCGTCACCTTCAGAGGATGGCCATCCGCTTGAGAAGGATTGTCCTCTTCTCCACCGCCACATGCACGCTGCTATTCCTCTTCTGGCGTCTCCAGGACAGATTCCTAGAGGCCGCCCGCGAGCAGCATGTGGACGAAGGCACAAGTAGCTACTACTACCATGGACGATTCGGCGTCGGACCAGGCCATCTCATCAACCCTGTGTCCAGCTATATACCTCTGCCGACGGCGACGCGAGTCTTGCCCAGGATCCAGCATGACTTCAAGGCGGTCAGCAACGCGGGCAGCCAAACTCGACTCGCCCGTCTCGAAGCCATCAAGGAGGCGATGGCGCATTCCTGGCGGGGTTATCGGGAGAACGCCTGGCTAAAGGACGAGCTCTCCCCAGTCACGGGCGGCTCTCGGAAGACTCTGGGCGGCTGGTCCGTCACGCTGGTTGACGCACTCGACACGCTCTGGCTGATGGGCATGACGGCCGAGTTTGAAGAGGCTGTCGCGGCCGTGGCGGACATTGACTTCAACACCGCCACGCAACTGCCGATCAATGTCTTTGAGACGACGATCCGGTACCTCGGTGGCCTGATCGGAGCGTATGATGTGAGCGGTGGGAAGTACCCGATATTGCTCGACAAGGCCAGGGAGCTAGGGGACATGCTGTACGAGGCGTTCGACACGCAGAATCACATGCCCGTCACGAAATGGTCGAGGATCGGCCCGGGGATCGAGGCGCCCAATGCCCAGACATTGATTGCTGAGCTGGGGACGCTCAGCCTCGAATTCACGAGACTCACGCAGTTGACGGGTGATCCGAGGTACTACGATGCTGTGCAGCGCGTCACCGACTGTCTGGAGAGTCAGCAGAACCAGACAAGATTTCCAGGTCTCTTCCCCCATATCGTCAATGCAAGAGATTGCTACTTCTTCGATGGTGTCTCCTTCTCCCTCGGCGGGTCCGCGGACTCGGTGTACGAATACTTCCCCAAGGAGTATCAGCTGCTGGGAGGGGGCGCTGAACAGTACAGAAAGCTCTACGAGATCGCCAAAGGCCCCATCAAGAACTCGATCCTCTTTAGGCCGATGACCCCGACAAACGAGGACATTCTCCTGGCGGGCACAGTAAAGGCCTACAGACCTGGACACACGAAGCAGATACCACAGACGCAACACCTCGCATGCTTTGCAGGTGGCATGTTTGCATTGGGAGCGAAAATATTCAATACCCCAGAGGATATGGAGACGGCTGAGAAGTTGGTCCGTGGCTGTATCTGGGCGTATGGCCAGACAACCACTGGCATTATGCCGGAGATGTTTCACGCCGTTCCCTGCCCTGACGAGCACCCCGGATGTCCTTGGAACGAACAAGCTTGGGCCGAAGCCATGTCTGAGCTCAATACAAAGGACGAATCGCCCGAGGACAAACTCCTGCCGCAAGACGTGCGGGTCCGTCAAAAATCAGAACGCCTGCGGCTCCCAGAGGGCATTTCCGCAATCGCAAATCGTGAATACGCACTGCGTCCAGAAGCACTGGAGTCCATTTTCGTCCTCTACCGTATCACGGGTGACGAGTCGTTGCGTGAGAGTGCGTGGCACATGTTCGAGGCGATCATGAAGCAGACCAGAACGGAATACGGGTTCTCGTGTATTGAAGACGTCACCCAGCCGAACTCGAAGAAGACGGACAAGATGGAGAGTTTCTGGATGGCAGAGACCTTGAAGTACATGTGGCTGTTGTTCGAGGACCCAGACGTCGTGAGTCTGGATGAATTTGTCTTCAACACCGAGGCACATCCGTTCCGGCTGGCGACGAGGGGATAGCATTCCAAGCCGAAGTAGTCCAGACAGTCATTGATCCAGAATCTGAACAAATCTTCAGCTGCACAGATTAGAAGATCTTGCCCAACACTTGCCGGACGTCGTCGTCAATCTTGACATTTCCGCCCTGTTCTTCTTTCCTCTTGCTCCCCAGCACTTCGTTCTGTCGCCATGTCCTCTTAAGGTCACCGTCCAACACTTGCTCAGCATCTCCCGCCGCATCTGTTTCTTTCTTCTTCTCCTTCGTTTGCGCTCTCTTCCTCTTCATCCCCTCCCGTCTCCGGCCCTCCTCGACCCCTTCGACAAACATCCTCGTCTCCCTGGCAATCGTTCTCCTCTCTTCATCCCTCCTACCTTCCATCTCCCGCTTCTCCTCCCTCACCCCGGCCATGAGCTCCTCCCACCGCATGCCCCTCAGGTACTTCATATTCCACACATCATCTCGATAGTACCCGCCCTTCTTCCCCCCCACATTACTCGCGTTCAATGTCTCGGCACATCTCTTCGCCATCTTTTTCGACGCAAATTCAATCCACCCTTCCGTGTAGAGCTGGCGCGAGTTCTTGCCGCCCGAGGAATGTGACTTGTTGGATTTCGATGCCGGGGAGAGGAAGATGCGCGCGATGGGCGAGAAGCCGCGCTGGTCGAGAAGGTTGCGCAGCGCAGAGGGTTTGAGGTACGGAGGGAGGGAGGAGAGGTAGACCACGCCCGGGGTGGGCTTCTTTTTGTCCTTGTCCTTGGCCTTGTCCTTGGCCTTCTTCTTCGTCTTCTTTTTCTGGTTCTGGTCGGTGGAATACTCGCTCTGAGACGGTGTTAAGGGCTGATGGTCCGCAGCAGACATTGAATCCCGGTCTCTCCCTTCTGGGTGCTCGCCTTCTGCGGGCAGCTTTGCACCCTCGTCGTCCTCAGTCCCCCGGTCACTATCCTCGTCTTCTTCCCCCTGCTGCTTTGGCTCTGCGGCATGTTTCGCGGCCGCAGGGCTTGTCCGTCGCCCACCTCGGAAGTCAACCTCGTCCTCATCGTCTTCATCCTCTTGTTCTGTGTATTCGTGTTGGATTTTCCGCCGCTTGCTCGTTCGTCCGGCTTTAGAAATCTCTGCGGCTTCAGAATCGTAGCCCGTGTCGTGCTCGGAATCCTCCGACGCGCCGGCGTCGAGGTATGTATTTCGTCTTTCTGCCGCCATTGGTGTAGGAAATGTATTCGTTCTCTGTCGTCAACCGATGCGCAAGTGAATGCAAAGGAAATCTTTGGCGGGGGATCTTCGGCGGGTTGACGGACAGCGCTCCGTGGCGGTGTGCGCGACAGTAGCTAATCTTCTCTACTGTGGACTACAACTTGCTTTAACGCCACTCTTCCAGTGAGGCGCGCACAGTGTGGGAACGGAAGGGCAGCCACCAAGTGACATCTCCTCACTCTTGTCATAGGATATTCCACTTGGAAAGAAAATGCCGGTCCACGTGCCTCATAAGTACGACCGCGCGGCTGATGTCACTGAAACATATCTATCCCGCAGGACCCAGGTCACAAGAACGGATTGATGACAATGTTGGATAGAAGTGAGAACACCTGCGTCTCGACAGATGCAACAAGCAGTCTTGAACAACACATACCGAGCTTGGAGCCTGGTAGCTACAGGTGCTATTCAGATAGAAGGAGGTATAAATCTCCCTTTCCTTTCCCCATCGCTACATGATTTCCGACACGAACAAAGTTAGGATGTCCTCCCTATCAGGAGCGTGGCCTTTCTCCGGCAATGCTGTACCATATAGGCTGGTGCAATGCCACCTTTGGCGGTCATCAGAGCTTTTGGTACTCCCCAACTGCGAGCTGACTCTATATTTCAAAACGAGAGTATACGTGTGCGGCCGCTGAGCCAGCTACAACGTGCCGAAGAACCGTCCAGCTCACAGAAATCCTCGACGAAATCATGGCAGTGGGGCTCGCAAGGATACCCTGTTTCTTGTCTTGATTAGACAGTTTCGTCCCAGCTCTGTCTCGACTCGTGCAATGTTGATTCGTCTATGCTCACAACCTTGCTCATCCCATCCATCCCATCCAGGTCATTCTTGTCGAGAGCATTATTGCTGTCATTGCCAGTCGCCGAGGTCTTGCACCTTCCCAGTATTGATTCAATGAACTCCTTGACCTGTCCACAACCCCAGCGACGTCCTGGATCCCGGTCAATCATTCCGGAGATACACTGGACAACGGAGTGACCTATGCTGGCTTCGTGTCCTTCCTGTTCGGTCTTCTCAGCCAACCGAGGTGGAACCTTTCCTTTCTGGACGTCTCGTAAAACGTGCATGCGTTCGGTGCTCGTCGAACACGGCCACAACAGCTCGACAAGAATGACACCGAGCGCAAAAACATCCAATTTCTCATCCGCCTGGTGGTCTTTGCGAGTTTTCAATGAAGGGGGTCTGTAGTATTCCGTCCCCACTGGCTTGGCAGTGCTTCCGGTGCTCTTGTGTTGGTTGTCGTCGTCGTTCCTCGCCAACTCAGCGACAAGACCGAAATCACCGATGCGTGGGTTGACGAAGTACGGACTGGAGCTTGGGCATCCCACACAGGATCCTACGTCGTGATAGCCGTCAGGAATAAGACCCGTCGCTGAGAGATCCAGGTTTGAGATGAAAATGTTTGAAGGCTTGATGTCGCGATGAATTAGTCCTCTAGCGTGGATGTACTGCAACCCGCATAGAATACCCATCAACAGGCGAAGTGCTGGTACGAGGTGGAAACAATGTCTCTTTGCTGGTGTGCTGAGCCCGCTCCTGCTGTTCGATTGTACCGGTGAGAGATATTGTGCCAATGTGGTCGGATACACTGACATCTGAACATGCAGCACATACACGGAATCGTCTATGACCGAGTCACGGGCAAGACTAGGTCGAGCATTGCCATCCGTGAATATCTCCGAGGCTCGTGCAGAAGAGGGCTCAGGATCAGTCTCGCTTACAGACCACATCGGCGCTGGGGCATCGCCCTCCACATCGCGGACAGGCATACTTGGCCGACTGTCGGAGCCGAAGATGATGCCATCGCTGTGATCGGGGACTGGAGATCCCACGCGAAGGGCGTTGGGTGATGAATGTATTGCGCGATCGGCGATGAGTTTCCTGCCTTGCACTGTAAGATTCCGGTTCCTAGGCTGGTAAATGGCGTCAGGCGTGTGCTTTGGCTCCTCAATCCATGTTGCATGATACCGGACGACATTATTGTGTTCCAACTGCGCTAAGGCTTGAACTTCCCTAAGCACATTTTCCAGCTCCTGATGCCCAGACTCCCGGTATCGCTGCGACAAACGAGGGCTGAGCGGGATCTTCTTAACGGCATACTCCTTCTTGTCAAAAATGTTGTAAGCGTGATATACTCGACCGAAACCTCCTTTTCCAAGTAACCGAAGTTGCTGAAAGCTTGACTCATAGTGACTGCGCCGAGTTTCAGGGGCAGAGAAGATCAGTTCCGAGAAGGGTGACGACGAAGAATTCTGACCCGGGTGCGGGGAGATGTTTCCGAGCGGTTGAAGGACCTTAGAGGCCAGACTCTGGCTCGGGTTCCCTACCGAGGCGACGGCCAGCTGTTGTGAAGATGGTGGGATCTGTGAACGAGCTTGACCCGGCAGGAAATTGTGGTTCTGGACATTGGCCAACGCAAGGCTCTCGATACCTGCTAAATATGCCGCTCGTGCTTGGGGATTGCTATCTGATGCATTGGTTGCTGGCAGGATGCCAGTGAGTGCCAATGACTGACGGACTTGTTGATACACACTGTCGGCCAACGACTGGACTTCGGGTGAGGATCTGTCGAAACTGGACCCTGGGATTGCCTCATTCAGGTAATCACTTGCTCTATTCCTGGCAAAGTCCTCGAGCAGCGCGCTGAGCAGATTGGTGCGGTGCCGGTCGATGTTAGCAACCGCTGGTGCATCAGCATCTTCCCCCAATGACACGCTCCCATGACTGGGCAATGACTCGGTGGTGAGGGTCTGCATTTCGCTTTCAATGCCATTGTCGGTCTGTAGAGTGTGCAGCTCGTCTTCCTCAGAGACATCGCTGTCTGAACTGGAGCCAGAGCTTCCGTCGGTAGGGCGGCGGAAGAAGGCAGAACTCATCTTCCAAACCCGAAAAAGCCGTGATGGTGCTGAGGGTTTGCAGAAGTTACGACCATTGCAGCAAGGTGATAAGGCTAGACAAATTGTTTTTTGGGTACCGCACCTCGTTGAGGTGACACCCACGCGTTTACAACAGACCACTGTTCGCCCTCACCGCGTCGATGCCGATGCTTTCACTCGACGTCAAACATTGACCAGGTTGCCTGCAGCGATGCATGATCTTGGCAAGGAGTGCCACGCGATTCGAGCCCCTTCCAAACTCGGAGCAGCTCAAAGGGCGCGTATTACAAGGTCAAAACAGACGGTTCAGCCTGAAGCCGCCTGAGTCAGTCGCTTGGAGGCACCTGAAGTCGAATGACATGCCCTTTCGAAGATGGAAGACAAGAGGACACCTTCTCCTTGACTCTTCTGACCGACAATGCTAAATTTGATTTGGAGTGGCCGATGTGTCGCCGAGATTCGAGCAATGACGTAATTCAGGCACTGGAGGCACTGCGGCTGGTGGTGGACGACGTGCAGGATAGATGGCTCAGGTGGCTACGGTAGCTACTAGGGGCGCCTACAGACGCTCAAAGTGGTGGCCCAGATGCATGTGAAGTGCGCGAAGTTGATTATTTATTCATGAGCATTCTCATCAGAACAACCCCGGTGTTGGTTAACACTGGATACAGGGCCCTAACGGCTTCCTGGCCATTCGTGGTCGTTGACATCCAGACACTAACCCAGCGCCGAAGTCTTGTGATCGTGCTTCATAGCCTACTCCAGTAGCGTAGAAGCGTCCCATCATTCGTCGTCATTGACATCCAAGTCTTCGAAGTCATCCAGGAGCTCGTCCATATTGATCTTGGGCACCTCCTCATCAGTCTGCGCCGTCGTGACGCTCATTTCATCAGCATCCTTCTTCATCTGCTGCTTGGCCTTATACAAGGCGAGAGTTTGTCGAAGATCCGCATCTTCCTCCACATCCCGTAGGAACATTTCATAGTCGGCATCCATCCTCTCTTGATCGGCCTTCTTCGGCAGTAGTTCACCCTCATCCTTAGCCATCCGCTTTAGTCGCCAGCTTCGAGACTTAGGCTTCTTCTTCCTGGCGTAGAATTTCTTGACTAGCAAGACATCGGGAATCGTAGAAGAATAGTTGTTGCTCTGCTCCAGCTCTTCGAACTGGGGGTTGTTGAAATTTGTCCCCGTCAAATGATAGCCGAGTACCGAATCTCCCGCGTGCAGCACTCCACCAAGATGCGTTCTGACATAGTACGTCTTGTCGTTTAACCCCAAGTCTGAAGCACGTGCGACTGTGGCCTCGGCTCCGAAGAATCGACCGTTTTGCTGACCGGTCGGCTCAATGTCGAGAACAACAAATTCCACCAATTCCCGAACGTCTGCAAGATTTTTGAAGGGTGCCCGCCAGTATGTCGAAGTCGGTAAATCTGTTGTTTGCAAAGTAGTGGGATCGAGGAGGTTGACTGATGTGCCTACCCTATAGCAGAGTGTCAACGGTTGAATGTTGCCGATAGACTTGGCCATCTTAATGGGAAGAGCGACCAGGTCGTCCTTGCAGATCGGTAGTAACTCGCAAGAGAATGTGAACTTGTATGACTTTGCGGAGGTGTGGACATCCATTGATATCAGCTCCTGTGACTTTTTGACTCGGACGGGCGCGACTGAGGTGAGGAAGTCAACGAACTTCTCAGCCTGATTTCGCTGAGCAAAGTAGAAATCGAGCCCATCTTTGACCTCTTTAATGTTGATAGTGTCTCTGTGTGCTTGGTGCTTCAAAACGAGCTGTTCGAGATACAGGAAGGTGCGCTTATGAGGCACCTTTTGCCGAACTTGTACTGAGGCCCGCCAGGTGTTGGGTGTGTATGACTTTGCGCATTCTGGGCACTGTTGGAAAGCGACAACATATTCGACCTCGAACGTCTGCTGCAGGATCGTTCCCTCGTAGGCTTCTTGCTGGACGGTGATTTTGACTTTGATCCTTCTCGAATGGGGTTCTGTCCACAGGAAGCTGGCGTCGATTATCCGAACTTTGTTAAGCCCTCTGAGTTTCTTCAAACACAGAGACAACAATTCTCGACTTTCAGGCGCTGCTGATACCCACTGTGAGGGCGGGCTTAACCACCGCTCGCAATCTCTGCAGGTATGAAGCACTCCTTCTCGCTGAATTCCTTCTGATACATCGTGCGTCAGTTTGATGCAGTCATAACAAAGAGCGCCTGCCGAAGCGGTCCCGTCTATGGGCACACCACAGTTACAGCACAGAATGGTCGCTGCCTGCGGGGCATGTCTCGAAGGGAGAGCGACTGCAGCGTCCAAGTCCATAGACATGGCGAGGGAGTCGATATGGGTGTTATCCTGGAGTGAAAACAAACAGATATCTCAAAGCAAGAAGAGATTCTAAGGCACCGCCTCAAGAAGCGGTTCTGGCAGAAATGGAAGATTCTAAAGGTTTAAGAAAATGTGACTGTTGTATTATTCAGAATGTCCAAATTCGCCTCCCGCACGGCCTGTCGGCAAAATCTCAGTCAAATTCCCTGATTGGCCCGCACAGTCAGCCTTGCGCCCAAGACGAGGCTGAGCTGACTCGCGCAAGCACTGTCACGATCCGCTTTGTTCTCGCTCCACCTTCCCTACTCAGGGACCCCAGAGGGAAAACATCCGAGGCTCCTTCGGCGTCGTCCAAGTTCCCCCGACTTGCCGCCGTAATCGCCGTTGTGAATCAGACTCTACTGTGTATGTTTTTCAGCTCAGGCTTCGCTTCGATATGAAGGCCTGCTGCGCAAAATACGCCTCCTCGCTTCTGGTATCCGGTCCTGCAGCAAGAACGGCAAGCTTCGCTGCGAGATCCAAAGGCCAATTCAGTCCCTTGGCAGCTGGCCGAAGAGCAGTACGTTTCCACCCCCAGCAGAAAGCTGAAGTTGGGCTCACGACGGTGTAGATGTCTTCCACTACGGCGCAATATGGCGCAATGACAAAAGAATTACCGGGAGACGACCCGGACGATGTCCTCTTCAATTCCCTCTACGGCGTCCGCACGATTGAATTGAATCGACCGAAGAAGCTCAATTCGCTCAACGGCTCAATGGCTCGAAAGATCCTCCCGCGACTCCGAGAGTGGGAGAAGTCCCAGATGGCAAACGTTATATTGATCAGTGGTGCCGGACCCAAGGCATTCTGCGCAGGCGGCGATGTAGCAGAGCTCGCTTTGCAGAACAAGAGTGGACCGGAGGGGCAGCAGAAGTCGTCAGATTACTTTGCCCTCGAATATCAATTGGATCACCTCATCGCAACATACAGCAAGCCGTATATTGCTATTATAGATGGTATCACAATGGGCGGAGGAGTTGGCCTGTCGGTACATGCGCCGTTCCGGATTGCTACTGAAAAGACGGTTTTTGCTATGCCAGAGACAACCATCGGTTTCTTCCCCGACGTCGGCGGGAGCTTCTTCCTTCCTCGCCTGGATGGCGAGATTGGTACATACCTTGCACTGACTTCCGAGCGACTCCATGGCGTGCAGGCCCTGTATGCGGGTATTGCAACACATTACATTGACAGCTCCGTACTAGCACAGATGACCACGCGTCTTTCCGAGCTTGTCTTCAAGGACTACGCAGATTTAAACGAACGACTCGACCTCATCGACTCGACCATCTCTGAGTTTACAAGCAGCTTGCCGTCTCCAGACTCCTACGCAGCCGCCAAACACGGCAACCTGACAGGGCCCCTTCGAGAAGCCATCGACCGAATTTTCAAGTTCGACACAATAGAAGAAATTCTCGCAGCTCTACAGAAGGAGATCCAATCATCTGATGCATACCTCGCCGAGTGGGCCAAAGCCACGCAGAAAACAATTGCGATTAGATCGCCCACGAGTCTCCGTGTTACACTCCGCCAATTGAGAGAAGGCAAGCATTGGAATATCACCGAGACCTTTGTTCGCGAACACAAGATCGCCAGCAGATTCATGGCACACCCGGATTTCGTCGAGGGTGTGTCGGCTCGACTGATCAATAAACCTCCCACACAGCCGCAGTGGAATCCCGCGAAGCTAGAAGGCGTTTCGAGTGCAGAAGTCGACACGTTCTTTGAACCACCTAGGTCTCAGGAGACTTTGCAGCTGGTCGATCCTCACGAGGGTGCTCTTGACCAGCGGTACACTGATTACCCGCATGCTAGGTTTGCTTTGCCGCGGGAGTCAGACATTCAGGCGGCGGTCAAGCAAGTAGGCAAGGAAGGATCGAAGAGAGTCACAGATGAAGTTCTGAAGCAGTGGAAGAACAAGGCTGGCGTGAAAGAAAAGGTTCAAGACGTTCTTGCGCGCAAAACTGCTCCTACCCGCGACGGAAAGGGACTTAGATGGAGTGGCGAGTCTCAAGCCCGCCTTTAGCCCATTTGGCGGCGGTGAGCTGATACCGCAAAATCTATAGCAATAAATAGAGAGAAAGCTTCTGCATGTGCATTTACGAGTAGGGGCCGAATCCATGGAGCCTTTGCGATGTGGAAAAGGGGAACCCTTGAAGTCGAAAGACTTTATCTGCCAAACTCCCTGTCTGCCGCGTGCACCTCGCAGCCTTTCTTTCAATCCACTAACTGCAGCTGTCCTCCCAAAGGTGCCGCCCTTGCACAGATTGACCTCTTATTTTGCATGACGGCGTGTGTTCTTCACGGTCGAATATCCGAGGAGCAGCCAGATAACTGCTGGCTTGGAGAACAGAGCGATAATGATGTTGTCCTGAGGTACTCGAACGGGAAATACTCATAACGGCGGGTTGACATCAAAATCGGAACGTGGCGACAGGACATCATTTTCCTCTCATAGGGAAAGCCGTGTCCTGGAGATGCCCCTTAAGCGTCTCGTTCCAGGCCCAGAAGGCAACACTTAACCCTTTCGAGCGGATTGACCATTGGCCGAAGGGGGCAAGTTTCAGATATCGACTGAAACACGGCACCACCGAGTAGCATGCCAATCTCCCAAGAATGCTCCTTGCCCCAGGTGACGGCCAAATATGCCTGATGCGAAAGAAAAATGTTAACCCTTTCCTATCCGACGTTGCTCTTTTCCATGTTAAATCTTCGTCATCCTCAACATCCGTCCTCGGTCACTCACCTTCGTTAGCATCGAGCCCAAGCATAAATCATTGGGAAGAAAAGGGAGGAAGAATCCAGAAATGGCCAGCCTTATAAGAACTGCCGCCGCAGCGCTGGCTTTCGCCGGAATGGTTAGCGCTCAGAGCTCTTCCGTCATCAGCGTCTTCCTCCCAGATACTGATCAGCAAACACTTGTGGGCTCTCTCGTGGCATCTGTATGGTGTTCCTTTCTAAAAATCGGCATTCCCAATCGCTGACTTTTTGCAATATAGGATGCTACCAAAACGACAGTTGCCTTTGGTTGCCCTGCGGACGAAGACTCCTCTGATTGTGGCTTCGGAAGCGGACAGGTCACGGCCACATTTGGATCATCAACCCTCGTATACACACAGACGTTCGACTCACTAACTCTTGGGCTCGAATGCGCGGTGACGGGCACGACAGCCGCTACGTGTGCACAGACGTATATTGGGCCTGCAGGGTATCTCGAAAGCGATACAGCAACGGATGACTCGTTAACAGCGACCGATGCGTCCTTCAACACACAAATCACTACGACCGTGACCACTACGGCACTTTCTCCGTCCGACATGTAAGTATTGTACTCGTAAAAGATATGGCATTGCAGCCGTCGGAATGCTGGTGTTCTCCATGAAGAAATAATCGACGCTAATGACACATCAGCACTTTCATCCCGATCACACTTACAGCCTTCGCCAATGATGGCGCCAGCAGCGGAACAGGGGCGAGCGAGGGTGCATCTCCAACGACAGCCTCGTCGAGCACAAGTGCCACATCCAGTGGAAGCAGCGCCACTTCCGCCCCCCAGGGCGACGATGCCGTTAGAATGAGCGGGCCCCAATTGAAATGGATCGCGTCGGGTGTTGGGCTTCTCGGGCTAACAGCCATACTGCTGTAACTGTGGATACTCGTACTTGTACTTGTAGGATCGAGGGCATGGCTCGCATGGGTCTCAGTGGCGTATGACGGCATAGCTCGGATTGTTGGCACCAGTGTGGCACCAGCGGGAGGTTCTTCCATGGATATAAAATCCGGCAGGTTGGTCTCGCACTATGCCCTGCTTGGGGTAATATTGGCCAAGGACAAGAGTGCGAGGGCATATGCAAGTCCCCCCCGTTCACGAATGCCCATTCTGTTAACTTCGAGAATGAGACTGTCCCGGATCTTTGGCCCGAATGAGGACCATCTCAAGGATGACGTAGATCGGGCCTATGACATACCAGGTAGTGCTCAGCTCTGTTGTTTCGAGGGAATAAGTCCTCTTCTTTTCTTCGTGTTGTTCAACTGAGAAGCGGTACTCCCTACGTTCAGTCATAAAGGAGACCGGATTTCCCAGCCCTGAGCATCTTTAAGAGCCTCAGGGCAGACAGCGAGAAGACCTGCGGCGCATTGACGTCGCCTGGAGATCTTGATCTATCTCACATTTTAGTGCCTTGTAAGCGGCGATGGCCGATGCTGAATTTCCTGGTGATCGGCGATGGAGCTCCTCCAGCAGTTCCATTGGGCGGATTCCACACCCCGAGAGGCGCTGACGCTTGCCGATCAGCGCTGCTATGGGCTTCTTGACAATTCCCATGCCTGCAAAATCTGGACATCTCCACCGATGATCACTTGGCCGCTGGTAGATGCGGGCACAGAACCCCGATGAACGTGAACACGTCGTCCCAAGCAGTGACCATCTGGTACACTCTAATTCGTGCATCGGAATGCGCCAGCTGTTTCTGACCTTCACGTTTCCCTGTATCCCCCCCCTCCGCAGATCAATCGGCATGCTGCAGATGCCATTCTAGGACACGACTAGGCAGCTTCCAAGGTCTTCTCAGATTCCTGTGTTGCCTCTGATTTGCGAGCTACTTTCCGCCCACTCCCTGATCTCTTTTCCTCGCAGACCTTTTCCTCCATGGAATTGAGTTCCGTCGCTATTCCTCTCTGACACGGGTCAGCCACTCTACCCCTGCAAAGCGCTGCCTTTGTTCTCCCTCACCTCGTACGCCCCGAGTTAAAGTTGAAGCCACCCTTGTCCCCTCCTCCTCGCAGTACCCAGTACAATCCGGTTGGCAAATCCGCCACGCTACTGTTAGGGCATCTCCCGATCGTCTTTTCTGCGCACAATCTCTCGAAGACTGTGGCTCGGTTTGCCCTACCGCGTGCCCACCGCATCAACACGTCGCTCTCCCTCGCCCGTGCCTCAGTATTTTCAGCCCCGATCCTTAGAGTTCAATCCGGATTCTTTCCTTCGAATTCCACTCTGTTTCTCCCGGCGACTGCTGATCAGAATAATACTCTACCTTGCCCACACCTTCCCGGATATCTCTCCCAGGAACCCTTTTTAACCATTTCATACCCCTCTTCTAAAGGGACAACATATCCCCCCTTCCTGTATCACCATTCCAAATTGATCCAGACAAACATCTGACGACGAACGAGTCGAATTCTGCAGCGTTTGCTATTGAAGCCTGCGCCACCAGCATCAGCGTCACTTGCAACGTTTACTTCGCTATAGGCGCCACCTGCATCGACACTGCTGCTTCCATCTTTGCCCTCTGCGACCAGAAAGCTCATCGGCGCTCCAATTATGGCTCTTCTGGGCAGTCACTCAGGCATGTCCTCGGCAGGCGCTTCTTCAGCAACCCCCAGCATCAGCGACCTTGATGGCTACACCTTCAGAGACTATCACTTTCCTTCCGCTTTCAATCATGCCTCTGCTCAGGACGATGACTTTGGCTTCGACCCGCCCTCAAAACCCAATGCCATTCACAATGACTACACTGTTTACAGCCCTCCCGACGACTATTCGCCTCAATGGCCAGATTTTAAACGTGAGGACGAGCTGAAGCCATCGACCGAGAACCTGATGGACCTGGATATCTACGAGGTGGACAAATTCATCGCGTCAACATTGCCCAACACCAAGACAGCAGTCTCACGATTCGGCCAGATGACCCCTCCAAGATCGAACTCTGCCTCCAGCACAACCAGCAACGAGAAATTGTCACCGAAGACTGTCCCAACAGAAACACGGAAGAGAGGCAAGCCTCGAACCAAGAGTGCGGAGACAGCCTCTACCAATCCCACGAAGACGACTACTACAGGCCGCAAGCGCAAGTCCACGAGAAAGGCATCCACTCCAGACGAACAAGACGGCGCACCAGATGACCAGAGAAGAAAACAGTCACTCGAAAAGAATAGACTGGCTGCTGCAAAGTGTCGCATCAACAAGAAAGAAAAGACAGAAAGACTCCAACGGGACTCACAAACCAAAGCCGTCGAGAACGCATATCTGAAAGACCAGGTCATGCGCCTGAAGGATGAGATTCAACAGATGAATGCCATCCTGGTTGCACATGCAAACTGCGACGGGTGCAAGTCGCCAGAGGAGATCCAAGCCCATGTCACCGCGCTCGGCAACGAGTTCTTCAACCAGCAGCTGGCACTTAGTGGACCAAACTTCGCCGACTATCAGCAGTTGAACTTTTCAGGATTGCCTCCCTTGCCAGACGACTTCTTCGCCAGCTCACCTGCAGCTCAAATGCTACACCCACCCCTGCCAGAGTTCAATCGGTCTGCAGAGTTTGAGGTTCACACTCCGCTGCCAACCGATTGAACCCTCAGGCGTCAGGCTTACTACCGTCCTTACGCATGTACCATTTACGACCTGATTTGTTCTGCGTCCGGAAATGATCAGCATTGACATGTGCTTCTGCGCTGATTGGTATGTAATTGAAGATACCCCTCACAGAAAGTTTCTTCTGTGGACTTCAGCTGGCATGGCCCTGCGAGACACCCACGAGGGTGCCGTCGAACCAAGCCATGAAGCAGTAAACTCACAATCGGGAAAACGAGCTCCCATCCAGTGGCGGGGTTGGTCTTGCCACCTACCCCGCCCATTGTGGCGGTGCTGTTTACCGACAAGCGAGCGAAGCAACTCTTCGAGGAGCGTTGGGGTCGCCACTCTCTTCCGGCCAAGACATGGGTCAGGACTCTCCAGAGTGCACGATCTTCTACGAGTTACAAGTAGCCACGAGGGCCAAGCTGTCTAGGGCCCGAGGAGAAGCGTTGGTTCCCGAAAGGACAGCTTGAGTCAACATTGCTGTTTTTGCCACAGAGAAATGATGTCTTTCTGCCCTACAAACAAGATTATCCTGCAGACGTACGAGTTTATTTGACTCCAAGCGGCCAGTGGAGGAGCAAGGAATTCTGCTGGGAGAAATGGCATGGAGCTTACCTAGGTAGCTAGTAGCTGCTGCAGTGAATGAAGCATGAGAAATGCAAATGATGGTTATGAAACCCACACTTTTGCTCTCCCGGAACTTTTACCCAGATGTCCGCTTATGCATTCTGATTTCCTGGTCCAAGTCAATGCACTGCTTCCCCATGGTAAGCCAGGAATGCCATGTGCCCATCCAATGGGTGCGGACACACGTCGGCCGCGGTAAGTAGCTAGATTTTTAAATTTAAAAGGTTCACGAAGACCTACGCTGGAGCCTACTCGTAGATCTAACTGCTTGAACGATGTCTCCAACAGAAAAACTTGCTCACCCTTCAATCCAGGCAAGTTCAGGAGCCAGAGGAGCCCTGATATTCACATGCAACTCCCCCTAACCATGTTTCGACACTGTATATTTGGTAGTCCATCTTTGCGCACCATAGCTTACGGGTACTGGAAACGGTAGCTCGCTCGTTAGGATCGATCGCCCTTCCACCGGCCATCCACGCATGAGCAAATGTCCTTGAACCTACACATCGGCACCCCAACACCACCCCAAACAGCAATCAATGTTCAGGGACCAGAAGCAGAAGGTTTACGGATCCCAAACTACGAGCTCCTCGTAACTCCCCCGCGAAACTCTGAAATCGTGCTCGAACCTTCTCTGTGTGTGTATGTGTGTTCCTGCCAAGTCTATGTCTATCTCTACTCGTATGGGAATGAAGACGCGATAATCACGATAAAGGCCCAGTAGTATTGGGTAATTAGGCACTGAGTACCCAGAACTCACGTACTACTAAAAAGTGCGATACAGCCGAATTTCGAGATCGACGTGCTCCTGCCTGCAATGCGACCCGCAGAGCATCGGGGATGTTCATTTTGCATGAGGGATCGCGATGATGAGCACAGTACGACTAAGCCCGGTGGCCCGTCATCTATTGTGGAAATGTACCTCCCCGGCCCCATCCCCCACTCCACCGATTTTTTTTTATCGTCGCTTACCTTCCGAATCGACGGGCGCCGGCGCTTGTGCGGCGGGTCGATGATCGCGGAAGTTTCCAGCCTTGTCCCACAGTGCGAGTTACAAGAGCCTGTTACGAGTACCCGTACTCGGTACTTGTGACGGCTACTCGTGGGGATCAATGGGGACAAGGCACCCGGAGGGAGTCGTTGACATCAATGACATCATAGACGACTATCGGCAGCCTGATGTACCTCGTACGAGTACCTAGGGGGTACCCAACCCACCGATTCTATACCGTCCCTGTGGGCTGTGGCTTGACTCAACAACGTAATGCTGTGTGGCTTTGTTGGCGACGAGGGGTCAAGGATCTATCCCGTATTCTACTGGGTATAGGATACTCGTTAGGGCTAGTAAAAATGCCCTTTGACTTGATGTTTCACAGAGCTCGGTAGGCCGACTCGAACACTATATGAGTAGGACAACTGCGACGGTCTAGATTGATATGAGTATTTTGCACTCGAGCCCTTCGACACGGCGGATATATCTATCCACATACTCGTACCCAGGTAGGTATGTGTCTTGCGGCGCATGCTACAGTACTCGTACCTGCCTACCTGTAAAGCCCGCCCCTCGACCTTACCATTGTTCGACTTTTACCGACTTGTATCCTACCAGAAACTCACAATGGGAACGACATTCGCGCCGTTGACTATGCGCAGCGGTTTACAATCACTCTAGTTGACAATCGTTCCGTTCAGATTTTGGCCATGACAAGTTCCAGACCTTTACTGCTTCTCGCGAGCAACCACAGCTGCTTCGATCTGGCTGAGCAGACTGTTTCTTTCTGTCAAAGAGAGGTACTTTGAATAGTCGAGGGCCCCCTTGGCCCCCTCCTCATGAGGGGGGAGACCTTTGCTCTCCATAGCCATATTAGGCTCTACGCCTTAGCGATGAGGTCGGGGGCTGCTTAATTACTGACGACTTGGAGTCGCAAAGCGCGATTGACCATCGGTAAAGGGTCTGAGTGACCGATCATCCAAACACACCAGCAAAGACTTACTTGAATCATGACATTCTGGTCACATAGCCGACGCGGGAAGCGCTCGGAACATTGCGCAATACGTACAAGTTACCTGAATCATGGTGACAAATGAGACAAACTAAAAAGGGCACCTCAGAACATGGGGTACTCCGCGCGGAATGTTACATAAGGCTCAGTGATAAATGGAACTAGGTTGGGAACGCACCTCGGGAAGGTGTGAGCGAATCTTGAGAAGCCTACGCATCACTTCCACCTGCATGTGATGGTCGGTAATCACTGTAGCCGTTGGAACGTATGTCACTTCTGCTCTTCCCCTGCCCAGAATGTCATAATTCGCTGAGCAGCAACTCGAACGCCTTGGACGGAGTGATGGTTGGCGTGCAAAGTTTGAGCACCTCAGGGCTGGTCGTAGAAACCGAACACTTGCCCGCCCATGCGGTCTCCTGCGCATACTTGATCGATAGAATAACGTTCTTGGATTCCTTGGTTGTTGCAGCCACTTGGTCGATAAAAGACATGTCTTTCCATCGCACATCTTCGACCTTTGTGCCAATGGATTTCTCGACCAGCTCCAAAAGCTGCAGACCCGTGATATTTTTAGGCCCGTTGACAACATACTTGGCTTTGTTGTGGATGCTCGGGTCTTCGGCGAGTAAGAGGGTGGCTGCGAGCTGACCAACTTCATTGGGGTCAACAATCCCAACAGGCGCATCCTTTGAAGACATCAATTTCAAGACTGTCTGCTTTCCTGTGTTGCGATAGTTTTTGACGAACTCGGCAGCTGGACTCAGATAGTGCTTCATAAACACGTTGGGTTGTAATGATGTCCACTGCATGCGTTCGAACTCTGGAGAACTGAGGAGGGCCTCAATAGCCCAATGAGTGCGCGGATAGTAAGAGGCATTGTCTGGGCGGACGTTGGCCGCTGTCGTAGAGATTCTGACAAGGTACTCAACGCCCGCGGTCAAGGCCGCCAGAAGAAACGTTGACTCCTCGGCGAATTGATTGGGTTGATTGTGAGAAGCTATGAATGCTCGCGCCACGTGATGTTGCTGTAGCCATTCCGCCGTGATCTCCGTCCAGTTGTATTCGATGAACTTGACCCCCGCCAGGTTCTGGAGCGACTGTACAACAGGGGTGTCCAGGGAGCGTGTGAGAGCGAGAATTTGATGATCCGAAGATGTCTTTTGTATTTGCAGCTGCTTTGACAATGTGGTCACCACACTCTGACCGGTGTTGCCAGTGGCACCGACAACCAGGAATGTGGGAGTCATGGCTGGTGGTATGTAGCGAAGAAGCAGCTAAAAACGAGTTGACGTTTCATCATTAGCCCGATGGATCCTGACAGAGAATTTATAGATTGTTGTGAGCTGAGACCAAAGAAAAGCTTTGACTTCTGAAATGGCCGAAGCACCGAGCAAAGATGTCATCTGGTCCAACGTCCAGCCCAGTGACAGCTACAAGCATTATCCTACTAATCCGAGGCCCCGGTTGCATGAATCAAACTTCACAAATTGTGGGAAAGCCTGTGTGGAGTCTAGCCAACGCTCAACTGTGGTGTCAATCATTCCTTAATCCATTAAAGACTACACTCGACAAACTTTGCAGGTGCCTTCAGGACAAGCCTCACCTGTACCTGTCAAGCATTCCTTGACGCGGATGATGATCCCCTGGACTCCTCGGCCGTCACGATCCCTGATCACTGCTAGTCATACAGGCACACAGAGCGGAAAGGTCTGAAGGATTGAGAGACATGTACGATCTTGTTCGGATACAAGCACGCCCACAGGTCTTGTTCCCATCTAGGCTAGTTACACAACTTCTCCTTGAGGCTCGGGCGTCGCGATTGCACCAGACGCTGATGATCCCGCGACGACAGTGACCCAGGAAGCCTTGTCTTTGGTGTAGATTTCAAATTGTGGCTTGAGAATTGTGTCCATCAGGGTGAAGTCGTCGACCGTGCCGATCCGCAAAAGGCTCCGGTTTGGAACCTTCTCACTCTGTACATCAGTGTTCCGCAGGTCTTGCAAAAGTGATTCGACATGTTCTTTCCTGATTCGATGGTTTTGTTCTGAGTAAAGACACTCAAATTCTCCCGTCCGCGTTCGTGCTTCAGGGTATCATCCTCGACGATAAAGCCGGACGCGAACATACTTGCGTGGAATTTGTGACAGTCGGCGCAGTGGCATACGGATGTGCCAACAAGCCCCGGGGGTCCAGTGGGCTCAACAACACGTCAGCCATCGATCAATTGTGAGGTGTCTCAATACTTGCGAATGAAAGTTGTACAGCACCGCAGTAACAAGTGGCGGTGGCTCGTCCATCACGGTGCCAGCCATCTTGAGCAAGGCCAGCCAGCGGGTAGTACTGTTTATTCTCTGCAAGGTGAGCAGCAGCCGCCATACTTTCTTCTATTCGGTGCACGAGCTGTTCTAATGGCCGTCTAACAGGGGCTGATGATATGTGCTCACCAGAATTTGCGAATGATTGCCAGACTAGAGATATAAGTATGCCTCGCTTGATCCATCACCAAGATAGCTTGGTTCCTCGGTTACAAAGGTTTCAATTCATCTGGCATTCGTCCGTCACGAAGGGTTTGAATGTCTCCCAAATTGTCATAAATAAGGACTAAACGGGTGATCTGGTCGCCCCAACGTCGCTGTTCCTGGCTGGCTCTGTGCAGATATCCTGAAATGAGTGGCAATCAACTGCTCAAGTTGACTTCTAAATTAACATTGAAGCTGAGTAGAAGCGCCCTGCTGCACTGCATCGTCCAGCGCACCGACCCTCTGTCCGCTTGTCCATATCGTCTTCGTTCCCTGATTCCCCACGCCGCAAGCTGGAGCTTATTGAGGGCCGGTGCAACCTTTATAGCGTAGTTCCCCGTCGAATACGCGATCGCCTCGTCAGCGCCTGGGTTCCTACACGGACGTTCGCACAGCAAGACAATCACAAAGCTGCAGAATGGTGGGGGAGACCGGCTTCGGATCTGCCAGTGCATCCGGTCAGGATCGAATCGACCGCTCTGTTCTTGTTGTTTACAGACCTCCTATCGTGAAGCTCTTGATATTTGTATACTCCTGAAGAGCATGCATCGATCCCTCAATACCGATCCCGCTCTCCTTCCTTCCGCTGAAAGGTTGCTCGCAGGCTGAAATCAATCCCACTCGACATCCGACCATGCCCACATCCAGTGCTTCAGCCACGCGGAACATGCGCGTTACGTCCTGAGTGTAGAAGTAGGCCGCTAAGCCGACGTTGGTATCGTTGGCTATTCTCACCACCTCATCCTCGGTGGCAAATGGAATCAATGCTGCCACGGGCCCAAATGTCTCTTCTTGACAAAAAATCATATCCTTGGTTCCATTGGCTACGATGGTTGGAGGAAAGTGGTTCGGTCCAAACTCAGGGCGTGGAGATCCTCCCAGGACGATCTCACCACCGTTCTCTAGGCAATCAGCGACATGTTTCTGGACTTTTTCGACCGCTTTCCCCGAATACAACGGTCCGAAGTTGGTATCGCGATCCCACACGCCCCCTTCGCGCAGCACTTGGCCTGCTCTTTCCTTCAACTTGTCAGTGAACCGCGATGCGATGCCTTCTTGGACAAACACTCGATTGGCGCAGATACATGTTTGGCCCGAAGAACGGAACTTGGACGAAATCAGCCCCTCGACGGCCGCATCGAGGTCTGCGTCGTCAAAGACAATGAAAGGAGCATTCCCACCCAGCTCCATGCTGACTTTCTTCATGTTTTGCGCGCACTTGGCATTCAGCATCTTACCGACGGCCGTTGATCCGGTGAAGCTGAGGTGCTTTACTAACCTATTGCTGCAGAACTCGTCGCCCACGATGGCCGTGTTGGAGGGGCTGCAGGTCACAATGTTCAGAACACCTTTCGGGTAGCCGGCGCGTTCGAAGAGCTTGGCCATGGCAATGGCGCATAGGGGCGTTTCCGGGGCAGGCTTACACACCACGGTGTTTCCTGCTGCGATGGCAGCGCAGACCTTACGTGTGATCATGGCCACCGGAGAGTTCCATGGGGTGATGGCCACCACTACCCCTTGAGGTTCTCGTGTCGTGATAATCCGGGTCCCAGCTCGATTCGCCGGAATGGTTTCGCCATATATCCGTTCGCATTCGGACTCGAACCAATCTAGAAAGTCAATGCCGTAATCGACGGTCGCGAGTGACTCGGAGAAGGGTTTGCCCAACTCCAGTGTGCACAGGGCTGCAAGGTCGTCGCGGCTGGCTTTGATGAGGTCGCCCCATCGGCGCATGAGAAATCGTCGTTTCCGGGGAGGCAATGCTTTGTACACGACAAACGCGTCATTTGCCGCCGTAATTGCGCCTTTGATTTCTTCCAACGACATATCCGGAACAGAACATATCTGCGAGTCATCTGTTGGGTCTATAAAAGTCAGCCATCGGTCAAGCGAACACCGTTTCGTAGCGGTCTTAGCATACCGTAGACAGGAAATTCCCGGCCGTTCTGCGCGCTCACCCATTCTCCATTGATCATGCATCGGTTGTCGACCAGAGACGGGTCATTAAACTGAGGCACAGAGGAGCAATTAGAGCGATGGCCGCATAGAGAGCAAGGCGCCGCTGGACTAGCCAGCACACACAGGAAAAGGTGAAACGTACCTTGTATGGGATCTTCTTTAGCAGCATAGCTGGTTGCTGCTCGATGGCAGTGGTGAGTGCAGTCATTGAGAATCCTTTATCCTGCGGTAATCCACGAGTCTGGAGACAACGAGACGATAGTGCGTCTCACTCTCACTTATGAAGGGGGCCAATAATATGTATTGACAATAGCTGGCTTGTGCTGGCGAAAGTTGACAGTTGACACTACGTTTACCTTTTCCCCTTAGGCATCGCCTCGGCTGCTCCGTGCCCATTTTGCTGACTTTGATTCACCCTGCAAATGCTTAACAGGGAGGCTCCAACCCCGGAGGCAGCGGACTTTTTCGGTGTTTCGGCATTCGAAAGCCAGACCTGCTAAGATACTACTTCCCCGCCGGCTGGTGGAGAAACGGAGTCTCGGATGACTCGATGCTTAGAGGGTCTCGAGGTATCTCTGGCTTCAATATATTGCCGTGCTATAGCAATGAAGTACACAAGACTGAAGGTGGAACTCCCCCAGCGCATCACATTGCGCAAATCCGTTGTAGCAAGAAGCCCTGCGTTCTCTCTGACATGATCATGGACTCGCAGAGCACAACAGCTAGAAATGTTCCAACAACCATCATCAACTCGCCATTCGCCATCTTCCTCTGGGGCGGCCGTGAGAATATCCAACGCCGGGAAGACATATACGAAGCGCTATCGAAACATCCTCTATTTGTAAAGGACACTTTACGCCAGGCGAGCGTTGCACGGAAAGACGCCTGGACGAAGGCTGCCATCCAATCCAAGGCCCTCATCACCATCAAACTACAAAAGAAGTGGTCAAACAGACACTTTGTCGATGCTATTCGCATGACTGATTGGTTTCTTCCTGTGCAGCCGCAGCTTCGAATTTTCATCTCCAATCTCGAGAGACAGATGACGGACGAGCAAAAGGCAGAATGGATTCCTAAAGCAGAACGATTCGAAATCTTTGGCTCCTATCCGCAAACAGAACTAGGCCATGGATCGAACGTGAGAGGAATCGAGACGACCGCTACATTCGACCAGGAAACAGACGAGTTCGTGATTCATTCGCCCACTATCAGCAGTACGAAATGCTGGATTGGCGGCTCAGGCGTTTGGGCGACTCACGGTCTAGTCGTTGCCAGGCTCATCATCAAATCCCAAGATTATGGAAATCACTTATTTCTCACACAGCTGCGGAACCTCAGCACACAGGAGCTGATGCCGGGAGTTTCTATCTTCGAACTTGGGCCAAAGGTGTTTCAAGGGATGCTAGGGGCCGATACAGGAGCTCTACGGTTCAATCACGTACGTGTCCCGAGAA
This sequence comes from Phialophora tarda, assembly GCA_016109495.1. NCBI lineage: Eukaryota > Fungi > Ascomycota > Eurotiomycetes > Chaetothyriales > Herpotrichiellaceae > Phialophora > Phialophora tarda. The sequence continues at coordinate 517,482 of JADWPL010000005.1, read as the reverse complement.
AGCAGATGCTTGCAAGATTTGCTCAGGTTTCGCGAGATGGGCAGTACATCCCACCACGTAACACCAAACATTCATATGGCTCAATGGTCACGGTGCGTGCATTGATGGCAGAGATTACCGGCCAGGATCTACTCAAGCCGATAGCGATCGCATACCATTACACTACTTTTCGCCGACAGTTCAAGCAAGACCAAAATGCCGCAACAGAAACAGTCGTGTTTGACTATGCCAGCGTACGCCATCGACTTCTCCCACTCCTGGCCCAGGCAACGGCACTCGTGCTCGTGGGACAACGCATCAATAAAGACTATGCGGAATATACCGCGCAAGTGCTCAAGACGGGGGATTTCAGTCGGCTCGAGGACCTTCACCTACAGACAGTCGGAGCAAAAGTGTACGCCACGGAAATCTGTGCTAAGGGCACCGAAACTTGCCGGATCATGTGCGGCGGACACGGCTACAGTGCCCTGGCAGGGTTTGGCCGCCTGTATGCTCATGCAGTGAATGCGGTGACTTACGAGGGCGACAACTATGTCATCGCACAGCAGATACCGCGAGCTATGCTCAAACACATCAAGAAGTAAGTCATTGCCATCTGTCATGGCATCAAAGGAAGATCTCCGAGTGTGCTAACATGTCGAATTTCCCTCAACCAGTCGAACCGAAAGCTCCCTTCCAATTATATCATACCTAGGTCGACTGAGGGAAGGCAGCACACTACCACCGGCGCCTTGTGATCTTGCTCAGGTGTCGAGCTGGGCCGCTCGCGAATGCCAACAGTGGGCACTCGAACGCCGTCTCCTGAACATGGTCAAGCAGCACATGGACGATACAGCGGCAGGTATAGATACAAGCTACTCGACCCACGCTCTGACCATGGCCCATTGTGACTATGCGTACTGGATGAGTTTTGCCGGGGACGTGGTCGACTCGGTATCTCACGAGCCCTACTTTCAGGCAGTCAGGTCACTTGCCCAGGTGTTCGCCCTGTCTGTGTTGTGCAATCCGCATCATCCTTCCTTGAGCCAGAACCTCGTTCTTGAGATGGATCAACTTGCAGCTCTACGACAGGCATACCACCTGGAGCTCAAGAACCTCGGAGACAATTACATTGCTATGATCATCGAGGCATATGGACTCACCGAGTACGAGCTTGATTCGGTGCTTGCACGTGCAGACCAGACACCTTATGAAGCTCTACTGGACGCAGCACAAAGGAGTGAGATGAGCGGAGAGAAGATGAGCCATCTATGGCCGATGATGGTAGAGACAAGACAGCTGTGGAAATCAGTAGACAACGCTGACCCAGCATTGACTCGAGCCAAATTGTGACACGGCGGCTTTTCAAAGGCAACGTAGCACTTAGATTTTCTGGCCCCGTACAACAGACTTGACTGGGGTGTTTCTAGCTGTCCTTCAAAAGGTACAGCAGCAGAGGCAGTTTCTCAACTCGTTCTGTCAACACCATAATACCAAAGAAAAGGACTTTGGTTGTCGTCCCTGTCTTTGCGACACGTAGCGCAGCCACACTTGCAATCAATCCTCCCCACCCAGCAGCAACATTCTTGGCATCTATGATAGCCAAGCACAAGAAACATGCTGAATCTGTGCGAGGCCGGCTTCACGGTCAATGGCCGGTGCTTCGTGTCTATCCCCAAGCTTTCTCAGGGGGGTCTTTTAGCTTCCGCGGTGCTGGCTCGGGACTTCGTCGGTTTTGCCGAACTCTGCCAGGTCTCGAGTCACATAGGCCCGGCTCTCATGTCGCCGAAAGATCCTGGGAGCACAATCATACGACAATTGGTTGTGGTGCTGAACAGCCGGTGTCGTTTACTTGTCTATGTGGGACTGTTCATACCTGCCCTATCTCACATGGACCTCCGATACGGCTGATTACGGCCATCACGAGCTGTACATAACGATTAAGTTCTTCTCTTCATTCAGTCGACGACATCAAATGTTTTGAGGCAGTAACTAAAACGATGCGTGGAAAACGCGCGTCTTCACTCCCGAGGCACATTGGCCTGAACATCCTCCCCGACTTTGACATCTTTCATCGACTTTTGTTCCTCGCTCGAAAGAGCAAGCTCCCTGTCATCAAGGATATCGCTGCAGGAATTGAGGCCGACCACCTGACATTTCTGTCCGATATCATACACCTTCGAAATGCGATCTGGTCCAGTCTGCACAAGCAGACACAGGAAACCTTGCTGAAGGGTTCCTATGTGGCTATAAATCTTCTGTGCCCTGGCGGCTACGAGTTTGCGGTTGGCTTCCTCGCCATCGTCGCACTTGGTGCCGTGGTCTCTCCTATAAGTACGTCCATTACTAGCCATGCCTACGAGACATTGTTCTAAGCGATCTTGTTGCAAGAACTGACGGAGCCTTGTACTGCCATTAGGCATCAAGTTCCCTGTAGATGAGGCAGCAAACTTTGCCCGTCGATCCAGAGCATCTCTGCTGCTAGTTACCAGCTCATACCTGGATCTTGGAGAGGCCATCAGCCGGTCAATAAGGGCCACGACCCTTTCATCCTCCGCCGACGCGACCTCGTACGCAGCATTTGAAATCCGACCATTCATCTGCCAACCACCATTGGCCGTCGCCGATATCAAGATCTCAGTTGACCACGTTTTGGATGGCCAGGCGCCGGGACTGATCATCTTCACCTCAGGAACATCGGGACCACCGAAAGGTGCCGTCAAGAAGCGATCGTTCTTGTACACCAACGCTCATGCGATTGCAGAATGGTATGGGATCAGCCAAGATGACGTCGTGCTTCATCTCCTACCCGTACATCACGCCACAGGGGTCGGAGTCACATTCATGCCCTACATCCTCTCAGGGGCTTGCATCGAATTCGATGCTCGTGGCTTTAACGCGGAAGCCGTATGGGAACGTTGGCGCCGGGGCGGCATTAGCGTCTTTTCCGGTGTTCCCACCATGTACGTCCGCTTGATGCGGCATTTCGAAGAGGTTATCACCCAGACCAGGTCCACGAGTGAGATCCAGCAGTATGTGGACGCATCGCGAAGCTTACGGGTGATGATGTCCGGAAGTGCTGCTCTACCACGACCGCTCCAGAAGAAATGGGTAAACCTGCTTGCAGGCAAGCGCATCTTGGAGAGGTATGGTTCCAGTGAGTTTAGTTCGGTCTTCAGTTCCGAGCCAGGGGATTCGAATAATCCGGACGTAGGTGCTTCTTGATGTGCGAGCACCAGTCACTGACGTAGAAAACCAGGGCTCCGTCGGTAAGGCATTCCCGGCAGTGGACGTGAAGTTGTCCAACGGAGATGAGGGTGAAGTTCTGATCAAGAGTCCACATTTGTTTATTGAGTTAGTGTTCCTGGTAAACCTTAACATTGTCAACTTGCTCAAGGCATGATAGGTACCTCGATGATCCCGGCGCGACGGCGGACGCATTCGATGCGGACGGCTACTATCGGTCTGGGGACATTGCACGGCGCGAAGGGGATTACTACTTCATCTTAGGGAGGTCATCGATAGACAGTGAGTTGATCCGGACCAAGTTTTCTCTGGTCTTCCCGTCCCATCACTTACTCTCTATAGTCCTGAAGTCTGGAGGCTACAAGATCTCTGCGCTAGACATCGAGCGGGAAGTTCTTGGCTTGGACTACGTGGACGAAGTAGCTGTAGTGGGCGTTGAGGATGAGGAATTTGGTCAGCGGGTGGCGACAGCGATTGTTCTTCGAGGCAAGGTATGATAATTGCGATTCCAACATACGGCCAGAACTAATGACTTGTTTTCATTAGAGGCAAGATCTCACGCTGACAGCACTGAGAGGAGATCTAAGAAGTGTGCTGGCTGGGTACAAATTACCGACGATGCTAAGAGTGATGAAACAGCTTCCCAAGACTTCATCAGGAAAGGTGATGAAGAAGCAATTGCCGCAGACGTGTTTTCCAGAGGGTCACCCTGACGTGCAACGACACAACTTCACCCGAGCCAAAATCTAAGCAAGAGACCTTTGGATACTTATCGAAGAGATACCGGTGTCTGCCATGGTCGTTGCGGTGTCTGCCCGCGATGAGTTTCCTCTGGCATGACACGAGGACAGCTATTAGCAAAGGAAATTCGTTCATCGACCCAATGGCTGAGGCCGCAACTGAGACCGAGACTGTGATCCTGTCCGTCAGACAATCTGCGGACAATGAATTACAGGGAAGAGCTTCCTGTAAAGCCAGGAGACCGGAAGTGTCTGAGATTTATGCACTCGGATTATCCCCAAGGAGGTGTTTGAATTGCTGCATAAGAATAGACGCTGCACACTGTCTCTAAGGGGCTTGCCAAGTTCATAGAAACTGCGAAACATACGCTATATCTGTCTAGCATAGCTGAGAGGCTCTCAAAGCGTGCAGGATTGCAAGAGAGCAATTCCTGACAACCCTTAGTATTTATCTCGCAGTGCTCTAAAGTCAGCTTTCCGTCTTGGTTGCTATAAATTATCACTCAGAGAGTATGACATTTACAGCTTCACCTTGGGCTCCCTTGCCGTTTCCTTTCGATGAACGCAACTGTTCCTTGCATAGGCTTCAGTGGCACGACCCCAGAGCTCGTCTCTCAGCAGGCCATAGACAGCCATTTTTGCCTTGGACTTCCATTTCTCGGCCAAGTCGACTGCGGCTTCCAACATTGTGTCAGGAGGGCTGATTTGGTCAACGATACCATCGGCAAAGGCCTCTTTGCTGGTGTACTTGTGCGCTTCCAGCAGAACTTTTCTCGCCACTTGAGGACGGAGCTTCAGGCTTACGAGGGAGCCCATCCCGTCGTGGTGCAGACCTATATTGACGGGAGGCATTTGCCAGAACCCCCGCTCAGAGTTCATGATGCGATAGTCGTGAGCCAACGTCAGCAGACAGGCCCCACCAAAAACATGACCGGTGATGAGGGCGATGGTGGGAAATGGAAAATCAAGCACTGTATGTAACAGAGGATAAAACCCGTCGCTGGATGCGAATATGTTCGTTTTCCGCTCATCAAGGTCGAGGCCTGTTGTGAAGAACTTGGCATTCTCCCCGCGAAGAATGACGGCACCTTCAGAGTCGCTTCCAAGTCGAGACTCCTGTGATAAAAGTCAGGAGAACAACCATGGAAAACCATCAAGACCAACGTACCGCAAATCTGTATGCACGGATTAATTCCTGGCATGCTCTAATGGTCAATCGATTCTCCGGGGGGTTTCGCATCGTGATGAGGTAGATATTACCATTCTGGCCGATGGCATCCACCGTCAAGGAAGTGAACTTTTCCATCGTGGTCTGAATGAATCAAAATGTCTGTTCTCGTGGTCCCTATCACGGCGACACGCAGAGTAGGGATGGATAGTGAGTGCCCTGCCGCAAGCTGGGGAGTTGTTTGGAACACCTGAAGCACGGATCAATGTAAGCCAATGTCAAGCCACCGAACATCTACCGGAGGATGCTGCACCGGCGCAAAGAAGCCTCATACTGCAGCTCACGTCAGTCTTTGTGTAAGACAGTTGCTCGGAGAGGCTGGACGACCGAAGGACCCGCGTTGGCCGTCTGCGACACTCTTGATGAACCAATTGACCGAAACGCCGGAACCGCCGACCACTAGGAATCAGAGGCCGATGATCGGCTCTGGGCAAACTCCCGCCGAGACCCATTCGGTTGGTATAGGATAGTGGAGTGGCCAGCTTCATGCGACATTCAAAGACTAGCGCTGGTCTCTCCTGAAAAGGGCGTGCCAGGAACCTGTCTCGTCGAGGGTCATGGGGGATTGTCCTTGGCCTTCAACACACGGCTAGAAACCAGATATCTTCAGGTTGTCGCCTGCACAGTCCACGTGTACACGTGGACCATCGGCTTTGACCATCAGCAGCCTGGCCCAACATGCCTGCTCAAGTGCCGCTCGCTGAGCCAGCCTGGCTCGCGGGTTTGCCATCTCCATACTACAAGCGCACTCACCGGGAGTTTCAGAAAAGATGCCGTGCCTTTGTCGACGAGCACCTCAGCCCCCATGCGGTTGAGTGGGAGCGTGAGGAAACTGTGCCCTCTCACTTGTTTGAAACTTTCGCCAAAAATAACATGCTGATCCCGAACATGCCCGCGCCTCTGCCTACACAATGGCTGCACCGACTGGGCGTCTACGATATTCTGGGTGTGCCTGTTGCAGAGTGGGATTATTTCCATACCAGTATCTACCTGGATGAGATGCTGCGCAGTGGGCTGCTTGGACCGCCAGGAAGCATGTCGGCTGGACACGCATATGGCATCCCGCCCATCATCAAGTTTGGTAGCAAGATGCTCCAAGACAAGTTCCTGCCAGATCTCCTACTGGGAAAGAAGAGGACTTGTCTTGCTGTTACAGAAGCCGGCACTGGGTCTGATGTCGCGGCAATCGCCACAACAGCAGAGCGAACCCCAGATAGGAAGCACTACATTATCAATGGCGAGAAGAAGTGGATCACCAATGGCATATGGAGCGACTATGCGACCTTAGCAGTCCGAACGGGCGGTCCAGGTGCAGGGGGACTAAGCATCATCATATGTCCACTACGAAATACTCCAGGAGTAAGTATGCGACGCTTGAAGGTGCAGGGGCAGATCTCGGCTGGTACGACTTATATCGAGTTGGATGATGTAAAAGTCCCAGTGGAAAACCTGATTGGTGAAGAAGGCCGGGGTATGCAGTATATCATGGTAAGTTCCCCTCCATTCGCTCGATAGTATTCAACAATCCGCTAAGACAGACAGACGAACTTCAATCACGAGAGACTCACTATGGCGTGCAGCATCACTCGCTCGTCGCGTGTGGCTCTCAGCAGTGCCATGGCCTACGTCCTCAAGCGTGAGGCGTTTGGCAAGCCATTGGTCGAGCAACCAGTCGTGCGGCATCGCCTAGCCAAAGCCGGGGCCGAGCTGGAAACGATGCAGGCATGGCTTGAATCTATGCTCTATGCCACGACACAGCTATCCAAGGCGGAGGCAGATACACGTCTCGGCGGCCTCACTGCTTTAGTCAAGGCGAAAGCCGGCATGGTGTTGAACGAATGCGCTCAAACAGCAGTTTTGCTCTTTGGTGGCAATGGATACACAAGAACCGGGCAGGGTGAAATTGCCGAGAAAATATACCGAGAGGTCATGGGAGCTAGAATCCCTGGTGGCAGCGAGGATGTCCTGCTCGACTTGGCTATCAGGCAGCTAGTGAAGATCTATCAGCGACAGACAGCACAGTCGGCCACTCAGGACAGCAACAGTAAGCTGTGAATGTTACAGGATAGACGCTCTGAGCAGCATAGTGCTTGATGAGGATACATTGTTCAAAGATCCCCACGACAGAGATTTGTAGTCTCGTTGACTGCTGCTATCCAGTATGTGCTTCTCCATCGTGAACATCTCAGGTGACTTGCACCCATATTTAATCTACGAGTAGAGTTCCTGCATGCTTGGACAACGATGCCTTACGCCACCGAACCCTTACGAAGCGATGCTGACCGATGTACCTCATCGGTTGAACGATGTTCAGTGATAACGTGGTGCCGTGCGTGTCCTCATCAATTCTCATTTCTCTCTGCTGAACACTGCCGATCATGGCCGGAACACTCGCATATTGCACCTGCACACTCAGGATCGAGCTTGTTTTAGTTGTGTCAACGCTATAAGGGCCAGCGTAAGATGTTGATCGGCTGCCGACGAACGCAGGATCTGTGTATGAAGGCTCATGATCTCCTAATTCCGACGGCTTGCCCTGATCAGAAGTGACCATTTGAGTCGACATGTAACCGTCTTGTGTAAAAATGATGAAACCTTTCGGATCGCTTCCTAAAGGATGTTCGTGGTCATCTTCATTCTCGCGAAGAAATGCATAATGGTCGACAAGCTGCCAGTGTCCGACAATCCGAGATTGCATAGTAGCGTTTGCAGACATAATCATAAGCCCCGGTTGACTTTTGGTGGAGGGCAATAGAAACACGGGAGCACAAAGAAGCCACCGCACAATCATCCGAATTCGAAGAAGCATGGAGACCTGGACCCTGCACTCTCAAAGTCGGTGTTCGTGCCAGGAAGAATGTAGTCAAGAGAGACTAGTTCGACAGACCGCCCTTCCCACGGGGAGATTTCAAAACTCAGTTACTTAGGGCTTTTCCTTCTCCAGGAATCGAGATCGAGACGGCGAAAGAGGGGACTTGGGATTGAAAATCAATGAGCAATAAATAATGACTGGCTTCGGTGTGTAGCATACCTACAGTGATTCCAAGAACGATTTGAATCGACTTAGTAGCAGCAACCTTGGAATTGCCTCAATACAGTTGACAAAAGTTTAGTGACTAACATGGCCAAACTCCCCCAAGCCCTGTAATCTCGGAACTCGTCGTTGGCAATTGCCGATGATACAGTCAAAGGCCGAGATGTCTCCTCCAGGGTTTGGAGTTGCCCAGAGTGGAGTGGCCTGAGCCTTGTTCACATACTGAACCGCCGGGCATCGTGCTGTGTGTGCAACTTGCCCATTTGATACAGGGGCTTCTACACGGCTCGTCCATAGGACAATTATCCTTTTACCATTTATACCGGCGACATTACCCTCTTACCCTCTATACCGGCGACGCTCTTATGTCACCAAGGCGGGGAAAAATGGCATATGACATAAGATCACCCGGTTCCAACAAATCCTACGGAGAGGCCTCCCTGGTGATCATTGGGAGCGGAATCTCCGGTATATGCCTGGCGATCGATCTGATCCGACATCACGGCTACCGAAACTTTGTTATCCTTGAGAAGTCGACGGGAATAGGCGGAACATGGAGAGATAATAGATATCCGGGCTGTTGTTGCGACGGTAGGAGACCCAACGGCGATCTGCATGCTTTTTGACTAACTGGTGATAGTATGGTCGCATCTCTATAGCTATTCATTCGAGCAGAACCCGGACTGGACAACGGACTATGCCTCTCAGGAAGAGATATTGGCTTACCTTGAGGACATCGCCAGGAAGTACAATCTATATCGACATATCAGATTCGGCACCTCGGTTGATCGGGCTGAGTGGGACGAGACGGAAAATGCCTGGAAAGTCAGTGTCACGGTATCTGAGGGCAAGGAAGCTGAATTCTCGCCCAAGTACAGTATCAAGACGCCATTCTTAGTCTCAGCGGTCGGGCAACTCAACATCCCGAAGCTGCCTGACATTCCAGGTCTGTCCGAATACAAGGGCAAGGTGATGCACAGCGCTCGCTGGGATTGGAGCTATGACATCTCACACAGAAGAGTCGCGGTGATCGGCGTTGGATCTACGGCAGCACAGATTGTCCCAGAGGTTGCCAAAGTGGTCGAATCCCTCACTGTGCACCAGAGGGCTTCGAATTGGATTGTCCCGCGCTTCAATATGCCAATTCCTCCCTGGAGGCGCGCTCTTTACCGCTATCTTCCCATTACTCGGTGGCTTAAGCGGTCTAGTATGATGGACTTCCGCGAGGACACTTATGCCACAATTGTTACTCCTACGCCAGAGAGGGAAGCATGGTTTCAAGACGTGAGCACGGAACACATGAAGGCTCAACTCCCGGACCGGCCAGAGCTGTGGCAGGCACTGCTACCGAAGTACAGAATTGGTTGTAAGCGGGTGGTTGTCTCGGACGACTACTACCCGACCTTTCTGAGGCCTAATGTTCGGCTTGAAACGGGTAGAATTGATCGAATGAGCGATAAGGGGATCGTGGTGGACGGTAAAGAGTCTGAATACGACTTGGTTATCATGGCCACAGGATTCCGTTCAGTCGACTTTATGTATCCCATTGACATCACGGGCCGCAATGGGACCAAATTGTCCGACGTCTGGAGCCGCGGGCCTGAGGCTTTGTACGGAGTATGTGTGGAAAAGCTTCCTAACTTTGCCATGCTTTACGGCCCCAACACCAATCTCAGCCACAACAGCATCATCTTGATGATCGAAGCCCAGAGTCGGTACATCTGCACTCTGGTAAACAAGGTTCTGGAGGCCCGAGCATCCGGAGCGCCGCTCGTGCTTCAGCCCAAGGCGAGCAGACTTGCTCAATACAACCATCAGTTACAATCGGAGCTCAACGACACCAATTACGCCGATCCGGGATGTGATAGCTGGTACAAGCTAGGACCCAATGGGAAAATCACAAACAACTGGTCGCGTACAGCGGTTGCCTACCAAAAGGTGAGTTGCATCACAGATATCTCTGGCTGGCTCCTTTGCTGCTCGTGCTGATTCTTGTAGCTGTTGAGTTCAATTGCCTGGTCGGACTTTGACATCTCAGGGCTGGCAGCAGCCAAAGACACTAACCAAGTGACTGTGATTGGAAGAATCACAGAGGAGTCGACGGGACGATCTAAGGCATACGGAGTCTTTGGGCTTGCAGCTGCAGCGTCGACATGTTATCTGCTCTACCGGCGACTACTTTAGTATATGATCTTGACGCTGGACATGACCGGAGAACCATAGAGAGGGTCGAGTTGTTTTATCTACTAGACCGGGTAGATAGATGGTAGAGTACTTCTTGTGCTCTTTAGTCTCTTCATGCCTCTCGGCTTTGATTCCGTACTATAAGGCTACCTTAAACGCCGAAAGGAGGACCATAAGTTTCAGTATCGAAGCTTCAACTCGTCTTTATTTAAGATGAGGCAGAGGTAGCAGCCAGTGCATCTTCCTTTGACTTGTCGCCAGTATATTGAGCAGAGGGCCTAGGGAAATCGACGTGGCAGCTCTTGGCCCAGTCCTGATATATAGGATCTTCCGGGTGGAATCGACCCCAACTGGATTTCCTGGGTATGCCGAGCCTGCGCCATCCGCCCGTACTTGGGTTGCTCTCTCGTTTGGCGCGGTCGCCGTCAAGTTCGATCAGGACGTTGGTGACGTGATGGTTGTTGCTGTGTAGCAGGTGGCGCCATGAAAATCCTGCTGCGGCCCATTCGGGCCCAGGTCCCACGAAACTGCCATGATCGTCCCAAGAATCTTCCCAGTATGTCGAATTGATGAGTGCTTCGTCATACCTGTCGATGCCTCGACAATAAAGCATCATATTCTCGTGCAACTTCTGTTTGTCGTAAAGCTCATGCAGTTGGGCATCGCTGAGTGTCATTTTGCCGGCTACAAGACTAGTTAGATACCTGCTTAGAGATGAGCGAGTTTCTATAGTGCTCGGAATGAGGGGTTCTATAGGATATAACAGAGAAGCTACACTGGGCCCGAGTCATGCTATAGTCATGCGTCAGCGCCGTAGCTTCTGCTCGCAAAGTATCATCGATGATTACGCACAAGTTATTATGTATCCTAAACTACAAGTCGCGTTGATTGGCTGCGTTGCAGTGCTTTTCGACAGCCTCGGTCGAGAGTCGTCACCGTTTTAATACTTATTCTACGCCTCAGTCATTGATTCTCCACTCACCACTGGGACCCTCACCTAGTCACTGCTGCTGCGATGATGGCAATGTTGAAATATTACCTGATCTTGTCGCCAATCGCATTACTTGTGGCGATGTTGCTGCATGACTCATCGCGCTCCTTGCTACATGCAATGGTGGGAGGGACACAGCATGCTGCAAAGGAACGGTGGGCGAGCTTCGGATCATTCAATAATAAAGAGTGTTGGAAAATCTCCGGTATTGGTTGACCTCTCACCTGTTAACGTGCTTGAGGCTGAATCTTCAGCTGGCCAGGGTTGCGAAGATGTCAAACTCCATGGACCGTCAAGCTCCGTTTTTCTTGGTCAGTTGTTTCCCACTCATCTGCTTGGAGCTGGTTCTTACATCTCGAAAGCCTGTGGCAGTCCACGAGATCGCTTGGAGTTTTATCCCCCGGCGGGACGATACAACGCACGCTCAGGACCATACACGGAGCAGTTCATCACATATGACATCAAGGTGAGATGATCCGCGTGTGTGACCCACACATCTCGGAGACATCAACAAATTGAACGCGCCGCAGACCAATACGACAGCATCCCTCACGGTCGAGAACTGGGATCCTGCATCGGATCTTGTTCTACATGGCTTGGACATACTTTCGATTGAGCAAGATGATACAAAGGTGGGTGCGATACGGGATCCGAAAAATCTACATGCCACGGGCCGCATACTGACTACGGCGTCGTGCAGATCTCGATTTGCGCAGTCAATCATGGGAGAGAAGGTGAAAGCATTCTGCTATTCTCACACATCTTAGGCACAAAAGCCTGCCGTCTGATTGGGAAATTCACGCACCCTCTGATCAAGACACCTAATGGAATAGCAGCAGCGGGTCCTAGGTATGCATGTCGATGGTTTTGTATCGTCTTTGGCCCGATAGGTCTTTGTTGGGGGATTCATGCTTACTCTGGTGACTCTTCAGCTCGTTCTTTATCTCCAACGATCGCTACTTTTATGGCGGGAGGCTCCGTCATCTCGAAGCTTTGTTTGGTCCTTTCAAATGGGCGTCCAACATTGTATACTGTGAGGTGATACAGGAAAGGACTGTGTGTCGTCGAGTCTCCCCAGTCATGTCTCATGCATGGGCCAACGGGGTGCTCTTGGTCGACCATGGCAAGACGCTCCTGGTCAACGACATTGTGTATGGAACCACCACAGTCTATGACGTGCATCCTGTTAGCAAGAAGCTGCGGCGTATCAAAACAATCGTAATTCCAGGAGCTCAGTTGGCCCCAGTGGAGAAGGCTAACAGATTAGAAGCCCATCGGAGCTACACCAGACAATCTCTCGTTGGTCCCGGGGAGTGAAGACGTCCTGGTCTCAGGTATGTGCAGTCGAGTCCATACACAGCACGAGAAGGCGGTGTCGTGGTTACTGACGAGCTTCTTCTCTCCCTAGTACTGCCAAGCTTCCACAATGTGGACAAAAGAACTGTTGGTGATGGCCCGGTGGATTATGAGCACCATGTTCAGTCTGCTGTGATTCGGCTAGTCAAGGCCCGGGGTTATGAGCCCGAGCTGCTGTACTGGGATGAGGGTTCACAGATCAGCATAGTGACTGGCAGCGTGTATGACCCAGCAACCCACAGGTTGGTGGCAGGTGGTGTCTTTGAGCAACACTTTGTCGTATGTGAGATTTGATCTGGGTTCATGGCGCGGAGCGAATCCAACGCCGTCCTGTTGATACATACATTTCATCAAGCTACCTACAGGAAGGCTGACATGTCCATGTTCAATAAACCCAACTGGTACTGGTACAGAATCTGGCTGATGGACTCGCGAGACGGCATCCGCATGACGCCAGGATCTCTGCGTAGGTTTCGTCCTCTGGCCAGATGCTCCTTGTGTCCTGGATATCTGAGATGGGGGTATTTCTCGAAAAATTGAGGGTCGATTCGCCAGCACTTGTGCGAATTGTAGAGCTCAAGATGGTAGTAGAGCCGTTGTGCTAGTATTGGACTGGACAGGAGTTGCTCCAAGGGGACAGGATCCCATGCGCCGTTGGGGGTTGCCGGCGAATGGCAAGGTTCGGGGGCCTGAGGAAGGTTCATGCGATAGACACGCAGTAGCCCCAGGCGATCGATTTCGGCGAGCTCTTTATAAGGGTCATTAAAATCATGATTTATGTCATGCGCATTGGCCGCGGTATTCTTGGGGCTGATTTGGTCGAAGATGTTCCAGATGCCAAGGTATCCTGGACCCGTGCCCACCCCGGTCACAATGGCCGATATCTCTTCCACCTCGACCACCGCGTGTGCCATGAGTGCCAGCCACACAGTGTCAAACGCCCGACCGAGTCCGTAGTACTGCAGCATGCGATCTCTCAATCCTGGCTGCGCGACCCAGGAGAGCATGGCGAAGTGCGGAATCAGGGACTGCAGTCGCGTGGGTGTCATATATGTTGGCAGTCTCTCCAAGCATCGTTGCGATTGTGACAAGCGCCAGAGAAGGCTACGTTCAGTCATGCCGTAGGTGAAAGAGCTGAACCACAGCATGGTCGGACCAGGCCAGAGGTAGCGAGAGAAGTAAATCATCAGCAGGATAGATGCCTGTTGCAGACTGTCGAAAGAGGATTAGCGACGATCGAGTTAGATATGGCAAGATACGCACAAGGTCTCTTTGGACTGCCCCACGAAGGACTCGATATGTGACTTCAGGGACTGCTCCATGGCCTCAACACAGCCTGAGATTGAATCGCGGACACGGTCGTCGATGACCTGCCGTCGAATGTGCGACTCTATTTGTCTCGGGATCGCCGGGGCTAGTCTGGAAGTATTGGGAGGCAGGAGAAGATCTGAAAAGCTGGAATAACTCGCACGCAAGTCTGCGTCGGAATGCGGTACATCCGCGTCGCAGCCGGACTCGTCCCAGTGCCCTGTTCGCAGGGTTGACTGTGAGTATGGTCGATTGGGCAGCAGCGTGGACGATGTCGAGCGTTCTCGTGATGGGGACAAGCAGGTTTGTGGCTCGGCTTGGAGGTCATCACTCGGAAAGCAGGCGACTGTGAAGGATTCTGGAAAGTACTCAAATGAGGTTGGACACTCATCGACCGCCTCGATTTGTCCAAGCGAACCAGTGTCGAACTCGGGGGGGAACCCCGTCATGGCAGGAACAATAGCCATGTCATCGGTATCCGTAGGAAGCTCAAAGTCCGCATCCTTGTTGCTCGAGGTCGCCACGTTATTCCCATGCAAGAGCTCTGGCGGAGTTTGGGGGCTGCTGCAAGTCTGGAGGCGGTGGTGAGCGCCTGGGGAGGGGGACTTTGCGAAGTGGCATGCTTACCGATATGCGGCCACCGGCGTTCTGATCGTTGGGTTTATCACCCATCTTGGAAGCCGGCAGCTCGAGTGCCGCAGCCAGGGTCTGATCGAGGCCGGCCATCACCATTTTGACGTGTTGAGCCTGTTGACGGGCTTGGATCAGTGCAGATCTGAGTGCGCTGTTGGACGCGATGAGGGCGTCGTGACGGTCCTTCTCGCCCATCTCGAGATATCGGACTTTGGCTTCCAGTTCTTGCGTGCGAAGCTCACGTCGCTCGCGGAAGCATCGCTGAGACTGGCGATTGCGAGCTCGCCTACACGCTGGGTCAGTGGCCACGACTCTCTTCCGCGGGACTTGTTTCAACTGGTACCGTTTCTCCACGTCATCACCATTGCTCGTCCATATGCCAGTCCTCGACCGCTTCTGGTGCGCTATAGCCGCTGGCATTTCGACCGTCGTTCAAGTCAGTGTCGCAGTTGAGTGGCTTGTCCCTCGTGCAAGTGCGGCTATGATTCTTCCTGGTGGGAGGTCGGAGGAGCAAAGAGAGAAACTGGAGGCGATCCGCCCGAGGAAAGAAGTTCAGGCCACTATTGGCTTGCTCCGCATCCCCACTCACAGTGCCCATGACCCCTCAGCACCCCCGGCCCATCCTCCAGGTCTCCTCATTCCGGCGCCATCCTAACCAACCATGTTGGTCCCTCGGCCGTTGTCGTCGGTCGCTCATATCGCTCAAGACGCCGAGCACGACCAATGCCAAGCACCGAGTACTCAGACTAAGGGCACAGAGCACATGAGCAGAGCAGTTCAAGAGCCACCGTAGCTGGGATCAGACCGATGTGCATGGTTTGGAGCTCCATTGCGTGGACCCGACTGCTCGCGAGGTGCAATTAGGTCTCTAGTTATTACAGGGTCATGAGGCTCCTCCTCCCAGCCTCATCGATTAATTGAAAGCGTAGGGCTCTGGGCTAAAGATAGTAGAGCTTCCCCCCCGGAGAAGGAGAAGGAGAAGGAGAAGGAGAGCTCTTCTAGCAATCATTCAACTTCACTTGAAAACGTACCACACCGGCCTTGTTCTTGAAGCTTCGGATGTCGGAGGTCGGATGCCTTGATGTGCATACGTTTATTACAGTCCCCTCTGACTCAAGCGCATTAATATCGCCCGGGGACGGCGTCTGCAACAGCGACACCGGTCGTGCTGACTTAAGCCTCCGGGCGAGGCATACAACTCATAGCATGAACCGGTCGTCCAGGATCCAATCGTCTATCTGACCAAACTCCATGAGGTCAAGGCCAAGATTCATTTGATCTTCCAGCGACTGCTTGGGTTGAAAGATCATGGCCTCCCGATCCGTCGTTGTGCGGTACAAGGCCGGATCCGTCTCCGACGAGTACAGGTCCGCATTATTCAGGCATTCCCACATGCGGCAGTGGGTCAGGTCCACGTCCTCAAAGTACGTCTGAATCTCACCCAGGTTGAGAGCTTCGGCTGGTGCCGGCACAATGGGCAGGCGCCTTCGCTGTTCAATAATGCTGGCCAGCATTTTGGAGGCACCGACCGCGGAGCCCCACATCTTCGAGAGCTCCGTCAGGGTCAGCTGGAGCGCCTGGAGATCCGGCTGCGCCTCTGCCCATCGCTGGGCATCAGGCATCAGTGCCACAAGCGCCACGCACGAAATCAAGCAGAACCGTGTGTGCACTGGCGCGAGGAACCGGATTTCGTCTCGTGCGAGAAAATCCTCGAAGATACGGGCCGACAAAGATGCCGCGATCACCGCGAGGAGAGACGCAGTGCCGGCTCTTTTGGACGAACGGCAAAGAATGATCAGGCTGGTGAGATAAGGCAAGTGAAGTTGACGGGCACGAAAGCCTTGACGACGGGCCAAAAGACGACTTTGATTGGTGAGGAGAGATTTCAGACGTATCTCGGTGGGTAGACTCCTGGCCCAACCACACAATGCCTGCTCCATAGAATCGCGTTTCGTCGTGGATAGATCCCTTCTCATACAGCATTCGGTGACAGAACCCAAGAGCTGACAGATGGCCACCCAACTTGAGAAGAAAAGAAAACCGCGGTCCGGATCAGTCTCTGAGAAATCAGTCCGGACCAGGGGTAGGATGTCGCAATCTTCCGAGTGAATCGCTCGAGGTCGACCGTGTGCGAAAGATATCAGAGAATCACGAGCCTGGGGACCATCAGTAAGTCCGCTGCTGCTGCAGCGTCGAGCGTCTTACTCACCACGAGAGTCCACCATAGTCGGCGGCTGATCGGTTTCCTTGTGCCAACCTTTGGCTCTCGATGCAGGCCCAGCTGATGTGCCAAGCCGACACCGATCTTGAGCCAGAACTCGCTGTTGTCAAAAGATGTCTTCTCGGGTCCCAGCGGGTTGTACCATTGCAGGATGATGGATGCTTTCAAGGCGTCAGTGGCATCGACTTCCGTAGTTGACCAGAACAATGCCCTTGCGCGATCATAGAATTGGCTCGTCGTGGCAAAGGCCGCCACGGATGGGCTTGAAGAGAAGCGACTACCTGCCATCCAAACCGACTGTGCCAACAGCATCGATGCAGGCGTTGTCGTGGCGTTTGAGAGGTCTGTCAGATCATCGGCTTCCAGTACTGGGGTCCAGATGTGACAGAGGTCCAGAAACAACTCGAGCAGACTATGACGAATTGCGCGCGGTGGGACGGTGAACCCATTCCAGAGCTTGACTACGGCAATCCTAGTCTGGTGGTTCGGCTGTGAAGCATCTGGATTGACCGCTTCAGTGGCCGGTGTGGCAATATTCGAGTCATCAACCGCGTCTTCCTGGAGAATGTAGTGATCTCGTCCGACGTAGGCGGTGACTGTACTGCGATTAGTTTGACGCCCGGCAGACGAAATAGTCGAGTTGTCGCGAGCTATATCTTGCTGCGCTCCTTCGTCGTTCCGGGGCAGCATCTGATTCGGCGTGCCTTGCAACATACGTATCGGAGCCCGGTTCAGCACATCCCGGTGAACTCCATCGTTGGCGGACCAGCTTAGGCGTGCTTCTGTGTGAGATTCCGGCCTCGATTGAAATCGTCTCCGTTTCCGAACACGCGGACTGCTTGTCAGTGGGGCTCTGTGTGCGTGATACAGTCACTCACTTGCACTCCTCTCCTATTGTCTGGCATGCAGCACAACTGCTCGCGCCGTCTTCGATCACGCAACGGACCTGGCAACCATTAATAGCAAGCCAGCAAACATCATGATCTGCAGACCTTTCGAGCGTGACAGGAAGTACAAGCGATCGTCATGATGATACTAGCTTTGTCGTAGAGCTATGCCATGCAAGCGCAAAGAACAGTCAATGTGTCATGTTACCAGATCGTTTGTCCGGGCAAGGGAGCGGGGATATGGCGTGGGCGTGGGCGTGGGCGTGGGCGGGGTTCAAAGGTCCGAGGGGTCCCACATCTGCAAAGTGTAAGTAGTCCAGAGCCCGTTGTATGTGGAGGCAGGGACTGGGATGAGAGCGAAGTTGATTCTCGGTAGCTTGCTCGTCTGTGTGGTGGTGTACGCACCATGTCGTGGAAAGACAGATCGGGAGAAGAAGAGGTGGCTGAGGTGGCAGAGGTGGCGCGAAGCCTGACGCCAAGGACTTGCAGCGTCACAAGGCTGGTGTCGGCCGAGTTTGAAAAGGTTCACGCTATGTAGACTGACACAGTGGAGATGCAAAACAAAAAGTGAGTGTGATGATTCGTTATGATGACTTGTTGCACTGTCTCCGCGGCTGGCGTGTCTCCTCGTTAGCATTGCCTTGCCGGACCAAAGAGGCCTGAGGGCCGAGTCAAGCGCCCCCATCGAGTGGACCAATCGGCTATCCTATCGGGGAGAATCCCCACCGGGGATGGCGACCAGAGTGCCAGACCATCCCTATGTCTTGTTAGTCAGTAAACATTAGCATCCGGGGTCGAGACCCCTTGCCAGTCACGGAATCGAAAACTGTGGGGAGATTAAAAACTAATAATGACAAACAAGAATGTTCAGAGGGTCTCGCATTGTGACATCTAGACATTATAAGATCTCACGCGAGAATGGCTGGCATCGGGATCGGCAATGCATCGACACACAGTTCTATCTCATCAAACTCACAATGGCAACCGCAGAGGTCCTCAGCGTGCAAGACGTCCCTTCAACTGATCGTGGTCCGATCGAGATCGACTTCGAGGCATTGACCGCCAAATACGAGGCGGAGCGACAAAAGCGAGTCAAGAAAAAGGGCATCGAACAATATCAACATGCCGCCACCAATAGCAACCTCCGAGAGATGACCGACGATCCATTTGTTGAACCAGGCTTTACACGCGATCCGGTCACGGCAGAGCACGATGTTGTCATTGTTGGTGGGGGCACAGGCGGCCTCATCATGGCCTGCCACCTTGTCAAAGCCGGAATCACAAATATCCGCATAATCGAACGAGCCGGTGATTTTGGAGGCTCTTGGTAAGTTGGTACAAAGTCAACTCTGTCTCCCCGATGCTCAAGCTTTCCACAGGTACTGGAACCGCTATCCGGGCATCCAGATTGATATTGAGTCATATATATATCTGCCTCTTCTCGAGGACACCGGATACATGCCATCCAAAAAATACGCCTGGGGTGGTGAAATCTACAGATACTTCCAGACCCTATGCAAGCATTATGGCTTGTACAACAAGGCTCTCTTCCAGACACAAGCCCGCGAGATGCGCTGGGATGAGAGTTCCCTACAGTGGACGGTCAAGACATCAAGAAACGACACTCTCAAGGCTAAATGGCTCGTGTCGGCAGCTGGATCTTTCGACAACCCTAAGTTCCCTGGCATTCCCGGTATTGAGACATTTAAAGGTCGACAAATCCACTCTGCTCGCTGGGACTATGACTATACCGGAGGTGACAGCGAAGGGAACTTGCACAAACTTCAGGATAAGCGCGTTGGCATCATTGGCACCGGGGCCACTGGCATCCAGATTATTCCTCACCTCGGGAAATGGTCCAAAGAACTATACGTCTTTCAACGCACACCATCTTCAATTGATGTACGCAACAACAGACCTACGGATGCTGACTGGTATAAGCGCCAGCCCAGTGGCTGGCAACGCGATCGCATGGACAACTTTGCTGAAATCTGCAGTGGTCGTGCTGTAGATCAGGATCTGGTCAACGATAGTTGGACCGCCGCTCTTCAACATTTGACCGGCTGGTTTGGGCAGTCTAAGACTGGTCATACCGTATCCGAGACGCCCGAAGAGACCGCAAGGCAGATGCAAATTGCCGACTATAGCCAAATGGAAAGGATTCGTCGCCGAATCGACTCGATCGTTAAGGACCCCAAGACAGCTGAGGCTCTAAAGCCCTACTTCAACCAGTTCTGCAAGCGTCCCTGTTATCATGACGACTACCTCCCAACCTTCAACCGTCCTAATGTCACCTTAGTCGACACTCGCGGTCAAGGGGTGGATTCCATTACTGAGCATGGGGTGGTCTATGATGGGAAGGAATACGAGCTCGACCTAATTGTATATGCAACAGGCTTCGAATACAACAGTGACTGGAGCACTCGCCACGATGCTAATATCTGGGGTGTCAATAATCAAAGTCTATCGGAGAAATGGAAGGATGGACCGGTAACCCGCCACGGATGGTCCGTCAACGGCTTCCCGAACTTGTTCATGGTAGGTTCGGCGCAGAACCTGGGAGTGCCTAACTACCACCATAGCTTGGACGAGCAGGCCCAGCATCTCGTGTATGTGATCTCGAAAGTGCAGAAGGAGAAGATCGATCGATTGGAGGTGACTGCGGAGACTGAGAAGGCTTGGATGGATACTGTCGCGAATGTCAGCAAGGATCGGTGCGAGTTTCTCATGTCATGCACACCAGGGTACTACAATGACGATGGCCACGTCACACAAAAGACTGTCCGGAACAATCCCTATGGAGGAAACCCATTGGCATTTTTGTCATTGACGAAAGCCTGGCGCGATGAAGACAAACTTAACGGCATGAGCATTCAGTACGAAAAGGCTTAGAGCATCCGGTATTATATTTCACCTTTTCACCCCTCTGAAATTATATTGGCGTCAGACAGGGAATCGAGCTTGTGAGCAGAATTAAATGCACTATGTAACCCTCCGCAGTAGACTGGATTCGCGGCCCAGCCCGTGAGGCAGTATGCATCCTTGAATTTTGTGTTTTATTACCGCTGTAGAAATGAGTCCTCAAATTGTCGAAGGGAGCTTTGCTTTCCTGCTCAAGAGGGCGAGGAGAACAAACTGACAAGACGACAGATGCCAGCCCAATCGCAGGAACCTCATTGGCATCAAACAACATTGGGGAGAGAGATTCATTCGACGACCCGCAGATAGTTTGCACCGAAACCACCACAGGGTCACCTGCGTGGTCCTTAGTTGACCGCGAATGACCGAATCCTAATCCTAATCCCAAGTTCTTGATCATCAACAACACTAGCCTGAAGCCGATGTTTGGAGGTCGTCTGGACGCTCCACTTGAACTTCGGAAGTGTTGGTCGGTGGGAGTAGAACAGAATACAAGCC
The DNA here is from genome assembly GCA_016109495.1 of Phialophora tarda. Classification (NCBI taxonomy): domain Eukaryota; kingdom Fungi; phylum Ascomycota; class Eurotiomycetes; order Chaetothyriales; family Herpotrichiellaceae; genus Phialophora; species Phialophora tarda. Next base: position 496,258 of record JADWPL010000005.1, on the reverse strand, counting down.
GTTTACGCTCGCAAATGGCTGATCAGCGCACAGAGCCAGAGCGCTATCGACTAACGTAGAACCGATATCCAAGTGTACCGGCTCCTGTTTGACCTCCGTCATTCTCAGGGCTTCGCCTGCTACGTGCTCGGACTATGGCTGCGGTCCCTCGGCCTTTCGCTTAAGGTTTTGATCTACGTTTCGGCGAGAGGCAAGGTTCTGTGGGGTACATCCATTTTGGGGAAGAGTACGCATATGCATAGTAATATTTTATCATGTCATCGGTTGGAAACCTAAACATTCACCACTTCTGTGAATGTTAGTAATGAAGTATTACGTATTGTTGTACAGCTCTGCAACCTGCTTACCTTTGACAGAGCGACCACCTCCCTGACCACCTCTTGACGGTCACGTCCCAGAGCCCAAAGTTGCAATGCGAAAGAGCACAGGATCCACACCGAGGACCGGATCTGAAACTACGACCTGAGCAACAAAGTGGTAAGCCCGTGGCTTCAGGGCCAATCCGTTCTTTAACTGGGAGTAGTGAGCACAGAAGTCATACCTCAAGACTCCAGCCAGAATATACAAACAAGTCTGGTCTCTCTGACAATAACAGTACCAGCAGTCCTGATCGCCACTCTTCACAGCAAAGTGACAATGAAAGCCAGATCACCCGTTGCACTTATCACCGGTGGAGGTAAACTTCTATCCTTTGGCTGTCCACACGCGCAGAGCAGGCTAATCAACAAACGTGCAGCTTCTGGACTAGGGCTTGCGGTGACGAAGCGCTTGCTCGGTCTTCGGTGGAATGTCGCTGTCTTGGACCAGCGGCCCATCACTCGCGACAGTGATGATGATGTTTCTCAGCCATCTCTCCTGTTCGTCAAGACCAACGCGGCTGAATACCAAGAGCAAGCCGCTGCTTTCGCTCAGGTATACGACAAGTGGAGACATATTGACTTGGGTATATTTCCTCTTTTATCTCCCCAAGTGCTCTAGTAACGCGAGTACAGTCTTTGCAAATGCCGTAAGTGTCGTTGCAACCATGCTGCCATAAAATCCAGGGTGGCTAATTTCCATCAGGGAATCCTAGATAGAACCGACTTCTGCGCGCCACAAGACGACTCAGCCAGTGGACCGCCGCCGGAGCCAGACACTTCCGTGATAGACGTCAATCTCAATGGTGTTATCTGGTCTTCGTACCTGGCTCTGCATTACTTCAGGAAGAGTGCCTCTGGCATATCCAAGTTGATCATGACATCTAGTACTGCTGGAGTATATGCCACAGGCGAGCTGCCCCTCTACTCTGCAGCGAAACATGGAGTAGGTTCAAGCTCCTTAGTCAGCGAAGCAGCTGACGTTTTGAATAGGTGGTCGGCCTCACTCGATCACTGGCTAAGCGTTTCGAGGAGAATAACGAACCCATCACAGTGAACGCGATCGTTCCAGGGACGGTGGCCACTGGGATCCTTCCCAAGAGTCTGATCGACACGATTCCACCGCAGTTCGTCACGCCGGCGTCGCTTATTGTACAAGCCGTAGAGAACATTATCAACGACTCGGCATTGACAGGGAAAGTGCTGGAATGCAGCGGCAACGACATTGTCGATCACCCACCTCCAACATTCATCAATGAGGCATGCGAGTATAATGTTGGTGGGAAGTACAAGGAGAAAGTGAGTGAGAATGCTGTATTGGAGTTTGGCTCGCGAAAAGTCTAGTTGAGTGAAGCCATGTCCTGTTCTAGACGAATTTAAACTTGCATCGAGTCTTGAGTTCAAGAAGCGTGCATTCAGTCCCAATCACAGCAGGTAGTGTTCTATCACTGGCTTTCAAGTTGCTCGAGGCAACTCACCGCGGACCGGTTTGTTACAAGGCTGTCACAGATGCATCACATGACGTGTCTAAATTGAGGATATCCTAGTGTAACAGGTGTCCAACCGTCTGATAAGAAAGTTGTATGAGACATGGTTTCGAGCATTATACAGCATGTCGAGCATCAACTGGCGACATTGCCATACTCAAAGCTCAAATGCATCGTATATCGAGTCAGCCGTTTGCTGCTAGATATTCATAGAGCTAGAAGATCTTCCCAGGGTCTGACACTAATTCCGGAAAGAGTCGTATGTACCAATCGATACCTTGGCTCTCAGGCCCAGAACGCTGGGCAGTGCTAGGGGTGTGCATGTTCAAGAAAGCTGTAATGTCGCACGGCATTGCAGATGCGAGACTGCTGCTCCAAACATCGGGCGATGAGTCACTGCCTCTGGGATGAAATTCGTGACTTGGAGAGGTGAAGCCGGAATCATAGTTCTCTTCGCTCGCTGTGCGTTCGTGCTGTCCTTCATGGCCCTTTGGCTCCGATGCTTGTTTTTCTTCCTCTCTCGAATTGAGGTCATCGAATGATCTCAATTCAGTGCCGTCTGGTGAAAGAACTTGTCGACTGTTCCCTTCGTCTCTCGCAACATGATACTTTTGCGTTTTGGCTCTCTTGCAGGAGCATGATGTACGGTCATTGCCAGAGATTGAGGCGCGCTTGCGGTCTGTTTGTGTTCCCGGGTGGCCTTGGCCTGTTTGAGGATCTGGGTTCTTGCGTGCAAGGGGCTTGAGACGTTTCATTGCCCAAATCTGCTGGAGAAGAAAAGCGGCAAGAACTAACCAGAGGCATGAGTCCCGTCTACAGTACAGCATACATCTACATATGTGGATGTTGAGAGGCTGTAGCTCTGCCATGTGCATTGTGATCCGCCAAGCCGTAAATGCCAGCAATGGAGAGGGAGATCAGCTTAGCGCGACTGGGTTTGGTCATTGTTTTTTACTCATCAGAGTCAGCCACCAGCGAAAGGATCATCGGTGACCCACACAAGAACATTGCGAGTTCGACTTTACCTTTTGTGAAGTTACTCTCCAGTGATGCAGAAGGCCAGTTCTAGAGCAGTGCAGGCGAGGTCTCATTGAGCTCAACCCCTTTGAATAGCTTCCGTACAATTCCATGAAGTCGGCATTTACGTTCTTGTTGAAGTTGAGGGCAGGTTGATATTCGGGGATCGTGACATGAGCCAAAGTGTCGGTTGAATGATTGATTGAAGAGCTCTCCTTTCTCGAGGAGAGCCTTGCTATCTGGGAGATGGCTCTGGTCTACAGCTCAGTGGGGGAGAAGAATCTACTCGATAATCCAATTGTACAAAACCGATTCCAGGCCTTATGACGCGTGCTTTCAGTAGTTTGGAGTGATTTGATTTGCTCATGTCAACAATCTAGTCGTCTAAATTAAAGTCAACAACGATCCGACCAACTGCCTCTCCACGTTTGAGCCTCTGAACGCCCTCATTGATTCGCGACAATCCTATCACTTCAGGCTTGAGACGAAGCTTGCCTTGTCGTGCCAGCTCAAGCGTCTTATCCACATCTGCTAGATTGCTAGTCATCGTGCCACGAACCGACTTATGTCGCATGATTAGCTCAGCGGCATTGACGACGATTGGAAATTTTCCCTGCGCCGGCAATGCAATGCACATAACCTAAGAATACGTTAGCCACTCTGTTTTCATCCGATGGACATAAAAGAGATAATGTACCTTGCCTCCAACGCGGTTGCCCAGGAACGATAGCGAGGCCGGGTAGCTCTGTCCGGCGGTGACGAAGACTGCGTGTGCACCAATGCCATCACAGAGTGCAATCACGTCGGTAGCGAGGTCTTTACTTTCTTTGAAGTCGAGAAAAGTCTCTGCGCCCAGTTCAAGAGCCAGCTGCTTCTTCTCTTTGCCCGTGTCAATGACGATCGGTCGGATGCCCATAGCCGCCGCAATCTGTACACCTTGGATACCTGTGCCGCCGCCACCTCCAGGAAAGACTGCCCAATCTCCAGGCTTCAGGTCAGCTTCGATTATAGATGTGTATAGTGTTGATGCTGAGCACATGATCGGTCCCGCGATATAGTCGTCCACATCGTCGGGAATCAGTGTTGTATATTTCTCTGGTGACCTCAAGTACTGCTTATACGTCCCTGTGAACGGTCAGATAGAGTGTTTAGAAAGCAGCTAGGCTACTCGCCATCTGTGACCAGCCCAGTCATCTTTGCCTCGGGACAGTATTGATCTCTCCCGGTGGTGCATAATTCACATTTGCTGCAGGTCTCAGCAACCGGTTTGAAGCCTGCCCTTTGGCCAACCTTGAGCCTCTGGACTCGTTCGCCCACTTTCACGATCACTCCGGCGCCTTCATGCCCGGCACATCGAGTACCGAAGTATGACATGGGGGGGACACCCCAGTCGGCTGCCATGAAATGGATGTCCGAAAGGCATAATCCTGTCGCGTTGATGCGGATGAGCACATCCTCAGGTCCTGGTGTCACGAAGCGTTTAGCTGACCGACTTGGGCATGGAATATTGCTCCTTGAAATACTTGGAGCAGGAGCGGGCTACATACCGATATCGGGAACTGGCACGCTTTGTACTTCAACGTGAAAGTCTGGACCCTCGTTGACTACAACGGCACCTTTGCAGGTTTTTGGGATATCGAATGTCGGCATCGTACTTGGCTGAGTTGACGTCGAGTTGGACAGTTCTCCTGCAGTCAGCATGTTTAAATGTGCTGCTAGTCTTCTAAGCATGGTACAAGAATCTACACGATATGATTCTTCTCACAATGGGTCACGGCCACGTGATGATGCTGTGACTATTTTGTCGGGATCATGTCAAGCATTCCGGCAGCTACGCGGAGGCTGGCAGTATGCAGAGCGTGTGTCACTATTTGTTACAATTCTACTAAGATGATCCCAAAGGACTATGACCAAAAGGGAGAGAGGTCGGCCTGGCCCAGAACAGAGGGCGTCCGTTCAATTACAGGCTTGGAATTGTGGCGAAATTAATAGTAGATTTCGGAGACATGGTTGCTTTTTTCCGTCGACTGGATGCGTCCGTGCATTCTCCATGACTGCTTGATCTCCCCGCCCTCCCCTCCAGACACACAGTGGCTAACCGTGTCGAGTACGACCATGTGCCGGCCCATTAGATGAATGCCTCGAATACTGCACTGCATTTTTTACTTGTGAGCCTGACAAACTACTGCACGTAATCTCGCGACAGTGACACGAGGCACGGTCGTTGTCGATGTTTAGGCGTCAGGTCATAGCGGCACGAATCACTGCAGCATGGGTCTACCGAGGATTTGATTGCATCGGCGTTTTTTTTTTGTGTATGCCTTAAGCTTGGTGTCAGGGGCAACTAAGGATAGTGTTCCAGGTCCGTCGTTTACCAATTCCAGACGCCATGGCACGCCAGCCGGCTACTTGAACTCAAAGCTGGGGTCTTTCCAGGAGGTCTTGACCTGACCAATGATAGGGAAGGGGTTCTTGATATCTGTATAGTTGGCGATATCCGCTGCGGTCTCTTCACTGGCTTCCTCTAGGGCCTTGTAAAACCCCTCCACCGTGTCCCAGTGCTCAATGGTCTGTACCACGTACGGGCACTTTCCATAAGGCGTCTCCTTTTCGGGCACAATGACGTGATATGATCGCATTCCATAAGGCTTATGGTGTTTCAGCTGTAGAGGCATGTGGACGTTGATGTAATAGTCCAGGTCGAACTTGTAGTTTCCATCCGTGGGTCGAGGATAGCATGCGATGAAGATGGCGCCCATGGTTGGTGTGTGGCTAAGGGAAATGACTTCAAACGACTTGGGATTTGTGAGGCCGGACACGCCTCCTGCCCAGCTCCGATTGAATTCGACTTATATAATGGGCAAAGAGACAGCAGCAAGAACTGTGAAGCCCAGAGGCCCAGACTGGCCGTGTTCTTCGCGCTTTGGTTCGTGAACCTGAAGCTTAAATGAGACCATGACTGATAAACAGTGAATCACGTTAAATGAACAAATCACGGCGCTCCCTCGGGACTTTCGGCGAAGCGGGATTCCACTCCTGGTGTGGGAAAGACTCCACTTTAGCTCGCTCCCCGCCTTCCTCCAGGTCTGCTCCAGATTCTCGTTAGTGCGGAGAGGATAGCATCAAGGGCCCCCAAACTCGTGGCACCCGACACTTTGAAAGTTACTGTTGTGATAGCTCCTCAGCTGGGTTGTTTCCAAGCTTCACGTATTAATAAAGGCCAAAGCGCGTGCCCCAGGCGACGCTTCTCCCTTTTCTTTCTCTTCTTCTTCCAGATCCAGCCTAGAGCTTACTGATCGTCACCTTTTCATCCGGGGCAATTGTCTCTTAACCATGGGCCACGAGGCATTCAGTGACAAGGATATGGGAGAGACTCAGGTTGAAGTTCTGCCGGACCACGCTCGTCATGGCGAGGGCAAGGCCGGTTATTATGTCAGCCCCATGTTTCTGGGCTCAGTGTGTGCTATTGGGCTTGGTCTTTTCAGCGTAAGGAGGCCCATTTGATCGTGCATGGGATTTTCACCAGACTGACTTGTGATCGATCTGACTAGGGCACCGCGGGATTTGCACTGGCCGCACCTATTCTAGGAACCATCAACGCTGATATTGGTCCCGACGACAACTATGCGTGGATTGCAATCGGCTACACAGTCACTCTCGCCATCGGCTACACCGTCATCGGGCGTCTGTCTGATCTGTGTGGTCGGCGGTACTTTGGAATTGGAGGTGCTGTGATGTCCCTCATCGGCTCCATCATTTGCGCAACTGCGCAAAGCATTCCCGCGGTGATTGGCGGGACCGTGTTTCTTGGGTTGGCCAGCGCCGCCCAGCTGACACTGCCCTATTTCATGGCTGAGCTCGTCCCGATGAAGCATCGCTTCCTCACCGGATTCATGTATCTATGGCTCGCCGCCCCCGCTGTGTTCGGTCCTGCCATCGCATATGCTTTCGTGCTCAACACAGCCGCTGGCTGGAGATGGTGTTACTATCTCTTGATCATTACCAACGGGCTGGGTTTGGTCTGCTGGATCCTTTTCTACCATCCACCCACCTTTGTGATGGTCAACCCAAAGTCCCGGTGGGAGACCGTCAGGGACTTTGACTATATCGGTTTCGTACTTTTTGTCGGCGGCTTGACGATTTTCCTCATCGGTCTGTCCTGGGGCGGGTCAGTGTATCCATGGAATTCCGCCCATGTGATTGCAACCATCGTGGTCGGTGCTGTATCGCTTATCGCCTTTGCTCTGTTCGAGTACTACATGCCACTCAAAGAACCGCTGGTGCCCATGAATCTCTTCAAGAACTGGCGTATGTATCTTTGGCCTCGATTGTTGTGTTTTCAGCTAAACTGACCTTCAAACAGCTTGGGTGGCAATTGTCCTGGTCGTCTCGATTGCCGGGTCCAGTTTCTATGGATTCTCTCTCGTGTTTCCTCAAATGGTTTTTGGCATCTGGACGTCAGACATACGCTATGGATCCTTACTTGCTTGCACTAGTCAAGCTGGTTTCATCACAGGCCTTGTGTTCTCCGCCGCTGCCAACTACCTCGGGAACTTGAGATGGCAGATGGTGATCTGTGCCGTCATTTACACCGCTCTGACGGGCGGTGTAATTTGCATCACTATCGACAACATGACGACCATCATCTCTTTGCTCGTCATTGGCACTACCTTCCTGGGCTATCTCGACGGTGTTGGTCTCATCTGTACTGGGATCGCCGCTGACGACCAGTCCGAGCTGGGCGCAGCAGTCGGCGCTGCGAGTACAACTCGTGCCATCATCTCCGCGGTAGCCACGACAATCTACTCACTGGTCATCTCGAACCGCAGCAGGGTCGAAATCCCAGCGCAAGTACCTCCCGCCCTTATTGCCGCAGGCCTACCCCAGTCTTCCATCCAGGACTTCATCACTGCTATTCCAACCGGGCAATTCGACGATATCCCCGGGGCTACGCCCGGTGTTATCGCCGCGGGTGTTCGTGCCTATCAACAGGCTCAAGTGAACACCTTCAGGGCTGTATTTTATGTTACCGTGGCGCTTGGTGTCATCATGATCGTTCTGACCTTCTTTTATCCCGATCTGTCAAGCAAGATGACTTCAGAGGTCACAGCGACCCTCCGCAACAAGCAGGAACGACAAGAAGTCATCAACAAGTTTGCCCGAGAGAAAGATGGTCAAGATGTCGAGCATACGCAAGGAGATGCGGCCAGAACACAGGCCTAAGCCATCACAAGACTTTGAGATGGGGTGGAAGGTTCTCAACACGAAATACGGTCTCGGAAACTGGAAAGCAACTGCCATGAAATCAATTTCTTCGGAGGCTAAAATTGGAAAGATGGGTTTTGAGGAACATGTCAGTACTGTACATTTCCGTGTAACGCGCAGCGTTGATAATATTTTAATCATCGCAATTGAACCCTTCAAATCAAGTGTTTGTTTACCTGTTAACTGGCTGAGTGTCGAGTGGATGAACGTCGTATGATCCCGCCACCAAAAATGATACCGCCACCTTGGTGAGCCATTACGGGTCTGCTACACCTGCAAGGAACTTGCTTGGGTTGCGGACGGATTCATCTTTGGTCAGGGAAAGGGACGTTTCTACGTGGGCGGCTCAGCGCGTGACTGATCCCACCCTCCCCGAAATCTGTTTGTCAACTTGCCGCCTGGGTACTTTTAGTATGTCTCGGTACCGTGCATGCCTTAGTGGAGTGTCATATTAAATAAGTAAGGTCTCGGTGAACGCCGCGGCAAATCACGGCGTTTCCGTCGTCTCGGTTTTGACTCCACTGAGGAGACCCATGCTCAGTGCAACCGGTCCAGAAGGCCGACGGGCGCGATCCCGAGGCACCCCAATATCGACAACCTCTATATGAGCCTTGCTCGTGCACAATCGGTCAGGTCTGTTTGAGATAAAGCCTGACATGAATACTCAAGCAGAGACAACAGGACAGCTTGTCAGCTTGCTGAGGCCCAGCTTCGCCCAAGCGAGGCAGCTGCTATCAGAGGACGCAGACTTTATTGCAGCTTCCCGTGGGGTTCACTTGACGTTCGCTATCCAAACAAATAAGGATAGCGATGTTGTCGTTTTCGTCGTCGAGCAGTCGTCGGTCTCGATACGACAAGGTGATCCAAGAGATGCCGCGTTCACCATACGCGCACATTTTAGTCATTGGTCAAAATTTTTCCAGGAACAACCAGCCAGGTTCTATCAATCGATCTGGGGCATCCTGCGTATGCATGGCAAGGATCAAGATGTCACCATCTCTGGAGATCCTGTCGAATTTTCCAGAGCAGCACGCATCTGGCGCATTGTGCTCGACAAGTGCAGGAGTGCGCTGACCGGAGGGGCGAATTCGGTGAAAAACAACATTCCAGCAGCAGAGCTGGAACAAGACCATCTCATCGGACGCTATCTTCACCTTGAGTTGCCCGTCTGGGGAAGGTGTAAGATCTTCTACGAGTCTAGTGGGGAGGGCGACATCAATGTGGTCTTTCTGCACACGGCTGGCGCGGATGGCCGACAAAATCATGCCGTCATGAATGACCCGAGCATGAGGAGACGATGTCGCATGTTCACCTTCGATCTGCCATCGCATGGGCGTTCCTACCCGTCAGAACTTCAGCCACCACAGGCTTATGCCAACAACGAGGACCAATACGTTTCGGCCATAGGTAAATTCATCAAAGCGCTCGGCATCAACGAGCCGATCGTTTGCGGAGCATCGATGGGAGGGCATGTGTGTTTAGCGGTAGCCGCACGTGCCAGAGAGCTTGGTGTTCGAGGCGTCATTCCCTTGGAAGGCTGTGATCATCTGCCGTTCATTCAGCCGGCATATGAGCGTGGTGGGACGGTCAACGACATGATACTTCATCCCGAGCGTGTCAGCGGCATGATCGCGCCCACGGCACCAGATTATTACAAACGACTTCTGTGGTGGATTTATTCGAGCCAAGGCGTGGGCATCTTCGAAGGCGACCTACGGTTCTATTTTTCAGGCTGGGATGGACGACAGTACCTTACAGCCATTGACACCAAGTTGTGTCCGGTGTATATGCTCACAGGTGAATTCGACTATAGTTGCACCGCGGAAGATAGCGAGCGCACCGCACAGCAAATCTCGGGGGCCAAGTTTCAAATGATGACTGGGCTGGGCCATTTCCCACTGACGGAGGATCCAGAGCAGTTTCTTCCATATATGCACAAGGCGCTTGATCATATCATTGCCTACCGGAAAAACTAGCTTTAAATCAGCACATTGCATCACCTGTGGAGACTTTGTCTTCGTCACTGTTTCTCGAAATTGAGTCGGTGGATTCGGCCGCATTGACTAGGTGGTTAGTCTTGACTTGTGGCCTCTCTCTCTCAAAAATGGTGCGTCAGAATGTATGCTGATTCCATGAAATACCTTTGGCTGGATTTGCATAGTGATGGAATTTCTGGAATTTTATCATCGTAACGTTAGTGCTCGCCGGTAGAAGACGCTCGACTTGCACAAAGTTCCAATTAGTGTGATTCACAAGAGACTTGGGCATTCGAAGAGACAGCCGAGGAGGCTGTCAGACTATGTATATACTATCTAGGGAGCGGAGACCTCGAAGGAGGTAATTGCTGGTCTTTACAAAGGCTCAGCGGCCCGGCAATCACACTAGCTTGGTCCAAGGGTCGCACACTCGCCTAGATTGAGACCACTAAGAAGATAGATCTAGACATCGCTGTAACAAGTTATCAACAGAGATAGAACTATGCAGTATGAGATGAGAATCCATAACGAAAGGGGCCCAGGACTGGGATAGTGTCAGGAGAATGAAGAGGGTGACAATGCTGAGCTAAGTTACGAGTACGGCGTCCTGGCTGGATTCCTCACTGGGCGTCAGAACCAGATGCAGATTCGCATGAGAGTCTTACCCTCCTTCCATGCTTTGAGTCCTATTTGACCTAGAGGTCTAGGGACACCTAATACTATCGAAACCCATTACTATTACTCTCTGCCTATCGCCATAGGCTGTTCCTAACAGCGGACATGGGTACATTCTATGGGTATCCCCTAGGCTCCAAAAGGGGCCGGAAATGTTCGCATACCCAGGTCCGCCTACCCATATTGGCTAACCTATATTTACTTGCCTATTCCTCTTCAATTGTGGTGGAGAGTCCAAATCGGCTTAGGAGCCCCGAAAGTACCTAGACTAGACTCAGAGTCCCGGGTCTTGCATAAGTCCCTTTCTGATCCGATATATAAAGGAGATAAAACGCATATGATTTCAGTCGTATAGGACGTTGTTGAACCCTTGCAACACCAAGGATTTCAGCCTTGCGAGATTATGTAAAGTCTCGTTGGGGAACGCCTGTCCAAGTGGTATTCCGACAGATCTGAGGTATTCCTGTGGAACTCTGTGGCATTCCTCATCGTCAAACGACTGGAATGTTCCAGTGTCCTTCCTTACCGTCTTTTCATTGTTTCAAGCTAATTTTACGCCTATCAGCCATGTATAGATATGTCTCTGGTAGATCCGGAGGACTTCCAGTCTTTCAGAGCACTCGAATTGATTGATTTTGACATCATCGGTCATGTCTCTTGCTAACACTCGAACCCAAAATAATGGCCCTGATTAGGCCACCAAGACATGATGGACGGAGGGATCATCTACAGAGTCTCATCAAACATTTGAGATCGAAAGATCCCACAAGGTCTTCAGCTTTCTGCCACGTCGCAATACAGTAGCAGACCCATAGAGGTAGCCACAGTGATTCGTCAGCGTAGTCGTTTTCGAGCAGCGCTTCAAATGGGTCAAAATTAGATCGCGAGGCCCATAGGTCAGGTGGCATAGATCCAGATCAGATAGCCTCTCGTGCTTGATGCTTTTTCATCACACCTGCCAAAGACCTCTGATGGCCTCAACAAGCTCGCCGTTCCAATTCCACCGACTCTCGATGACGAACACATAACTCAGGAGCCTCTGAAAATATGGATGAGCGAGGACTGAGCATTAATTCGTTCCTGCCATTTTTTGCACGTTGGTTCCGGTGACTTCGTGGCCCGGAGAAATCAAGCCGGGTTGGAGATCTGTCAGGAACGGCGTAATCTCGTGGAAAAGGGATCAGTGCAGGGAGAGTGTGGTCAGCGCCGCGTGGAATGGGCCGTCGCTGTACCGAACCGTCGGAGTCTTCAACCTTGAACGGCAGCGGGGCGAGACGCAGGAGGTGCGGTCCAAATGAGAGGTAGTGGCGAGGTCGTATGGGGAAAAAGAGCCATGAGAGAGGGCGGCATCAGACTACCACAGTGCATACTTGGATGAGGTTGAGAAGATACAGGAATACAAACACCTGGGAGATTGCCTGTAATCCGCGAACGTCATCAAGCGGCTGCAACCGTCTGTGTAAAAGAACTTGGTGATCCGCGTCAAGAGAGCTCCGAGATGCTTCTTCGCACGTAAAATCCTTCTTGAATCAGTGCTCATAACTGCTCGTAATGCAACCGTTGTTTGTCGACCTGTTTCTTTCCAGCTTCGGTCTAAGTGGAGTGCTCCACCCAATCAAGACAAAGGTGATGCCGCTTTGTGCACACCATGAGGGGGCGCGGGTAAAGCTCCTGGCGTCTCCTCAGCACAACCTGTCCCCAAGATTGCAGGCTACAGCTCCTCTCTCACGACGGCTTCTGCCCCGACTACGGAATACCGGGCCCAAAAATGCGAATGGGAAGTGGCTCGACTTCACAACCTACAGTGTTCCCGGGACTGACCTATCCTCCGGCGAGATGGTATGAATGGATGGATGGCTAACGTGAAATCTCGCAGTCGAGGAAAGGTTCGAATGCCCCCCCGACTTCCTTTATATCCCGCGGACAGGCGTGGATCATGATATGATATGAAGAGTGTGATCTCCTCCTCCTCTACCCGACGTGTCTGCTATTGATCCAGTCGTTGGCAGGAGAGTCGTGTATCAGAATCGCCTTCCTGTCGAAAGTCCAGGTCAAGTGCTTGCCTCGATTCGTGACCTCCTTCGTACCCAGGGCCCAGCAGATAGGAAACAATTCTTATTCATAGGGAGTGCAAATGGTCTTCTTGGTCTAGCTTGGTCTATCTTGGTCGCTGCAGCAAAGAATCTTGGGTAATCTCCCCGTTCTTGTCTTGGTCGCTGAAGTAGGTGATTTTGGGCACCCCTCTATTCTTGTCTCGGTCGTTGAGGTCGGTAATCTGGGTCTCCTCTATTCTTGTCTCGGTCGTTGAGGTCGGTAATCTGGGTCCCTTCTATTCTTGTCTTGGTCGCTGAAGTAGGTGATTTTGGGTTCCGCCTATTCTTGCCTCCGTCGCTATGATAGTCATTCGCCTGTTTCACGTGTCTGATGCCTGAGGGCTAAGTGAAGCCATCTCGGTAGACAATTCGGCCTCAAGATCGATCTGAACGTCCTCTCCATCGACGAGTCCGAGATAGTAGGACAGGTCCCGGCCATCAAACTCGCGGACATCGAAGCCGTCCCCGAGAAACTCGAACATGTTGAGTTCATTACAGTATTCGATCTGGTAGTGTTCGAACCTCGGCTTCTCAAGGATATTGAGGTATGTCAAACGACTTCCGGGAAACATGGGTAAGGGCCCGTCGACCCGTCCCTGTTTGAACCAGCTGCTGCACCCGGAGACCCACGCGGTTCTCTGGAGGAAGAGGTCTGCGTGCGCCTTGAACTGAGCGACGGCTTCGGGCCTGGGAGTGAGAGCCTTGATTCGATCCGTCTGCATCTTCTCGATGATCTGGATAATGTATCGAGCCAGGGTCTCTAGAATGGGTAGGAAAGAGCCGTGGCCCAGCGGTCCGTACGGGCCACCCATCATATAGTAGTTGGGGACTTTTTTGGCGGTCACTTGTCAGTAGCGGAACCAATGTCAGGTACTTTTCAGAAGAACGCACTGCTAGGAGGTGCCACGGAAATGTATGACGGCGCTTCATCGCGCCATAGTTTGGCCAGACTGGTCCCGTTGGCCTCGACTGGGAACCTGGGAATCCACGACGTATTGAATCTGCGCGTGAAGGTAATTCCAATCAGCATATGGGGCTGCAATTACATGGAGGAGTGTGTGTCACAAACCCTGTCGCGCAGATTATGATGTCAACTTCATGTTCTTGGCCTGTGTGGTCGATGAACCCTTTCGGCGTAACGGATGTCATGAGTTTCGTGAAGACTGTGACATTGTCCTGGTTCAAGGCTTCTAAAAATCCATTCCCGGGCTGTGAAACGTATGGTCAGAGGTCAAGCACAACTCTTCAGAGCTAGTAAGGCCCAACTTACAGTTGGTCTTCGACATCCTACGTCAAAGTCCTTGGGTATCATCTTCTCCATCAACTCCGGGTTGCTTGCGAGTTTTTGTTTCATCTCGGATGTTGCGTACTGCAGTCCCAATCCATTAACCAGGGTTTTCTGATCGGGTCTGCCTGAAAGGGACTTACTTCTTTGGCGGCCTTGGCCTCTGGAGTGTTTTTCAAGATGAACTTGAACCTTTGGTTCAACTCGGATTCAATCATCTTGGAGTACTTGAGGTACAGCTCTGGTTCCTCCTTGAAGAGCTGTTTCTGTGTGGGAGTATCTATCATCGTCGTCAGCACCGAGATCCGTCAACCTTGGCAGTATGTCCTACATTCAAAGTTCCCACCACCATTCGAGGCAAACCTCTGAGCAAAGCCGGCTGTGATCCAGGTGGGTGATCGAACCCAGGTGTATAGATGGCCCACTTCGGAGGCAATCTTTGCCACAATTTGGATCCCGCTGCTGCCGGTCCCGATGACTGCGACTCTTTTGGCTTTGAGATCGAGTCCTTCCGTATAATGCGCGCTGTGTTGTAGCACGCCCTTGAACGAGTGGAGGCCGGGGATATCGGGCCACTTCCAATCGCTGGAAACGCCTAATCAACACTCGGCCAGTAGACCATGAGAAGGAATAAGACTCACTTCAATATTCCACCACCATTGATAAGAACGTTGCAGGTGTCGGTGAATTCATGACCCTGCTCCTCATCGCGGATCCGGACATACCAAAGGCCTTCCTGTTCCTCCCACTTGGCTGAGACGATCTTATGACGAAGCTTGATATGCTTCATTAGGTCGTGCCTTTCAACAACCTCCTTGAAATACTTCCAAATCTCAGGCGATTCCGAATAGTAACGCGACCATTCGGGATTTCGATCCCACGTAAACTGGTAGCAAACAGAAGGGATGTCACAGGCGCACCCCGGGTACCTGTGGAACACGCATCAGTAGTGTCCATTTCGGACTTTGCTTGCCTGAACGATTAATTTACCGATTTTCGAGCCACGTCCCGCCTATGTCATTGTTCTTTTCGTAAACTTGAAACTCGACATTCTCCAGCCGGTCTCGGGCGAACTTGGAAAAACAAATGCCCGAGGCCCCAGCGCCGATATGGATGACGCGCAACTTTCGGCGTGCTCCAAAGTGCTCCTCGATGATCCTGTAGCCTTGTTCATCCTGGACCTTCCAACCGTGGCTGTCGTACTGGGGATCTAGTGAGCCATTCCCTGCGAGGAAGCCTTCGCCGTCTTTTCCAGGAGACATTTTGAAGTGAGTTCTAATAATCGACACGGCTGGGTCTGAGAGATTCTCACTGGGGCGAAAGAAAGCAGCGCCCGTCAAACACAGCACTTTCTTTTCTATCAGACGATTAAAGAGAAATGAGAAATGAGATTCTTCTGGGCGTCACTCGGCGGCTGTCGAGGTGCGCAACAATGCTTTGCCTACCTGATGGGGCAATGAGACCAGATGCCGCGGCAACTCGCAGCCGCGGCCCTAATGTTTGATTGGCAGCTTACGACTATTCTATTAGTTCGGCTTCTTGTGATAGCCGGCTACTCGACCGCTCACTCGAAGATGGCGATTACGAGAGGAGAGCGGACGCATCGCATGAGAGGCTCACCTGATCTGGGCCGACCCCATTCATTGTCTCTCTACCCATTGATAGTATTGCAACCGCAGAAAGTGAAAACATCGCCGGCGGAACTTGGTCACGCACGTGCTTCCCCCGTTCCATTCGGCTGTGACTGACTGGGAAGGTTCCCCGAGAGACTGTAATGACGCGTATACGCGTTTGGGATGCGGCTTGTAATATTACCGCAGGCCTTCGGGACTAAGGTAGGTAGTCATATTGTCAGGCGTCTCCCCGGCCCCGTTGAATCCATCATGTCCTCTGAATCGGGTCACATTCGGCTGTCAACTGGATCATCATTGAATCTCCCACAGAAAATTCATCGTCGTCTTTCTGATCAGCCTTGTGGGTACCTCTGGAGGCGAGTGTCCGGTAGCAGTCCACCAAGATGGTCGAGAGCAGTTTCAATGGAGGTACGCCATTGACGTCTGATTTGTCTCTGAACCTGGCCGCCTTTGATCCCCGAGAAACATCACCGAGCACGACATTACTGAACGATCGTTTGATTCAATTGGGACAGGAAGACACAAAATGGTGGACGGTATGGAACACATGACATGCGACTTGCGTGATCACTCCCTGCTACTAGTCAACACGACTCCCTCTCTCTCTCTCTCTCTCTGTGGCCCCGAAAAACTAACGGCCAGCACAGTGTGGAGCTGCCGAGTATCGTCGACGTCGAGTCGCAGGGCAGACGCCCTTCCCAGCACCCGTCTGCCTCGATGAAGCGGCAGAAGACATTATGGTGAATGCTGACCGTGGACCGGCCATCAAGTGCCGTGTGTTCCTCCCTCTTGATGGCCAAGAGCCACGGGGAGTATTCTACCATATCCACGGTGGTGGCTACGTCCTCGGCTCAGCAAGCGGGTAAGTCCATCACAGCCCGGAATCATCCATCGGGACGGCAGCAAAGTGACGTTTTTTTCTTCGGGCTTGGTCATGATACTGTACAGACAAGATCTCCTGCTCGCCGAGATCTGCCAGACCTGTTCGCTGGTCGTTGTTTCGGTCGAATATCGCCTTGCGCCAGAGCATCCTTTTCCCGCTGCACTGGAGGACTGCTGCGCCGTCGCGGAATGGCTTGTACGACACTCGCGAGAAAAGGTAGGTTAGAACAAGCCCCAATCTAGAGTCCAGAACCGGAGACTTTCGCTCACAATGTTCCTAGTGGCGCTGTGAGATGAATTTCATCGGTGGCGAGGTAAGTAGGGCTACGAACCTAACATACATAGAGATCGGTACAGTCAAAAGAGCGGACTAACGAGTGAGAAAAGTCTGCGGGCGCCACCTTGTCGGCTCTTGTCCTCCTCCATTTGAAACGGCGCAGTGCCCTGACCCATATAATGGGGGTCGTTTTCAGCTATGGAAACTTCGATCTCTCGGCCTTGCCGTCCCTGAGAGAGCTCGGTGCCACAGAGGCCCCGATTTTGAACTACGAGGACGCCGAGCACTTCCTGACCGCCTATCTCCCTGGTCTGGGCTCCGATCAAAGAAAGGCTCCCACCATGTCACCTGCATATAACAAGCTCGATGGTCTGGTGCCTGCCTTGTTTATAGTCGGCACCAAGGACGGGCTACTAGACGACAGCATCTTAATGGCAGGGCGGTGGCAGTTGGCTGGGAACGAAGCAATCCTGAAGTTCATACCAGGGGCCTGCCATGGTTTCATGACTTTCAATGGCCATGCCGTTGAGGTGACTCGTCGCGGTTGGGACCTTATGCTTCAATTCCTGACGACGAAATTGGGTATCTGAAAGCCTAAGTGGAACAGGAGTTGGAATTATCTGCCGTCCAGAAAACTCGGCTCGATGCTTCCGAGTCATCTGATTTATGCCTGGGAATTGACTCGCGCGTGTCAACTTCAATTATCGTCAGAGACACAGGCAGATTCTTTTGGCGGATAGGGAAATCTCATGTCCAACATTGGCATAGACTTAAAAGGTCTTAAAAGGTCATGAAATATCCTTAAGCTAGTCTTTCACGAACCAACATTCCCAGTCGTTTGATGGACCTCTCTATTTTCCTTCCCAGCAGTCGTCGTCTCGTAGATCCATGCTTGGTCCAGACCGACCGGGAAAGCATCGGTGAACCATTGATGAGAATCATAGAACGCGGCGTCCCAATGTGGCATGTCGCCCAAATTGAAATCAGCCAGATCGTCCGGTCCTTCGTCCGTGTCGGTCTGTCCCTCTACGGGTGCCGAAAGGGGCACTGGAGCAGCGGAAGGGGGCATAGCGTGGTGGTAATTCTCCTCCTGCTGCGCTCCGGGTTCGGGCGAATGCCATCGAGACACGCGCGGGAGGTTCTGAAGAAAGCCAAAATCTCGGTCCAGGCAGAATTTGAACAGCGAATACGCCCAGCGTGCCGCGTTCCAGTATCGGCGCTGCTCGGTCAACACCAGCAGGCCTAGTTGGATCTTGTTGACTGCGATCCGCGTCCGGCGCGAATCCTTCGGATTGTTCTTCACCTCTTCGAGATAGGTGATGAGGGCACTGAAGAGGGAGGTGTTTCTTCGGGGCGCACACCACGGGTTAGCGATATGGCTGGACGAAACTTTACGAGCGACAGATGATAACACGACCGTAGGCAATACTTACAAGAAACTGTGGCCGTACTTTAAGAGGTCTGACGATAGAAGCTCTTCGTATAATGCCATCATGCGCGCGGCGCTCCTGACAATCCCTTCCCAGATTTGGTGGACGCTGACATTGGCCGTAACTTCGAGGCTTTGTTCCAGCATCACCCGGTGGATGGCCCTCAAGATCAGCATGACAATACGCTGTCGGTTGAGTTCGGCGGAGATCGGCCATACTGATTGTTCGGACACGTCGTCGCCTGGGTGGAGGAGCCGAAACGCACGCTCCGAGGAAAGGTTGGATTGTTCGAGGCGATTCTTCACGGAGAGGAGACGTGGTAAGAGATCGTCCTCGCGGTTTCGATGTGCGTTGCGCAGTTTGAAAACCTCGGACACTATTGTTTTGTCAGCGTATTAGTTCGTACTGTAAGACTACATGTATGAGGGGTTGATCGGCGTGGAAGTCGGGAATGGACCTTTGCATGGTCTCAAAGCAAGCAGGGGGGAAGTTTGTGATGGGTCCGCGAAACAGACGACATACTGATCTTTGAGAGCATAATGAGATCGATCATAAAAGCGGAGTGGATATTGTTGAAGAAGTAAAAGTCGACTGAACAATCTTCAGTCCTTTCTTCGGCTTCTTCACATTGCGTCTCGTAAAAATCGGTCTCTGAAAGTGGTTCAACGTCGACATCGTCGAGGTTGATCACCGGCGGGCGAGCAAGACCCAGAGCCACATTTTGATCGCGTATCTTGGTCCATCCATGTTAGTACCATAAAAGGAAGAACTGCGAAGAAGGAAAGAAGGAAAGGGGCCGACAAGGTTACTTACAAAGAGAGTCCAGAAGATCCTTCGCCACAGACTCCGCTGCTGGGAGGACGAGGTTGATGTGGAAGGAATAGCTTTATGCAGGCCCATGGTGAAAGCAATGTTGCAAGCGCACGTGGTCCAAAACCGGATGTCTTTCTCTTCGCTATAGTCTGTCCACCATGGACTCATGAAAATGAGGGACTGGAGAAGGAGGAGCTGGTCCTTCTCGCAGTTCAACGAGTAAAGTAGAGCGGCCCGGCTGTGGAAATACATTTGTGCAACCGACCTCTTCTTGAACCCAGCCTTCTGAAGAGTACACTCGGGAGTGTACTGACAAGCTGCGAAGAAGATGGAGTGCATAAGCAACGGCGAGAGGACGGTCCCACGGCGAAAGCTCGAATAGATTCCCCGGAGCTGTATCCTGTCCACCACAGGATAGGCTGGCAGAAAGTGGCGCACGAAAGCAGCCATCAGGATGTCACAGACATCCAACGGTGGGAACGACAAAACGTGCTTGACGTTGCAAGCATATGCGACATCCTCTGCTGCCAGGTGGGAGAAAGGATCGTTGGTTGATGGTTGCAATTGACGACCGTACCAGTCTGTAGAAGGCGGTCGCGGGGACAGGATCGTGACCTGTGTCATGGCCCCGTCGCCAGTGTCCGCAGCTCCACTATCTCGGCCTTGATGGATAGATGCATTGAACGAGCGATGACCCGTCATGTGAGGCAAGACGGAGTTTGCGAGTGTGTCGTCCGTATAGACGATGCGTTTATTACTGCTGGACCTGGCCGCGGAGCCGGAGCGCCTTGCTGACCGTTGGATTGCCTGTGTCGAAGGGCTCGACACATCGAGGTCGTCGACGAAATCTAACGGACTGGTCCATACTTTGTCCACGGTTCGAAGTTCGTCAGCTTCAGACGAAGCCGGCAGTGGGCGACCACTTTCGAGCGTCGAGGGTGACCTTGACGTGTCTCGTCTGTTCGCCACACTTAGCAACGAGCCCAAGTGGGCTGGATGGGACATTGATTCCCCATGCGGTGAGCGTGTCTCTGATCTTGGATGTGTGTAAGAAGAAGCGGCGGCGACATCGCCATTCTTGGACAAGTCATGTTGCTCGCCCGATTGGATGTCGATAGGGTTGTTACTACCCCGCGGCTGAAGTTCTGGTTGTATATCATCGACCTTGCGCTTTCTGGATCGTCTGCAGACTCCCGACACACAGCAAGAAGAGTCAGCAAGCGTTCAACCATGAGAGATTCACGCGGAGAGCATATTCACCCGGCAGGGACGTCGTCCACGACACACTCGGTTCCGAGGGATGTGCAGTAGGAACACGGTCCTGCCTCCGACTTCAAAGTCGCGTCACACCGAATTTTCCTAGCATGGCACGTTT
This sequence comes from Phialophora tarda, assembly GCA_016109495.1. Classification (NCBI taxonomy): domain Eukaryota; kingdom Fungi; phylum Ascomycota; class Eurotiomycetes; order Chaetothyriales; family Herpotrichiellaceae; genus Phialophora; species Phialophora tarda. The sequence goes on along the minus strand of JADWPL010000005.1, from coordinate 475,693 downwards.
TACACGCTTTCGAAGCACGTTTTCTCGGTTTGACGGGCATATGCGTCGAACCCCCCAACTGGCTCGCCTGAGGCGGGGTGGGGATGGGGATCGCCATTCGGCCGGCCGGAGACTGGGGTGTAAGGGTAATCTGGGACAATTCGATGTCGAGGATCTCAGAAGAACGCGAACCGATTTATTCCTCGGCCGCTACTCGAGCACAGGGAGATGGTGGCCTCGGCCACTGCCTGCGCTCCAAAGGGCGGAGCTCCCCCATCATCTGGCCCAGGCCCGCTTGACTTGGTGTGTGCAGAGGATGGTGGAGCCGAGGTTAGGGACTGCGGAGTACAGAGGACGCAGTCTGGAGTTATTCCTAAAAAGTGGCTCGGTAATTTTCCCTTATTCGGATAAACGCGATACTTGGTCAGATTCGCTAGCGCCCTCGGTATAGTTGCTATATATGACTTGTTACTCCGTCTAATTATCTTTAAAGGCCGGCAGTTATTACCTCCTATCCTTTGTTAGGCGATGACTCGATTGCAATTACTCGATGGCGGGCTGTTGCCGGACGCCCACTCAGAGTGGCCGCGCTTGGCAAAGGTGGCAATCGACCGATTCGGCTAGAGTAACTGATATTCCCCTAGCTGCATGAGAAAAGCCGTGTTCTCGACTTGCAGGGGACTCGATGGCTGGAGCGTGTGGGCAAAACTCCCAGGGGGCGTATCTCATGAGGGGAAACTTTCGACTAAAGACGAGGTGAAAGGAGCCAACCACTTGGGAGGTACAAAGCCACCTTCACGCTCGCATTCCGCCCTGCCCCTGCAGAAATGCATTCCAAAATAGGATACCCGCGGTAGGTATTCGGGTGGGAGAAGGCCTCGACCTACCTAGGTTTGAAGTGCCACTTTCAATACGAAGGGAAAAGACTACAAAGATACAGTACCTGGCTTCCTTCTTCTCCAAAGGCCGCTCCTCTTCGCCAGCCTTCACTCGGTGCCTGCGCTCCCTTACTGATCACGAGCAATTTTGCCCATCATGGCTTTCGGCACTGAAAGACATTGGAGCGGATGGAACTTTTTCATCTGCTTCATGGTCTCTCTGGGACAGATTGCGTTTGGCTACCCAGCCAGTATCATTGGCGTGACCCTCGCGCAGCCATCGTTTCTGGTGTACATGGGTCTGCTTGACATCACGCAAGATCCTCCAGCTATGACTCCAGGTAAAGACTCAGAGAGGAACGATCTTGACGGTCGGCTAACAAGAACCAGGAGCTGATGGTCTCATCGGCGCAATGTCTGGGGTGTGTGGAACCCTTCTGCTCTCAACCAACAGGCTTCATGCCCATTCATCCCGGCTACACAGTTTCAGCTGGATCTTGCTCACAACAACCGCAGGTCTTTCAAGCAGGTGCAGCCGTCAATGTCTTCATCGCAGGATATGTGGCCGACAAGTGGGGAAGAAAGGCTGCTTTCCATTACTGTGGTCTTCTATCCATCTTCGGAGGCGCCATGCTTTGCGGTAGCAGAAACGTGGCCATGTTCATTGTCGCTCGATTCTTTGCTGGAGCTGGAAGCTGGGGTTATTTGGCCGTCAGTATGTTGAGATTAAATGCGGGAACTTACACAGTCTTTTGCTAACCAGAGCAGCGCCTTACTATTCCGCCGAGTTGGCCCCTCCTGGCCTCCGTGGTCTCATGGTAGGGATGAATGGTGTCAACATTGCCTTGGGTTATGGCCTGGCTTCCTACATGTCAGTCTCAACGTTCTTTCGACTCCGCCGTCAGTATCTGTTGCTGATGCGTATCAAGGGGTCTCGCCTTCTACTATGTGGATGACCCACAAACCCAATGGCGTGCACCTTTGGGCATCGCTCTCATCTGGCCCGTTATGGTGGTTGGTGTCTGCTTCATCATCCCCGAGTCGCCTCGATTCCTTCTTATGAAAGGAAGAATCGACGAGGCAAGGGAAGTGGTGTTCAAACTGCACTCGTCCAAAAACGACCCCGACCAAGAATTTGCCCGCGGCGAATTTTATCAGATGTCCAAGCAAGCCGAGTTGGACAGAACCATGGAGCCGGGCTGGGTAAATTGTCCTGTCTGTGATCTCCGAGCTTTCCTAACTCTGTACAGCTCGAAATGTTCCGTCGTCCCAGCTACCGCAAGCGTACCTTTATGGCCATGGGATTTGCCTTTATTGGACAATCAACAGGTTGGCCAATTCTCCCCCTTTGTGAGACTTTCATCTGACAAACTCCTAGGTGTTCTCGTCCTTAACAACTATGGTAGGGCCACACTTTCCGTTTCCTGAACCAATCCTAACCCGTGCCTAGGCCCTACCATTTACAAGGCGCTCGGCTATGATACCCTGTATCAATTGATTTTCCAGTGTGGCTGGATCTCTGTCGGAATCATCGGCAATCTTATTGGGGCCTTGATCATGGATTGGACTGGTCGCAAACCACTCCTGATCCTCGGAGTGTCTGGCTGCTGTGTCTCGCTCATCCTGGAGGCTGCCATGGTTAGCTCCTTTGCCGAGGAGGCCACCAACAAGGCCGGCTTGCGAATGGGCGTGGCAGCCGCCTATCTGTTCTTGTTGGTCTACAGCATCGGCATCGACGTCGCAGGGGTCGTGTTCTACTCGGAGCTCTTCCCGAATCATCTCAGAGCCAAAGGTTTAGCTCTGAGCATCGGTGTGATCGCCTTGACGGATTTGGTGTACCTGCAGGTTGCAGCCACGGTAAGGGATCCTCTCAAGACCCATTCCCGATCGCTCCTAACTTGCACAGGCCTTTTCCCACATTGGATGGAAATTCTATCTGGTCTTCATCATCATATGTGGCCTCGGGACCATCGTTGTTTGGTGGTACCTACCCGAGACGAAAAACATTCCTCTGGAGGAGATGGCGAAACTCTTTGGTGATGAGGTTGCCGTCTATGCCGAAGACTTGCACGTCGACCAGCGCACACATGAATTGATTGTCGACGAACATGGTGGTAGCCACGTGCATAGGGTCGCAACTGAGGCCAACGGACCAGGACGACGTTCGGAAGGGCCGGACTTGGAAAAGCGCGTAGCTGGTCACGAGCCGTCAGTGGAACATGTTGACAGTGTTGGGGATCGCAAGCATTAAGGAGGGGCAAGCCTGGCATTAGGCAGCAGGGGGCCTTTCCCGTCGCTTTTCATCCCAGATGTTGTTCCAGGAAGCTGACCGCGACGCTCCCACTGAAAGTATCTCTGTGGGTCGCCGACGGAGAGTGTCGTTAGTAGGACACTGTCGTGACCGGGTCTAGCCCGGAACAGTAAGTCCTAGCGAGTCAGACACGTTTCGAGTTGTTGACGGACAGCTCGGTAGAGAACAGGGGAATCTCCTACAGACTCGTGGTCCTTTTCCTGCTCTGACTTTTGTGCTCTCGCCAGCTATCATCATCCTCGTAGCACCCGGATAGACCGGGACCGATCCATCAGCTTCGCTAGAGAATAACGCAGCCTCTTGAAGCAGAACACAAAGACGCAGTAGTTCCGTTTCCGGTGATCTCGGTCACTTCGGGGAACTCCAGATCTGCGTGTGCACTTCCGCGGGAATAAGAGTAGCGTCGCCTCCAGGTCTTCTTTCACCCAAAAGCCTCATTACACGATGGGCCGGGGTGATTCTCTCTCCTTATTTGTCTTCTCAGATCAGAATACGCGGGTCACGAGTGCGCCGTCGCCGCCCGTGTATTAGCTGATGGCTTGCGGGCAGGAACCACCCGCCAAGCCTGCGAGCTGTGGTGGAAGATTGGGAACATCCTGGAGTGGAACATGTGGATATACTGCTGCGCAACTCCCTCCGGGTATCTTGTGTCGAAATGAGTCAAGTGCCCCCGATGCTGTAGGTCGCTGTTGCTCCCGAATTGACCAATAGAGCGCCGGAGGTGCGAGTCCTCACCTCCCCCGAGGTTATAAAGCCACCGCTATGGCATTGATGGTTTCTTTCTCCCTCGAGCGTCTCATCCAGCATCTGCGTCAACTGGTCATGTCTTTGCATACGAGCGATTCGAACTTCCAAAGGTCGTGTTACGAGGACAGTATCTTGAGCATGCCGGCGAGGAAACAGGAACAGGAACATAATGGGAACGACGGAGCTCTCGCGACGGACGCTGTCCCGGTACGGAGAATGTCAAACGTCGAGGACGATGCACCTCAATCTGCCGAGGACGAAAAGTCGCCCGACGGAGGCTATGGCTGGGTCTGTGTGGTCTGCATGTTCTTCATCAGCGCAAATACCTGGGGGATCAATGGCGTCAGTACCATCTCTTCCCTTGGGTCTGCCCTGTCACGTCTGATCACCTCCTCCAGGCTTTTGGGGTCTACCTCGCACACTATTTTCTAGTGGACGCCTTCCCCGGCACGTCGGAAACATCGTATGCTTTCATCGGAGGTCTCGCCATGTCGCAAGTAACGTTCATTGCCCCCCTGGTCACATTCGTGGGCAGGAAGTTTGGTACCCGCCTGACACTGGCAATCGGAATCATCCTCGAATCGGCCGCCCTCGTGGCATCCAGCTTCGCAACACGGACCTGGCACCTCTTCCTCGCTCAGGGTGTCTGCTTTGGATGGGGCTGCAGTTTTTTGTACGTGGGGTCCGTGGGAATCGTGCCGCAGTGGTTCAACAGGAGGCGATCGTTCGCAACCGCGATCGCTGCGGCGGGTTCCGGCGTCGGCGGTCTCGCATACAGTTTGGGAACCGAAGCGATGATCCGGGACTTGGGCCTCGCCTGGGCTTTCCGCATCACAGCCATACTGTCGTGTGTCATGAACGCCGCCTGCACAATGCTCATGCGCGACAGAAACAAACATGTCATGCCCAACCAAAAGGCATTCGACGTTCAATTGCTCAAGCGATATGAGTTCCTGCTCATCCTCACATGGGCTTATCTTAGTACACTTGGCTTCACCCTCATCCTCTTCACCCTGCCAGACAATGCCCTGCAGATCGGCTTGACTGTGCATCAAGGCGCAATAGCGGGAGCGCTTGTCAATCTGGGCATGGTTGTCGGTCGACCAGTCGTTGGATACTTCAGCGACACCGTGGGAAGAATCAATATGGTGACGGCGGCGACATTCCTATGCTCGTTGTTCTCACTCGGCATTTGGACATCAGCAACCACGTACTCCGTGCTGCTCGTCTATGCCTTCTTTGGCGGCACTGTGTGCGGCACCTTTTGGGCGGTGCGTCAACCCTAATATCCCAGGGCAAAAGGAGTTACCTTGCTGACATCTTTGGCAGATGCTCGCGCCGTTGCTCGCGGATGTGATGGGCATTCAGTCTCTCCCTGCTGCCTTGTCGATCGTTTGGTTCACCATCGTGCTTCCCACCACTTGTAAGCATCGCGTATTGGTCCTCTTGCTTTCGTTGCACTACTTATATCTTGCCAACTAGTTGGCGAGCCGATAGCACTGAAACTTCGCCGAACAGAAACCCCAAAGTACCTTCCAGTTCAGCTCTTCACGGGGTTTGTGTTCTTGGCGGCCGCAATTTGTATGTTGATCCTGCGGTTATGGGCCGTGACAAACATGAGCAAGGGATCGCAGGCGAAGGAGATTGATCCTTATAGGCGAGCTAAGCGCGTGCGTACAAGATGGACAACGGTACAGCTCGAGAAAGTCCAGCGAGCGTTTCAGGTAACCAGGATCTGATCGGTGACTGAGGGTTGTCCTTGCGTCGTAAAAGCGACTGAGCCTTGAGGAGGAGACTAGATCTTGTTAACCAGTTGGCTTCTGGGTAAGAAAATATCGTGCCCATTGAGAAGGTGTTGGTGTGCTGACAATACTAGGAACTCCGCCGGCAGTCTCTCGAAGCCGTTGTACTCGGTGGTCGCATCTCAGTAACACGGAAATCTGGATGTGCTGGACCGGTGCTCCCCTTTTGAATGAGTGGCGACTTCCAGTCTCTTCCAACTTCGCAGAAGCTGCGAGAGTTGGCCTGATCCTTTTTACGGGCTGCACATGGTAGCCTTACAAGAGTGGGATTCAACTCTCCAAGTCATCCAGGATGGCATCTTTTCATGCTCTGGCAGATATGATGGGCAGAGTGAGTCTGTGACTCTCTAGCGGTTCAAGCGAGAGCCGCCAGCGGCAGTGCACCAGGAAGCAGGACTAAACGGGCTTTTTGGTGCGATATGATCGAGCCATAGTTACTATAAGTGGTAATTAACAGGTGCTTGAAGCATCAGAGCCCATGGCGTATTCCCGTGCGTGCTCAAGCCAAGACGAGCGCGCCGATGCTCTCAGCTTGACTTTCGATCGCTCATTCAAGCATACCTATCTGTCTAGAAGTGCTTTTCGACAAACTCCATTACCGCCGTGTTGACCTCGCTCGGATGAGTAGCGCTAAGGTAGTGGGCGCCTTCGGGCACCACCATCAAGTCTGCCGCTTTCGCATTTGTAAACATCTTGATTTCCTCCTCGGCGTTTCGAACAGAGAACGCAGCATCAGCCGACCCCTGGGCAAAATATTTTAGTCAACAAGCGTCATGGATGGAGCAAATTACAGTCTTCCGCTTACGTGTAGCCACAATACCGGACACTTGACATCCGGGAGTCGTCCGTGCAACCCGTCACGCTCGCCCAGGTTGATCCAGCACATCCGGCAGCGCCTTCGGCCGTCGTCACCCGAATAGTTGACTCTGAGCTCGTTTTGCCAGAACGATTCTACCGCGGGCGTGGCAAATTTCCCGAACCCGACTTGCATCATGAGTTTGACGTAGCTGTCGTCGAGACGAAATTCCGGGGTGGGCTCAGTCGTGGTCATGGCGTCCCGGCTGGCGGCACATTGCGTAAGCCCGTCCCAGTTTCCCAAAGCCAGTGACCTCGGAGACTCGTAGTCCATAGATGTCCCGAGAGGAATGATACCTTGGATCTTGTCACACACCGGAATTAGCATCGAAAGGGCTACATGTAACTCATTCGTCACACTCGTAACGAGTCAGGCGGTCTTGCATACTCTTTCGGGTGCTAACAATGCCATGCGGGCGACAATCCACCCGCCTTGACTCGTGCCCAAAGCGAACGCGCTTTCAATCCCCAACGCTTCCATGACTTGCAAATTCATAATGGCCGTATCCCAGTAGGTGAAATGCTCGCTCTTGGCGCGGGTTTGACCATGTCCGAGAGGCTCGATGGCGATCAGGTTCATCCTGTCGTTCAATTGCCGATCCTCAAACTGGAGTCGATACAGCTCAGACGAAGTGGTCATGGCATTGACGAGGACCAGCGTCGGCTTGGCCGCCCGGAAGGGAAATGGCATCTGGTAGGCAGCATCGATGCCGCCCAGGTGCGGGACGTGGACGATCTTGGTGTTGGGCATGATGGGCTTCGGACGCAGTTCAATCTCGACTTTTCAGGCAGAATGACATTGGCAGAATGCAGGCCGAGAAAGACTTTTTAAACACACTTTATACTCTGCGTGCACTCACAGCAGTCTCGCAAACTCGCGTATTAGAAGTTCCCTGAAGGACAGCCGAGGATGTCAAAAATGCCAGGACTCCATCTCCCATCACGAACACTGCTCGGCCAATGCCGCGGGCCACATTTCACTGGGCCGGCGCTTACGCATGTAGCTGTGGTTGTGTCTATCTTGGTAGGTTTTACTGCCACAAATCCATTTGTGGAAGACTGTCTCTCACTCATCTCTTCAAGGAGGACTGAGCGTCCGAGACGGAGCGCAAGGTTTGGTCTATGTAGCCCTTCATCGATATATGTGGTCGAGCAATGATTGACCTCCCGCCACGACAGTCGCAAGTGTTACTGCAAATCTTGCCATAATACCTATCAGCGACCTTTGGCTTATCACTCTTTGACAGCTCCAAAGTCTCGACTTCTAAATTCCGCCACGACAGTCGCAAGTTCGACTCGTCGACTTCTAAGTTCAATGTCCGAGTATGTACATTGCTTACAGCGGCGTACTGAACTCCGCGTTGGATGGATCCTCTTCCCACACGACGCGATCCTCGTGATTCCGCTGCCCGAGCCACAATGGCCGGGTCGCCATCACACCCGCGTCCACATCTGTGTACGTCGATGAAGCCACATAGACGACTTTGCCCGAGCAACTCGGGTCCATACCCAAGTGTGCAATTGCGCGCGCACAGGCAATTGGCGGTTGCATTGATCGCTTCGCGCTGGCATTTTTAGCCAGCAAGTCGGGCGGGATGATGCCTGTATCGGTCCAGAAGGGACACATCAGGTTGATCCGCACGTTGACTCGAAGCAGATCTGGGCCCAATGTCCGGACAAGGCCAAGGACCTGAGATGTGCGAAAAAACAAGCATTAGCCACTGCCACGCATGAGGGCGCGCCAATGTTGCGAGAGCCAGGTTCATGGATATTGACGGGCGGACAAAGAAGACGGCGTGTTGTACTCACCCCATGTTTGGCGGCAGCATACATTGGAGTGCCTCCGACGCCCGTGAAGGCTGGTGGTTTCGTAATATGTCAACACACGTCTAATATGCGGAAGGCCGGGGTTGGATCCGGTCATGGCTTACCTTTACCACTTCCAGTAATGACAATTGCGCCACCGCCCGGTTGCTTTCTCATGTGATGGATCGCAAGCTTGGTGCCCACGATCGGGGCTATCAAATTGACCTTGAGGACCGTGAAATCGGGCTCCACCAAGGCTCCATTGGCGTCGAAATGGTCAACGAAGACGTCCTCGATCTCACCGACCCCGGCGTTGAGGACGGCCATGTTGATTCGACCGTACTTTTTCACGGCTTCGTCGAACAATGCCACCTGTTCGGCCCAGGAGGTGAGGTTCGTTTTTCGAAAATCTGCTCCATGGACGTCGGCTGGAAGAGGATTGATATCCGCTGCAATCGCATGGGCTCCATGGGAAATGAAAAATTTCAGTGTGGCCAAGCCAATGCCGCTGCTTGCTCCTGGTCAACCTTTTCATCAGCCTCGACGTATTATGGATGGGACGAGTGCGATCTGGGGGCGGCTGCACCAGTGATTATTACAACTTTGCCTTTCAGCTCCTGGAAAAGGCGCTCGTTTATTTCAAATGTAGTCATTGTTCAATCCTGTTCACCCTTGAGCTTGGGTTCGAAGCTGTACTTAGAACTGGATAGATTCCTACTCGATCGCTGCTCTGCCTGGGCCGCTTCTATAAGGCGAGGAAAGGCATGGTACGGAGTACAGTAACTTGTCTACTTGAAATGTCAGGGGTCCCGAGCCTCGGCCCCGCTGGTTGATGAACCTTGCGGCTTGCCGATGATTGAATGGGCTTTTCAGCCGCACCCAACATATCTCCCCACCCTTCTGCCACGGCGTGTATGAGTACGCCCACCTCAAATGTCTCTGCTCTGACCTGTTTCCTCGCCATAAAATTCCTGAAAAGCCAGTACCGTGTCTCGGACGGTCTCGCCTAGCGTTCTCCAGCGGATTTGCATGGCCTTGTGTGCTTTGACTCCACACATCTGAATCCTATCCTCGGGATACCACACTGGTACACGCCGTTCACAGTAATCAATCCCTTCAACATAGCCTTTCCCAGGCTCTCCCAGGGCGATGCGTGAGTTACTTGGAAATTGCTCTCTCATCAGGTCAACCATACCTTGAGTCGGGGCAAATCCACTCGAGGCAATGTACCGCTCCCCGTCCGCCACTTCAGGATGTTCCAATGCCCACAAATGCACGGCTGCCACATCCCTCACATCGACAAACGAGGCCGTTCCGATCGGAGGTGGATATGATGACTGTGTGCCGGAGTAAATTTCGTAGATCGGCTTTAAACTGACATTCAAATCCTGGGGATTGCTGGGTAGATTCAACGACGGGCCGAGAACAACTGAAGGATGAATGGTTGTGATCGCAAAGCTTGGTTGCCTGTCCTTTTTGAACTGCCACATTGCTTGTTCTGCTGCGACTTTGGATGCCGAATACATAAGTGGTCCGATCTTGTCCTTGGGGAAATCAGCAGGCACCGACTTCGCAAGCGGAATGGCCCAAGTATTCTGGTCATTTTCGGTGAAAACGTAGCCCGGAGGCGCATCTTCGGCGGGCGTGACGACTGTGGTTCCGGAGGAAGTGACGACAACGCTGCGCAGCTGACCACCTGCTTGCGAATATGCAGACTCCAGAAGAGAGAGTGTCCCCTGTACCGCTGGTTCGACCACCTCATCCCAAGTGCACAGATCAAATGCCACGGGTGAGGCGACATGAAAAATGCCATGAACGCCTGATAATGTCAACAAGCGCCTCAGTAATCTTCGGATAAAATGCAACAGCTTACCAGCAACAGCATCTTTGTACGCATTCGCAGCCGTCATGTCTGAAATCTCGAATATCTCCAGTCGATCTGCGTATGGCTTGAATGGTCCTTCGAGCAAGCTCTTGACATTGTTTAGTCTTCTTGTCGTGCCACGGAGTGTGTAGCCCTTGCTCAGCACCAGGAGCCCTATTGTGGATGCGATATATCCATTGATACCTGTGACTAGGACAGTCTTGCCATTGCTCGGAGGTAATGCCATTGCGTCGCCAGCCGAACCCTTGCTTCTCTTGAAATAGAGCAGTCAGAGTTCATTTCTCGTTGTTATTATGTTTCATGGGCAATTACGACCGGGACCTCAAGAGCCCAATTCAGCCGCTCTGTGCAGTGTTTGGTCCTCGGCAACTTACCCATCCCTCGGGGACTAAAGTGATAGTGTGCTCGGTAGTGTTCAATAATGATGCTGGAAAACTGTCCGCTATTGCCATTGTTTAGCCCCGGGCGTCCTGGTCATTTCATCGATAGCCAGATCAGTGGCCTTGCAGTCGCTGATTCTTGAGGTGCGTCTCGTTGCTGAGCAGGACTTCTATTTCAGACGAGGGAGAAAGTTTTGAGATAGTGCTAGCATTCCGACTACTCTGTTTCCTCTTCATCTGTTTGCGAGCCAACTTTGGACTTCATTTTGACCTTTGACACGATTAAAGAAAATTGGTGATCGCCCGACTCAGAAGATAGCTATGATATTCGGAGGGCTCCCGATTCCATTCGGGACATTCAAAGGGGCGCTTGTAACGAAGAAGCTCCAACGCTGTTGCTGACGGCACATGTCGGACAGCTGTTCCAAATTGAACATCTCGCTAATCGGGGTCCCCCAGAGAGGCAGGATTGTCTCGTGGAGCACAACGTCCGTAGGAGGATTGACCTCAAAGCCAAATGTATCGCATGCCAGAGCGGCGAAGTGATGATCCCAGAGCCATTCTTTTGCTTCCTCCGATCCCTGAAGGCCAATGAATGTGGACTGCTCTCCCCCCATGCATCGCCGTCGCTCTTTTTCAGGCGCGTTGTTGTACCAGCGCACAAATCCCGTGCGGATGAATAGTATATCCCCAGTCTTGAAATCGAGCCCTTGGTGTCGCGCAAGAGCGTCGAGGTCATGGGTTGTAAACCCGTGGTTTGTTGTTGGATCCGGCACAGGTAGCCCTTTGTCCTCGAGGTATCTGACATAGTCGAGAAGCACTCCACGTCCGACAATGCCACCTCGTTCACACCAATCTAAAGAATCAATTAGCATATCTCCATTTAATGCGACAGGTCGGGGGCTTACGATTGATGCCCAGAGAGCCGGGGGCTCCTTTGATGTCCGCGTGCTTGACCCCATTGTAGTATACCCCTGTTGGATGACCATAGTGGCCAAACCCATCCTGTATGGCATGGAGTCAGATTCCAAGTACACCCATCATGTTCAATTGACAGGTTTAGGACTAACCCATTGACTACCGCACTGGGTGTTGAACTTGACAACGTCGTCGTGAGCATGGACTCCGACAATGGGCAGGTAATCAATGATCTCATGCTCGAGCCTCTGCCTATCATGCAACGTATGGCGAAGATTGTTCAACGACCAGTCCAGCTGCACGCTGTTGCCAATCTTGATTTCATCTTTCGCTGCAAGGACCCTCTCCGGCGTGAGAAGATTCAGGGCTGTGAGTTACGGTAAGTTACAATGCCACTCCCATTTCTCAGCCATGAAATAGTAACCTACAACCGAGTTTGTCAGGACGACCGCCGTGGAGTTCGTCCCAGAAGCCCCAGATGCTCCCTTCCGGCGCGGATCCGTATCTCCTCTTCGATAATGTTTTGTAATCCGGTAGCTGGATTTCGGCCATTGTAGCAAGCTTAACGTTTCCGCGAGACGTTTGCGCCCTTGATGTAATAGTTTAAGATGGCGTTGTAGTCCGGATTCCTTTTGAGTTAATAAATCTCTCACACTTCAGAGCCGTACTCGACGCACGGACTTGTCACTTGCAAATGGTACGGGCTAATCACACAGAATTCCGGACTGATGTTGCCAATATGTATTAAACGGGGTCCCCACCCGAGCCGCGGATATGGCAAATATGTCGTACAGTACTGTATCAGCAGGTACACATTTTGTGCGTATGTTTGAGTCCGTATGCATTCGTGGCCGGCCCCTCGAAAACGGCAACAAAATTAGACGAAGCCCACATGATGTCGTCGGGCACCCGGTCAGCTGAGAGATTCACTCGAGAGGCCCAAGGAAGCGTTGTTTACAACCCAGAGAACGCACTTCTTGCCAAGCCGTCTCTGCTTGATAAAGCAGTGCACGAGTGCAGCGGGTTTCAACGGGAGAGCAGCGCAAGTGAGGAAGCAAGACAGTCGCCCAGGGTGCTTCAGCCGCGGATCAAAGAGCGGCTTGTTCGTCCCCAGATTATGGGGCCCCAACCCAAGATAGTGTAGACTTTCGTTCCAGCCGAGGGGGGAGAAACGTCAACCGAGATCTCCACCTTCAACCGAGGAGCATGGGAGGGGACCGGCCACGAAGACCTCAGACAGCGGAAAACGTCTCGTCTCGTGTTGCATCATTTACTGTGTGAGCGATCCGACTGATACCTGCAATGCATGTTACATATACATAGCCCTTTATTTGCACAGTCTGTTGATTACAGGATACTGCAACTCTCCAAGTGAACTGAAGCGAACAGACTCCTGAGTGAACATGGCGAACTCCATTGATCAAAGTGCTGTTGACTGCACAGTCAAAGCAGACAGGGCCAAAGTACAGGGCAAAACTATCATCGTCACCGGCGGTAGGTCAACTCGATTTCTTAATATCGCAGAGCCAGCCGCTGGGGTGGGCAGAAGCGTCCGCCTGAACCCTTAACGTCAGGTCGATGCTTGCAGACATCTTTGGCTGACCATCAATCTGTTTCCAACTTCAGGAGCAAATGGAATTGGAGCAGTCTATACTCGAGCTATGGCAGACGCTGGGTAAGTTCAAGCCTGCCATCTTTTGCCTATCTCTGGCACAAATGCATCCCATTTCAAATTGGAGACGGAAACCTCGCTGCTGACCATGTCTTTCTCTCTTTTTAGAGCGTACGTTATGATAGGGGATATTGATGAAGCTCGTGCGGCTGAACTGACTTCCGCATACCCTGGGTAGGTTGACCGGTTTACCCTTTCCTTTGAGGAAATGAACCATTTAATATGGAAGCATCACTTGTTTTGCTGAACCCACCTAATCATTGCCTTTGTTTTCTCTACAGGCGCGTCTGGGCCACTCGATGTGACGTTACAAATTGGGATGATCAGGCAAGGATGTTCCAAGAGGCCGTAAACAGGTCCCCGAACGGGCGCGTTGATGTCGTCGTGGCCAACGCGGGTATCAGCGGGCAAGACCCGGTCTTTGTCGACGAGGGTAAGTCGTGTTTCCAGTTCCTAAGCTTCGTATGAACCGGATGACTGCTGATGTTTAATATCTTCTTAGACTCCGAATCGGGACCGACAAAGCCAAACCTCAAAATCCTCGACATCAACCTGACTGGAGTCATGTATACCATTAAACTGGCGCTCTTCTACTTTAGGAAGCAGTTCAAATCCACCAGTGCGGGTGTAGATACATGCCTTGTCCTTCAAGGCAGTCTCGCAGGATATGTCGATCAACCGGGATCGCCACAATATAATGCCTCCAAATTTGGACTTCGGGGTACCATGAGGTGTCTCAGAAGGACATCCTTGCAACATGGCACCAGAGTCAACTACATTGCCCCTTGGTGAGCGGCCCTGCTTTCTTCTGCCATGCTGGCTTGTTATCTTCGCTCAGTGCTTCGTTCTCGCATACCCGTTTCACAGTTGAGCAAGAAAGAGGAGAGGACGCTGACTTCTTCGATGACACCAAAAAGGTACATCAAGACCGACATCATCAGCGATGCCGTGGCGAAGCGGGTTACAGACAGAGGTGCCGTCTTCGCATCAATAGACGATGCCGCGGAGGCACTCATGAGAATGGCTTCGGACACAACCGTTCATGGTACGTTACCAACAATACCCCCTTCCGAAACCTTGCAGCAGTTCCGTTCTCGATGTCGACTTGAAGATTTATTCCTCCTCCGGAGTCTGACCGCTTCCAGGACGATCTTTGGGAATTGTGCCCCGGATGTGGGCACGGCTTGGGTATTTAGATGTCGATCATGATGACTATCGGGAGGGGGACTTCCTCAAGGAGTGGCAGGAAATAGTACTCAAGACGAGTCACCGATTGACAGGGCCGTCGGTGGTTTGACGTCGTCGATGCAACGGGAGATTCTGACGCTCCAAGTTGTGCAGGACGTCGGAACAAAGATCGGAGTCCAGCTGAACTTGAAGCATCTTCTCTTGAACTAGAGTGTCGGCAGTAGTTGTTCCTCTATAATTGTCTCTGTCGGGGAAAAGGCAGATGAAAGCCTCGCAGCGTCCTTTTGTGACTCGATCTGGAGGAAATGATAGATTCAACGGGGTCGGGGGCGAGGCCTGACTATCTACAGTAGTTACGAAGGCCTGTGGTAATATCCTATTGCAAGCGCGTCCTAGACGCGTGCACGCGTCGTGACGTCTTGGCGGCGTCATTACAAACCCTCGGATAACCTTCCCAGCCAAACGCTTCGGGCGCAAGGGCGAAACGCCCGCACAGTCGATTCTACATCCTCCTCACTTCCTCTATTTTACTCAGCAAATGATGAATCCACCTACTCCAGGTTTCGGCTCCGCAGGAGGTGTAGATCGCTGCATGGCTGAACCACACCAGATCGCGGCGGGGATCGAACGACATCTCAACTGAGCAGCTCGCCAAAGACGTGACGCATGGACCACGAGAGCAATTTGGAGCCGCGGGACGGCCGATATTACTGTAAGCGGCTGCAAACGCCAGCCTCGTCCCTCGGCTGAGTGTTGCCGTGGCCTTGACTTCCTTGCCCTCTGCGAAACGAGGGCCCCTTTCCACTCATTCTGGCCCTGCCCCTGTGTCCACCGATCCGGTAACCGTGGAGAAAGCCCCGCATGAAATGTGTGAGCCGGAAAAGGTACTTATGGTCGCTTGACATGCAGGATTCACAGATGGTTAAGATCAGCTTCCCTCCGCATTTCGTGAACACTTCGAGACGCATCCCAGGTTCGTTGGAATTTGATAGATCACCTTGAGCGAACCAGTCACGGCATGGAGGGATATACCAGCTACAACTCTCGAGTGAGTGCTTTACTTCCAGATCAGAGCCACTCTACAAGTATTGCTCACCCGCGTTGCTATTCTTAGGCCATTCTCTTCGCCGCCACTGGCTCCTTGTTCGCAGGGTTCGGCCTGGCTGTCATCACGACTACCCTTGGGCAGCCGAAATTCTATGAGTCCTTGTCCCTGGTGGCCGATCCCACCGATCCAGGCTATTCGTATACCAACACCATCATCGGCGCGGTCAATGGAGTCTTTTTCGCAGGGGGCTTTTTCGGAACCCTGCTTTCTGGGTGGACAGCCGACAAGTTCGGTCGACTGAATGGCTTCCGCATTGCCGGCGCACTAGGACTCATCGGAGCAGTTATTCAGGCTGGCTCTGTCAACGTCCCGATGGTAGGCCAAAAACCACTCTTGATCGCTGGCTCGCTTGATTTCGCTAACGCAATTCTCCCTCGACTGTTTAGTATCTTGTTGCACGCGTGATCACTGGACTTGCGGCGGGAAACACACTGGCTGCTATGCCGACTTATTATGCCGAAGTGTCTCCACCGCACTCTCGTGGGTTGATGACTGGCGCTCACGGAAGCTTTATCAACCTTGGATACTTCCTGGCAGGATGGATCGGGTAAACACAGCCCTCTCTTGAGTCCTATGTCGGGTTCGCGACTGACACAAGTACTAGCTTTGGCTGCTTTCATGCCCCAGATACGACATTTTCGTGGAGATTCCCAAATGCAGTGCTCGCTCTTCTCGCCATTGTCCTCATGGTTGGAACTTTCCTCAGTAAGAGCACCTACGACATTTTCCGTCTCGAGCGGTCAATCTAATCATGAATATTAGTCCCTGAAAGTCCTCGATGGCTTGTCCAGCATGGTCGAGGTGCAGAAGCGTACGAGCTACTTCGCAAACTGCACCACAGCGTGAATGACCCCGAAGACCACTTTGCTCGACAAGAGTTCAATCTGATCGAACGTCAACAAGCTGCTGATGCAGAAGTTCTGGCAAGAGATGGCAAATGGCAGCTGTTCACCACAAAGACGTACCGCAAGAGGTTCATCCTTGCCTTCCTCGTGATGGCGGGCGGGCAGAATGTCGGAACGCTTGTGATCAACAACTACACAGTCTTGTTGTACCAATCGCTTGGGCTCAACAATGAAATATCGCTCATGCTCAGCGCCTTGTATAACACGCTTGCTGCCATTGCAAACTTTGTGGGGGCTTACTACAGCGACAAACTCGGTCGGCGAAAGGCGCTCGGTAAGTTGATGATCCACGGGCTGTCTTGTCCCTGGCTGGTCAACATCAACTGACATTTATCAATCTAGTCTGGGGTTATAGCATTAACATGTCGATGTTTATCGTTGCAACGGGACTCATTGCCAAATACAGCTCGTCGGCTTCGAAAGGCCTAGCAGCTGCGGCTGTGGTGTTTCTCTATCTCTATGTCATCGCGTGAGTGAAAGATTCCGAAGCCCATGTTGATTATTTACATTGTTGCTGACCGAGCACGTGGCTTCTCAGGTACGGTGGCTTGATCGACATTAATCAATTCACTGCCGTGACCGAAATCTTCCCATCTCACCTTCGCAGTGAGGCGACTTCTTACGCAGTCTCTGCCATCTTTCTGATGGACGTCCTGTGGCTGCAGCTGGCGCCAACGGCTCAAGCCTCGATCGGATGGAAGTACTACCTCGTCTTCGTATGCCTCGGTCTGGCCCATACCGTACACATCTATTTCTTCCTTCCAGATGTAAGCTTCCAATCTCAACGGCAGGACGCAACAGATATGCGACGGACTGACTGACGTTGATCTTTAGGCCAACGGAATGGCGTTGGAAGAGATCGACGCTCTATTCGGAAAGAAGGATGCTCCGCACCTGACGGACAATACCCCTGAGGCAGAAGTCAAGGAAAGCGCACCGTCGAAAGAAGAAGGCACAACAGTACACGTCGCAAAGGTGTGAAAGAGGACGAACTTTTGAGGACATACGGAACTCATCGGCAAAAAGTAGATACTCCTCCCCAAAATTCATCTCCCCTTGAAGGGGACAGAAATAGACAGGAAAGCTGTAAGGTCTCGATAAGTCCAGGCCTGCTGCTCTCCTTCGTACTACATAGCTGATACCACTTAATACACGCATATCTCGTCCCAGAATTACCGTGCCCCGTCCACAACATCATCAGTTCCCTTCAATCGACCAAGGCATGTAACGTTAACGCATCCATGAGCGGGAGAAGAAAGGGAGATGGGCGATTGACGGATTTTGAGCAAGCTGCTCAGAGCACCCGCACGTAGGACGCCTTGGTCGATCTTTCAGCCACTCTAGCCAAACGGTCAGGAGCGACCGGAGCTGTTTTTGCCTGCCCTTCAACCCTCCAGCCGTTGACGACGGCACGGGGTACAAGAAGACTGTTGTGCTCTAAACCATTAGAGAGTACCGTAGTCTCTAGACTTGTTCGAACAGAATATACCTTTGCTTGTCTCCCGGCACCCATCTCATTCCTTCATCTTGCTAGCTTGCACTTCACTCCAAAAGCGAGAGGTTCGGGACGCGCGAGTCTCGGGAGGATGTAATTGTTCGCCGAACCCTCGAGACGCGAAGTTGGCCGTCCTCGGGGGGTTGCTTACAGGTCCACAGGTTTCTGACCTTGTTCTCCCCGTGAACTCCTCCTGCCAAATGCCTGGACCCATCTGATTTCACCATCACGGCGCGATCTGAGCAGTGTGCCCGCCATTGAAGAGGACGCGGGGTTATGCTGTGTGAACACGGTGCTACGATCCCCGACCGTTGTTGTAGGCGGGGGCTGCCACCTTTGGTCCGGAGTGAGGAACGACCTCGGCTCATCTCGGCTTTGTTCCATCACCTTATCCTCACTTTATGGGAGGGCCGATCAAACTCGAATCCTTCAACTGTCACAACAGCCAGGTGACTGGAGTAGTATTGATAAAGCCAAACATTTCCTTTGTGTTTTCTGAAGTCCCACCAGTGACTGCGCTGTCTGTCTCGTAGATCTTTACATACAGACCAGGTCCACCAAACATGGCTTCAAGTCCCCGCCTCGACTTCCACTACGACATCTCATGCCCCTTCGCCTATATCGCCTCTCTACGCTTGCCGGCTTTGCAGCGCCGTCATCCGAATCTTACCATCAATTACCGTCCTGTACTGCTCGGAGCCCTCTATCGCGCCACATCTGCTGCACACGGGGCCGCCGGCTCTGCTTCCGACATCTTCAATACCACCAAGCGCACCGTCACGTCTGCGGCCTTTGGACGCACACTGCGTCGGCTGGGGGTGCAGTATAACCAGCCGCCAAAGCATCCGCAGAAGACGACCAAGGTTTTGCGTCTGCTCTACTGTGTGGAAGGGTTGGAGAGGGTGGCCCTAACGGGAACGTTGTACCGGGCTTATTGGGTTGATGGACTGGATGTCACTGATTTGGACGTGATACGGGGCCTGGTGCGCGGATGTCATGGGTTGGATCCGAAAACGAGGGAGAGACTTCTAGGGCTGCTTGGGACAGGAAACTTCGAGGGCGCCGAGCAGAGGTTGATGCTCGAGGAGACGACGGCCTTGGCGGTGCAGAGGGGAGCCTTTGGCGTGCCTGCCTTCTGGCTGTATGAGGAGGAGAGGATGTATTGGGGTCAGGATCGCCTCCAATTCGTGGACAAGGCGTTGTTCGCGCTGGAAAAAAGGGGCCAGAGAAACGAGTTTGCACTAGAAGGACTAGTGCCACGCTTTGTCACTCCTGAAAGGAGGAGAATACCGGACGGGCAAGAGGTCAAGCTAGAGTTCTGGTACGACTTCAGCAGTCCTTGGGCTTTCCTGGGCTGGACCCAACTCGCGAGGTTGCAGCGGATTTTCGGGCAGAGGCTGAAGATCGAGATGAAGCCATTCTTACTCGGAATTCTGTTTAGGGAGTACGTCCGCGGCGGCTCGTTGCTGAGAATATCGAGCTGACTTTCCCACCAGGATTGGCGCGCCTAATCTGCCTATGGCATCTCTGTCCGAGGCAAAGAGCAAGTACATGCAGCTCGACCACTCGGACTGGTGCAGCTGGTGGAACGACGTCAACAAGCAAAACGGACAGCCGGACAAGAATATCGACTTCAATTGGGCGCATGTCTTTCCCATTCGTACACCGACAGTCCTGAGAACTGTCCTTGTGGAGCCAAGTCTGGTGGACGTCTTGTGTGAGTTACTCAAGTTTGATCCCTGGTGAGACGGGCAATTGACTAACTATACCGCAGTCAGGGCTTGCTGGGAACGGAACAAAGACATGGCTTCCGATGACGTCCTTCGATCCGTTATCGCCGAAGCAGGCCATGATGCTGATGATATTATGGCCAAGGCAAACAGCCTCGAAGTCAAGCAGGAACTCAGGCTCAGGACGAAGGAAGCCAAGGACACTGGTATCTGTGGTGTCCCGAGCTATAGAGTTTTCAGAAGGAAAATCGGGAGTGGAAACGAGGCATGGAAACTCGCTAGTGATATCATCTGGGGTCAGGATGAGACTGCTGTCGTTGAGGACTTGATCTCCGGCTGGGATGGGGAGAGCATTGTCTTCGAACCTGGTCAAGTTGCGCGACCTCGAAACGACGATGCGAAGTTATAAGCCGGAAACCAAAATATATCGTGTGACCCACGATCGCCATCCCCGGACTATCAAATCTGAGATGCAAGACTTTACAGCAAGGGTTTCTCAATGCTCTCTTTCGCCTTACCCCAATGAGAACATTCCAGGACTGCTCCAGATTCCAGGCAACTGCAACTGATGAGCTTAGCTGTATGGCCGAATCTGAATGTTGTAAATTCTATTTCTGCATCCCACGCCGAGCATGCTGAACCAACACAGTTAGACGTCCGTCACTCTCTCCTTACCACATCATTACAACGCCTCGTACGGTATGTCAACAGCGCCACGCTGCCGGGGCTTTTGGTAAACCAAAGTGTCCCCAGCCCGCCAGCCCGCAGCCTCACCATTCCTGGACCTCAGCCAGCCTTTTCAACATCTTTAAAAGATCCTTCCACGCCCCCCCCCCGGGTGCTATGACAATGGAACTCTACGGCTTGCGCAAACTCAATGGATAGCAAGTTATAAATACAGAAGTTGCTCGGATGCTGAAGACTGATTTATCCTTCACACACCCGTCGGCCAAAATGAACAAGGCTACACCGATCCTTTCTTCGCCCGACAAATATGTCCACGAACCCCTCGATCTTACAAAGTTGACCATACGATTATTGCAGATACACCCATGTCGTGGTGATGATACCATCCAGTGTACGTTAAAGCATGTTTCCCGAAGCGACGCCAGCTACGCCTGCCTTTCCTATACTTGGGGCGAGCCGCAACCTACTCACCGGATCCTGGTGAATTACAAATGGTTCGACGTACGAGAAAATCTGTACAACTTCCTCCGGCTGGCGCGGAAGATCGGGATCAAAGACTGGTTGTGGATTGATGCCTGTTGCATTGACCAGGAGAACGTATTGGAACGAAATCACCAGGTGCAGCAAATGGCCGACATTTACCGTGGAGCCCGCCATGTCCTTGTGTATCCTGGACACTGCTCTAGACGTCTGAGATTGGCGTCGATGTTGGCATGCCGCGGCCTTCGGCAACCCACGGACGGAAGCATCCTAATAGAAGACGCTCTCCGGCCTTTCCAGAAAGTCCTAAACATGCTTGTGTCCTACGCTTTCCGCTCCACAATTGAAGGTGCTGCAAATCTCCCGTATTGGACCAGGTGTTGGATTATCCAAGAGCTACTTACGGCCCGGGAATGCTACGTGGTATCGGGAGCGGGATTAATTCAATGGCAGTCATTTCGGCGGCTCTATTGGATGACCGGGCAGACATTTCTGCTATCCAACATGTCAGTATTCTGTGCTTACGAAGACTTCCTTGGTGCAAAACAATATCGTTCACGAGAGACCGATTTCCCGTCCATTCTGTTTTGGGTATTCCAGCATGGTCCGGATAGCTTTGCTTGTGCAGATCGGAGGGATTATGTCTACAGTTTATTAGGTCTAATAAGAGGTGGACAAGGCTTCCCGGTCGACTATCGGACGACAACGGTGTCACTATTCTTGGATACCATGCAATATTTTCAGCTTGTGGCCGACGAATCAAGCTCCCCATTGCACCCTTTCGGAGTTTTGATGGGAGTTTTGCAGGTCACTGTGATCTGTCACTGCCGAGCATGCGCTGGGCCAATGCCACATGACATCGATGTGATATCCCGCCAACTCGGCGAGGAGTATGTGTATGTCACTCTATCTGTCGAAGATGGGCAAAACAGGACGACGAGGAGCAAACCATCTTTCCTCTGCCGGCTATGCGGCGAGCGGCAACTTATCCCTGCATGGTTGGACGGCAACGAAGCGTATACCCA
The DNA here is from genome assembly GCA_016109495.1 of Phialophora tarda. NCBI lineage: Eukaryota > Fungi > Ascomycota > Eurotiomycetes > Chaetothyriales > Herpotrichiellaceae > Phialophora > Phialophora tarda. The sequence continues at coordinate 453,842 of JADWPL010000005.1, read as the reverse complement.
ATGCCTGTTTCGTAGGGGAGTGGACAAGATACATTGCTTCACTCACAAAAAACTCTTCCGCGACCCGGATGAGAGACGCTCGGAATTGGGATCAGTTTAACGAAAATCCAAAGACACTCTTACGGGTACAGTAACACCCCATCGATTGGTCTCCAGTTATCTCCAGACCGATTCCCATCACTCCGCAGAGCAGAAACACATGACCGCTACCGACATTGTTCTCGTCGCAGCGTCTTGCCACATAATTCGCACCCTCCGGCCACTTCCACAGACTCAAGTTACTAATCTCGAAAAGCTGGGGAGACGACACCACCAGCGTCGCCTCCGCGGTATCAGATCCTGCCTTTATTTGGACCGCCGATGATTCCGTCTATCCAGCGGATTCGACCCAAGCGGCGATGGGAACGGACCAGACTGGAGAGCTTGCGGAGAAGTCTCTCGTGCATGGCCACTCAAACTGCCCATCTCCGAGAGTTGCAGTTCCGCTGCAGCGTTGACGTCTCCTCCCGTCCGGTTCAGGAGATACTCGGCGTCCATCCGGGGGATCCCAAACGAAACGAGCTGCTGGACCTTGACGGGGTCCGGCCCGGTGTACATGTTGGTCGACGGCGCCTGCGCAGACACAGCCTGAGCAGACTGCTGGGTGACGCTTCCGTACGCGTCTTTGCCTTGATAGTACGGCGGCGGTGCAGGAGGGGACAAGACCGGCGGAGCCGGCGGGGCACGGCTCGGCGGCGTTGGGAACGATTTGGCGTCGGACGAGGCCTGTGACGGTCCTGGCGCTTCTGTTCGGACTTCCTTCCTTCGGAGAGGCACTGTCGGCGAGTAGTCGTGCATGGACGATGCTCGGGAGTCGGGTGCCGGGGCATTAGGGCCTGGGAAGCCGCCTGGGATGTTGTACATATCCGTTGCATGCGGGCGGGCAGGACTCGGTTGGACGGGCGGCTGTTCTGCTGATCGCCGCACAGTCGGAGGGGTGTACATTGTCTCGGCTGTGTTCGTGGGAGCCCTACTGGACTTTGGTCGCGACGGCAGCGGTGGAGTGTGTTCCTGTTCTAGAGGGGCCTCGACGTGCGTTTGTACTTGCTGGACCGGTGTGGCTGGTGTGTCTTTAACTTGGCCACAAGGATTCAACGGCGGATTTCGAGCACTATTGGGCGTTGCTTGTGCTGTTTCCGTCCTGCCAGGTGGACGTCTCGGACGCATTGGCTCCAGCACTGTGGTATTAATAGACCGTGGATTGATTTCGGGCTCGCGCTTCTGAACGACACTCCTCCTGCTGCTCACGGGAGATGCAGTCCTCGTGTCTCCCCGTGCCCCATGCTGTCCGCTGAGCTTGATATCCCTGATCAGGTCACACACTTGGAGATGGGCCTTCAGTTCGGCCATCGACGTCTCCACGGCCGCCTTGCCGCGCTCGAGACACGCGTAGCAAGAATACGCAGCCCGCCTGTCGTGCAGCGAACCGCACGCCTGCACGTGGCAGCTCACCAACAACGGCCAGTCCTGGTCCGGTGCGATGGCGTTGACGTCGTTGGCGTCCGCGACGACGAGATAACAATGCTGGCAGATCAGGCCGCCGTTGGGTCGCTGCATCAGGATCGAACCGATATCTGCTCGGGCGTCCTGGAGCAGACGCGCCCCTTCGCAGTAGGTGATGTCGAGGTCCATGTCCATGGCGTCCATTGCGTCCATGGTGTCGACCATCGTGACGATACGGTCTTATGGCGATGAAGTGAATACTTGTAAAGAATAATAATTAGGTCCAAGGCTGGATCCTGTCGAATTCGAACGACCCACGGAGGGGACTTGCTTGGTACAGTATTAATTACTGGATCCGAGAGAAGCGACACCGAAACGAGAGCGACTTCCACAAGAAATATTTGAGCCTCACGGACGGAGGATCAGAGGTCGGAATCCGTCAGAAGTGTGTAACGGGAGGGGTGTGCCTGTAGTTCTTGGATTAAAGGCGCTGTTTACGCCTCGCTTTGCTCTGCTTCTTAGAAGGTACGAGGTAGAGTTCGCACAGGCAGACACACATGTGCTCGTATGTACAGTATGCAGTTGGGACCAAATCCGGATCAGGCTGAGCTGAAAAGCCGTGTCGCCACCTGCGCGGTAGACTCAGCGTTCCAGGCCATGAAATGCATCCAGTATAAGCGATCGGCCAGAGAATGGGCGTAATCCGGCAAGCCGCGCCACAGGGCAGGACCACCAGCACCACCACAAGCAGGCGATCAAACCTCCTTCTCAGCCCGAGTTAAGCAAGATGTGCAGATGTGCAAGAACCCAAAGGCTCACTCACCTGTATCCCCAGTGATCCCCTTCCGGGAAACGCACGCGTCACACAGCAAGCCGATCAGTCGTGGACTGCGATTCGTCGTGTAGGCACGTACTGGGTAGGCTGCAGCGATATGCGGGCTTATATTAGTCCGTGTCATAGGCGCCGTTATTCTGTATGGGGCCAAAATCCCGGATTATAGTTATTCCGTATAAATTCCCATTAGTCCGTGTAAACAAACTTTGCATATAATGAAACACCCATTAATCCGTATAACTCTTAACCCCCCCACAGCCACTAAAACAGCTTCATTAGTCCGTATAATGGACGGCGCACTCATATAAGGTTAGTACACCTCTTGTTTATGGTAAGTAACGCGAGGACGCGATACTAAGGGCTATAAGGTAAGTTCTTAAGGCGTGTTAAATTAGGAGAAGTATATTACTCCCTACTATTATAAACTACTTATCTTCTCTTCTAGTACTCTATTTTAGTGCGCACCTCTATAAAATATCATTCTTTATAAGAATCGTATTAGCTACCTTTAGTAGTAGCTACAGATCGCCGGTGGTAGACAATAAATAGCTAAATTACGCGACTTCTACGCGCCCTATAATAGCGTAAATACTATCTCTCTAAATAGCGCCTAATCACCACCACGAAATAATTTTAAATAAGCCTATAATCGCCTCTAGGGATTAAGATTACTCTATAACCTCATCCGAATTATCTATTCTCGATATTACCCCGAGGGTATTAAAGAACCTAATTAATTTAGTTAACTACTTAGACTCGAACGTAGATAATATAGACTTTAACTTAAACTACCTAATATTAACTTAAATATACTAACCATCCTACCTCTACTAGATTATAATGAGAAGGGCTTATATATTCGCTATACTACTAAAGTTAAAGCTACCGAAGCTCTTAAAGAATTCGTAGAAAAGTAAGGATTTAGGATAAAATTAGTGAATTAATAATATAATAAAGAAGGATACTATATACGATATCTTAATTATATATAAGGTAATTCTATATACTATACTAAGGTCTCTAACTAGTAACGCGTTTATAAGTCATCTACTATTATTACTAAAGAGCCCTATAAATTCCGAGTTCATTTAAGGTAAGAAGGGGTATAGAAGTACTAGTATTAATATACTATTAAAGGAATATATATATATAGCCTAATAATATATATTTCTAGTATTAAACTACTTATATAGTATAGGCGTAATATATATAAGGCGAACCCCTAAATTTTATAGTATATTAACACTAATTAGGACTCTAATATTAAGCCTAAGAAGATATAGTTATCCTTATAAAGACTCTTTCCTAATATAGGTATTACTCTTTAAGATATACGAAATTAGCGCTAGAGGTATATAGTAACACTTAACGGCGAAAGGCTTATAATCTAGGCCTTATTCGAGTTATTATTAGGTAAGTTCACGTGGTATTATATAGTAGATAAATATAATCGCCTAGTGTATTTAGTACTCTTCTATATTAATACATTAGAGGTACTAAAATAGTAGCCTTTTACCCTTACTATAGACACTACCTATAAGATAAATAAATACGGCCTATATCTCTTCTAGATTATTAGTATAACTACTCTTAATATAGTATTTATTATTAGATAGGCCTTCTTAAGCTCTAAGACGATAGACGTCTTTATATTTATACTAGAGTAGTTACAGTAAATCTATATACGGTACGAGTTAGGCGCGCTAATAATAATTACTATTAATAAATATAATACTCTTATTATAGTACTTAAACTTATCTTCCTAGATATCCTACGGCTTATTTATATCTAGTATATTAATAGGAATATTAAGGCCTATACTAAGAAGCTTTTTAAGTCGTAATTACTCGAGTAGGAGGGCTCTAAAGTACCTTAATCACGAGTAGTTACTATAGTTAATAGCTAATAGCGTAAATTTATTAAAGATTAGTATAAAGTACTATACGCTAATATAGTTATTAATTATAAGATTATATAGGCCGAACTTTATACTAAATAGTTATAAAGTAACCTAGAGCTTATTACTTATATTAAGAAGAAGTAGATAAGTAAGAAAGAGCACTATATAACTATCTAGATCTAGTATTATTATTATTTTAGTAATACTATTATATTAAAGGCGGAGACGATATATAAGGCGATAAAATCTAACCTCCTAAAGACCTACTAAGTTTATATTAGAGAGCTTATTCGTCGTATTTAAGCCTTTATCTTATAGTCTTATTTAGAGCTTAAATATAAGCTTTTAGTAGATAAAATATATATAGACTAGGCTTTATAGAGAGACCCTATCTTTTACGGCCTATATAAATATATTTTATCCTAGACTATAGAGTAAGTTAGGGTATATAATATTTTATTATATAAGTATAGAGAACTAATAATACTACCCTATAAAGGTATCTTTATAGCTAGCTAGGGCCTTTTATATAGCTATAACTATAAGGCTATAGAGACTAAGTATAGAGTACTTAGACTTAAGTAGTTCTATAACTAGTAGCGCCTTAATAGGCGTATAGTATATAAGGACCTTAATATAGAGTTCTTATTATAGGACCTAATTAAGATTTAGTTAAAATAGTCTAAAATAGTAAATTAAGTAAAGACTCGCTAGCTCTTACTATTTAAGATAATATATAAGTAAATCTCGGCCCTAATACCCTAGTAACGATAGAATAATATTAAGATTAATAGAGTAGTTATAATTATACTCTAATAAGCTTACCCTTTTATTATAGCCCTAAGATTACTACTACTATTAAGTAATACTATCCTATTAGTAGTAGTTAATTTATTATTAGAGGCACTTTAGGGGACTATCTTAAATATAGAGCCTAAGATAGCCTTAACCTTACTAAATACTATAGCCTTATCTAATATACTAATTAGTGTTAAATAGCGTTAAGATTAGGCGCTATAATAACTCGATCCTAAACTACTATAAGTATTTAATATAAGTACTAAAGGCCCTAGTAAAGATATACTACCCTCTCTATCTCAGATTAGTCTAGGGTTAATATAGGAACTATCGTACGGGGATAATAATTAGAGTTAATAGTTAGATAAGGGTTAGCCTCTATTAGTTAACCTATCTTAGTAAGGATATATTATAATTTCTCTACTATATAATTAATTTATAGCTCTTAATTAGGTCTAGGTATCTTCTTTAGGCCTATCGCTATTAAAAGAGGTATCTTATAGTTTAAGAGGTTAAGAGATAGTAATATAGTAAGAGATAGTAGATATAGGGGGTCCTATATACTCGGCCACTAGCCTACGTCGTAGTTAGAGGGGTCTAAAGCGCCAGACGCCGCCAGAAGATGAAGTATAGTACTAGTCCTATATATTTATAATATAATTTAATCTATTCTAACTTACTTTATAGTCTCTAGCGCTATTCTAAAGGGTTATTATATTATATATATAGTATTACCTCCCTCGCCTATAAATATAATTATATAGACTAATAAGTCATATATAGCAACTATACCGAGGGCGCTAGCGAATCTGGCTAATTAGAGCGCTTATACGGAATAATGTGGTTATACGGACTAACGAAAATATATAAGTTTTGGCCCTATACGGAATAACGGCGCCTATAACACGGACTAATATAAGCCCGATATACGGCTTCGCCACCCGTCAATCCGAGGCAAGTTTTTTGCTCTTCGCGCTAATCACGACGTCGGCTATCGAATTATGCACACTATAAAGTACGTGGCCTTTCACAAGGCATCATCGTTTTCTGGCCCTGCGTTCCTTGGATCATTGCCTGTTCGGGCGCAGGGGACGCAGGGTTCGCATTATTTCCCGAGGACAAGGGCAGTGTGGCAGTCTAGATTGCCTCGACTCGTGGATGTGTGGCCGCGCAAGAGGGCGGAGTTTCCGCCATGAGATGAGGCTGAGAAGGCATCCATGAAAATGCCTGTGGCGTTTGTCTTTGCTGGACGTTATGAACATTCGCCTAGGTGTCTTTGATTGTCTCTTGTCTCCTGTCTCCTGTCTCCTGTCTCCTGTCTCCTGTCTACTTCAGATTCATTCTGGATTCATTCCTCTAATCTAGCCTTTGCTAATTGTTTCTGTCAAGAACGGGGTTGATAGATAGAGTGCCCTTTAACATTATCCCGGGGTTGCTTTTCTAACGCTTTTGGCGATACCTTGCCCCAAACCGGAATGGCAGGCCGAGGATCATACTCGCCCGACTCACAATCGTCGACGATGAACGGATACGTCACTGTGCCAAAGCCGTCCGGAGATCGGTTGAGAGGGCTGCAGAGCCAGGAGCAACGACGGCTGTTCGACCTCGTTGACAAGCTCAAAGATCTGGACGTGCAGAGAGAATTACAGCTGCCTCAGCTCGTGGTATGTGGGAGCCAGTCGTCGGGCAAGAGCTCGGTGCTTGAGGCCATCAGCGGGCTTTCGTTCCCCAGAGGAGAATTTACGTGCACCAAATTCGTGACCGAGTAAGTCCGAACTTCCCTTGAGGCGCCTTCTGCCACCTGCTAACCTTTCCCCCTCCAGACTGAGATTCCGGCCCGGAAATGTGGAAACAATCGACATTGAGATAGTTCCCGACACGGCCAGGAATCCTGACGATCAAGCCCGGCTCCGATCTGTCAGATTCAAGACCAGAAGAGTGACGGAGCTGGGCAAGATCGTCAAGGAAGCAGAGAACGTGCTGTTGGGTGGCCGTGGAGGGTTCTCGGCCGATGTCCTCAAAGTCGAGGTGGTGAGGCCGGACCAGCAACCGCTGACTCTGATCGATACGCCTGGCCTGATCGCGTCCCACAACGACGGCCGAGAATATATCGACCTCGTCCACCGGATCGTGAACGACTGGATCAAGCAGCCGCGGACACTGATCTTGGCCGTGGTGGAAGCCAATCGAGACCCGCAGAATCAGTCGGTCCTCACGATCGCGAGAGAAGTCGATCCCTCGGGGGAGCGGACATTCGGCATCATCACGAAACCGGATCTCGTCGAGTCTCCCTCTGGCCTCGAGGAATTTTGGATCCGAAAAGCCCAGAACCTGCCCGACACCTTGGCCGGATTCAACTTTGCCAAGGGATGGCATGTCCTCCGGAACCGCGGCGTGCGGGAAACCGGCAACGACACGTCCATGACCGACAGAGACGAGGCCGAACACCAGTTCTTCACGTCCCCAGAGCGACCGTGGCACCAGGTCAACGCGGCGCACTGGGGGATCAACTCGCTCCAGGGCCGCCTACGCGGCATCTACTACGAGCACACGCGGCGTCAACTTCCCATCCTCGACGACGACATCAACAACAAACTGCAAACAGCGATCAAAGAGCGAGACGCGCTCAACGAGAAACTCGCCGACGCGGACCAGATCTGGAGCAAGTTCTGCGACAAGCGGACCGGCCTCGCGGTTGAGGCCAAGGGCTGCGTCGACGGGACGTACCTCGACGGGTCGGCCGACTGGGACGGCTCGCCTGACTACTACCTCGGGTCTCGCATCGAGGAGGACCACGACGAGTTCGCGCGCGAGGTGGAAACGAACGGCCACGGCCTGCGGTCGGGGAACTCGGCCCGCAGCCTCACAGAGGAGAGGGACAGTTTCCGCATCTACATGCAGGAGATGCTCGAGTCGACGCGCGGCCGCGAGCTGAAGGGCACCTACGACCCCAAGCGCATGAACCTGCTGTTCCGGAAGCACTCGGCACCCTGGTACGGCATCTCCATGAAGCACCTGGAACGCGCGCACAGGCGGTGCAGCACCTTTGTCGACCACATCGTCGACAACGTCCTCCAGGACCAGCTCCCCGCGCTGCCGAAGCGGGTCACCCGGGCGGTCAAAGAACATTTGAAGAACGCGCTCGAGGTGCAGAAACGGAAAGCCGAGGACGAGTTGCGCGCCATCGAGGACGATCGCCGCCAACCCGCGCAGACGCAGAGTAAGCGGTTCGAACAGCGCGCGCGCCAGATGCGCGTCAACAAGAACTTTCCCATGATCAACCGCGTGACCGAGGAGGAGTCTGCGTATCTCGAGCAGAAGGACGCCCATGTCCAGGGCAGGGATGGGCGGGACCGAGAGCGAGAGCGAGATAATACCGTCCCCATGACGCCCGCCACTCCGGGCAGTGCCAGCGTGAATCCCACACGGTACACTCCCGCGCACGTGGACCGAGTCCTCGCACAGGACAGCCGCGCCGAGTCGGCCGAGGATATTGGCAAGCGCATGATCATCTACTACGAGGTAAATTCCGTGTCTCCCCTTCTGAGAGAAAAGAAAGTCGTCATACTGACCATTGTTTGTCAGGTCGCGCGTGAAGTCTTCATCGACAATGTCGTCATCCAGGTCATCGAGCGGCACCTCCTCCGGCCTCTGCACAAGTTGTTCCAGGGCGATTTCGAGGTCGACAAAGAGCTCTTTGCAAAGGCGGTCGACGCGGAGAGGGATCAGAATTTGACCGCCAGGAGGACGGCGGTGAATGAGAGGATAACGCGCTTGATGGGGTTCCAGGACAAATTGAGGTTGGTGTAAAGAGGGATGTACCCACGATTTATCTTGCGGATAGTTAGCGAAGCAAGTTATTCATACTGGTGATACTATGGCGCGCGTATCGCTCCAGTTCTTTCCCACCAAGCACATCGTGGACGTCGATACATTCCAAGACGCCGGCCTCCTTGTCAATGACCTAATCGCTACTACTTACTCGGAAGCCGCCGCGATCTATCCGTCAGCGCTAATTAACTTAATCCTATCTCTAGGGACCGATAAGATTCCTATAACTAAATATAACTAGTTAGCTAAAGCCTTTAAAGGGCTACCTTAGGCCGCTATTAAAATATAAGACTTACTTTAGGAAAAGACGAGAGACTAATAGGTTAAATAGACTTTTATATACGTATCTAAAGTATTATTAATTAGATTATAAAAGTAGACTAGGACTATACTCTTAATAATATTGGTAATATAGTCGCGCTTAAGTTAGTTATTAAGTATAATAGTTCCTTATTAGAGTTAATTAACTATATTATAGAGTATACTATTATATTATTATTTTACTTTAAGCTTATAGCCTTACTAGTATAGTAGAATAGTAGATATAGTAGTTATTATATTCTCTACTCCTTATTAGGAATAGACTTTAAGTTTAAAGCCCTAATCTCTTAGCTCTTATTCCATTATATTTAATTTTATCTTAATAATACTCCTATTTCGGGTCTATAGAGAGACTAAGACTTCCTTAACTAGAAAGGTAACTTTTATAAAAATATTAAACTAGAGGTAGGCGAAAGGATTAGTATTCCTATTTATATAGAGGGTTAGACTATAGATTAGATAGTACTTCGGATAGTAAATTTTTCTCGCTTAATAAAGTTATACTATATTTAGTATATATTAGTACGGGTCACCTAATATAATATAAGCTTATTCTAGAACGGCCTAGAAGCTTCTAGAAGCCTTAATTTATAATTAAGCTTACTAATTATAGCTTCTAAGGTCTTCTATATAGTTCTATAGCTAGCACCCTTTAAACTATTTAAGGGTATATCTTCTCTCTCTAGATAGCTATTTAGATAAGTCCTTTATTAATTAAGTTACCTATATTAAGAGTTTAAATAACTCTATTATAACGAATATCTAACTAGTACTTTTACGATCTCTATAACTAAGCTATAGTAGCTAATAACCACTATAGCTTCCCGCCTATACTCCGGACAGGTTATAAGCCTAGGTTAGTTATATACTAGCTTAGATTAATATTATTTTAGTAACTATATAAGTTATTAATTACTATAGTAACGCGAAGAGGCTCCCGATTAAAGGCTATACTAATAAGACCTTTATAGGCCTTAATAGTTAGGTATAAAGAAGGGAAGGAATATAGTCTTATATTCTTTATTCGCTCCGAGACTAAGGTAGATTCTAGAGATTAACTAGACTACTCTAGAAATTTCCAGAACTAGACTAGACCTAAATAGCCTTAGTGTTAGTACTATACTAAAAAAGGAAAGAGCTATCTTAATAAAATAGGATAACTAGCCCTATTAGTACTACTAATATTATTAACTATAGTACATTATTTATTTATAAAGCGTACTATAGCGGAGTACTTAAACTAAAAGATATAAATTTAATAAATTTAATTATCTAAGACCTATATAGGTTAACTAGCCGATATTATAAGCTATATTAGTTATCTTATAAGGTAAATAAGTAACTAAAGCTTCTTCTAGTTCTTAAATTAAAGACTTCCTAGAACTAGAAGTTCTAGATACTTTAAATAAAAGCCTTTATTATTAATAAAGATTATAAATTAGTATTATACCCTATAGTCCCCTATAATAAAGGAGAAGAGAGTAAAGAGGAATATAAAAGCTTATTTAAAGAATAGAGAGGCTAAATTAATAAAAGCTACTACCCTTATAAGATTAACTATTAAAGATAACTATCTTATTTAAATTAAAGGGCTAAAAGACTCTATTACTATCTAGGATAGGCTTAAAGAGCTATATAAGCTAAAGGGGTTTAGTTCTAAGTTCCTAATATATAAGGAGCCTTTTACTACTACTCTTCCTAGGTATAATAACTCTATAGAGGCCTATATTACTCGAATTAAATAATTATCTAATAAATTAGCCTCTAGAGGTCTAGGTATATCTTCTAAGGTTATAGTAGCTTATATCTTAAATAACCTAATAAAGGAATATAAGTATATAATTACTATTATAATATAGAACCTATATACTAGTAATAATAAAGAGATTAAGCTAAATACTATATTTAGCTATCTTATTAATAAAGCTAGGTATCTTAAGTCTTTAGAGTATTAAGAGACAGCTATAAGCGCTAATAACTATTAAAATAATACTTAAAATAAGCCTAAATACCCCTATTATTATAAATTAGGGAATACCCCTAAATAATACTAGAGAAAACACCTAAATCTTAAGCCTTATAAGGCTAAATAAGGTCTAAATACTAAAAAGAAGCTAGAAACGACCCTAATTACGAAGGAAGAGGGTTAACTAGCTAAAATTAAGGAATTAGCGTTATATTATGAATTACTCAATATAAGGTAAGTTCTATACTTTAAGGGTTTACTCGCTAAGGAGTAGTAATATAATACTAGCCTAAGGTATAAATATATAGTTACTTATAATAGTATAAGGTAGAATAATACTCTTATATCTAAAGATAAAGATTAGAGTATAACTAATATTAACTATAAATTATTCTATACTATAAACTAATTTAACTACTATATAGTTATCCTTTAGTAAAAGAACCTAAATAAACTATTTAGGACTATAATAGTCTATTATAGTTCTTAGTAATCCTTTCTTTATAGGGACTATAGTAAACTATAATAGTCTATTATAGTTTATTATAGTCTAGTTAGTTATATACCTTAGCCTTACCTATAAGGCTATAGTTCTAAGGTCTCGCCTTATCTTCCGCTTATATCCTATAGGGTAGTTATATAAAGGCCCCTTTAAGGTATATATAATATATTATTTACTATAGATATATATAATCTAAATATATAAATCCTTAATAGTAGCGCTATTAGATATATATATACCTATAAGATACTATTTAGCGATTTAAGGCTATATAAAACTATCTTAAATTAGGGAAAATTAAATAATATACTTATAAACTAAATTAGGATTATCTAGATTAAATTTAAGTTAACTAATTAAACTATAAAGATTAAGAACTATCTATTTATAACTAAAATAGGCCTAAACTTATTAAGTTTAGGCTTATTATAAAATAAAGGGGTCTTTATTAATATAAGGCCTAAATTAGTGGGCCTTAAAGTTAACTAGACTAAAATTACTATAGGTTCTTATACTAGGAACCTTATAATAATTAAAATAGCCCCTATAAAGGAATAAGCCCTTATATTAACTATAAGTAGTTCCTAGTACGAAAGAATAGACTATATAGGCTCTATAGTATTATAGGCACTCCTAGAAAAGGCTATAGGGTATAAAATAAGCCCTAAAGAGGTAATTAAGACCTTTAATTATAATATCTATATCTAGATAAAAGCTACTAGGAAGGTTAGTTAATTACTAATATAAAGAGCCTTAAAATTACTTAAAAAGATTTATATAAATATATATAGACCTATTACCCTAGAAACCTTCTTAAAAAACTATTATTTCATCTTCTTTATAGATAATAAAATATAATAGGTAACTATTAAACTTCTCTCCTCCTATAACTAGCTATTTACTAAATATAATAGCTATATAATAGAAGAGGAAAACTAGTAAAATACTACTCTAAAGTATTTTTATTTAGATAATACTAAAGAGTATAAAATAGAAGAATTTAATACCCTACTTAATAAAAAAGGGGTTATAGTAATTTATTTAGTACTATATATACTAGAATAAAATAATATTAGCGAGAGGTTTAACTAAAATATTATAAATAAGATTTAGGCTATACTAATAATCTCTAGACTACTAAAGGCGTTATAGGGAGAGGCTTTATTAGTAGTAATCTATATATATAATAAGATACTAAATAGGAGCCTAGAGGACTATATAAGCCCTTATAAGGCTAGAAATAGCTCTAAATTAGATATATTAAATATAAAGACTTTTAGGTCTATAGCTTATAAGAAGGAACTAAATACCCTTCTAAAGAAGCTAAATAAAAGGGCTAATCTTTATATATTAGTTAGTTATAGCTTAAATTAATATAGGCTTATTAAGCCTAATAGCTATACTACTATATATACTAGGAAAGTTAATATACTTAAAGGGGTCTTTATTAAAGACCTCCTAGACCTCTTATTAGCTAAATTAGCTAAAATAGAGGGTTAAATTAAGAGTTTTTTAAATAAACCTCTTAATATTATACTATAAGAAAAAGGGGTTAACTAACTTAAGTTTATTACACTAAGATATATAAGCTAAATCAATCACTAATTTATAGACTAAGAGTGAATAAACTAGGAATAAATAGGCTTCTTAGTATAAGCGGCTACTTAATAGAGTTTTTATATATAGACTTACTTAGACTCCTTAAGTCTTTAAGTCTATATAGAGACTATATATAGTTAATAAGACTAATTACTATTAGTACCTTTATTAATTATCTCTATTCTATTAGCCCTATTATAATTCCTAAAGACTTCCCTAAATATAACTTAATAGATATATAATAGCCTTATTAATATACTAAATATTATAGGTAGCGAGTAAAGTAAGACTAAGTAATAATATACCCGGAATATAGGGGATACTTACTTAAGATAACTTAAGAATATATATACTAGTAAAAGAGATAATAGATAAGAGATATAAATACCTTAAGAGATAAGTAGTTAAATACTATTAGTAAGTAAATAAGGAAAAAGAGATTTAGTAAATAGAACTAGAGCTAGCTAGTAAAGAACTAACTAAACTAGTTAATATTAAAGATATAATATACTCCTACTAGAAGTATATCTTATTATTACTATAGATAGCTCCTATATTATATTAATTTAAGATAGTAAACTTACTATAGTTCTCTAGAAAGAATATTAAAGAACTATAAATATTTAATATAAAGTAGTAAATTTAAAATAATATAAATAGACTCTTTATAGATAAAGAGTAGACTATCTATATAAATATAATAACTATATATCTTAGGGATAATATAGCTTTAGTATAGATTAGACTAAGGAGGGCCCCTATTAAGACTTAGGAATAATTCCTTAAATTCTATTAAAGAGTTATTTTAAATCTCTTAAACTATATAGTAAATACACTATATATACTAGTAATAAAGAGATAAGGCGAATCCTAAATAGCTAAGACTCTACTTAAAGAGATTAAGGCCCTTAAATAAAATATTCTACTAATATCTAAAGACTAATAGAAGATTTAGTATTTCCTTAATCTTCTTAAGCTTAATATATATATAAAGATTATATATAAGAATAGAGAGATTACTAGTTAAGAGTAAGTTCTTACTATAATATAGCGCTAGGAAGAAATTAATAATTAATATTATAGAATAGAAAAGAAAGATAAAACTATAAACTCTAAGTATTATATCTAAGATAAGAGTACTATATATATAAAATATACTACTATTAGTATCTCTATTAAATAATATAAATCTAAAGAAAGAACTAAAAGAGAAGAAGTTAAAGATCTTTAAAATATTATTTACTATAAATATAGAAAGAAAGAATATAAGTTCTTCTTCTATAAGTTAAAAGGACCTAAAAAGAAATAAGAGAGTATAGAGAATAGACTTATATTATACTCTCTATTAAAACTAAAAAACTAGAACTTAATACTATAAGCGCCTCTATAATATTAAAGATTTTAACTATAGATATAAGTAAGTTAAATTACTTTACTATTAATATTAAGCTAGTAATAGTATATAAGGAATAATCTCTTAATATACTTATTAACTTAAGTATAGAGGAGAACTTTATATTATAAAAAGTAATAGTAAATAAAGGGCTTAGCCTTAAAGATAAATATTAAAGTTTATACTATAAATAATATAAATATATAGTATTTATAATCTTATCTTAAGTATATCTAATACTTAAGGTACTCTTATAGAGTAAATAATAAACTTTATTATAACTAATATCTAGAGATATAATATTATATTAGAATAGCTTTAACTTAAAGAGATAAATCTAAATATATAATAGCTTAAGAGATAGTAGTTTATATAAACTAAAGAGCTCTTTATTATACTAATAAGTATAAAGAAGATACTCTCTTACCTTATAGTATTAAACTAAGGCGCGACTTTAGAGCCTTTAAGTAAGGGATTATATAGTAGTAAGTATTATCTTTTAGTAGGAGATATATACTATATTATAATTAATAGTACTAATCTTAATATAATACTATTTAATTAACTATCTAGTATATATATATATTAAATATAAGTAAGTATACTACCTATAATATATACTAAAGATATAGCACTCTAGCGCTAATACCGTAGCTAATTAGAACCCTTATATAAATAGTACGGTTATATGCGACTAATTAAAAGCTATAAACTTTATTATCTCTATTATAATAGTAATTATACTACTCTCTAGTTATATATATAGGTAGCCCCTAAGTCTATAGAGTAATACACTCCCTATTCTTTTATACCTATTAAGCCCGCCTCTAAAGTACTTATATAGATAGCCCCTAAGTCTATAAAGTAGTATACTCCCTATTCTTTTATATTTATAGAAGCCTTATTATAGAGTCTACTATAATATATATATAAGTCTATATATACTTAATAAATAGAATCTATTAAGTACTACCCTTATAGAGTCTACTATAAGTTATATATAAATATACCCTAAGTATAGCGCGAATCCCCTTCTATCCTTAGTAAGTTAGATATACTATAAGATACTACTATAGGCCTTAGGCTATTTATAGATTACTAGATAGTTTAAATACTAAGTTTACCTAGCTAATAATAGTCCTACTTTTACTCTATATAGTGCTTTATAATATAGCCCTCTTTACTATAGCGATAGTATACCCTATTATCTATACTCTTATTATTAGGAAGGGCGATACTTAAGATAAAAGAAGGGGTGTATAAGCTAATATCTATCTAGCTATCGATGGAGACTTAAAGTATACGGAACTTAGAGGGTTCGTATATAAGAAGGGAGCTATATAGGCCTAGAGTACTAAGCCTATTTAGGCGTTCCTAATACTTATCTCTCGCGCGACTTACGTATAATTCGCTACTTTATTATATAGGAGTAGTAATCTTCTCTTACTAACTAACCTTAGCTAGTCGCTATATAAGACCTTATATCTATACTTATATATAAATCTTACGCGCCTTATATAGGACTATAGTATATAGCTTAAGCTATAAATAGTTTATAAGGACCTAAGCCTTTTATTCCTTAACTATAAGGTTAAGGATCTTATTCTTAAGGTTCTTAATTACTAATATTAGCTCCTATACTAATAATTTATCTTACTAAAGCTTCTTAAGCTTTAGAGATATATTTACTATATAATTTATAGGGTCCTAGACTATATCTTATAGTACTTACTTAAACTTAGGCTAAATTATAAATTAAATTAATAAGTAAGACTACTACTAGAGGGCCTTATTATAAAGGTAAGATATAATAATTATAACTTACCTATATTTATTATACTCCTTAACTATATTAAAATAAATACTATAACTAAGAAGAAAGTCGTAGAGGTCTTTAATTAAGGCGCCTTAGTATAGTAGCGGAGAGAAGATATATCTATATTATATAGTTAAGTCTTAGAATATAAGTCTCTTACCTAATAAGCTTCCTATACCCTATATACTACTCGCGGGCGACTCGCCTATAAGTTCCCTTTTTATCTCTTTAATCTCTTCTAGCTATTACCTCTCCTATATAGCTATATAAAGTCGCTAATATCTCTCCACGATTATCTTAATACTAGTGTCACTATTATTATTAGGGTCGAGGCCGAAGATTATAGCTAAATTTAGGGGGGTAGAGTATTAACGAGATACTATAGCGGCTCGCGCGCGGCTCGCGTATAACTTAGTACGAAGATAAGGGGGATACTTTAAGAATATTAGGAAGGGCGATACTCGAGATAAAGAAGAAGAGGGTGTAAGCTAATATCTATCTAGCTATCGACGAAGACTTAAAGCATGCGGAACTCAGAGGATTTACATGCGAGGAGGGAGCTATATAGGCCTAGAGTGCTAAGCCTATCTAGGCGTTCCTGATATAATATTATCGAATTATATTGGCTTTAAACTGGTGGAGACTGAGTCGGAGTCTGGTGCGGTTAAAAGAAGGTAGCTGCGGAGTCATAGTGAAGGCTATGCTGAAGTGCGGCGAAGGTGGGATTGCGCGGGCCCTGTTTAAACGTCAGATTTGATGCTGCATCCGCCCTGAGAAAGCCCACGGTAAAAGAAGGAGCTCTGGACACTCCCAACCCACTCATACACGATGTAGTAGCAGGCTGTGGCATTACAAAGCGCTGACACGGCTGCGGGGCCGGCGTAAAGTACAAGAAATCCATAACAGGGACAACAGGAACAATTGAGAGATTGAGCGACTAAAGAATTATGACAGTGGTGCACAATTTCGTACTAAAGGACTGCGCTAATCCCCGGTTCCTGCCTGATACCACAAATTTGCCGCCAGAACTTCCGCCAGTTATTTCACAATTGTCTCTCCCTGCCTTTCTCGGTCAATTGCAGAAATCTGACTTGAGCCTACAGAATACGGCTCCTCTCGTTCCCATCAATCGCCAAGAAACGTCGAAAATGGACTGGAACACTGAAAATGGACTGGAACACTGAAAATGGACTGGAACACTGAAAATGGACTGGAACACTGAAAATGGACTGGAACACTGAAAATGTATTCCGTTAGTGGTCCACTTCTAGCTGCTCTTGCCTTCGATAACGGGGCGTTTGATTACTCTATCAATACAGCGGCGTTCCTTAAAGTCGCGAGGGTCGTCAGCCAGCCGGGAGGACGATAACAGCTGATCGCAATCGGCTGATCTAGGAGCTGTTTCTGTTTGCTCACGACCTAGACCAGATGACCAATGGGTTCCGGCCATCGGGGTCAAATTTACCTGACTGCCCGGTTAAGGATGCTTTCCTGCTTTGGAAAGTCGAACCAGAAACAATCCAATCAGTGACCAATCTGATTGGCCGCCTCCACATATGTCGAGGTCTCATCCCGGGTGTTTAACTTTATCAAGGTAAGGAATCCTATGTATAAGCATGAGATGACTGTCACGATATCTGTGGCAAACCACAAAACAAGGTTCGCCAATCCTGATTAAACCACGGAGTTCAACATTGACAAGCTAAAGGAATTATCTCAGCTGAAGCAAGACAGCCTATAATAAGATAATATAAAAGCAACACGCATCTTAAAGTTCTTCTCGCTTTAGCAGCTAGAATAGTTATTGAACCGGATCCTCAGCATGGCACCCTTAATCGATATGAACATGCAATGGCAAGACCAGAACGTGATTAAGGTGGACGGGAAGTGGACGATTAATGGGTGAGGTCCGAAAGATTATATAGGGGGCTTACTAACTAAACACTAGGCGCCCCGTTAATAAGGTCGAACTCATCTATCAGCATCAGCCCTCGAACCTTCCAGGAATGACACTTATTGGGCTAAGAGTTGTCTCTCCCGTTGGCTCCGCGACTCCCCCACATAAGCACGGAGGAGCGGCCGTGGTTGCCACTATGGTCCGGGGCCGAGTGCTGAATCAAATGGTCTGCGATGGAGAGAGTGATGGACCCAGAATACACTCCGAAGGCGATTGTTGGTATGAGCCGCCGGGATGCCATCATGTTAGGAATGAGAACGTCGGAGATGAAGAAGCCGTTTTTATTGCAAATTTCGTCATCGAGACCAGGAACATAGAAGAGTTAGGTATCCTCCGCGCCTTAGTGCAGGTTGATGCGGAGGAGAAAGAGAAAGGGGGGGAAATGATCCTTGGTAGCAGCGCTGAGACTCGTTGACCAAGATAGATCTCAAATATGGAGATGGACCATACGAGTCTAGCGCCTGGTTAAATTTGTCCAAAGGATAGCACTTTTAACGTCTCAATCACTTACTGAATGTTCTCAAGTTCCACCCATCAGCGAAGGCTGTCACTCAGGATGGGAATGCGTCGGACCGCAATTATGACTTGGTAGTTTCTCCGAAGTGTCTATATGCCAATGTTAATTTTTGCCACCCGCAGCAACAAACACCACCACTAAAACTTTACCTTGCTGTATTTGCCAGCTACTAAATAATACCTCTACCAAAGAGCACGGAACTACAGGAAGCTTTGCTCACAGATATTGGCTACCGCAAGTCTCTACTAATGGTTCGATTTAGGGCTTGTTTCCCGCTTTGAATGAATCAATTTTTTCTTTATGGACTAGTGACGTTCGTCCCTGTATGATTTTACCATGAATCACTTTACGGCCGGGAGTTGTCGGGCAAAATCCAATATTTCTAGTTGCGGCCGCAAAGTAGTTGAGAAAAATACGTGCCCCGGAGGACGATCACTCCAAAGACGTTCATTTCTAACGCGGTGCGGTGCGTGCAGAAGGATGCATGACTAATGAACACTTATGGAAAGAGAATAAGATTGACAGCCCGAGAAGTCCGTTCTCTTCATTATTGGAGCTCGAGAATCAGGATTAGCATATCAAAATCAATTCGGGGTAGAATAAGTTAAGGTTCGGGCTAGTTCCCCATGTGGGGCCAGAGCGGGGAATCTTTGGCAACGTGGAATCTACGTACCTAGTATGGCTACCTTGATTGGCCTAGATGGCTTCCATGTTCGTCCATGAAAGATATTCAAAGACAAGCTGAGCAAGGCGAGTTGCGACGTGCGCTTTTGAAGCGAAGCATTACAGACACCCAGCACAGACTTTCCACCTGTGCGATTGCTACTGGCCTTGTCAGCGTTTCAATCAACACATGCCTGGGGTCGACCCCGTACCCCTCAAGTACTATATGCCGGCTGACTATGTAAGCGTTGCTCTAAGAAGTAGAGTCATTTCGGCGCCAACAGCATCCAATTGAGAAATTCAGCTTCAGCGTATATGGATTGACACGTGGACCCTACGTGCCTTGTCTCCCCAAACTCGCCGAAATTGCCTCCTGCATGCCCGAGTAGATAGGCGATCAATTCATTTCCACCACCGTCCTGGTCGATTGCTCGTCCTTGCGGGTGTTCATGATGCCATCTCTGCTGCCGCCTTTGCGGCCCTCCGTCGTGTTTGGGTGTCGGCGACAGCCTCCTGCACCGTTCCTCGCTCTGCTGACATTGGGAACGACGTTGTAAGCCTGCTCAGACAATGTCAAATAATTCGAGTGACCGACGCGCCGTCCAGCAACCGTCGCGTTTCGTCGACATCGACACATCTCGAAGCACTTCCTAGTGACTTGGGAATAATTTGTCCCGGAATCGTCATCAGCAGCGAGGTGGGGCGGTTTTCCTCCGCGCAATCTTGAACGTGTGATCTCCTAGCTTCGGCTTTGGAGTGTGAGCGGCAAAGACCAATCACGAAATTTCGTTTTCCCACAGATTAGCAACAACTTACCGTGGACACAAAGCTGCTGATCACCTGAATGTATAGCTAGACCTAGTTCCTTCCTTTACGTAAGGTGCACGTGTTGAAAGCACGTGAAATTGAGACCAATGCCTCCAAACGGGAGGATCATTTTGTTCAACGTTGCCTTTCTCAGTCCAGGTCCGGACGATTTTGTCAAACCCTAAGCTGAGGGAAAGTGTCACGCTGCCGCGATCATCGCAATCTCGGAGATCCTGGTCGTGGGGTTTTACACGTGTTTCCCACGGGTTCCACCTTTGCTTGATTCTGTGCTTTCGGTCACTTCATCAACTAATGTGACACAGCGTGCTTGAAAAATATTCCTAAGCAGCAACCACTCAAATGCGGGAACTGTGCCAGTGATCTCAGCGACCGAGTGGAGGATAGCGGCATTCTTCTGTCCTTCAACGTCTGTTGCCAACGAGTGAATGGAAGGCATCGGGCACTCCTCAAAAGGTAGTCCCGAAGCGCTCCTGATAAAAATGTTTATGTGATGTAAAGAGAGCGTACTGGTGCTTGTCCTGGAACTCTCCTCTTGTTCTGTTGCCTATGCCGTCTTGGTGCCTAAATGACAGAGCAAGCAACGACGAAGTGGCTGAATCAAAGACGGTAATAGCGTCGCCAACAGCACTTCCGGTTCAGCAATATCTGCCACGACCACAACTGTGGGCGATGGAGCGATCGATCTTTCGCCAGACAGTCACGAGCTGCTTCCATCGAGAGCTTCGCGGGTCCAGAAATCTCCTCATTCCCAAAAAGTGACGTGCTCCTCCCATCGTCGTTTTGGTATTCTCACCTTCACGACATTGGCGTCTTCATCGGGATAGCCGATAGCCAACCCACAAATGATTTGTAAGTCTTCGGAGAGGCCTATCTCTTCGTTGAAAACCTCAGGATACCAAGCCATAGTCATCTGAGGGATCGATCCCAAGCCTTGCTCCCACAGCAAGAGAATGACGTTCTCCAAGTAGATACCTACAGAAGCCACGTCGGGGGTCGCGAGTTCCTTGTCCATGCAAAAAAGGGCCATACAGGGTGCTCCGTAGCTTTGGAAGTTGAGTTTAAGCACTTCGTGGCGACCCGCTTTGTCCTCGCGCGCAATCCCGAAACCCTCGCCATGGAGGACTCTTCCTTGCTTTTCAACTCGATCTCGAAATTTCTTGGGTGGCTCTGTCATTTCCTTGGGCCTGCCACTTTCAAGGCTCTTGACGAGTTTGCCTTGTACCTTTGACAACTTCTCACCAGTGATAACCTTGACCTCCCATGGCTGTATGTTAAAATTAGACGCTGAGTTTTGCGCAACCTTGAAGACTTCTTCTAAAGTTTCCCGTGGAACTGGTCGGTCCCGGACGAAAGCGTGGATACTGTGGCGTTGCGAAATTGCCTGAGAGACGGATAGAGGAAGGGAAGCTCTGAGATTCGACATTTTGCAGAGACGAAGTTGTTTTGAATATGGTATCGAGTTCCGTGATGAATTGCAGCTTAATATATTGGTTCTTCATAGGAATAGCGATAGCTTCGGATTCTTATTACGAGCTTCGCCGTAATCACACTATGGTGTGAGTTCCAGACTTGCTCTCGTAAGTAGCTACGGTTTCTGACAAACGTGGCCCCGTCTGATGGTGAGCCACAGATCTGTCAACAGAGCGCAGATCTTACCTAGACTAACCGACGTCGGTCTCGTAGGAAAAGTCCTCCTCGTACGCTACTACGCCATAAGCGGGAAAGGATCCCCAACGATCCTAGCTCAGTTCTGCACCTCTCTCATAACAACGAAATTGAAGTCTCGGTTTGTTGTTACCAGTTAAGATTATCCCGGATATCACGGGTAAGGCTTTACTTGTTGCTTTCATGGATACACTAAGCATAGCAGGTTGTCAGTTGTCAGCAGTGCCTAGATGTTACGTGCTCATGAGCGAGTTTGTACTTCGTATGCCAGTGCCAATATCGCCTAACACTCTTTGCATGTGTGTAGACAATCGTTAGATCGGCAAAGGATCACTGTCCATACATGATTCACGATGGACGGGACGTCTGTAAGCACAAAAGTCGCCACTCGACCGCGTTGCTCGCCTTGTTATTGGCCTGACAAGCGAGAATTTGGCTAACGGGTTTCCAATTAGAGCGATATGTCATCGGCGACATGCCAAGCGACTATGGTACAGAGAAGGCGTAGGCATCGAGAGCAATGCGGCAAATTTACACTTGAAAATGGATGAAATGGTTTGCCGCACTTGACATCCGAATTCACATAAGCTAGCTCTCTTTGGGTTAGCACCTGGAGTCCTCACGCACAATGACGTCGTTCCATGATTAAAGGCTCCACTTCAATCCACTTCTATTGACCAAAACTCGGTATCGGCTATTGCATCAAAGGCTAAAAGTACCTCACCGTATTGGGACCTTGTCGTGGCCGCGTCGCAATGGTGCCAAAACAGGGAGCCGAGTCACTGTCACCACATGGATACCTTCAGGACACAGTTTTCTATCTTCCTTAAACTCATGTTGAAATTATACTGTCCTATCGATTACCAATAGAATAGCGAATGAAGATAGGATTTCGCCTACGCAATTTCGATTAACTTAACGCAAACAAACTCAGCGTGAACACCTCAAAATGCACTGGGAGTGGTCCGAAGATGTTAGTTCCCACTCATCCGTCTGCTCACTGCACGAACACGAATGAAGAAGATCGCCCATTAAACTTCTTACTTTTTCCTTAGTCCTCGACGCAAAGGCTACCTCCCGCTGACGAATAGGAAGGTCGTTCGTGTTCCCCAACTCAAGGGCAGGATTATCCTTTCATTGCGCTCACAGACCCAGCTTAGTAGCCATTGGCGTTCAGAAGAGCGGTGTAAATTTCGCCTCGTGTCGGAAGCTGGCAACTGCATGCCAGTGCCTGGGCATCGTACTTGACCAACAATTGCCATCGTGCTTGCATGAAATAGGCCTCCTGCTTCCTGGGCGACGAAGGTCGCACCAACCAGGACCCCTTTCTCCACGTCGATTGCTCATTGAGCCACCCTCGTCGTGGTCGAACTCGGCGTGTACCCATGCTCCAGGGAACATGAAAGGAACAGACAGCTTCTTGACACTCTATTGTGGAGAATCATGATTTCGACAGAGCAACGCCACAACAGCTTTCCTTCGTGAAGCCTTGGCTGGGGCTGAAGACGCTATCTTCGTCTGGGGCGCCGCGCACGAGTACCTGCGAGGGCTTTCAACATCGTTAGAGAGTGCCACATCCATTTGAAGTTGAAGCAGTGCTTTGACGTAAGTGTATTTCCGCGTGATCCAGTTGGACGTGAACAGCAAATTGGCGGCTCCTATCTCGTCGATGCGAGCAGTCTTCCAGATAGGAATGCAAAGAAGAGCCCGATAAAGCAACAATCCACCCTAGTTCGGCTGACCCTACCTCGTACGCCCAGGATCAACAGACCTGGTCGAGTCACATAGACGTTCTTTGGTGTCTACTGGCGTGCTTTGCTTCAGGTTGGCAGGTTTGAGTCAATTTCCCGGCTCGCCAAGGATTGCGACGGAAGCTTTGGCGGGAATTTTTGTCGTAGGCAGCCTAATGAGGGAAATGCACGGGCCCACGCGAATTTGGCTCTGAGGCGGCGTTGCTGACCAATGCTGCTCTCACGATTCCATCAGCCTGCATGGAGCGGGCGTGCTTTAGATCGTTTTCTAAAATCAAGTGCTTGCTATGACCATCAAATCTGGGTCTGGTCTCCTTGTGTGCAGAAGTTCTGGGCCTTACGATCTTTGGATCTGATATAGAAAAGACTGGTATCGGCACAGCAGAAAGGAGAGCAGAAACGAAAACCGACTTCTCTCCTGCGAAACCTTCTCTCCATACAGGGAGCTTTGTCGCGAACACATCCACGCCTGCCGTCGACCAAAAATGGCGCCGTTCAACCTTTACTCGCACCGTATGTAAAATCCGCTTGGTGAACACCGCTCGCTTTCGCAACTGATGCTTCTACATTGTATGCCAAGGTCCGAATCCGTGGAAGACTGTAACGTTGCTTGAGGAACTTCATCTCCCGTACGAGACGCAATTTCTTGACTTTGGCGCCGGCTCGAATGGCGTCGAAGGAGAAGACTTCAAAAGGAAGAATCCAGCGGGTCGAGTGCCTCTCATTCACGATCCGAGCACAGGTACATTCCATCGTCGAGACTCGGTTGGTGGTAACCTCATATCTCGACTGACATTTTAAAACTTAGGAGTGTCTCTCGCAGAATCTAATGCGATTGCGCAGTATCTCATTGAAAACTACGACAACGAGAAACGCTTGATCTTCACCACCATCCCGGAGAAGTACCTCGTCAACCAATGGCTAATGTTTCAGGGGGCTTCCCAAGGACCCTTTTTCTCTCAGGTACGATGTTCCCGTGTCCGGAACTCGGTTCACACTAATTCGTTATCCAGGCTCTGATCTTCAAATTGACAAAAGCTGGCAAAGAGGGCTTAACTCACTTTCAAGGTCTGGTCAAGCGCACCCTGGGAACTGTTGATCAAGCTTTGAAAGGCAAACAATATCTGGTCGGTGAAAAGTGTACCATTGCGGATCTTGCCTTTGTCAATTGGGACTTGACGCTCGATGTGTCTATGGGCGGGGACGCCGAAGCTAGAACGGCAGAGTCAAGAGAACAATGCTTCCCCAACTAGGCAGCTTAGCACAAGCGGCTCCTAGAAAGACCTGCGGTGCAAAAGATGATCCAGATGCAAAAAGAAGCCAATAGTCCTTAATGAGTCAGGGTCACCTGAAGAGAGACATTCCCAAGAGGTTGGATGATTTAGGTAACATAACAAGTACCGTTGTCAAGAACAGCTTTGTGCCTAACTTGTTCCTTCCACGGACCGACTATCTTCTCATAATCACCCATTCCGTTCTTTGAAAGACTAGCTGGCATCTTGGTTGTAAAAGTCATGCATACGAGGGAGATTCCGCGTTCTCAAATCGAGAATGATGTCCGTTCTCGGCGATCCGCGCCAACGGTGGTAGAGTACTGGGAAACATTGGCAGACGCACCAGAACGGAAAACCCAGAGTGAGGCCGGACCGTCATCATCGGATTCCAAAATCCATCGCCGTGGAAGCGATCTCGAGAAGCAATGAGAGAAAACGGAAGGTGCAAACGTAATCATGGCCGATTGGATCCGAACAAGGAAACATGTTGATCAAGACAAAGTAAGGGTTGGCGCCTTTTCTAGCCAGGGTAAATAAATCATATACGAATCTGATCATAAAGCATGCCACTCTTCGATTTGTGGGGACAAATCACTCCAGATTCATTAAGGAGGTTGATAAATTCCCAGATTTGGAATTCCTTCCTCCTTTGGACAAGGCTGACTTATAAGCCTTTCCTAGCCAACTTCGAATGGTATTATCATCTTTACTCGAACATTTTGTTATGCAGTTAAAATGGACGCATGCCTACAGAGTACCGTAGATTCAGCCTCGAGGGAAGGGTTTGCATTGTATTTCGACGTCAGAACTAAAGAACCCTGACCCTTAAACACACCTTCAGAAACATAGGACATTGGACCAAGGATAAACAGTAACGAAGCCCAAACAATCATCACGGCCTAAGCAACACCTAAGAAAGACAAAAATAAATATTGCATCATAGGAATTTACAATACCGCCAAGGTTGGGCTTTCTGATCCGGACCTCACTTCAAGATCCTAGGCTTCGGTCGTGAATGACCGGGTGCTAGTCGGGCGGATCACTTCGTCACATAGAAGGAACTACAAGCGTGCCATCTCTCGCGACATTTTCCCGATCTTCACTCAATGCAGGTGAGGGAATACCTTCTTGAACGACTCGCGCTTCATCATATTGCCCCACCCTTGCTTTGTCTTCGTACCAATCCCAAATCGGGTGCTGTCTCCGTATCAGATTTTCCAGTTTGTCAAAGTCGTCTAGACCCTGTCCCCTCTGTCCCCCCTGCACCCCAGAGAGCATGAGAGCCATAGGACCATGTGAAGATCAGCATATTTCAACTCCGATCCTGCAGCATGGGACAGAACAATCAAGGAGTCCAGCTTGGTCATTCCGGTAGCGAAGCAGGCTGCTCGGCGTCCTCGCGGTTGCCAAGGATTACGGAATCATTTTCAGGGAGTCAGAGCAAGCTTATCGAATCAGCTTCTCGGCTGTTGATAATAGTCAGAATGGAGACTAGTCCCGAGGTAAACGGCGCATGAGTCCGCATGCAGCTATGTTTGATGGTTGGGTGGTCGGAGGAATTCGATACTGCATCCTCAGGTAGGCAAGCCACTGTAGTTGGGCCAAGATGTTTGGATACCGGGGGTTTCCCTCGGGAGGGGTCGAATTCAGGAGCTCGCGAGCTTGTGGAGCCGCCGGTCAAGAACGGACGACAGCCCCGCTGATCAAACTTGAGGTGCGAATCGCCTCAAGTCGCACAACTGCTCTTTCGAGGCAATGGAAAACTCACAGTGATTTGGGCATCATATTGTATGGAGGATGGGCTAACATTCATGTCAGCAATTTTGCATTGAAACTTGTGTCTCCCGATGCTGGCCGGGAAACGAGGCCCTAATAGCATCTTTCATTAGCATGTTACCCTATCCGGTGGCTACATAATGTCCAGCAGATTGGGCCAAACAGCTTGCGGCAAGGGAAGCATTCCTCTTTAACAGAACAAACACGTACTGTCAAGACATTGCGTCCTGTTTGACAACGAGAGCATTGAAAGAGATAGCGTAATCAACTCATCAGAGCGACCCACTCGCGTTATGGCATTGTCGTTGAATACATGGCCGGAGAATTCCGGGCTGGTAAAGCAGCCAAGGCCGACGAGTACTCAACGACTGGTATGCGTAATTACCACATTACTCTTCATACCTACGTCTTCTCCGTATCGAAGTCGCTTGGTATGTCACGGAATGGATATCGCTCTAATTCAGGATACATTAGCCAAATTTGACGATGAGCTGAGTATTTCCTGAATCTCTATCGACCTACTCTTGACCCGCGGAGATTTGAAAGGGGGTTCAAATGTCGCTTCGCAAGCGATAAGGTCCCGAAAGTCACCGGGGTAAGATGCGCGCGGAAAACGCTCTGGTGCTGAGCGATTACAAGGTAAGCTCCGGATTGAGGAAGCGATTATCACAACTGCAATTTGAAGTTACGTAGGAGCTCCTTAACGGCACTGCAACGAGCTATACCGATACTCTAAGAGTACTACCGACGGCGATGTCCAATAAGCTCGTATATAAGTCTAGAGGATATAAATAACGGCGGAATATATACGGATACATCTCTTAGTACACCTTTCGTACCGCACTTATTTCGGGTAAAACTTTACTAGATTTCCGGTGAAGCTTTTTTATATAGCTATATTATAAAAATAACTCCTATTATAGTACTATATTCCCTTACTATAATATATATAATCTTATTATCGCCTCTTTTAGTAGTTATATTATAAATCTTAGCTATATTATAGTCTTATAAACTATTATAAATAGGGTTTAGATAAATATATAAGTTAAGAGATTTAAGAACTAAGTATAAATTACTATAATTCTTAGTCTTTTTAGGTAATCCCTAAGGGCTATAGACCTCTTCCTAATATAAACCTTCTAGGACTTACTAATCTTACTTATACCCTTAATTCTAGATATTTCTTTATATAAGCTCTTCTTCTCTTCTTACTACCTATTCTTAGTAGTATAATTAAGCTTAGTAGCTTATAGGCGAAAAGAAGTAAAGATAATAGCTCTAAGGATAGTATTTAAGATATAATAGTAGAAGATATATTAGATTAGAGGTAATTATAGAGGGCGAAAATACTAAGGACTATTTATATAAGATTAGCGGTGGCGAGATATAGCGGCGATAAGATATAAAGTATAATTATATTTAGAATTATTTTCCAAGATATATATATTTAGGTAGTAGAGCCTACTAAATTTATATACTAGCGAAAGTTTACCCGAAATAAGTGTGGTACGAAAGGTGTGCTAAGAGGTGTGTCCGTATACGTTCCGAATAACGGAGCTACCTGATCGACCAGATGAACGACTGCGTGGAGTTATACTATGTACGGTAAGATCACTTTAAGGCGCTTAGCTCGTACTGCGCGCGAGTAATAGGGGGGGCTAATTACTAATGAGTCTGCTCTCGTGCGTAGCCCCCGCCAACCCCGCTCAGAGTAAGCGACAATGGATGGGTAGAGCTTCCGATCCTACTGTAGCCAGGCCAAAGCTCAGACCATTTCATTGCTTTAAACGGAAGCAGCATTGAGGCCCGACTGCAGCGAACACCAAGCAGCTTCGGGGGCATCGGAAGAAGCCGTCCTTAGAGGAACATATGCTTGAAGCCATGGATAAACAGTGGTGGTTAAAGTAGGGCAAATACTAGCTATTGTTTTAGACGAAGCCCGTATTGACGCCTGAACTTGGATGAAAAATTGGAACTAGGGCTGAAGCTTTATCCTGGACCTAGAGATAGATTTCCGAAAACGCAACAAACCACACGCAGACTAAAGGAGTCTGAAACCTTCCAAGCGCTTGTAATTATAAATATTAAGCTCCACTGGAAGAAACGTAGAATGCGGAGCTTCGCCAGCCATCGGACGGTTTGATTATGAAATTCGTGACCTCACTGGGGCCCACCTCTATGGCACTCGCAAGTCCACTAAGCATATTTACGTGATGTACCCAGCAATTGGTTCCGAAGCCGCTGCTGTACGAACCGCTCTGGGGTATTTCTTGCACTCTTCGTGGGACCCTTTTTGAATATCAACCTTGGGCGGTCCCCTCACTCCTACCTATGTGTCTTCACAGCCCAGCTTGTCGTTCTGCTCTGCGACTGTCCACATACCCAGAACGTATACTATGCTCTTATAGAGCGGCACTTTCAGCTTCATTCTCTACTAGACCGGCTTACCGTTCGACAATAGAACCCCCTTATTACGGCAAGATGTCTAGCCCACCGCCATATCACAACCTGGCTCTGTACACCTTCGGAACGCCCAACGGTCAAAAGGCTTCCATCACTCTGGAAGAGCTTGGCGTTTCATACCAGACCGAAGTCGTTGATATCTCCAAAAATATGCAGAAAGAAGAATGGTTCCTGGCTCTCAACCCCAATGGGCGCATTCCGGCCTTGAAGGATGGTGACATGAGAGTATTCGAAAGCGGTGCCATTATGCTCTATCTAATCGATCATTATGACAAGGATCACAAGATCAGCTATCCTCACGGCAGCAGAGATTACTACGACATGGTGTCGTGGCTGATGTGGCAGATCGGCGGCCTTGGCCCAATGTTGGCAAGTTTTTCCATGCGAAGATGCTCTTTGAGCTAATCGCCCATACAGGGACAAGCGGAACATTTCAGAGCTATGGCGGGGGCTTATTCTGCTTACGGCATAAACAGATATCTCAATGAAACCAAACGACTCTTTGGTGTGCTCGAATCTCGGTTAAAGAGCCACGACTGGTTGGCGGGCGAGAAGTATACCATCGCTGACATTGCGAGTTATGCCTGGTTGAGGTCTGCTTTTCTGCTTCTGGATATAGATGTTGGCCAATGGCCTGGTTTGGACAAATGGATGAAGAGGATCGGCGAACGCCCAGCCGTCCAGAAGGGCGTAAACGTTCCTCCGAGCAGCCGAACTGCTGAGGAAATGGCCCAACAATTCAAATCGATGCGTGACAAGGTTGACGCAATGAAGAATACGGACAAGCATGATTCGTGACTATCACGACTATGAAATCCGAGTCGTCCACGGCTAGTATTCAGAACAGAAGAGTGAGGCGCAAATGATATTTATGGTTCTTCTAGTTCCATAGTCCTTTTTGCTAGCGTGCGTGAAAGCTTGGTCAATTCCAGCTCCACTAATGTAAGGTATGAGGTTCTCGGAGTCGGTTTGTGAGATTTTCGCGCCGTCTTCTGCGAATTAACGATTTGCCGTTTCTGGCCATGAGTGCCTTACAATCATTCTTGGCCACCGATTAGGACACCTTCTGGCACACTAAACCAACCCGCATCGTATGAAATTCATGAGTCTATGGGACAAGTGCTAGTAGGCGCCCAAATCAATTTCAGACTAACTGGCAAGCGGAAGCCGTGTGAGCGGATCAGGCGTGCGATCGTTGTCATGCCCGAGAGATTCGATGTGACAGACGAGCTCCACGCTGCTCGGTTTGCGAGCGCGCCAACGCAGAATGTGTCCATACCGATCGGACTCGAGATCGCAAGTATCCTCGTGGCTACGTACAGTCGTTGGAGGACAAGATCCGCCTGCTCGAGGCGCGTAACGAGCATTTGCAACATTCGACAACCCCTGCGCAACCCACACCCGACGTTGTTCCCGTCGACGGACTGCAATCACCACCTCGACGGCTTCCAGAGTCAGAGCTTGAACGGGCTTGGAGCCTAATCACCCCGTCAACCTCTCTAGAGGGCCAAGAACTAGATGGCCCCATATTCTCAGGCGATTGAGGGATCCTGTTGGCCAAGAGCACATGGTAGCTTTGGCTACGCCGCCGACGAGACTTTCTCGTGCGTACTTGGGATCCAGTAACAGTGTCGATTTCGTCAAGGTGGTGGCATCCAACTTCCAAGATTCATTGATTCTACCCGAATCTGCAGAAGCACAGCCGTCGCCAGAGCCGCCCACCGTACCGGACGACGCCGCAGTGCCGCCTCGAAGCGTTGCCTTAGAGCTGATTGACGCCTACTTTGCCCACTGGCACATTACTTTCCCTCTCCTGCACCGTGCCAGCTTCCAGAGAGTCGTCGACCAGATCTATTGTCACCCAGGTTTCTACAAAGAAGAGACTTTTCAGCCTTTTGCTTTTGATGTGGTGCTTGCGATGGGCTCTGTGAGCCGAAATCGCCACGAATGGTCAGCATTCACCACCGAGTCTTACTTTGCTCGTGCCATGAACAAGCTCGACAAAGTCCTCAGGCTCCCGGACGTCATGCCATTGCAGGCGCTTTTGCTCTGCTGCCATTACGGAGTGTTCTCGACGCTTCGTGATACGTCGACAGAGACATGGCACCTGTTGGGACTTGCTGCACGCTTCTGCACCGAGATAGGATTGCACAGGCGCCATGGTTACAAATCCAACGGGTCGTCGACTCTACAGCTGGTTCGGATTCTTACCACCTGGAGATGGCTAGACGCTGCTTCTGGTGCCTCTACAATCTCGACAGATTAGTTTCGCCCGTTTCCGCCCAAATGGTCGCTGCTTATGCTAATGCTCATTGTAAAGAGTGGTCAGTCAAACACTAGGCAGACCCATGGCAATCCGCGACGACGAAATTGACGCATTGCTGCCCTCGCGCTTCGATGACGACTGTGCGGAAAGCGAACGCTGGTCACAGGGGCCTGACGGCGAATGGACTCGCCCGTTCGTCGAGATCATAGGCCTCCGGCGGCTATCAGGCCGCGTCCATCAGAGTCTCCACATGAATCTGAGTCTGAGAGACCTGCCGTATGTCCAGAAAACTCTACTCCGGGACGGCCTTTTCGACGAGCTGACTGCATGGCGACACCACCTCTCCACTTTGGCTTTCGACATCTGGAACCACAAAACCGGCTCGTTATCGCCGTTCCTCACTCGCGCCTGGTACGATGTCATCTACCACAACGCTGCCATCACGCTCTACAGGCCCTCACCGTTGTTCCCATTCGACAGCAATTCCGCGCCCGCCGAAGAAATGGCAGTCATGAAAAAGCTTTGGACTTTTTCGAGATGCTCCATCCTCAGGTACTCGGAGCTCCTGCAGCAGCGCCGGCTCAATTACTCCTGGATCACCCTCTACGCGTCTTTATGGCCGGCCTATCTTACGTGTACAGCGTGAGCCGGCTCTCCAAGAAGGCACGCCAGGCCTCGGACGTCGTTTCCTACATCGACGTCATTCACGATACTCTGCTCTGCTCGAACATCCTGATGGCCATCTGCGAACGCTGGAACGACGCCCGGGGCTCTTGCTCGATCTTCGACCGGCTGAGCATGGCCTCAATCCAAGAGCTCATCGCCACGAGCATCCAGCTGCAGGGAATTTCCGGACCTGCTCGAAACCCAGGCGGGACCACGACGCAACACGCCGATCGAGCCCGCCACTTTCAGATCGCCACGCCTCCCGCGTCCGCGTCGTCGATAGCGCACTCGATGGCCCCGTCGAGCGACCCCTCCCAGCACCAGAGCGATTCCCGCTTTCCCAGGGCCATGCCATTTGACGAGCCAACTGTCGATAATTTTGATTTTGAGGGCTATTTCCAGGAACTGCACAGCTCGCTCTGTCAGCGGGATCGTACCCATCCAACGAAGTCTTGCTCGGCTTTGAGCAGGATTGGTTCGGCGTCCAGTACCCTTCCCAGACGTAGATAGATTATGGCGGCGTGGACGAGATCAACAGCAGGCTAGGCTCTGGAAGTTGTACGTGGGCTCGTTGCATGAGGTTAGGGATAGTTGGTGAGCAATTGTCGGCGCGGTGAACGCCACCAGTGATTTTTCTACCGCTCGACTGAGAATTTATGAAGATGTGCTCAACAGCCGTAGATGTAATGTCGACTCTGTGCGATGAGCCATAGAGGGAGTTGCGAGATTTGGACTGGACGATTCATAAAAGGAAGACATCGACCCAAAACGATTATTAAGAACGAAAACACACGCGGTCCGGTCCTGACAAACAAAGCTACCATAATCACCGTATTCTGTCGCTCTGTGAGGCCACTGGTTGATCAGATCAACATGAAATCCCATAACCTTACGTCCCGCCAGCTTACATGGACGTACTGGCGAAGCGGCCCGCTCGCAGCGCCGCTATAAAAATTGTCATTCCGTCTCCAGACTTCCCTCACAAGACGAACCATTCTCCCAAAGCTTCCTTTCTCTGTTCTCTCCCCAAGCGAACCGCAACGTCCTGGAAAGACACGTCTGAATGAAGAGAGTTGGCTGGGTCAATCGTCAACCACACGAATTAACAACACAAACGCACCTGTTGGACACCGTCAATCACAACAAGAGCGAGCCCCGCCCATTGACGAGATTTCTTCATGAATTTTACTTTATTCTGAGCAGCGCTATCGTCATCCAGCCTCGTGATCATTTCATCAGGCTGTCTCTCATCCCGGGGAGACAGATCATACCATGTGCCCTCGTAGTGCGCGTGCCTCCGTCTAAGCTATTTGGACCTTCCACTTTTTGACCGTGGCATCCGCCCCCGTGCTGTAGACAGTGTCCCCGAGCCATACAATGCCGCTGACCCCCTCCTTGTGTGCATTCGTTTCCTTCACCCGCTTGCCCGGTTCCTTCAGACTCCAAGTGAAGATGTTCGTGTCTAGACTACCAGAGACAGCGCCCGTGGCTTCGGGGTTCCATGCAATACATGTGACCTTAGCTGTGTGAGCACTCCACCGATCCGTCACCAGTTCGAGA
This sequence comes from Phialophora tarda, assembly GCA_016109495.1. NCBI lineage: Eukaryota > Fungi > Ascomycota > Eurotiomycetes > Chaetothyriales > Herpotrichiellaceae > Phialophora > Phialophora tarda. The sequence continues at coordinate 420,009 of JADWPL010000005.1, read as the reverse complement.
GAAGCATTGCCAGTCACGAGTCCTGTAAGCCCGGAACTAATCTTGTAAACATAGATCTTTCCTGCAGAATTCCCCACTGCCACCAGTGAACCGTCGCGGGAGAATGATATTGCAGTCAAAGGGTGGGCAGATACTTGGTCCACGACAGCGATCTGCTTAGGTGCTTTCCCTGGTACTACTGCAAACAGGCGGAGGCTGGAGTCCTGGGATCCGATTGCAACAGTACTGCCGTGTGAAGTGAGTGATGTTGGGGTCGACTTCAAGGGCAACTCGCCATCTTCTTCGCCGTCTCTGTACACAATCACACTCTCAAGCTGCGCCACAACGACCAAAGAATCCGTCGTGGCGGTCAACGCTTTTGGTTGTGACGACAATTTTGTGGCCTCGCCAGTAAACGTCTTCGCTCCGGCATCGACTGTTCTCAGAGTATCATCCCAACTGACAGAGAAGACCTGAGGGTGCTTGTCCGAAGAAGTTGCTGCAAGTCCAGAGATGATGTTCGTCGGGCCGTCACCTTCGATCGCTTCGGCAGCGCCACTTGCTGCGTCCCAGGAGCAGAGGCGACCTTCGTAGCTGCCGGTCCATAGCGTTTCGCTGCCGCTCTCTCCAGAGTAGGTAAGGGCGGTAATGTTCTTCTGGTGGCCTGAAATGATTCTAGTTGGCTTACTCGAGTCAGGATTCAAGTAGTTGAGATCGCCGCTGAGCGACAGAGAAATGATCAACCCGTCTGATCTTGCCGGCCATACCACGCCGACCTGTTGATCTGAGACGGCCACAGCATCACCAAAGGTCCACGTATGGGTAACTTTGCCGGCTTCCACATCCCATGTTTTGACAGTCCGGTCGCCTGAGCACGTCACGAAGCTCTTGGAGTCTTTGGACCATGACACGCCAAAGATGCTGCCCTTGTGACCTTCTGTGCTGTCCACGATCTCGGTCTTCACATCTCCAGTTTTGCCGTCGTAGAGGTAGATCTTCTTGTCACCGCCCACACTGACGAGATGGTTGCCATCGGGCGAGAAACCGACCGCGTACACGAAGTTGTTGTGGTTGCCCCTGCCAGGGATCCCGTTAAATTTGAAGGGGGCGCCATGGTAAAACACCAGATTCTTGTCGTCACCAGCTGTCGCCGCTCGGAGCGGCCGCTGTTGCCTTATGCTGACCGCGTTGACTTGCGCCGAGTGTCCACTTATTTCTCCCACAGTGTTCCCCGAGTCCGCCGTCACACAATGGCCGAAGCGCTGTTTGCCGTCTCCCACTGCTATGATGCGCTGGCTATCGCCGTCCCATGCAATGTCGTTGATCCGACCCGAAATGATAGCGTATTCTCCTTTGGTCTTGCCGGAACCATTCGGCGAGCAGTCCCACACGCGGACTATGCCCGATGCATCTCCAGAGGCACAGTAGAAGCCAGAAGGGCTGATGCGTGCGACGGTCGTTGTAGTAGTGTGTTCCGTGTACTGGGTGGAGATGCTCGGGTTGTCGATCGATCTGATAAAGACGCTCTTGCCGCTTGCGTAGGCTAGGCGCTCCCCCTTCGAGTCCGAACTTAGAGGAGTAGGAAGTCCACGCTGGGTCGAGGGCAACGCCGCTAGGACGGCCTCTGTATAGCAACGTCAGCCACGCATTCGCTGACCTGGCCACTTTGCTTACCAGCTGTGATGGACATGGTCAACCATGCGCGATGGAGGGAAAAGGTGGCCTACAAGGTTAAACCTTGGCCAGGAAGCATGTAGAGGGCAGATAAAGAGCGACTTTAGGTATCTGGGCTGATTCACCGGTGAGTGCATGAAAAGAATCAGTGCAACGCGGCGCACAAAGAGCCCGTCCGCTCTGTTTACAACGTGGGGGCAGCCTCGCTTAGTCAGCTACCTTACAAGGCTCTGCGAGGCTGTAGACAGAGAAAGCCCGAGGACAAGGATAATGTATATAGGCTTTGGTCTTGAGGTGTGTTGGATTATGAGAATGCAGTCTGATCGACGTATCCGATTAGAAGCTGAGAAGCTGGGAAGTTCTGAAACTGAGATGACGGCAAGAAATCTCAATGTTCCTCGTGCTCGAGAAACCAACAGGTAGAGATAGCGCACAAGGCAGTGTTTCTTTGCGGTGACCAACATTCTGCCACTCCATATTCACAGTTAACGCCTCGGCAGTCAGAATTCGAGCGTCATTTATTGTACATACATCCCAAATTCTTGCCATAATTGCCAAGCCAGACAAGTGCCGACCAAACATTTCGGTCTTAGATCTGGTCCAGCTCCCCCCAACGTCTTCTTCGAGAAGGATGGATAAAAGGATAAGCTCCGATTAAGTTGCGGCACCCGTTGGATTTGTGGAGAGTTTACGTCGCCTCGACCCAGTTTGCCATCGCACCCGCGGTAGCTGGAGAGTAAATCGCGATATGTAGGAGCAAGTTGGCTACGGAAAAATGCCTGATCCTTGGGAAAGAGACGGCATTTGGCCTCCTCAGAACCCTTTTCCTAGTACCGGCTAGGGTGGCTTTCGAGGGAAGGTTTCAACTTTTTGGCCAATTTCTCTTGAGGTGGTGTCCAATTCCGACGCCGGTGCTTGCTTTTGGCGATTCCAAAGTTCGATGCGCAGTTCAATTCCCGGAGGATAAGGTGTAATTCGGACTTTTTGTGCGCTCCTCGGCACGACGCTATCATAAATTTTGTTGTGGGCGGCCAAAAACTTCACTGCTAGACCACGGTATTTTGCTTGGCAATAACTCATCTTACACGTCCCGAGTTGGACAGTCTGGTCGATATCTCCTTCTTCAGAATCTCAGGGTGTCTGTGTACACTCGGCATCAATCCTAGCGCAATGGCCCTCCGAATAGCCTTCGCGATCTTTCTTTGATTGACCGGTCGCAATCCAGTCGAGTTGGAATGTCGAATTCGGCCCATTTCCGTGACGTACTCGGACATGACAGAGAAGTTCTAGGGCTTCTCAGTATACGATGTCACCTTGGCGAACAGGATACACTCACTTTGTACAGGGTAAGAGGGTTGACAGATAGGGCGTCAAAGGCGTCAGTGGTGGGACGGTGTTTGACTCTCCACTTGCGAGCTTCAGCAGCGCTCAAGTCGTGAGGCGCGTAGACATCGCCGGCCTTCCATGGTCGGGTCAACTGGCGGGCGATTGCTTGGTTCTCTATTGCTATTGCTCCTTTGCGGTCGGACTCCTTGATGGTCGACAGAATTCCGCGTTTTATCGTCTCTGCGCAAAGTCAGAATCATCTAAATCGCAGACGAAGTCAAGGGCGTACGGTCGAGGGGCGAAGCAGCAGCATATCTGCTCGCACGGCCCAGCTGCAGCACCCGCAGAGACATGGCTATCAGTCGGTTGGGCTCTGATGAAGGCTGTCTTGAGGTCGACGATGAGCATTGAACTCGTCGAGAATGCACAGCAACAGAAACCAAAACGGGAAGGTGCGCCGAGTCGGCTGCGACTCCGCAAATCGTCACTCCACATTCATCATGCCATCACCATTGCAAGGCGTATTATCAGTACTTGAACATGACTCTGCTCCTTCTCTTCCCTTGATGCTCCGCTGCGATACATGGTTGATGCTTTGGCCATGAAATCGTCCCATCTGACACGCGGCGTGTTCCGCGCCATTCTGGCAAATCGGCCATATGTGGTTCGAGGATGTCGAAGAGCCCTTGTGACGAGGACGAAGCCGCTGTCCAGCCACCCGCGCACCGCCTACGCGCTTGATCAGAAGCGCCACCTTTTCGGGATCAATTTTGGGACCACTCGAAAGGGCTTCGAGGGCGCAAGAAGTAGCACCGCCAACGTCGAGTTGGCTTTGGGCAAGCTGGTCGATCTCGTCCGGGCAAGAAGAAGCCAGTCCAGAATACCTCCCGAGAACGAGGTTGTGGATGCTTTCAGATTCCTGTTCGCTTCGATGATCGAGTCGCCACGCCGATTGACGAGGAACGACGTCTTTTTAGCTACAGAGGCGTTCAAACACTTACAAGAGCGTGGACATATCCTGGGCTCCGACCCGAAAACGAGTCTGTCAGAAGAAGACCTTCGTAGTGTCCTACTGGCTCTGGCCTCCTCCACAGGGCACGATAGGTTCCGCACCGATGCCCGTATCCTGGCCACACAAGTTTTCGACGCACTCAAGGATCTCTCAGCCACTGCCCAGGATATTGACCACCCGGTCGATTCTGGCCGCCACGACGCTCGAGGCTCCCTCTTGGTGACCTATATTACGGTGCTATCCAAGACCGGATCTGCACACGAGGCCCTAGACCTCCTGCGGAAGTCACCCACAAGCTCGGAAAGAGCTAGCCTCCCAATGTGGACCGCTGTGCTGAAGGGCCTAGCCAACGAGGGCCGCATCCAGGAGTTCTGGGAAGTGATGCAAGAAGTGCAGGACACCGTCGGACCACCTGATGCTATTTCTCAAGAGACACTGGCCACTCACTTCGCCCACCACGACGAGATCAGCGCTCTCAAGAAGGTCTTTGCCTTGCCGCTCGAAAATCTCCAAGTACCAACCACGCCCACCCTCATCAAAGTAGTGGATTGTGCTATGCGAAACGGGGAAGACGAGTGGGCTGGAAAGGCAGTCCACTTACTACAGCAGAGGACCGATTCCGGAGACATGGCAGGGACGCTGGTCGTTTGGCATGCCACCCATGACCCCGATGTGAAACACTTGCGACAAGTCATCCAACAGCTGTCGGACCGAGGGGTTACCGATGCAGTATCCATGAAGACCATGAACCGCCTGATCGAGCACGCGTACTCACAAAACAGCGCCGAGAACGCTTCACAATACATGGATCTCGCCCAATCCCTAGGCCTACACCCCGACGGCAGAACCCGAACTCTACAGCTCGATTACGATCTAAAACAAGGAAACCGCACCGCAGCAGCCCAAACTTTCGAGCTCCTCTCCCGCGAAGACGTCCCCATCGACCGGTCCGATGTGCCCGTCCTCAACCACTACATCTCGTCGCTCTCCTTTTCCGCCGATCCAGAATACATCCACCTTATGCAAATTGTTGACCACCTCCTCTCCACCGGTGCGGACCTCGAAGCCGAAGCCATCGCCGGCCTCTGCCACGTCTTTCTACAAAAAGACGAACTCGAGGAAGCCACCGGCCTGCTTCGCCACCGTGTCGACTCCTACCCGAGTGACGACCGCGCCCGCATCAGCGCCGTCTTCCAACAATTCATCACTGACCTCTCCACCAAAGACCAACGCGCCTTCAACGCCTACGAACTCTTCCGACACGCATTTCCCGAAACGCCCGTCACGGAACGTGTTGCCATAATGCAATCCTTCTTCGCCCGCAAACGCCCGGATCTTGCATGTCTGGTCTTCGGACACATGCGTCAAAGAGAAGACCTCTCCGCCCGGCCGACCCCGGCCGCCTACGCCAAATGCTTCGAAGGCATCGCTTCGTGCAAGGACATTGACGGCCTCCAAATGGTCTACAACATGCTGAAACTCGACCTGGAAGTGGAACAAACCACGCGGATCCACAACGGCCTCATGGCTGCGTACACGGAGTGCCAACAGCCTTTTGTCGCCATCATCGACCACTTCTGGAAGATCATGGAGTCAAGAGAAGGCCCCACGCTGAGTTCGTTCATCCTGGCGCTCCGGGCGTGCGAGAAGTGGATTCCACAAGGCGGCCACGAGGCCCGGCAAATCATGGCGCTCATGCAGAGCTTCAACCTGGTCATCACAAAGGAGGTCTACGACGCGTACGTCGGCGCGCTAGCAGGACAGAGCGAGTTTGAAAACACGGTCGAACTCATCGAGGAGATGGAGCGGGATATAGGCGAGTCGCCCGACGCCCTCACCATCGGCACCTTCTACAACGCCATCCCCTGGCAATACCGCAAGGACGAGGTCGAGAAGTGGGCCAGAAAGGCCTATCCGGAGGAGTGGGTGGATTTAGAAAGCTACGGAGACGTCATCGACGAGGAGTGGGAGATTCGGTACTTCAAGATCGACCGGTCCGTCGACATGGACGATGACTTGTTGTTTGGCGAGGGCGAGTACCGTCCTGTCATTGCCCGAGGTGGTCAGTATATGCTGGAGACGCCGGCGGGGACAACGTAGAGTCTAAGGCTTATTTTATCAGCATCAGTGCCTATATCTCTATTCCTTTGTTCTTTTTCCATTATCTCATGACCTCATTGCTTCATTACTTGGTGGCTTCGGGGCACACCTTCCAATGTGATGCACAATATGATACAAGACAATACAATTACAGTCCATTGCAGTCCATTGCAGTCCATTGCAGTCCATTGCAGTGCAGTGGTAGTCCTGGTGTGCGACACTGAACGCAACACCCTCTCTCCCTCTCATTCCAGCTCGCGTACTTTGCGGCCATTGCCGTTGCCCCTCGCGTCCACTGACGAGACATACTCCACGAGCACACCGCGTTCAGCCGCCCACGGCACAGTGTCCTTGGAGACCTTGGTGCAGTCTTCCAGCGTGACGGCACGCAACTTAGAGGTTGGCGCCTTCATCAATTCAGCCACGAAGACGCCGGTGATGGCTGCCCCGCGGACATGGACCCTCTCGAGATGGGGGCAGTGGGCAACAAACAACGGGGCGTGCTGGTCGCCGAGTTGGTGGCCCTCGATCAGCAGCGCCGTCACGCTCACGAACCAACCCGACTCCACCAGCGCCGTGAGATCGGTTGGCTTGTCTGGAACTTGGCTTAGAGCCAGGGAGGTGAGCTTGCCGGGCTTCGTCTTCGCGGCTGCATCGCAGATGAAAAGCGGGTATGTGGGTAGGTAATTGCGCGGTGGGTCACTGGGAAGTATGCTGAGACTCTCGAGATTGTCCAGCGCGGGAAATTCTGGCTGTGGTTGTTGGATCCCGACGGCCCTGCCAGAGTCGTAGCGACAGCTTTCGAAGCGCAAGTGCGTGATGGAAGGCGGGAGAAAGAGCTCCGAGACACCACAGTCGTATAAAGAGAACGTCGTTAGGCTCTGGAGATGGCGCATATCCAGATCTCCCGACGTTTCGAGTGACAAGTTGTTGAGGCCACGGAGGAAGAGGCTTCTGAGCCGCGGGGTGGAGAGGGCAAGTGAGTGCTATCAACGAACCATTGTAAGCAAGGGGTCGTTGCTTGAAAGCAGGGAGGATGTTAGTGTGGTGATGGGTCACTTACCAATCTGGTCCTGTTGTCGTCACATCTGAGGTCCAGCTCAAGGAGAGAGTCACTGGCGAACCTCCAAACGTGAGCCTCAAAGATAGACGCACTGATCGCGAAACGGGCAACTTCGAGGCCTGAGCACCTCCGCAGGATGTGGTCGACCAGTTCACGGCGGCATGTTGTCGGATGGTCAAGCGCGATCTTTCTCAAGTTGACGCTGGAGAACGACAACTTGCCCAGGTCGATTCTCGGATCGCTGAGCTGCAAAACGTGCAGGGATGCTAGCATTTGTGTCCGCACTAACCGGTCCTGGAGTATGGCACGAGCGCCATCCGTCAGGCCAGCCAGCTTGAGCGTCTTGGCAGTTTTGATTCGCCTCAGAGTCGTGAGCAGCATCTTATGTGTGACGGACCTTTTGGCGTTTGGAAATGCAACCGTGTCAATCAGGGGCGGCAGGAGACTCAGGACGCGCTTCCAAGACTTCGAGACCCGGAGCATCCGAACGTGCTGTCTGTGGTCAATGTATGACAGGATGATCTCCATTATCTCAAGCGGCAATGTGGTCATGGGATCTCGTGCTCGTGAAAGGACAAGTTCGGCCAACAACTGGTCGCGCGTCAGTTTGGCTTCTCTGCGGAGTATGTCCAAGCCATCTGGTTCTGAGCAGGTCTTAAGCCCGTGCTCCAGGTATCGTAGTGCGGCGGTCTTGTTGCCTCTAGACCGCTCGACGGCGCCACAGCGAAGATATCCTCGGGCATCTTTGCGGTCCAGCCGGATCATGGATTTGGCGTCCCTGAGGGCTGAGTCTGGGTTGCCTAGACGCCCGTAGATGGCATGGCGATAGTCGAGGATACCGATCAAGAGGTGAGGCGCAGTGGTGGTTTTCTCGGAGCACTTCAGCGCCGAGTTGACTGATTTGATCGCAGCGTTGTAGTTCTTTTCTTTCATGGCCTTTCGGCATTCAACGAGCAGGTCCACCACCTGCTTCGGCAAGCGGTTCTCAGCATCCATCTTGGCTGTGTGGGTGGAACGAGGACAAGAGTCAGAAGGGCGTGGAAGTCATAGTTATAATGTCCTTTGGCTGTCAAAGCATAGAGGCCTCGATTCGAGCGACGCGTCGTGTGTGTCTTTTAGGAAAGCGCGTCAGGCGGGGAATCTTCGGCTATATTCACCATCAGTCACGTGAGAAGAGCATAGTTCACGTGACCCACTCGAATGGATGTTATGTTGGTAGGTGCAGTGAATCAATGCTACGAGTACATCGCTGTCTGTCGAAGTCACTCTAAGGCTGATATCAGTTGCAGTAGCACGGAGAAAGGGTCTGCGTGGACGGAGTGTGGCTACTTCTGCCTGTCCCCTCAATATCCCAATCTTGCTCTTGTTCTCCCAAAATTCGCGATGCACTGATCAGACAAAACAAGAAAAGGCCAATTGATTCTTTATTTGGGGACACTCACCGCCACGAAAGATGAGAGAAGCACATCCTAGCCAGCGCTGCTAATCACCCAGGTCTATTCGTCTATTCTTTCCGCCGCCGCCTTTTCGATCCTATCAATCACCGCATCCTCCAGGTCGCGCCGCAATTGCCTCGAGCCACTCCGGTCCTTCGCTCCCCCGGTGGCTGTTCCCCCACTCCCGACATCAGAAGCCGAACTCCGGCCATCCGACGAAGGCGATGGCATGCGCCGCACCGTCTCCGCGAATATGTACGAACATTCCAGCTCGTCGAAGAACCGCAATACACCAAAGAGTGAGTGCGCGAGCGTCGGGACTTCGGGACCAAGCTGCACATTGTACAGCTCCACATCTGTATCTCTCACATGCAGGTGTGCGATGGACGTGATGTCAGCGTACCCCGAATGAGTGATCGGGTCTGGGTTCTTCTGGCCTGCGGCTTCCGGCGCCGAGATCTTGCTGGCACGCGTGGGATCGACTGTGGAGGTAATAATATCTTTGAGGCCCGCGAACGGAGGCCAATGGCACGAGATGATGCCGACTTTGACGAATCGGCGATCCTCCATGCCCACGAGCTGGTCCAATTTCCCCTGCACGCGACCGGCCTGACAGGCGCGTTTGGAGAACAGAATCAACCGGCCCTTGGGCGCATAGTGCCTGTACTTCATGCCCGGGGCGCGAGGAGCCCCGTTGATATCCTCTTCGTAGCTTGCAATACCATTGCCATAAGCATTCGTGTCGTTCGAAAGCAGCTCCTCGGAAGAAGGTGTAGCAGCCCCTGACACGCTTGGAGTCGGCCCAGACAGAGGTAAACTTCCATTCGTGCTTTCCGCCGTCTCAACCGCGTGATGCATCGAAGTCTTGTATCCAATCGTGGTCCTCGCCCATTTGTCACCAACCTCCCCACCGACCTGCCGTCCTAGGGCCCTGAACTCTTCCAATCCCACACCACCGGGTCTGAGGATGAGCGGTGGATCATGCAGCCCGTCGACGACTGTACTCTCCACACCGACGTCACATCCCCCGCCGTCCAGGATGAAATTGATTTTCCCCGTCAGATCATGCAGAACATGTTCCGCCGTCGTGGGACTCGGTTTCCCCGATGAGTTCGCACTCGGCCCGGCAATCGGCCTGTCCGCTGCCGCGATGAAGAATCTCGCATACTTTGACGACGGGATGCGGAATCCGATCGTGTTCTGGGCCGGGTGGACGTTCTTCGCAAACATTCCTCCCGCCGGCACAGAGAGGAGGATGGTCAAAGGGCCGGGCCAGAACCGCTGGGCCACGGGCCTATACACCTCGGGCAGAGGTACGCCCATAATCCGTTCGAGGTGAGCAACGCTCGCGACATGCACGATCAGAGGGTTATCGCTCGGGCGGCCCTTTGCGGCGAAGATCCCGCCGACGGCCGGTTCGTTCGTCGCATCGGCTCCCAGTCCGTATACCGTCTCCGTAGGGAATGCGACCGGCGGGGCGATACCATATCTGAGAGATTCGATGGCGTCGCGGAGTAGACTAGCGTTGGAGGCCCTGTCTCCGGGCGAGGACCCCTGGATATACTGGGCGTAGATGGTCCGATACTCTTCCTCGGTTGCCTGGTCGGGGATGTTGACGTCGAGGAGGGACACTATACGGGTGTCACAGCCTGAGTACGGCAAGGGGGATAGGTGGAGGCGTTCGTTCATGACGCCCTTCACTGTGGCCGCCATGGTGTTGAGGGAAGAAGGATGGTTTAAAATGGTATTCGCCCCGGTGCTGACAGAACAAGAAGTCCTAGGAACCGTGCTCGCCACCCGAGATTTTGAGCGGATAAGGCAAAGTCGAATTAACGAAGCCCTCGTGAACATCAATAGGATCGCTTAACGTGAATTCTGACGCCGGCTGCGACTCCAACTGCGACTGCTGCGTATCTTCTGGACAACCGAGTGCCGGGCGTGCAAGGCTGAGCATGTTGAGAGCGCGCCGTGTCGTAGCCCCTAGAATCGTGGGAGAGCAGACTAGAGACAGAATAAACTCTGGATCATATTGGTCGAGTAGGAGCGCAGGGAGTTAACGATGACAGCCGTCGCCTAGGAAATTACGAGCACCACGGTTGAAGATAACGTCGACCTCGACGGTTTGTGCTGGAAAAATTGGAAAACGTGACTCGGGAGAAAATTTCCAGTCGCGGACGAGGCTGCTTAGTCATCTGGGTCAGCCTTGTGTCACCCCCCCAGCCCTTTCGGGTCACACTTAACCACCGAGTGGCTTTAATGGTTCGATTAGTCTTTCGCCCTGCAGGAAATCATGTTAGTACGAGTCACCCAATAAGTGTCGAAAGGATAGGATTCAAACCTACCCTATACCCGAATTTGACGATCGATTTCCACGTCAGAACCGCTGCGAGCCTCCACCACTGGCAGCGTTTCTTCTCTGGCTTCACCCTATTCAGGCAGACTTCACCATCTTTCGGATCCCAACAGTTACGCTCTTACTCAAACCCATCCGTAAACTTCAGAATCATGCAGTACTCGTGGTGTTCATGATTGCTCACGTTTCTATTTGACTCTACTCTACTCTGCCCTGCACTGCTCTAAAGGACACGACCTCCGATGTTCCGCTTCGCAAACACACAACGATAGTATTTCGCCGCCACAGAGTCTCCATGCCCCATCTCCCTCAAGCCAAGACACATCCCCCTCGCAACAGCTGGATGTTACGGACAAAGCATCCTCGAGATCACTTCGCTGTTGCTCTTGTCAAATACTCGCGTCCCCTTTGGCCATTAGCTCAGCCACCAGGTTCCAGTACTTGACTCGGCTGCGCTCGCGGAACTTCTTGCCGTAGAAGATCATGATCAGAAAGACCGAAGACGCCGCCATGCCGATGAACGCAGCCGAGATGAAGCAGTCCTGCAGGCCCAGGTTGTCGAGCCAGGGAGTAATTCCGTATCTGTCCGGCCACAGCCGTAAAGTCAGCCCAGTCAATTCTGAGAAGCAAGGAGCATGGGTGCTACAATACCCGATCGCGAAGGACATGGTGTTTCGCACCAAGATGACGGAGGTCATTGCGTCGCCGCTAACTGTACCCAATGTGTTAGCTTGTAGTAGCTTTCGAGGGGGCCAGCCGACGGAAGAGGTCGTCGCAGAGACGGTAGCCACTTACTCTCGTGATAGGTATCGATGAGGTAGTTGACGCTGAGGGTGATGCCAAACACGGTCGAGCCGGCGAGCGTCCCCATCGCAAATACCAAGCCAAACCAATGGACGTGGTGGGCAGCTCCCACCCCCCAGAGGATAAGGGACGCTGGGACGATAATGATGCACGCGGCGAATGGCCAGAGCCGTTGTTCCGGTTCCATGATGCCATTGTTGCGTCGGGCAAGTCTGACGGTGAGCCAGTCGCTGAATCGACCCGTAAAGTAGCTGCCGACACAAACCCCGATACACGTTGCCAGGTATGAGAGGCCGACCATGGACGCTTTGAAGTTGTACGGCGAACCTCCGAGGATGATACTTGCAGTGGCGTTGAGGACGTTGAACCAGATCTATAGGCAACCACGTCAGCATGGCACGTATAGAAAGATAGTGATATAGTGGCCAACTCACCAGGTAGCTGCCGTAGCTGAAGCCGGCGTAGAAAATAACAGGCCAGCCCAGGTACTTCAGCGATCGGATGGCCCTTGGCAACATATTCTCTCCCCGTGACGGCTGCCATAACGAAAGCCTTTGCAGATACGTCCTGTTGGTTCCGTAGGTGATCGTTCCGCTTTCCACCGCTGCAGGCTCATTCGTGATCTCCGGCAGTTTCTCCCCGGTTTTTTCTGCCGTGGTGACTGACGTGGGAGTCTGGCTGCCACTGTTGGTCTCCACGATCCCAACAGTCGTGCGCTTGTAGTTTGACTCTTCCAGGAAGAAAAAGCACCAGATCAGACCGACGCCGAGAAATATGGTGGGCCAGTAGAACACCCACTTCCACCCTTGTCGGTCGGCAATAAAGCCGCAGATGACGGGGGCAAAGTAGTTGCTGCCAGCAAGAAAAAAGGCATAGAGGCCCATGTAGGTTCCGCGTTGGTGGTGGAAGTAGATGTCCGTCACTGATACCTCCGGAAGCGCTTCGATCGGTGCCGCGAAGAACCCGCCGAGGATGTTCTTCGCAATCCACTCCCCATTACTGCGCGCATACGGCCCCCACATGGTACACTGCGATACCGTCAATACCAGTAGCATCAAAGAAACCGTGGACAAAGACCGCCTCGGCCGGGCAGATACCTAATCTTCACAGTATCAGGCTAGAAGAGAGGACAACTTACACCAATAGTGCCACAAATTGACAGCAGGTATGTCAGTCGCTTGCCATACCTCAGAGCGAAGGGTTGCTAATGTTCCCCGCAGGTTAGTATTGATCTCGTGCACAATCTGAGATAATGGTCTTGGGCGACTAGCGTTGTCCGGCTTGAGACGAAGCCGAACTCTGGTACGAAGGCGACAGGAGCGGGGTACGTTACCCAGAAGAGCAGTCCCCAGCCTGCGAGGAGGAATAGGTAGCCGGTTCCCTGGTTCAGCGTGCTGATAGAAACGCCAGAAGCCTCAGAGAGGGGCACAAGCACAGAATAGACGACCGAGTTGGCAATTCCAACGACCAGTGTGTAGCTAGAATTGTTCACGGTCAGACAAGCATAAGCGGACTTGGTTTCAAACTCACACGTTGACCGACGCCGTGTTCATTAACTTCCGCTTGGGCGACCAATTCAACGGGTCGTCAGGATCATTCGACGGCGTGGGCACCAACACGATATCTTTGTCTCCGGAGCCGGCGTGTCTGGTGTGCATAGTATGCTCGATGTCGACGAGATGTACCGTGCCCGGCACACTATCGACAGGCAAGTTGTAGGCCGCCATCTTGGGTGACGCTGCTGGTATTCCAGGACGTAGAGAACTGAATTGGGGAAACTGCAGGGACTCCAGAAGGAGGGAAATGTGGCTACGAGAACTCTTTATGCGATCGACATGCAGAGGGCAACACTGGCATGCGTCTGTGTTCCTGACGCCGCAAAACTCCGCGACAGCTGACCGGGGAGGTATGTGGTAACCTCGAGATGGAAAGAGAGTGCCGTCGACATCCTCGATAAGGCCCAAACTATCGCTTTCGAGATAGCTCTAGCAGCTCGGTTGTCGACATTCAGCACGCGGTATTAAAGCCTAGTCGCATGAAGCTTTCTGCGAAAAGATAAGGGTGTCTGGGATCTCCGCATGTCGACTCGCCGGTGACACGCGCGTACCACATGGTTGACGTTGCGAAACGTCACGATGGCCACGAAATCATGCAGGGCTCCCTTGAGATAACCATGCAGATCTACGCAGTCGTCCAGAGTCGGTAAAACGGCATGAATCTAGGGCCTGCCCGGCGATATCCCGCACTCCAGCTCGAGGTGCGCTATCCTGTACGATTGGCTGCACCAGTTGGAGTTCTTCAACGCCCCCATCGCCGTTTCGGGACGCAGGTTCGTTAGCTTTGAACTTAAGATCGCGCAATTCCGTGTGATTGACAGTCCTGGTCGACCCCAGAGATATCTTGACTGAGGCCAAGTATCCTCGTCCTGTTCGAAAGGGCCTAGATGGCCTTGACCAGTATACAAGCGAGGTCTCACCTGCCTCAAATCGCCAGCCTCTGGATGCCACGCCGTGGTTCGCTCTGAGCGACCCCGCTCCGGGGTCCTGATATGGTGAGAACTCAAAGTGAACGGACATATAGCTTAACTTTTCCTGCCCGCAACGACTGTCGAATCTCTGTCCAGTAGACTATCCTAATCTCGTGTCGCACTTCGAGATGGTCCGAGAAGATTGGAGAGCCCTTGTCGCGGCGAAACGTGCCCAAGTAGCGAAGGCCCTGCCGCAAGAATGGCGTCTGGCTTCGAGCATTCTGGAGACTGTGAGCGCTACAGCTGATATCAGTGTTCTCGATGTCCCAGCGAAGTGCGGCCTTCTCACAGAGAAGGAGATTGCCATCACTGAGAACCACGATGCCACCGACTTGATCACCAAGATGGCCGCGAAAGAGCTGTCCTCTTCCGAAGTGACCCTAGCATTCTGCAAAAGGGCCGCTATCGCCCATCAAGTGGTTCGTTAGACCTCCACGCACTAACCGGCTGTCGCTGATGGGTACAGACCAACTGTCTGACAGAGATGTTCTTCGACAAAGCCCTGGAGAGAGCCAAATATCTCGATGAGTACCTCGAGAAGGAAGGAAAACCGATGGGGCCGTTACACGGAATGCCTATCTCCCTCAAGGTAAGCCGGCGAGATGCGTGAAAATAAGCAAAGCCGGGGATTGACAGACATCCCCATAGGACTCCTTCAACCTCAAGGGCGAGTACTCGACCATCGGCTATGTCTCATTCATCAATCGCCCTGCAGCGGATTTCAACTCGCCCTTGGTTGACATTCTCCTTGATAATGGCGCAGTGTTGTACGTGAAAACCAACATCCCGCAGACGCTGATGACGGCGGATTCGGAGAATAATGTCTTTGGTCGGGTTTTGAACCCCAACAAGCTCAAACTCACTGCAGGCGGAAGCAGTGGCGGAGAAGGCGCCCTTGTCGCCATGCGAGGCTCGATTCTCGGTGTCGGGACCGACATTGGAGGATCCATCCGCATTCCCGCGTTCTGCTGTGGCACGTTCGGCTTCAAGCCATCCGTCGATCGTGTTCCGTTTGGAGGCCAAACCAATCCTGTGCTGGATGGCTGGACCGGCATTATCCCAACCGCGGGGCCCCTTGCACATAGTCCCCGAGATGTACGGCTCTTTCTGGAGACCGTCATCAATTCCAAGCCATGGAACTATGACTATACAGCGCTTGCCATGCCGTGGCATCCCGTGGAAGAAAAGACGACTTTGACCATCGGCGTCATCTTTGAATGTCCAACCTGGCCTGTGCAACCCACCATCTTGCGGGCGCTGAAGACAGCAACAGAAAAGCTCAAGCAGTCCGGGCACACTATCATTATGATAGAAAAGTTCCCTTCCTTTGCAGCAGCCACCGACTTGTCATGGAGGTTTTTCGACATTGACAATGAGATCACGGGGTTCAAACACATCGAGGCCTCAGGAGAGCCGTGGGTGACCTCTGTCAAGGATATGTATACCCCTCCGCCGGAAGGGCGCAAGGAAAAGAGCTTAGGCGAGCTCTTTGACATGAACGAGGAACGCCTCAAGTTCCGAAAAGACTGGCTGAAGATCTTCGTTGAGAACAAACTGGACGTGATCGTGGCACCGGGATCTCACAAGACTGCTGTGCCGCACGACACGTTCCGGATGCCCCCTTACACGTAAGTAGCCCGCGTCCGCACATTTTTGAACTGAGGTCTGACAAGCAACAGGGTTATGTGGAATCTCCTCTCGGTGAGTAACTGAGGACTGAAACGTAAAATGATTCTCTGCCCAAAGCTGACGATCGCGAGCAGTACCCTGCCTGTATCATCCCTTATCTCAAGGCTGATAAGAATATCGACCTCCCTGATCCGAGAATCCCAGACTGTGAGTTTCTTGGCAGCATATGCCGGAGTTGACAGAGCTAACGGATGGTAGATGACGCAGAGGCTGTCGACGGTGCGCCATGTCATATTCAAGTTATCGCCAGATCCGAGCAGGATGAGGAATTGATGGCCGCCGTGGAGACGATATCAAAGGTCCTGGTTTAGGGTGTCTTGCCACTGCGCATTCTGTGTCCTATGTGACGCCGAAAAGGCTGGTCCGAGAGATGTGATCTGTATGGCAGGACGGCTCCTTCATTTTCTTTCAGATATGGTTGTCAGTTGTCAAACACCGAATTGCCTTTGTGCCGACTATGGTTTGTCACACTTGCTCCTGTGCATCGTTCCTAGCTTCCCCTTCCCAAGCAGTGCGTGCTTCCTATATGACATAGCGCTCTGACCTCGGCAAATCGATCAGGTACGCCACTTTGATGAAAGGACGTCAACAAGGATGCAAGAACAGCGGAAATATCGAAGATGTCTTCTGGATGCGTCAGATTACTGTAGTCAGTGCCAAGGGCATAAGAAGCTTGGTCGCGTCTGTTGGACCCTTCCGCGATTTCGCGACGAATTCCGCAGCCGGAAGAGGTACGTGGACCCAGCGAGACCCAGTAGCTTGGCTCGCTCAGATCAAGTGTCGTCGGTGCGGGGGTTCCAATCGTACATCACTCGCTGATAGCGACCCCTAGGCCGAAGCCAAAGCCACATGATTGATAAGGCGTTCCTCAAAGCGACTAGCCACCTCCACCTGGACTGATCTCGTTCATGGTACCATGTATGCTGCCTCGTCCATGACAACGAAACACGCACGAACGGAGCTGAGGTCAAATGGCACTTCGCGCAACATCAAGTGCCACACTCCGAACAAAGACCGGCTGTTTGACCTGCAAGTCTAGCCCCGACTCCACGGTGTTATTTGAGGCGCTGACATCGCTCGTTTCACAGGTCGCAAGAGAAGGAAGAAATGCGACGAAGCAGTAAGACCATCTCCCTGTGACAGATGCATCAAATCGAGCCGGGCTTGCGTATGGCCCACACAAGACGAACTGCTCGATCGGCGCCATCGCCGCGTCTCGAGGACATCTAAGTCACCTTCGCCGGCAATGTCCATGGAAAGCACCGATCCCATCGTCCAGGACGCAGATGTCGCCGCATCGGGCATGGGTACCACCCGATTACCATCTTTTGTGTGTCGGGAAATTGGGTTTAGATCAGACCTTTTTAACTCGACAACATTCCAATCCGACCTGGAGGTTGACTGCTTTCGACACTTTGTCAACAGGTTCTTGCCCTTATTGCTTCTTTCCACCAGCCATCCAGGGTTTCAATCGGAGCTTGTGCCGGAAATAGTTGAGATGCTTCTGGGGTTCGACGGCGTGAGAAATGCCGTCCTAGCTTGTGGTGCATCACATATGCACCTCCTCTCGGGAAATTCTCAAATGAACGAAGCTGGTATCCGATACTATGCGCGTGCTGTATCTGGCATCAATCGCACTCTGACAAGGATCGACTGGAGCCGTGATGATTTCAACGATGCGCTGCTGCAAGCCATCATCTTCCTGTATATTCACGGAGTAAGGCCCCCTATTCGCCTGATACTCCATGGAGGCTTGGTTGGCGTTTCGGCTCACTGACCATGGCTGCAAAACAGGTCTTCAATATCGACACCCATAAGGATATCAGCAAGCATTTGGCGGGAGCCACTCAGCTGATGAAGCTCCGAAATGCTCATTCGCGGCGGCCGCCAATGCCACGCCCAATTCATCGAATAGCATGGGAAAGTATCCTCTACCAGATATTCCGCCAAACAGCCAATCGTCCGTTTGCAATTGAGTTCCAGCCTGATTTCGAGTTCTGTGCGAAAGCGATAGAGACGTTGCAGGCGCTAACATATCCAGACGCCTCACCAGCTGATAACAGTCCGGTGATTGGATTTCCTCTGTCGCTGCAGAAGCTGATCATCGAAATCGTGCAGCTTTGCAAAAATCCTGCAAAGCCAGCGGCAGACTTGGGCAGACTCGGAGAGGAGATGCAGCATTGGGAGAGGTCAATCCTTGAAGAGGGCCATTGCATGAAAGAAGAGGGCAGCTGGTCCACGAAAACGCCATCCGAGCGAGCTCGACTCTTCCGTCAACATTCAACGAGTCTTCATATCCTCGCCGGATCGCTTCTCCTCGATTGGGTGACACGCTCGCACGAAGTGTCCGACATGGAGTCTCCGCTGCCGCCCACGGGTGATACGTGGCAAGTTCGTAGAGGACTGGCGATCCTACGGTGCGCACAAGCCAACGAAGACTGGTCGAGGTGTTACCTTGGTTCCTGGCCAACTGTCATCTTCGGATACGCGGTCGATAAGCCGGAGGACATTGCTCTTGCCGACACGACCTGACACAACGATATCAGACCATTTGCTCAGGCGAAGAATTGCTCTTCCTGGAGGAGCTTGAGTATGTGTGGCATTTGAGGGGTGTCTCTGTACAGGAGGTTGATCCGTAGCAGGGTCAATTTGATTCAGGACTGCAGTCTGACAACTGCCGGGTAGTTCCTGTGCGGTGTTTGCACTGCGTTGGGTCTGAATTCCAATCAAGCTGACTTTAACCTCACTTCAAACTCACCTGACGCGCATCGCGCTTGTATGCAGAAGCCGCACCTTTACTCCGCCGTACTTCCTCGTCGAGGCTGGATTTACTCCACCGTACTCGCACCGATCACCTCATCCACGTCATGACGGTGCCGCTTTTACTTTCGCACTGGCTGTCATTGGGAAGGCGTTCCGCTCGTTTCTCGCCTCGGAGATCCACTGCCCACGTCCCCGTCGCTCATTTGCTGCACACCACGCAATGTCTCGCTGACAAACGCGCGCAAAGTGCTTGAACCAATGGACGTGCTGAAGGCCTCACGCTGCTTTCACTCACAGGCTCAAGCGGCGGGGCCTCGACTGCGTGCTGACAGGTTCTGCTTTAGTGCTCCAGCACCTCTTCCCTTCCATAGTCCGAGTCGCTCTGGGCGCTGTGCCATTTGCTTGGATGACAATGGAAGCGTTAAGATGTCGCTCTGTCCGGCTT
The DNA here is from genome assembly GCA_016109495.1 of Phialophora tarda. Lineage (NCBI taxonomy): Eukaryota > Fungi > Ascomycota > Eurotiomycetes > Chaetothyriales > Herpotrichiellaceae > Phialophora > Phialophora tarda. The sequence goes on along the minus strand of JADWPL010000005.1, from coordinate 400,838 downwards.
GACTGGGATGCTGGTTGACTTCTTCTGGCGTCTTTTTCATCACGAATTGCTTTTGTTGGAAGAAAAGCCGCTCTGACGCATTGGAAATTCAGGCTCGAAACGGATAGTTCTACCTTCCGTCGACTGGGCATATAAGGATCGTCTCTGGTAATGCCTCCCGTCACTGCCCTGTCAACGTGCTCTCTATATCAAGGCCAAGGTTACTGATGGTGTGCAGAAAAAGGAAAATGGCATTCTTCCAGGCTGCGCCCTGGCATGAAGGCGAAGTTGCAATCCACAAACGGACTCGCGTGGGCGAGTACGACAATCCGACCACACCCTTTCTCGCGCCGCGATATGGGAACTGGATCCAGCGATACCCGATGATGGCGATCGGGACCCTTGACGACGAGGACCGACCATGGTGTACGGTTTGGGGTTCGGATCAACTGCCCATCGCTCAACCTGTGGCGCAGAGTGTCATGGGCGTCCGAACCACGGTTGATGCAAGCTTCGACCCGGTTGTGCAAGCGATCTACCAAGGCAAAGACGACGGAGAAGTCTTCCGAGCTGAAGGCGAAGGGAGGCTGATGTCCGGTCTGAGCATCCATCTGGAGGAGCGCTCTCGAGTCAAACTGGCAGGGCAGGTCATCGCCGGTGCATTGACCGCCAACGAGTCCTCCGACGCCGAACCCGAAATTCAGGACGGTGTCGAGGTCGGCAAATCAGGCGAACTTCAATTGGTTGTCAAAATCGATCAAAGCCTTGGGAACTGTCCGAAATACCTCAACAAAAAGCACATCGTCGCTCACACCCCGGAGCCACGGCTGGTATCGTCCTCGACACATCTCTCACAAAAGGCTATCGACCTAGTCCACAACGCAGACCTGTTCTTCGTCGCCTCGGCCCACAAACACGAGGATATGGACTGTAATCACCGCGGCGGGCCCCCAGGTTTCATCCGTGTCATGCAGCCAGAATACCCAGACGAACCCAGCACGATCGTCTGGCCCGAATATAGCGGCAATAATCTATACCAAACCCTCGGCAACCTAGAAACTACTCCGCGCGCAGGCCTGGTCATCCCGAACTTCGAAACCGGCGACGTGCTATACGTGACAGGCGAGACTGAAACGCTGGTCGGGGCTGCCGCAAGCAAAGTCATAGCCAAATCTAACCTCGCTGTGAGCCTGAAGACCACAGGAGCCCGGCTTGTCGAGAATGGTCTCCCCTTCCGAGGCCAACTGATGAACGACGCTGCACAGGGTCGCTCACCATATAATCCACGCATCCGATACCTCATAACTGAAAAGACAGACGGGTTCGGCAAGACGCCCGGCGACAGCGTCCCCACCACTGCGAAACTGATCAAGAAGACAAAACTCACCCCGACCGTCACAAGATATCGCTTCGCGCTCACGGACCCTGCGGTCTTCGGCCCGTGGAAACCAGGGCAATACGTGGCCATGGACCTCGCTGCGGAACTGGACATGGGATACTCACACATGCGCGACGACGATCCTACCAGCCTGAACGACGACTTCATCCGTACGTTCACCGTCTCCTCCATACCGCAGAGCTTGGGCCTCCACGGCGAAGAATTCGAAGTCACGGTGCGAAAAGTCGGCCACGTGACCGGCTGGCTTGAAGTGCAAAGAGAAGGGATGTGCGAGATTGGCATTCGAGGCTTCGGTGGCGAGTTCATCTTCGACCCGAACAAGCGGAATGCGTTCATCGCAGCGGGCATTGGAATCACGCCGCTGCTGGGCCAGATGGAGAGTATCGATCTTGAAAGCTTCAAGCTGTGTTGGACCGTCGGCATCCGGGATGTCGGGCTCCCCCTCGACATCCTCATGCAATATCCTAAGCTCGAGGACTCCGATACGACGATTTTCCTCACCGGGGACGAGTCGTTGCTTGCCGCTGAGGACAAAGCCAAACTTCAACAGTTGATCGATACGGGTGTCACGATTCAGAGGAGAAGGGTGGCCAAAGACGATTTGACCCGCTGGGAATCCGCGGTCGACAACTGGTATCTTTGTACGGCGCCGGCGATGAGGAAGGAAGTCCAAGATTGGCTGCCGGGGGTCGTGATTAATTTCGAGAACTTCGATTACTGAGATCGAGGAAGGGAGGAAAGAAGGATGACTATGGGATGATGGATGTGTTAGGAGTACTGCTTGACAGATACGTATCGCCGACGCTAGAATCCAGGTACCTCGTGCACGAGTACCGTGTGATGAACACTCATGGTCATCTCCAACTAGAATACCAGATAAGAACGCTCGTCTAGATGATATGTACCCCCATCCATCGCCCCTCACTAACACTAAATGCGCTGCTCAATCTGCACTCTCACTCTACATTTTACCCACCCACTCTATCTGTAGATCATTCATCTCGCTGGGGGCACAGGGCCAGTTCAGACCGGGTCACCGCCCCACGCGGAGCCGTATGTCGGGGTCGAGGCCAGACCGAGGCAATTAAGGTCGAGATGTGTGGTGCCGGGGGACGGAGGCCGTGTGGAGGAGAGGGCGGTGGCCCAGTTGGGAGGTCAAGATGGATGACTGTGCTATGGGTACCTAGGAGTAAGTCAATTGGAGTACAGTACGGTGTAGAGCAGGCTCGCCTCCGGACAGCAGGACATGACTAGACAGCATGACTCGACTACGACAGACGAGAGATAGTCAAGTGCCTCAAGGATGTTCAAGTTCAAGTTCCAAGTTCAATTGCATTTTTCATTTATCTTGCTTGCATCCGCCCTCGCCTTCGTGGTACAGGACACAAGTAACGACAAGCCAACGCCGTTGTGCCATACCCGACCTTTCCTTCCTGTCGAGCACGTCTAGATGCTTGCAATCAATTCATAACGCTGGTACAAAAATGTCATGCCCATTCCCAATTCAGACGAGCCCCCCTCACAGCTCATCGTGTCCGTAAGTGTCGTCGTCATCGTCATCCCCATAATCTGGCATACCGCCGGCGCCACCACCTCCACTGTACAGCTTGCTTGAGATCGGGTATGCGACTTGCGAAAGCTTCTCGAATTGCTCGTCAAAGTCGTCCTTGTCGGCCGAGTCGGCATTCTCAGAGAGCCAATCCTGAGCTTCCTTGACAGCGTCGAGAAGGGTTTCCTTGTCCTCGTCGTCAATCTTGCCACCAAGACCTTCTTCATCATTGACCTGGTTCTTCAGTGACGAGGCATAGTTCTCCAACTTGTTGCGAGCATCAATCTTCTCCTTGAAGGCTTTGTCGGCCTCGGCAAACTCTTCTGCTTCAGCAACCATTCGATCGATCTCGTCCTGTGTCAGACGTCCTTTGTCGTTGGTGATCGTGATGGACTCTGCCTTGCCGGTGCCTTTGTCGCCGGCCGTGACCTTGAGAATGCCGTTTGCGTCAAGTTCGAAGGATACTTCAATCTGAGGAACGCCACGAGGCGCGGGCGGAATGCCGGTCAGCTCAAACTTGCCCAACAAGTTGTTGTCCTTGGTCATGGCTCGTTCGCCTTCAAAGACCTGGATCAAGACAACCGGCTGATTGTCCGCAGCCGTGGAGAAGATCTGAGCCTTCTTGGTCGGAACAAGGGTGTTGCGGGGAATGAGCTTGGTCATGACACCACCGGTGGTTTCGATTCCAAGGGTGAGAGGGTTGACATCCATGAGAATAAGTTCCTCCGTGTTGGCTTCGCCGGTGAGGATACCGGCTTGAACAGCGGCACCGAATGCCACAGCTTCATCAGGATTGATTCCCTTGCTTGCTTTCTTGCCACCAAAATACTCCTCGATCATAGACTGGACCTTCGGAATACGTGTAGAGCCGCCAATGAGGACGATGTCATCAATGTCGGCTTTCTTGACTTTGGCGTCCTTGAGCACCTGTTCCACTGGTTTGAGGGTCTTCTTGAAAAGATCCATGTTGAGCTCTTCGAACTTGGCTCGGGTCAACGTTTCGGAGAAGTCTTTGCCACCGTGGAAGGCCTCGATTTCGATGCGCGTGGACATTTGGGACGACAGGGTTCGCTTGGCTCGCTCGACTTCACGCTTGAGCTTACCCATTGTCTTGAGGTCCTTACGGATGTCGACATCGTTCTCCTTGTTGTATTTCTTGACAAAGTAGTCGATGACTCGCTGATCGAAATCCTCACCACCAAGATGGGTATCACCGGCAGTAGCCAAGACCTCGAAGACGCCGTCTTCAATTGAGAGCAGTGACACATCGAAGGTACCGCCACCAAGATCGTAGACGATGATCTGGCTCTCCTTGCCCTTCTTGTCGAGACCATAGGCAAGAGCTGCGGCAGTGGGTTCGTTGACCACACGGAGAACGTTTAGACCGGCGATTGTGCCGGCGTCTTTGGTAGCCTGTCTCTGGGCGTCGTTGAAGTATGCCGGGACTGTGACGACAGCGTGTGTGACTTTCTTCCCCAGGTATGCCTCTGCGACTTCCTTCATCTTGCCCAGAACCATTGCAGAAACCTCTTCAGGGCTGAAGGTCTTCGGTTGGCCATTGACCTCGACATTGACCACAGGCTTGCCCTCCTTGTTGACCACCTTGAAGGGGAAGTGTTTGACGTCTCGTTGGACGTCATTGTCGTCGTATTTCCGCCCGATCAAACGTCTAGATATCACATGTCAGCAACAGTGCACAGGAGACGAGGCGGGAAGGACGAGATGCTCACTTGATGTCAAAGATGGTTCTCGTGGGATTCGAAGCATATTGATTCTTTGCTGCGTCGCCTACTAAGCGCTCTTCGTCTGTAAAGGCCACGTATGAAGGGGTGATCCGATTTCCTTGGTCGTTGACAATGATCTCGACCTTTCCGTTCTGCATCACACCGACGCAGGAGTATGTGGTGCCCAGATCGATACCGATGACGGTGCCATAGTTCGTATCTGAGTTGTTTATAGGCGCTTGATCTTCAGCATTTGCTCTACCGATCAAAGCCAAGGGACAGACAAAGATGAGGAGGAGGTAGAAGAGGGTGGTCCACTGCAGTGCAGAGGTGGTTGTTCTGCGAGGTCGACGCTGGACGTTACCGGACGCCATGGTGTCTGGAAGACAGAAATAGGACAATGGAGAGTCTGTAGTGGAAAGGGAAGAGATCGAGGAGCGACCCCAATGGTGGAGGAAATATTTATTGCGAGGATCCAAAGGCGCAGTTATCGATACGCTGTCCTTTTCCACGATCTTCACTGGCGGAAGGCACTCGAAAGCCGCAAAAATGGGGGGCCCCCAAAGGCCAGCCTAGGGTGGCTTGGCAGCTTGTTATAGGTGGCCTTTTGACTCCTTATTGTTGCCCCTGACTGAATGCCAGCCTGGCCTTTACGAGGAGCGTGCGCACAGTATCTGTTCCGTACTATTCTAGAACCGCTGCCTCTAGCAAAAGAATATTCGAGGGTCTTCCGGTATGGCTGCGCCCAGCCAAGTCCTGTCAGCAGGTGATTGAGGAGTGGGCTTCATCACACCTACTTGGACTCCGTGCTGGGTACAATACCTGTCGAGCAGGAATCTCCTGCTAATGTGCGCCTTGTCATCCGCGGGCAATACCATGGACCCGTCGTGCCATTTTGTACACAGTATGCCGCTCCTGAGCCGCTAACCGCACAACGACAATGAGCACCCTCGACGCACCACCTGGTGACAATGTTGACACCGACTACGAGCTTGGAGTACAAGTAAGTGTGAGATCGTCGCGATCATCGTCCTCCGGAAAAAGGCACTTATGTAAGCGATCCCTCGCCGACGGTGCCGACATCGCCGACCACCAAAACTTCGACGTCATCGTGATTCCGCGCCAGATTCAGCCGCGCATCTGCTCAATATTACAACATACATAGCACACACCATCAGCGAGACTCTACTGTCGCGTTTTCTTCCAGACTATCGTGTAATGGTACTGTTACCGTTTCCATGGCATGACTTCCCTGTTCCCATCCCTTCTTCGCCCAAATATCGCCAGAACACAGCATCGTCAAGTGATTACCTCTCTTCTCGTGCAACACCACCCCTCCCCGCGCCCACGTCCACGTCCACGTCTGTTCTCTTCGTCCTCCTCCAAAATGGGCAGCGTCGACACCTCCCTCCACAAACACACCTCGGGCCGGGCGGCCAAATTCGCAGCCTCCCATTCCTCCACCCACCCTCTGATCCTGTATGGAGGATGGTTCTGCCCCTTCGTGCAACGCTCGTGGATCACACTGCACGAGAAGCGCATCCCCCACCAATACTTCGAGATCAACCCGTACCACAAGGATCCGGACTTCCTGAAACTCAACCCCCGCGGGTTGGTGCCCACGCTGGCCGTCCCCGTGGATGGCCAGGGCAAGGAGCAGAGGCCGCTCTACGAAAGCCAAGTCATCTGCGAGTACTTGGACGAGGTGTACGACGAGGAGGCGCAGCACGGGCGCGACCTCCTGCCGCGAGGCAAGGAGGACGCGTACTTGCGGGCGAAGTGTCGGATTTGGATCGACCACATCTCCACGCGGATCATCCCCGCGTTTTATCGCTTCATGCAGCACACGGATGACAAGGCCTACTCATTGGACGAGGCACGGGAGGAGTTTCTCGGGCATATCAAGACGTTTGTGGGGGCGCTTGGCGACGAGGGCGGCCCGTTCTTCCTGGGCGACCGGTTCAGCATGGTGGAGGTGATGCTTGCGCCGTGGCTGTGCAGGATGTTTCTGTTCGACGTGTACAAAGGCGGAGTGGGCATTCCCGAGCCCGGCCAAGGTGGTGAGGACGAGGAAGTCTGGAACAGATGGCGGAAGTGGGCGAAAGCGGTGGGAGAGCGGGAGAGCGTACTGGATACGCTGAGCGACAGGGAACAGTATATTGATGCCTACAAAAGATATGCCGAGGACCAAACCCAAAGCCAAGTCGGGCAGGCCACGAGAGCTGGGAGGGGTTTACCATGACCTGCGCAAAGACGGATACGTTCGGGTTATAGGACGAAGGACACCTCGAGCGTGCATGCTTGTTATGGTCAAACGTGGTGACGAGATTCTCCAGAAAAGCAGCTGTGGTCTCCAGTTTTCCCTCGGCCCTAGGCCGTCTCTTGGTGTTCGCGGTGCTATCGCGAGACGATCGCACCGGGAACATTTCGAGGAATGGTCCGAGAACGGAAGAGCATCACAAGAACTGCCGCCATGAACGATGCAGCGATATTTTGATCATATCCCCGTCCTCGCGAGCATATCTGATGGCCTCGAGCCTCGATCAGCTTCTCATGCATCCGTAGTCAATGCGATCCGCTTCACATGCATCCATAGTCAATGCTTCCCTCTGCAGGTCAACCGAACAGGTCTTCCTCCCTTCCGATCCTACCTCTTCCCTTCGCCCCTCAAATCGCCTCCTAGGCCATATCCCCTGATCTTCTCCCACTCAACCTTCTGTCTCGTAACGGGCAACTGCCGTCTCAGCGCCTTGAAACTCGTCTCGTTCATGCCCACAATCGTCCTATTCACCTCCTCTTGATATTGTTTCTCGATCGCCGCAAGTTTGCGAATCACACTGTCTGCACTGCCACCGCCCTCCACCGAGACGTCGGAGAAGGACTTGGACGTCGCGAGAGCAACATTGCCGTCTTCGTAATAATGCACGTCGACTCTGATGTTGCCGGAGAGGGTGTTCGCGGAGGGGTCGTACAGGAAACTGGTCCTCCACCGTCCGCTGAGGAAGTTCTTCGGCGAGGCTTTCAGACTGCTTATCAGGATCGCGACTTTGGAGTCATCGGGCGTTGCGCAGACGGTATACGCCGACGGTGAAGACGTAGGGGGGTAGTGCTCGGAGACGTGTGCGGCGAGGAGTTTTAACAGCGAGGAAATCAGCGACGAATGCTGTGTGTCATGGGTGTAAGATTGTGGCGAGGAGGGTTTCTGCGCGGTGTGATCGAAGCTGAAGCACGTCGACGATGCACTGTCGTAGTATTGCGACTGGCCCGAGGCCAGCCTGTTGTGCGAGGATATGAGAACCTGGAGGCGAGGGGCGGAGTGTCAGCCTGGACTCAGCAAGCTGGCTACACGGCACAGCTGGGGTGATGAGGGAGCCACCGGAGGTGCTCATACATAGTCGCTTGCGCCTGGTAGCTTCACTGCAACCATCTGATCTTCATTATATCTCTCAAACGCCGGCTTCAGTTTCGTGATGAGAGCTGGGTCGTCGTCTGAAGTGAGGATCTTGATATCCTTGACCACGTCTTGTATCTCGCCTGGCGGCGCTCCTTCGATGAACGACGAAGTAATGTTACCGGCCGACCCCATCTTGCTGGGCTACGAGTGTTGCAGAGGATAATTGTTGTTGAGCGGTTCTGCGATGGGTCCGATGTTTGAGGGGCCGCTTGGACGGTCGCGCCGGTGGCAGGAAGGTGCAGTTGGCCAGTCCTCTGCGGCGCGGCGCAGCCTCACGCGGGGCAAGGCTTCAGATGGATTAGGTACGAGGGAAGCAGCAGGGACAAAGTGCGTTCGCAGCTTGTTAAAATGTTATTAGCCATGCGGCTTTTAGCACGGAGTGTATACGTCTCCGGCGAGCACTTGGAAATAAGCTCTCATACTGTGTACATTATCATCATGTGAAGCAGCAGTCACCAATTTGAAAACGCCTCGCTTATCGAATTGTCCGGAGTATGGTCGATAATTAGTCGATGCTCATGCTCATGATGGCTTCGTTCGTCTCGGTCATGCCTTGAAGACCTATCTTCTTAGCGCCATTCAGACTGCTTCCACTATTGCTTCGATCGGCATGTCCGTTTCCTCCCTTCGGGGGCAGCTTAGACCATGCTTTGTCGCTGGTAAGAACAGGGCTCTGGGGCAATATAGGGCTGCTTTGGACACTCATACCCGGCGACACTGCTCGGCGTTTGGTGTACAGTGGGTCAAAGTCCTCTTCTCTACGGCGCTTGTTATTGACTCGCCGTGCGACATCTCCAGCCATGGGCGGATTGTGCGCCAGAGGCGTGGTTGACCTCGATCTAGAACGGTTGAAGTGTTTGAGAGCCGGGTTATCGAAGGAGCCAGGAGTGTCCAGGAGGTCGTCACTGACGACCGAAGAACTCTCTCGGGGCAGCAGACTAGGTGGTGGGGTTCGGTAGCGCTCATCGAAGCCGTTCCAGAAACCAACCCCGGCAGAATTCTTCTCCGCTTGCCGGCTGAAGCTATCAGGCGGAAGCAGTGTTTTGGTGGTGTCCATGGCCATATCTTCGATCGATTCTTCTATCGGTTCGACCGCGAAGTTGTTTACAGCGTGTGTAGGCAAGATCGGCGAAGTCGCTTGTGATATGGTCGGGTCGTTGTCCTGCACCTGGCGAATAACCTCCGCCTCGCGGCGCGCTTCGCTTTCGATGGGGGCAGCTTCCTCCAGAAGCTGAGCGCGAATGCGGGCGAAGCCTTTTGTTTTGGGAAGCAGGTTGCCTCTGCGAGTTACCGCTCTGCGGATGACCTTCCTGGGGTCGTCGTTACTTGGGCCGTCCATATCTGAGAGAGACTGTCCAGCGTTGGCGCGAGAGGCGGTATTATCTTCGCTATCGGAGAGATGAAGATCGTTTGTCCCCAAGCTTAGACTTTCACGCCGTGACTGGACTTGTTGTTTGGTCAACCCCGTCCCAAAGTAACTGCCTCCCGAGTTCTCCACACTTTTCAGCACCCCGGGAGACAAAGGGCCCGGTGAAGGTTTGGAGCTGTTCATGCTCACACTGCTTGAGCTATGGTGACTCTTTCCCTTCCGCGTCCGAGCTCTCCTGAAACTCATCAGATTCGGCTGGAAGCTCATAAGGCTCGCCTGTGCCGGAGAGGGCTGGTTGTTCATCCACTCCATGCCTGGGCTGTTCACCCAACCGGGCACCGGACCAGGGTTCAGTCGCGACGCTGCAGGAGTGCTCAATATTGCTTCGTCCATTTCGCGATCGATCGCCATGTCGTCTGAAGAGTTATTTGATTCCGAATCAGAGTCCGAGCCCAGCATATTGATAGAGCTGACGGAGCTGGACAAGTTTGTCCTGTCGTTTGATAATGACCATATTGCGCTTGATTGATTGCTCGGTGAATCAAGCATAGTGTTTCCGACACTCCTCCTTTGTGGTATTTGTATGCCCCTTCCAGTAATCGGCGATGCATCAGGTGAGGCCTCTGCCAACGTAGAATGGTGCAGGTTTGTGCAAGCTCTTGCGTAGTCCAGCCCTCTTGACCTCCTTGGGACCATGGAAGACGGTGAGCCATACACATAGGACGAGTCTAACTTTGGGGATAGGGGTATTCGTGGTATGGTTGGGCCTGCATTGGTCCCGGAGGCGTCTTTCGACGGCATATGGAGGGACAGTCCTCTGCCGTGGGTGGAGGGTCGGGTGGGCGTCGAAGGAGAAGCGAGGACTGAGTCATCCTTGGATACATGTCGCAAAGGTTCTCGAAAAGCAGGTGAGGGTGAGAGCACAGGTTTGGGGGCGTCTGAGAGTGATCGTGGTTTCGGGGAGCCCTTCACTGTGGTTCTGGAAGATCTCGGAGTCCGCTCGCCTTCGCTCTGTTCGATCTGCTGTGTGAGATTCGACTTTGTAGGCGAGAGACCCAGCCCGATGGGCGGGGCATGCATGAGAGAAGCAGACATTGCGGAAGCTGGTGGGCGCGCGCTACCGAAGCATCGAATTCGAGTTGATCTGGAGACAAATCATGGCGTCAAGGAGATACCAGCTTTACGTCCCTGGGAGGTAGACATCTAGACGGACGTCACAACGAAATGCCTGAGGTAGGATGTGCTCGAGCCAGAGGATTGCTTGTGTGGCATGCTGTAACTATGCGGTCTTTACGTGGGCGGCTGGATGGTGAAGTTGGATGGGGACGACGACCTTGGACATGCAACGCTCTATGATGCTGCCCAGTAGCAAATCTGTGATTGGCCAGACTGAATCTCGTCCCGCAGTCACGATTGGCAGGGACGTCTTTAGACTTGGCCAATGAAACCGTGTGCTCTCTCAAAGCTGTGTCGCTGCATCTGCGCCCAAGCAAGCATTCCGACTCTGACAGGAAAATTCTACCTCACCAACGACCGGACAACTTGGCTCATCGTCGTATCTATTTATTATCTATTAGGTCGCCGGGCTGAGGCTTGGCCCTTGAACGTGTGGATGGACCAGGTTACTTCTCTGGACGCAATGGCAAAGCCGGGATGTGTGGCCTCGTGAGATCGACAGTTCCCACCTAGGTACGATTGAAGAACACCGGCGTTATGAGCTGGTAGTACTCGAGATCCTGATCATCGCGGAACCTAGTTTTTGATCTCTCAAAACCACAAGTTTTGATGTATCAATTTCAACATAGAAGCTTCCGCCGCCTCTACTGGAAGGAAGCCTTCAACTCTCTCCGGATCTCTCGGGCCGGTCATCATCGTTTTCATCCCACTGTAATGAAATAAACGCCATTGGGTACTCCCAATAACTCGGATACCAGCCAGCAATTCCCAACCCACAAGAGCTAATCTGAGATCATCAGCTCCACCTGCGGTAGCGGACGGTATATTTTGAACGATAATATTCTTTCGCTGTACACCTGAGTGACAGAAGATTGGGTAATGATCTTCAAGTGCTGGTACGAGGTTTCTCTCGAAGAATTCAGCAAGAGACGCTTTCGTGCCGTTGAGGATCGAAGTGATTTGTGGCCGTTTAGCAAGTCCGCGAATCATGTCGCTAGCTGTGTCGAAAGGCCCAATTACCGTCGGGTTTTTATCTGGATCCCAAAATAAATGATACGGAATAGGTCCCTTCGTAATGCTGCCAAAGAATCCAGAAGTGAGGAGACCGTGAAGCGTTTTGAATATACCTTGAAGCATCTTGACGATTAAATCTTTGTCTCTGTCTCCAAGAATTTTCCAGACCGCGTCGAGCGTCTCGCCTTCAAAGAACTCCATGACCAAAAACATTCCATCACCCTCACGCTACATGGCGTACAGTTTTGGTGCCAAGATGGTGGGGAGTTCGAGGAAGAGCGAATTGTGGCCCTCGAGGGGACTCACATACTACCCATATGACGAGGTAGGGTCCAACGATCACAACCCTTCTACCAGCGTCAACATCGATTTCTTGGATATGGTTCGGCGCCTCCCGAACATGTTTTCAGGAAGGTAGCAGGCTTGGTACATCTTTCGAGTCTCGGATAAAACAGAACTCCAAATCAACGTCCATCTGTGTTGTCAAATCCGTGAGGCGCTTCCGTTGGTCGGCGAATCGTCTTGGCTAGATATTGAGAGACCCTATTCTGTCAGAGGTGTGGCTGTTCGAAGGACCGGAGGATGATTGTCTTAAGGGAAGATATAGTCAAAATACGTTCCATATTTGCCGACGGTTGGATATAGTTCCACAGCGGGTGGCCAGTCGATGACGAGGCTATTGTTTGGTGTGTCTGTTCACCCGTTCCATCCCGCCAACCGCAGCTGTGGCGCAATCATCTAGTCGCTCTCTTCGAAGCGGGCCTGCTATGCTCGCGTGCACCCAGAATCCCATCTGTAGGTGAACTCATGCTGGATGCGGTATCGTTGTGGGGTTTGATCTTATGAAGAACCATGTGTGAGTGAGGGAAGCCAGGCGAATGGCACGTCAGCGCCAAGCAGTCTTAGTCATCTTTTGCTGCCCATTCAATTGGACATCCAAGTCCCTCACATCCCACTCACATCCCACTCACGAGTCGCCGCAGCGGACAAAGAGGACCTCTCCACCTGTGACATAACCTCAAGCTTTGCGCTTCGCAAAGATTAAGACTGCCTCCCAGTGATCGGGGCTCACCTTAACCCACAAAGGTCTTTGTACTTTGGGTCTGCCTAGACTCACCTCGAGAACACTCGTATTCGTGCATCTCAGGCACCCCAGAGTTATCGCTATGTCGAACCGCCGCGTCAAATCTCTGGCGCACGATGAAGACGATCTCGACGACTACGATGACTACGACAACGACTATGAAGATGGCGGTCACAACGAGCTTTCAGCAGAAGACAAGGAACAGCTGCGCGAAGGCACAGTCAAGGTCCGCGCTGCTCTCGGATCGGCATTTCCGGCCACAGACGGTGAGATTCAGGAGGCACTATGGCATTATTACTACGATGTGGCAAAGTCTGTTGCATATCTGAAAAGTATGGTTTGCTGCGAGGTCCCATGGTTGAGTAGATACTCATTTGATCAGACAAGCAGAAGCCTCCTCCTGCTGCGACAAAGAAGCAAGTAACCCAGAACAAGAGTAAGTCTACCCCTAAATATGCTCCAGTTGAAGTGTCTTCAGGTCGTGGTGGTCATGATTGCTTTCAACCGAGCCGTTACCGAACCGATGCTGATGCTGATGGGCATCAAGATTTCGACGCCTGCACCACGTGCACATCCCCGTTTTCTGGCGTCGATTTCTTCAAGGACAGCCCGTGGCTGAAGATTCCAGAGCATCGAAGAGCCGAGATAGTCATCGAGCCACTCTATCCGCGCCTCGGTCTGCGAGGTGGTGCCGCAAACGCCGGCAAAATGTCAAAGCTTGCCGCGCTGGCATCCAAACGCCGACAGAAGGAAAACCATCCGTCAGCATCGGAGCGTACACCCGGCAGCGAACTCAAGGAGCACAATTTGCCGAACCGGACAAAACCGAGGATCACCCCTCCATCCCAACCCAAATCTGCTACAGCGGACGATCCTCAAGCTGCTGCACCCCAGGCACCCTCAACGGGTGAAGAAAGGCCGGCAGAGGCGGATGGACCGAAACATGCACCAGATCCATCACTAGTAGTCGATCAGAATCTACGTGGCCACCCGTCGGCATTCGCAAGCATCATGACCAACCACGGCCTTGAAAGCCCATTCACTCCTTCAACCGACTCCCTGTCGGTCAAAGCGACTGCCAAGTCCTTCAGTTTTGCAGAGCCTAGTCCGGATGATATCGTGACCAAGGCACAGTCTGCAAAAGGTCGGATGTAGAGCTAGATTTTGTCGGACAGGAGCTAACTCCGGCATCATCTAGCAGCTCCATCGACCACACCTAAACCCAAAGAACCGCCCAAGTCGAAGGCGACCTTGAACAATGGTGTCCAGCGCCTGTCAATTCAGGACACACCCAAGATCAAGAGCAAGAACATCGATGTGCTTGCAGAATATAAGAAGGCAAAACGGAAGAACGCGGCCAATTTTGTTGTTATCGGTACGCGATCCAATTGCATTCTGGTTGGGCTTTGATCGCTAATCGGTCCAGGTCATGTTGATGCAGGCAAGAGCACCCTCATGGGTAGACTGCTCTTTGATTTGAAGGCCGTCGACCAGAGAACCATGGACAAATATCGGCAAGAAGCCGAACGCATCGGTAAAGGATCTTTTGCGTTCGCATGGGTTTTAGATCAGGGCACTGAAGAGAGAGCAAGAGGTGTGACTATCGACATAGCCACCAACAAGTTCGAAACGGACAAGACGTCCTTCACGATCCTCGATGCCCCCGGTCATCGAGATTTTGTGCCTAACATGATTGCTGGAGCTAGTCAGGCAGACTTCGCCGTCCTCGTCATTGACGCTTCCACGGGAAATTTCGAATCCGGGCTGAAAGGGCAAACCAAAGAACACGCCCTTTTGGTGAGGTCTGTCGGCGTCCAACGGATAATAGTAGCTGTCAACAAGATGGATGTTGCAGACTGGTCACAAGAGCGATTCAACGAGATCCGCCAGCAGATGGCAGCGTTCCTGAGCAGCGCTGGCTTCCACTCGAAGAACATTACATTCGTGCCATGCTCGGGGCTCGAAGGTGGAAACATCCTTACTAAAGCTACTGATGCGAAGGCAGCCTGGTACAATGGTCCGAACTTGGTCGAAGAGCTCGACAATTCCGAACCACTAACCTATGCGCTAGACAAGGCTTTGCGAATGACGATTAGCGACATTTTCAGGCACGGCATACAAAATCCCCTGTCGGTGTCGGGTCGACTGGATGCTGGCGCCATTCAGGTGGGCGAAGAAGTCGTCATTATGCCCAGCGGCGAAAAGGCACAGATTCGAAGCTTGCTAGTGGACGATGAACCCCAGGACTGGGCGGTGGCAGGTCAAAATGTGATCCTGAATCTCACAGATATCGACCCTATCCACTTGAAGTCAGGAGATGTTCTTTGCAGCACCCAGTTGCCCATCCGGAATATCACGGAATGCAAGGCAAAGTTACTGGCATTCGATCACTTGACGCCGATGAATGTCGATGTGCATAAAGGACGCTTGCATGTGCCAGGCCGCATCAGCCAGCTCGTCGGCGTCTTGGACAAATCGACGGGGACAGTCACCAAGAAAAGGCCGAAGATTGTGCAGCCAGGAAGCGTCGTCCGAGTCGTGGTGCAGCTAGATCAGGCTGTACCCTTGGAAGCTCCAGCCAGGATTGTGCTTAGAGCAAATGGAGAAACTGTCGGCGCTGGCCTAATTGAGTAATGGGACCTTCTCGACAATGGCGACAGGATGCCTGCTAGACTTTCCATCTTCGACATCGTCCAGTTATAAATTCGCCCACTTTGGCCTGAAGATTTTATACGAAACTTTGGCGGATGTCGAGCGTCTCGGCCCACAGATGGAAGAAAAGGAGACATCCTTGGGGCGCAATTCGATTATCAATGTCGCATTACCCCAGCTTCGCCATCCCCAAGCCAGGTGTTAGCGTGGTATCTGAAACACAAGTTTAAGATTCACGGGAGAATCGCCATCCTTTCGCCCCACTCCCTCAGCCTCGTTCTCCCCGACTCACTTGCTAGCACAACACCAGGATCTGGATGGTCTGAGACGTCCGCGGGCGTGGGCTGCTTACCCTGCCCTTCATCTCAACAAAGCGTCTATTCCGAGTACGTGCCCTGTCCGTCGCCAAGAATACGTGGGTGAGCCTCCGCCATTACAAAATGAACGTCCTCGCGGACATCCTGCGCCTCTCTGTTCTTCAAGCAGTTTTGTTCTTCATCTTCAGGCACTCCACGAGTCCGTTCATTCGTTACCGGCGCAGTGCGCTCGTCCATTCGTTCAAACCGTCCAGTCGTTCGTTCATCTCGGCTTCGAATCTGTGTTTCGAAAGCCGATAGCCGTTGAGATCTTCTTCTGCTACAGATACTGTCTCGAGTGCTGTCGAACAGACTTTCTGACACAAAGTTTCTTCGAAGAACATGGCTGCCTCATTCATTCTTCCAGCCCTGGCCCTAGCTGGCCTGGCTCAAGCTCACGTTGCCGCTTTCGCTCCGGGCATGTACTGCCAGAACGGCACAGACCCAAACAACCCAAACTACAACTCCAATGCACCTGTGAGCCCCTTGTACAATCTCACTCAAGACGAGTGGTGGTTTCAACACGACCGAGGCTGCGACAAAGTCCCGCCCCCGCCAGGCGTCTTCCTCGAGCTCCCGGCCGGCGGCTCCTTCAACGTCGACCTCGCCAACAACCAGGCATTTTCGAACTTGTCGTTCGACGGCAAATATACTTCGCAGTGGCCGGATGGGGGCGATCACCCTGATGATTGGAGTGGGTGGACAGGTACGGGAGAAGGATGTATCCAGGGTGAGTCATCCATGTGCATTCCATCCTGTTCGAGAGAAATCGACGGCTAATTCGGATTCCATCCGTCCCACAGATTCTGGATGGATTCATACGCAGAACGAGACGTCCGCTCAAGGTACCGCGTTCGCCATCGCCTACGAGAGCGACCTGAATGCGATTACAATGGAGGACTTGGTCGTCTTCACCGTGTTGGAGCACACGCCCTGGAAACGATCCGCCACGTACCAAGTGCCCGCTGCGATGCCCGCCTGCCCGGAAGGCGGATGTACGTGTGCCTGGCTGTGGGTCCGTCGAGGTTGCGGTCAACCCAACATATACATGCAAGGCTTCAAGTGTACTGTCACAGGTGCAACCTCGACCACTCCCCTTGCCAAGGCCCAACCACCGGTCATGTGCGACCAGGACGCTTCAAAGTGTGTCGAGGGTGCAAAGCAAATGATTGTGTGGAACCAGCTTACCGGGAACAATGTTGTGACCACTGGTTCGCAGACCCCTGCGTACAATCTTCGCAATGGGTTTGCCCCGGGACCACAGGACGATATCTTCGAGGGTGCGCCATCTGCGCCTTCCGCACCCGCCTTGTCGTCTTCTGCACCCTCGTCCGCAACCTCCTCGGCCGCCATTTCCATCACCTTCGTCCCATCCGCGCCCACTCATGTGCAATCGCCCTCCGCGACAAGCTCCGAGCCCGCATTCACGATGCTTCCTGTCTCTGATTCCTCAATGTCGCCGTCGTGGACGACCTTTTCGACCGCTGTAAAGCCAGCTTCGACATCAAGCGGCATAGCTTCAATTCCGGCTGTGGCAACTCCGGTCACCCCGACTTCTGCTTTTGATGGAGGCCCAGCTACTGTGACGGTGACGGTGACGGCATCGCCGACCCACTCCGGACACCATTACAGGGACTGCTGGGTCGATGGCGAGGAATTGGATGATTAGGTACGAACCTGGCAACTGAAATTGCTGCTTCGTTGCAAGCAAGGGCATGGACTCTACGAGTCCTACCTTCTTGTATATAATACTTGACGTATTGTTAGGCTGATCCATGGCATGCGGAGGCCATGCTGTGTGGAAGCAAGTCTGTACAACATTAGAAGCAGCTTCAGGCGGCGAGCTTTGTACCGTTTCGAGTAAGGCGTATGTGGTATGATCACGTGATGGAATGCGGATGAGGAAGGCGACGCGAACGCCAAGACTCCGATACTCCGTCCTTGAGACACAACACCTCACTCCAATGCATACTCTGTACTTACTATCATCAGCCCAACCGTAGATGTTTTCGCAAAGGGGACCATCTCTCCACCTGACTTCCTTGCCCTGGTACTTCCACAGCTTCAAGTCGTAGGATATGGATGCCAAGCGACTCGGCTGTGCAAGGTGGGAGGGCCGTCCTCTCCAACATTCCATTCCATTCCTTCTCCAGGTCTGTGCGCATCACAACGCGCGATGCCAGGGATAGGCTTCAAAGCTAACACCGCAGCCTCTGCCTCGTGAATCCGCCGCCAACGCTATCTTAAAGTTTAGTTTCAGGCGATCTACCGACCCGGGGCATCGATTCGAGATGTCTCCGCTACGCTCATTTCTTGCATTTGCCGGCGTTCTGTTTTCCAGCACCTATGCTTATGTTGACTTTGGAACCCTGACACTCCCGGTTGAGCCTCTGTACGAGCCGACCCCGAGGCCAAACCAGCTACCGCCAGACTACGACCTCCGTCATGAGATCCTTCCCTCCATGATCACGGCAGTTGCCCCTCAAGTGACGCTTGCGGGCAACGGGACTGGTGAAATCATGTACAGTCTGCACTATCACCACTATTTTTCAAAGACACGGCAAGGAAGAGGAGTCTTTGACAAGCGTGGAGTCTTTTCTGGAGACCCGCCCATTGCAACATGTACTCCTTGCGGGGGAGATGCTGCCACGTCGGCATCTTTGAGTTCAAGCACGTCCACTGCGCCGTGCACGACTCGGACGTACCATGTGGGTTCGGGCATTATCTCGAATTGAGTCGCTGGAGCTAACGGGTTAGGGTGCCTTTGACTTTCCGCCAGACTCGGTAACCGCAGCTTGCTATAACACGAATTACACCGGCGTGTTCCAGCCGAGCGCTCCCACGTCCACCGGCCTGCCATGTTGCTTTACAATTCCAGCCTCATGCCGACTGAACAGCACGCTGTTTGCAAACACGACCACGTCGTTCGCGGCCTCGACTGGTGTGTTTCGACCGACAAGCACAAGCACAAACACAAGCACGACAACAGGACTCGGCACGACGAGCGCGACCTCGAGATTCTCTCTAACTACGCCGACCAGCACTGGTGACAGCTCTTCCCAGTCTCCGTCGCAGGGACCCATATTGAATAGTGGCACTACATCTGCGAGCGCCTCCTCATCCTCTGCCACATCTGCTCGCACGACTGTGACTGTCATCAGTGGAACCACGACAGTCTTGACAGTGACTGTGAGCTCAATTACAACGACCGGAAGTGGCTCGAGTTCCAGCCTCTTATCGAGCAATCCGTACACCGCGCCGTCGAGCTCGGTATTCACAACCACACCCAGCTACTCAATCATTGTCATTTCAAGCACGACAATCACTCTCACACCGCCCATCCTCACTACGTCAACCACCGGAAGCGGAGCAGTCTCGGATCTGCCCACACTAACAGTGATCACGGGAACAGGAGCATCCACGTCTTCCGCTTCGTCCTCGGTCTCGCTCAGCAGTTCTACAAAATCAAACACAATCATCGGCTGCGGAGAAGCTTCTGGAAGTGGCATTATCGGTATTTTCTCTTCCACGTAACTGATGAGCTCCAAATACTAACCCTGGTCTAGAGGGCACAGGCACGGTATATCTGGCAGACACGTCCATCTCCGCCTCAGGCACCGCAAGTGGTACGATCATGAATCCCCTCAGCATGCGGCGTGGCATTCGACTGACATACTTGCACAGGCTATGCAACCAGCGTTAGCGGCTGCGGCACGATCATCGCTACGACTGGGTCGTTTTCGGGCACTGCTTCCATCACGGGCTGTAAGTGTGATGCGTTCTGCAACATCTCGAGCCATTGACGACTGACGTTTCATAGGCGGTTTTGGTTATGGTACCGGTACGTTGACCGGCACGGGCACAGTCTGGCCTTGGTATGGTGGCGGGTTGCTATCGTTCGTCAGCTCCGGCACAGTCGCCGGGGCGGGAAGTTTCGCTGGCTGTGGAACCATAGTAAGTCATGATAACGCACCACTTAGGGACGCTCCTCTTGTGACACTCTCCTCTCCTCGACTAACATGCCCCTCACTACAGACCGGGTCTGGCTATTTCAGCGCAACAGCAGGCTCGCCCGTCCTGGTCACTCCCTCCAGCACCGCCCGCACAACCAGGACCGTCTCCGTGTACCTGTCCTACTGTGCCGCCCCCACCCCCGGTGCCGACGCAGGCTCCATGTTCCGCCTCGCCTCCAGCTCCAATACCACCGACGGTACCTCTCCTGCAATCCTTAGCCTCAACGGCACCTCACCACTAGGCTACGCGTCCCCCTACCCGAACTCGAACTCAAACATTACTTCGGCATCGAATTCCACAATCAACCCCAACCCTCTCTGCCAGGTGTGCCCCAACAGTGTTGGCGTGTGCTGTCCGCCCACGGTCTCCTGCTCCGCCGACGATGGCAAATGTCCGTTATTGGCGCTCGAGAACTCTGGCAACACGATCAACGGGTACTTGATCCAGCAGGTCTTGAACAGCTCCGCGCCCGTGGCGGGACGGAAGAAAGTCCGAGCCCTGGCCAAGAGGAATGTGCACGACCTGGGCATTGGCACCGACTTGGTCCAGCTGGAGATGGAGGTTGAACAGAGCTTGAGGAAGCAAAAGGATAAGCATAGGAGGTCGCATCACAAGCACTTCTAAATCATTAATCACTTCTAGGGGTGCAATGGGATGTTATTGCATAGGATGCAGGATATAGGCAGGATACTTCATATTGGCGGGCTGAGACCGTGGTGGTGGCATTGGGAGTGGCAGTGGCAACGGCGACCCATACAGCGTGCCGTTCTAGTGTACTGCGTGGGTGTGAGTGTGGGCTTTATTCTTTGGATAGTACATCTACCTACCTACCTACCTATCAATTTGTTCAGTTACAGTAGTAGCTATATCCCAACTTGAGCGAACTGTCCTTACATTCTGAGCCACCTATTCTTGCTTTCACCGATCCGAATTTCATCATTCTCACCCACCACACGATCCGAGCCCAAGGTCGACATGAGAGGGCTATGAGGGAGAGGAGAGAGCCCAAAGACTTGTCGGAGACATGACAACAAGGCGCGACGGGGGGAGTGACAGGCCTCGCAAAACAACGCAGTCGGGTATCCGAGGGCCAGTACTAGTCACGACTATAGCGTTCCATATCATGAGTACGGAGTACTCAGCAATTAAGGCCGTCTTGAAGCGTGGATTACGTTCGTGGAAAGTGTACATAGGTAGGTTGAGCAAAGGTTAAGCAGGGCGGGAACGTTCAGATTTCGTCGTGATGCACCACTTCCCCCTTTTGCGATTGAAGGACACCTTGGTACCAACGATAAATGTCGTCCCATCTAGCAAAGGGGACATACGTTGGTATGTGCATATCTGCAGCAGGCATTTAGCTAAGCGCGGCATGGAGGAGACATGCTGCGCCGCGCAGACACCAAGCGCGGAAGTCATGTATGTGGCAGGGGGGAGCCGTAGAGGGTTAACCACCGCTTCACAGAGGATGTATCTACGACTCATCTTGAGCTTTGAAGTGACGGACATGAGCTCTGTTCTAGGAGGCTAGAAGAGAAGCGCGAAGAGGAAGATGCTCATTGTTCACATCAATGTCATTGTCTATTTCAGAAACACAAGCTGTCGTTCCTTGTCAGGCCTGGTCAGCGACCTCGTCAATACCACCGACTCTTGCTCCCTCTCCGACAAATGCAGGTTGGAGTGTATCAATTCCCTCAGCGAGATAGCTTCAGCGCGAATCGCGTTCTCGACATCCTCCGCGGAGAAGAGGTTGACTGGTCGCGACGAAATGTGACTGTGAGAGGCGTTCTCCAGGGCTCTCGCGGCCTTTGACTGCATTCTTATCATTTCAGGACTGGGACCGGCACGGGGTGTGAAAGCTGGCGTCGCTGCATTGGCATGGTCTTCCGCTGACTGCTGACTGCGTACTGATCATCCCCTGCCAGAGATGTTGGCTGTTCGTAGTGATCGGGGGCGAATGAGACGTCGGGTCATCCGCTCCTGGGCATTGGTGGAGGAGCCTCGTGTGCCTAGGCGAAAGAGTAGTGTGTTCAGAATGGAGGTGAGTTCCTGCTCGTTTGCTGTCCATATGAGCTCGCGCATTCTTTGGATTCTTGGACGCTGCTGCTCTTGCTCCACTTCATCTCTTTGCTGCCTGAAGATGGCCTCCTCCGTTCGCAACTCGTCCGTGTGCTCCTGGAGAGCTTTCTCCCGCTTGTCCAGGTCCATTTCCATTCGCTCAAGACTCTGCCTCTCCGCCTCCAAGATCCCGCGATCTTGATCCAGCATCACCTTTTCTATCCTCCAGGCCTCTTTGAGAACCTCTTTTTGTCTTTCGAAGGCCTTCCGATCTGCATCCAATCGATCTTCAGCGGTCCGCACCTCGTCGATCATAATAAGCTGCACAATTTCCTCGGTCGTGGGGGCATGGGTTCGACTTGGGGCTGTGGATGTGGCTTGGAGGGTCCTCGTATGCGATGTCGGTACACTTCCGGTTGACAGGTGTCTGCTAACAGGCGAAGAGCGCTCAAGTGATTCATCGACAGTCGAGGGGTCGTCAAAGTAGCGATTCGGTGGCAGTTCTGGGAGAGTAAAGCCGTTTGACGCAGCGATTGACAGGACGGTCAAACAGGAGATGGAGCGCGCGGCCATGTTGCCGGCGTACTTTCTCAGTCCTTGTGTCGGAAGGAGCTCGCGCGTTACCAAAAAGATGGAAGGAGCTCGCGCATTACCAAGAAGATAGAAGGAACTCGCGCATTTCCAAAAAGCTGGAAAGAGCAAGGGTGACGCTTACTTGACAGAAGGTTGTGATGTTCTCACAACCAAAGGCAGTGAAGTCCATCACTGCCCAGTACTAGGTGAGGTCGTAACCGCGACCGCCTCGTGTCCAATTCACCTACAAGAAGCGGCTTTCACCTGCTTATGCTTTGTAGGATCTTGTTGTGCTGCTTGTCCCTCCCTCGTCGAAGAGAGGCAACCAGGACGAACAAGCTGAGCCGCCATGCCGTCTTCCGCCCGAGAAGATTTCTGTCGGCCTTTGCACAGGATTTGGACATGGTCAAGGGCGACGACGGTTGGACATTGTCTCTTAGAATACGTTTTGAGGTGCTTCCACGGTTGTAGAGGGTCCAGAAGTCATTACTCTACTTGAGAATAGGGTTACAGCGGGACTTGGACTGCCTTTTGACCACCTTGGGAGAGCAACCAGAGATATGTTTTGAGCCGAAAACGACAGCATCAGCGCAGGGCAAGAAATGAAGATAGAGAAGGAGGACTGGGCCGAACTTGGGAGGCAGTTTGAAGCCAAGCCTTTGTTATGTAAGCGGGAATTGCATCAGATTTACTCTCGCCGTTTGCGTTTGACAACCTCTTGAAACGGTGCATTCCCTCGGACCAGAAAGTAACGGGATGGAGATGGCACAACAAGCAGAGGCCATAATGTCGAAGGTTCACAGCCTTTCTATTCGTCTTCAGAACAATATGTTCAGTCAATGCTCCAAGAGCTAAGCTACTTCAGCTTTCGGGTTTTCACCGCATCTCTACCCACATCTCATGTGTTTTATTCTGGTCCAGAAAACCCTTCGAAGCTCGTTCCATCAATTCAGCTCAGTTCCAATCATCCACATTTCTGCCAATGCCTCATATGGACACAATCGATAGTTCATGTTCAAGTATGTAAAGGGCAAAAGCCCTGTCGGACGAGAAGAGACACTCTTATCAGACAACGGTTCATCACGCCCTTCCGTAATGCCGCAAAAAAGACGAGACTTGGTCGAGTAGAGGCTCCAAATGCCTGTATGTATGTGCATTGTTCTGCGCGTTGAGAAAGGTTGTAACGATTGAATCGAGTTTGAAAAGGAATGACAGGCCATACGCGGCCCCCTTTTCGTGAAATGTCGTAAACGGTGCATCAACTAATGCTGTACCAAGAGAGCCCGATTCCATAATTCGTCAAGCTCCGAACGCCTAGGCGCTGTTCATAAAGCCGTTAAGTGGGTGATGCAGTCCACATCTTGTCAGTTTGGAGCCTTTTCCTTCGATCGCCAGAACAGCATAAGCTTGCTGAGCCGATTGGTCTTCTTCCTGCTCTTCTCATCGAGCGCAGCATCGGGGACCGTCTCAAATTTGAGCTTGCTACCGTGTGACGATCCGGGGATCAGACGGTTGAGGCTGGCCAAACTAGATCGTTTCCACGCTTGAGTGCTGTCCGATCTCCTCGAAGTCGACGGAACACACATGGACGCGGACCGCTGTTCGCCAGAAGATCTTGTACCTGCGCTGCTTGAGAATCTGGGCATGACACCACTGGAAACGCTGTCGCTGAGAGATGGAAGATCATCATTGGAGGCACGAAGGACCATATCCGGACTCGGTTCTCCAAGGAGTCGAGACGGTGGTGACATGGTGTCGAATGAAAGATGGTCCGCATCCGGAGATGACATCATCGAAGCTGAGGTAGTGCGACCATCCGTCGACGAAGTATAATGTGACTGGGGCGCTGGATACGCAAAAGTCATTGGCGAAGACATGGGTCGCTTTTGGGGTTCGAAATGGTGGAAGACAGGTGCCTCGATTGTCGAATTCGATGATCTGTTGGGATCCACTCGAGTGATGTCGTCCTCTGAGTCGACAATGATGACTCCGTCTCCAGCATTATCGCACATGGACAAGCCAAGCCCCTCGGTGGCTTCCAACTCGCGCGTCGCCAAAGGCGGCGACGCAGCAGGCTCCTCGGGAGTCGACCTATTTGTGGAAGGCTGTTGTGCAGCGCTCTCTCCAGCTAGAAAGTTATCTTCCTCCTCTTCATCAAACACGTCGTCCGACAGAGACGCGTTGCTACCAATGTGATGTAGGCCAAAAGTGCTGCGGTTCACAGCGGGCATCACAGGTGCTGATTCGGTCCTCCTATGGACTGCACCGAAAGCGTCCACCGTCCCTCTGCGTTCACTGCTATGAAGCTTCGCAAGCCTCGGCGGTTGTTTGACGGCCCCGTCATGTGCAAGCTTCTGCTCGCTTCCGAAGGGACCCAAGGCGGCATCCAAATCGATGACCGGGCTGGTGATTTGCTCTTCCGGTGGAGTCGAAGCCCAATTCTGCGGGGGCCCAAGATTTTGCAGGGAAGCTCGAACCCTGGTAGCGACTGGCCAAGGTTCTCTGATTACGATTGTATCATCCGCATCAAAAATCTCGTTCAAACGATCACTTGGAGTTCTCGTTAACGGTGGTGGTGCTGGCATAGGCCCTCGCTTGACCTTGCTAGGGCGCTTCTCCGACTTCCTTGAGAAGATTCCAGATGTCCAGGTATGGTATTTCCGCTTCTTGGAGGTTGATACACCGGATGACGTTCGTGGCCGAAATTCGTCGCCAGATGGCCCGGGAACCGGGGTCAGCGAGCTAAAAATATCCATAGGATCACAACGTTCGGCCTTGGGAGTTGTCAGTGGTGAGCTGCCGCCAGGGTGGTTGAACCAGAAGTATTTCTTCTTGTTGGGAGGGCTGCCTGAACTGAGGGCTCCAGGTGACCCGGAAGCAGACAGTGGGCGTTTGGGAAGGTTGATCATCGACAAGGTTTTATCGGAAGCCATGCCCGGCGACAAGCTAGACAGAGCATCTGCTGTCTTCGGTCTTTCTGGAGAAACATGTGCATCATTTGACGAGCTCACAATGAGTGCTGGATTCGGTGTGGGACTGGCTGCTATCGAGTTGATGCTGCCGGAGAGAGAATGACATCCCCGAATTGTCGAGTTGCTACCCTCGGTCTCGGAGGAGATCATGGACAATGGTCTGGGAATAACAT
The DNA here is from genome assembly GCA_016109495.1 of Phialophora tarda. Classification (NCBI taxonomy): domain Eukaryota; kingdom Fungi; phylum Ascomycota; class Eurotiomycetes; order Chaetothyriales; family Herpotrichiellaceae; genus Phialophora; species Phialophora tarda. The sequence continues at coordinate 375,295 of JADWPL010000005.1, read as the reverse complement.
CGACGTGATCTGCAAAGCCGACGCGAGGACGAATACCTGGGGCACTACCCCTGCGTCGGGGAGATGAAGGTGGGGTTCTGACGATCCCTGACATGGACTGGCGCGAGTGAGGGCTGCTGCGCGGGAAGGTGAAGGCCTCTGCGCCGTCAGATGGTGTGCTTGGGGCAGAGCCAGCCCGAGCCTTGGCAACAGCATTCGCTTTGATCAGTCCAGACGTGTCGATATCGGATATGGAAACAGCCTGCGAACGCCGGTGTGCATGTCCTCTGACCCCGGATATCGGTAGATGAGGGCGATATTCTGGTTTCTCGGGGCTCGTACTGACCATCTGAGGCCCGTCCGTCCCACCACCACCGACGAATTCACTTCCACCTCTTCGATGACTTCCTCGAAGGGCCTGTTGAACATCGCCGAAGCCTGCTTTTGTGGGGCTAGGAGAAGCTTGTTCAGGTGCAGGACTCGGGTTGAACGTGAAGGCGGGCAGAGGTGCAGCTCTCGCGGATCGAACAGCGCGCTGTTGATTCAAAGCCATCTCCTGCAGCACTGGATGCGTTGGGCTCGGACTGCGCTCGAATGGCAGGTCTGCCCCTGGATTGAACCTGAAATCGGGAAGCGGCAGAGGCTTCGCGGGCCGACGACCAGCCTCGCCAATCGCACTGTTCACAGCTTCCGTCGTGGAATCCATTCCTTCCATTCCTACGGTATTTTCATCTCCGCCGGGGTTGAAGGAGAACGTCGGTAGCGGAGGAGGAGCATTTGGATTGCGGGAAGCTCTCCGTCTGTGAGCTGGTGAGGCTCTAGGTGGGCTGCCTGGAGCGGTGTCGAACGGAGACAGGACCGGGACCGCAGCAGGCAGAGAAATGGAAGTCATAGTTCAATAAAGCCGCCGCCCAAGCGTAATAGTAATATCGTTGTTCTGGCCAGCAGGAAGGTGCGATGTAGCGCGTGGGAGGTGTTCCGGCACCTTGGACAATGCTGAATGCGGCGGCCCTGACGAAGGAACGATTACCACCATTAAAGAAGGTTGAATGGGCGACTATTGCTGCAGGATGTCTGCCAAAGAATGACTTGTACACGGTGTATCTGAAGGAGGTCAGGACCTGTTGTCTCGAGTTGTTTGCTACTGCAGGTGGTACCTGAGAAACAAGTCTGAACACGAAATTGAAGGTCGCAGCCGAGCTGGGAGACGTGGAGCGGATGGGCCGAAGAGATGCGAGATGGGCGCTGCAGGTTGGCTGAAGGAGTGGACGGCGACCTGGAAGAAAGACCGATGAAGGTACTTTCTTCTATCAGGAGCCACAAGGCGACGAGAGGCCTCTTGCGGTAGAGGCGGAAGGGAGGAGGAGGAGGTGGTGAGGAGGATCGGAGATGGTGGTGAGAGGAAAGTCAGATAGAGGAGCAGACTGCCACGCAGATGGAGTTTGAGTGCGTGTGTCCAGCTGGTGTGCACACAGTCCACCGGGAAACCTGGCCGCTAAGCAGGGCCGGCTGGGTCAGGTGCTCGGGCTTTCTGGCTCAGCGTTGGATGGATCGAGGCTAGGCGCACCTTTTAGGCGTGCCCCAGGCGAACTTTCGGTGGCTTCATCAACCGTAGCGGCATGTCACCAGTCCCCTTTGGGCTTTGCTTCCTCGTTACGGGTGGGTTTGCACCTGCCGAATCCTCCTGCCAACAAAGCGTGGTGGCAACTCGCAAGCACATCCATGGGGCACTGTGATATCCTTTGCGACCTTGTTGCGGCCTCCAATGAGACCACGACGTACTGGCTGCGTATGCCATTATCGTGCTGACGTGCGCATCGATGAAGAACGGAACGTCTATTTGCTACGAGGACTTGCACGGCGTGCACGACCCTGGCCTACCCCTGCATGCTCGAGGCATGGCTGCAGACACTCAACGGCCTCGTGGTGCACAGTTTTCTTCGCCTGCAGAAGGGAGTATTCTGGGTGACTGACATTGTCAATCTCGTAGCGTGACCCGAGAAGCAGCCATCTGATGTGTTGGCAGGCACGAATTGAATGAAGCCATGATAGGAGACGGCGCAGCCCTGGCCCATCAAAATGAGCTCAATCTATACGAGATTGGTACTTTCCCCTCCCCTTACACTATTCCCACAGTGTTTCCCTGGTGGCACCTCTCGGGTCGACCTCATCTGTGCTTGATTGTGGCTGAAGCTACCCAGTAGTACTCGTACTCCGTACACTTCGCAAGCATTATCTTCAGTCAAGACACAACCTGATCGTCGAGGATCGGCGTGAAACAAGGCACCAAGCTCCCGTCCCTGTTCCCGGCGGAGTCGACGCCTACGAGCTAACGCAGGAACTCCCTTGCGCAGTCCATGCTCACTGGACCACGCGTGTCCACCAGCGATAAAGAGGCTTTCCATCCAGGCCGTCCTTCGACACGCCCTCTTCGTATTTGATGGACTTGCCGCACCTGGACGAGCAGATTTGTCCGCGGATGCTGCCGTCGAATCGGCTCGACAGCTTGACATGCTCCCTCACCGAGGCAAGCAAGCCTCTTCCGCTGGCAATGGCGGAGACGAGTGTGAGTTCAGCCTGAAACTCGCTTCGTGTGGTCACCTCGACAACTGTATCGTGAATCTCGGTTACTGCTGGATAAGAGATACAGTACTCACACACGACCATAGCCAGATCCAACGTGAAACCGTGAACATCGCTAGCCGTGGCTTCACAATTGTGTGGGGAAGTTCTTTCACTAGCTACAGTTCACCGCCATAAGCTGAACTTCTGATATCCAATTATCCCATTTTCGCCTCGAGCATCACGTCAAGACGCCCTCGGCGTTCACCACAAAGCGGACGGCGTGCATCTAGCAAAGAACCTTGGTTCGTGCCTGGAGGCTGCATGCCCAGCTCGTGCAGAAGGATACGTCGAAAAATTTCTCCTGCATACACGCACTGCTACTTCGGGTTCAAGCTCGCCTCTTCTTTCCCTTGAGCCGCACACGCCCGCGCGCAACTCGAGTATCGTTCAAAAGCGACCTCCGAGGGTCGTCGCACACCAGAATACCCGGCCGGGCAGATTGAAAACACGACAAAGAATTCAATCTCGGCATATTCTCCGGAACCCGCTCAATTTGTGTGACTTTTGTACAACTTCCGACCGTAACACAACATTCTAGAATATCAGGCTGAAACTGCACGCTCGTCCCGCGCACCTCGATCGATGGTCAATTTCAGCAATCCTGCTCTATGCTCATCAATTTCACCAGGGAGGCCCCGGAATTCGACGCAATGGCACCGACGAAGCAGCAGAAGGATAGAAGCAATCGAACTCGTCAGATCAAATCTCAACACAGCGGCACAAGTCAGATGGCGGCACTCCAGCAACGCCCCAAGAATGACGCCGCCTACTTACCGGTCGAGCTACAGCAGATGATTCTTGACGTCTTCCGCCGGGCATTTCCATTTGATCATGACCAACACGACCTCAGAACCGCCATCCAGGAGGTCAAAGGCCACCTCTTCCAGCGCGATTTTTCTTGTGCATTCGCCAACCCAGAATATCTTGATGCATATGCACTTAGGTGGAGTGCCAGCCGTGCACTCGGCTATACGAGCATTTTCTTACACGGCGACCTGCAGCAGGCATGGAGCAAACTCCGTGAACGTTCAGCGCCTGCCCGGATTGATATGGTTGCATCGCCGTCGAGTCCAAACTCGTCGTTATCGCCAGGCGAGCCACATTCACTTACAAGCGCTTGTAGGGTGGTTTGCATTGGAGGTGGCGGAGGGGCGGAAGTGGCTGCATGCGCGGCTGCAGCACAAACGATCCTCCCACCATTGGGTACGATGAGTGTCCACGTCGTCGATATCGCAGACTGGTCAGCTTGCCTGCAAAGCCTCGCGAATGCATTCTGCACGCCGCCTGAGTTGTCCGCCTATGCAAGTGAGGGCGCGAAGATGGCGAACAAAGCATTCGTCCCACCTCATTCCTTTGACGTCCGCTTTTCGCGGCATGATGTCCTTGCCATCAACGAGGCGGATCTAGCGATCATGCTGCAGGACGTTCATCTCTGTACAATCATGTTCACGCTGAATGAACTCTTCTCAGCCTCCATTACGCGAGCGACGGCGTTCCTCCTGGCGCTTACGGAGTCCATCCCTTCGGGCTCTTGGCTACTTGTCGTGGACAGCCCCGGGAGCTATTCTGAAGTCAAGCTTGGTAAGGGAGACGATTTGAAGACCAAAGAGTATCCGATGAAGTGGCTACTCGACCATACCCTGCTGAAAGTGGCTGGTGAAGGTGACAACAGTAAGTGGAAGAAAGTTGTGAGTGACGATTCGAGATGGTTTCGCTTGAACCAGCATTTATTGAAGTATCCCATCGAGCTGGAGAACATGAGGTACCAAATACACCTGTATCAACGAGTTTGACCTGGGAGACTACTCGACATCACCATGGCCCAACAAAGATCCAGGAAGTCTCTCCGGAACAACAGCAGCATAGGGCACAAGGTCAGAGCTGAGGGTAGTGGCAGCCCATCTCATGCGAAAAGAGGATGATCAAACGTCGCCCACCAAAAGTCAAGACAGTGAGACTGGCTTGCTAATGCAGATCTTCTTTTTTTGAACTCACGGGGTCGAAGGAGGAGCATCAGCTCAGCGCACCCTTTCCGTCGAACAATTGGTCTTCCAAAACTAGACCGATTGTGCGTGCGTGCCTCAGGCGTGTCGGCTTGCCCACCCACGGCACACTCGTCTCGAATCGGTGAGGCGATCAGAGACTTGGGCGTGGTAGAGTGTGTACTTACATAGTTGCCACGTTGAGCAACCTTCCATTACCCTCCAAGCCCAAACGATTCATAATGGGATGAAGCCTCTTCGCGGATTACAAGCTACGCACTCAAGAGGGATTCCCAAAGGAATGGGTATGGAGGAACTTTGCACTTCGTTGGACGGACAAACGCGAAAAATGATGGCTTATCATGGTTGTCTGATTCCTGCTTTTTGACTGACAGATCAGAGTGACCTCTATGCCAATCTTCACACACCTGGAAGTTGGAAGTTCAGGACCTCGATCACAGAATTCCAGTGACCGTCCGCGCCCGATGGAAGACCAAGAAGCCGAAGCAGGACTCCCCACGCGAGGAAAGACCTCGTGGAGCAGACATGGCGCTGAAGTGGCACGCATGCTTGCATGCATGCGTTTCCCCTTCCCCTCCCTGTCCACCGATCCGTTGCGTCGTCCTTTCTCGTGCGTGTAATGTTCCAGGGCCACATTCTTCGCGGACGCTCTTCGACATTCCGCCCTCCGCTCCCCTTCCACATACCTCTCAGCCGGACCGGTCGTCTTGATGGCGCGGCATCTCTCGCCGCACGTCTAATCCTCATCTTCGTCACCCTCCTCGTTGACGACGTTGAAGAAGCGCAGCTCGTAGACGCCTTTCGAGGTGGAGACCACGCGCAACCAATCCCGGAGTTGCTGTTTCTTGAGGAATTTCTTGGTCCTAGATAATCACGACGCAGATGGATCGCGTTAGCCACTGATTCTCACACAACATGACGCCACGGAGCCATAGTCAGGCAAAGGGGGGTAGAGGTATTGATTGACTGGGACTACTACTCACAGATATTTCAGGTAGCGGCCCGAAAACGGGATATGGGTGACGACCTCGATCTTGCCATCCCCGACCTGCTTGATGTCGACGTTGTCGCCGAGATTGCCCGTCCGGCCTTCGACCTTGATGCGATCGTGCAGGAACTTCTCGAAGGCGCCGAGGTCGAAGATCTTGTCGCTGACGGGCTGAGAGCAGTTGATCGTGTACTGTGGTCGTGCGTCAGAGTGTGTATTCAAGTCAAAGGCGGCGCAGGGAGTAGACTGATAGGAGTAGGTGGATATGCATTCGTACCTTGTTCGTGACCTTCGCGCCCTTCGCAGCCTTCCCGCCCTTGGAGGCGCCAGTAGCCTTTTGCGCAGTCCCGCGAGCCTATCCTCCGCCGAAAGAACGAGAACCTTAGCCTACTGCATGCATGTGCCCCGTCGAGTCGAGTCGCGGAAATGAAACGAACAGACGGGGGAGCTCATTGCCAGCAAAGCCATTCCGTTCGGTTCGGTTCGGTTCGCTTGGGATGGGCGGGCCAGAGAGAAGAGCGATGCTTACCTTGACGGCGGACATTGTGAGGATATGAAGATTTTAAGAGCTTCGAGGGAAAATAGCTAAGCAAGGAATGAGGGCCGGAGACAAGGTCGCAAAGAAGTTGATATCCTGCGCCTTTGATGGATGATGGGTGTGTTGCGATCTGCCAATTGGCGATGGAATCGAAAAAAGTCGGGTTTGTGCGTTGTGTGCGTGTGCGGAGATGCTGACCTCGCCGCAGTTGCCTGATTGGGGGTGGAGGCTTGGCAGGGGCTTGAGGTCGAGCCAGGTCGAGCAACGTCGCTAAATCATGACAACTGGTACAGTACCAGACAAGTACGGAGTCGATCTGATCAACCCGGCCTGATCACAGGATTGTGTGTGCGGGCTCTGCAAGAGCTTGAACTAATAACGTTTCTAGAAATCGTGGACGCCAACTAAACCTCGTAACCGGACCTAGACGTCACCGAACCATGGGCGGTTTCATTTCGGCGGTTCTTGGATCTTAACGCACTCTCTTTGGGTTGACTACCTGTGTGTTTATAATGGCGAGCCCATCCATCCTGGTTGATGGAGACATTCATGTTCTAGCAAGCACAATCACGATATTAACACAGAGCAGCCTCTCCCAATAATTGCATAACAGCTACACTTCATTAATATGGGATCCATCATTCAGCAAGAACGCACGTCTACAAAGTTCCGCCGCATAGGCCAGGGTTTCTGTGGATCTGTATGGGCAGCCGAAGGAGGCACGATGGCGATGAAGAGAGAGGATGGCGGTCCGGGGCGCTCTCTCCTTAACGACTACAACATGCACAAACTCATACTCGAGACAGCCTTACAGGAGGCTAGTGTGTGCGTGCCACGATGGCCGAATTTGGTCAAGAACGACGACAGCTGGTGGGACGCGCGTCTCATCAGATTTCCAACCGGCTACACTGCCTGCAACGTGCTCTGCGCCGAACGCATACCACCCCTTCAGGAGGAGGTGAGGAACCGTCTCATCGACCGGTACTGTCCACCCGCGGTAATTGCGACAATCAAAGCCAACGACGCCGACCGAGACTGCCTGGTGCGCCCGTACCTGGGCCGGCGAAAGATCCAGAACGAGGCCCGGAGAGGACGAAACTTCTTCTCCTTGCGCAACTACCCCTTGCATCTCAACCAGGCAGAAGATCTCAAGCTTCCAATTTTCAGGTACGCACGTGCGATGGCTGAGACGCTCGCCACGATGCACTGGACTGCGAAGATCGACGCTAACGATATCGAGTTTGTGCTGGGAGGCGTTCGAACAGAAACAGAAATCGCCCGTGACAGATACACACACCGCATCTTGGGAACCCACTCTCTATGGGTCCTGGACTTTGACTGCTGCAAGCCGCTGACCATGGACGATGCCGGCTTCGAGCAAGCCGCTTGTGCGTTCTTGAGGAACGACCCATACTTTCCCCGCCCTTCGATCACCGCACAATCCCAGGACAGCACTCTGTGGATTGAGTTCCAAACCCGATATCTCGAGTGCAGTCAAAATCTCGTCGCTGTTCAAGGCGTAACCTGTCTCGGCTTAGCCGAGAAATTCATCGCACTGGTTACGGAAATGCACCAACAAGGCACAGACCGAAAGTCATTAGCACTCATGTCTTAATACTGCGCCTGTATGTATTTAATGAAACCACCATTGACCAGTCATGCACTGCTCTTCGTTGATTGCGTACGCTCAGCTTGTGGTCTCGCGATTCTCCCAGAAGTTGAACGTGCTGATCTTTTTCGCATCCCAGTTCGCGGCTCCCCCATTGTTGTTATTGGCCGCGGCACCCTCTTGGAATCGGCCTGCATCTCTTTTCCGCTTGCAATATTTCCTGGCGCACTTTTCCACGTCGTCCCAATCGTCCGATTTTAGATAGGACTTGACAGCCTTGCCGTCGTCGTGGAGTTTGCGAAACGCTTCGCGCACCCACGTGAGGCAGTTGAATGCCGAGTCGTCGCCCCGGATAGGCATGTCCCGCAGGATGGACTGCAGGCGCGCCTCGTCCGTGATTTTGCAGACTGCGACACGGACAAGGCATTTCTGCGCCACAATGTTCAAAGGGATGTCTTGCTCTTCGTAGAGATACCTGTCCGAGTTCTCCTCGAGGTGGGCGACGTGGTACCGGGTTCCCCCGTCTGTTCGCCAGGCCGTTTGAGGCCCGACGAGAAGAGCCCAGTGATACGAGTCACAGCTGGAGACATTGCGGAAGGAGGAAGTCGTTGAAGAGCCTCCACGCGGATAAAGCGCAACGTAGAGTCGAGGCTTGTCTTTTGTAGGCTTCGTGGGGGGAGAGGATAAGGCGCGTAGGAAGTGAGGCCTCGTTGATGTCGGGCTTGTAGGAACCATTGCTCTAGCAGCTTACTGTGGATGAAATGGATAGATGTCAGTCATACAGGAGAAGCGCTGAGGTGGAAGGCATGATTGCTCCCGATCTCCTGCTTCACCTCGTATCGGAAGGACGAGGCAAAGCACCGCGCACTCGTCTTGGGTGGGGGAGGAGGATTAGGAACCACGAGAGATCTTCATGCGAGAAACGTAGTTGGCTCGCTTCCGAGCTCCCGGCTAAACTGTGGTTAGTGACGCAGTCGGTTGGAGAAGATTTGTTCCTGCTGAGTGAGTCTCTCGAAAGGATTTGGTGAGCGATTTCAGCACGTAGGAGGGAGTAAGGTCCTGTTAAGTCGCTCTATATGGGAGATGAAATGGTCAGACTTGTTAGCCGGCCGAGCGGCCCAACACGCGATCATTTTGCTTCACTTGGGCGAGCTAACAAGGAGTCCGGAAAGCTTTCGGTGACGAGGCCGTGCTTCTTGATGTGCTTGTGCCATAGTTGAGCAAACATGGACAAGTCTTACTTCAATGAGGATGACGCAATATGTCCCTGCTACTGTACCTGTTCGGCCATGGGCCTCGTCAAGGCAGCTGGACGGGACGAACAATAGGGAGGCCTTTCTGCATGCTACGGTATTAATGGATGGTTCGTGAGTCGTTGCCGGATCTTCATTTTCATGTCCTGCAGAACTTCGTGCGCCTACGCCACATCAGCCCACGTCAAACGGCTTGACGAACAAGCAATGGTGAGCACGGATATCGCGGAGGACCTGCTGGGGGAATTGACCAACAGGTAAATGCCGGACTGTGGACTTTGAAGATCGTAGAGTGTCAAGCCACAGTCTGTGGCGGTGCAGATGACGAGGCAAATTTCCCGAATGATGTGTTGATTCGTCGAGTTGCGTCACTCTGGGAACAGTTGTGGCGTTTCAGGCCATGAATAGCAGCCGCCCTGAGAGATACTGCCGGGTCTGAAGGGAGAGTGCCTGGCGAAGACGCTGAAACAGACGTCATGTGGCTCGATCACGTCCTCCATTCCTTGGACCGTGCCCAGAAAGTCCAGGCTAGGCAAAATTAGCGGCCAAGACACAGGCAGGATTGTTCGTAATCTGGACAAGGGACTGTACGAGTAGGTTGGCCAGTGGGTGACTGCATCCGCCCCCCAGCCATCCTGCGGGTGACAGGCTCATCATCTAAATAGGCCCGCTGTATCTCCCGTCGCGCAATCTTCCTGCCTTCTGTTTCTTCTCACCACATTCTGCTTTCACGTCGACTATCGCTTCATTCTAGATACCCTCGCACTTGGTTCAGTTACTTCACGAGTCATTTCTCTATTTCGAGACAACCACAACACCGTCAACATGCCGTTCACCGCATCGTAAGTTGTTGCTTGTGCCTTCCGTCCCCTTCCGCGCAGAGCTGACACAGCGCTTTACAGCGACATCTGCAAGATCATTCTCGCCATCGTCCTCCCTCCTCTCGGTGTCTTCCTTGAGAGAGGTTGCAATGCCGATTTCTTCATCAACATCCTGCTTACGATCCTGGGTTACATTCCGGGTATCATCCACGCGCTGTACGTTCAGGCGCACCATGCCAATCTTACAGAAACACCCCGAACGCATACTGACCGATCGAACAGCTACATTATCCTGAAGTATTAAGCGATGAGCACCCGAAGCCCCTCAACGCCGCTACGATCCACCAGCTTCTGGCAAGGACCGACCCCACCTTGTCAAACTTTTGATATCCCCATTGCTTGTGATTCTCAGAGCATGATACACGTAAATCTTCCACGGCACGCCTACCATAACAGATTAAGCACCAGATCGGCCTCCACGGTTGACAGGGCACAAGGTTTGCCTGGCCACAGACGGGCAATCAAATCTGGATAGGATGGTGTGACATGGGCTATTGTACAACTCGTTTGCTGGACGGATGGGAGCATTTCCGTCCAACTTCGGCGCAACAAGGACATGCATGCTGCACGTGGTGTGGATGTAAACAGCTTAATTCAGCATAATGAGACAACCCTTTACCTCTCAGTCATCAGTTTCATTGTTTGTGCCTTTTTCCCGTGCACGGAAGAGCTCGACTGGACTACTGTAATTCCGACAGCCTTGCAGGTGATGGTGAAACCAAATTGGTTCCTCGGAGCTGGCATATCCGGACCCCTCGAATGCAGTCTTAGCATTGGTTTGAGGCAGGGAATTCCGGCCTTTTGAGCTTCTTTCAACGGTGGTTTGCGTCACCTGGGGCTAGGTCGAGTGACTTGCAATTTAACATCCTGGGTGACCAAACGTTGCCAATGTTGTCTTGAAGCAGGATGACAAAAGCCGCCGGAACCAGAGGGTGATGATACAATGGTCCAGCAGGGCGCCCAGGACAACCGTAACCAGCGCAGCGGAGACCCAGCGCTGAGAAACGGGCTCCAACGTGCAAGACATCTCAAGTACATAGGGCAACACGAGAAGTTTGCAGTGGTGACGAATCTGAACGACCGCGTCTTGTTCATCATCAATCTGCGAGGAAGCGCCCGTTCGCGCCCAGTCTGCCATAACCGCTGGTCATTATCCGAGCCCTACGGGCACTGCCCATTCCGGGCAGACCAAGCCTACACGGCGAGGCTTGCGCACGTGACGACTCCTGACGTTCGGTTAGGACAATCCCTAACCGCTCGCTCGGCGACTACGCTTCATCCAATGCTTCACATTCGACCATGTCCACCATGATGCTTCCTGGGTTTCAGGCTATAGAACCTATCGCGGCTCAGTATCGAAGCCGCCATCGTCATACGATTGCGAGAATGTCCTGCTCAGGGACAAAAATTCTATGTCCACCCTGCTCGAGGGGCAAGGTAAGGCCATGGTGTAAACCCTATGATGAAAACCCCAGATTGCCTTCGCGCCGCATATCTGCAGCGAATTTCCCCGTATTCTCACTGCTGAAGATCGTTTCTCTGTTGTTGAACACTGTTTACCTGCAAACTAGTCGCGCTGTGGCCGTTCACAGAAAATTTCCGCAAACGGACCTTTCGAAAGCATGAGCCATCAACAATGACAAAGGCCAACCACTCGACATGCGGTACCCTACATGGTCCTCTCCGAGTGCGGCGTCGATTCTTCACGATGGCCTCGAGCTCCGTGCCCGACAAGCCTCGACAACTACCTGCCTCCCTCAATCCATCCTCTCTGCAGTCCCCAACTGCGCCGTCAGTTGCATCGCATCCTTCGCCGATCACAACTTCCCAGGTGCCACCTGCACCGACACCTCAGATCTTAGCTACCTGTGCACGCAGCAGAACATTGCTGGGCTCACAATTGGAGAAGGGTCCGTACAGTGCGTCGTGGCCTCTTGTACTGGACAGGATCAGTCGGACGTGGATGTGTATAGTATCTGTGATGATATAGCAAACGCCCAACCGCGGACGGCTCGAACCATTACAGCTACAATCATCGGGAGTGTTACCTCGTCGTCTTCCACCATGGACAACCTCCCAGCTACCATCGGCAATCCGACATCGACAGAGGAAGTCAGTACGATTGTGATGGCCACGGATAGCCCAACCTGGATAATAGCAACACCGTCGGCGACATCGACGTCTGCAGCTCCTTCCTCTACTTCAGGCATGTCTCTGGGACCTGCAGCAACATCTGGTGCCAGTGCTATGTCCAGTACAGTCTCCTCTAGGGCAGGCCTCACAACCCCTCAAATAGCCGGAATAGCCGTCGGTGGGGCCGCTACGGTGGTGATCGTTTTTGGTCTGTTCATGCTTGCTTTATGGATGCGCCGACGTCGCCGCGAACGTCGCCGAAGTCAGAGGCGCTCGAGGGTGATAGAGCAGACACCTCCCCCGAATTATCAAAGCCCACCCAAGGAAGCTTCCCCGACGTTCGCCAACATTGGCTCATCGCTAGCAGTGCCCAATGCGAACGGTCGCTTCTACGGCGCACAGCAGCCGATAGAAGAAAAAAGGAGAAGCTTCTGGCGAAAGAGCATTCGACCAGAAGACATCGGCGTCGCTGTTTCGCCAAAGATACCCGGCGAAAACTCTCCTGTGAGCGCATCGTCCGAGCAGAGTTTCTCTCTCCTACTGCCCGCCGTGCCTGTTACAGCACTGCGACCTGCGCGACTCGATCTTGAGGCTACAAGGGACCGCAGGAGATTTCCACAACGGCCAGTTAGTGAGGCCACCAATTTTGATGATGAACCACAGATCAGCACACAAGAGCCCGAGCGGATTCTTGTCGACAATCAGCCATTCATCCTAGAGAAAGCGCCACTGGCGAAAAGACCACGAGGACCTCCGCCGAATCTGAAACTGCCAGCGGTGCCTGAAAGCCCCACTCGGAATGCATCTCGTGCGCGAATTCCCCTGACACCGACATATGACAACGGCAATATCGATTTCGTGTCACCACCACGCAGCCTTCGTTCTCCCATGGCGTCACAAGGACCGCTTCCCGTGTCCGAACGCAAGCTACCTTCATCATCAATTTATGCGAATAGAAACGTCTTGCGGAAGAACCCGCCTTCAAGACTGCCTCCCCGAGGGGCCAGCGGTCCGCTTGTTGAGCCTCTCACGCAGCCGCGGAGTGCTCCCCGTCCACCCCAGGCACCCCCAACGACGCAAAAGGCAATGACAGCACGAAGCGAGATCTCTGCAATGCAGAGACGGGGCTCTATCAGCTCTGCATATACCGAGATTGAGGAAGACACGACACCGGAAGAGCTAAACAAACAGCTCGGGCTCCGAGCCAACCCGCCAACACCTATCAACTCCACGAGTATGCAACGAGTAGCTCAGGGCCAAGAGAGCCCGATCAAGGATTTAAGATACCCTCAAATACCGCGTTCAGCGGCCATATCGAGGCAAGTAGAGAGGCCGGCACAGCTCCGAGCAAGCCCCAGTCTAGCGTTGCCTCCTGTTCCCGCGTCGAGGACGGTTCCAGCCGTCCGACCAAGAAGGGACGAGCTGGTGCGAGCCGAGGCCAGCTTCATGCAAACAGATACAACTTCCTCGGATGGATATTATTCCGACTCGACCATCGAGTTTCCAATACCACCCACTTCAAAGACTCGAACGTCGAGCCTATCTCAGCTGAGGAACAATCCCTCCAGCGGTAACAAGGGCATTTTGCCCCCGAAGACGCTCACTTTTCTCCATGGAGAGTCCTCCCCGGAGACGAAGACGGTGGAAGTGGCAGTACCGCAGCGATCGCCATCCACCAAAGCCCGATTGACACCGAGTAAATCGAGCACTGGGGATTTGTACCTGACCGTTGAGATCTGAGGGGTTCGACTGGACGGCCAGTTGAAATTTTTCTAGCTGTGTATTCATACTTTGAAATGATGGTGGCTTTGCAGCCATACGATGTACTGTAACGTGAAAAGCCCAGACAGAGGTGGCTCAGATCAAATAGTTATGAGAAGAGAAGATAGAACAGAAGATAACAACGTTGAATCTCGATTGCTCATGTATTGGATTTAGTCCTCAGCCGGCCTCGGTCAGGGACTGCCTCCCCCCCTGGCACCCTGGCTCCCCAAATAGACGAGGATCTTTCCCCAGCCAAGAAAATCGCTCTCCTTGAACTTGACCTTCCGCGCCATCTTCAGATCTATCCACAAGCGTTCAAAACATCCGACACGCTCTTCTGCCCTTCGACGAGTGGTTGTTGGAACGCACGCTTTGTTCGCATTCCACCGTGTCGGTCTCGCTCAAGCTATGCTAAAACGAGCCTTGCCTGGTCGCCAATGGAGATCAACAATTGACCTCCACCGTCATGGCACGTTCGAACTAAGACGACATTTATTCGAAAGTGTGGCGCTGGATGCCCCAGCTTCTGCAGACAGCGAAGGGGTCGAGGTACCACACACTGCAATACCTCGACGTGGTACTTCACGTAGGCGATCGTCTGGATCAAATACTTCTGTGGACGGGGCGAAATATACGCCTCGACCACCTCGACGATCTGGCGACAGATCCGTCCGCACCCATGCCAGACGCGGAGGCGTCCGAGAAGGATTCACCTGGTTGACGAAGGATCCGGCCCTCGTGGTGAGTGGAACGTCCCGCATCTCGTCAACTCGTGAGCCACGCTGTCGACTTGTGCTTACAAGCTCGAGTGCAACATCAGAACCTAGAACAACTGCTATCAATCGTTCCAAAGTATCGTGGCAAAAGGGGATTGGTGAGGAAGATCGTGGTATTGACGACGCCGTCGTTGGCTTCTTTACTTGAACCCGGAGACTTTCCCAAGGACCTTCTCCCGACGCTGTATCATGGGCGTCGGTCTTTTTCTGAACAAGACCGCGAAATGATCGTCAAGTGCATTTACGGTGTGGTCGATGCACTTCCTGTACCTACCCCGGTTTCCCTAGGCGTCGACCGACCCTCGCCTGGTCTTACTGGGACGGAAGGGCTTGCAGTCTTTCTGAGTTCCGATGGTCGACGCCGCTCATCCTATACTTCAGAGACAGCGCGCGGTGACTCAGAGAATGAGCCCGTCACGACACTCAACTTCGCTACCGCCTTTAGCCCAAGCGATCTTGATGCCGGCGACGATCAACGCACGGTCATCTCGCGGCACGTAAGCTTGCCAGTCGCCAACACTATTTTCGTGAATGGCCAACGGACTACATTATTCGAGGATAGCTGGAAGGTCAAGCTCCGCGAAAACAGAGAGGCATCCATCAACTATCTATACCGAAGACCACTAGTTTCGCACCACATAGACCTGGGTTGCGACTCAGATGAGATTGTGAAGGCGGGATCTAGTCCTCTCCAACGGTTGACCGAACCTAGAAAGGTGGTTGGATCTATGGGCAACGTCCTGGCCCAGATTGAAGTCGGCACTGAAGCTGTCCCTGCCTCCCAGGAGCTAGAAAAGGCTGTTCACGCATTCATCGGACGCAATCCTAGGAGCACTGCGCAGGGACCACTGCTTGTCTATGCTCTTATACGCCCTGAAGGAATGATGACACCCGACCAAGGTAGCAGAGATGGACAGCCATACCCTCCCCTAAACATCCTGGAGGCGTTATGGCGAGGAGCAAAACTTTTCAAAGTATCAGGCGGCGGAGGAGGTTGGGGAAAGCGGCAAGGCCTCCTCTCCCTCGAAGCTGCGGTGAACTTTGAAGGCCGAGATGCCCAGTCGACGGCTGGATTTCCCGACCTCGACAGTGATCAAAGCATCGTGGACGCCCTCGGATCGCGTGGTATAATCCCGCCCTCGAGCAGCGTGGAGTTCCTGGTGCACTCTCCGAGCTCAGCCCGTGCAGAGTTTCAACGCCAGAAGCATGTATCTCCGCTTCCCGAGAGAGAAGCCTCAACAGTGATGCTGGGTACGAGCGCAGACCCTGACACCCAAGAGGATGTGGTGATGGATGCCGACAACAATGACACAGGAGTTCAATTTGTGCCTCATCATTTCGGGATGATCTCGTACGGCGGTGCGGCTCTGAGCAGCATCAGTCGTGTGCCTCTCTCACATCTACCGCCAATCAGGCGTACGGAGACGCGTCTTGACGTGCCAAATTCATGCTTCATCCTTCATAGCGTCGTGCACCACTACCACGATCGCAAACTCGATCAGTAGTCTCGAGGGCAAGGGAAGGATTCGGAAGCCACGCGCAAGTCACACTCTAACACCAAGGACGTGTTTGGAGTCTTAGATGGCAATCGATTCGGGGAGAGCGGAAATGGAGCGAGCTGAGAACCGGGTGAACGAACGAACTGAGCAACTTGCGGACGAATCTGGTCGAGATGGCAATCGGCGGCCTGTACCAAGACAGAGATCGCTTCGACACCGAAACTGTGGCACGGATGTCGCTGCTAAAAGACAAGCTATGGCGCCACTGTAGAGAAGCCGAAACATTGATCGACTGACCCATCATGTTATCCATCCCATGCTAATTCATTGCGCTCCTAACTGGGTCTGCATTGGGGGGCAGCATCCGGTGTAGGTCATGATCTTGACTCAAGCACATCCACATCTAATTCCTGCATCACCTGAAGCACCACCCCGAGGGATTCCATGAAGCCATTCACGGCGACGCGAAGCATGCGGTTCGTGGTTGCACTATACTCGGTTCGAAGGATGGTCTTGTAGGAATCGACCGCGCCACTGTTCTGCTCCCCAGCAATACCGCCGCTGGCCACGTCCGCGGTAACCAAGGTGAAGTTGCGCCGCACCAAAGGAGACAGCTCCGCGTCGACCTGCAAAGCGCGCATGGCGGTGGAAGCGAGGCGGGGGCTCAGAAGCGGGACATCAATCACCCTGGAAGGCAGAATCAGCGACGGCGCGCAGGTCAATCATGGGAGCCGGGAGCCTGAACGCACAGTGAGCACGGGAAGTCGGACTGGGGAGCGGGCGTCACCATGTTGGCGGTGCATTTGACTCGTTGGGTCAATGGACAAGGATGGCTGGGTGGGACAAAGAAGGAGTGAAAATGTTTGGCGACTCGACGGCGCGGTTGCTGGGGAACGGCGTGTAAACATCGACGACGTAGTGGCATCCCTGTTTCATGCTATTCCATTCCACTTATTGCAACCTGCACCTCGCATTTCTCGCATCACCGCTCTATCCCCTCCAGTCAGTCGTCGCATCTTTAACCCCCCCGTCGCCTTTCCATCCTCTTAGAGATCTATGCCGCTTTGCTCCATCGTTGCGCTGCGTCGTCGCAGTGATATGCCGCAGAGCTAGACACATTCCAGTCCCTCCGCTTGTTGACAAGCAGTCCTCCCGCCTCCAGCGGCCGCAGCTTCTGCGCCTCTATTTCCTGAAGCCCGTCTATCAGCACGAGTCCAGCACGGCAAGCAATAGCGCTCGATCTCTTTCCCGACCAGCGATGGCGCCTTCGTTGGGGCACCCCTCCAGCTATGGACAGGTCATTGAGTACATCCAAGGTAAATAATACGTTCCGACTTGAAACAAAACATTGCCCCTCACTGCGATGGGCCAGACTGACAATTTTTTCACCCACCAGATCGACTGTACCTAGCATCGTACACCCACGCACCTGACGAGCATACTCCTTTCCCGTATCCTGCGCAACCCAAGCGATCGCCGCAGAAGCGGTCGTCCAAAGCGCAGCCGGCGCCCACTCCTGCAAAGCTACGGCCACCCCCAGTCTACTTCACCATCGACGACACCTTGCTGTACAATGCCTTCCACGCCGACTTTGGCCCCCTGCATATCGGCCACCTGTACAGATTTGCGGTGCAATTCCACGAGATTTTGGGCGACCCAGCCAATAATGACAAGGCGGTGGTGTTCTGGAGCAGAGCTGACGCAAGAAGCCGTGCCAACGCGGCGTGTTTGGTCGCATGCTACATGGTATTGATTCAAGCATGGCCTCCCCATCTGGCTCTCGCACCGATCGCGCAGGCAGACCCTCCCTACATGCCGTTCAGAGATGCCGGATATAGCCAGGCGGATTTCATTCTGAACATCCAAGACATCGTGTATGGCGTCTGGAAGGCCAAAGAGGAGAACCTGTGCCAACTGAAAGAATTCAACCTCGAGGAGTATGTCCTTCTCTGCCACGGACACGACGCACGTGCTAACTTTCTCTTAGATATGAGCGATACGAACGAGTCGACCAAGGTGATTTCAACTGGGTGTCGCCTCAGTTTGTCGCGTTTGCGTCGCCGCAGTCCGAGCCTACCACACCCATCCCGATCTCGTCTCCAGCATATGCGACCCTCCCATCCTGCGTCCCTGAGATCCAGCATGCCAGGATACCTGAACCGTTCAAGAACGTCCTGACCCACTTTGTCCAGCGCAATGTTGGCCTGGTCGTGCGACTCAACTCGGAGCTTTACTGCCCGACATACTTCACCGCCCTTGGTATCCAGCACATCGATATGATCTTTGAAGATGGAACCTGTCCTGCCTTGACCATCGTCCGAAAATTCATCAAGCTTGCTCGCGACACGATTGCCAAGAAGAAGGGCATCGCCGTCCACTGCAAGGCTGGTCTTGGGAGAACCGGCTGCTTGATCGGCGCTTACTTGATCTATCGCCATGGCTTCACAGCGAACGAAGTCATTGCTTTCATGCGGTTCATGCGTCCGGGAATGGTGGTTGGTCCGCAACAACATTGGCTTCACCTGAACCAAGGACAATTCCGCGAGTGGTACCTGGAAGATCAATGGAAGGCGAAGATGGAGCTTTCCAAACCTTCGACGCCCCGGGGCATCTCAGCCAAGACCCCCATGCGTCTTTCGAGTGGTGCTCAGATGGCAACACCCGAACGATCCAGCGCCCCGAGAACTGCACTGGGTGAAATCGATGGCAATGATGTGGCAAATGCCTACCCGGATGAGAATCTGCCGGCTCCTACGCCTGGTCAGCCCCGAAAGTATGCTCGCATGGATCCTCGGCAACACCCATATTCTCGATCAACTTCTGGCGCCATGCATGTCAACGGAACCAAGTCTGAAAGCGAAGTCGTCGCCGCGGAGACTCACCGACAGAGCACGAGCGGTCTTGACAGCGAAGAGGAGCTCATTCTCCAGAGAGCAGCCTCACGGCGGAGCCAGAGCAAGAGCCCCGGTAGCAAGGGCAAGGCTAGGAGCGTGTCGTATACTACCACCACCACAACGGTGACCAAGTCATTCGATATTGGCGATACTGTGGGCATCTATGAAGACGATGGCGACGTCAATTTCAGGATGGAAGATACCAATGCCATCTGGGACGAGCTCGCCCAGGAACAGGAGAATCTGAAGCTCAGCACGCGAAGTGAGAAGGCCGAAGCCACCAGGAAGACGCCGAGATCTGCCAGCGGGATGGGCGCCATGGGCGTTGCGAAGACCAGATCCGTCCGTGAGTCTCCTCGTCGCAGCGGTGGAGAAGACAAGATGAAGATTCGAAAGACCAGTGGTCGCGTTGGCAGTGCCAGCCATGGACCAGTCGGCGTCAAGCGGTAGTGCTGCGAGACTCATCACCACCTGAGCGTGAGCATATCACTGTAAATACGCTGCCTTGATGTGTCGGTGGCCAAATTCATCTCTTCATCGGAAGTGGCAATGATGGCGACCAGCCGGCATCAGTGCACTCAGTCACGACGGAGTGGGATTCTGTACATGAACATGGATGGCATCTGGGCTGGCTACACGTGCTGTGATTATGCAAACGACTTTGTGCTGGGCGTGAATCTCGACGACGATGAAAATGGTTGTGTTTCGTCAGGCAGGACTCGCTGGAATGACTTGAATTCGATATGACATGGCAAGGCGCACAGAGGAGCAAGTTGTTTTGAGGAGATGTCATGGTCTTTCTTCATGGGTTCACAATGGCTATTCCAGGCAACAACGATGCCAAAAAGGTTCAATCTGTCTTTGGGTGGATGGTTGATATGAGACCCACGGTGTGTATGGGCCCGGCTTGTACTGAATATTGAACTTGATTGTGCTGCAATGGGCATTCATCGTGATCGACAGACAAGCCAGACAGGGCACGGAGCCAGTTCTGGATGTACACCAAGCTGGCCGTAGAGATGGAGAACTCGGTGTCGAGGGCGCGAGTAGGGTACGCCGTGAAGACGACCGCTGTATCAGTTCTCGCCCGCCCGCCCGCTAGAACTAATGATCTCTATTCTCTGAATTCGATCCCTGACAGGAGAACGGTGAGGTCGTACTAGATACCTTGGCTACGGTCACTCTTATCAGCTACAGTAGGCAGCTAGGCAACTGGACAACTACTGGAGACAGCTCGACTATTCTTCGACACAAGTTCAATGGAAGGACGCACATTCGTCACACTCGAGTCGTATTTCGTACTCGCACTCGCACCGGTACAGGACTTGTCAACCAAGCCTTGCCATCTTCGTAGTACTGTGTACAGACATATGTAGACCGGGGGCCCCCGGATCTGCGCCAACCGGACTTCATTGATTTGTCCCTTCTTCCACGAGTTCAGGGACGCAATCCGTGACGCAACTGACACGCATCACGAGCTCACCATAACGGTGCCCTCACCTACACCTTTTCCTTCCCCTCGACATGGTAATATACATGGTACAGCATTCGCGCGCAGTTTCTTCTCTGTTCTTGTGTCATCGCACATCTTCAGTATCTGGCCGAGGGGTTTTGCGCAACCCTCTTTCTCACATTCATGTGGTCGTGCTCGACGAGTATCTGTCAACCGCGGGTACCATTTCTGTCTCGATTAGAATGAGACAGATTTCTCAAAACTGGGGGGAGATCCATTTCGATTTTGATTTCGATTTCGATTTCGGTCAGCTGTGCGTGCTTCGAACCGCCGCCGTCGTCGCCTCAAAGCGTGAGTGAGTGAGTGAGTGAGTGAGTGAGTGAGTGAGTGGGTGAGTGAGTGAGTGAGTGGGTGAGTGACTGTTCTGCTCCAATACTGTCTACATCGTACTCCCGAGAGCGTTGTCGAAGAGGAAGAACCGGGGGGGAATGGCAAAACCAGGCATTCCGATCCGTGAGTTTTCCCCCTAGTCCCCTTGATTCATCTTCGCGACTGCCGCGCCACTGTTGGCTTCAGAGCGTAGACAGTAATTCGACCTGGGTCTTAGATAGCAAGAGGTGGGCTCTGGGACATGGATCCAGTGTACACGAGTTCGGCCTGGGTCTTAAACAAAGATGTGAAACATGGATCTATCAGTCGGGAATTTGAACGAACGGCGATGAGTCTTTCACCACGGCGGTCTCTTGATTGGATCGGTCGATCTACCTCTGTATATTTGTAAGATACCCGTCAATGAGGCCGAGTGCCATTTTTGACCAGCGCGCGCAGAAAAGGCAGAGGAGGAAAATCCAGCTTGGATCTCTTGTTTGCGAGCCATGGCGCCCTGCGAGGATATGTACCAAGGATACCGATGCCCTGTCCTCGTGAACTGTAGCTTGCGAATGCCACAATTGATGCCCCATTCCCATGAGCCTTTAACCCAGATTCGCGGCCTCGTGAATACGATTCCCAGTGTACCACCCATGGATTGACCAGGCCGTCACCCAAAACGCCGCGCAGTAATGATCACTGACTGCGCTGAGTGAAGAGAAAAAGACGACGCATAAAAACAAGATGGCGACTGCGGTGTTTCTCTCCTCCCGCTTAACCCCAGTCGATGTGCTAATGTGGCCATTTCCATGACATTCTCAGTGCATGGCACAGCTTGTGCCAGTTATAGGCCACGGAGCATGACAGTTCTCTCCCCCTCTAATTTGGCAGCGTTTCTGTCTTTGTCCGCCTTCCGAGCGTCTGCCAGGCCTTCGCAATTATGAGACTCTAACATGCGGTGCTTCCCGCAGAAGCGCTTCTGGCAGAACCCGCAATCCCCGACGATAGGTTGGGCCGCCGTCTTGCATCCGTCCTTGGAGCAGCGAGGCCGGTTCGACTTCTTCTTGGGGGTCGAAGCGCCAGACGAAGGAACGGGTGTGGACGAAGTGGGAGTCGGGGGTTGGATGGCCGTCATGTCTGGTTGAGGTTGTGAGGGATCTGTGGCTGTGGGACTTCGCGACGGCGACGAGAGCTTCAGCGTTGATGATTCTTCGAGCTTGAGCTCGCCAACAGTGGTGGATGGTTCGAGTGGCTTGCCGTCGAGCATGAGCTGTACGTCGGCTGGTAGACTGGTTGATGCGGAAAGGAATTCGAGGACGTTGGAGACGGTGTGGACGGGTCGGACGTTCAGCTTGATCGCTGTTGAGGCATTTGTCAGGATACCAACTCGCGCGAGTTCTAGAAGGCACTGCTTACTCTTGCCACCACTGATTTGCACCTGGATAGCCATGTTGTCGGCAGGAAGCTCCTTGCTCGATGAGTTGGAGGCGGCAGAGCCTGACCTTGAGCGATTCATGTTGCCGGTGAAGTGGGTGTTGAAGAGACCGGGAGTGAGATGGGAAGTATGATCAGGAACCGACTGAAGGAGCGGGTGATAACAGTCTGATGCAGCAGAATAGGCTCGTGACTGATGACGAATTCGGATGCTGGGGAAGAGCGGAGCGTCGGCCGACTAATGAGAGTAGGGTACTAGTCCGGGAGACAGCGTTGACCAATTGCGAGGATGAGCTTGATGAGGTGTTGATGGGGGACAGGTTCGTGGACTGTTAACGCAGCGTAGGAAGTGGTAGATGAGGAGTGAAGATTGCGAGAAGGGCAGAATCGTGTAATGTATCGCCTGGCAGTGGACGGTACTCCGTGGTAGCGAGGCCCGAGTCAGATGGTCCGAAGCAGGGATGAGAGACAAACGATGAGGCAGCAGGTGGACTACGAGTAGCGCCAGGGTGGCTGCTTTGGAGGCGATGGGATCCTACGATGTGGGTATCACGTCTGGGTGGAGTGGATGGCGGACCCAAGGGACCGGAATACTTTAGAAACGCGGCCAGCACATGGGAACGAGAAGACAGACAGCTGCTCCGTAGAATTTAGTTTGCGACTGAAAGGACACGCACGAATCAGAGGAGCTGCACGGCCGTGCAGTAATGCTGCCCAGTCAATGGGAATGCTCTGCACAGGGCCCGAATCCGCACCCGGAAGAGGCGAGGAAGGCTCGATTATCGATGGCAGCGGAGAAGGCGAAAGGCCAAAGACGCATCGAGAGGTGCTCGTGATGAACAGATTTTCAGTCGCATCTGATGTCAATGTGACTCGCACTCAGAGGCCCAGCTGTTTGTTGCTGATCCTTCGACGCCCTTCGAAATAATGCGCAACGGCATCCACGACGCAACACGAGTGGCAAGGGCGACCGAAGGTCCTCGTACGCCTCGTCTGCCTCTGTTCATGGTCGTCTCACTTCATTCGATACCATGCGCTCACAACTATCTCAACTGGCGCTCCGTCGGAGCCGTGCGCGATCTCCGCTCGACCCAACCGGCTGTCCCTGAGGGTCCAGATCATTACCCAGTCGGTCCGCGCTTGGGACCCTCGGACCCTCACATGCTGTGGCCATGCGTGACTCCAAGAAAACATGCTAATAATGCTGACCGCAGTGGCCGGGCGCTTGAGAGGTTGCGCTTCTCACAGACCAAATCGCAAACGGACTGCCGCGCTGGTATTCGCGAAGTACACCAAAAGCATGTCAAATCTGGCCAACGAGCCAAGAGATTTTGACACAATTGCCTTGTTGTCACCTATAGCTTGCAGCAACAACAGCCCACAATTGATCGTTGTCCTCACCTCATACGCAGTTTGCAGTTGGGCTGCGTCTTTGTGGAAAAGGCCCGGTTGGCTTCCAGCCCCCGAATGCGGCATCGGGCATGAATCCGTTTGCTCTCACTCAAACGCAGCCGGCGCAAGAAGCAACGAGTCTGTTCACAAACATCGTGTCTGCACGCACCTGCACGCACCTGCTCGTCTCGTGTCCGACGCCGGTTTGCGGACGGAATTCACCGTTATCACAGCGTGTGATTTTCCAACAATCACATTATGGCCCTCAGTTGATTCGAGATAACATGGTGATCATGTGCTCACAGTATTGTGGAGGAGATATGGATCACTCTGCACTTGCAGGTGGCACCCCGGTCAGCTCGCCGCGACTCGTCATGTTTGCTCTTCTTTTGCTGGTATTGGTGTGGCCGGGGAAGTAGGGGATATCTGCAAGCACTGCCGTCTACTATGCTTTGCAACACAGGTCGTTTGCATCTCAACATGAGCCGTCCCACGTTGCTGTCGCCAACTGGTCAAAAGCCGTGGTCGTTTAGACGCTTGGTATATGCCATCGTGCCATCATTTCTCATGCAGTCATTCAAATTTGCAGTTTAACCTTCATACTCGACCCTGACGGTGGAGACATCATCTGTAACCCTCATACTATTAGTCGAGGTCGGAGCATCGATGACGGGAACGCCGTCGCTCATCAAGCACCATCCGCCTTCCTCTCACCAGCATCAGGATCAAGGTAGTCGTCCTTCTCGGCAGCCTCGTATTCTGCGACTAAGCCCATGACCACCTCCTTCGCCTCGTCGAATTCACCCAGACCCTCCGAGAATGGCGCTTCCTTCTTGTATTGCTCCAGGTATGCATTTCTCTTGCGCATTTTCTCGTATTGCACCACGATCCGCCTGAAGAGCGTGGCAACGCTGGTGTGATTGGCAAGCATGAGCCCTGACACTCGGTGCGTGTTCTGGAGGTAAGGGGACTTCTTGGTCAAAGCCACCTGAATCGAAGCAGGACCCCACGGGATGAAGTTCGCCATGCGGCGTTCTCGAATGCGGAGGAGAGACTTGTGCACGTCTGTGGGATCAGCCTCGCCTTGAATAATGTTCAGGATTGAGATGTAGCACGAGGACTTTGAGGGGTTGATCGAGACCATTCGGTTCTTGGGTTGCAAGAGGCGGCGCATCACGTCGAGGACCGTAGTTTTGCGCACCGTCTTCGCCTGGTCCACATTGTCGCCCGTGAAGGGAGTGTAGGCAGTCATCAGGAAGTGGCATCGTGGCGTGGGTATCAGAGAGGCAATGATTCCCACGAGGTCGTTGTGCATGTAGCCCGGGTACCTAAGCGTCGTCGTCGAAGCCGACATGACCGTTGAGACCAACTGATTCGTCTGTTGAAACGAGGGCTCCTGAACATGCAGTCTCTCAGACGCGATGCTCGACAGTGCGCCGTTGTCGAGAACTACCACGCAGTCGGCGTTCTGTGTCAAGCGCCGCATGGTGAGTAAACTGTTGTAAGGGTTGACCACGACGTCGCCGGTCGCCGTATCCGGAAACACCGAGTATGTCTGGATGATCTTCTTGGGAAACCGATCGTTCATGCGCTCGAGGAGATACGATCCGAGGCCCGACCCCGTCCCGCCGGCGATGGAATGCAGCAACATGAACCCCTCGAGCGAGTCGCTCCCGTCAGCCTCTCGATCAATCATGTCAAAGATCTCCTCTTGCACCCTTTCGCCCGCGGCGTATCCGGCCGCCCAGTTGTTGCCTGCGCCCATGCCATGCTCGCCGATGAAGAAATTCTCCGGGTTGTAGATGTTCTTGTAGGGGCCGCTTTGGATGCTGTTGATCACGCGAGGTTCCAGGTCGATGAGGATCGCGCGCGGGATGTAGCGTGTGTCGTCGGATTGGTAGAAGAAAACGTCTTTGCGGTCACCGCCTTCGGTCGCGAAGTCTTCCAGGTTGCCGTCGCGCGAGATGCCGTGCTCCTGACATAGTTGTTGCCAGAAGCGAGACCCGATGGCGTTTCCGCACTGGCCTGCCTGGATGGTGATGATCTCGCGAGGCATGGGTGGCGGTGTGGGCAGCTGCTGGTGAGGGCTATGGGGGAGGGGGGAATGGGTAAATAGAAGCCCAAGTTTATGACGCGCGAAAGTCACGCGTCGAAGTGGGGGGTGGAGGAAGACTGAGAGACGAGGTATTCACTTCAGTCACACTTGAGCCTCACGTTGGAGTCAATGTCGCCAGTCTGGCCCGCTATATGATTGTTGATAACGCCGTTTCGATGTGTTCCATCTTCCCTATATTGTTCAACCATTACTCCGTAGTCTTCAGCGACATCCGTCCTCTTATGAGATGTGGCTGTCGACTTCTGTGAACTATGCGTCGTGTGTCTACCCAACGCCGATGTTCTGACGGGCTGGTCCATCCCTCGAGTCATAGCTCCTCTACCGTTTCCGCTGCCTTTGCTCGGATGTTCTTCTTCTGAATATATTGCTCTACCGTCTCGGGAAATTTGCGCCTAAAAGGCCGGGAGAAGACGGCGATCAATGCCCACACATATATCGTGTACAGCCATTGAAACCACGTCTGTCTCACTGGCGGTTCCTTCTGGTCGTCCCACTCTTCACATATCCCCCTAAATCTCTTCGGATCATCTGTGACGACTCCAGCCAGCTGGTGCTGAATACACCATTTCATGAGATTTGTGTCATTGACCGTCCAAGCATAGAGTGATCGATTCTGTCTGCGGACGTCGCGCATAAACCGGGAGCCGAATGGGCCGAATAGGACTTTTTGAAGCATACTGAACGACACATTTGGTACTTTCAGGAATTGCCTCGCATAGACCGTGGAGAAGCCGATATGCGAGACGGGGAAGCCGGGCAGATACTTGGCACAGAGCGGAAGATATTTCGCGGCCCAAATCCCCAGGATGACTCTGTTGTCCCACGGCCGGGCACCAGGGTGAACAGACGCCAGCGTCTTCGCGATTAGCCTCATTACGTCGTCGGAGTCGTTGTCCATCTTAATGTCGAGAAACAACCAGATATGCTCCAGGCCGGGCTGTGCAACATACTCAAGCAGGTCTTGAAGCCGTGGCATGGGTACGTGTGGCTCGCGAAGT
This sequence comes from Phialophora tarda, assembly GCA_016109495.1. Taxonomy (NCBI): domain Eukaryota; kingdom Fungi; phylum Ascomycota; class Eurotiomycetes; order Chaetothyriales; family Herpotrichiellaceae; genus Phialophora; species Phialophora tarda. The sequence goes on along the minus strand of JADWPL010000005.1, from coordinate 348,591 downwards.
GTGCGAAGGCTGCTCAAAAACTCCCAGTCAGATTCGATGATCTTCTCCTTCGAGCCGAAGCATCGTTTCAGATCAGGGTCCTGCAAAATCAGTGACACCGCCGCAGGCACAGGGTGGGAACGTACATGAGAAAGAACCACCACGTCGTCCTTGGTCAGGTGAATATCAGTTTCAATGGCATGTGCCCCCACTTTGACAGCGCCGACAAAAGCGTCCATCGTGTTCTCGGGGTGTTCGGCCTTGAAGCCTCGATGGGCGATAGCTTGAGGTATCAACTGCTTGCCGTGCCCATACCTCGTTGCTTGTGCCCAGCTTGCTACCTGACCATTAGAACGGAATTTGAGCTATTGGCCAGGGAGGCTGCTTACGTATAGGAAAATCCAAGTCTGCACTTCCACTCCAAGACTGAGTGCCATAACTCTGGTTACCGTTTCCGACCTGGTCGGCTTCTTCCTTCAGCAACGGGTCGGAGGCCTCAACATCCGTGCGGTGGTGCATATTGAATTGGCGCTTTTGAGAGGCGGTAGCCGTCCTTCTGAGAGCGGTTGATCCCTCAAACACAGAGGCAGGCTTCAAAAATGGAACGGCTAGTCAGAGTAGTGGCGACATCGACGGTGACTTGGAGAGAGAGTGCTGTGGTGAGCGATCGGCTCTCGAGGCGACTGGAATGCTATAGAGCCATGCTGCTGACCAGGTTTGATGATAGAGACGACTCTTGAAGCCAAGAGTCCGTTGCTGATGTTTCGCAGAACAGCGGAGCGCGGCTGCTGAAGTTATCATGCTGAATCTGATGCCGGGAGGCGGATTTAAGACCGTATGGGAAGTGTGAGGTGGGTGTACTGGATCCGCCACCGCAAGCGAGGGTACGAAAGGCCCGAGATCGAGGGCATGCAGGACTGGTGAGAAGGCTCGGTCCTTCAGTTACAGTCAGGGAAGGCGTGTTTGAGCTCCTGCATATCCGGCATTTGGCTGCTCAAAAGAGTCAGCTGTTTCTAGAAGGGCAGGAACGTTTGCCAATCGCCGTGCACCATCAGACCGACGAGGCCAAAACTGGGAATGCTTGAGAGGCGGAAGCGCCACTAAACGCCCCTAGAGTGGAAGCTCGCCGGGATGGCCAACTTCCGAGATCTAGGGCACAACAGGAGGCCGACAGGCAAGCGCGAAACCCCGTAGAAAAGCCGCACCCTGTCCGTCTGCCACGTTGTCCATGTTTCAACCCGGTTTGGCCCCAGCACGTTGCAGGCACAACATCACAGGTCAGCTTAGTGCCGCCTCTGTTCCTGATGTCTTTGTGCTTCGGACACCGAATTCTACCCAACGCCGAGTTCTCATGATGGTCAAATCGCTCGATGGAACTTCTATTCCCACATGGAGCATTACGTTCGCCAGGGAACAAACAGAGGTAGGGAGCCGGACTGAATTGCGCTCTTTGGAGGACTGAACCTGCCACCCCTGATCTGGGCACAGCCTTGCAGCTTCATACTTGAGGCCCGGGCGAGGCACTGGGGAGGGTTTCGAGGGTACGGTGCAAGAGTGCAAAAGGGAAGAATCAGGCGTCATGTCATGGTTCGATCAATCAATTCAGTACTTTTTCTTTGGCCGCCTACTGGTATCTTGCACATTGCGGTCTTCCCCCTTGATGAATGGCGCAGGCAATTGCAATCGGAGAGCGACACACCCGCTTGACCATCGTCGAATCACGAAAGTGCAGGCCCTCCAGGACCTGTCTTTAGTTCAGAGGCGGGGGCTGCGCGGAGACAAGTCAGCTCGTTGAGAGATCAACCGGAGGAAATTGTGTTACCCCGAGTGTGGTCAGGCTTCCCTCATGTTAACCACACATCGGATGCAGTCGCCGGCATGCATATCATGGAAGGCTTCGTTTATCTTGTCCAGAGGCTGACGGTGGGTGATGAACTCATCCACTTTGAGCTTGCCGTCCAGGTAGTCTTGGACCAGTCCAGGCAGTTGGGTGCGGCCCTTGACACCTCCGAAAGCGCAACCGCGCCAGACTCTCTGTAAATCACCCAAGGTCAGTAATCATCTCAGTCAACATATCAAGTTCTCGGGCGTAAGGGAAGGCTTTGGTAAAACTTACACCGGTGACGAGCTGGAATGGCCTTGTGGAGATTTCGGCACCAGCTGGGGCAACACCTATGATGATTGACTGACCCCAGCCTTTGTGGCAGGCCTCGAGCGCCGATCTCATGACGCCAACGTTGCCCGTGCAGTCAAAGGTATAGTCACAGCCGCCGTCGGTCATCTCGACCAGCTTCTCCTGGATGGTCTGACCATTCAGCTTGGTGGGGTTGACAAAGTCGGTGCCGCCAAACTGTTCCGCCCACTGCTTCTTCTTGTCGTTGACGTCGACCACGATGATCTTGCCCGCACCGTTCTTAACGGCACCCTGGATAACCGACAGACCAACACAGCCCGCGCCAAAAACGGCGATATTTGAGCCCTTTTCGACATTGGCAGTGATGACGGCAGCACCGTAACCGGTGGTGATACCGCAACCCAGCAGGCAGGTCCTGTCCATCGGAGCCTTGTCGGTGATGGCCACGACGGAGATGTCGGCGACGACGGTGTATTGCGAGAAGGTCGAGGTTCCCATGAAGTGAAGGAGGTCCTGGCCCTTGCACTTGAACCTCGACGTGCCATCGGGCATCACACCTCTACCCTGGGTTGCTCGGATCTTGCCACAGAGGTTGGTCTTGCCCGATATGCAGAACTTGCATTCCTTGCATTCCGGGGTGCTTTCACGGTCAGTTGCCGAATCCAGCCACAGAAAGGACGACGTACTAGAGCGCAACAACATTGTCACCTGGCTTCACGTTGGTGACGCCTTCCCCTACGGATTCGACCACGCCGGCACCTTCGTGCCCCAGGATGATAGGAAAGGCGCCCTCCGGGTCTTTGCCGGACAAGGTGTACGCATCTGCGTCTTGCTTCAGCTTCCGGCTCTTCCCCGTAACATGGTCGGCATACCCGTGTGGCAGACGCCAGTATAGTAGATCTGGATGCGGACCTCGTGGGCCTTGGGGGGAGCGACCTCGACGTCTTCGATGGAAAGGTCTTTGCCGGCCTCCCAGGCGACGGCAGCCTGGACCCAGTCAATTGCTGACAGCCACGGGAAGGCGTGCACGAGGAGCATACCTTGCAAGTGATGGTCTAGCGAAACCCGTCGTCAGCACAAACCCGAGTCGTCTGAAGCACCTGGCTTGACTTACCTTTCCAGCAGTGTCGGCCGGCATGATGGATGGATAGGCGAGTATCGGTGTGAGGGTACAATGAACAAAGAAGTCAGGGAAATCACGTAGAGCAACAGGAGGACGGGGAAATATCAACCATCAACATGCCGAGTGGGGTTTTTGTTTTCCTCACGCCTCGACGCAGCCCGCGAGCCCAAGCATGCGCAGGAGGTGGGGTTCCCGGGCTTTCTGTAGCTATGATGCTATGCCAGTGGAGGGGCACGGGGGGCCATTGTCATCGCTTAGGTCGCTATCCGGGATCCCTCCCGATCATTATCGTGGTCACTGCGCGGAGCTTGTTCCTTATGTCCTGCCGAACCCGCGCACGGCCTGGATTGGCAGTAGTAGTGCAGTTCGTTTTGAGCGCAAAGTGAAGGATCACTGAACGCCTCTCGATATCCCCGAGATTTCGCCCTCACTGACGCGCTATCCTCGTTAGTCATTCTCGTCCTTGGCCGCGGGTGGCACGGAGAAAATTTCCTCAACGAGACAAACGACACCGACCTGCGCATGCTTGTGCTCTTACTCTCGCTCTTGCTCGTGCTAGACTCATCGCAACCCGTCCACCAGCGATCGGCAGATTACGCCTTGCCGCGACGCCGACGACCATGAAAGATGAGCGGCCTCAACCCTGACGGGTCGGTGCCTCCCACGACCACCGCGTCGTCTTTCAGCATCCCGCAATATTCATGGCAGGCCAACATTCCGCCACTAACCCCGGAGGAGGTGCGTCCACAAACCCCGGTGCGGCGACTACCAGCATTCGAGGACGATGGATTAGGATTGGTGAGTCCTCTGCGTGGACTGGGCCCCCATGCACCAGTGCACACGGCGACATCACTGGAACAAACCTTGTCTGCAGGGCATTTCTTCTCCCAGTATCAAGTTCAAGAACGGCACCCGGCCGCACCAGCACACGGCAGCTTCTTGGCCTTCACTCGACCCCCGTTCCAATCACGACCACAGATATTGAACCATCTCTCAGCATCCGCTCAGCAACCTGGGGCTGCCGTACAGGACACGCAACTGTACACATCAATCTACCCACCCCCAACCAGCCAAGCGACTGATGGCCTCTCAACTCGCGTTCCAGATCTTCCCCAACAGCAATTCCATCGCGGAGATGATCCCGTGGAAGGTGCTCCTCAGCATGTGCCCCAAACATGGGGACAGCCGCCGGCTGAGATTGAGCTTGGGGGAGCTTCCAATATGTCCATGGCCCAATCCGAGGAACCAGCACCACATGCGGACGCCGTGGATGCTGATAGTGCCGTCGCCACTGGTGGCAGGAAGAGAGGCCGCCCCAAAGTGCCAGTTTCAGAGCGTCAGCCGAGGAAGCGACGCAAGAAGGGAACAGGCCAACCTGGCGGATGGAGCAAGGGCATGAAAATCGGTCCTCGGCCTGCCATTGACCCCGGCCCTGAATTCAACGCATTCTACACGCAGGCGCTGGAAGCGTTTATTGACGAGCAAGACTCTGACAAAGCTCTCGAGCTAGTCAGCAAAGCCGTCGCGGTCAACCCAGAGATCTACTCCGCTCATGCTCTCCGAGCCGAACTCTTATTCTCACGAGGTGAAGATGAGAACGCTCTGGCCACCCTCTTTCTAGCCGCCCACGCAAGCCCGACTGACCCTGAAGTATGGTTCCAAGCAGCATCCGCCCACCTGGAACGGTACAAGGGTAGGCGTGAGGTTGCTTTGCAACAGGCCAGCTACTGCTTCTCTCGAATCATCCACGTCGGTAGTGCTCGCGACAGGCACATTGAAGCCCGATTCCAACGAGCTGCTGTCAATAGAGAGCTTACCAACTATAGCAAAGCCATGAGAGACCTGGAGGCTATCCTTGAGGTGATGCCCAGAAATTCCAGTGTGTTGCGACAGATTGCAGAGATATGTATCGACATGAGGGACATTACCCGGGCGAAAGAGGTGTACGAAAACACTCTGACCTACTATCGAGAGAATGGCATTGAAGACGAGGAGTCTTTCTCCTGGGCCGACATCCTCGTCTACGCCCAAATCCTTGCCCTCGAAGAACCACCCGAGCTAGCCATCCCCAACGCTCTGAAAGTGCTGAAGCAGTTATCGCGCTGGCTACTTGGCAGGGCCGAAGAAGCCTACTGGGACCGGTTTACCGATGACGACAGAGAGTTTGACTCGGATGATGAGCCTCGCAGAGCCCTGGCACCTGAGTTTGTTCCAGGCAGATACCCACCTGAAGCATATGGTGCTGGACTTCCACTAGAAATCCGAGTCAGACTGGGGATGCTCCGCTTGCGGCAAGGTCAGGAGGCTTTAGATGAAGCGTTGGCTCATATTGAGTGGCTCGAACCCGAGGCCAGAGATGAGGGCGCAAGCGTCTACGAGTACCCTGATTTGTTCTTGGAAGTTGCCGAAGCCTTGCACGAAGCTAAGGAGTACGACCAGGCGCTGCGCTACTACGAAGCTCTGAAAGAGACCAACGCGTATTCACACACGGCCTTCTGGCTGGGTATCGGAGCTAGCTCCTACATGTGCGGTAACAAGCTGCAAGCTCTCGAATGTTACGAGGAGGCTAGGCAAGGGGATGAGAAGTCTGTGGAAGCCTGCAGTCAGCTCTCTAGGCTCTTCGCCGATTTCGGCGACAAGGAAATGGCGATGGAGAACGCTCGGGAGGCCGTTCGCCTTGCGGAGAGTTTACTCCCTAACCATGGCAAGCGCAAGTACGAGACGAAGGAGCTACGCCATGCCCGTGAAGAAGCAGAAAAGGCACTCAAGGAAGCTTTCCAGCTTTCGGGAGACTACACTGGCGGGGTACCAGTCAAGCGAATCGAGAGTAAACTAGAATTCGTCGGGAGAGGGAGACACAGAAAGCGATTGCCGCAGAGACCGCCCGCCGACCCGAAGTTGGCCGGAGATGGAGATAGGAACAATCAACTCGACGATGACTTCGGACATGGCGAAGACCTGCCACCAGGAAATGTGCGGCAAACGGCAAGGCTGATCGGTAAGAAGGTCGCGAAAAACAGACAAGATCGACCCCCAGCTCGGTTCGAAGCTGCACCGCCAAAATACGAGTTCAGGGCGAGACGGCCCACGGCCAAGGAGAGGGATGCACGTCGGACCGATGCAATCAATGGACTCTACCAAAGCCTGCTCGACAGCACCGAGGCTATGAGGGCCGGTGACGAGCTTGCCCAGCATACATGGATGGATTGTGCCGACACGCTCCTCAAAGACTTTAAGGGTAATCGCACCTTTTACGCTGACGATCGGATTGTGAAAGTTAGTGGCCTCGCCCGTGAGGCGTTGCTAGAAACAAGGAAGAGATGGCAAGAACAACAGGGACTGAACCAGGCCGAAGGACAAGAGGTCGACCCAGACATCCCGATTCCCTCAGTAGAATCATCTGTGCCTACAGAGTATCGTGAAATCGCCTTCTCCGACTGGCTGGACATCTTCCTTGAGTACGCTCTTCTCCTGTCGCGCAGCCCGGATCCAGAGGCCCAGCACCGCTGCTACACTACGATTGATGCCGCTTTGGGCTGCATCATTTGGAAGCGCGACCCCCAAACACTATTGCAGATCCATATCACATACCTTGCCTGTGCTATGGCTCTCAAGGATGAGGACACGCTTTACAACGTGGTCTTACGATGGTTCCTGAAGACGTACGAATTCAACAACGACGTGTACCGACTATTCGCAGCCATCAATCTGGTGTATTCCCATGAGCTCGATGCGAGCGGCAAAGAAGGACAGATGAAGAATGCCATGTTTCGCGGCCGGTCAATGCATCAATTCGTCCTAAAACAGCTCCTACAGGCAGATTCGTCCTTGCCGATGGACTATAACCCTCCAGAATTCGGGCCGGTGCCAGAATTCATGCGGAAGGGTGTAGATGGTGAAGAGCAAAGCACCCGTAGCAGGGACGACCTCGCAGGCACACCATCATCCAAGACTGCTCGCAGCACCGGAGTCGGTGAGAGGACTGCAACTCAGACTCCAGCTTACGAAAACGCCGGTATCAGAGAAAGCACTGGAGAAACTCCCGGGCCCACACAACGGGCTGAGCAACGACAGTCAGGAAGCCCAGGATTCGCGGATCAACCTGAACAGCAGCCTAAGGCCACTTCCGAACAGCCACATGTCCAGCAACAGCCCTCGGAAGTCACGGAGCTAAACGCCCTCCTTCTCCTCCTGTACGGCCAGATCCTCAACGCAGCAGGCACCCTGACCGGTGCTTTGAACTACTTCTTCCGCGCACAGTCACTCGACCCTGAGAATCCTGTCATCTTACTGAGCATTGGTTTGAGTTATATGCATCATACCCTTATGAGGACGTGCAGTAATCGGCACATGATGTTACTGCAAGGATGGGCCTTTTTCCAGCAGTATGCGGATGCGAGACGGGCGTGGGCACAAAGAAAGCTGCAGCTGCAGCTGCAACAGAAAGGGGAGAACGACGGGCTGGGCGAGAGGCAGCTGGACCTAGAAGGTCTGGAAGAGTTGATCGAACGAGAAATCGAGTTCAATCGTGCGCGGTGCTACCACATGCTTGGAATGGCGGATTTGGCTATCAGGAGCTATGAGAAGATGCTCACTTTGGCGGATCCCTCTCCCAATGCTGCCCAAGAGGGCACGCTGATGCACACTGATTTTGCCATGGACGCGGCGTATGCCATATCGACAATTTATGCTATGAGCGGGAATACGGAGATGGCGAGGGATGTGACGGAGAAATACCTCGTGGTTTGACACCTTGGAGTGGATGAATTATGCATGGTCCGGCGCAGAAGCTGGGCAGCTTCAAAACAATGTAAAAGGCAATGATACCCCTGTTGGCGTGAGGCCTCTAAAGAGAGCTATTTTATGTACAACATTGAACCACCTCCCCGTTTGAAGGTCTCTTGCAGCCCACGTCTTTGCTCCGCCTCGCCGCCTCGCCCAACTCAACGCGTCTTGATCTCACTCAATCCCCGGACACTATCGCCCAGGTCTCCAATCGACCGTTTTCACTTCACTCACTGGCTCTTACTCGCAACCAACCTCTCCACATCGGCGACACTCTGGGTCAAAATCTGCTGCAGCACCTTGGGGTTTTCCAGCTCCTTGGTCACCTTGGCGATGATGCTATCGGCCAATTCCTTCTGCTGGCGCTGCTTGACTTGGCCTTCGTAGCGAACCCAGCTGTCCAGGACGGTCTTGGCTTCTGCGGCCAGGGCGGTGCGCTGCTCGAGTTCGAAGGCTTCGGCCTCGAGGCGGGCGGTTTCCTACACGGTCCAGTCAGTAAACGATTCAGCGCCCTTTGTGCGTGGACTATTTAATTGCACATGGACGTTGTGTACCTTTGACACCTCGAACAACTGCTGGGTGATCTCCACCACATTGCTCAAGGGCTTAACTTCCTCAATCCTGGCCTTGACTGCCCCGGCGTGATTTGCCCGCGCCTCGTTCAACAGGTCCTTGATTCTCTGCACTTGGTTGTCGGCCCAGTCGCCGTACATCGGCCCCATGTATTTGAAGATGCCGTAGAAGACGGACAGCAGGCAGAAGGCCACGACGGACTCCTCGTTCAGGACGTAGAGTTCATTGCTGATAGCCCAGACGGAAACGCCGGCGCCGGCGGAGAGGATGGCGGTCTTGGACGCGAGAGACGAGCCGGGAAGAGCATCGACGATGGATTGTGCCGCTTTCTTTGGATCTTGCTGGGCCGGCACGTTCGACTGATAGCGGGACGTGGTTAACGGGGTGCTAGCTGCGAGAGCACGGAGAGGGACGACAGTTGATGGGCGGAGTTTGCTGGCTCCTGCAAAACATCCTTGTCAGTTCATTCCCTGTCGGCCATTGCGAGCTCGAGGGGATGCGAAATACGAACCAGCCACACTCCTCGCCAGTCTGGACGCCATTGTTGCGGTGATATATTTGCCTGAGCAGCGGGTCGTGAAGCTCCCTGACGTTGCGAGAATTGATCCTTGGCCGATTGAGAGAAGCTCGGTTGAGCGCTAAACCGTATATGACTTAGTGGAATTATACGGCAAAGGAGTTCGCCATTAGGGCAGCTGCTGCAACCACACGAGGACTCCCTGTACTCCTCCCTACTAGCGCGGACAAGGATTTTATCGAAACTTGAAGCAGGCGAGCATATTTCCTGCCTAAGTATGAGACGATTTCAGTTCGCGTCGCCAGCGTTGCCGAAGTCGTATTGTTGCCAAAGCACGCTTTCTATTGAAGTGCTGTTTTATCCTGTCGGCTTCAAGCCAATTGTGCTCAAGTCTCGCCAGGAGTATTGCTCATATGCATCATCTTAAATCAAGGGCCGCTGCCTCTACATAGCGGCCTGCGCAGTCGCTACAAGTCAGGAGCCCAGTGCGAGTCAAACGAGCAGCAAGCTCCACAATGAAAAGCTATTTGGCTTACTACCACCATCTCCATAGAATCTGATGCACCGGTGGCACACTCTCAATCGCTCATACCGTCTGTCCAGGGCAAGAGCAGGCCTTGCCAAGGTAAAGAATGGAATGAGAAGGCGCACAACAAAGTTGTACTCGATGGGTTGATTGATTACTTTTTTACACAGGTAGCTTACTCAACTACCAGTCTTCTCTGAAGCGTTGGAGCACCAGCGACCTCTCGATTTCGACGACACCACGGAGCCCATGATCAAAGGATGCAACGAAGCACAGGACGTCCTACGGATTCAAAAGCTACTGTCATTGAGAACACCAACTTCCCCGCGGCTGATGAACTCGAGTACTCTACACTACCGACAAGGATTCTCAATGCCGACTTCAATGTCCACTTCAAACACCACATCGACATATTCAGATATGAGCAGAAGAACATCACGTCTCTAGCTGACTTACGCCAATTCACTCAATCATCTTCTCTTGAGGATTACCCTGCTAGAGATACCGGCATGTGGGACGAAGGGTTGAAGAACTGGAATAACACTGACCCTTTGGTTTAGCCTGCTTATTCCACAATATGTATTTCGACGGTAAAAAGCTCTATATGGCGCGATCGAGCGCTACAGTCTCAATGCTGTCTTGCTTCCAGCGCTCTGAACATCCGATTACGCAGCTACTGTTGGAGCACCAATCGTGACTATGCCATTGGGATTCTATCCCGATAGCGCCCCGGCTGTGAAGAACTGCCGTTGTCTGGTTGAAACGGCGCCAAATACACCGTATGTTCTATCTTCGACCACTCGAGAGCTCTCAATCTAACAATCTCGTCTAAGTTTAGGATTGGGTTCCTTGACTTATTGGGTTGGCGTACGCCTTTGAGCAAAGAACACAAGTCGGGAACAAGGTACAGCCGTACATTGTCCCAAGCATGGAACGTTTGGCTGTGGTCCTCAATATGCCGATCCTTTCGAGACTACAAAATGTACTAACTCGTCATGCATGCCGTTATCGGACGAAGTGGCAGTTGCGCCGGGGGAAATGAACGGCTATGTAGCGGCAACAGGGCTTGGTATTTAACAGCGCCCGTTGGAAAATTCCAATAACGGCCCGGACGCCTCACGACCGCCGTTCTGGACTGCGCAAACCTATGCCAAAAGGTCTGCCTTGCTCATCATCATCATGAGATATACAGGTTGCTCGCATACTATAGTCTAGCCATGAATTTGTCGGACGAAGCACAGCGTGTAGTCCCCCGCTGCTCTCCACAACCATTCTCTTGTTGCCTTGTGGAGGTGCCATTCATCCTCTTGGGCATAATTCAAACAGGTTAGTATTAACTTCGAGAGCGTCCGCCGCTTACAACCTGCATTGAGTTGGCGCTAAGATTCATTAGACGGGTTCATAGGAACCACCGCAGTAACGTTAGGGCCACAGATGAGGACAGTGAATACTAGCGCACGATCCTCACTGACGTGGCTCTCGAACGGTTAGAAACCATACTACGAGAGCCGGTGAGTGAGAGTGAGAGTGAGCCTCAAGTGAGTAGTAGATCAGCAGTCATCCAGTCACGAATGCGGCTACCCGGGCACGTGCGGAGTCCTCCCAGCCATCCACGCCTTGGCTTACACAGAATTCTCCACCAGCATGTGCAAGAAATAATCTGGCTCGACAGGCGGGTTCGCGGTCCATCTCGCCTCGAGATGATAGAGCACGACACTGACCACATTGAGCACGGAAGACTCGAGGTTACACCCTTTATAACCTGAGAGCAGTGCTCTCCCACCGCTCTCGACCACCTCTTCCCTTGTTCCTTTCCTTCGAGTCACTCGCCTACCATGCCGTCCGCGACCGCCATGGACGGGTACGCCGCCCAAATTGCAGCGCCCATGACCACCGCCCAGCGCAAGCAACTGCTCAAGCAGCTTCAAGATCCCGGTTCTATTGACAGTCTCCGCCGTCCGGAGATCTTGATGGATTTCTTCACCGACAGTCTCGACATGCGGGACTTGGGGCTCGCAGTGCCGGCACTTACGGGTCTGTTCCACCTTATCACGAAAAAGAACCTCGATTACCCTGCATTTTACCCTCGTTTGTACGCCTTGCTTGATAAGGATCTCCTGCACAGCAAGTACCGCAGCCGGGTGCTTCGGCATTTAGACGTCTTCCTGTCCCCTACGAACCACTTGCCCGCGGCGACAATCGCGAGCTTCATCAAGCGTCTCTCGCGGCTATGCCTCTTCGCCCCTCCCTCGGCCATTGTGGCCATCATACCCTTCATCTACAACCTTCTCAAACAGCATCCGACCACTACCTTCATGATTCACCGAAACCCATACCCTCCCTACACAAAGTTCAGACATAACCTGGGGAACGATCCATTTGACCCGAACGAGCCCAATCCCCAACTCACCGGCGCGATTGACTCCTCGCTCTGGGAACTGGAGACCTGCCAGTCGCACTACCATCCCACGGTCGCAAGCATTGCTCGAATCATATCTGAGCAGTTCACGAAGCAGCAATACAACCTCGAAGACTTCCTCGACCACGGTTACGCGACTCTGCTGGAGAGCGAGTTCAAAAAGAAAGAGAAGAAGCCTCCCGTGGTGGAATACAAAATCCCGAAGAAGATCTTCTCTTCCACGGAGGATAGTGAGGATGAAGCTGTTGCTGGGCAGCAGCAGATGGACCAAATGCTGGACATGTGGGACTTCGAGTGACCGGCACCTGTCTGCCTGCACTACATGACGAACCACGACAACCAAGGGAAGATAGACATAGACCAAGACAAAACATAGAATGGGAGGCATACGTGCAATGCGTTTTAGCGGTTCTTGATTTGGTGGATAACTTAGGTAGATAGTCTTTGCATCAAAGGGCACAATGGCAGAAGGGCAAACCATCCAGATCGAGAGGTAGCTCATCTTGGACACGAGGGATGCGAACTTGATGGTTCTCCTATGAAATGTTCGCAAAAAGCTGTTCGACCCATTACCGAAAGTCAAAGGTCAAAGGGGCAAGATCAGAGCTCCTTTTCTCAGCGGAGCTCCAACAGTCTTCAATGTTCATCGCAGCTGTCTCATACGAAGAATGGGTCTGAAGTGAAAGAATGCCAGATTCCGTGCTCAGAAGACGGAGAACAGGAGCAAGGCACTATCATCCCTGACAAAGAACCCACGGTCACGCGAACCGCGTCACACGACCAATACTCCCGGCAAGTTCGTAGAAGCGCTCGCCTCAAAAAGAAGCGGGATGAGCTGTGGTAGGTCTGCATAGAATGTCGCCCTGCTGTCGCCGGGACCAAGGGGTGCGGTCGCAACCAACAGGTCTGTGCCCAGGGAGGGAGTTTCAAATATCATGCAGAGAAACACAGCTCAAGAAAACTCCTCGTTGCTTGCCATTTGTCAGGGAGCCCCTGCGCCTGGCTAAATGGCTGGCAAGACCGGTACACCCGCGCATGAAGCGGTATAGGTGCTTTAGTAGTCTGCTCGTCCATGTTCATACAGTAGTCACACTCAATGATGGGGAATCCTTAGCCGAGTAGCCGAGTGCGGGTTAAAGATAAAGTGCCGGGAACAAACTCTCAGACTTCAGTCTCTCCAGCTTCTCCTCACCTTCTCTTCACCTTCTCCTCTGTCTGTACGCAAAACGGACAGTTCGTCATGATCCAAGGGAAGTGATCCTTGCCGGGCTGTCGAGCCTCCTCCTGCATAATGAGGCTTGCTCTCGTGTTCAAGGGGAATGTCGTCACCACTGACCTGCCAAATCTGTCCAAAACTGTTCGTGGGCCCCTTGCATGCGAGGACACGAAGAGCCAGACTTTTCGAGAGTTTATTCATGCCCCTTCCAAACAATGTCGACTCTGTTCTGCGTCACGTCGCCGCTCACCTCATCCCAACTTCTCTTTTGACTCGTCTTCTTTGACTTGACGCATTGAAGTGGTAAACGGTCGCCCTCGGCGCCATTTTCTCGAACTGCACACGCTTTCCCCGCTTGACAGGTTCAACCCTATACCTCCTTGACTGGAGGCGCCACCGCGACAAGTTGATGTAACCTCTGCCCATTCCCAAGCGCGCCCCTTTTTTATTTATTTGTGTGTTTCGTGACCGAGCAGTCTTCTCAAGCGAACACGCCTTCTCCGCTCCTTCATCTCAACACTATCCCCATCCAGGTCTCCACGATGGGATCGTCAACCACCAACCCAAACACCGCCGTTACTCCCGAGTCTGCGACCTTTCTCGGTCTGCCAAAAGAGGCCCGACGCATGATTTTCAAGCTCATCTTTCCCAAGATCCAAATCTATTGCCACTATGAGGGTCCCTATTCGGAATTTGACGATAAATGCAAGAGGAGAATCGAATATCCAGAGAGGAGGTGGTACAGGTGCGGGTGGCATTCTGAGACTGCACTACTCCTTGTGTGCAAGCAGGTCAACGTGGAGGTGAAATCTGTCATCTTCAATGCTCCAGTTACCATCAGTGGGCACTGGAGGGGTCTTTTCTGCCCGTCTGATTTCCCACCTGGATGGGATGTGTCTTCCAGAATAGTCGAAGTGGACCCAGGTCGGACATTCACACTCTCCAAGTCTCGAAGCATTTACGGCTTCCCTTTCTTGGATCCTGCAAGATGCCCCAACCTACGGACAGTCTCGACGAGCATAGGCCGCTACATTTGCAAGGGTTACAACCACCAAGTTCTCTACCCTTTCAAGCTGCTACCAGTTATCTACCAATGTTTGCAGCGACAGTTTGAAACGACAGAGTACGTGGCCACCGTGCACCTTACCAACCTTGAAGCTATATGTGATGGCGATGCCCTCCAAGCCGCCAAAGAGACAGACGTCCTCATCGAAGAGAGAAACCTGACGTTCAAATGCACGACGCTCTTCGAAGTTGTCTGTTGGGAAGATAGTGCTTGTGAGGGCGAGCCCTACCGAGAGTGGGATCCATGTTATGATCAAGGGCCTGTTTTCCAGCATGATTTCGGTGTAGTAAGTCCCCTCAATTCGGCAATTTGCACTGCGCATCGGCTTTTTCTGACATGGTGATAGCTCGTCTTATGGGACAAACATGGGCTGAGACTCGAAGGCATGCCGAGCCTGGATGATTTTCTTAGAGGCCATGATCACAGAATGTGCTTTGACAGGAATATTCGGAAAGCCGATGAGCGGTTTCCTCAAGGCCACACGGTCTGGTGGCACGATAGAAACAATGGCAGGCTTTCCCGGTGGTTCAAGTCCCAGCAATTGGAAGAACCAGAGCACCTCGATCGGAGGAGCTTGGCGTCCGAATAGGCGACGATTCCAGCGCATACCGTTCAGCCTGCAACGTTCGACGCCATTCAGATCTCCCTTCTAAGCAGGTACAAGAGTGCGCTATGGTGAAGCCAGGTACCCCACCAGTTCTTGTGCATCAATGACTCAGTGGCGGCGAGTGACCGATGTCATGGCGCGAAAGTTCAGGCAATGCACCAATGGAGAAGCAATCCATATCTGATGAGGACGTCAAACATGGTCGACCTCGAAGACTCAACGTATGAAGTAATTTTGTATTTCCTGCCATCATCCTTGCCATCGACTAAGCTTCGTGCCAAGCACTTGTGTCGCTGATTAGAAGTCACCACGTTTGGGCGGGTAAGATGCGACCGAAACGATAGCGACGGCAATATTTCCCCCCAACCATCTCTGACACTGGCTATTTCTATATATCTGGGTTGGCGAAGACCAAATTGAGGTGGATGGCCTTCGCGACCGAGTATGCTTCCAAGCCAGCCTGGCCGAGCTCACGGCCAATTCCAGACTGCTTGACACCGCCGAAGGGGACACGGAGGTCCGAGTTGTTGCTTGAATTGATCCAGACCATGCCGGCCTGGAGCTCCCCAGCAACACGTATCGCGCGTGTGACATCGTTGGTGAAGAGGGCACTGCCGAGCCCGTACTCGGTGTCGTTGGCGAGCTTGAGCACTTCGTCTTCCGAGGTGAAGGTGGTGAGTGTGACAAAGGGGCCGAAGATCTCCTCTTTGTAGATCCGCATGGACGGGTTGACGCCGCTGACGATGGTGGGTTCGATATAGAATCCCCTGCCGTTCGGTCGATGAGGCGCCGTCCGTCCGCCCTGGACGATCACCGCTCCTTCGTCCTTTGCGCACTGCACATACGACAGGATCTTGTCGTACTGCACCTTGGACACTTGGGGCCCGTGCCAGGTCGTGGCCTCAAAGGGATCACCAACGACGGAGATTTGGTCGGTGTATGCCATGAAGAGCCGGAGGAACTCGTCGTAGATCTTTTCGTGGACAAACACGCGGGAGGTCGCGGTGCAGATTTGTCCCATGTTCGCCATGATACCGAAATGCGTCCATTTGACAGCATTCTTCAGGTCGGCGTCCTCGAAGATGATCAATGGCGATTTCCCTCCGGTCTCGAGCGTGATGTTTTTCATCGTCCCCGCTGCGGCCTTCATAATCGCCTTGCCTGTCAGCGTGCTTCCGGTGAACGCGATCTTATCGATGTCCGGGTGCTCTACAATGGCCGAGCCAGTCTCGCGGCCCAGACCGTTCACAATGTTCACGACTCCCGGGGGGAATCCGGCCTTTACGATGAGATTCGCAAGGTACAGAGCTGAGAGAGGCGTTTGCTCGGCCGGCTTGAGGACCGTTGTGTTCCCACAGGCGAGGCACGGACCAAGCTTCCACGCGGCCATCGCCAGAGGATAGTTCCACCTGGGGGTTGCGGTGTCAGTCAGTAGGATGCTGGGTGTTCGTCTGACCAGGAGGCTGGCTACTCACGGGATGATTTGCCCGCACACACCCACCGGTTCCCTGATGGTGTACGTGAACTTGTGGCGTTCAGTCTCGATCGTCTGCCCATAGTTCTTGTCTGCCCAGCCACCATAGTATCGGAAGACACAGAAAGCTTCCTCGATGTCCCCGAGCGCTTTCGTGTACGGCTTCCCACTGTCCATCGCTTCGATGGTGGCGAGGGTCTCTTGCTCGGCTTCCACCAAATCCGCCAGCTTCATGAGGAGCTGCCCGCGAGCCGTCCCCGCCGTCGCTTTCCAAGGGCCTTCAAAGGCTGCGCGAGCGGCCTTGACTGCCTTGTCAACATCCTCGACCGTGGCCGTGGAGACTGAGCAGATCTCTTCTTCGGTGCTGTGAATGTTTGTCAGTGGAAATCGACACGTTGACGGCACTCCTTGCGTACGCTGGATTAATGCTGGCCAGCTTTTGGCTGGCCGGTGTTTCGACCCATTGGCTGTTGATGAACAATCCAGTCGGTTGGAAGAACTCGCGACCGTTTGGTGCTTTGACTGTCACTCCCGGTGCTGACATCGTGCGAATCCAGGAGTCTTCTAACGAAAGGATTGAGGATCGATGGATTTCTTCGGGGGGGAGGAGCAGGTGGTTGACGTGCAGGACTGAGAACTCGTGCTCATGGACTGAAAGCGCAAAGCTACACCCGGGCTGTCCTTTTCGCTGGGTCCCGACTTTGAGGACATACTCTGTATATTGCGGGGCCCATGAGAGGGAATTACTTGTTCCAGCACAGATCCGATTGTGATGGTGGATTTGCGTCGGAAAGGGAGGAAGCTTTAGTCACGGGAAAGGGTACAACAGCAGAGGTCCACTGCTTTGTGATAAAGCGTGTCATGCAGGAGAATGCAAGGCTTCAAGGGCGTCTACAGTAGCGGCCGGCGTCTGCAAAAAGTGGACCACCTCCGCATTGTCGACGCTTGCTTTCCTTTTTGGGACGAATTGCGAGAAGCAGCCGTGTGCGCCAGTCCATTTTCTGCCGGGCCGAAGTCCTGTGAGGGCGTCGCATGGTTCGAGATCTCGTCCTCGATGCAATTCCCTGATAAGGACGTGGCTCGTCAATCTAACCGGATAGGCAACCCTGCCAGGCATTGCGACACGGGAGATCTACGCATCTCGAAGCCATGACCTTCTCGACATCGACCTCGTATTGCATAAGACAGCCATCAACGGTGATTTTGGTCGCCTCGCACCCCATTCGCTTACCATGGCGGTGATCCAGGTCGATGCGCTCGTCGTCGGTGCAGGATTTGGAGGGATTTATCAGACGTACCGGTTGAAGAAACTCGGTCTCAATGTCCGATGCATCGAGAAAGGTGGCGGCGTGGGAGGTACTTGGTACTGGAATCGCTATCCCGGCGCAATGAGCGACACGGAAGCATACTTGTACCGATATTCATGGGACAAGGAAGATCTAATCACCTATCCGTGGACGACGAGATATGTGTACCAGCCAGAAATCCTCCAGTACCTCAACCATGTCGTCGATCGGCACGACCTCCGAGACCTCATTCAACTGCACACCGAGATGACCGCCGCCCGGTGGGACGATCAATTGCGATCGTGGAGGGTGGTATGCGCCGGAGGCACGGTTTTTGTCGCACGGTACCTGCTCAATGCTCTCGGGTTGCTCTCAACACCAAACTTCCCATCCCTGCCCGGGCTGGACAGCTACAAGGGTCGCATGGTACATACCGCGTCATGGCCGGCGGACCTTGACCTCCGCGGGAAGATGGTTGGCGTCATCGGGAACGGGTCGACGGGCGTGCAAGTGATGACGGCGATTGCGCCCGTGGTGGGACAGTTGACCTCGTATCAACGCCATCCGCAATACTCGGTCCCTGCCGGTCAAAAGCCCATTTCGACAGAGTATCGGCAGTACGTCAACGAAAACTACGACGCAATCTACGATGGCGTGTGGAAGTCCAAGACCGGGTTCGGCGTCCCCGAGGTGTCGACGCCCATGATGTCGGTGTCGCCAGAGGAACGGCAGCGCATCTTCCAGTCGCTCTGGGACCAGGGAAATGCCTTCCGCTTCCAGAACAGCGGGTTCGGAGACATCATGTCGAACGAGGAGGCCAACAAGGAAACGTGCCGCTTCATCCATTCCAAGATCGATCAGATTGTGCGGGACCCCGAAAAGGCACGCCTGCTGAAGCCGAAGGAGCTCTACGCGCGCCGTCCGCTGTGCGATACCGGCTACTACCAGATCTTTAATCGGGACAACGTCAAGGTCGTCAGTCTCCAAGACACGCCCATCACATCAATCGTCCCCGAGGGCATCCAGACCGCCGACGGCCACACCCACGACCACGACGTCCTGATATTTGCCACGGGCTTCGATGCCGTGGACGGCAGCTACCTGCGGGTGAATATCCAGGGCCGCAACGGCGAGACGCTGAAGGAACACTGGGAGGGAGGAGGTCCCAGCGCCTTCGCTGCGGTCGCCGTGTCCGGGTTCCCCAACATGTTCATCATCTCCGGGCCTCAGGGACCGTTTTCCAATTTCCCCTGCGCCATCGAGTGCGAGGTGAACTTCATCACCGAGGTCATCAAGCATGCCGAACAATCAGCCACAGGGAAGGCCGTACGTCCCAAGATTGAAGTCAGGTTGGAAGCCGAGGAGGCGTGGAAGGATGTCTGCGTTCGAGCCACGGAAGGAAGTCTGCTCAAGACTGCAGCCAGTTGGATCTTTGGTGAAAACATCCCTGGGCGGAAGCCGGTGGTGAAGTTCTATTTTCATGGACTCAAGGGCTATCTCGACGTGACGGCGGATGAGAAAGCCAAAGGGTTTCCGTCGTTTGTACTTGAGTGAAATTCTATAACGATCTTGGGAAAATAGAGAGCCCCCTTGCCCTGATCGCTAGTCATGGAATGAATTTTTTGGGATGTTGTTCGAGATATCCAGTGAGTAGAGAAGGCCGTCTATAACAACGCTCGGAGGTGTTCTCCTGACCCTGCGATCTCGGCCACTCTGGTAGACAACTTGACCATCCTCGCGGCTGTTATTTGATACGGCGGCGGGAGTTCAAGCGATTCCTTCCCCAGCAGTTGCTTGGCCACGGCTTTCCCACACCTCCACGCGTTCACCATGCCGTAGCCCCCGTAGCCGGCGGAGATCCATTCGGCGCCGGTGTGTCTCTGCCCGGCTCGCCGAGACCCGAGGGCTTCCTGTGGCAGCATGCCCACCATGGGCGCGCCGTCGAGGGAGTTGCACAGGATCCCCGTCCATGAGGCGTGAAGCGTCGGCGTGCCCGGCCTTTCCTCGCCCCAGCCGTCGCGGCCAAAAATGACGGGCAGGACGCCGGTCAGATGGCTCTTTGCGGGGATCGATTCTTCGGCGTCGGACGAGATGCCATGGATGCTCAGCCCGCCGTCAAAGCCGCTCAGTTCGCCGCCACCGATGAAGATCTGGCCTGTGTGCGGGTTCTGGCTGAGGTAGTCGAACCCGTGCTCGTAGTTGAAGCTGTACGAGCGCTTGCCCCTCTGGTCCTTGAACGCCCTTCCAGGATTCTGCACGCTCATCTGCCCGCGGCGGGGCACCAGGATACCTCGCAGGTTCGGGACCAGGTGAGCCGTATGCCCTTCAGTGCAGTGGACGACGTGGCGCGCGCGGATCGAGCCTCTCGGCGTGGTGAGGAGGTAAGGAAAGTCAGGGTCTCGATCTCGGTCTCGGTTTCGCGAGATCTGAAGCACGGGGGTGTTGGTTTCGATGGAGAATCTCTCGGCACCATGCTCCAGGAGGAGCTTCTCAAAGAGGCTGGTCACCAGGCGATATGCCCAGACACCTCCGGTCTCGCTGAGGAAGCCGCCTTTGGCACCGTGCAGGCCATAAACCTGCATAAATTTCCCAGCAGATCATCAGCGGGGGGGCACCGGGGGGGTACATATGCCTCTGCGGACACGGGCGACTGAATGACTCACCTCTTGTATTTCCTCTCCGAGCATTTTAATCTGGCCCGCGAGGTCGGGAAACGCAGCTTCAAAGTTGGCGTGCATATCCCTGAACTCCTGGAGTTTGTGGTCGCTGAAAACCGTGGCGACGGTCTCATCCTTCCTGACCTCCGTTTTCTTGAACAGTTCGGGCCCGAGTTCTCGCGCCGCCGCGGACATCTCGTCGTAGTGGCCCAGCTCGAACCTCACGATCTTCTTGGCGTCTTCATCCCCGAACAGCCGCCGGTATTTGTCGAAGTCGCGCACCGCGATGCAAGTGATGCGCCCGCCATTCCGGCCCGTGGCGCCCGAACAGACCTCGCGCGCCTCGAGCACCGTCACCGTGCCGCTGAGGCCGCTTGTCAGAAGTTCCTTCGACACGCTGCACGCCGTCATGCCCGATCCGATGATGATGACGTTCCGCCGCGACGGGAGTTCCTTCGACTTGATCCCCAGGAGCTTGTCATGGCCAGGCTGTTGCCAGAACGACCTGGTCGGGTTGGGGACCGGGAGGCCGGGATCTTTTCGCAGTTGATCATACATGGCTTTCTCCGTCTTGTTGCAAAGCTTCAGTGAAGCCTGCGAATGGCCGAGGCATTCTTCGACCAGCGCATCGTCAACATATAATCGACATGATTGACGACGGCATATTTCGGTCCCGGACTTTCCCAGCCCTCGCCCGCCACGGTTTATCGAAGGTCGAAAAGTTCTCACAGCGTCTAATGTCAAAGCCCCGGTGGCATGTCCTCCACTTACTGTATTGGAGCGGATCGCGAAGAGTGGCTCCTTGCATGAGCTCGCTTATAAATAGTCACTATGTCTACAGGGACTAACAAGACTTACCCAAGTGGGCGTAACATGTGGCTGTTGGGGGGTCTGATGGGTACCAGGTGGATCCGGTCTTATCGGGAGCCTCGTGACCCCTACATTGGAGTTTTGTTAACGAGTCTTGCCTTTTTTTCGTTCTCTCCAGATCGGTGGTTATTAATTGATTACCTGTTTCAGTCTCGACGCGGATAGGACTATAGGACGTATTGAGATCCCAGTCATGTGGATCGTGGATGGGATTGATGAGCTACCAATACCCCAGACTAGATGGCTGGACCTTGAGGAACATCCCCTACAACGACGCCTTGGGAGGCTCGAACACGTACTCCGACACCAGCTTGGCGACTTCCCGGCCCAGACCAAAGCTGTAGACAAATCCTCCGGCTTCGGTGCCATAGGCATGGACGACCTTCTGGCCCGACACGATCTCCTTTTCGATCCGAACTCCGCCGTCTTTCTGCTGGATGAAAGGATACACCCCGACGTGGTCACCGATAAAGTCGTAATCCTCGAGATTGGGCGACTTGAACACATCCGGCTGGTTCTCGTGCTGGCGGCGCAAGATCTGTAAATTAGGGAGGCAATTTAGATGGGATGGTCAAGTCATCGGTAGGGTCTCATGACGAGCTAATTAGCTTACCAGTTTTCGATCCTCCTCGTCGACGGTGTAACTCTTGACGCCGAACTTTCGGATTCCTCCAATGTAAATGGTGCCATCGCCACGACCAAATGCCGTGGAGTAGTACTCTCCCATATCGCCGCGGCGGATGTATAGTTTGTTGTAACCGGGCATTCGGATGCGGATGTTCTGTTGCTTGACCGTGATGAGCCTCCTTTCCCGCACGTCCTGGAGAGCCACGGAACCCCATGCAGTGGCGTTGATGAGGACGTCGTGGCCCATGTCCTTGAGGTCGGCCAGCGATCGCACGACCAGGCGCTTGAACACGACGCCTCTACTCTCCAGCCGCCCTCGCAACCAGGCGATGAACGTCGGCGGCGTGATGACGATGGTTTGGTATTCCACTCCCCATTTCGCGCCCTTGGGCAGCTCGCTCTCGGGCAGCACGCGGAAGTCCGGGACCGTGTGTCGGTACCAGACATCCTCGACGGAGCCGTAGTCCTGGATTTCTCGCATCACGACTTTGCGGGCGCTGGATTCCGGGTGTCGTCCGGACACCTTCCACAGCGCCGCCAACCCGTCCAGCTGCAGCTTTTGTTCGCGCAGTGTGTTGTCGTGGACGCCCAGCCAGATGGCCCCTGCCCATTGACTGGTGTATTCATGGTTCATCGCGTCGCCGGGGAGGTGTTCGCCGACAATCGTCACGTCGTAGTCGCGAGGAAGCTGGCTGGCGATCGCCAGACCAACGATTCTACCGGCCGAGAAATAGTCAGAGAAACGTCCGGTATGTAAGTCATCTTGTCTAGACAACTGCAATGACTTACCCGGCTCCCAGGATTGTCACTTTTGTCATCTTGCCGATACTTGACTGCTCAAAGTGTCCGGAATGAGGAGTTGTAAAATGATAACCATCTCCAGCAGCGGTCGTCACTCTCGACGAAATGATCCTTATAGTGATGATGTTTATCACGTAGCACATCATTAGCATTCGCATT
Organism: Phialophora tarda; assembly: GCA_016109495.1. NCBI lineage: Eukaryota > Fungi > Ascomycota > Eurotiomycetes > Chaetothyriales > Herpotrichiellaceae > Phialophora > Phialophora tarda. Next base: position 325,772 of record JADWPL010000005.1, on the reverse strand, counting down.
CGTACTCTATACGGTAAGTCGACTATCTTAGTGTGCCCCGCCTCGATCCTAGCTACTTGTACTTACGCACAAGGTGATGCCAGTCTACCACTAACAGGGAGTGGGTCATTCGTCTGTTCGGTCCATGTCTACCAGATCGTAATTGACCGTCATGTCAACAGCTTTTGTGACTGGTGAGCATCTGCTCACGTCGAGGCTTCGAGGACATACCATCTCGCTTATAATTAGGGTCTGAAGAGGTTGTCACATGTACTCTGGTACTCTAGTCTATCGGTGACTGTCTAAGATATCGCCGTACTTCTTGAAGAACCCTTCCACTGTCATCACCGCAGCTCGATCAGCGCGTCCGGTCGCTTCACATGCTTTGCGTTTCAGTATCCTTGCATTTTCATGCTCCGTGGGTCGCCCGTTGAAGAAGTTTCCGCCCAACTCTTGCATGAGGTCGTACAGGCCGTTGACCTCTTCCGTTTTGGACGCATCTTCGGTCTCCAAGGCGCCTTTCTCAATGGGAACGAAACGTGATGGCCGTCCAGTTACTGTTAGATGAAGGTATTGTTAGGTTAGTGTGAGCTAGATTCTGCGTTCTGGATGTCGACTCACCCTTTTGATGCGCTGCCGTCATGTCGTCGAAGCTCGTCGACTCGGAGACGGCGTCGATGTACTTGCCGTTCCACTCCTCACAGTCCAGCAGAACGCCGTGGACAATGTCGCCGTAGTCGTCCGCCACAGCCAGCCAGGGGACAGATTCGGGATCGTTGCCCATCCGCGGTGTTCTGAAGGTCATATAGCCGTCATCGTCAATGACCATGGCGAACCCTCCAAACGCGGCCACGTATTTCTCGTCGTACGCATTCTCGAGGAACCAGCCGGGGTTGACGACCGTGGCGGTCTCCAGCTTCCCAGACCTGGCGCACTCCATCATGTAGTCGGCGGATCTCGCTTTGTCTGTACACGTTGCCCCGTGTCAGCTCACGTATCGGTTAGCTGGGATAGGACAGTCACGTATCGCGCATTCGAAATGGGACGCCCTCGTACCGTCGAATGACACGACGGACATTTTGCCGTTGGTCAACTTGGAAGCGTGGGGCAGTGAAGCGAAGACCATGTGTTTGACACCCGCACGGATCGCACTGTCCATGACATTCTTGGTGATGTCGAATTCGGTGGGTTTCGCGCCAGTCTTCCATCGGTATTCCTAACGCTCATGATGCTCCTCGATCAGACAAAAACGTGCAAAGTAATTATCTCGGGGCGTGGGTGAAATAACCATCATGGACCTACAGGATTGTCCGAATCGATGTTGATGAAGACGGCCCAACAACCGTGCAAAGCGGCTTCCAGCGCTTGGGTGTCGCTGTTGTTGGCCGAGACGATGGAGACGCCGCAGTCCGACAGGCTCTGTGCTTTCACCCCCTGGGCGTTGCGGGAGAGGACACGCGGCTCAAATGCCGGATTTTTCGCCAACGACCTGGCGACAGAACTGCCCAAGTTGCCTGTGTCGATATTAGCGATGCATCGTACATGACGCTCTCTGAGGAGTTTCCAATACCTGTACCACCAACGACTGCGACTCGTTTTGCAGGACCAGATGCCATTGTAATAGCTAGGGAAGATGGCGTATCGAGGGATAATTAGAGACAGGGGGCGCTGAAAGTGGGAGCGCTTCTCGAGCACAGAGAGTTGGCCCGATTTAACTGATTTTCTCAAGACCACCGGGTCTATCAGGTCTCATCTTCTTCAGATCCGTATCAACCAGGAGAACAGTGGATACGTGAGCAGCAGAGTCCACTCGAATCGAACCTGGGACCGATGGTAGTGGTAATGCACCATTGTTAAGACAAGACATTTCAAGCGAATACCGACTTTATGGCTCTTCATGAATACGAACTACTAGGGGGAGGTTATTAGGAGGAGGTTACTTGTAGGAGACATGCCGGTTGCCTATTATCGTGAACTTGGCGGGGCTTAACCCCCGGCGGAGGGATCCACCTGTGGTCCGGCCTCGATGGGGCCCAGAAGCTGGTGGAAATGGTGGGATCTCAGCTGATCGATTGGCTCGAGATAAGGAGTTGTTTGCTACTTGGGGTCGATTGTCGGCACCAAGCCGAGGCCTCCATTCCAGCCTGTACCTGACCTTCTCTGGTTCATTGTTCCACCCCTCGGCGTATGCTGTAACGACAGTTGAGCGATTCTCATCAACAACGACATCTGAGCTGCCTGTCCCTGTTCCTTCTCGACAACGTGATCATGAGCTCGAGGTATCGCGTCCGCTTTGCCACGACCCAACCCGCGTCAATGACCAAAATCACGGCACCGTGCAATCCTCACCAAGTCGATCGTCCTAATCAGAGAAGGCACAGCCGGTCCGGCTGTCACGAATGCAAACGACGACGGGTAAAATGTGACGAGACGCTCCCAGTCTGCCTCCGGTGTCAACAACGGGGGTCGGTGTGTCGGTCGGTGCCTCGCCGGGCACAGTGGGTGATTGAAGTGCCGTGGCTCAGTCCCGGACGGTGTCTGTCGTCGATGTCGTCGCACGTCAATCTTCGCTCGCTCCAATATTGGCTGGAGCGAGCCAGCCAGATCATGGTCATCGACCCGGAGATCAATCCGCTATCGTTCCCGATTCTGAAATACTTGGACGCTTCGCCCTCGCTGCTGCACAGTCTCCAGAGCATCAGCCTGGCGCACGAGGGGTTTTTCAGCGCCGCCGCTCTCACGTCGTGCTTGGAGGAGAGGGCGCGCGCATTCTCGTTCTTCCGCGAGGAGCTCAATCAGAAAGACCGGCCCGCGGAGGCGTCCTTCCTCACCATGTACATCCTGGGCATGTCCACGGCGTGGACGGACCAAGAGAACAAACTCGACATCGGACAACCGCATCTGTACGGGGCGCGGGCGCTCATCGACACGATGGTCGCCGAAACGGGCTCCATCGAGGACCCGTTCGTGCAACTGGCACTGGGCTGCTACATCTACTGGGACCAGGCGTCGGCGTTCTTCGTGACCCCCCAGCAGCAGACGCCGCTCAACACGCCCGAAATCTACCACTGCATCTCGCGCATGCGGCGCGTCTTCCACCCCGTCGCGGGCTACTCGACCGAGATCTACTACCTCCTGAGCACTGTGGGCCGCTACTGTCGCGCCATCCTCGACCACTATCCGCGCGATTACGCCCTGGAAGAAACGCTAGAGCAGGAATTGTTGGACTGGGAGTCCCCCGAGGAAGACCGCAACCTGTATCTCGTGAGCAACGCCTTCCGCAAGCACGGCCTGGTCATGCTGTATCGGACGACCGCGTCCGTGGGCCCCCACCCCACCTCCTCCTGTGCCAGCGACTGGGAAGAAACAAGCCGAGCGTCATCGGAGGAAATGGAGACGGAGACCGAGACAGAAGAAGTCATCCGACAACACGCCCGCGACATTCTCGACGACATTATGGAAATCCCGGCAGGCTGCTCATATCACATTGTCCTGGCCCTCCCTCTGCTCACGGGCGCGGCCGAGCTGGGCGAAGACGAGCCCGAGCTGCGCGACGAGGTCCGCAAGCGGTTCCGGGCGTTGTTCTCGATGAATCGCATCCCCGCCAACCTCTGGGCAATCGAGATGTTGGAGGAGCTCTGGGCCCTGCACGCGGCCGGGACCAAGTGTTCGTGGCTGTCTTTGGCTCTCCAGAAGAATTGGAACTTGCTCCTCCTGTAATTAGCGCCGCCCAGTGTGTCCGGGGAACGCATGGGTGGGTTGTAAATTACCTAATTACTCAATGAAACAAGGCAGTCTGCACGGAGTACGCAGTGCATGGGGGATCATCACTGACCCACCCTCACCCTCACTCTCGCCCTCAGTTCTTGCATTTGCTCCTCCTCCTGCTGCCATGGAAATTCTCGGTTCCCCCATCTCGAATACGACTGAAGCGAGGCATATGCGCAATTCCGCATGACCACGTGCTGCCCGGCCGGACAAGGATGACGATTCGGGGAAGTCCGGAGACGTCGACCTCGGGTTCCTGCCGAGTATGGCAAGTGGGTCTCGAACCGGCTTGTTGGAGCCCTTAAGAGTCGTCGAATGAGACCCGGCGCCAACTAACTGTAATGCAAGTTCTCGGCGGTTGGTGCCCACTGTAAAGTGACGAACCCGTTTAGACTGTGCTAAGGGGGCGGATGAATGGCCCCCCTCCACAGAAAAATAAGAAGATGGCACATTAGACGACTTCAGGGAAAGACTAGAGTGATTAGTGGCCGGGGCCTCTCGCACATCAAGAGCTTAGGGATATGGAATTTAACCTGGAGACCTATCAATCTGACAAGGCTCGCTCCCACCCCCAGCATTCCATGCACCCCAGCATTCGAAGTCTGTGGGTTGATCGCAAAAACGCCACTTCACCCTCGTTGCTTCCAGGCAGAAAGATTCCCCCCAATCACGGCATGACTGCCAGCCTCTCCCCGTCGGGCAATTACTCACTCTACCACCACAGGACTTTGTACTGCATACCTGTGATCAAATCCGCTCATCGTCTCTGACGTGCCGGTAAAGGCCGACCAGCTGACCCATCTCGGTCCAGAAGCCAATGGGCTTGCTGATGATGGAAGCCTCGTACGCGTCAATGACGGGTCGTTCCCAGACCAGATCGGCCTCGGTGGGCTTGACGAACTTGGTCCGCTTGACCACTTTCCAGACGATGTAGAGGATCGGGCAGAGGCCGACGACGGTGTAGTAGGCGAAGAAGTCGGCCAGGGTGAACCACCCGGGCAAGAAAGTGGCGTAGCCGTAGAAGATCAAGATGATGCCCTCGGCCACCAGGGCGATCCAGGTCGACCACGGCTGGAACCGCGCAAAGTAAGGGAACGCGCGGCGGTCGACGCCTTGCTGCGCGCACGCCCGGTGGAAGAAGAGGTACGTCGTCGCCATGACCATGTAATTGACCACGCCGACGCCCGTGATCAGGTTGATCAGCCACGTCAGCACCTGGGCCGTACCCGCGGACAGCTGCAGGAACGAGAGGAAGGCGAACAACATGACGACCAACAGGCAGTAGATGGGCACGCCGGACTTGGTGCACTTCCGTAGCACCGCCGGCGCGCGGCCCTCGAGGGACAACCCGTACAACGTCCTCGTGGCCACGTAGATGTACGTGTTGCCCGCGGAGAAGATGCTGGTGATCAGTAGCGCGTTGACGAGATGCGGCAGGCCCTCGACGCCTAGGTTCTGCATGGCGATCACGTACGGTGACGCGGCCGCGGTGCCCTTGCCGGTCTTGTCTCCGGTCAGGATGGCGACGAGCGTGGGGTCGTTGTACGCGATGCAGACGCCGACGCAGAGGGAGCCGCCGATGAAGAAGAAGGCGAACCGCCAGTAGACCGTCTTGAAGGCGTTCTTCAGGTACACCCGCGGGTGTTTGGCCTCGGCGCCGACCATCGAGATGTATTCCGGCCCCGTGATCAGAAAGGGCCCGTAGCAGAAACAGTAGAAGAACCCTTCGAAGCGACCGAGGGATCCGCTGTGGATATACTCGGCGAAGGCGCCGGGACTGTTCCAGTATCGAAACCCGAACGCGTCGTGCTTCGGGTTCCCGCCCACCATGGCGATGAAGGTGAAGGAGTAGAGGACCAGGATCAGGATGACCTTGCCGCTCGACAGCCAGAACTCGGCTTCACCATAGACGCGAACCGCCAGGATATTGATGGCACTGTGGAGTGGAGAGAGAAAAGGTCAGCCTGTTCGCTCGAGCTTACTTCCGGGGCAGTCGGGGGTTGTCACACTCACAAGTACAGGACGATACAAACACAGCAGACTGCGGCAATGGGGATGTCGTCTCGCCAGAACGAGAGCACCAGACTGATGGCGGTGATCTCAAACGGAATGGCGAGGACTTCGTAGGCGAAGAAGTTCCACCCGGCCATGAAGCTGAAGGCGTCGTCAACCCATTTGCCCGCCAGGCGAATGTAGCCACCGCTGACGGGCATGTAGGTGGTCATTTCCGCCATGCCGTTGTTGATGGCCGCTGCCACCATGCAGTAGAAGAACCATCCCAGGAACAAACCCGCCGGGCCGCCTTTGTTGAGGGCGCCACCGATACTGACGAAGAGACCGGTCCCGATGGCACCGCCGATGGTCAACAGTTGAATCTGCCGGTTGCCCACCCGCCGACGAAGGTGGTCCGCATTCTCCGCGGCGGCGAGCATGCTGCCGGCTTCGTTGCTGACCTCCTGGTCGAGGACGGTGCCGACCTTGGTCTCCTTCATTTCCGACATCATCACGGCGGGGAGAGAGGGTGGAAGGAGGGGGCGATTGTACAGTTGAAAACGGGGCACGAGGATCTGAGAAATGGAAGCTCTTCAACCATCACCTTTTGCTCTGGAGGGGTGGGACACGAAATATTCTGGATATTATAGAGTCCATGCACAGGCGACGACGGTTCGTTGCCTTATCGCAGTACCTGCATCTCGCAGTGTGATAAAGGTTCGCAAAACTCACCGAATAGGTATGGGCGAACAAGGAGCTAAAGTCGATCTCGACTCTTGAAGCCGCCCCCCTCCCCCCCACCGCGTGGGTTCCGTCCCGTCAAGTCTGGATCGCGGTCGAAAGAGGAAAGATCCACTGTCGCCCGTTAAGCCACTGGCCGGGTGGAGGAGGCGGATACGAGGGAGACGGTGGACTCTGGTTATCAGTGGTGCACTGGACTCGACGCAATTAATTAATTACCCCTTTCGACACAAATGCGAACGTGGCAATATCATGGCCATCATTTTCTTCGCGATCGAGAGGCCGTCGAACGTCGCTATTCATTCCCATGGATCACTCTGCCCGTTGGAGGTATGGTCCTGTACAAGAGCAATTGGCACCTCGTCGACTTCACTCCTGGGCGACACGTCTGGACGACATTGTCGGTGGCCGACCTTTCTCTCGTTAGCATCGCATCACCATGGAGTTCCTTCTCTTCTCCCTTGTCATCTGCATTGCCGTGGGCGCCGTCTTTTATCGCTTCTTCCTCTACCCGGTGTTCTTGTCACCACTGGCCGCAGTGCCCAACGCCCACTGGTCGTGCAGCTTCAGTCCCATCTGGCTGCTCTGGATGAGATGGTCCGAACAGGAAAACCGGACGGTGTACGACCAGCACATGAAGAAGGGGCCCGCCGTCCGGCTGGCGCCCAACCTGGTCAGTCTCAACTGCTTCCACGACGGACTCAAGCCTGTCTACCAGGGCGGGTTCCCCAAAGTGCCCTGGTACTTTAACGGATTTGCCATCTACGGGTATGTAATTATGTGCTCTCTGAGACACGATCCCAGCGCTCCAATGACTGACACATCCTCCCGCAGGACCGAGAACATTTTCACGTTCGAGGACAATGCGAGCCACACGGCCCGGAAGCGATTGATCTCCAACACCTTCTCGAAATCCTTCATCATGTCCTCGCAATCTGCACGGGCGGCCATCCGAGATACTTTGTTTGGCGACTGTTTGCCCCTCGTGGAGAAAGCGGCAGTCGAAGGGAGACCGGTCGAAGTCCTCGAGCTGAGCTACGCCTACTCGATGGACGCCTTTGTTCAATGGCAATTTGGGAAATCCCTCCGCAGCAATTTCCTCCGGGATGCCAGCGAACGGAAGCTCTATCTCGAGGGATTCTTCGCACCGGCCAAATACACCTTTTGGCGCTACGAGTTCCCAGACCTTGCGAATGTCCTTCGCAGGCTGGGCATCTTCCTGATTCCGGCATGGGTGGATGCGGCATTCCGCGCGGCCGAGGACTGGAATCTGGTCAAATGCGACAAGGCCCAGCAACTTCTGGCGCGGCACGGGACCTCGCTGTCGACCGAAGACCAGCCGGTCGTGTTTGAACAGGCCTTGAAGACCATGAGCAACGTCGACGCGAAACCCCAGCAGTATCCCCAACGGTACCAAATCGCCAGTGACATGTTTGCGCATAACTCGGCGGCCTTCGAAACGAGCGGCAACACCGAGACCTATCTCTTCTGGGAGATGTGCCGGCACCCAGAGTGGCAGGACAAACTGCGAGAGGAGTTGCGCTCGTTGGACCCGCCGCTGAAATTCGATCCTTCTCGAAAGGTCGAGATCGAAGACATCGCCCAACCTCAAGACGTCGATTCCTTACCCATCCTCCACGCCGTCATCATGGAGACCTTGCGACTATGGGCTCCCGTGCCCGGAGGACAGCCTCGCCGAGTGCCCAAGCCGTGTACGCTGGGGGGCATACCCAACATCCCGGCCGGGACGATTGTGCAATGCTCAGCATATTCCCTACACAGGACGCCCGAGGTGTTCCCCGACCCGCACTCGTGGAGGCCGCAGCGATGGCTGGACGCTTCGCCGGCCCAGCTGGCCACGATGAGGCACTGGTTCTGGGCGTTTGGCAGCGGTGGGCGAATGTGCATTGGCACTCATTTCGCCTTTTATTGTGAGTTGTGACTGCCGTCTCCTAAATTCTAGTTCGCATTGCTCGACCGATCCTATTGTTTTGCCGTCCGATCCTCCTTTTGCATGGACAGTGGCACTAACCTCAAGTTCTAGCGATGAAATACTTGGTCGGGAGTATCTACACCAATTACAGGACGACCATCCATGATCACGGGGATATGGAGGCCGTCGATGCGTACATGGCGGGACCTAAAGGTCACCGTCTGGAGCTGAAATTCCACCGAGTAGAGTGAGCGAGACAGGCTTGTGGACAGAGGCGAAGTCACCTCTGGAGCTGAGATTCCACCAAGTAGAGTGACAGGTGACGGCTACGAACGAGGGTGGGTAAAGAGGGGAACTTGGTACCACTGTAACGATGATAGATGATAGACAAGACATACATCTTGATGACAGACAAGACCTAAACATCTTGATGACAGACAAGACCTAAACATCTTGATGATAGACAAGACACACACATCTTATTCTCGAAGGATGCATAGAGTGCCCAGCCTAATCTAGTACTGTTCTTTCAGTGCCTTCCTTGGTTACTACATCAAAGTAATCCTCTCGTCATCAATGAAAACAGCAACATTGGTAAACTCCGGCCCGAACTCAAAGTCCACGGTCGTGCCCTTTTTCAAATAGACAAAGTCGCCGGTCTGCAGCGTAAAGGTCTCACCGCCATGGATGGCGAGCTTGATCCATCCCGCCGTGACGTAGAAGAACTCGTCGCACGGGTACGTGAGCGTGTTGGCCCCGGACTCCTTGGCCGCCGCGGCCACGATCTTGCCGTCGGCGGAGCGGTAGATGATTGATTTCGACCCGCCCCAGTCGGGCATCGGGTCCCAGGGGAATGAGGTGTGTTTGCCATATGGTGTGGCTGCTGGGTCGGTGCTGCCGGTCAAGTTCGGGGTCGAGGGGGCCATCTTTCAGGTAAAGGAGGAATTCGGAATCTGGAGTAACTATGTTCTCGGGGGTTGTGTTGTCCAGCAAGATATCGGATTGAATGTCGAAAGTTATCGCGTGTAGCGAGCGAGGCTTCTTCGACGAGACATGTCAAGTCGAAAGACTGAGACTTAATCCCATATCAAGAAACCAGGCCGCGAACGGCGTGGGAGCATCAGTTCGGTAAGTGACCGCAAGGGGAAAGAAGGAATTCTTTTCATTGATAACAGCCCGTCCATTTAGTGACCCACCGGACTCGCGGATAACCTCGGATCCGGATGACCTTAAGTAATGAGGGGATTCAGCATGCTGGCAAGGCCAAGACATCTAGAGTTTCGAGGCCAAAAGATAAGCGAGCCCAATGTCAAGAACTGATGTATACGTGCGACCAACCACCGACGCATCAGGGACGAACGACTCTTCTTCGTTGCGCTGGTCATTTTCTTCTCTTCTCCACACGAGTTTGACCGGTGACCAATATCGATATCCTCGGATCGAAACTGCTGTCGACGATGAGGATCGCCCTCGCTGGCTTCGGCGATGTCGGGCGATATTTCCTGGAGGAATTCTACAGGTCACCAGCCCACGACGTCGTGCTACTGAGTAGCAGAAAACACACGCTCCCCGAAGACGTCCACGTGGAGCAGAGGGTGACCAAATACACGGTGGAAGAACTCTCCCAACAGCTCGCGGACTGTGACGCCGTGGTCTCGACACTGGCCGGCCCCGACGACACGTTTGTCTCCGCGCACCTGGCCCTCCTGGAAGCGTGCACGCGGTCGCCGAGGTGTAAACGCCTCATTCCGTCAGAGTACACGGTCAACGTGCGAGATTTCCCGGACCAACCAGTCTATACTCTGCAGTCGCGGAGCGCGGTCCGGGAAGCAATGCGCGGCCAGAGCGACGTCAAGTGGACCATCATCTGCAATGGATGGTTTATGGACTATCTCCTCCCGTCGAACCAGAGATATCTGAAAGACCTGGGCAACGGGTGGGTGACGGACCATCAGAGCAAAATCTTCGAGATGTACGGCGATGGCCTGCAAAAGGTCAGCTTGACCTCCGTGCGGGACACGGCTCGCGCGGTGCTGGCAATCCTGGAGGAGGATGCTGAGGACTGGGCGGAATGCAGCTTGTTCTCCTCTCAGACGCTCACCTATCGAGAGCTGTTCGAGTTGATCAAGAAACGGGATGCGTCGTGGACGGCGCGGACAGTGTCATTGGCTTCGGTGTTGGATTCCGTCAGAACCGAGAAGGACGAGGACCGGTTGAGTCTGACATATCTCCGGATCATGGGCTTCACCAACGCCAACCATATTCCCCAGGCGAGCAGGCCTCCGAAGGCGCGTGCTCGAGACGTGGAGACGTTTCTGAACGAAGCTGAGGCCGATCCGGGGAGGATTCCATGATGCAGACATGACAAGTTAAAATAAGAAGATTTTCAGCAATTACAGTACGTCAGAGTATATATTTTGAGCTGCTTCACATCATTGCTCTGTCCCACACACCCTGTATATCTGTCGCGGGATCGATGTTGTCCACCACGCCCAATGCTGTGGTGGGTTTCGCGTACCCCAGTAGTTCCAGCATTTTAGGAGTCATACCCACTGCCTTGCTGCGAGGAATGGCTAGAAATTGATTTTCCTCGGTGCGAAGAGTGCCCCGGATGAAAAAGAGGCTGTACATGATGCGCTGGGAGTTGGGCACACTATTGTGCCCGCCTCCATGATAACAGGACGCGAGGAAGATCAATGCGGACCCGGCGGACATTTCTGACCGAAAAGGTCGTCAGCCACGGTTCAGATCCATGAGGATGGCGGTGCATCTGACAAACATACCTGCGAAGCAAACGTCGTCGGCGGTGGCGGCACAGTGATCATCTCCCCATTTGTGACTTCCGGGGACAAACATGGTCGCTCCGTTTTCCCGTGTCACTTCGCACCCGGCAATCAGACAGCCGAATTGGCTGGCTCGGTCGAGTCGAAATTCGCCCTTGACATGTCGGACCGCGTGGATGCCGTCGTCGCGGTGGAGAAGCTGTCTAGGAGAGCCGTATCCGATGTTCATCGCGATACTTAGACTCAGCAGCGGGTTGATGGTATTCTGCTCGTCGAAGTCCTCGCGCTTATTGATGAACTCGTCTTTCAAAATCGTTTGGCGCAACTGTTCGAGCGTGTCGTTCTCACAGATGGATGCCACTGTCGCTGATTTGCCCACCAGTCCCGGGATAAGCACAGTCGACTTGGGGATCGTCACGAACGCATCTCGGCCGGAGCCTGGATCTTTCCGCTTGAGTTCCTTCCAGGGCTGCAGTTCGGTCTCGATGGATTGGAGCTGCTGGGCCGACACGAGATCTTTCAAAATCACTCCGCCGTCGCGTTCCAGCACGGCGAGGATCTCGGCAATCGGCGCCGTCGCAAGCAGCGTCGTCACCGATGCCTTGGGCTTGTAACTGGCGTCGATTGGAGCCGGCGGTGGTGGTATGCTGGAGCTCTTGACGGCCATGGTTGACAGCTGCAGTCCGTCGGTCAGAAGAGTGTGAAGTCAGAAGAGTGAGCCAATTCTCAAATACTCCTCCCTCTCACCGATGTACGGAGGGGGTATCGCATCGCTTCAATACCAGCTAGACACAACGAAGTCAATATGTCAAACTTTCCTCGTTAGGAACGGATGACCAGCCGGCCTTTCTACAAGCCATGTATCATCAATCGCGATAATTCCCGGATAGGCAAGTAACTTATCGCGCTCCGTCGGCGGGAAAACAGGCTCGGCGAGGACGAATATTCCCAGCACGTGCCGCGTTATTAGGTAATCCGTTTGTGGGGCTTGGCGCTCGACTCCACCTTTCTCCAGCCCCGGCACGCTTTCTTTGTCATGAAATCCTTGGTGCTTGGGAATCTTTCAACGCAGTGCAAAGTCCCTTCGATTACCGATGACGAGCTATTGACCATATTTAAGAGGGGTATACACACAAACGCTTTGGAAGAGGGTGTTCCACTAGCTAACAAAGGAAACCGCCATCAGCATTGTATACTGCGCCAGTCACAAAACTTGAGTCGCTACTGAGAAGGAATATAATAACTTTGGCAACCTCGGTCGGGTTGCCCTTTCGTTTCATGATGGATTGAGCCGTGGCCAGAGCGACGTCCTCTTCTGGCTCCCCTGCCAACATCGGAGTATCGGCGACTCCTGAATATATGTTAACGATGATGTTGAGCTTTTAGCCACAGGATCGTAATTGAAGAGCACATACCTGGGGATACACAGTTAATCCTCAAGGTGGGATTCTCTTTGGCGGCTGCCCGGGATAGGGTGATAACAGCAGCTTTGCTGGCGCCGTAAGCCGCGGTCCCGGGAGATCCTATTTGGCCGTAAATGCTTGTCGCAGAAACCTGAGGTGGGAGATTGAGGGAGCATCTTAGTGATCTGTGACTCGCGGATCAAAGGATAGGCATAGCTACTTACAATGCTGCCGCCCACGTTCATATGGTTGATTTCCGCCTTCATGGAAAGAAACACACCCTTGAGGTTTACTTCCATAGTGAAGTCCCAATCGGCCTCTTTCAATTCACTGACGGGACAGGTATCGAGTATGACCCCAGCCATGTTCACCGCACCATCCAGACGACCCAGTTCTCGGACCGTGAGCTCCATCCAAGTGTGAAGTGAGCTGGCATCGCGGACATCGACCACTGCATAAACGTGTTTGTTGTTAAGACCGGTTGTTAATGATCTGTGAGCAGCTTTCAAGGCCTCTTCGTTACGGTCTGCAAGTGAGACGGAGGCTCCACGTTTTGCAAGCAAACGTGCTGTTTCCAGCCCCATGCCGGAAGCGGCGCCGGTGATTGCGATCTTTGTACATCATCAGAAGGCGGCACTTCAAACTTGCAACGGTTCAAAACGTACAACTTTCCCTCCGAAATCCTCCATTGTGAAAGAGGAAGCGAATACGATGCCAGATTGATCTCTCCGAACGCGTGTCAGCGTCGATTGCAAAGGCACAAACAAGAGAAATGTGGTCGATCTATAAACAGCATCGTGTTGCTGCCCTCCAGGAATCCTGCGATTTATACCTCATGCAGACATTCATGTACTTCCTGCGTAATGCTAAGATTGATAAGGTTGTGGAGGCGCCCTATGAACCTTCTGGAAATGCCAAATGTCTTGTCCGCTAGCATGCCTAGAATGGTTACTTTAGGCGAGCTTGCCCCTGCGTCGCCGGTAAACTTATCGGCTTCGGGCCTGGCAAAGTCTTCGGGATGTAGGTGATTTACGTGGAGAAAGGCGGCTGCTTGAGATGAAGATGCAATCACACTAGGGTATATATGTATTAGTAGCCATATCAAAGTAGAAGTAACTCGTGCACGGAAACTCTACATTCTATCTATCAAGATGGCATCGCTCAAAGGCAAGAGGGTAGGCCGGTCATTTCTTGGGCACGAAGTCATGACTCTGCTAATCATATAGGTTGCAATCACCGGCGCCGCGTCCGGGATGGGACTTCAAATTGCTACGCAACTTGCTGCTCAAGGAGCGGTACTTTCTCTTGCCGATCTGAACCAGTCCGGTTTAGAAAGGGCCAAAGAAGGTCTTATCGGCGATAAGCATATAGTCACGGTCGTGGACGTGACGAAGAGTGCTTCTGTTGACGCGTGGATCAAGCGAACGACCGAAGTTTTTGGTGGTTTGGATGCCGCAGTCAATTTCGCTGGAGTCGTCACCACCGCAAAAGTCGTGGACGAATCTGACGCCGGTTGGGATTTCAACATGAATGTTAATGCGAAAGGTGTCTTCAATTGCCTTCGGGCTCAACTACGAGCGATGAAGGATGGAGGGAGCATCGTAAGTTAATGAACACCAACGTATCACAGTGATATAGCCTTAGGCTACCTTGGACTGCTAACTCGGCTCGGTTACAGGTGGTTGCTGCCAGTATCAACGCCCATATCGGCTGGGAAGAGTTGGGTTCTTATTGCGCGAGTAAGCACGCCGTTGCGGGACTTTGCAAATCAGCCGCACGCGAGAATCCTCATATCCGGATCAATTGTGTCTCTCCCGGTAACCGATACCCCAAGCCTTCTCCCTTCTGCCCTTTTTGACCGGTTGTTTATAGGGGTCGTTGATACGCCAATGATGAAGGACGAACCAGCAGAGGATTCCACCGAAGTCGCTCGGCAAGTCCTGAAACGCAAGGCAGATCCGTCAGAGATTGCAAACGTCGTCACCTTTCTTCTCAGCGATCAAGCTTCGTTTGTGACTGGTGCCGTCTGGAACGTTGATGGAGGTTTCTTATGCTAGAAATATATCCCCCATGTACGTATCAGAAAAGAATGACATTCATGTCATACCCCAACAGCGGTACTGTCCAGTCTCTACTCTTCAATCGATGGCGTATCCTAGCCAGAAGAGCTGTTAGGTATCCTAGCCGATATGTCACGCCAGACCATGTTAGCATACTGCGCGGAAGTGATACATATATAACGCAGAAAGGACGTGTAAGCTGGGACAAATGCACACTTCCAATTTCGCCTTCATATCTCTCGGCAGCTACGACAGCGACTTGATGTTTCGTGCTGTTCGTCAAAGTACATGTGGCTGCCGTGTTACATTCAGGCTTTTTGCAAGGGCTCAAATCTTGACTGGCGGTACCACAACAAAGCGAAGCGGCTTGGAACACGGTCGTCGGGTCCTCCACCAAGGCTGGCAAGCCTCGCAGCCAAAATATGCCTCTGAATCGATCTGTCACAGAGGAGTGCAACCGCCTGTGGGACTCTGGCAATAGCTGATTGAACTACTATCCGGAATTTGTCAATCGAGGTACCTTCTGTTTCTCTAAGCAAGTCCATCGACCCTCCTCTCAAGGGAGGATTACGTATCCCAAGCAAGAACGAACTGCATTACCGAGCGGCACCAACAATGGTGGGCAGCTTTTTAGACAATATGGGATTGTTACTGTGAGTATCCTATGCGGAAGGGGTGGAAACTTAAATCGGGCTCTGAGGGGTGGCCCCGGCTGGACGTAGATGCCACCTGAACAAGGCGGTCCAGGTCGCAAACTGCCTTCCACAAACGTTGAAATTACAGCCCCTCGCAACCCTCGAGAGGACCCGTGTGTAGGCACGGCCGTGTTCCCAACCTCGGCTACCCCTCCTTATTAGAGAAGAAACAGCCGACCTGCCTCCTTGGGTGAAGCTTGGCGAGCCCCAGAGCCCGGCCGGTCATTGATCCTTGCTCCAGAGATGGGTGCTTCCCTTATCAGGACAATATTCCAAGACAGGTGATTAGTCGACCCAGAAATTGTACCAAGGCACAGTAAACGTCCAGTCTCTTGTGGGAAAGTCTTCATAAAGATACCACGGCTCACAACTATTTCCTTGAAAGACAGAATGTGAACACGTTCTCCCTTTTTCATGACAGTACCGAACTCTCGAGACTCATCTACCCACAAACCGTCATCACCATGTTTGAAACTCGTCAGGTTGATGCGCTGATCGTTGGCGCCGGCTTTGGCGGTATCTATCAGCTATACAAATTGCGCGAGCTTGGTCTCAAGACCATTGTTGTCGACCGAGCCGGCGATGTCGGTGGTACTTGGTTCTGGAATCGGTACCCTGGTGCTACTAGCGACACAGAATCATACCTCTACCGCTATTCATTCGACAAAGAGGATCTGAAGACCTATCCCTGGAAGAACCACTACGTTACGGGTCCCGAGGTGAAGGCATATCTTGAGCACGTTGTGTCCAAGCATGGTCTGCGTAAAGACATGCTCTTCAACACCGAGCTGCTCGGAGCCGACTGGGACGAGAACAAGCAGCTTTGGCGCGTTGAATTGAGTAACAATGAGACTCTTTCGGCGAGGTATATCGTCACAGCACTGGGTCTTCTATCAACAGCGCACTACCCGGACATTCCGGGGCTTGACACCTTCAAGGGTGAAGTCGTCCATACTTCAGCATGGCGCGATAGTATTGAGACCAAAGGCAAGCGCATAGGAGTAATCGGATGTGGCTCGACGGGTATACAAATCATCACCGCCCTAGCAGGAGAAGCCAGCGCCCTGGTTTGCTTCCAGCGACACCCACAGTACAGCGTGCCCTCCGGGAATCGGCCTGTGGACCCCCAATACCGCCAGTGGGTCAACGATAATTACGAAACTATCCACAACGACATGCGCAACTCAGCAACCTGCTTTGGTTTTGCCGAGTCTACCACACCCTATAAATCCGTCCCACCTGAGGATCGCGAGGCCGTTTTCCAAGAACAATGGGAAAAAGGCAATGCCTTCCGCTTCATGTTCGGCGGCTTCTCTGATATCACGACCGACCGTGAAGCCAATGAGGCCGCGTGCGAATTTATTCGGCAGAAAATCGCCAGTATCGTTAAGGACCCGGAAAAGGCTCACAAGCTACAGCCTCATGACCTCTACGCTCGCCGGCCCCTTTGTGACCACGGATACTACCAACAGTTCAACCGCGACAACGTCTCGATCGTTGACCTGAAAGAAACACCCATCATCTCCTGTACGCCCGAGGGCCTCCAGACCAGCGACGGTAAAGTCCACGGCCTAGACCTGGTCATCTTCGCGACGGGCTTCGACGCTGTTGAGGGCAGTTATAACCGCATTCGCATCCGTGGACGTGGCGGCAAGACCCTCAAGGAGCATTGGGACACCCGCGGGCCCGTGAGCTTTATGGGCATCGCCGTCGCTAGCTTTCCTAACCTCCTGATGGTACTGGGCCCGCAGGGCCCGTTCACGAACCAACCACCCGCCATCGAGGTGCAGGTCGAGCTCAATACGAAGCTTATCGCACAGGCGGAGGTGAGGCGCAAGAGCAGTGGTGCGGCCGTGGTCGAGCCGACGGAAGAGGCGGAGCAATCGTGGGTGGCCAAGTGCGAGAAGCTGGTGGACGGGTCTTTGTTCAAGGAGACAGCGTCGTGGATTTTTGGAAACAACGTCGAAGGCAAGAAGATCGCGGTGCGATTCTACTTTGGTGGCATGAAAGCCTACCTTGAGGAGGTGAAGAAGATGATGGACGCAGGGTATAAAGCTTTGACCCTGGGAGAAAAAGGCTTGAATCAGTGACAGGACATGACATGAAGGGTTTGACAATGCTTTTGTTTACTGACGCATGACTTGGAGAGCAAGATTGAAGGTCACATTGACGAGCCTCACTCGGTCAAGGAGATTTTAGATATATCTATAGAGTATACACCTGTTCTTTGACCTTTTGATTCGTAATCCCCCGTGACATTTTAGGTGGTTAGTGCTGGTTATGGTCACCGCCTATTGTTGTGTGATCTGCGACTTATCGCCGCGCTCGTCCAGAACGAGAGGGCGTGTATTGATCGAGAGAATCTTATTGACCATCTACTACCTCGTGCCCATCACTGAACCTATACCTTCATGCCGTTGTTGCCCGAGTCTACCCTCCCCACGTCAGGGTGATGTTCGCACTAACACGTCTGGGCAATCGTTATTGCTAGGTCCAGTCTTACTGATCACATGCATATACGAATTACACAACTTCGCCAGGAGAATGAAACAGGGAAAACAGGCCTCTCCGACCTAGTACAGAGGAACACACCTAACACTGAAGAATACAAAGGGCGAGAATAACGAGAGTAACTTCTGATCTCTGGCCAACGCACCCATTTCGACACCTCTTCATTTCCAACACCTGTGCATCAGGCCTGAGACGGCTTTTCTTCCTGAATCAACACCAATGCATCAGCGCCATTGGCCGCTCGCTCAACTTGACCGTCCAAGGTTTGCCCGCCAGTTGTACCACCCTCATTATCACCGTTGGGATCCCTGGCGGCAATCTCTTGCATGTCCTCAAAAATGACCTCGGGACCGGAGTAGGTCTTACGCTTGCCAAACCACCAGCAGCCGAGGATGAAGACCAGGATCCCCACAACCACGACGCTGAGATAGTTCATGGTGTCGAGCGTGACGGGGAGGAAGTTGGGGAAGCAGAAGATAACACCGAATAAGACCATCCACAGGGTCGAAAAAGTATTCACGGCCGGTCCAAAGATCGGGCCCAGATCGAACTTCCGGGGGGGCAGGGCAACGTTGCGCCCACGCAGGAGCGCGACGGCCTGAGGAATAACGTAGGGGGCGTTAGAGCCAAAGACGGCGAGAGATATAAATGAGTTGAATGCCGTGGTGGAAGCGATGTAGATGAGGCCGTAAAACAAACAGAAGCCGAAGGAGACGAGGGTGGCTTTCATGGGCATCTCCAATTTAGAGTCGACCTCGCCGACAAAGCGGCTTCCTGGTGTGCCATTGTCGCGAGCGAATGCCCATGTCAGCCGGCCGGCCGTGAACAGACAACTGGTAGCGGCGCCAAAGTAGATCATCAATAACCAGGCTCCAAATACGGCGGCGCCATCACGGGAGTTGAAGGCCTGTCGGCAAATTTCAATGATAGGCACACCTGAAGCCAGGGCTTCGTCGTAGTCGGTAGCGCAGAAGAGGAATGCCACCGTCCATGCAAAGACGGTGACAATGCCGATCACCATAGTCAGGCCCATCGCACGTGGGACGCCTGTGGCGGGGTTGGGCATTTCTGTTGAGCGAAGTTAGTCTACGATCAAGCCAAGTCGGAGGGGGGCGAAGAGTACCTTCTGCAATATGAGTTGCGGCATCGATAGCCAAATAGGTGTACATGCATTGTCCGACCGCAATCAAGAAAGCCGCACCATCACTCCAACCAGTCTGATTGTTCCATTCGACAAAAACCTTCGAGGCGGGTTGTTTGGGCTGGTTAGATGAAACTGCTAGCACACAGATGAAGAAGACGACGAAACCGACGATCGACATGCCGAAGAAGATAATCTCGATCATAGGCATTTGCCTGGCACGCAAGATGACGAGAGCTGTCGATATGGAGAGAAGCGCGACGTATACCAGGTAAACCTGCCAATCTGTGCCGACAAAGTCCGGATGGTAAAAGTTTGCCAGATAGAGAATAATCTGTGCACAGAAAGTGAATGCAGATGCTGCTGTCATCCACCACGCGAATATGCTGAGCCAGCCAACAAGGAACGAGAGAGAGGCTTTCCATTTATCGGGAGCAACCATGTATGTGAAGCTGAAGCAGAGAGTCAGCTCATTTCTCACATTCTTGGACGGCGCGCGCAGGGGGGACTTACTGGTATTGACCACCAGAGGAGGGAAACGCGCTGGCCTGCTCGGCTAAACCGGCTGTGATGATGCAACAGGCGACGGTGGCAACGACCAGACTATACACCACACCAGGCCCACCAGCAGCAAACAAGGGTATCACGAATGTCGCAGAGTAACCGACCCATGAGTTGGTGATGGCAAAGGCCAACGCAAGTGTCGACAGCAGGCCAAATCGACGTGGTAACTCGCCTGTGTGACCCTGGGCGCGCAGCTGGAGCTCGTCGGCCGACAAGAAAGCCTCGCCAGTTGTCATGGTGGGCTGGCTCTTTCGATTCGATCGCTTTTGCTGATAATCCCCACGGTGCTGGGTGAGGACATATCTGGGGCTTATTTTTGTCCATAACTTGCGTCTTATACAATGTAATGTCGAAGCTGTGAGGCCCAAACCTTGGGTGCAGTGACCAGGGAGCGAGAGCCACTGTTATTACTGTAAAGCGCAAAACGTGCCGAGCTCGTATCAGTCTACTAGCTGGAACGAGAAACAAGGTCTATTGCTTGATAGGAGCTGACGCGATGAGTGGCTGGAGTTCTTGGATAATCTCCCTATCCGGCTCAACTTCTGGAAATGTTATGCGAGTTGGATTACGTCAACCTTCTTGCCCTCATGTGGCGTTCAAGGACGGACACAGCAGCGTTCTAGAGCTCACACGCGTGACTATTTCTTAGAGCTCACACGCGTGACTACCAGATACAGATACAGTAAAATCGGGAATCTACCTAGGTAGATAACAAATCCCGCAGAGGACGGAGTCTTTCCAACTCAGAATCAATCAACTTGCCTTGCGACTAGCAGCACCGTCATACGTTTTGTCGTGTCAAGTCGATCTGACTGCGCCAACGTGAAATGTTTTCTTATCAGGGACACGAATACTCACAACAGTCACTCCGTGCTTCTTGCATCATACTGATCGAGTCTTCTCTCCATTCTGTCCTTGGTTCGACGTCACCGCCATCACGTATAATTTCTCTTGCCCTGAACCCTAGGCACACAAGGCCTTTACAATCTATCTGGCCATGGCAAGCGGCCTGGAATCACGCCTCTCTGGCGCCTTCGGCCCTCTTGAACGACCACAACGAATGCTGGACATGCCAAGAGGAGGTTGAAACACCATGCGAACATGCAGAATGGACATTTGATCCCGCGGCTATAATGCGCATGATAACAAAAGCAATCGCACCATAGTTTCCAGTGGACTCGGTGCTGGGTCAATTTGCCTTGTCCCCGGAATTTTCGACTCTCAAACTTGCTAAAACACCTTGAATTGTCTTGCCGGCCTTATATGCCTGCCTCGGAGCACATTTGATCCCACACTCTATCCCGTTCGCGAGGCCAGACATCAACCCAATTTCCACAGTCTCGAGCTTCTCTCCCTCTTTGGGATCTTGTCATGGCCACTCTACCTAGAACAATAGCAGACCATGTCCTCAAAGGTCCTCAAATAGGCTATGCAGAAAGCTAGGGATGAGCTGGATAAC
This sequence comes from Phialophora tarda, assembly GCA_016109495.1. Classification (NCBI taxonomy): domain Eukaryota; kingdom Fungi; phylum Ascomycota; class Eurotiomycetes; order Chaetothyriales; family Herpotrichiellaceae; genus Phialophora; species Phialophora tarda. The sequence goes on along the minus strand of JADWPL010000005.1, from coordinate 304,743 downwards.
ACTGGCATCGAATATAGCGATGAAGAATAGAGGTATTCTATATTTTCAACCAAAGAATGTTTCCAAGTGCAGTCTGGTCATGACGTCGATCCAGTGAATCCCACGGCGACCTGTAACCGGTTCAGCCAGACCCCTAGTTTCCATGTCGTCTGCAACAGTCCAAACACCCTCGAGCAATTGTTCGGCGCGCCCAAAGACGCGTTCTAAGCCGAAAGTCTCGGAGTTCAGTCGCATTCGTTTTCGGAGGAATGTGCGCAAGGCCATTATTTTCGATGGTCGCATCTTGATAGCGGAGAGACGTGCGGGCAATGGATGGCCTGAGGGAAAAACTTGTCGGTTTGATGCTGGTGACGGTTGCTGTTGTCGCGACTGTTGTCCCCGATGCTCCTGATGGGGCAGGGGTGGTGTTGAAGTCGGTGACACTGGGTCAGGCGGCGCATACACAACGCTGCCGGCAATGATCAAAGCCAATGTCTGGTAGAGACTGCTCTCATGCCAATCACCCCCAGATAGGTCGTGCAGGAGGTCAAGTACTGTGCTAGCCAGGTCTTGGGTCGTTTGTAGTGCAATGTCGTGCTTCGATTCGTCTGGGGTTGGAGTATTGTGCAAGGGCTGAATGAGATCAGGAAAGCATTGATACAGCTCTATCAGAGCACAAAGGTTGTACAAGTCGGCATAGCATTCGAGGGACGACATGGTGGATGCATTTGCCACACCCCATATCTTGCATCGTGAGGGTCGTCGGTAGCAGGCTGCAAAGCGCTCTGCATCGGCAGCACACCGTCGGATCGGCTCAGAAATTTGGTGATAGTGGTCTTCGTCCCAGCCAAGGTTTGGTAAGCGCGACAGAACAAGTTGTTGTCGAAGACAGATGCCGACTCGGGCAAGGTTGATGAATACCGGGGTACATATGCCGGTGAAGGGATTGACATGGACCGTGTCACCCTCCTCAAGGAAGGGAACAAGATAATCAACCACACTGATGGACTGATCGACCACGAAAGCAGTTCCAGCCTCCCAATACGCCATGGCACCAAGCAAGAAGCTCTTGTTCCTGTTGCCGAGTATTTGTGACACCAGAGGCGTCTTGTTTGAGGACAGAGCTGCCAACCAGTGCTCGCAGATATTGCGAGCACCTCTTAAATGTGGCATTCCTAAATCTTTCGGATCGAACCAGGGCTTCTTGCGTATCAGTATCTGAAAAATGGTACCAAGATCGTGGCAATGCTACTCACTGACGATACTCCTAGAAGAATGGATGCAAACAGCACTTCCTCGAGACGAGGGACCAATGACACAGCGGGTGCGTCACGGTCATTGATGTTAAGCTTTGAGATGGTACGAGCCAGTGTGTTCACTGCTGCTGACTGATACTTGACGGAAAGTTGAAGCACTGATTCTTCTCCTTGCAACAAATGAACAGCTGCCATGCTAACAACACAGTTGTAGATAAGCATGGAGCTTCGGATGTATTCCTCCACCAACACTTTGAAAGGGTTCTCCGTGTCATGGATGAGCGAATGAAGTGGACAGATCTTTTCAAAGTAGTGGCGGATGAAGATCGATGTATCATCGGGCGTAGACTGTCCTGGCGAGTCCGAGTCCAGCGGCGGCCCGTATGAAGTTTGCTCAACACAGGTCTCGGGGTGAGTGCTGATGAGGTCTGGAGGCAGTTGCTGGAGTGAGGTCAGCAGGTGCGATAGATCGGCCTGGTTCCACTCTTCCAAGGTTGGAAGGTCATACCAGCCCTCGTCACTGCCAACTGGATGGATGATGCTGGAGTGTGCGTCCATTTGGGAGGACCTGGGAGTTTGTACTGAGACGAAGCCGGGGAATCCCTCATCGGTCGGTATCTCAGCGAAAGCAGACGAGACAGGGCTGATGATCGTTTCCGGCACATGTTGATCATCGCGTTGTTTTGCATCTGAAAGTTGTGCGCCGGCTGCTGTGATATCACCGTCTTGTTGAGGATGCTCTGGGAATGGAATGGGTCTCTTCTGGTGCCGCACTACCGTCTCTGCGGGCTGGGACTCTTCACGTAGGACCTCATGTTTCGTTGACCAGCGGAGATTGTTGCGATAGCCTGGACATTCCGCCTGATTTCGAATGCACTGTGAACATGCGGGTCTTTTCTGGTCGCATTTCAATTTCTGTGTCCGTTAGAAGACAGACTTAGGACGTTGTGCTTTCCTGATACTTACTCTCGCCTTGCACCGGCTACATCCCACTACGGCGTCAGTGTGTTGTCAGCAGAAGGTCATGCCAAGAAAAACACAGATGGCGAGGTGTCTCGAGGAGGTAGGGCCGAATGCGTTTGACTCACATCGGGACCTTCGGCGCTTCCCTGTTATGTCTTGCGGCGGATCGATGAACCCAGACGTAACGTTGGACATTATTCAAAATGTTCTTCGCGAACAAAAAGACCACTAGTAGCTTCGTGCAAAACCACTCCTGACAGGTCAGTCACGTAGAAGTACGCTAAGATTAGAGAGCTCTCGACAGAGGCAATATCAGTGTGCCGGCCCGAAGGCTTGCGGGTGGGGTGTTTGTGGACAGTCGCGTCCTCACATGCGATGGGAGGACAGAGAGCACACATGAATGATGGGGGGCCGAAGCAGCAGGCTCGTTCCTGGCCGCATGGTCAGCCTCGACTAGTGCGATTAACACGAGGTTGAGAGTTGGTCTTCTCATCCCATGGTCAGTTGTCACTCGGCAGAGGTGGTGGCAATCGCGGTGATGGTGCTTCGGGCAGGTTACCCGAAGAGCCCTCAGCGCTGACACGAGTTATCTCAGTTAGCTCAGACGCGTTTTGCCGCGCGCTAAGGCGCTGATTGGCGAGCTAATTAAAAAATTCTAGTGAGATTTTATAAAATGAGTTTAAGCTTTAATATATATTTACCCTTATATTTTATATTAGTAGTATAAATTTAAAATTATATTTAGTATATCTTATATAATCGCGTAATATAAGGAGGAGTAAGAATATTTTTGAGTATTTCTATCTCGGCGAGAACGAATATCCACTAGCACGTGCCGCGTTATTAGGTAATCTGTTCGTGGCTCTTGGCGCTTGACTCTAAAAGCTTGGCGTACCACTTGGCGGCAATCTTCATTCGTTGGTGCCCACAGCTCTAATGACGTGTTGAGATGCCGCTACTATTGCTCCCCTCTCCACCACCACCACCCCCACGGCCTCCTCCTCTTCCTCCCTCACGCTTTTGCATTGAAAGACAGCGCACATGTACTCCAGGTGGTCGCCTTGCCTGAGCCCTGCATTGGCCATCTCAGTCATCCAGGTCCATCATGAATCTCCTAGGCCTTCCCCCCGAGATCCGCTCTCGAATCTACCGCTGCCTTTTCGAAGGTGTCGTCGTCGGGGTGCCCGGCCTAGACTGGGCGGAGGAACTCCTCCGCCCGGAAGCCAGTGACATCCCCCCGGTCTCTCGCACGTGCGCTGCTTGCCACGCAGCCCGCCCAGGCGAACAAAACTTCTCCTCCGCCGCTCGGCCCCTCCTAGTCTGCAGGCAGATCCAGCGCGAAGCGGAGCCTGTGTTCTTCGCGCACGCCACCGTCGCCGTCGCCTCGCAAACGGTTCTCTTTTTTGGGATCGTGCGGTCGAAAAAGGTGGCGGTCAAGAAGATCCAGCGGATCCGCTTGTACCGGCATGAGATCTCGGAAGCGGGGAACGTTGAGAGCTGGGCAGTGGTGCTCGACTGGTTGTTGGCGTATGCTCCAGCGCTGGGGCTGAGGACTATCGAAATCCATACCCATTATCATTATGAACAAGGGGTGGTCTGTCCGGTCTCGCTATCATTGGCCCCCCTGATGAAACACAGGCAGGGCCTCGTGGAGGGGAAAGTGGAGGTCAAAGTGTTGTTTGGTGATCAAGATGGAGAGGAACGGAGCGGACGCAACCGATGGTTGGGGACCCAATTGACGTGCGCGCTGGATGGGGATAATGTGGTCAAGGAGGAGGAGAAGGTTCTGAGAGATGTACTAGCTGACAAGGACCTCAATAGGATAATGCTGAGGCTTCAATCCGAATTGTTCCCGAATATGACGAAGCTGCACAGGGAGTGGATTGAGGCGTGCTTCCGCATCGGGGCCCCATACAAAGGTGCGTTGTTGGGCAAGGTCAAGGCATTGAAAAAGGACAGGTTTAGTGACGAGGATTGGGCATTGATTGCGGCCAAAGCTGACGACTGGGGCGTCCAGCTGTGTCATGACTCGCGCGATGCAGGAGACGACGATACGTAGTAGTCTCATCCCGTGTCGTTAAGGCTGAGGGTACGTCCATTATCGGCCGAGCTAAACGGGTCGATATGTCTTCTTCGGTAGGATGTACTCTAGGTGCCTTACCAGAATGTAGACAATTCAGCATTTTCGGATTTCATGCTGTTCAGTCTCTGGCGGGGCATCATGAGCAGCGGTGGTGTGCTATTCGCGCGGGATTTATCAAGTAGCTCGACCTCCACAAGCATACCCTGTGTGGGTACAGACATTGAAGGCACAATACATGCAACTGAACTGGTAAGAATCCCTCCATCAACACTACCCCAGGGCATCCCCTCTTCTGGGGACCTTGTTCTCACATATGTATCTCGTTACCAGTCCCAAGCTACAAGCAATCAACTTCTTAGGTCTACCTACCCGCGTCCACCTGCACGCCATCTACTATCCGTAATGGGTCCCTACACTTCGTGTAACCCTATTTCGCCTCGCACACGTCGAGTTTTGCGTGCGACGAGAACATGAGTAGGTGGACCTAGGTAGATGGACCTGGGAGGCGGAGCTGCCAAGTTGCACGCCAAGTTTGCGCGTCCGCACCGCATGTACGTACAACGTTGCGGGGGAGCGGAGGTAGGTGATACACAGAGACAACTTCACCTACGCGACGTCAATGTTAGGAATACATAAGTCTGGACAGAAGCTTTCTCTATTGCCAGCGCCCAAAACCATCACTACTACTGTAGTTGGCTAGCGACATTCCGAACTGTGGGAGCTTGGTAGGAAGGAGGGCATCGTGGGCATAGCTATCTCTGACACTTAATCCCGTTTCACAGGTCGTCGTGCGAGCATCCCTACCGAGGTTCAAACAGAATCCCCTAGCCACGACCTTCAGATCTGTAGACAGTCCGGTCCTGAAAGATACACGTCGACCCTAAGGAGCGAGTGCTACAACCACAACCACAAAAATGAACGGTGACGATCCAGCGTCGTCAAACACAACCCACGGAAAACTGCCCCCCTCCATCACGTCTCCGACAGACCCTCGCAGCACCGGCACCGACACGGGCACCAGCAACAGCCATGACCACCCCTCCCACCACAACGGCGGCGGCGGCGCCGGCGGCCTCCTCACCATCCACCACGAAGGCGAATCCGGCCGGTCAGGCATGCACGTCCGCCCGTTCGCGCACATCCTATGGCGCTCGTCCTCCCAGGTCTCCATGCTGGTCAACGTGCTGTGGCCGTTCGTCCCCGTGGCCATCATCCTGCACTACATCCCCCACCACCACTCGGCCACGCTGGACAAATGGATCTTCGCGACCGCATACGTCGGCATGGTCCCCTGCGCCAACCTCCTCGGCTTCGCTGGACAGGAGCTCGCGCGCAAAATGCCCAAAGTGGCGGGAATTCTGATCGAGACGGCGCTGGGCAGCATCGTGGAGATTGTGCTGTTCATGATCCTGATCGCGAAGCACCGGAACGGCAATGGCGACGACCATGACGACGACACATCGGCCGAGGAGGGCAACCTCATCCCCGTCATCCAGGCGGCCATCCTGGGCTCCATCCTGACCAACCTCCTGCTCTGCCTGGGGCTGTGCTTCTTCGTCGGCGGCCTGCGGCGCCACACGCAGACCTTCCACGCCGTGGTGTCGGAGGTGGGCTCGGGCCTCCTCCTCGTGGCGGGCTTCGGCCTCCTGATCCCCAGCGCCTTCTACTCGGCGCTGAAGGGCGAGACGCGCCCGCACGGCAACTTCACGCAGTCCAAGCTGCAGGACGACGTGCTGAAGATGAGCCAGGCCAGCAGCGTGATCCTGGTCGTCGCGTTCGCGATCTACATCTTCTTCAACGCGCGCAGCCAGCACGGCATCTTCGACGAGATCCTCGAGGCCGACGAGCGGCTCGACGCCGACCACGCGCACGACCTGGCCAAGCAGAAGCTGACGCTGACCGAGTGCGCCGTCGCCATCGTCGCCTCGCTCGCCCTCGTCACCCTGCTGGCCGTGTTCCTGGTCGAGCGCATCGAGGTCATCGTCCGCGCCGGCGTGCCCGACCAGTTCCTCGGCCTGATCCTGCTGCCGCTGGTCGAAAAGGCCGCCGAGCACCTGACCGCCGTGGACGAGGCCTGGGACGGCCAGATGAACTTCGCCCTCTACCACTGTCTCGGGCCGAGCATCCAGACCGCGCTGTTCAACGGCCCGCTCGTCGTCATTGTCGGCTGGATCCTCGACAAGCCCATGGACCTGAACTTTGAGATCTTCATGGTCGTCCTGCTCGTCCTGGCCATTCTGGTCGTCGGCAATTTCCTCCGTGACAAGGAGTCCAATTACCTGGAGGGCGCTTTGTTGGTGGTGAGTTGGTCAACCCCCGAACCCCCACAACCACAATCCTCACCAAGCTGCTACTCTCTGTACCATATGTAGGAATTTTCCTTGCTAGTCACTGACTCGTGGACAAATCCCCCACCCCTACAGATCGTATACATCATCATCGCCATCGCGGCGTGGTATTATCCCGACCCCGACGTCGCGACCTCGAACGAATTCGATGGTTTGGGCATCGGCACGGCCGCGCCTGTGCCTGTTGGCGCCCCGGGAAAGGTGCACATAGCTCTGCCGACTGCCTCTGTGCAGCTCAAAACGCAATGACGGAACACGGACAGGCAGTGGTGTCTTGAGGGGCTGGATGGCTTAGCCGGGCCGTGTTCGCCCCTACACCCTACCTTGCACGTAATTCAGCATCGCATTGCCATCCTTATGAGGGATGGACCGATGTACGTGCAATGCTGGTGTTGCGACTAGAATGTGCATATGCGTATGAATGGGGCCCTGATGTCCGCGTCGAATGTATCCTCGATCCCTGACAGTCGATCCTCGCCCCGAGTCTTCCTTCTACGACGGGAGAAACAGCACGCTACTAGGAACTGCAGGAAGTCATATCTTGTCTTTTCTTACAGAGGATAGCTCGAATGCTATGAGATGCTCGACGCTCGACGCTCAATGCCCTATGCTTTTTTCCCGGCCGTTTCGCTAGCAGTGACACTGGGATGCAGCGCTTCCGACTATTCCCCTGAAGCCAATGTGCAATGTGGGAAGACGGGTGTTAGAAGATGTTGTTAACAGAGGCTTGTCATGCGAACGAATGCCGCGTGCCTCATGCCTCATGCTCCCCATTCAGTCCGTGACCGTGGCGAGCTCTAATCGTCATCCGAATCGTAGTAGTCATCGTCCGGTAGCAGACTCCTATACCGGCGGCTGGCTAGATCTTCCTCGAGGCCGCCCTCACTCTCGGGATCAATATATCCTGCTGAAAATTAGTGCTTCCCCTGCGGATGGAATCGGGGCCCAAACTTACCATCACCTCCTGCAAAACTCAGCGCCACCGGCAAAAACACCAAGGCATGGCTACTCGCAAGAATCACCAATGCCAACCAAATCCGGAAGTAATAGATCTCAAAGATCTTACTCCTGGTGAATGCCAGCACAACCACGCCCAAGAATTTGGTGATCGTAATGCCACTGAAGACACTGCCGCCGACATTGACGAGAGCAGCCCAGGCCCGAATATCCTTGCCCCGGAATTTGTGCCTTGCTCGCTCCATGACTGACTTGCTCGGGAACATGAACGCACGAGCAATGTGTGCACAGAACTCGACACCAATGCCCACGCAAATGACCAAATTGACCAGTGACACAGCGTTGAGTGATACGCCAGCCACGGCCATGGCCCCAATGATATCAACCACAATCATAATGACCGTCAAAGCAACCACGGCCCCCGTGAGCAGAGATCCTAGAAGCAGCGAAGAGATGATGAAGATAATGGCGACTGCCACACATAAAAGCGTCGCAGTCAAGCGAATGATGCTGCTATACTGATCAAAGAAAATGTAGTGTTTACTGTAAGGAAATACGTCAATGTTGTGACGCGCTGAGATGTCGTCTGATATCCGCCTGGCAGCGGCGTACGAGTTGATGAAATCGTCCTGGCCTTGTAATGGAGTATGGAAGGTCCGGAAGTGACTCGCCGGGATGTCTGTATGACTGCTGTCGATGACTACAGCATTCGAATACGCCGCTTGTCCACCATTCGGACATTCTTCGTCTGTGGGCGCATGGATCCATTTCTGGGCATACTGCACGAACTCGTCGCCTTCGGGCATTCCACCCAGGGTGATGTTCCACTCTTCTTCGCCAAAGCACGTCTCGCCGTGCTCGTCCTGACAGCAGTCCGAGATGGGATTGAGCCAGTAGAAGAAGTCGTCAAACCAATTGGCCGTTGCAGCATTGATATAGCTAACATTGGGCCGCTTCGACTCTTGCTCAAGAACATAGGCCAATGAATACTCATCGCAAGTGGTGAAGCCGCCGCAGAGCTGTTGTTGATGCTCTCTAGCCGTCACGTTGACATGCCGCGTGACAAAGTACACCGGTGGACCGGAGCCGAAGTAGTCATACAAGTCGTTGAAGTACTGGATCATGTACGAATCCTCCGGGATTGCAATGCGTTGATCGAGTCCAAGCTGCACCATCGGTAGGAGTGCAATTCCGGCAGCGAACAAAGTGACGAAGAAAGTCATGACAAGCGTCTTGACTTTCTTGTTCAGCAGTTTTGGTGCGTACACCTTTCTGATAAAACGCTGCAGCCAGCCCTCCTCGTCGCTGCCAAAGAAGTGACCACCGGGCATTCCCGTCGAGTTGGCTCCTCTGACCGTCACACATGGGAAGCAGTCTGCGCGGAGACTTTCGACCCTTCGTTGGTTGAGGGCCAGAACAGAGACAAACATGGTGACTTGCAATACCGCATTGATGAATACAGCACCGGCCGCATACGCTGCAAAATTCTTGACTGCGGGCATTCCGACGAACGCACCCATGGCGAAGGCGATGGTCTCGGTGGACGCGGACAAGAGGATGCTCGGGCCCATTCGCCCCAGAGCCTTTGCGATCCGCACATCGATTTCCTCGTCGGGATGACTCACATTGACTCGCTCGAACTCATGCACGATGAGAAAGATGTTGTCAACGCCGACGGCCAGGACCAAGAAGGGGATGACTTCGGCAATGATCAAAGTGACCTTGACTCCTGCCGCCGAGAACAAACCGACGGAGCCAGACACAGACATCAGCACGATAACAATGCCCACAACGCCGAGGGTGAATTTGGACTGGACGAAAGCATTCGCCGGATTGCTCAGGAGAGACCTCACCGACAGAGTTGCAGAGCCCAGGGCAAGCGAAGCGTAGATGAACATGACCACATAGCTGATGGCAACAATTTTGGCATCTGTGTTGGTCGACTTATTCAATTCCTGTTCGAGACTGATCTCGGTGTTGAAAGAAAGCCGGAGACCACGGGCGCTGGCAGATGCTTGGGTGATCAGCAACTCGTGCTTGAGAGCTCGCTCCCATTCTTCAGCCCTTGCTGCGGCTTCCGTGCCGGGCTGGTCATTGTTGACAACCCATGTGGTAATCAAGGCCTTCGCGTTGGCGACGTTCTCAATTCCATCATAGCCTCCCAGGACGCGGCCGGGTAGCAGCGGGTCCATGAACTCTGGCAGGCATAGTTGGTCCCCAGGATGAGCCGCGCAATTCTGGATCTGCTCTTTCCAGTCACGGTCAAGGCCCGCGCCGAACCATCCGCTGACAGACTGCACCACGCACGCGGAGCCGGTTGGCTTGAAACAGACATCGTCGAGCTTTATCTCATTCTCAGGCGACAGCATGCGCGAAATTCGTTGTTCGACGTCAAACCACCATTTGAGATTGTCGTAGCTCAAGACCGAACTGTTGGCAGAAGTATCATTGACCAGAAACGCTTGCTCTGTCCTGTAGAATGGGCCAAAGTTCTGGTCGAAGAAGGCCTTTTCTTGAGCAGCAGCCGAAGAGGGACTGACCCACAGACGGACGGGGTCTCTTTCGACCTCAAACTTGAGCCAGCCAAGGCTGAGGAGCCCAACAATGACGACGTTTGTGCCGATTGTCAAGCCCGGATACCGTGCACAGAAGCCGCCCAGCCTCTTGAAAGCGCGGTCGAAGATGTGGTTGAGGTAGTAGTTCCTCTGCGGTCTGTCCAAAACTCCTGCATTGTTGACCAGTTCACCCTCGTCTTCGTCGTCACTCGGTGCTGTATCCTGCAACAGTTGCAGTCTTTCGCTCTTCCGTTGTTTGTGTCGCCGATATACCACATGGCCAGAAACGGCGGCGATCAGAAGCAAGAGACAGATGGAGTAGATGAGGATGATGGCAAACGAGAGGCAGGGGAGTTTTCCAACATGGCAATAGTCGACTGCACTGACAGGCTCCAGAGTCGGACAGACAGCTGGGCAGTCAACGCAGCTGCACCGGAAGTTGGGATCCGTATCGTTACAAGCATAGGCCCGCGGGTCTGACGGCTTCATGCCCTCATCGTCACTGTACCGTGGCTCTTCCAGGAAATCAATCTGGAAAGGACTTCCGAGCAGTTTCTTGTCGCCCAGGAACTTAAGGAACTCCGTGTAGTTCGTCGCGCCGCCGCCGATGAATCCCATCGCCTTGCCACCACTCGCGCCATTCTTGACCTCTTTGCAGCTGTCGTAGAAGCCGCTTTGATAATCTTTCGACCACAGATTGTCCAGCTCTGTGACGACATCTTTCCCATTGGAAGCTTTGCCAGTCTCGGTGACGTTGACGAACAGGGATTGATTGGGAGAGCACGTAAAGGTACAGAAGAGATTGAAGAAGTTCTCCTGGCAAGCGGGACACGAGGCGATGATCCTTTCTGCCAGCTTGAGGTTCTTTTTGAGGGTGTCCACCTGCTCCTCTTCGCAACATACATCCGTGTCCTGCCACCTCGACCCGCACAGGTTCACAAGCTTCTCGCGAACAGCATCCGAGGGAGCGGCGGCCTTGCCGTTGTCCGGGCACGGGAGATCTGAGCCAAAGAAACCCTGCTTTCCGCAATGGCCACGAATCGCACACCGGCCGGCCTCGTGGAGGGCTGTGGGGGGAGAGGAAAGGGCTAGAGGTATGGAGCCAGCGGCAGCGACGACTGCGAGGGCGGCGGTTGAGAAGCGCATCGTTGGATGTGGGATGTTTTGCTCAACGACTCGGGGTGGTTATTTCAATCCGCGGTGGCAACGGCCGATCTAAGTCATCCTGCGCAAAGATGGCAATAGAAGGATGGAAATCTCCACGCTGGCAATGAGGACGATGAATTGTTCAGACGGCCCCTGAGGAAAGAGCGAAGCCAACAACGACTGTTTGTTTGTAGTCGCAGGCAGGCACGGCCAAGGTGCGTACGGAGGGTGTGTGACGGTATGACGAGAGCTGTCGGTGCCTCGGAAACGCCAATTGCCATTCACTCCCACGTCACCACAATCTGAATTCCCTCTTTGGTGCCGCTCACTTCCCTCTCCGCACGCAACCCATCCACCAACGTGAACCCACGTCGTAGTGGAACTCCAAGCTAACATCACTCCTCGCCAGGCACGGAGTCAAGAGCTTGACTTAGCCTGTCTAAGTCCTCAGCCGGCATAGTTTCAGGCACCAGGCACCAACGCGATCAGCCAGCCATGCCACACTGGCCCCGACGAGATCGACGTCCAAGTTACAACCCAAGGAATGGTATTCATTATCTTTTCTCCTCTGCTTCAACTTCATCTCTGCTCCTCAGCCCCCCAATGCACGGTCCCCACCTCCCCTGCTTCTCTTTTCGGTTTCTAAGCAAGGATAAAATACATATGTTCGAAGGTAGAGAAGCGCTCAGAACCCCGGCAGCTCCATGTCCCATCCGAGGTATTGATATCAACCAGCTCCTCAAACCGAATGATTGAAGAACTCCATGTTGACTGTCATCCTGTGACGCCTCTCCATCCCATAATGCACAAGCCCTGTCCCCTTTCGCCATGAAAGACCTTGAAGATTGTTTCCCTTCAGTCGCCGTATGGTAGTGCCAGCTGCTCCCGTGTCAAAAGACATTCAAGCCCCTAACTTTCGCCAGCCGTCGCCATTGGTTTCGACTCGTTCGACTTCGACTCTGTGGGCTTCGAGTCCGACGCCCCATCAGTGGTCTTGCTCTGGAAAATGCCTCTTCCGCCGCCTCGACCGCCTCGGCCACCCCGATCACTCCGATCACTGCGATCACCTCGATCACCGCGGTCACCGCCGCGATCGCCTCGCTCGCCCCGATCGTCTCCCCGACCACGTCCACGTCCGCGGAACCCACCTCGGCCTCGTCCACCTTCACTGTCGCTCGCTGCACCGGACTGATAGCCTCCGCGAGGAGGAGCATTGGCCGAGCTTACTGCACCACGATTGCTGCCTTGCCACATCCCAGCCCCGCCTTGGCTCTGGCTGTCGCGCTGATGGAAGCCCGGGGCACGGTCCCCCTTATCCTCGAACCACGTGAATCTCGGAGACTTACCTGCTGAGTTCTTGTGATTGTGGGCCGCAGCCTGCACTCTGTTCAAAGCAGCCTCAGCAAGCTCGTGTGTCTCGAATTGCACCTTCCAGTTGGGGAACTTGCCCATTCTACTGATGGCCTTGATCCTCTCCTTGTCCTCATCTGCGAAACAGTCTCTGACATGCTGCTCACTGTCCGCCTGACTCACATAAAGAGCAGTAGAGGGCTTCCGGTCCAACGTAGGCGTGGTAGTCTTGGTTTTGGCGGTTTCGTTATCGCTAGCCTTTTCTCCGCCAGTGCCGTTAGTTGCCGTGGTGGTAGAAGTGGTGGGAACGGCGGTCGTAGATGGTTGAGGTGTCAGTGGTTTGGCCTGGGTCACGGGCGGTGCTGGTGATCCTGCTGTAGGCGGTGTTCCAGCTTTAACGGCAGGCATGGGTGCAGGTTGAATCCCTTGGGCAGGTCTGGCTTGTGGCTGGGATTGCTGTTGCTGTGGAGGCTTTTGCTGCTGTGGGAAAGGCTGTGCCGGCGCAGGGAAGGCAGGATTGCGAGCCTGAGCTGGGCCAGTTGGAGCGGCGGCCGGAGGAACCGGACCGGTGCCTACAGGCGCCGGACCGCTGGAGGGCGGTTGAGAAGCCGGTGCAGCTGCATTAGGTTTCCCGCGGTGAGCAAAGTTGAACCCTTGGGCTCGCATCTCAGTGCCAATACGACCGCCATCAATCTCCAGGACAAGGTATCCGAACGCAGCATCTGCCAGGTTGAAGTTCCACATGTTCTTGAACGCACTTTCGTCCACCTGGCCGGCACCAGGCCCACCGCCGACTGGGCCTCCAAAAGGATTGCCTCCGTTGGCAGTGCTGGGCATCTTCTCCACGATTTCTAGCGCACTGTGAAGGAGAGCCTTGTGATTGTTGTTGCTTTCGATTGCTTGTTCCACATCCATTTTGACTGTTTCCCACACGTCCTGGAAGGATGCCTTGGAGGCAGCCAACTTTCCACGGTAATGGTCGAGCGACGGGTTGACGGAGAACTCGTTGTAAGAGCTGCCATATCGGAAGTGTAGACCGGCCGAGATCGAGAAGTCGGCTTTCAAGGTGACAGACAGCTGATTGAGGATTCCGTCTCTCGCAGGTGAAGCGTGAGTCAAGAAGATACGGGTTTCTGAGGGATCGTAGACGCGGTTTGCAGTGTCGATCAGAGCGCCAATCTGAAGCAAAGTCGTCCACATTGTGCCCTGGCCGCCTGCAATGTACGTCTTGCCCTCACCATTGTCAAACAGCTTGTGGATGACGACTGCGCCGCCCAATCCGAGCAGCCGCAGCTTTACTCCGCCAATGTCAAGTAACCTCGAGTTAACTTCGTCGATAATATGAAGATTGTCCACCTTGTATTCTCCAGATCGGAAGCGCTCCAGTACCCTCACATCTTCACAAGCGCCCCACACAGTGTAGACCGGGACATCTAGAGTAATCTGCTTGTTGAGGAGAAGCGGCAGTTCTGAAAGAGGAAGTTGATCAGGTGTAAACATCTGCTTGATCGGTCGCTGAGGCTGGGGTGAGGCGATCTGGCGCTTGACATGTTCGCTCAGAAGCGGAGAGTATTGAGCAACATGTTTTAGGGTCCTACAATCACCGTCAGCCAGCGTGCCCAACTCATATCTTCGATTCCTCCATACTTCTCAGCTATTCTCTCCAACGAAGTGTTGTCGTAAAAGCCGAAGTCGCCAGTATGCAGGATGTAATCGGCCTTCGCTTGTCTTGCGAGATCGTTCAGAGACTTGAGATTGCCTAGAGTCCTCCGTCAGATCGACCCAACTTTTTCTGCAAGGCGCCAGCGACTGACCTCTAACGTCTGCGATGCACAAAACTCGGATCGGACCCGACTGTATGACGCGGCCATTGTTTGGAAGAAGAGCTTGCGCTCCAGGAGTAGGACCTGAGGTCGTTCCGTTGGGTAGATATCCTTGATTTGGGAACTGTGGTCGAGGCTGGCGAGATTTCAGCATTAGCGGGAGTGCCACTGGTGTTATCGATCTCAAACCCATGACTGCCGAGGACGGCATTTCTGAGGCAAGAAGTGGTAAAATGAGAGAGAGAGAGAGAGAGAGGTCAACTCACAGAAGCCATGAGTGCAGAATCAACTGAGGGTACCGCGACAATGGCGTTCGAGAAAAGGCCCGACACAGGTGCGGCAAGAGATGCGGATGAGAGTCAGTATTAGGAGGGTGAGGATCTTCGAGACCGCGGGCGCGTCTGCTCGAGACAAGAGTAAATGATGAAGTCGCCTAAAACAACGGAAGAAAGGAGGTGCGATGTGAGTGAACTGCGAGACTATGAGAGATGAGTGAATCCAAATGTTCAGGTTCGCCTGGTACAAATTCACAGGCTAAACCCCAGGAAAAGCAAAATACAGCGGCGAGAAGCTGCTATCCTAGAACGTGCTAGCGCCTTGGCTCTCCGCCCCTTTCCATTCACTGTGAAGTCGCGAACGAGCAGGCACGCTGTCAATATGGAAAGTCTATCACCTAGATGACATTGTTTCTTGCTGCTATATCGCAGAGTTGGAGGTTTGGGCAAATGAGGGTCAATGCCGATAGGCAAAGTCGGCTTATGAACGTTGGTACATCGAAGTGAACAAAGCCTCCTGAGCAAACCACAACTCCATATCGTATCGTCTTCCCTGGGTGGCTTATAGCACATAATGGCCTTGGGTATATCCCGCCTCGTCCTTTTTTTGACGTTATAATGCCTTCCACATGTCCATCCGTAATGATGCCCCCAACAGGCGCTAGCTCCCTGTGCATGTCAATGGCCTGTCTGACGGGTTCCTGCTTTGCTTCAAGAAGCAGTGCCCAAAATCTTCTCCACATCTTTTCTGTCGACCACAGCACCGCCCTCCGAGCATTTCGCTTTCGCTCGGAGCTCGCTACACAGGTTATCAATGTCAATCTCACCGTTCCGGAATTTCTCCATCGACTGGAGTCGGTCCCTGAAAATGAAATTAGCCGATTGCTAGGGATACTTGGTGCGATTGTGACAAACCAGATTTTATTGCAAGACATTGGTTTCTCATTGTCGGGAACAACTTCCTCGTTCCCATTCTTTGCCTCCTCGACTTGCTTCAGCAGGTCGTTCTTCGGTGCTGATTCGGTGGCAACGTCATTATAGTTATGCAGCGGGCTGCCCAAGTCGGGCAGGGGGTAAGCGTCGTTAAAGAATGCTCCAAAGTCTTGCGACAGGATATTGTCTTGCGTCTCGCGGTAGTCGCCGAACAAGATCGGGTCGAAAGAGTTGTTGTTCTGCTGTGCAAGCCAGTTGATGCCGTTGGTATCGAAGCCAGCATCGTTGGCGTAGCCTAACGACTTATCGTTAGACACCATTCTCAAGATGGGAGCTATTGGATCATCCGCGCAGCCACAGGCCTGTTGGAGTCTTTCGCAGAGGAGGTCCTTACCACCGAACGGAGCTGGATTTTCTTCGCTTATGGGGTTGAGGTTATACTCAGTCAACTTATTTGCGGGGGAGTTCAGGCTGGGCTCCGGCGAAGTGCCAATGGACGATATAGGATTGTGAGAATCCGTGGAAGAGCCCGGGGAGTCCGAGTTGGAAATGCTCGAGTTCGAATACAATCCGGTGCCATTGCCTAGAACGCCGTTGTCGAGGCTACCACGGTTACTTTGAGTAGCACCATTATACCGAGGGGCGGCAGCCTGCGGGAAATAACCTCCCAAGCTAGCATGGCGGCTGGCTTCAAGAATGGAAGGGCTAAACAACCCGGACAAGCTGTCCACGCTTCCCTGATGCTGCTGCTGTTGGCTCTGTGGCGGAGGCGAAGCGGTGAAGGTCTTTGCGACCGGAGACTGACTCATGGAGCCGAATTTTGGGGTTTGGCTCTGCGAGCTGGAGGTAGAACGGCGGCTGTTACCATTCTGGTTCGCTGAAGCGGTGCTTGGAGAGGGACCAGATGAGGATCTGTTGGGGTTTGTCTGCGGCTTCTTTACGTTCGAGTTGCCGAACAACTTGGTGCCCGGCATCGGTGGCAGATCACCAAACTTGGGGAACTCGAACTGGAAGTCGTTGTGGTTGTTGGCATTGGAGTTCCGGCCTTGATTGAAGGCGATGGGCTGCGACCTGTTCAAGCCATTGCTGCTGACCCAAGAAAGGCGCTTGCGATATTCTTTCAATTCGACCTGCAAGCGCTCCACCTGCGCACGGAGTAGACCATTTTCGTGATTGGTAGACTCCGAGGCCTTTTCCAGATCCTCTACTTTGGTTTCAAGGTCTTTCAAGTGCTTCTCCTTGCGCTCACGGAAGGCGCGTTGGGCGGCACGGTTTTGTGCCTTGCGCTTCGAGGTAGGTTCGGAAGTCAACGGCTTCCTTCCAGGCTTTTTGGCCGTTTTGTCTTCGCCTTCTCGTCTTTTACCGCCTCCTTCGTCGTCATCATCTTTTCCATCGACGCTTTTTCGCTTATCGTGCAGATCTTGAGAGAGTGGTTCGTCGGGGATGTCGCCGATCATGCGGCCGGTTGAGTCAAAATCGAAACCGTCGTCGCCAAAGTCGCCATCTGGATCAAAATCAAGAAAAGGGCTGTCGTCGCTGAAGTCGAGATTGCCTGAATCAGGAGCACTCATGCTGGGAGTGAAGTTGACGGTTTGAGGAGTTGTCTTTTGAGTGGTCGATTGTTTTGGAGATTGGTTGGAATTTAACGCCGCCATGAGAAGGTCTTGTTGGTCGGGTGACAGATATAGACCCTCTGTTGCTTGTCGCGACATTGACCCGACTGGCGACTGGGTTTTCGGGTCGACAGCGAGATGGAGTCGGCGATGAAGGCCGGCGAGGCGGAGAGCACCGGTAAGATGAATTGCACGCCGTCAAGAGTTGTCCCCCCCTGTACTGCGTGCACTGAGCAGTGCCGAGAGGCTGACGACGATGTCGCTTGATTGAATTCAATGGACTGGAGGAGTCAGGAAGGAAGTAATTGAGAGGGAGAGGGCGGGCAGTGGGCTCGGAACGGAATAATAGGCGGGGCGGCCACCCACACAAAGAGCGAGCCGCGCAGGCTCGAAAGTTCAGAATACCTCAATGGCGGCAGTGCTAATGACGGTATCAGAAGGCTGAAGAAGTTGGAAGGTGGACAAATGGGATGAGAGGGCCTAGGGGAAGGGGGAAGATCCAGCAAGAGAGAAAGGAAGGGAGGAAGTGTGAGTCCGATGAGATCAGTCTGTATGGAGGTAGAGAGTGGAGGAGACGAGTTGCAGGCGTAGACGCCGTAGCGTTTGTTCTAGAGACATGCAAGTGAGCAGCACGAGGGCCCTGCCAAGGACCCTTTGACCCCTACAACAGTTGTCTTCAGCCCTGGCGAGGGCAGAGCGAATTGTTCCTCTACCCGGAGAGAACCCTACGCCTACTGAAAGTGCCCACTAAATTTCCCGAGAGCATACCTAAGGCTTTCCCTCGGGGCCAATAGGCGTGGTATTGGCTGCGATGGTTGGCTACCGCGATATTTCAATCCCGTCTCTGTTCCTTCCCCTCCTCACGGGAATATGTGCCCCTCCTGGAATCTTGCCTCTTTGCCTCCGGGGCTAGGGGACCGAGAGAACAGGCGGGCAACGAAATCAGAGTCTCAAGGCTGCTGGAAAGGACTATGAAAGATTGGAGGAAAACCGCGCGTGGGCCAGGGTAAGATGTGGCGAAAGACCCGGGCTTCATTCTACGCAGCGGGAAGGAGCAACGCAAACAGCATGGTGGGAGCTCTGGGTGGGAGTCACCGAGGAGTGGTTCGACAAGTTGATTTCTAAGCGGCATCGAGTCGCGACTGGTCCATGCCAATCCACGGCGGTCCATACCAATACAAATTGAGCATGCTAAACTGGAATCAGGCACCCTTCCCGTTCAATGACTATACGCAGCATCAGCCCGTCATCTTTGTCTCATCCAATTGTAGCCTTGACCAGGATGCAAATTTGCGCTGCTGAATACGAGTCAATGCGTTCGCCGTGGTACCTTTTGTGATCAATCCGGTAGAATTCTACCGGGCCGACGTCATCGTCTCTACCACCTCCATTGACAACAAGATCGGCTTGTTCGAGTACTTAGGATAGAATGTCCGATGCACTATCTCTAGACCCTATAATTGCTCGGCTGGTCATAACTATTTCGGCAAGGACGCCGAGGTTCTCCCCTACTCAAATTCACAACAGTACGAGTAAAGGCGACGAAACGACTCACACATTGTAAGTTGAGGGACCAAGTTTCCGGACAGTCGGCGAGAGACTTGGCAGGCAAAAGCGGCAAATGGGAGGGTGAACCGAGGGTCGAGGGCGCCCGCCGCAGTTCACTGACACGACTACACACGTCCCTTTCGTTAGAACCGTAGTACCAACTGTATCTACTCCCCCGATCCTTGGAACCGAAAGCCTCGTTCCTGATTGTTCTCTTGAAGATAAATTCTTTGTGTTTGACCTGCGTGCGCGCCGGTTATACGCTCAGCTCGTCATGGCCACAGCCGAAATCGCCGCCCTGGAGGGCGAGGTCAAGGAATACAGACTGCAACTGGAGACAGTTCAGCTAAGTCTGCAGGGTGATCCAGACAACAGCGAACTGCAGAGCCTCAAACAAGAACTTGAAGAAGTCATTTCCCTCACCGAATCTGCCATTGCAGAACTAAAGCCTCAATCAGTGCCAGCACCGCCTGCCAAAACCTCTTCGCCGCCCGTGAAAGAAAAATGGTCCAAGGAGAACCACCCTGCATACCAAGCCGGATATCGAAAGCCAGATGTTGAGCCGGAAGAATCCAGCGCGCCCACCCAGTTTTCCGTCAATGACACGGTCTCAGCTCGATGGAAATCCGGCGACGGTGGCTTCTACACGGCGAGAATCACGTCCATCACAGGCTCATCCAGCGATCCGGTTTACATCGTCACATTCAAGAACTATGGGAACACTGAAACACTAAGAGCCAAAGATATCAAGCCGCTCTCCAACGACTCTAGGAAGCGTAAGGCTGATGGAATGTCAGGGTCGTCCACACCAGTCCCTCCGCCATCAAACCCCAATGTCATCTCGGCCGCAGCCAGTGTTGATCCAGCTCTAGCCCAACAAGCTCGAAAGGAGCCAAGCAAGGTTAGCGACGGCCCCGTTCGACCTGCAAAGCTACCGCGCAAAGTCAAGGCGAACAAGGAACTCGAGGCCGGCAAGAGCAAGTGGCAGGATTTCGCGGCGAAGACCAAGGCTGGGAAGGTGGGGAAGAAGGACAGTATGTTTAGGACAGGCGAGGGCGTGACTGCAAGAGGTAAGCCACACTCCGCGTTCCCCATCCCCTGCAGCGTAAGGCGATACTGACTCCTCTGCAGTGGGCTTCACTGGCAGTGGCCATGAAATGCGCAAAGATCCAACAAGAACACGGCATATCTACCAACAAGGCGGCCAGGATGATTGAGCGGGATTTGGGGGTGTAATGGATTGCGTTTCATTCATTCGTACCGTCTTTGCTTTGGGCGTTCATGGATTGCAAGGCGAAAGCTGACCTGCTGGCCGATTGCAGATACAGCTTACGACGTCAACCGATTTATTACAGGCAGAGAACGAGTTAGGATGGTCGAGACAAGTATCTCCTTACCAGTGTTGTGACAGTCTCTGACGTATCAATTTCTCCTCTGCAGGGCAGCAACAACCCAGCCGCAACCCTGGGAGATCATCTGCAACCCTTTGGTGACCCATCACACCTATACCGAGAGCTTTAGCTCTTCCGTGACTTCCGAGTCGTTCTCTACCCATTCTCAAATATGTCTTTCCTTCTGGGGACGAGCAGGCCTCGAAGGGAGCTTCTCTGATGGTCGCGCTCGTGGGAAAGACCCGATGTCTTTCAGCCGTCCTCGGGCATTCTTTCCAATTTCTTCGGCACCAGCCCGAAGTATCCGGACTTGCATTGGTCGTCCATGCCTGCACAGCATCAGTTGCTGGTACAGCCATCCTCCATTGCCACGCAAGTCTGCCGTATTGCAAATGATGTGATGTTGCATATAGTGGTAGGCCAGTTCCTGTGCTTGCGCATCTTTTTGTTGTGAATTGGAACCCAGCTCTTGCAAGATTGGAATAGATGCCAATAGCTCTTTGGGTTACCAACACGCTGGAGCTTGCTCTACTGGGTTGGTAACGATCCTGTCGCACCAAAGATTCAAGTAACCTCCAGTAGTCGTTGATGTCTCATAGGCCGCCTTGAATCCTAAAACTGCTTACGACCAGCACGAGCATGTTGATCACCCCCCACAACAGAGGCGTCCAAGTGCTCATCCTGAAATAACCCGCATTGTAAACAGCTCCGAGCACCAGCCCTACCAAACTCCCCGCCAAAAGCGCCTCGCTGGCCCCAATAATGATATAGACCACGGGAACAATCCAAACCCAACTCAATGTCTCTCCGATCGGAGTCTCGCCCAACAATTTCCTGTTCTTCGCGCTCAGCCCTCGCCCCTGTGGGGAGTTGAGGTATTTCCTTCGCTGTGTTGCCGAAGCGAATTGCATCAACACGGCCCAGGTCGCAACACATGCGTGAGCGGCGACGAAGGTTATGAGTGTCCAATATAGTGTGTACCGGTAGATGTCGCCCAAGAAGTACAGGTATTGTGCTTCGCCGGGGTTGGCGTGGACGGGCCAGTAGAGGGCGGGGAACTCGGGGGTTTCATAGGAGAGAGGAACACCGGCGCCATAGGTTGTCATCCTGCGACTTGAGAGAGAGGGAGAAGGCAACGCTTCGACAAGTGTAGACGGCACAAACTCGAGCGCGAGGATGTCGACAAGTCGAAGCCGATGTCAACCCGCAGTCTGAAATGATTGGCTGGGGATTGGCTCCACCACGCCTTCTCCAGGTTTCGCTTCAGGACGAGCCACGGCTGCGAAGCCTCATTTTCCAAACCTCCCAATCTTCAGATTCGAGCGAGACAGCGCCAATGAGTAACAGGCTCTGCCTACTGCATTGCCGACGGAAATAGAGCCCATGGATCCATACTCCGCACTGGAAGACAGCTGAGAGTATCGGTAAGTAGACACGAAATTCGGAAAAGTGATCCGCCGTCCTCAGTCAATTTCGTCATGACGGGCGTCATAGCTACGTTCCAGGTGGCTGTGATTTCAAAGTGAGGTATCAACAAGCTCGTTTTCCATATTATAAGACCTCACCTGCTCTTCATCCCAGGTGCCTCTCCAATGCCGCCCAAAGCACCTATCGCAGCTGCTCTTCGAACTTCAAAATCTGTTCACCGGTGTACTGCCCGATCCTTCACAGCTCCAGCAATTCATCGACAACGACTTCCTTTCGTCACGGCTCAGCCTCGTCTCAAAGCTCTACAAGAACACTTCTCAACCACGCCCACCATGTCAGGTCTCAACTCCCGGAACGAGTCTTTTAAGCTCGAGAAGCTCTTCGACGTCTCTGGCAAGGTCGCCCTAGTGACAGGTGGAGGTTCTGGTATTGGATTGATGATCACTCAAGCCCTGGCAACCAACGGAGCGAAAGTCTACATCTGCGGACGTACTGAAGAGAAACTGGACCGCGTCGCAGAGCTCTACGGCAAGGATATCCCGGGCCAAATCATCCCCATCACAGCCGACGTGTCCAAGAAAGAAGAGATCAAGAAGCTAGTCTCAGAGATCTCCTCCAAGGAGAAATGCCTTTGCATTCTGGTCAACAATGCCGGCATTGCTCTCAACACGCAACAGACTGAAGCAGAGTCCGCCGAAGAGATGAAGAAGAACCTCTTTGACGATGAGAACGAGACATTCGAGAACTGGACAGACACGTACCGCACCAACGTGCCGCAGATATTCTTCATGACGACCGCGTTCTTGCCCCTCCTGCAAGCCGCGCACAAACACAACGACAATTTCAGTGGCACGGTCATCAACATCTCGTCCATCTCAGGGATTGTAAAGACCTCTCAGCACCATTTTGCCTACAACGCATCCAAAGCCGCTGCCATTGCTTTGACCTCAATGCTCGCCAACGACGTGGCTCAGAACGGCCTGAAGATCCGCGTCAACAGTATCGCGCCTGGAGTCTTCCCCTCGGAAATGACAGCCCAGGAAAGCGGTGACGATCAGAAGAGTCATATCCCTCGCGAGAAGTATCAGGAGAAGGTGCCGGCGAGGCGGCCCGGTGAGGACAGAGATATGGCGAACGCGGTGCTTTTTTGTTCCACCAACCAGTATTTAAACGGCCAGACCGTTGCAGTTGATGGAGGATACATTCTCAGTGCGGGAAGCGGGCCGTGAAAGAGGGGCCTTAGGGAAGCTTCGAGGGCGAAGACTGAGAGCACAGCACAACGGCGAGAAAAGTGCGAGGCGAGCTACGTAGGAAAAGTAGCTTCTACCTGCATTGCGTCTGTAGGCGTCACAGGTGCTAGTGGAACATTCTGAACAATCCATGCTACGATATGTATTGTACAATGAACCAGTAAGGAGCATCAGGTTTAAAGCCCATTGGTAATTCATTCCGCTTCACACCGTCTAGTTAAAGAGAGGTCTACCTGCACTCCGTAGCAACCGCCCATATCCCGAGTTGTGGGCCGAGGAACATCGAGTTTCTCATTGGCTTCATCCTCCGCTCATGTGTTGAACACACTCCCGCCATTAGGATGCAGAGCATGCCCGCTGATCATACTGCTATCCGGACTGGCCAGGAACACGAAGGAAGTGGCAATCTCACTAGGCTGGGCAGGTCGACCCAGCGGCGAGGTGAATTGCTTCTGCGCGTCTTCGTTCATGGTTGAGGGGATGAGAGGTGTCCATACAGGTCCTGGGCAGACAGCGTTGACGCGAATGCCTTTGCTCATTTGTTGGTTAGCCAGGCCGCGGGTGAATGAGACGATTGCTATTTATCACGGTGTCAGCAGAAGATACAGTTCCAGGATGGACCGAGTGTGGGTGGGGTCGACCGGCGTACCTCCTTTCGTGGATGTGTAGTCGAGCAGATCGGGTCGACCGATGTAAGCGTTGATCGAGGCGTTGTTGATGACCGTATCGCCGCGTTTCATGGTGGGCACAATGAGTTTGGCGAAGTAAAAGTATGGATGAATGTTGGTGTCGAAGGTCTTGTGCCATTGTTCGAGAGGGATCTCCGTGATATCCAGTTGCATCATTTGGAATGCTGCGTTGTTCACCTGAGATGGTATGTCAGTCTACGGAGACTCGTATAGAAAAGGACAGCTCGTACTAGAATGTTGATCTTGCCCAAGGCTTGTTGAGCTGCTTCGACGGCCTTTTCGCAATTCTCATACTTTCTGACATCAGTTGAGAACAGATGGCATTTCCGGCCCTCGGCTTCGACTCGTTTCTGGGTCTCTTTTGCGTCCTCTTCTTCCTCTGGAAGGTAGACGATGAAACTGTCGGCACCTTCCTTTGCAAAGAGAATGGCAATTGCCCGTCCAATCCCACTGTCACCACCTGTTGGACGAGTTAATGGGGGGACATACATGGACACGTGAGGATGGACGAGCCTGTGATGAAAGCCTTCTTCCCTTCCAGCTTTCCAGCGGCCTTGTATTCTTGCCATCCGCCATCAGGAGTCGGCAGCTTGTCGTGAATCGCTTCGACCGGCAAATCTCCCTCTCTGCCAGGGGGATCTTGGTGGGTGACCTTTGGGAGGAAACCCTGCTCGAACTGGCCTTTTCCTTCAGACATTGTAAATTAACAAGTTATGATGATCGACCTGTAAGGTGAAAGTTTACGAGGGTGAATTCTTGCTGAAGCCAAAAACGATGTTAGATTTCACTTCTCCCTCAGATGATATTCAACTCCGGCACGGCGACTGCGGCACGTCATTTAGGGGCGATTGGCAGGCGCTGATGTCACGATGGCAACCACGTGAAAAGAATCCGGATAACTTTCCCGCCATTGCCGCAGCCATTGGCCAGGAGGCCAACGCCAGCTTCATTATTTCACTCTTGCCACATCACCGCTGCTGAGAAAGCCAGGTTGACGTTAAAACTTTGACGAGGCTGAGACAGGAGTCACCGTCGTGTTCCAGCCAATTGGAATATGTTCTTCTCTGGCACTGTGATCGGCCGCAATCCGAGTACGGGAGACTATTAGCTCATCCTTAGCTTTTGGCCTTTCGGACCACGGGGACCCAAGACGCTCTTCGGCCCCGACCAGCTCGGTTGTCCAGATTCTTTATGTGACCGTGGAAACGGCCTTTGTAGGTCTCGTCAAGATGCACGGCTTCTCTATGGCTCCTTCGGGAGATTTGGTTTCGATTTCGCGTCCGAGAGCGCGGAGGGTTTGTTACACTGGAGCCTGGTCGAGGTCAAAACAACGGTAGGTGCCATCATGAAAGAAGATGGAGATGTCAATCTCTTTGGTATAACATCCTGCTCGCTTCGCCCATGATTGACAGGTGCTATAAACCTTTGATTCAACCCCCGACATTGGCTTCGATACCATTGCCTTTGCGCATGCGCACAATATGGCGGAACAGCTACAGACTACAGACTCGCGAAGCAGCCACAGCGAAGACGCTGCCAAACCAGTCTCAAAACCTCCCACTCCCACTGGGCCTCCTGAGGTGGACGAATACCCGCCGAAGTCAAAAGTACTCATCATTGTGTTTGCAATGATGGCTAGTACCTTCCTCGTCGCATTGGTCGGTCCTCAGAACAGCCCATGAGATATCCTCACTGACCGCGCTTTCCAGGATCGCCTTATTATAGCAACGGCTATACCTGTCATCACGAATCACTTTAACTCCCTCTCGGACGTGGGGTGGTATGCCTCGGCGTATCTACTGACCATGTCTGGTTTCCAACTCTTCATTGGGCGAGTGTACACCTTCTACAGTCCAAAGACGGTGTATATCACCTGTCTAGGGATATTCGAGCTAGGGTCCCTCATTTGCGGTGCTGCTCCAAACTCTGCAACGCTCATCGCGGGAAGAGCTATTGCCGGGCTCGGTAGTTCGGGCTTGTTCTCAGGCGCCATTACAATCATCGTCTACCTCGTCCCATTGCAGAAAAGACCAGCATACACCGGAATGTTTGGGTCTATCTTTGCGGTAGCTTCGGTCGCAGGACCGTTATTGGGGGGTGAGTACTTCCCAGGACGTGCTCAGGTCGTTCAGAATGTGGCAATCTGCGGACTGTCCTACACAGGTCTTGATGCTGACAGTCACGCAGGTGTGTTTACGGACAAACTCTCCTGGAGGTGGTGCTTCTACATCAATTTACCAATTGGTGGAGCAATGGCGGTTGTGTTGTTCTTCGTTCTCAAACTCCCCGCCGCCGCCACCCAGCGCACCGAAATGACCTTGAAGGAGCAACTCCAGAAACTGGACCCCATCGGCACGGCAGTCTTTCTCCCGGCGATCGTATGCTTCCTCCTGGCCTTACAATGGGGTGGCACAACCTATGACTGGTCGAATGGCCGTATCATCGTTCTTCTTATCCTAAGCGGCATCCTCTTCCTCATCTTCATATATCTGCAACACCTCTTCCAGGAGCACGCCACGGTTCCTCCTCGGATCCTCAAGTACCGCGCTGTCAGTGCGGGCGTCTCCTACGCCTTCTTCTCCGGCGCTGGGATGATGACGCTAGTATATTTCCTGCCTATCTGGTTCCAAGCCATCAAGGGCGCCTCAGCTGTCCACTCGGGTATCATGAATCTTCCCGCTGTCCTCGGGATTACTGTCGCCAGCATGGCAGCTGGCATTCTCACACGCAAGCTCGGATATTTTACGCAGTGGATGTACGCCTCCTGCATATTGTCCTCGATTGGCGCAGGGTTGATATCCACGTTCACAACAACGACGGCCCATCCAAAATGGATCGGATACCAAGCCCTATGGGGCCTCGGACTGGGACTAGGAATGCAGCAGCCTTCTGTGGGAGCACAGGTCTCCCTGCCGCGAAAGGACGTCGCCACCGGAGCAAGCATGATGTTCTTCGCTCAGGCTCTAGGGGGCTCCATTTTTGTGTCCGTGGCGAACAACATCTTCGACAATACGCTGTCGCAAGACCTAGCGAAGGTCGCAGGCATTGACGCACAGGTTGTCACGCACGTCGGCGCGACTGACCTCCGGAATGCTATACCCCGGAACCTGCTGGAGCCGGTGCTGGTAGCATACAACGACGCCTTACGAAGTGCATTCTACGTTGTCGTGGCAGTCACTTGCGCCACCGTGTTTGGCGCATTGGCCATGCCGTGGGATAATCTGAAGAAAGTCGCCGCGGCGCAAGAAGCCGCAGCTAAGGCAGCGAGGGAGAACGCGAACTCCGAGGCATCCGACAGCAAGCCTGCATCGTCCGAGGGAGCTGGCCCGGTAGCACAGCATCCAGCAGAACGGCAGCGAGAGATTGAGAAGATGGGCGCCGAGGTATAGCGTGGTGGCCTGGCCGTACTCTCTGCACCGTTGCGTTATTTCTGTACAGTACAGTCCAGCACGGTACCGGTATCAGCATCGGTCTGGTGGTACTGTGTGTAAGCGATGTGACGTGCGATGCGCGACTTCGTTCCGTCTCCGCTCACCCACACGATCGCGACTGTCCTGTATTTGCAATTTGAATTCACAATAAGCAAACACTCGAAAAGCTTCCTGGAAGGAGATCTCTGCATCGCTATCTATCCATCGTAAGAACTGCCGCCTGTCCTGGCTTGCCCTGCCCTGCCCGGTCCAGGTAGGCGGATATACAGGTTCAAGATACTAGGGTACGGGGTACGGGGTATGGGGTATAGGGTATAAAAATATAGAATATAATATAGAATACAAAGCTACAGCGACTTGTGACTTGTTGCCCTGAGCTTCAGTCTCACCCTTCACTCCCCAGACCGCATTGTACGCACCAAGCCATAAAATATGCCGCATAAAACCCAGCACCGCCCATCGAATAGCAGGCTGACCCCGCGTGCATCAAGAGGGTATATCCCTAGGCCCCAGACGCCATGATATACAATATCTAAAAAGGCCATGATTCCTGAAACGCACAGCACAGATGACGCATGTGCGTGACTCCCAAGGAAGGAAAAAAGGTCTAGTATTCGGTGGGCCGTCGAATCACGTCACCCCACCTGACGCCTCACGGAGTCGAAGGCGTCAGCGTCCTCGTCATGGTGAGACTATACCGCTTCTCGAGACCGGAGAGTATTTCTTCGGCGAGTTCGTCAGCGGAGGAGGTGGTGGTGGTGGTGCTCGCTGCTGAGGAGAAGGACTCGGCGGTCGACTCGGACCCGGGCGCCAATGGCGGTGGCGTCCGCGGCATGAGCGGCTGCGGCGACAATGGCGACGGCAGTGGAGGCATCTCGCTCGGCGAGGGGACACGCGGGGTGTACGATATCCGGCGGGAGGATTTCCGGGGAAGAGGGGGAGGAAGTGGCATTGAGTGGCCGGGGCTCCAGTCCTGATCTCGGTCTTGGTCTTGGAGAGAGGGGCTTAGGGACGAGGAGGAGGAGGAGGACGACGACGACGAGGGAGAGCCCGAACGTGGCTCTGGGTCTGGTTCCGAATCTGAAGCTGAGTCTGAATCCCGATCTGACTCTTCTTCGGGCGGCACTAATACATCTAGCGTGTCGCCCTCTGGATGTACTTCGGCCTTTGGTCCTGGCACGGCAGGCTTCGTGTCGGGACTACCGCTGTCGTTGGATCCCGTGCTCGGCGATTGCTCCAACGTGGTTGTGGTTGGAGTGGCGACGGTGGCCACGCTGGACTGTCGTTCGCGGGTATTTGCCGGAACTTGCGACTTTGTCTGCTTCCAGGGCTTCAAGAGTTGGCTCAGCTCGAGACTCCGGCGTTGCTGAACAAGCCGAAGGCGGTGTTGGTTTTGAAAAGGGCCGGCGACGGCTCGGAAGAGCATGCTGTCCACATCGGAGGCGAGGCTTCGGCGTGATGATGTTGTCCCGCTGTCTGCGTCCGGGGCGCCCATCAAGGCGTGCGAGGACTTTTCAATAACCGTGTTCGCGTCGTGGACCGAGCTTTGGAGCTTGATGATGGCCGAGACTTGCTTCTTGGCGTCTCTGCGTAGTCGGTCGAGGTGTTTCCTTTCCGCCCTTGTGGTGCTTTGCTCGCGCCGCTCGGCGAGTTGGTCGAGCAGGCAGGCCAATCTGCCTGAGATGGCTTCCAGGTGCTGGTTCACATTTTGGTGGCTGTCGCTCATCATTTCGGAGTCGTCGATCGTTGGCGAGGCTCGACAGTATGGACAGAGACGGATGGTATTCTGGGGAATGCCAGCAGCATGGGCCAAGGGTTAGTAGTGATGCTGATGGCGACTATATACGAATGGAGTGTGGGCCTGATGGGGTGGCTTTGCTGACGGGGCCGGCTCGAGGGCGGGCTTGCTATTCTCAGCCTCGATGTTGACACACCTGGTGCAGCTACACAAATCCTTACCTAGCTGCAGGGCATTGAGCAGAGGATTTGGGATAAGCATTCGCCTCTGATCCCTCCGCTCGTCCTGGTACAGCTCCAACGAGTGCCTGCGTGTAGAATGCATATTGCAACAGAGTAGTTGAGAAGCGTGAGGAGGGCATTTCGGGGCGAAGCGTGTGACAAGCTTCCAGCGCCAGGAACGAAGATTGGCGCAGATTGGCGCAGCTTGGCGGGGGGTGGCGGGGTGTCGCAGGATGCCTAAACTCCCAGCCCTAAGGATCCATCCAGGGGCGCCTACTGCACCGGTAGGCTAATAATAACAACGCTGCGGAAGAGCTTCACGATTACGGAGGACAGCAGAGTGACTTCTGATGAGCAACTCAGAAATGGGCGTCTCCAATATTTCAGAGGTTTGCGATCAAGACTGATTATCGCTTGCGATAGTCGCCAAGCAGGTGCATGCCGTGCGTGTTCGTATTTACAGTTGCGTCAACAGTAGCTGCTTCGGGTAAGGACAATTTCAACTTGATGATGCCGTCTGCCTGATTTTCCCTCGAACATTCTCTGAACAGTACCACGGTATACAGAACAATCTTGGCTTTGAGAGAAATGCATCTTCCTGCGCCCATCCGATTCATCGTACCGTGACATTCACACCCACTCCGCCATGGAAGAGCAGCGCCCCCACAAGGCATTCAGCTGCATCCGTTGTTTTGAGCGAAAGGTGAAATGCGACAAGCAGAGCCCGTGCGCCAACTGCGTCAAGTCCAAGGTTGAATGCGTCTTCCGCGTCCCGCCTGCTCCGCGGCGCAGGAAGAAACGGATGCAGGAGGATCTGTTGCTGGCGCGCCTCAGAAAATGCGAAGAACTGCTCAAAAGCAGAGGCATCGACATCGACGATCCCGAGACACTGTCGCGGACGGCGAAGCTTGAAAGCCCTCCTCAGACCCAACCGAGTTCGCAGCAACTCAGCCCCGATGTCCCGGGGCCGACGGGTGAGGACCTCATCTTCGCCGCGCCCGAGATCAGGAAGTCTGGCCGGTTGATCGTAGACCAGGGCAAGTCCCTGTTCATCGAGAACAATCTCTGGGCGAGTCTTTCCGACGAGTTCCAACAGCCGAACCAGGCGATTGCAGAGTACTCCGAGGACGACGAGGACGATGCTGGCACCCCCGTCGAGGAGAGCACCGACTTCATCCTAGGCTACACGCCGACCAGCAACACGATCCAACACCTCCACCCCTCCGCAACCAATATCTTTATCCTGTGGCAGATATACCTTGACAACATCAACCCGATGACGAAGTTCATCCACTATCCGTCGTTCCACAAGACCCTCGAGCAAGCCTGCATGCAGCTCGACAATCTGCCGCGAGGCCTGGAAGCGCTTTTGTTTTCCATTTACGGCGCTGCAGTCTACACGATCAACGATGAAGAGTGTGAAATGAAACTCGGTGAACCGCGAAAGGTTCTGTTGGCGAGGTACCGACATGCGACGCGGAAGGCACTTGCGCGAGCGAGATTCATGAACACGTCAGAGCTGGTCGTGCTCCAAGCTCTGTCTCTCTACCTTTTCTCCATGCGCGAAAACTACGATCCTCGGACGAACTGGACGCTGGCAGGAATCGCCAGCCGCGTCGCCCAAGGTATGGGCCTCCATCGCGACGGCACAGGGCTCGGGCTGTCGGTTTTCGAGACAGAAATGCGGCGACGGCTCTGGTGGCAGATAGTCGTGTTGGAGGGACGTTCGGCGGAGCTCAGCGGCTCCGGTCGCTTTGGCGACCTGTCCTTCTCTGATACTCTGGCACCCACCAACGTGAACGACGAGGACCTCTATCCGGAGATGACGGAACCGCCCGTCCCGCAAACAAGGCCGACCGAGATGATATCGTGCCTTCTGCGCGTCGAGCTTACCATGTTCTTCCTGGAGAAGCGAAGGCAAAAATCGAGCATCGACTTCGAGAGCTTGCGTCTGTCCACGCCGTGGAAGAGCTCGCTGGAAGAGCGAGATGCGATCATGGACGAGTTGGAACAACGACTTGAAGACAAATTTCTCAAGTACTGCGATCCTTCGGTGCCTATCCAGTTCATATCCATTATCATCGGGAGGGGAGCCATCAACATGATGAGGTTGATGGCTCATCATCCGCGAAAATGGGGCTTACAGGGGCAACTGCCGCCGTCCGAACGGGACTATCTCTGGAAAGTATCGTTGAAGCTCCTCGAAGCGATCAATATGGCGCATTCGTCAAAGCACTTACAGAGATTCATCTGGCATACCCGGGTGCACTTTGTGTGGCAAGCCCTCATCTTCGTCCTCAACGACCTCAGGGAGTCGACGCTGGGACCCGAGGTGGACCGAGCCTGGCAGGAGGTGGACGAGATCTACCGGCATCATCCATACTTTGTGACAGACTATAAGCGACCATTGCACGTGGCCGTGGGGAGCTTGTGCTTGAAAGCGTACACGGCCCGGGAAAAGGCCCTTCGCGCGAGCACCGATGGCGTGTTCCCCAAGTTCACTCCCGAGTACATCCAGCAGCTCCGCGAGCAGCGGGAGACTGGGCCGCTGAAGCGCGCCACGGCTACCGCGTCCAAGGAAGCCTCTGGCATTACGGGAGCTACTTTCGACGACGTCGGAGGCGGTGGGGGCCAGTTCTCGACAACGATGGGTTGGGAGAGCATCCCGCCACCGACGCAACCTCCACCCAGTAACCTCTTCTCTGCGAGCACGATGTACGGCTCTTCCAGCGCAAGCAGCCAGCTCCCCCTGCCGACCTTCCAGCCGGTTGCACCACCTCTGGCTAGTGATGGGATCTTTGCATCTGAACACAGCTTGGCGCACGATTTGGCCCTGGCAGACGTCCAACTGGATTGGGCGCAATGGGACTACATCATGCAGGATATGGGGGAGATACCCTGACGGGCCGTAACTATCTGTGACTGATGCTCGGCGACTCGGTGTGTATCAACATGAGACGGTGGCGTGTACTTTTCCGGGACACATTTTGTACTTTACGCTCAACAAACGTCCACTCTGATGACAACGAATGAACCTTCTCTCCTCATTTGAGATAGAGACCAGAAATACTCATTGCTTTGGCTGTTATTGCAACCCCCACTTGCGCGTCTATGATTGGCCCTACACCCCGTCTTGGCGATTTTGCTTGTTTTGCAGCCTTTTCAAGTCCTCCGTGTCCTTCTCCCATCATCGTCAAACCCTCATTCCGCGTAAAGACTCTTCAATAGAATCTGAAAGTACGATATCCCTACAGCTCGCTGCAAGATACGGCGAACGGCCGCTGGGGTATTTGAGCGGTCGATCTGCCGCAGATGCAGCCCTATGGCCTGCTCTCTCCGCACAGCAGCGAAATTCGGCTGAATTCGTCACGTCGACCCAAAGCAACCTCGACGCAATGGATCTTCGAGCACCACGGTTGAAGACTGGGTCTCTGGTCTCTTTCCCCGCAAGCCTCCCCCATCCCCATACGCAAGGCTCTCCGATGCGAGTACTCCGTATGCCATCATGCTCCAATCTGGGGCAAGCTTCCTCGGCGGCTCCTTGACCGAGTATCTCGTTGCATTGACTTATAGCTAGACGAAGATGTCTCCGATACAGACTCGACCCTCGTGGATGTTTCTACGGTCCTAGCCCACGGACAACATGTACTCCAAGCTGGTTTGGCTTTTGGCATCCTCTGCATCGCTCTGCACCGTAGACGCGGCACCTTCTCCACGAGATACTGTTCCCACCGTCACTGTCGAGAATGGAACCTTACGTGGTGTCCATTCTGCCTCCTGGAATCAGGATTTTTTCCTGGGGATTCCCTTTGCACAGCCTCCTGTTGGCGATCTGCGTTTCAGGTGGCCGCAGTCGCTGAACACATCGTATGATGGCGTCTTGGATGCAACCGAGTATGGGTACAGTTGCTATCAGTATAACAGCAATTACAACCTGAGCGAGGACTGCTTGACATTGAACGGTAGAGTAGAATCCGGGCTCTGTGCTTGTCGTTCCCTCACTGACAGACCCAGTTGTGAGACCCAGCGGGTATGCGAACCAGAGCCTCCCCGTGCTGATTTGGATCTATGGCGGAGGTAGGGAAGCGTGCCTTTCCCCATATTCTCAGCCGTCATTAACGGACTCGTGCAAGGTCTGTTCGCTGGCAGCAGTGCTGGACCTCAGTACAATCTATCCGGCATCGTCCATACCTCGGCGTTGACGGACAACCCATTCATCGGAGTCTCTATCAATTACAGACTGGGTGTCTGGGGCTTCCTTCAGACTCCAGTCATACTTGCGGAAGGGTCTTCGAATGCTGGATTCCTCGACCAACGCATGGCTTTCGCATGGGTCAAGGAGAACATTGCTGCTTTCGGTGGAGATGCGTCCCGTATTACGATTTGTAGGTTCGCCGTTCCGCACAACGTCTACTCTCACCATCTCCCCGATCTCTTGAATCATGCTAACAATCCCAGGGGGCGAGTCAGCGGGCGCGCAAAGCATCGGTCTCCATCTTCATTCCTTTGGCGGACGTGATGACGGCCTTTACTCGGCGGCGATCATGGAGTCTGGAGGCTCGATCGGCACGAGTCTCAATGCCCTGCCATTCTACCATGTTGCCGCGGCGAATCTGAGCAGTACGGTTGGTTGTGAGTTTGACGCCCGTCGTCACCACTTGAGCCGTGACAAAGGACTGACGCGTCGTAAGGTCCCACCGATTGGACTCTCCCCAGCCAAGTCGCGTGCCTGCGAAACCTGAGCTCGGCCGAACTCTTCGCCTCGAACTACAGCGTCGTGTGGAATCCCATCGTCGACGGCACCTTCCTCACAGACTACCCGAGCGTGCTTGCGTCGCGGGGCCAATTCGTCCAGGTGCCCATCATCAATGGCGCAAACACCGACGAAGGCGCCAGCTTCTCGGTCAAGGGCCTCAACACCACCCAGGACGTCTTTGACAGTCTCTTCTACTGGCGCGACTATGCGCTCAGCCCGGCCAGTATCCGCACGCTCCTGGACCTGTACCCGGACGAGCCGCAGGCCGAGCCCCCCTACGCCGTCACGGCGGATACGGTGTACCCGTCTCTGGGCCTCCAGTGGCGCCGCAGCGCAGCCATCGGCGGCGACCTCGTGATGATCGCCCAGCGCCGCAAGACCTGCGAAGAGTACGTACGGGGCGGGGTCCGCGACGTGTACAGTTTCCGCTTCGACACGCCTCTGTACAACGCCACCGCGCCCGTGGCGGTCGGCCACGGCGTCAACGTCATGTTCAGCTTCCAGAACATCAGCGGCGCCATGGGTCCCGTCCCGCAGTACAGCGCCTACCGCGCCCTGAGCCTGGGGATCGGCAAGGCGTACGCCAACTTTGCGGCGACCAGGAATCCCAATGGAGTGGGCGCGGGGGGCCGGAATCAGACGGGCTTGCCTCTGTGGCCGGCGTACGACCTTGCGAACCCGACGAACATGGTGCTGAATGCGAACGGGAGCTTTGTCGAGGCAGACACGTGGAGAGCCCAGGGTATCTCGTTTATCAACAACATCACGAGAGAATTGTTGGCTTAGACTAACATTTGACTTGAGACTTGATAGAGAGAGCTCTCTGTACTTAACGCCGAGACGACTATAGTACTATCTACTCAAGCCTGTGCACTGGTTGGTGCAAACTTTGATATTGACATTTTCACATTGATTTCATTTTATACAAAACCGCTATATTTGCCGCTATACACTCACCGCAGCACGACTTGCGATGATCGAGACACCCGCTCTATCCATCTCGTGCCCGCCAGAGAACCCAGTATACAGTACAACGCCGATTGGCGGTCGTTGTTCAGCTCGTCGTGTTCAGCTCGCCTCGCTCTCCCGCTCGTCGAGATCGTTGTTCGTCTCGCCGGTCTCCACGGGCCGCGGATCCTCGGTGCGGTACCACTCCCCGTTGAAGGCATTGACCAGCCACTTGCCCAACTTGTCAGACACAATACTGTTGGCGTTGTGGAACAAAATGCTGTGGTCGCTATCCGGGAAGAAGTGCACGTCGTAGTTCTCAATGCCCGCCAGGTCGAACTTGTCCAGCAGCGTCAGAGTGTTCTGCATGTGCACGTTGTCGTCCGCCACGCCGTGCATGATGAGAAATCGCACGTTCTGGGACATCGCCGTCACGTTGGAAATGGCCGACTTGTCGTACCCCAGCGGATTGTTCTGCGGCGTCCGCATGTACCGCTCCGTGTAGATGCTGTCGTAGAACCGCCAGTCCGTCACGGGCGCCACCGCCATGCCGTACTTGAACGTCTCGCCCGCATCTGTTTCGAGGACCTTCAGTGTCATGAACCCGCCGTACGACCAACCCCAGATGGCAATTCTGTCGGCGTCGACGTAGGGCTTCTCGGCCCAGATCTTGGCCGTGGCGATTTGATCCTGCGCCTCGTAGAAGCCGAGATTGTCGCGGATAAGGGTGCGGGCTTTGCGGCCGATGAAGCCCGTGCCGCGCCCGTCGACTGTGACGACGATGTAGCCGAGAGAGGACGCGACGTAGGATTGAAAATCGACGTGGAAGCGGCGGTTGACCATCTGTGAGCCGGGGCCGCCGTACAGGTAGAAGAGGACGGGATATTTCTTCTTGGGGTCGAAGTGAGGCGGCCGGCGCTCAACGACTTGTAGGGTATAGTCGTCGATGCTGACGTTTTGGAAGATTTGATGGGGGATTTCGTGCGAGGAGGCCATCTGAGCGAGGGCCTTGTTTTCTTCGAGGACTTGCGAGATTTTCTCGGGGTTGGCCGGGGTGGAGACGACTTTCTGGTAGGGAATGTTGGGCCCGGTGTATTTCAGGCTGATGTAGCCTGCTCCGGAAGAGAATGAGGCGTCCCAGTATCCGGCTTCGTCGGTGGGGACGAGCGATTGCATGTCTGTGCCGTCCAGTTTGACGCTGTAAACATGGCGCTGCGAAGGTGCTTCCTTGGCCGCGGTGAAATACACCAGATTGTTCTTCAGATCGACAGCTGCGGGTCCGCCATCCACCTCCCAGTCCCCTTTCGTCAGCATGATTGGAATCGAACTGTTCAAGGGCGAGAAATAGGCCAAGTGATTGCCGTAGCCAGAAACGACAATATCCACGTAGCCGTCTTCTGGACGTCCATTGTCCGGATCGGCCGGGATGTACTTCGTCTGCTGCGTAGGTTCAATCCAGCCTCCGTCGACATCTTTCAGGTCGACAATTCGGACAGTGTGTCCGGTCTGCGCCGCGACGTCGACAAGCACAATCCTCACCCGATCACTCTCACGGTTCGACTCGGAGACCAATGCTTTTCCGTCGTCCGCGAAGACAATGTTGAAGATGATGCGGTCGTCGTCGGGAAACCCACCCTCGATGTCCACGGAGAAGACCTCCTGTTTCACGACGTCGTAGAACAGCATGTCCACCACCGGATTGGGTGCTCCAGCTTTGGGATACTTGATCTCCTTCACCTCTGGATAATTCTCCAGTGCTTCGATGGGGTCTTTCCCGCTCGGCCTTGAGAGGAAAAATTGCACAGGATATTCCGGGACGGTGGTCTCGTTGGTGCGCAGAAAAGCGAGGTATTGGCCATCCCTTGCCCACCAGGTGGCCGTGTTGGTACCGAAGACTTCCTCCTCGTACGCCCAGTCCGGAATCCCGTAGAAGTACTCGGGGCCTCCGTCGGTGGTGATCGTGGTCACCTGAGGCGATGAGAGTGACCTCAGGAATAGGTTGTTGTCCCTCGTGAAGACGATGGAATCGCTCTGGGGTGACCACTGAGCCAGTTGGATCTTCGTGTCCGGCAGAGCTGGATCGAGCGGCTGAGCATTCTGCGTCTCCACGTCGAGGATAAAGTAGAGTCCGAGGAAGGAGTGTCGAAACACCTTCTCTGGGTTCGCCAGAAGGAGAACCTTCTTCATGTCCGGGCTGACCCAGAAGTCCGTGGTCCAGTATTGTTGTCCGCCGTATTTGATCCACCCACTCTTCACCAACGTCCTTGATTTGAAAGCGTTCGCTGCAGACGAGGTCCGACTCCGGATATCCTCGACGGCCAGGTAGTCCTTACCCGGCTGATTGATCTCCAACAACAGTCCATCCTCGCCGTTGGGGCCCGCAGTCCACTCAATATTCGCGTACCTAGGCGACCACTGTCCATTCCGTATTTGTTCCATGGTGACCTTCTTTCCCGAGCTCTTGATCGGCGTCTCGTGGTCGTAGTCCAACGTCGACGCATGTTTGTATCGGCCATTAGCCAGAAACGCCGCCAGAGCCAGCCCCCAACCGATTATTGCAATCGCTGCGACGATCCATAGCGCCCGCTTCAGCCCTCTTGACATGTGCTGCCCGCCAATGGTGTAGTTTTTGTCTTTGAACCTGGGCAACTCGGGATCACTGTCGTCGTCTCGGTAGTCGGTCGGTACTCGCGACTTCTCCGCGGCATGTGACGAGTTGAGACTCTCCAGGACCAACGACGCCGTCGAGGCAGTTGTCACACTATCCTGAGAAAGCCTAGGATATCCATCTTCGGACGATCTGTCTGCCTGGTTTATCAGCGTCTCCCGCTCTTCTGGCAGGGGCCCCATCCTCGGAGTGGGAGGCAACCGCCTTGGGCTCGTGTCGAAGATATCGTAGTTGAAAGCGAGGGAGGTCGACCTCGACTGGGAAAGGGCCGAATTATCTGGACATGGTGTCGGAGGCTGAAACGTGCAAGGCGAGACGGCGCCGTCGATGTCTCGGCGAGCTGTGGTCGAGACTCTTTTCCTAGGCGACGCAGGAGGGGGCTGCTTCGCGCGTAGGTCGGTGATAATCCGAAGCGTGCTAGCCTCGCTCGGGTACTGAGATGGAGAGGAGGGAGCAGAGGGAGACGGAGAGGAAGACGGGGAGCGAGTTCGACGTGGCGCAACCGAGTCCATCGCGCGAGGCTTCCGATTGGACGGCGCCCGACCACGCCAACGAGACCGCCAACGACAGCTACAACGGCAGTTACAACGACGACGACAACGGTCACAATCCCAATTCCTCTCGCAGTCATTGTGATTCTGCTTCTCATTCTACCTGATCCTGTTCAAATATCTGGCCGGGGGTATCTTTCGCTTTGAGACTTGCTGCTTGCAGCCATGTCCAGCTCGTCGTGTTCTACGCCAATGTCCGGAAACGGAACATGTCAACATTCCTCAAACTCCACGCTTCCGACTCCAAAACGCCATGCTCGAACGACGGCACAATTGCAGATTCAATCTCGTCCGAACCCGGTCGACCCCCTCGAACAAGCATACAACACCCCGGCCACCAGGAAATAGAGGCCAAGCCCGATTGTCAACGAGCAGAGCCACTGCTTGAAGAACCCGACTCCGCTCTTCTCTCGCCAGCCGGGCCATCTGAGCCCTGCTAGGACAACCCAGGCGATCATGAGCAGGCTGTTGAATATCGCGCTCGGAATCGCCATCACCAGGTACAGGTTGAGTTGGGAGCCGGTCCCGCCTGACAATACCTTGATCAAGATGAACGGACTCGGGATGGCAACGACCGTCGTAACGGCAAGCATGTATATCCCTGCCATTGCGACGGAAGCGTTCTGTCTGCAGGCCTGACAGTTGTCGGCAGCCCACGGTTGGTGGAGCGCGTCGGCAGCGTCACGCTCAGTGTCTGTCGACGATCGGGTGCTCCCTGCCAAAGCTGCGAAGGATGCCCGAGGCGGCGATCGATGGCGCACGGCCACTCCTGCCCGCTCGGCTCTTGCCTCGTCATACCGCCGCCTCTCGGCGTCGTCGTTGCTCGTTGAAATCGCCTCCCCATCCAGCATGTGCCGGACTTCCTCCGCCTGGCGGTCAACCTCCTCCATGGTCCTCGTGAACTCGGACTTCCCCTTTATTTGGGCGTGTCCCTCGCCTGCACTCGAGCCCACCGCCGTTGAACCTGAGGCCTCTGATGTGTTCCGATCCCGAAAGGCATTGTTGGCTGTGAGGCTTGCAGCGAATGCGCTGCTGAACGGGTTATCGGAGCTGGCGTCCCCTGAGGTCGGACTAACGATGGCGCTGGACATACGGCCTCGTCTGCTGGAGCGGGCGCCTGCACTGCTAATGGCTGCCCAGCTTGCATTGCTGTACCGTCGGAGCGCCCACGGTCCAACAGAGGTAACGTGCTCCACGTGCTCCGCGGAACCAGCAAAGCCTTCAGCGGCAGCGGCCTCTGTTTGCGTCTCGACAGGCATAGCGAACGTCATCTTGAAAGCTGTCTAAGGCGATGGAGGGAAGAGTTGAGTGCGTTGATGCTCGTGATCGCCGAGTGTTGATGCGTTAATGCTCGTGGTCGCTGAGGTGTCAGTGCGTTCAACAGCTGTGTTGGTGAGGTTCTGCCCAGAGCGTCAAGTTTGTGAGTGTGTGCGATAAAAGTGCCGAAAACTGCCTGGAGAAGAAGTGAATCAATCACCAGCCGCGCGAGTTCGTCTTTAAAAAAGTCAGAACGCTGAGCGTGGATCACACACCAGCAAATCTAACTCGAATCAGATTCACGAAAGACTAACTTGGAATCAGACTTCACGAAAAGAGGGCCCCTTCTCACCCGGTACCTGCATTTACTTCGCCTGATCTTGCACCAATGATTCAAAAGCCTCCACGTAACGTACGTTCCTTCCTTGCTGGTTTTATTGAATGGTTGGCCAACCGCAATAGTTCCGTGGCTGGTGTCTGGTGTGGTTTCCCGGTTCCGACAGAGTCTGTGCACAACGATGGATGACCTGCCCTGAACTGAACCTGTCTTCACGTGCGTTCTGGTTGCGAAGTTACACAACCAAATCAAGAAACCTCGAGTGCAACCTGCACCGGGCGCATGGCAATCGGTCGAACCACGCACGGCATGACATGACATGACATGACATGGGCAACGATTCCAGAGGAAAAGAAAGCCCTTCCACAGTACTTTCCCATGTACGCAGCACATCTCAAGATACTTTCACTTGAGAACGACCCCGCAAAGTCGCGGGACCATGATTCCGGAACTCGGCGGCCACAGCGACCGACCGTGGTAGATGTGTTTGGCTCAACGCGCGCGTGAAAGAGCAAACCCTTTGGGCCGTTGACCAACAACAGCAAGTTGTCCAGGTCGTCGAGGGTGATCAGAAAAGCATACCGCAGCCTCGGGCCTATCTTGCGTCGTCTGGCAATGCTGATAGGTCGATCGAAAAGAGAACAAGGCTGGGCCGTCACCATAAGCTTTTGCTGACCGGAGCTCTTGAGTGGAGACGGCCCTGGAACGCATACGGACAAACCTGCTCGCACAGGTATGGCACGGACGGACATGTCGCTCCTTCTACTCCGTGGCTGTAGGGATGCGGGAGGAAGAATCAGTACCGCGTTAGTCCCCTACAAGTACGCAGTAGGGATGCCGAAGAGGACGTCTCGCACAGACCGTTGCAACCGGTGTTTGAGGTTTGGCTCTGCGTGCGACAAGGTGAGTCCAGGTCTTGAGCTGCGAGATACAGTTTGCCATATCGTTACCATGCGTGTCATGAGCCCCTCGATGTCTCACAATGAACTGTTGAATTTATTGTCGTTGTAGTTTACACGTATCGCTTGAGCCGTCATGAGGCATGAGGCATGAGGCATGATGCATCTCGCTGAGCATACTTCGTACCCACAATGCAATAATGTCCTTGAAACGCCATCGAGAACCCCTTGAACGCTAATGCAAATCGAAGACCAACTCTATTACCGTAGCTCAAAGGCTAACCGATGCTCGTGGATGTTGGTCCATCCAGCCCTGTTCCTGGTGATGCAGTCTGAAGTCGCTTCCGCAACTCCCCCTACGGCCCTCTTTTGCCGGCCTCTCATCGAAGACTCGAACTATGTTCCAACGTCTTGACGTATCTCACAAATGCCTTTTTGTGGACCATGCCCCTGAATTCCCCATCGCTTAAAACACATATGTACCGGAGCCCCAATTTGACAAAGCACTGATAAACCAGGTCCATCGGTGAGTGCACATCAAGTGCCACTGGCGCAGGGTCGATGTATGGCGTCAGATCCGTAGGTTCAGCCGAAGGAGGTTCTTCATTGCCAGACTCCTCCCTTCCGGAATCGTATCCTGTCTCCTCGAATGAGTCCCAAGGCCGGTAGTGCGAGCTGTGCGCGTGGATTTCTGTAGAGAGCGAGCAGAATGCGGTCTCCTCATCTTCCACCCGGTCTAGGGCAAACTCCAGGTCTGGAGCCGGGATGAGACCCACTAGAACTTTGTTGCGGAGGATGGGCAAACCGCCGTCGAGCTCACCGAGATTTTGCAAGCGTTGAAGTTTAGACCGTAAGTCCGTCGCCCTGACAAGAGGGGATAGCGTGATGTCAATCACTTTGTCTCTCCTGAATCGGGGTGTGATGTCTCCAAGCTCAGAGTCAAACACTGGTGTTCTCCTGTTATCGAGGAAAGGGTATGAATTCATATCCGTCAACAGATCATATATGCTCAATGGCTCGACGGCGTCGGCCGTCCACTTGGCGCAGAGAACGCCCAGTGAGAAGGGTAACACGTGGTCCAAGCTGCCTGTCAGCTCAAACAGGATGACGGCCAAGGTGACGGAGAGGCGTGTAACGCCGCACATGGTGGCGCCCGCTGCCACTAGGGCATAGACACCAGGTGTAACACACGACTCGATGTTTCCGGAATCTCGGCAATGCGACCAAAGGAAGAAGTCTGGAAGCTTCAAGACTACATATTGGGTCAAGTGACCGACGATGCGTCCCATGAGACCACCAACAACCATAGAAGGGACGTAGATGCCAGCGGGCACCTTGATGCCAAAAGTGATGGTCGTGAGAAAAGCCTTGACCACGAATGCAATGCTGAGGTAACGAACAACCTCCAGGATCTCATCCCCGGTCGTCGGACAAAGTCCATTTGCTGGATTATTCGTTTGGCATGGGCTGGCGAGCTCGAACAGGAGTTCGGCAACAGCCAGCCGGGTGTAGCGGTTCCAGAAGCTGATCAAGCCCGTGAGTAGGGCCACGAGAAGAACTTCCAGCATGGGATAGGTCTTGATGATGTTGATGCGCCGAAAGGTGGTGGCCCAGAAGCGAGACACTTTAATGAAAAGTGCACCGGCCACTCCACCCGCCATGCCGATTAATGCAAAGATGACAAGCTCGAAGTAATGCCAATCCGTAACATAACGGACTTCAAACAGCACAATCTTGCTGGTGCCATATGGGTTCAGAAACTTTAGTGAAAGCGCGGCAACAATGCAACAGAAGAAGGTCCGAAACAAGGTCTTCGGAGGGAAGTAGTAGCTGACTTCCTCGAGGCTGAAGAGGACTCCCCCCAACGGCGAGCCGAAAGCGACGGCGACGCCCGCTGCGGCACTCGCCGAGAGAACCTCTCTTCTCTTGCCGTCGTTGAGGTTGTACTTGGTAAAGAACCTGCAGGCAATGTTGCCCACACAGGTGGCAATGTGCACATAAGGTCCTTCTTTGCCCAAACTCATCCCTGACGCCACGCTCACGATGAGAGCGATGGTCTTTATAACAAGGACTCGGAGACCGAGGTACCCATGCAGCACAAAGCCGCTGAGGATGACCTTGACCTCCGCAACGCCACTGCCGGCTGCTGAGAAGTATACGCTTGCGGGAAGGGTGTTCTCCTGAGCTAAAGGCCGGCCGGCTGACGGCTTGTCCTCGTCTGTCTCAGCGTTGACGTTTTGCCTGAGAGCTCCGAGATTCTCGTCGAGCGTGGAAGCAATGTGTGAAGGCACGACCGTCTTCGAGTATAATGTGATGAAGCAAGCCAACGCTGCAAGGACCATTGACCCGATGATGAAAGCCAGAAAGTCGATGTGAACGTCGTCGATTCGAGAAGGGCGAATGAGTTCCGACCAGCTCCTCCACCGATCACACACGCGTTCTCCGTCGCAGCAGCTAGTTCTACCAAGATACCAAGCGTCTCGACAGAAGCCTCGTTTGATGTCGAAGATAGCCGACTCGGTCACGTCGACAAAGTACGCTATGGCCGCAGTGACGAACCCGATGATGGCAACGAGGATCCATCCTTGAGCCGAGTCGACCAGCAAAGCGAGACGTCCTCGCCAACCCCTCTTTTTCCTCAGCTCGAGTACACGGTATCCGTCCGCGATGCTATCGTGGACCCAGTCGGTGGACGTGAACTGATCATACCACAACCGGTCGTCCTTCGACAGAGAGCCTGCAAGCATCGATGAAGAAAGCTTGGGTGTACGCAGACCGGAATTTCTCATCCACACCGGACTAGAGTTGCCCGACTGTCGCGCACTGTATCTCCGTCTTCGTAGACTCCCACTGGCACTATTTACCCTTGAAAGCTGCCTTGACCTCGGAGATTCCTGCATACTCGTCTCGGTGTACCTGCGAATCAGCCCCGGATGTTCTCCCAGCAAGGCGCTCTCTTCCGTGTCTTTGGGAGTCATGGCAAGCGAGGGGGGTAGCCGATGTCCCGGCTCAATGACGGAGAGCGAATTTTTCAATCTGCGGAGCGTCTCCGGGGAGGACGGCGTGGTAGCTGGATAGGAAGGTGTGAGAGCACCAGTCTCGTAGGGTTCTTGGAAGGAGACAAAGGATTTCGGCATCGTGGCAGCTTCGACATGGGGGAGTGGGAGCAGGAAAGACAGCTGCAGGAAGCAACGAAGGCAGCAGGAAGGAGGTCACGTCGCCGCCTGCGGACAGTCACCGCCTTCCGAAGGTCGTCAGCTGGCCATTGGGAAGGTAAGATGTATGAATAACAGTCTCGTGGAAGGCGTGGAATGAGGGAGAGAACTCGGTCCCTGACTAAGTTTGAGTATATCCCGAGTCAGCAGTATCAATAGACTGAATGACCT
The DNA here is from genome assembly GCA_016109495.1 of Phialophora tarda. Classification (NCBI taxonomy): domain Eukaryota; kingdom Fungi; phylum Ascomycota; class Eurotiomycetes; order Chaetothyriales; family Herpotrichiellaceae; genus Phialophora; species Phialophora tarda. The sequence continues at coordinate 260,964 of JADWPL010000005.1, read as the reverse complement.
GTAATTAATGGGTCAGGCCAAGCGTCACCCGTCGATCACCTCTGGATGAAACCAGTAGGTTGAAGGTTGAGTAACGGACCGTCACGCTAAGCATAGAAAGCAGGAAGAGGGTGTGCCCATCCCGGCGAGCGTGTGGGATCAAAAACTAGGCATCTGATCAGGTGGACGACATATCTTTGTCGAGCGGAGTGGCAGTGGCATCAATCATCTGACGGATTTCGACGAACGCGGCGAGCGCTCGAATGGGAAGAGGGCCTCATGCGGAGGAATGTCTCGCGAAGTCTGGGCAGTGCACAACCAGCAGTGCCGACACTCCGAGAGACGCGTTCGTCGAGTCGATATATGAGGCATGGCCGCCGCCAGCGAACGGTGGTGTTGATAGCCGTGGGAGCCATTGGATGTTTGGGCGCTGAACAAAGCCGAATGGGGCATTTACACGACCTCGGGTGGTTGGAAACAATTGGGGATGACGATGACTTGCATACCGCCGGGGCCTGTAAGGAGGCTCGGGCACCCCCGTCAGCTGCAAGACCATGTCATTGTGCACCTGCGAGATCCCCAAGCCCCAAGCCCGGGATGTTTAGGCTGAGCCGAAGCCACTAACGCGCCGGCAGAGGCTCGTGCTCGGGCAGCTTCTTCCGAGCTGCGACGTCGGTTGACCATCGAGAGATTGTCGCGCATACCACGGCCTGTTCGGGGTGGATAGATCCTCTATCACAGCCTGTCCACGGCTGTCGGCTGCCTGATCATCTACACACACTGTAGCTACTCGTACCAAGAATACTCTGCCCTTCCGACCATGTCCCATTCTCCCGCCCAGTCAATCTCGTCTCCTCTGCATCCCCCCTCCCCCACGGCGGGCCACCCAACCAACTACCCCCAATTCGTCCTGCTCGGCGACAGCATCACGCAGATCTCCTCCCTGACCTTGACGGCCCGCCTCTCAGAATGGTACTCTCGACGCCTGGACGTGATCACCCGTGGCTTCTCAGGCTACACCGCGCCGATGGGCTATGAAGTACTCCAGCAGTTCTTCCCGGCGGACAGTACGCCTTCCCAGACAGTCCCACGCGTGCAGTTGATGACCATCTTCTTCGGCGCCAACGACGCCTGCGTCCCGGGACACCCCCAGCACGTGCCCCTGCAGAGATACATGTCCTCGCTGAAGGACATCATCCACCACCAGGGCCTGAAAAGGCACGACACTCAAGTCATCCTCGTCACGCCCCCACCCGTGGATGAGTATCGACTGGGCAGCCCCGACCGCACGGCGGAACATACCGCGGAATATGCGCGTGCGGCTCTCCAAGTCGGCCAAGAGTGCCATCTGCCCGTGCTGGATCTGTGGACGATCTTCATGCGGAAAGCCGGCTGGACGGAAGGCTCGACCGATGCGCTGGCAGGAAGTAAGGATGCGCCGAGGAACGAAGTGCTGGCCGAACTGTTGATCGACGGACTGCATTTCACGACCAAGGGCTACGACTTGATGTTCGCCGAGTTGGTCAAGGTGATTGAGCAGAAACTGCCTGGACACGAACCCCGGAGGTTGCCCATGGTGTTTCCAGACTGGAAGGACAGGCTCGGCGTCCTGTAATAATCACAAACGCCCTTCCCCGGATGCGGTGGTCAGTAGTTTCCAACTCGGTTTGAAGAGGAGGGGACACCGAAAGGTGGCAGATGTCGCAGTATCGACCCACAGGTATTCGACAAGTACGAATGTGAGAAGGAGGCCCTGCTGCTCGTACCTTCTGCTCACACCTCTCAGCACAAGTATCAAGTATCAAGAGCCAGTGACCCGTGTTCCGGTACTATACGTACCACACGTTCCACCCGTCCTCCCACCACCATGGAGTCGCCTCCCTTCTTCCCGCCCCCATTCTTCTGGCATCATCTTGCTCTCCTCTTTCTGGCCTTGTCGTCGATCCCGGCTCCGGTCCTGATCCCCATCCGGATGCGAGTCCACGCCCTCCCGATCCAAGAACCTCTCACCCTCCTCGCCGCCGTTGACACCTCGGTCCTCGAAAGCCTCGCCCTCGCCTACACGGCCTACCTGGAGAAGAAGCAACAGGTCACGGCCCAACTGCTCGACACGATCGGCGAGTCCATCGAGTCCACCAGAGCCGTGCTGGACACGGACTTCGAGCTGACGAGGGCCCTTCTCGCCGAGGCGGGCGACCTGCTCCGCCAGAGCAGCGACGCGCAAGCCGAGAGCAACGAGGTCACCAGGCAGAACGCCGACGTCCAGAAGAGGAGTCTGGCGATCCAGGAGCGCACGCTCCAGCTGGCGGAGAGGTCGAACCGGGGCGCCGTCGAACAGATCGTCACGGCGTAGAGTGGCGTGATGGTTCTGTTTTTCACGCTGGTCACCACTTGGTTTCACTGGTGTGATGCGAGGAAGAACCGCGAGCGGGTCAGGCAGCTGGTGGAGAATCAGGCCGGGTTGGAGATGCGTGTCGCCGTTATGCAGGAGGAGCTGCGACAGTACAGGTGCGAGTATGGCGCGTATCGGCAGTCTGTGGGCGGGCATCGGCGGGAGGGAACGTCGACGGGGAGCGACACGAGACTGAGGAGCGGTTATGCTCAACTCGAATGAGTCAAGGATGGAGGAGCAACTTCATGTGGAATCTAATGCATTCTGGATTCAATTGAGGGAGATTCTAGCTACAGGATCGGCGCCGCAAAGACAGGTAGAACCCCCGACTTCAGGGCACGCAACGCTGTGTACCACCACCAACACAACAAGTAAGAAGGAGTGACCAGGAACAATTTACAAGTAGAAGACAAGCCCGCGCGCCGGAGGAGAGAGTGACTGCCCGTTTAAGGGCATGGATGGACTTGAGGTCGAGACGACAACATGGGAAAGAGACCGGTGATTCGTAGACTGAAGTTAGCGAATCTACTCTTCGTCGCTCTCTTCGTCGCTCTCGGCCTCGTCGAGCCACTGCAGAAACTTCTCAGCAGCCTTGCGAACTTTACGACTGGTGCTGATGTCCACATATTTTTTGCTGGCCTTGTGACCCCAAGACTTGGCAACCTCCTCGCTCACGAGATCGTTCTGATAGTAGGTCATGAGAATGGCAGGGACCAGAGGGATCAACTCGGAGTGATCATTGCCGACGAAGCGCTCAGTACCGCCGAGGAAGGCCTTCATGTGCTTCTCAGACTCGCCGATCATGGTCTTGAGCATGCTGGCACGCTTCTCGATCTGCTTCTGCTTGACAATGTTGTCGTCGAAGAGAGTCTGGGCAAGGACCGTCAAGGTCTTGTGCTTGTTCTCGATGCCCAAGTCTTTGGCCTTCTTGTAGATTTCAAGATCGTCCACCTTGGTCACAGAGCCTTTCGTCTTGGTTTCGTCGATGAGCCAAGTTCCAAGCTGGTCGTAGACGTTGTGACCGTTCTCCTCGCCCTCGTCATCGTCGTCGAAGGCAAGAGAGCTCTTTAGGTCAGTGGGCAATTCTTTGGCACGAGCTGCCACGGCCTCGGCGGAAGTGTCGACAGTCCACTCGTCGTCCTTGGGTTCTCTGTTGTTCTTGGCTTCGATACCCTTGGCACCCTCGGTAATTTGTCTGGTGAACTCGTCATCGCTGCCAGCCTCGAGCTCCACGAGACCGTCATCGCCATCAGCGTCTCCTTTGTCGGAATTGGAGTCATGAGGGCTGCCGCCATTCGCGGATCCGTTCTCTTGGGCCCCGGCCTTGGCTCGATCGCGACGAGTCATCTTTTCCTTCTTTGTCTTCTTGCCACCCTTTGGTTCGTTCTTGAGAATAAACCCACTCAGCTTGTGTCGCAGGTCCACCTGGGTGCGTTGGCCGCAGGCCTTGCAGTCCAACAGAATGCGCCCATCCTTGATGTTGATCTCGGTCTCGGGGTTCTTGCAGGACTTGCAGAGGACGAACCTGGAGATGAAACCATCCAGGGAGTCTTGCAACTTGGACGCCTCGTGGGCTCCGTTGATGATCCAACGGTCGTCCTTGGGGTTGGTGTTGGTTTGCGCACCCAGCTCGAAACCGAAGTACTTGATGACATAGGAAGGAGGACGAGCTAGGGAGGCGGCAACGCTTGGAAGGTTGGCCACAACTGTCCTAGCAAGACTGTTAGTACACGTACATCGCATCGCCCAGAATGGCTTTCGCTTACTTGATGCCGTTGCCTTTTCCTTCAATCTTGGACTGCAAGCGCTCCATCTTGTACCGGTAGAAGGGATCGGTAACGTCCCGACGGATATTGAGGGTAGCCATTTTGAGGGGTGTTTAGTTCTCTATCCGTCTTATCTTCTGCAAAGCTGTATTGGACAGTTGAACCAAAGGCGTCGATCTCTTCCGGCTAGGCAAAAGGCTCACAGGTTGTTGGCGTGGATGCGGGTGTATGAGAATCTTTCAAATTGACCAGACATGCGTGGGAAATCACCACTGAATAATGGAATATAACATGAAGAAAGGCGTCTGATGCAGCGTATCAACCATAGGAGGACCGGGCGACACTACAACGATGTCGGTTGGCCGGAAATATGTCCAGCTTTTGTTTGGTTTTGGTTTTGGAGGAGGGAAAGACCGTCCGATACATGAACAATCCGGGCTGCGCTTGACCGTGATGCGTTTACTTTCCGGAAGGTGGAGGAGCGCAAGCAGATGGCGCTGGGGGATCGATGAGATGGTATGAGCAGCGGTGGCAGACTCAGAAGAGGGTGGATGTTGAAGTTGCAAGGTCTCCGACGATGAAAATGCCTGACGAGAGCGAGGAAATCTCGACTGCTTGACAGAGCGGTAGTGATGATGATGAGACGAAAAGAATAGAAGTCGGGAGGCGAAGGGTCAGTACTAGTAGTGTGAGCGCAGCGTCACGGCGAGGCACTGGGACTTCTCGGCTCGCGCTAAAGAATTGAAAAAATTGTGCAGTTGGCATTCGGAGAACAGGATCCGGCTCGCCCAACAGGAGAGCGCGGTGTGCTTGCGTGACTGGATGAATGCCCAGCAAGGGTCTCGGCCGCAAACATTCACTCCAGCAACGACAAAGCCGAGATGCAGAACAATAGGCTCCCCGCTTGCGTCTTTGTTTACCCGGTAGGCAGCCACCAAGCCACTGAACCTTCCCTAGACCCCCTGACAACCCTGAACCCGGTGCCTGGGATTCATCACCAGCGCCCGGACTTTAGGCGCCCAATACGCCGGAAATTAGCTGCATGTAGCGAAGGCTGCAGCTCACGCCCAGATCTCGCCGCCTTTGCTCAACTGGCTTCACGAACATCAGGTCACAGGCCAGGGGCCATACATGTCATTAAGCGTCTGATCGAGATGTCAAGGTAAGGCATCGCTGCGGATGAGTCGACGTGGGTGAGCGAGCTTGTTGCATTTCACTGCGATTGAATTGAAGCTTTTCCTGCCTCTGCGGTTATTTGATGACACAATCTTGTGCTCTGCGTCCTTTTTCTGTTTCTATCAATCCTTACCACACGCCTACAATCGTCAATCCTTTGCAGCTCTGAATTTCGCCCGGTCCATGAGCCATTCTTGAGAGAAGAGAGAAGGACACGAGATAGATTCAATGCATGCGAGCCAGTCAGTGACTCTTTAAGTTGCAGATAGGCAAGCCAGTTACACGATGTCGTCAAAACCAAAGCTCAGAGCCAGCATAGACTGGTCTTTGTACCTCGTCACGGATTCTACTCCTGCAATCCTCGGGGATAAGGACCTTGTAGACGTGGTCGAGCAGGCGCTCCGTGGCGGTGTTGGCATCGTTCAATATCGAGAAAAGCACGCCGACACCGGCGTCATGATCGAAGTGGCCGCGAAACTCCATGCCATCACCCAAAAATACAATGTCCCGCTGCTGGTCAATGACCGGCTTGACGTCTGTCAAGCGATTGGCGCCGAAGGAGTCCACATCGGTCAAGACGACATGGACATCGTGCAGGCCCGGCAAATCCTGGGACCAAACGCCATCATAGGAGTCACAGCCTCGTCACCCCAGGAAGCCGAAAATGCCATCAAGGACGGTGCCGACTATCTCGGGATTGGCACGGCGTTTGCCACGCCCACGAAAACAGACACCAAGCACATCATCGGGACGAGAGGGCTTCAACACATCCTATCTGCCTGTGACACGGGGACGGGAAAGGCCATCCCCTGCGTGGCCATCGGCAGCATCAACGCCTCAAACGTGCAAAGAGTGCTCCACCAGTCTGCCGCCGGCTCCAACCGCCTCAACGGCGTCGCAGTAGTCAGTGCCATCGTGGCCTCTGCCGACCCCGAAGCCGCGTCCAGGAACCTCCTCGACCTGTTCAGATCGTCCAAGGACACGTTCTACGCCGCAGTCCCTCCCGGCAAACCCACGACCACGGACCTCGCAGCCATGATCGCCCAAGTTCCGGCCATTATCAAGATGCACGTCTCGTCCAACAAGCTCTGCCACAACATGACCAACACGGTGGTGCAGAACTTCGTCGCCAACGTCTGCCTGGCGACCGGCGCCTCGCCCATCATGTCCGAAAACGCGCCCGAGGCCCCCGACCTGGCAAAGCTGGGCGGCGCGCTCGTCATCAACATGGGCACCGCCACGCCCGAGAAGCTCGCCACCTTCCTCGAAGGCATGAGAGCCTACAACGCCGTCGGAGGCCCCATCCTCCTCGACCCCGTCGGCGGTGGCGCCACCGCGGTCCGTCGCGCCGCCATCAAGACCCTCCTAGCCGGCGGCTTCTTCAGCGTCATCAAGGGCAACGAGGGCGAAATCGGCGCCGTCGCAGGGACATCGACGACCCAACAACGCGGCGTCGACTCCGGCCCGTCCACCGCGACCGAGGGCGACAAGGCCGCGCTCGTCAAATCCCTGGCCCAGCGCGAGCGCTGCGTCGTCCTCATGACGGGCCAGACCGACTATCTCTCCGACGGGGTCCGGACGCTCGCCATCAGAAACGGGTCCGCCTTTCTCGGCAGGATCACCGGCGCCGGCTGTGCCCTGGGCGCCGTCGTCGCCAGCTACGTGGCCCTCCACCCGGACGATAAATTCCTAGCCGCTCTCGCAGGCATCTTGCATTATGAAATTGCGGCGGAATTCGCCGAGAAGGACGTCTCGTGTAAAGGGCCGGGCTCGTTCATCCCGGCATTTCTAGATGCACTGTATGCGTTCGGCAAGGACGTCGTCGAAAGGTTGGATGAGGGAAAGGGTGATCTAGCTGCGCGCCTCGCAAAGGTCGAAGTTGTCCATACTTGAATAGATTTAATGTGGCTACTGGAGAAAGTCTACTCGCTTTAATCTGAGCCAAGGTGGGGAAGGACGCGGGATATCCAAGTCGAGGATATCCAACACTGGCAGGCAAGCGCCAGCATGTCAACAGCCAGTACTGTAGTCCCGCGCCTTGTGGCCCTACAAGCGAAGTGGGCGCCCCTTTCGCTCAACTTTGAAAACAGGCCTCCAGGCCAGTCTCCAACCATTTCGCTCGTACAATTTCAACAGTTGACCTTTGCCTAGCGCTTTTCGTGGCTCGTTCATGATCGTGTCAGGTTTGATCACTTCCTCAACCCTCACACCACGCCACATCAACATCCAGTACTCCTAGTACTCCATCTTCAATCTCTCCAGCCTCTTCATAGCAGACTCGATAACAGCGCCTTCCCGCTCAACCATACCCATGACGTCTGCGATGCGTTCCTTCTGCAACCGACTAGGCACCCCAAATCCAGCGGAGAAAGTGGAGGCTGGAAGAGAAGCACTCAATCGCGACGTGACGGTCATTTGGGAGGCTGACATTGATGGCGTGATTGACGAGTTAGAGATTGACGAGGTGGATGCTTCGAGCGCCGGCGGAGGGTTCAGAGAAGGGGTTTGTTTTGAGAGAAGGTTGGCTTCTTCCACAAGGTCGTGGGTAAGATTCTTCACCTATTGCTCGGGTGTTAGCAATCACTCAAGTACCCGAAATACCAAAAAACAGAAGAGAAGAGAAGCGGACTTACAGTGTCGAATCTCTTGTCCATGGACATGCCTTCCTGCTCATCCGTCTCTTCTGTCACAACACCAAGATTCTTCCCCAGAGCACCGATTTCTTCGATCCAAGCGAGCTCTTTCGCGCTGAGATCTCTCTTCCCTGAGCCGACTCGACCAACCTTTCTCCTCAAGGTCTCGTATCTTGCCACCAGGTTCTTCTGCTTCTCCCGTGCGTCTTGGAGTCTCTCTTCAGGGCGCTTGATGCGGTAAGGCTTCCCATACTCATCTTCTCCTTCAGTAGCAGAGAGGCGCTGCAACTGGTCCGCTAATTCGGCCATCTGCTTGACTTGGCTACCAAGTTCGTCGCGTAGTCGCTCGCATCGACGGAACAGTTCCGAAGCGGCGGTTTCCAGAACGTGTGATTGCACGCCGATTACGCGGTGGGTCGAGGTCATGATCTCCAGCATGGCAGGACTGAGCTTCATAGGGCGTTCAGTGACAGCCTTTCTCAGATGTGCCGGTAATTGTTTGCGCAAAGAATCAATGGGGATGTGTTGGTTCTGGTAGAAGACTCTCGGAAGGGAGTAAGGCTCCCTGGCTGGAACTAGGTCAATGTCTGCGTCTGCCGTCTTGACGAGTGAGGGGCTTAAGCGACTGGGGGAGAATGAAGGCTCTGTCGACAAGGGCTCGAAAGTGGAACCGCCGAGATAGTCTCGATCGAAGGCCACTCCGTAAGAGCCTTGACCGGTGGAAGTCAGGAGCAGATAGCCTACTGACTCGTCGTCGACAACGGTAGGGGCGGAAAGGATCTCCGAAGGCTCGCTTGTGCTGATCAGCTTGTCAGTCACAGATATCGAATTCTGGCACCGTATTCGCAGCCTGCTTTGCAGGCCAGGATCAACAGGTTGGCTTCCCGCCAGCTCGGCGCCGAGTTGAGTTATCCAGTCATTCAATGAGAAAGAATAGACATGGTCAGCGGTGGTCAGGAACAGCGAATGGTGGTACACGATATCCGGGGTGAAAATGGGCCAGTTGACTGCAGCATTCCTGGCTTCTTCTGTCAGTGTTACGGTGTCGATCAGTGTCAGGGGTTTGGCGTCAGAAGAGGGGACACTGAAAGCCCCCTTTCCCTTCTTTGGAAGCCACTGCCCTGTCACCCCGTCGAGGTCAATAGCAAACAAGACTTGATTCTCGTGCGTGGCAACGCAAATGGTGGTGAATGGAACGGGAGGGCCTAATGGCACGTCCGGCTCATTTTCATCTTCACCGTCGAATAAATCTTCCTCGTCGAGTCTTGCGGGAAACACATACACATCGGAGATCTCAATTTCTGTGTCGTCGTCCTCCGGGGTAACTGTGAAGGGTCCTTGAAGACGTGGGATAGCACTCGGTTGCTGTGGTCTGAACCGCACCTCCCACTGTCCAAGGCTACCGGTGGACTGATGGATCTCGGGCTCTTCGTTATCAATCTCCTGAACCCATTCATACTGCTGACGGGCGGCCCGTCTTTCGTCCATGTCTGCCTCGTCATTGTTGATTGAAGCTATCCGAGATATAGCTGTAGTGGTGAGGGAAGGAATAGTGGTTGAGGTCGGCCTCCATCTTGACGGCAGCAATGGGCATAAAGCGTAGAGATCCCCATTCCTCATTGCCACCCAGAGGGTCATGCTCGCCCATGCGTCCTCATCCTCCCCAGCTCTACCACCGAAGCAAGCAGCAGAAACCTCCATATCGAAAGTGTCGACGGAAAACCCGCGACGCTTACCAAAACCAGACGGCTCAAAGTCTTGGTCACAAGAGACGCCATCCGCTAGCTTTCTCAAGTCAATTGCCAACTGCGGGCGGTCAAAGGACCAGTTGCTCGATTTGTCGAACTCCCATAGTCGCACTGCAGCCTCGGCAGTGACAGTAACCAGGCAGTCGGTCGTGGTTGTTGCATGAGCCAAGGGATGCCATAGCACTGATACCAGCGGAGACTCTGGAATGACGTGGACTGTTGGGCCTAGCTGATATGTCTTGACTTTTAACGAAGACTGGTTGCGCTCCTTCAACCTTGAGTGATCGGGCAGGACGGCAATATGGACGGTGTGCTCGGTGCAAATGGCTAGGAAGAAGCCAGACGGAGATATCAAGATCTGGTGTATCTGGTAGTAGACCGGGACAGCAAGTGTCTGCATCTGTCAGCACCGCCCATTCGCGCAGGACAAACCAGCGGCTTACTTTGTAGCTTGTGCCCTCAGCAGCTTCTGCCGCGTCAATGCGAGACAGACCAAGGCCTGACTTTGTGTTTTCTTCCCATTCATCTCGCACTGTCGCAAGATCCGCCCATCTAATCTTGTTGCCCACAACAGTAAATATTTCTGTACCTCGGCTTGCGACAAGTCTCCTGGGGCCCTGGCGCTGCGATTGCAAAGGGGAGCCGGTGTCGGAAGAGCGTTTCGAGGGAGATACGGGCGACTGAGGTTCCGGGTCTGTGAAGATCTTGGAACCTGGAGACGGCCGGCAGAGGTATGGCGGTGTGTATCCAATTACTTTCGGCATTTTAGGAGTGTCGCGGGCCCAACAGTTGTAGAATTAGGGTCGCATAGCAATGATAAAGTCCTGCGCGGCCACGAGCGACCGTTGGTAGCGAGGTGGTGCTGAACCGCAAGTGAAAGTGAAAATGCGGTTGTCGCGCTTTTGACGCGGCGCGCCGCAGCTTCTTTCGTCACTCACTTCCAAGTGACTTTGCTTCGTTAGCCACCAACAGCCATCCACGCCGGCATCAACACGCAGTCAGCAGCCATGTCTACCGTTGAAAGACTCGACAGGCCTAGCACGTATTATTCTTCTCGAGTGAGCGGTATCCCGTCATTGTTACGAGGACCAGTCTGGACTGACGCGCACACAGAAGAAGGGCAAGTATGGTCGAGACCAGCATGAGGAGAGTGAGAAGCAGCAAGATGAGTTTGATCTACTGAATGATGCTACCACCATCTACGTGGGCAATCTGTTTGTCTCAAAATGCCTACTTCTAGGCCGAGGACTTACGCGCATGCAGGTCGTTCTATACCACCGAGGAACAAATCCACGAGCTGTTCTCCAAGTGCGGCGAGATCAAACGACTTGTCATGGGGTTAGATCGGTTTCAGAAAACCCCTTGCGGCTTCTGCTTCGTCGAGTATTACACTCACCAAGAGGCCCTCGACTGCCTGAAGTATATCGGAGGCACTAAGCTTGACGAACGTGTCATCAGAACCGACCTTGATGCTGGATTCCAAGAAGGCAGACAATATGGCCGGGGCAAGTCCGGCGGACAGGTAAGAGACGAATACCGGGACGAGTTTGATCCGGGCAGAGGGGGTTATGGTCGAGCTATTGATGCGGAGCGGAGAAAGGAAGAGGAAGAATACGGCAGTGGCAGATGATGGGCATCAATATGTACACGGTTCCAAACTCGCACTCGTCCTGGACTCCGGACTCCTTTGTCAAGCAGATATTCTGTATCTATCGCCACATCAATGAATACGATCCGACGCCCCAACCGCGTCCAAGACTTGCCTCAACCACCAGACATGTATCCGGATATCAGATGTCAATTCAGGATGAAAGCTGGTTCCGAAGACGTTGCCTTGCTTGACAGCGATGATATCCCCTGTTTCCTCACCAGCATTCACTTCGGCACCCATTGCAGCAGCTTTCTTCAGCCGACCAGGTAACTTGGCCATGACATCAACATGAGAGCTCATTGCCATCCTCGCCTGGTCATCCTTGGCAGACTTGGACGGTGCGACCACAGTTTCAGCCACTTGCTGTTCTCCTTTCTGGATACCTTCGACATTGGGCAGGAGCTTCTCGACGACAGGGGCCCGAATGAAAACTCCTGGGAATCGAGCCCCTGAGACGTCGCCGTTGGTGGAGAGGAACGGCAAATCTACATCGGCTTGGAAGCTTTCAACCTGCCGTCCGAAGTGGTTTCTGTTCACTCTGACGTCCAGTCCGCCTATCAGGTCCTGGCCACCTTTCTTAGTGGCATTCGCTGCCTCCGCAAGCAGAATCAGACCAGCGCAAGTGCCCCATGTCGGTTTGCGGAGGACTCTGGGAGGAATGTGTCAGCCCCCGGGTGAAGCAAATGTCAAAGCAGGGGCACATACTTGACGAACTCTCTGAGTGGTTCTAGGAGGCCTGACTGGGCAGCCACAAGCGCAATCGTGGTGCTTTCTCCACCAGGAATAATCAGTGCGTCGCACCGCGTCAAGTCTTTCACGTTTCTGACTTCTGTAAACTCGAAGGCGACTGCATGGCCTTCTGTCCGCAGATAATCCGCAGCGCGCCGCAGTAAGACCAGGTGCTCCAAGAAAGCGCCTTGCAAGGCCAGCACGCCCACGGTGATGGTCATTGACGCGACATGTACGACAGAGATTCAGGCGGAAGGGATAATTATTCGACTCCCTGAGTAAATCAATCCTTCTTTCTCTGCTCCCTGAGTCACTCACGGCGGCGATGACGGGCACTTCTCGCCGCCCCCGAAAAATATTTCGACCGGAAACTTTCGCCTGCGCTCTGATTGGCCCAGCCGCAATCGCTGAACTCGAGAACCTGGCGTGGGTGAATCTGCGATGCTGCTGCTCATCCCACCCAATCGCCGATGGAATCTCGGTGCAGGGCTTAAGCATCAGCCTCGTGGAACCTCCGCTGCCGTTGATCTTTTGCCTGTTCCGCATCCAACTTCGGCCTTGCTAAAATAAGATAATTATGATGCTTGACTCCGACTACGATCTCTCGCGAGCGGATCATGACTTCTTGACTGAGATCGTGAGCTCGCTAGTCCGCATGTTCTAGACGTCTTCTGTTGATTCTTTATTACATGAATAGCAAGCCTGCGGACTACTGTACAGCATTATTATTAGAAGAAAGACTCGGCGATCGCCTCAATGCTTGAACCTCCCTTCAGCGAATAGCACTTCGATTGTCAGTGTCCTTGAACCGCTTCACCCGGCTATTTCACTCTCTCCTAAGGTCGAACCCTCCCCCAAGACCTCTGAGATTGTCAAGAACCCACGGACGACTCATGAAACGCGGCGCCACGGGTTTCGAGATATTTACCGCCGTCACTCGTTCGGACCCCGTAGCAGCTAGACAGTGTCATTCAAGATGAAGCGCCATTGTCCGGAGAACTTCGAAACCACGATCAACCGGTGGTATATCGATACTCGGCCTCATGTCCCCCAGCCGCACAACCCCAAATCGCTCCATACCCTGCCACTCCTTTCAACGCTGCAACGTGCGGACCAAGACGCCGTCACCCGCTTCATTCGCCCGGCAGATCGCTTCATGTCCCTCGCCAGCGCGTTGCTGAAGTACACATTCATTCACCGGCGGGCGAAGATCCCTTGGTCCGACGTGCAGATCTCGAGGACACCGGCTCCTCATCGACGACCGTACTGGGAACCACCGGAGGACTGGTCTACCACCGACATCTACGATGAGAGCGATCCTATCGATGGAGAGCCATGCCGGATCCGAGGCCTCGAGTTCAACGTTTCCCACCAAGCAGGCCTGGTCACCATCATCGGCTGCTCGACACCCACCGCTCAAATTCCCTCGCCCACCACGTCCAATCCAGGGCCTATATCCCCAACCGTGCTCGACTCCCTCGCTCACATAAATCTCGACACCCACCCGACATGCACGGCCTTTGACGATCGCAACATAATCCGCCTAGGCGTCGACATAGCATGCACCAACGAAGACAAACGCACGCCCAAGGACCTGACCACGCAGTCGAAATTGGACGAATGGATCGAAATCTTTGCGGAAATGTTCTCCGACCGGGAAAGAAGACACATGCGACAGACCGCGGTGCATGTGCCGGTCAAAGAACGCGAGGAAGGCGAATGGAGCGATTCGAACTCCTCCTCCGCGGCGTCGTCTCCGAGGGACAGCAAGGGCGACGGCAGCAGCGTCTTCAGGGAGCATGAAGCGAAGATGATCAACCTGAAGCTGAGGCGCTTTTACGCCTATTGGGGTCTCAAGGAAGCGTACATCAAAATGGTCGGCGAAGGTCTCCTGGCAAGCTGGCTGAGGGAATTGGAATTCCTCGATGTCCATGCTCCGCCGCCTCCACCCCCCGCTCCCCAGCAACGAGATCCACGAGAAGCCCCAGGCGCCAGATTGGATGATCGTCCCAGGAGGAATAGCAGTAGTGCCACACAAGCCATTCTCGAGAACCAGACGACGCCCCTCCCAGCCTCGGCCGACATGTTCGCGCATAGGAAATCAGCTGGCGCGGACCCGCCGCCATTTGCGGCTGTCGGGGGGAAATCGACCATCCCTACAACCGCCGACGGCGCAAACGGTATGCACGCGCGAGGCACCTCTGGTGGTGCCACACTCCCACCGCTCGAGACCAACGCTACCACAGCCCACCAGAGGACATCCTCCATCCCGGCCGCGGACATGTACGCACAGCACCGGCCGTCCATCTCTTCCCCGACACCCACAGACGCGTCGCGTAAGCCGAGGAAGCCCTCCTTCCCTGCAAGCAGCCTGGCCCCCCACCACGGTGCAGCTTACGTCCGTCCACACGAGTACCTCTCCCCGTTCCCGGACTCGCCAGCCACGCCTTCCCTGCTGGAGCCTCCTCCCGGCTCTCTCCCAGGAGCGGCACACCACCCGGAACCGACCGAGACAGCGAAGTGGACAGCCCCCGACAAGGCGGAGCGCGGCATGACGACGCTGTTCAAGGGCAAGAGAGTCGAGGACGTCGAGATCGAGCTGGTCGCGTATGATCAGGACTTCATGGTCGCGACCGCCATCCGGGGCGTCAGGGACCGCGCGATCCCAGGCGAGACCGGCACGGTCGGCGAGGGCAGCGGATGGTGGTTAAGGCTCGATTTCGACAAGGACATCAGACCCTGTGCCGAGGGCTGGTGTACCTGTTTGGAACGGTGACCGAGGCTGAAAGGGAAACCCGGGATCGATCCCAGATATGCATAACTCGCGTAGTACAGTACAGTGCAGTGCATTCCGCTACAGGACAGGACAGTGCAGTATCAAAACAGACATCGTCGTCAGGGCGTCTGTCTTCATACCGACGTTGCCCCTACTACAGGGTATTCTCTCTCTCTCTCTGTGCGTGTTGGTATAAACGACTATAGGCCCGTATCATCGTCTATGACTCATCCCAATATATCCACGGATTTAGAATCTAGCATTTCGCATTCGACATTCAGCATTCAACATTCAGATTTTCGCATCTTCTCGCTCGCGCTCAAACACTCTACACACGCTGATCGCTGATCTAGAATCTGACGCTCCTCTCCTCACCACGTCCTCTCCTACAATCATACTCGATCCACCTAGCTATGCCGCTGCCCCTGCTATCCTTCCGCAGGGCCAACTCGTCGATGACGCGCCCGACGTTCATGACGTGGCATCCCTCGTAGGTGATGGCGAAGGCCGGCATCTCGGCATCACAGAGCACCAGCGCGGTGGGCAGCGGGTACAGGGACAGGGAAGAGGCGTGGTCCCAGAGTTGAGGCCGCGCGTGCAGGGGGAAGGGCGACAGGTGGGACTGGTCGACGAGGGTTTTGATGAGTTTCCTCGCCGCCTGGATGCTGGGCGAGCTGGTGCGTGTGGTGACGGGGACATGGGATGCCGCGGCGTGGATTTCGTCGTCGACATCCACGTCCGCGTCGGTATCGTCTCCCGTCGTGGCTGACGGCAACTGTGCTGTGGGTTCTTGCTGTTGGTTTTCATGCTGCTCGTCTTCGTCCTCGCCCTCGGTCCTCGCAAAAGTCACAGCGTGTCGTCTGAAGCGGCCGGTGATATCGTCTCGGAAGAGCACGATTTCCTCGACCGGGCCGAAAAGACCCATTCTCGCGGGATTACTCGCCCAGATAACCTCGCCTTTCACGGCGTCTTTATCTTCGCCTCCACTTCCATGGACTTCGGTGTTCGCCGTTGCCACTGCCCGTCGCACTCGACTCGTAAACACCTCCGGCACCGCCATCCTCGGGATCATCGTCGCGCCTCCAGCCGAAAAGCTGCTCGCCCACGGGTCATTATCGCCGGGCACGAATACAAAGCTTACATTCGCCAGCAGGAACGAAAACTCCGATAAAACAGACGCCAAGGCGTCGAAGTGTTCTTTATATTCTACGCTGCCGCCTCCCTTGGTCGAGCCGGCCATGCTCGCCGCGGAGACGAAGTTGCCCATGAGAACTATAGAGAGGGGCAGCGAAGAGACGTGTCCGGAGCTGGAGGTGTAGTAGGAGGAAAGGATCGCGCGAATGGCTTCCAGTGTACGCGGGGAGTCGAGGGTGCATTCCCCCAGGATCGCAATTTTGCAGCGCGGAAGTTCGGACTCCTGCTCTTCCTCATCAGTTGCCGCTGCGACAGAGGTCGGTATTGTTTGTGGTGATGGGCCGAAAATACGTCTTTGGACACGCCGCATCTGCGAGCCGATTGCTTTTTCGCTACCAAGGCCGAGAAAATCGATCCAGCCGAACCCTGCGCCCACGTTCGCGTGGAGTGTTTGGGCGCCCATCCCGTTGGATATGCCCAGCGTTAGTGCCCTTCGTTCGGCTGGCGGACCGGCCATCGTGTCTGCCACGAATACACCCTTGATCTGGCCGCCCACGCCTGCTGCAGTGCCGAGGTTGGAGTTGTGAGAGCCATCTTCTTCGTAGGTACCTTCGACAAGGACGATCATGCCGGGACAAAACCACGCTCCGTCTTCGGGGACGGGACGGGCGACTGTCAGGTCTAGGACGACGCTGCCGGAGAGATCTGCAAGGGCGAGGTCGCCTGCTGCGGAGTGCGCTAGCATGCCCAGGAGAAGGTGCGATGTGCCTGATCGGCCAAGCAGGTTCGATATTGGCGTGATTTTATAGGCGTTCTGTTGCGTTGTCAGGCTGCTGGCTGAGTGTAGTAGACTAGGTGGTCGGGTCGCAGTAGAAAACGAAGGGGCTTGGAAGGATTCATTCCTCATTAGTCGCTGATGGACGAGGTGGTATCTGTTCCTGAACATGGAAATCTTGTGCTGGATTGGTGGGAGGAGGCTGGCGCTGCCGTTGGCCGGTTCTAAAGACTTTTTGGACGTTGAGTATACTAGACGTGGTTGGTCGAACGCCGAGATGTGTCTCAGGTAGGATCGTATATCAGGGTGAGAGTCGTCTTCTTCGCCAATGTCTCGGGGACCCTCGGCGTTCACGTCCAAGGCAGAGATTCCCAGGCTCGTCTGGCTGTCGTCTCTGCCCACACCAGGTCGATTCGCAAACGAGCCCGATCGCGATAGATTTGTACTGCCAACGGAGCTGTTGGTGCGAGATAGTTTGCCTGTATCCAGCCGTCCTCCGGACATGCATGGCTCGAGACTTTTTAGGATGTTGGATAGCTTTTTGTCTGGCCCATCCTCGATAAGCAAGCCACCACCCGACTTTTTCCATACCCTTGCTATCTCGTCCAGCACACGCTCTGCTAGACCTTCTTCTCGCCATCCGCTGCCGCAGTGTCTACCGACAAACGTAGAGAGCAAGCCCAGCCCGGACGAAGTCAACGTCAGGTTGTGCTTCTTCGTGAGAGTCCTGAAAGCAACGGGTCTTAGAGTCTGGGGCGGGAGAAGGATAGGCAGGACAGTCGGTGCACCATGTGCGCTTGTGCTAGCGTTCAACTGCGCAGCAAAAGGGTTTGCGAAGGTAGGTGGTCGGGTCTTAATAGGATATGCGGGTGTCCCAAAGCCCGGCGATGAAGAGAAGACTTGTTCGTCTGCCGGTGTCTTCGAGGCTGCTTTGAATGTCCGAGCAGGTAGCCCTGGAGTTGATACCGGCTCCTCCATCGTAGGCGGTCCTCAGATTGTCTGCCAGTTATGGGTTGGGACGCAGGAAACGGTGGTGAGCGGGCAGAAGTTCAGCCTCGACGCGTAAACATGTCAATTTAGGTCCATGACGCGGTTCGCGTTTGGCGGCGGAGGCGTCATTTCAACTGCTCGGAGCCGCCCCGGCCGCTTTACAGCCACCTACGAGGCGAGCCAGGCCCCCTCACACGCGACCGTGAGCAGGACGGTTTTTATTCTCCTGGTTGATTGCTCTCCCAGGTCACTGTAACTCGCGCGAGCCTGCTGTGAGCACAAGGCGGCATCGCCCGTTTGCTGATCGTTCATTCCGCTGAGACCGGGAAGGTTATCCGAGTGCCTGGAATGACGCTGCACTCTGCAGGACGCGCCTGAACTGTTGACACAGACCTTGAATTCATCATCTCCTTCCCATTCAGTCTGCGCATTTGGTTCCCTTCGCAGTGGACTTCTACCTTCACTTTAACGCCCGCAACGCCCTCTGACACCGTCCATCACATCTTTCCCCTTGATTAAGATGGCGACCGACGACAAAGTTCCCTCGACGGTCGCTGAGCCGGAGCAGCCCAGTATGGCGATGGCCACGGCGAATGACAAGTCCTCTGGCTCCCAATCCGACGCCGATAAGCGCGCCCAGCTTACCGAGCTCATCGCGCAGGCAGCAGCAGAATATGCTGTCAAGCACTACTCAGAGGCTGCAGAACTCTACTCGCAAGCGACCGAACTGCAAGCCGAACTCAATGGCGAAATGGCGACCGAGAACGCCGACCTGTATTACTCCTACGGAAAATGTCTGTTCTTCCTCGCGCAGCAGACGAGTTCTGTGCTGGGTGGAACCGCGGCGTCAGCGCAACTCTCCTCAAGCAAAGCACAGAAATCGGGCAAGAAGAGGAAAGCCAACGGTGCAGCGAAGGCAGAAGCATCTACAAGTAATGGTGGTCGTGCCAGCGCAACCTCGAAAGCCCCGCCTGCAGCACCCGAGACCCCGGTACCAAACGTTGGTGATGTCGTGCCCCGAGAGGACGTGCAACAGCCCCTCGAAACAGCGTCAGACAAGCCCTACTTCCAGATCTCAGGCGATGCCGAAGGCTGGGACGATTCAGAGGACGACGAAGCAGACGAAGATGAAGAGGCGGAGGAAGAAGAGGACGATGACTTCGCCACGTCGTACGAATTCTTGGATCTGGCCCGTGTACTGTATCTCCGGAAGCTGGACCAGAGTCAGGAACACGCCATGGAAGATTCAGAGAAAGGCAAATACGTGGCATCGATAGATCTCACTCCTGAAGTCAAGTCGCTGAAAGCCCGTGTCGCGGAGATCTACGATCTGCAAGCTGAAGTCGAACTGGAGGGCGAGAAGTACTCGGATGCCGCGGCAAATCTGAACGCGTGCCTTGCGTTGAGAGAAGAGCTCGAGCGCCCCGAGTCGAGCATCCTGGCCGAATGTCACTACAAGCTGAGTCTGGCGTTGGAGTTCAGTGCTAGCTCGGAACAACGAGACGCTGAGGGCAATCCAACCGGCAAACTACTGGTCGACTGGAAGATTCGCAACGAAGCTATTGCCCAGCAAGAGAAGGCAATCGATGTTTGCAAGTTGCGCGTTGCAGCAGAGACGGCAGCACTGGACAAGCTCGACGCAGGGCCTGCAAAGGACAAGGCGATGGCACAAATCGAGGATGTCCAGGACATGATCGCTGAGATGGAAGTCCGGCTGGAAGAGCTGCGCAAACCACCCGTGAGCGTCAAGGCTGAGTCGGAGACGGAGATGAAACAGCAGATTCAGGGCGTTTTGGGGAGTCTACTGGGCAGCAGTGTGACTGAAGAGGAGAAAAAGGAGAAGCTGGCCCAAGTGACGGAGAAAGCGACTGATATCTCGGGAATGGTCAAGCGGAAGAAGCCGAAGGCAACCCAGAATAACGGCGGTGAGAGTGGACATGGCTCAGCTGCGTCGACGCCTGCTGCTGCGCCAGTGGTCGCCGGGGAATCGAGCCTGGGCAAGCGGAAGGTAGAATTTGTGGACGAAGAAGGGCATGATGATTCTGGCAAGAAAGCCAAGGTGGAGGACGCTGAGGACTCTGGTCTTTGATGGCGTCTGCTAAAGGGCAACAGCGCATTGCCTTTTCCCCACGGCACTGATCTCCCGCCACGATCTACCTGCACTCACTTCCGCTGTACAATAGCCATAGCTTCAACTTCATACAACAGCTCGGGCCACGCCAGGGCCGCAACACCCACCAGCGTGCTTGGGGGTCGATGATCACCAATGAATTTCGTATATGCCTCCAGCCTGGATCTATCCTTCGGGTCCAGATTGACGACGTAGTGGGTGACTTTGATGATGTCGGCCGGCGTGGCACCTGCCGCTGCGAGGCATTTTCTCAAATTGTCAAGAGCTATCTCAATTTGTTCGGCATAGGTGGACGCAGCGGCGGCAGAGTCGGGCGGGACCCCAATCTGGCCTGCAATGGTGATGAGACTGCTCGTCGGAGAGATGGGCGTGACCTGGACGTGCGAGTAGATTGGGTGAGGAGGGCGGACGTCGGAAGGGTTGATAAGTTGAGACATTGTGGACGGGTACAGTAGTCAGTAGTCAGCAGACGCTGGTCTTGTTTCGTGGCCTGGTTTTAATAATGTACGAGTCGAGGTCGAAGCATACAAAAGCCCACGAGCTAGACGAGGAACTGCGCTCTATGCACGGAGTACTCCGTCCTTTTTCTCGGAGGCTGTCGGAAATAAGTTGTTCCGCGAAAATGGTCCGAGGCGCACAATCTCGAATCTCGGGACAAATTCTGTCTGGTCTCGATCTCGTTTGTCTCCTATCGTCATTGTCCTGTAACCCAGAGATGAGCGCTGCTACTGGTCTCTGGGGCATCCTTCACTGATACGGAATAACCCGTGATCACTGCCAGCATTATTTCGGCCAGGATGAGGACGCATGGCTGCTTACTGTGACTCTCCGGCCTGCCGGCATTCGAGAAGGTAACGTGGCCTGGCCTCGCCTCCCACGCCTGGGGTGCAGGGCAAATTGCGGGCCTTGATGTGGGGTTCTCCTCCCGTCGCCTGACTCTCTTCCAGCAGCTCGGGATTCTGCAGTTCCATTCTGCATGTTACCTTGGCCTTGGTCTGCATAAGCCTCCGCTATCCATCTCATTGATGTGCAAGCTGTGAGGAGCGCCGTACATGACCTGCAGTGATTTGCGCAAATGACAACCTATAGCGCTCCGCAAACTTCTCCTACCGACGCCTCGGAGGAGCGCAATTCGCCCTTTTCTAGCGATGCCGAGAATGAGAATGACAGTCCCGACGACGGGCTGGAGAACGGCACGGCCAGCAAAAAGCGGAAGAGGTCGTTGAAAATCTCGTAAGCAATTTCCTTAACCCAGTGCGCCTCCATTCTCGTTATTAATAGTGCATCGTGAAGCTGCGAGCTCTGTAAAACCAGGAAGGTCAAATGCGACCGCGCAGAGCCTGCTTGTGGCTGGTGCGCCCGTAATGGTCGCGAATGTGTCTACAAAGAACGGCAAAAGCCTGGCCTCCGTGTGGGATATGGCCGTGAGCTCGAGGAGAAGATCAATCGCCTCGAAGCCCTGCTACATGCCCAGGGCCGTCGACTCGAAGATCACATCGCTGAGCACGGCGACCTTTCGCCCATTCGCCGACAGAGCTCTTTGCGGGCGCCCCATCAGTCCGGGCCCGCTCAATTCAGTGCATATGCTCAGAACGATCCTCGGCCGTCCACGGCGAGTGTGCTGTCTCAAGACACGCCTGGATCGGACCCCAGATGGCCTTCGGCTGCAAACGCTTATGAACGAATGCAATACCCACGACCCCAGGATGCCATGTCTATTCGCTCGGTGGTCGACGCTGGCGGCCACGACATAATGTCACAAAGCGATAGAGGCCCGTCGACGGCCTGGTATCCGACGTCGACCCCGGGCCCCTCCATCCCAGAGTCGGAGCTGCCTCCGTACGACCTGCTGTACACACTCGTCGATCTGTACTTCAAGCATGTCAACCCTTGGTCGCCCATTCTAGACCGCAAAGCCACGTTTGACGCTTTCTTCGGCTCCCAGTCAATGGACGACTCGGACAGGGTGCTGATGCATGCAGTTGTCGCGACCACCATGCGCTTCTCTAATGACCCACGGCTCACGGCAGAATCAAGGCGGCAGTTTCACGAGATCTCGAGGCAGAAAATCATGATGTATGCGCTGGATCATCCCAATGTCCGCGCTCTTCAAGCTCTTGTCATTCTTGCGGTCGACGTCTTGGGGACGTCGAACGGGCAGCAGGGTTGGAATTTGCTGGCGCTGATCGTTCGGAATATTGTTCAGCTGGGCCTCGAAGTGGAGAAAACAACGTACCTCGAGTCGAGCGCATACCCATCAGCAACCCTCTTGCAGGCATCACAACCTCAATCCTGGATCGAGAATGAAGAGCGCCGTCGACTATGCTGGATGACGTTTATTCTCGATCGGTATGCTACCGTCGCCACCGCAGATGCATTCACCTTTGATGAGAGAGAAATGGATCGCTGTCTTCCTTGCCGCTATGACCTGTTCTCTAGAAACGAACCTGTGGAGACACGGTGGCGGCGGCCAGGCGCACCGTCCGAAATGATGGTCAACAAGCCAGAGAACTTGGGAAGCTTTTCGTACCACTGCGAAGTGTTGGGCATACTGAGTCGCATTCACCGATTTCTACATCAGCCGCTAGACATCACGCGCCATTCCGACATCCAACGATGGCGCGAAAGATACCGCGAGCTCGACGCAGAGCTGAACGACTGGCTGCACAATCTACCCGGCGAATACGGCAAGATATCTCAACTCTGCCATTCAGACCCCGGCAGCAGAATCTCGAACTGGATCATGCTCCACGCCGCCTTCGTCACATCCGTCATTCGACTTCACTCGTCTGCGGCGTACCCAACGATCAAGTCCCCCGTCTTTACACCGTCATACCACGCGATCCAACGGTGCTTGGGTGCGGTCGAGAGCCTACGCGAAATCGCCCAAGACGTCATGAACACCGGCATGCTTGCCCTCCTGGGCCACCCTTTCGCCTTTGCGCTGTGGGTGTCGGCCAGACTGCTCATCGTCCACGCCGCAACCATGGAATGTGAGATCGACCCGAAGATCATGTTCTTCATTTCCACGCTGGAGCAAATGGGACATCAATGGCAGGTTGCAGGGAACTACGCGAGGATCCTCAACGACGTGGTCCAAGAAGGAAGTACCGTCTCGGGGAGAACCTTCACTGCCATGAGAAGGTGAGATCCACTGACCCTCTTTCCCCCAATCCCTCTATGGTTCCTAAGGAGAGTTGCGGTTTGCGGTTTGTATTTGATACTAACCATCTCGATTTCTTGTCTAGGGCTGCGTACGAGCTCAATCTCATGTCGTCGCAGCGTCCGCAATCCGTCCTCGACCCTGTCACCACACACAACTCGTCGCAGAGCGAACTCGAATACCTCGAGGTCTTCGATTTCTTCAACTACCCTCGCTTGAATGCCATTGCCGGGAGCAACGGGCTCGATCTGTCCGCATCGGTCGCCAATCAGAATCAGACGATACCTACGCAAGGCCAACCGCCGAATTACCGCGCCACGCCGGCCTTCGTGATTCCCAATCCGGAGAGCGACTGGCTGATCTTTAAGCCGCCTTACGAGTAGGAATGCCAGGCAATCTATGACCTAGTTGTGCCAGATTTGGAACGGAAACCCTAGCAAGACTCGAACCTGACAAGCGCTGCATCGGGATGTCGATACTGATCAACTGCGTCCGCTCGGAATATTATCCTCAGCCTATTAGTGCAGGCAGTCCTCAGTGAAGACTATAGCAGCATCTATTGCCAGTCATTCATGCCCATGGGATGATGGCGCAGATATGAGGCCCTCCACATGAGCGATCAGCTGAGCACTGTGTGATGCCCAGCCCTAGAGGGAGGTATAAATCTGCAGCCAAACACGCTTTAACCCGGGCGGACGGCCCTGACGCTATTTCCCTGGCAGAACCGACGGGGATCATCAGACCAACACATCCATGCGCCGCTGCGAGGTTCCCCTTAAGATAATGAGAGTCTCCAGTCTCCCGTTCCGAGGTTCTGCTCTGTCATCGCCAATGGGTCCAGCCATTCCTGCATCGGCAGAGCTACTTACTGTCCATGCTATGCTATGCTATGCTATGCTATGCTATGCTATGCTATGCTATGCTATGCTATGCTATGCTCGGTACTCGTGCCATGGACGGGGATGATGTACCCGCCAATGTGGGTGTGGAGAGAAAGTCCCGCGCAACCGGCACGGCGTCTTGGAATCTTCGAATCGAGGATCAACTTTTCCGGTCGGGGGCCGGGCTGACTACCTACAGTACATAGGCGACTGAGCGGGATACCGCGTCGCAAGTCAAAGTCACATACATACGCAGCATGTCCCGTCAAGTCAAGTCACGTCACATGTAGACAAGAGAGGGAGATACTAATGGCGAACATGGACGTGACACGTGGGGAGGGACCAGAATGATGAACATGAACATGAATACGAACACGAAGACGAACATACACATACACATCTCTGCATCTTCCATTTTTGGACGCCCGCTATACATATGTAGTAGCCCGATTATCTGTGCCGGAAGGTATTTCCTTCCTCTGTCTCTGGTTTTTTACCCTGTTCAATTGGCCCAGCCCTTGCTCATCTGCACGGCCTTTTCCCACTGGGCGAATCTCTTTTCGCTGTCCTCCTTGGAGATCTTGGGGTTGAAGCTCGTGGTCCCTTCGGTGTTGACCTGCCTGAGCTCGTCGATGCTCTCCCAGACGCCGACGGCCAGGCCGGCGGCGATGGCGGCGCCCAGGGCGGTGGTCTCGCGCATGGCGGGCCGGCGGACGGGGATGCTGATTAGGTCGGACTGCGTCTGCATGGTGAGGTCGGAGT
Source organism: Phialophora tarda (assembly GCA_016109495.1). Classification (NCBI taxonomy): domain Eukaryota; kingdom Fungi; phylum Ascomycota; class Eurotiomycetes; order Chaetothyriales; family Herpotrichiellaceae; genus Phialophora; species Phialophora tarda. The sequence continues at coordinate 236,278 of JADWPL010000005.1, read as the reverse complement.
TGCACATGCCGCCGTCGACGGCCAGCTCGCTGAGCTTGTGGCCCGAGTCCTTCTCCATGGCCACGAGGATGGCCTTTGTCTGGAAGCACGTGGCCTCGAGGGTGGCGCGGGCGATGTGGCCCCGCTGGGTGTAGGCGGTAATGCCGAAGATGGTGCCCCTCGCGTCGTCGATCCAGTAGGGGGCGAAGAGGCCCGAGAAGGCGGTCACGAAGGTGACGCCGCCGTTGTCGTCGACCGTCTCGGCCAGCTGGCTGATCTCCGACGACTTGTCGATGAAGTGGAAGTTGTCGACGAGGAATTTGACGCTCGACCCAGCCACGGCGATGGAGCCCTCGAGCGCGTAGTTGGGCTTGGAGCCCTTGCCGAAGTCGTACGCCACAGTCGTGAGCAGGCCGGACTTGGAGATCACCGGCGTCTCTCCCACGTTGTACAGGATGAACGACCCGGTTCCGTATGTATTCTTGGCCAGGCCCGGGCTGAAGCCCTTTTGGCCCACCAGCGCGGCCGACTGGTCACCCAGGCAGCCGGTGATGGGTACGCCCTTGAGGACGGTGGATGCGAGGGAGCCGTAGGCCTCGGGGTCGGAAGAGTGGACGATTTTGGGCAGCGCGATTTTGGACGTGTCGATGCGGAAAAAGTCGAGGAGCGACTCGTCGTACTTGAGCGTGTGGAGGTTCATGAACATGGTGCGCGAGGCGTTGGAGGGGTCGGACACGAAGACGTTCTTCTTGGGGCCTGGTCCGTTGATCAGCACTTTGAACTGCTAATGAGTGTCTGCACGAGCGTCCTCCTTACCTCCGTTGAGCTTGTACACGAGCCAGGCGTCGATGGTGCCAAAGGCCAGGACGCCCTTTTCGTACGCCTCCTTGACCTTGGGCTCGTTCTCGAGCAGCCAAAGCAGCTTGCCGACTGAAGGATATGTGGAGAGCGGGACCCCGGCCAGCTCAATCAGCCGGTCCGCGCCTAGTCGTTGCTTCAGCTTCCGCACCAGGTTCTGATGGCGGGTGTCGGTCCAGACAATGGCGTTGTAGAGGGGCTCGCCGGTCTCCTTGTTCCATAGGACCGTCGTTTCACGCTGGTTGGTGATTCCGACAGCCTTGATTGAATTGGCGTTGTGGCCTTGGGTCTCGAATTGCTTGACCGCGCCGTCGATGCATTGTTCGACTGAAGAAATGATTTCCAACGGGTCGTGTTCGTGCCAACTTCGCGGCCATGTCAGAGTGCGCCCGACTTTGGTTCAGATGGACTGTGCACTTACCCAGGATGAGGATAGATCTGTTTGAACTCTAGTTGATGCGAAGCAACGGGTTCGCCGGCCTTGTTGAAGATGAGGAATCGAGAACTCGTCGTTCCCTGGTCGATCGAGCCAATGAAGTGTTCAGGAGTGCTGCCCATGGTGACCACCTTTTTCAATAGATTCATCAAGATCCTGGAGAGTCTTCTGCGATCAACTTTCTGGGGACGAGCTTTTGGAGACTTAAGTTGGGGGCCTGGAGGGATTCTGCGGAGGGGAGGAGTCATGTTATATAAACAGAGCGGGGAGAGACCGCAGCATGTGGGCGTCTGGAGAGCTCGAGGCACGCGTGACCCTTCCTTTGGCCGTACATATTCTCTTCCCAATGAGCCGGGTTACAGCTGCAAGCTCGACCTCGCGTAAGATGCTACACGAGCTCCAGGTCGCGCCTCGGTGTTCGTCGTCGTCTTGTCCGACCCTGGGGAACAATAGCCCGAAGCGTCCCCTCCCGCAGCTTCGAGATTCCTTCCATGCACGCGAAGCTAGCCGGGCGAGCAGGATGCCAAAAAGCGGAGGACCGCGGGCACATGCATGACGATGGTCTGAACGCCAGGGGCACCGACCGCGTGGCGGGGCTCGTGGTAAAGTACGGAGTACTGGGCTTTGGCGGAGTTCGGGCATCTGAGCAGCGAGATGCATGCCGAGGCTGCCGATGTGAGGCTTGCTGGGCTTCCCCCCAGTGCCGCCGCCACACCCCCGCAGTTCCAAAGGGCGAAATGCAAAGTCAATTTGCGGCAGAAGGGCTCAGACTCGTCTGCTCCGCCGTAGCCTAGCTGCTATTTGTTGCCCTGTGCTCCCCCGGATCGCTGAGTTCGGTATCAGTTCCGCGGCGTGCCGGGCTCCCCGCTTTCCTTCGCCAACACCTGATCTCGTCTCACTTCTCACGTCTTTCCTATTCTGCAACGTAGTATTTGCTTGTGGGCATGAGGGTTTGGTCCACTGAGACTGCACATGGCAAATCCCGTGCCACCGACAACACCAGGACCAGCAGCAGCTGACACCTGTGCTGGTCCTACATTGACCGCTTGATGACCAGCCGTGCCACATTGCAATCGACCCCAGCACGTCCTCCCCCGGTCTTGGGACTCCCCACGCTCTCGCCGCAATTTCCGCTCGCACTATCTTATGGGTGTTTAATATCGCTTCTTGAAGGCTCAGGTTTCAGGACGACAATACTATGCAGCTCGGCGTGGGAGAGCCGACTGAACTTTAAGCATATCGGTGTCCGGTCGAGCGAAGTTCGGCAGCACTGTTCGGGAGGCCAGGCCGGAGACGAAGCCAGCTGAGTGGCAGGATCCCTTTCATCCAGCGTCCCACGTCATTGGCTCGCGTCTACGCCACGAGCCGTGTCATGCAGCAAGCAATGCGTGAGGGTTCCGGCCCCATAACACTCTTTGGTTCTAGATGCGATACAAGGCTCGTAATGAGCAATACTCGGCGCACCCTGCATCGCTCGCCTCCAGCCTTTCGGTATCGCCTGCAATGGATTCGATAATCCGCACGGTGGATTCTGAAGGATTGCCGCGGGAAAGCTGGAGTGTATAGCACACAGGATCCATCTATATAATCCTGCTTCACTCCCCCATGGGCACTTCTCATCGTTCTCCATCTCCACAAAAGGCAAGAAAATTCCTGCTCGCCTCGCCACCGTCAGCCGTTCCATGTCCTCTTCCTCTTCTTCGGCGTCACTGGAGAAACGACCACTTCCACCACACAACATGGGCAATATCACTCACCATGAGCATCTTCACGTTCCGGAGGAGCAAAGGCGGCGCACTTCAGTCCCTGAAGTCCCTGCCTTTGCCGAGCATGGCCCCCTCGTCGATCATAAGATCCCACAAGCGGACGTCGTCCAGCAGGAGCCAGATTTAGCATGGAGCCGAGTCCGACACTACCTCAGAGAGCCTTTTTCAGAGTTCTTCGGTGTCTTTATTCTCATTCTGTTCGGTGACGGTGTTGTTGCCCAAGTGGTCCTTTCTGGCGGCGAGAAGGGTGACTATCAGTCTATCTCCTGGGGCTGGGGGTGAGTCTAACTGCCTTGCTCGACTATCGCATTTGACTAACTTCCCCTAGCCTTGGTGTCATGTTGGGAGTCTATACAAGCGGTATTTCCGGGGCACATCTGAACCCTGCGGTGACGTTTGCCAACTGTGTCTTTCGAAAGTTCCCTTGGAGGAAATTCCCGGGGTACATGCTCGCCCAGGTCCTCGGTGCGATGGTAGCATCTGCGATTGTCTATGCCAACTACAAGTCCGCGATCGATGTTTTCGAGGGCGGTGCAGATATCCGCACCGTCAGTGGTGACACTGCAACCGCCGGGATTTTCTGCACCTATCCTGCGCCGTTCATGACCAAAACCGGTCAATTCTTCTCCGAGTTCATCGCCAGCGCCATCCTCATGTTCCTGATCTACGCACTCAAGGACGATGGGAACATTGGTGCTGGCAATCTGACCCCGCTGGGACTCTTTTTCGTCATCTTCGGCATTGGCGCGTGCTTCGGTTGGGAAACCGGCTACGCCATCAACCTTGCTCGAGATTTCGGCCCTCGCCTGGTCAGCTACATGATCGGTTATGGTCATGAGGTCTGGTCGGCTGGCGGCTACTACTTCTGGGTAAGACTCTCCTGCAATTCCTGGATCAAAACACGAACTGCGGCTAACGATTCTGAAAGGTCCCCATGGTTGCGCCATTTTGCGGTTGCACATTCGGAGGCTTCCTCTACGATACCTTCCTTTTCACCGGAGAGAGTCCGATCAACACTCCTTACATGGGGTTGCAGAGACTTATTCAACCTAAGCGATCGGTCTGGTCGAACACATACAACTCGGAGAACCAAGTGTGAACTGCGGCATTTTCAGAAGTGGCACGGGTTGGTCCCAATATAAAGATCGAGGACGTTCAAGTGGGCCTGGGATTTGTTCGTTGTTGCACAGCAATGTGTCGTATTATGATATCCACTGGCGTTGTGCAACCATGTCACCGCAGTCTTGGTGTATATAGCCGTCATACGGCCTCTGACGACGATAAGGAATGCATGGTGATTCACCAAAATCAATCGATCCTTTCCAAAACTTCGACTTTGCCGAGCTATCGGCTGGACTTTGAGCAAACGGATTTGCGCCATGTGTCCAGCGTAACTTCTTTAGCAGCTCGACGAGCCACGTAGTATGAGCACCGGTTCCCTTCCCTACGTGCTGTTCGTCGCAATTCGCGACCTTCCTTGGCTAGCTGCCAGCAATGCAATCGTTGTGTGTTCATCATACCTCTAACATGCGCTCCCGTGAGACTGCAAGAGCGGAACCGCGTTTCTTCGATTGCGAACACAGACAATCAATTGCTTGAGAGCCAACACCCAGTCTGCAGTCGACTGAGAAGCCTGCTGTGAACCCTCTGCCAAGTACGCTGGCAAGAAGAATGATACCACAGTCATCACATCGGCCATCGCGGCGTAGCAGCAAAAACAACAACAATGAAGCCACCTGGACACAGCGTGCGCCTTGTTTGATTGTTGGCCTGTGCCGCTGCTGGCTACTGCGTTTCTGCAGACGAGTCTACACGGTCCTTGGTGAGGGCGAGGCGGCTCAAGTGCGGCCTGAGGAGTTCTGTCCAGCCTCGCGGCATCGGTTCGCATGATCCAGAAGTACATACGTATTGTATTATGCATGCACTCAGCCGGTACACGTGTCATGCCACCGCCGTTCAGAGACCTCGATCGTGCAAGTCGGCAACCCAGATCTCTGCCATGAGGGTTTAGACGGGTGGATCCTCAATTGCCTTCGTGCTGCGCGTGTTCCTGGATCCATCGCAAATACTACCCTGGTGTTGAGCTTGGGCCTCTCAGATCCGGAAATTCCATCAGAATTTGCCTCCGAGACGCATCTCGGGTTCGTGTACCGAGGCTCTTGGCGCCAGCATCCGACACGTGACGTGACAGCCACATCTCGGTGAGTGGAAAGCCGAGCTGCGTAGAGTTTGTTTCCCCGCCTCGTCCAGCCGCTGGTTTTGGACGCTGGTGACTGGGTCAGTTTAACCTGGTGCGTGCTCAGCAAACACGAGATGCCTCGCAGATCCGGAGCTGTAGGGCTCAAGCCACTGTCCTCACGTGTGAAAGCCTTCGGTCATGGCCATGCCCCGAGCACTTCTGTCGCAGGCTCTTTCTCCGACGTGCTGCGTTTCTTTCTCGTGCCGTGTCGATCAAGAGCTGCCAACTTCCCTTCAAATACGGCAGCTGGAGCTTCCCATTGACCTTTATCCTCGGTCGTTTTCGTGAAGGAACAAGATCCCTCATACATCGGCGTGAGTGGCATTTTCCGTCCGGTTCTGGCAGATGTTCGAGTCCTCTATTTGAGCTCAGGTTCTGCATCACTCGTTCCTTGATCGTCACCACAAAATGGCGTCGCGTTTCTCAGCACGCAGGCTGTTGAAGCCGTTGGCGTATGGCACCGGATTGGCTGTTGCAGGCGCTACAGGCATGTACATTGTCTATCGACCCCGTAACGTGCCCGGAGCAGAATCACTGGCACCGAAACCACCAAAACGAGACGAGAACGGGAACATAATCCCCCCGAAGTTTCCCTACATCAAAACGCGAGCCGAACAGATCGCGGATCTCAAGAAATCCTCCTCGGCACCCTCCTCTGAGATATATGACCTTCTGGTTATCGGTGGTGGAGCTACAGGCACAGGCATTGCGCTTGACGCAGCCACAAGAGGCCTGAAAGTTGCCATTGTGGAAAGAGATGATTTCAGCAGTGGCACAAGCAGCAAATCCACCAAGCTCGTCCATGGGGGCGTACGATATCTCGAGAAGGCAGTGTGGAACCTCGATTGGAACCAATACCAGCTCGTAAGAGAGGCGTTAAGAGAACGGAAGAGCTTCCTTTACACAGCACCACATCTGTCATCGTGGCTCCCGATCATGCTGCCTTTGCAGGCGTGGTGGCAAGCGCCGTACTTCTGGGCTGGAACCAAATTCTACGATCTCTTAGCCGGCTCGGAAGGAATCGAGAGCTCTTATTTCCTACCGAGGAGTAAAGCTCTGGAAGCATTTCCCATGCTGAAGAAGGAGAACTTAATTGGCGCGCTCGTCTATTACGACGGTCAACACAACGATTCCCGCATGAACGTCTCTTTGGCCATGACCGCCACCCTCTATGGCACGACAACCGTCAACCATCTTGAAGTGACGGGTCTGGAGAAAGACGCAAGTGGCCAGTTGACGGGTGCCCGCGTAAGGGATCTCATTGCAGACAAGGACGGAAAATCCGCAAATGACGAATTCACGGTCAAGGCGAAGGGCATTATCAACGCCACAGGACCGTTCTGCGATGCGATCCGGCAAATGGACTCGCCCAGCGAAAAGGAGATTGTGGCTCCTAGCTTAGGAGTCCATGTCGTTCTCCCTGGCTATCTCAGTCCTCAGAAGATGGGCCTGATCGACCCTTCCACCTCGGACGGTAGAGTCATCTTCTTCCTGCCTTGGCAAGGCAACACGATTGCAGGCACAACGGACGCGCCCTGTGCGATATCTCAGAACCCAGTGGCTGGCGAGAAAGATATCGAATGGATCTTGGACGAGATCCGCACATATCTCACCCCGGATATTGACGTTCGAAGATCGGATATTCTTGCTGCATGGTCAGGTATGTTTCCATCCTGGGAGGCCCGCTGAAAGGAGTGTTGCTCACAGTCACTACAGGTATCCGTCCCCTTGTTCGAGATCCCAATTCGAAGAACACCGAATCTCTCGTTCGCAGCCATCTCATATCCGTCTCTGACTCGGGCCTTCTCACCTGCGCCGGAGGTAAATGGACGACGTACCGACAAATGGCGGAGGAAGCAGTCGACAGAGCTATTGAGGTTTTCAAGCTGCAGCCGAAACCAGTCACTTACGTGCCAGATCTCGCTGGCGTCAACGGCATCGATCCCTCAGTCCGCTTACTGGACGGCACCTGCCAGACCCATCGCATCCGGCTGGTGGGAGCGCACGGTTATTCAACTACTCTCTTTATCAATCTGATCCAGCATTTCGGCCTTGACATGGACGTCGCAAAGCATCTAGCAGCTGACTACGGCGACCGAGCATGGGATGTTGCCGCCTTGTCTGCTCCGACCGACAATACTGAGCACTATCCTCTGCGCGGCCAGCGTCTGTCCTCGTTATACCCCTTCGTTGACGGAGAGGTCCGCTATGCCGTTCGCAGTGAATACGCTCAAACAGCCGTGGACGTCCTTGCAAGACGTACGAGATTGAGTTTTCTCAACGCACAAGCTGCACTTCATGCCCTTCCCAAGGTCATTGATATAATGGCCGAAGAACTCAAATGGAGCAAGCAGCGGAAAGAGGCTGAGTGGAGCGACACGGTCAATTTCTTGGCGAGCATGGGCTTGCCGAGCGACATGCTTCAAATCACTCGCGAACAAGTCTTGCGAGGAGAAATGGCGTCCTCCAGTCTTGCCCCAGCAAAGGGCGCATCAAAAGACGTGGTACCTTTGAAGCCGACGCTTGAGCCAGTATCAGAGGCACATGGGCCTCTGCCGTGAAGTCTGAGATGTCGGTTTTGGATGGGTTGCATTGCTCTGTATTGGTACGTTATCTCAGGGTCGTTATGGTCTGATGGTATTTAGGGTTGGAACAAAAGCAGGGAGACCAGACTGACGTGATACCACTTGACGAGGAGCAAGGTGTCTGGAGTTGCCAATGTTCCCGGTTTCATTTCATGGGATGTTGTACGGGCTATACTCCTTGTGAGGGTATGAGCACTTGAAGCTGGGCTATTCGACGTTCATGGCCCAGAACACAGTTTCTGATATACTCCTATAAGATATTTTCAAAAGTTTCATGACCGACCCTGCTGGCACCCATGTTTGACCTTCCCAGAAGTGGTCAACTCAAGCTTTTCTAGAAGCACGGAGCTGTGCGACAGGCAACGCATATGGCTTCCGCGAAATGTACAACTTCAATTATACATAGGAGAGAGGCCGAAAACGGGCTCCTGAGGAAATTGGAGAAGCCCCAGGCCAGAAGGGACAGGAGGACGACCCCCCCGGAGGAAGCCCCAGATTCGCAATCCGGCCTCCAGGCGGATGGTTGGGGAATGTGGGGCTTGAAGACAGGGGGCCTTGGAGCATTCGAGCTCGGGGAAGTCTACTTCGAGCATGCGGTGGCCTCCTGCGAGGCTAGGACACCTCGTGGACACGGAGTCGAGCAAGCCGAACGAGCAGTGGAAGCAAGTCTTATAAGAACGGCCAAACGCCGCGCCTCGTGGCACCATCCATGCGAACCTCGAATCACCCCTGCAGCCCTCGGATCACCATCTCCAGTCATTCAACATGCCTTTCCTCGGCATCCTCGACGACACCAAGATCCCCCATGTCCCGGGCACGGTAATACTCGAAGAAGACGCTGCGCATTCGCAGGGAGTGACGGGCGGCCTCAAGCATGGCACAGGACGAAATGCGCACATCGTCCTTGTCCCCCAGCCTTCCAACGACCCGAACGACCCGCTCAACTGGACGTACACGAAAAAGCTCACAGCGCTGGGCATCACCTGCTGGGGGTCCGTACTCTACGCCGCCGTGGTGAGCGCCATGTTGAACGCCGCGTTTTTCGAGATGTCGATTGAAATCGACACGACCATCCCCAAGCTCGTCCTGACCTCGGGCTATCAGACGCTCGTGGTCGGCGTGACAGGGCCTCTGTTTTCAGCTCTGTCCCGGAAATGGGGCACTCGGCCCATCTTCTTGCTGGCTTCAATATTCTGCTTGGTCGCAGATATCGTAGGGTCGTGCGTCACCACTTACGAGGGAGTGCTCGCCTCTCGAATCCTTCAAGGCTTCGCGATCGCGCCGTACGAGTCTTTGGTGTTCACCCTGGTCAGCGACATGTTCTTCGTCCACGAGCGCGGCGTCTACGCCTCGGCCATCAACTTCATCCTGGCTGGCATTTCCAACCTGACTGGTGTTGTTGCCGGCCCGATTGCATCGAATATCGGATGGAAATGGCTGTGAGTTTCCCCACTTACCTGCCAGACAAAGACTAACGGATCGCACAGCTACTACCTCCTCGTGTTGTTCGGCGGCATTCAGACGATTCTACAGTTCCTCTTCGTCCCGGAGACCAGCTACGTGCGAGACCGCCGCTACGAGATCGACGAGCTCAAGGACGACCACCTCGACGACCTCGCGGCGCTCGAGTACCAGGAGAAACTGGACATGGAGAAGCCCGGCGTCGCCAGCCACACCGAGGAAACGGGCGCGATATCGACCGCTCCCCACGCAGACGCGCAGGTATCTTACCAGAAGAAGACGTTCGTGCAGGAGCTCGCCATCTTCAGCGGCACGTATTCGAACGAAAACCTGCTGCAGCTCTTCCTCGCGCCGTTCGCCGTGGTCCTCAACGTGTCGGTGTCGTGGATCCTGATCATCAACTCTATGTTCGTCGTCCTCTACGTGGTCATTGCCTTTGTGCTGGCCCAGCTCTTTGCGCCGCCGCCGTATCTCCTCAGCCCGGCCAGCATCGGGTACCTGTCGCTCGGACCGTTCGTGGGCGGCATCCTCGGGTCGATCATCATGGGCGCGCTCTCCGACCGGTTCATCAAGTGGTGCGCGCGGCGCAACCGCGGCGTCTACGAGCCCGAATACCGCCTCATCCCTTGCCTGGTGGGCGTCTGCGCCGGCGTCGGCCTCATGCTCTTCGGCCACCTCGTCTCCGAGGGCGCGTCGCCCTACGCCTGCGCGACGGTGCACGGGCTCATGCTCTTCGGCGTCATGTTTGTCTGCATCGGCACCTCCAACTACGCGCTCGACGCGTACCGCGGCATGGCCAACGAGATCTTCATCGCCAGCATGGCCGTCAAGAACCTGATTCTCTACGGGTTCAGCTATTTCGTCAACGGCTGGACCACCGAGGTCGGGCCCCGGCACGCCTTTTTCGTCTGGGGAGGCGTGGCCTTCGCGCTCGTCGCCACCGTCCCCGTCATGTACGTCTTTGGGAAGAAGTACCGCAGTTACTGGGCGCGGAACAACCTGCTCGAGAAGATGCATGTGCGCACGCACGAGGAATGAGCTTGTACCTCGAAGACGGTGGAATCGTGCAGAATCGATCGAATTCGACTCGGGAGAAAGAATAGAATGGAAGACAGCATTACTTGTTAGAGGAGACCCCGGATTAGAATGAGAACTAGAACTAGAACTGGAACTGGAACTGGAATCAAACAAGGAATGTGTCGCCGCTCGAGATCCTAATCCTACACAGTCCATCCTTTTCCTCCAACCTCACTACATAGTAGTCCAGAGCAGTGCAGTAGTATGGTACGGACTCACCAGACGAGACCTCGACCTCGACATTGACATTGACATTGACATTGACATTGACATTGACATTGACATTGACATTGACATTGACATTGACATTGACACCATCGTAAGCTCGGAATAAAACTGCGGGCCGAGAACATAACTTACACAGTAGATTAGTATTACTGATTACATATGTTCACAATAAGGAGTAGTAGCTGTCTCCTACTAGTCTAAGGAAGATCCCCAAGTCTCGGCCTTTCCCCAACATTTCAGGAGTTCAGTACGAGGCGAGACGAGGCGAGCGGACACTAGAGGAGAAGAGAGGAGACGAGAGGAAAGGAGTTAGTTGTGCTCCTGTGTACAGTACCGACATAGCCTCGTACCTCTACTACCACTCTCCTGGCTAGGTTAGGTGATCGGCCTTTTCTTTGCCTCCGAAGCGGGTCGTCCCCTCGGGGTTCCGCACCAGTTAATTATGCCGTGGGACGGTGGGCAGCATGGGATATGTGTGTATGTACGCACTGTGCAGTGCAGTACTTGTTGGTCCGTGCTCCGTGCTCCGTACTCCATTACTCCGTGACGAGGACTTGGATGGCCTTGGGGATGACTAGGCGGGGACAGGCCAGTCACACCAGGGTATGAGTACGAGGATGAGTACCGGACTGTGCGTTGCTACGGATATGGATATCGATAGGTACATAGATATGGATATGAATATGGATGGATATGGAAATGGAAAGGATAAGAATCGAGCGGCTACGACAGCGAAATTAAAACCGAAGACGAACCAGTCGATACCGTACTGTACTCTGCGGACATAGTGGTTTGTCTGTTTTTCATCGTCTTCTCGCTTCTGATCCGCTTACCCTAATTCCTGTATGGTTCGGACGTTGATCTAATTAATGGTCATGATCGACGGCGAGTGGTAGTCTCGACTCGGCAACTGTACTCGAGCGGTGTATAGGGGCATCTAATACAAGGGCGGGCCATGCCTCTACAGTAACACTTGTCTCGTCCCTGGTCACGCCTTGACAGTAACGCTTATTCCCCACCTGGTCACGCCTTGACACACTCGATGACCGCAACATCGGTCGCCAAGCTCTTGTGCACGCCGACCATCTTCAATCCCGCGCTCGCGGTCAAGGCATCGAACATCTTCTCCGTGCGCTCCTTGCCGCCCAGGTTCATCATGCACAGATCCGTCCAGGCGTTCAAGGCCGTGGGCGGATTGGGCATGATCTGCTCGGTGATCAGGACCCTAGAGTCCGGGGCCATGGCGTCGGCGAGGTGGGAGAGGATGATGCGATCGTTTTCGTCGGACCAGTCGTGCATACAGCGCCGGATGTAGTAGACGAGAGCGCCTGGAAATGATTAGCCTGGCGGAGAAAAGAAAGCGAGGTGTGAAAGGAAGAGAGAGTGTGGCAAAAACTCGCCTTTGACAGGATTCGGCATGAAGAAATCATGCGGGATCTTCGTGACCTCTTCGAACCCGGCTTCCTTGGCTTGGATGACTTCCTCGATGACGGGTGCCCGGTCCTCCAACACCAGCCTCTTGGCCGGGATCTCTGGGAACGCGGCCATGATGCGCTTGAGAGCCTGGCCTTTGCCGCCGCCGACGTCGACGATCAGCGGCCTGTCGTCCTTGGGACCCTCGGCCCCGGCCTTTGCAATCCAGCTGAAATCGTACATGCCCGTCACGGGGAGCACCTCGTCGAGCGTGTTCATGCTCTGGTTGAAATCGACCTGCCGCTCCGGGTACTTGCTGATGACCTCCCAGAAGTTCTTCTCGGGGTCGCCCCAGGCGAACGAGTGCGGGTTGTGATTGCCCAACTTGGGTTCTTTCAGACCGTACTTGTCGAAGAATTGCGGCCACTGGACCCATGGGACCATGGCTTCATCAAACCTGGGAACAAAAATCTCCTTTAGTGTGTCCGAGCGCACAGGGCAAGATCGTTCAGGGGGTTGTTACATGATCTGGAAAAAGACACCTTGAGCATTTCCAGAGACATAGAGCTCTGAAAGCCTGGAGTGGGCGACACGGTCCTCCCCGATCTGATGGAGGAAACCTGTTGCGGGTTTGAGACGGAGAGCCCGACCGTGGGTAAAAAAGACTTACCTGTAGCCACCATCATCCACGCCATACGAGCTTATCATACCCGGTCAGTCATTGCCTCGACAAAACCGTGCGAAGAACAATCCAACGTACTAATGAGCGGCACCTCAGCACCAAGACTGGCGGCCAAGTCGTCGTAGGAAATGCTTCCTCCCAACGGAATCTTGTCGAATGCTTTCATCTTCATGAACATCCGGATCGCCCCCATCTCGGCCATCTGGAAGCGGCGTCAGCGTGTCATGATACTAGCCGTGCAGGGAGGGGATCAAGATCTTAACATGTGTGGAGAATTCATATGGCGTCTCCCCAGGCTCTCGGACGATGTTGATGATCTGCCTGGCCGCATTGGTCATGCGTTGACGCAACAGCAGGCCTTGTTGTCCCGAGGGGTCCTTGTAGTCCTTGGAGGTCTGAGCAATCTGATTGGTGAGGGCGTGGAGAGTCTCGACGAGCTGACTTGTGGCCTCATCCAGGGCGGCGGGAGGGGGGTCCCTACCTTCGGAGCCCATTGTGGCAGATCAAGTGAGTGCTGCGGAAAGCTGAATCGATGCTTCAGCGGTCAATCAACCTGGGAGAAAAGGACGCCACCTGTAGATGACAAAGGTATCTACTTCAAAGGAGGGACTCGACCCCCTCGATAACACCATGGTGCTCCTCACAAGGGCCAAGGGCAACATGCAAGTTGCAGCTAGGCGCCGCGTTTCGGATGTAACTCCGGGCGTCCGCACTCCCCTTAGCTTGACCCTACGAGTAGTGTGTAGGTGCAATATATGTTGGCACTGTCTCGAATGAGCCGGTTGCAGGCATAGGATGCGTACATCCAGCACACCATGACTTGGCCCGCGGAGGCCAGAAGCGAATCATCAGCAGCGTTGGCCGCAAGCTCCGCCGACTAGAAGTTGTTGTACATACATGGTGGGGGTAATGCATGACCAGCGCAAGGTTTCGGGCATGGACCGGCACGTCCTTTTGCACAGCATCCGCGGGTGACTAGTCGGAGTAGCGAAGTGTAACAAGTACTACGGCTTTCGCCAGAACGAGAAGAAGAGGGCCGGGGTTCAAGAAACTGCTAATATCACGGCCGAGGAATGACCTCTACAGGTATGTTCAGGTACACCGTCCTCTTCCCCTCTCTCACCCCGTGTTCTTGGAGGTTTGGTGGATCCAGTGCGAGCTACTTGGAGCACAAAATAGGCCGCATACATGTGGAAGTAGGCGCCCTTGGCCGGACATGGCCACGGCTCTCGCAAGGCGTTGGGCCGCAGCTGCCGGCAGCGAATCCACGCTCTGCCGGTTGCCCCCCACCTGCCGACCAGGGAGACTACTCCTCGTACTACAAACGCAGGACTGTGGACGAGGGTCTCTCCCACGCACCAGGCAGGCTTAGCACATTTAACATCGCTCGATGGCCTCGTTACACTACATGGGATCCACCAATAGTAAATACCCAGTACATAGCTTCCGTGGTTTCCACCTTGATCAAGTTCTACATAACAATGGTCCGCCAACCGACTGTGTTCCGGACGGCACACACGATGACATAAAGGATCAGAACAAATGGCAGATACGCGGGAAAATGAACCGAGTCCGAGTCGCCATACGCAGGCGGCCATCGAGCCAGATGTAAGTCGAAACAATGTCGATGGCAGGAGCTCTTCTGAACTGCGATGACAGTCCGCCCCGGAAGACGAAGGATTTGCAGAGTCGAGGTGATTCTTCTAAGGCCTCAATACCCTAATATCTGGCTAACGAAACCCCTCAAAAGTACGTCGAGTTACTGTACATCGATCCAGTCGGAGATCAGGAACGGGCGGATCGAGAATGGCCGTGTGTACGCCGCGTACGGACGACATGGTATTAGGTCCCAATCCCCGTCTGAAAACTCTTAACGTGGATTATTAGAATATGGCTTGCCCGTCGACGATCATGAACTGGATCGGATCGACATGAACCACGAAAAGTACACTCTGCTGCAGAACAATAAGCTGTTTCTTGCACCATTGCCTCCAGATCCCCAGAAGATGTTGGATATCGGCACCGGCACAGGTACTCCTTTCTCCTCACATCCACGGACGGGAAGCCCACTGACACAGCAAGGAATATTTGCCACGGACCTCGCCGATAAGTTCCCGTCGGCCATCGTCATCGGGACGGACATTGCGCCCATGCAACCCATGTGGTATTAGTGATTTCCTTGTCGAAGAAAGAGGGCAAAGTTTGATGAGTATGATAGGGTCCCGCCAAATTGCAGTTTCGAGATCGACGACGCAGAAGAAGATTGGGTCTATCCGGAGAACTCATTCGATTATATTCACGGTCGAGATCTCTACCACTCGATCCGCGACTGGCCCAGGCTCATTGGGCAGGCGTATAAGTGGGCATGCCGCTCCAGATCAATTCCGAAGCCCACCTGAACTAACGCGAGTCAAGCCACCTCCGTCCCGGAGGGTACCTTGAACTGGCCTGCGTATGGCCAGTACCCAAGAGCGACGACGACACCCTGCCCAAGGAAGGATCCGCATACGTCGAGGTGTGCGACAAGTTCCAAGAGATTGCAGATACCATCGGCGCCGCGCCCGACGCTCCCTGGAGCTACCGGTCGTGGATGGTCGTGGCCGGCTTCCAGGATGTGCGCGAGCATGTCTTCAAAATCCCCACCTCCCCGTGGCCCCGGGACCCGAGATTGAAGAAGATCGGCGCGTTGGAGCTGGTGAATGTCATGGAAGGCGCCCAGGCATTCTTGCTGCGTGGTTATACCGCCAACCTGGGCAAAACCAGAGAAGAGCTGGAGATTTTACTGTTGCAGATGAGGAAGGAGCTGATGGCTCAACAGTTTCACAGCTATGTTTCCTTGTGAGAATCCCAATACTTCCCGTTGTGTGGAAAAAGATCAAAAGGCTGACCCAATCTCTAGTGTTGTCGTGTACGGGCAGAAGCCGGAGGCATGAGTATGGTTGGGCAGCTCTGGACGATAATGCGCGTCTTTCGTGTCGCTCGATTCGTGGTGAAGAGCCTATTGTCGTTCCACCACGCAGTGCTACAAAAGAGCTACCTGCCTAGTCTCTGAGGAAATGTCTCTTGATCATCCCCAGCCATGTGACTCTATGCTTGCGAGCATTTCTGCTCAATCCACATCCCGTCTTCCCACGACGGGATTCGAGTGGTGTGCTGACAAGAATGGCGTGACCATAGCATGGTCGTCTGCGAACCACGGAGCGAGGCTTGGACTCACCAACCAGATAAATGTCGAGGGCAAGGCTGCAGGTCCGGATCTTGATCTCCGGACAACGCCCGCGCCAGCGAACCCGGCCTGCAGCATTTGATTCGATGGTGGATGCCTCGCTCTTCAGTTCTAGGGCTGGGCTTTTCAACCTTTGACAGGCCATGGTTGATCCCCTTCCTCGTGACCGATCACACGGGCATGACTCGCATAGTATCGGGCAAGGTTGAACTCGTTGTTAAGCCAGAATGTGCTCACACCGCCTCAGAGTGCCAGGATCCGTGGTTGGTCGGCGCCCTTGGCGACGCGCAACAGCAGCAATGCGGTTGCCCAGATAAGATGGAACGCGCTCACGGGGGTGTGAGTTGAGTGTCGACAACCAAACCGCATATCAAAACCAAGTAAGAACGCCATCTTTCCAACATTGCATTTTTCTGTGTCGCGTGCTCAGCCTTGCAAACGAGGCTACCTTCAGCATACCGACCCTTTTCAGGTCTGCCTTGCTTTGTTGTCCTTGTTTGTAACAATCCAGTTGAACATGAACCGGCAACGCTCATTAGGACAGCAAGTCTAGCATTGCTGGGGATGCTCGAACATGGCGACTGGATTCAATCAAGCGTTCACCAACACAAAGTGATGCTCTCATTCAGGAGGTTCAAGACAGACGGCAAACAACAGGTCTCTCTTTCGCCAAGAATATGTACTGCTACGGAAAATGAGGGCCACTCGCAATGGTGGCATACAGTAAGATGGACACAATTATATCAAATATCGGACGTCCAGCTAAAATTAAAAAGCACCTTTTCAATACGAATACAAACAGATTCACCTGAATAACCGCCAAGCGCATAGGGCTTTTGCCTCCCAAGCTTTCTTCTACAGGCGTTGTTTGCGGTCAACAAGGAACTAAACTACCATCCGTCGGGCCGGAGCCCCCACCGCGCCTGCCCAAATTACCTCTTTTTCTGGATGCACTTCACCACAATAACGTCAACTCTGTTCGGAGTCTTTGTCTGGACTATGTCCGCCAGCACGGCTATGCCAATATGCGGTGTCTACCCATCCCTGGTTGCCCTGATGAGGTCCAGCCATTCCGAAATGACCCAGAACGGACACATGAATTAGCCTTCGCTGATGCGTATACTTACTTTTTCGGTGGGAACTATTCCACCGTCCCTCGTACCGTCGGAGCAGCGTGCTGCTCCCAATTTGCCGTCTCCAGAGACCGAGTGCGAGTCAGAAAAAGGACGGACTACGTGCGATTTCGAAAGTGGCTTATCGACACGGATCTTTCAGATGACATCTCGGGACGGGTGATGGAATCTATGTGGCACCTCATCTTTGGAAAGGATCCGGTCTGGTGCCCCCGACCACGTCTAGTGTTGGTGCGAACAATTTAGACGATGTTGAACTGATGCATAATCGAGAGCGGTTACTCACCTTCGCTAAGAAGTTTTCGGCATAAGCATCATCGGCCAGGCTGTCCCCAGGCCGTCCGAACAAAGAACACCGACAGATGGCACGGGCGCTACAGAAGTACCTCGCACGCAAGCCAAACATGCAGGTCTAGATCGCTAAAATCGGCTGGGGCTCTACCGGGCCATATGACTTACAACCTGGCCCGACGAACGCTGGCAGGAGATGGGCTACACAGATGCATACCCTTCTCCATGTCTCCTAGGTCGTTCGAATCCTTCCGCAGTTACCAATGCAGAACCTCTCCCCATGGATGGCAACCACAAAGAGGGTCAATAGGTTTACCGACATAATAAGAGGGTCAATAGGTTTACCGACATAATCGCCGTTCACGTCGGTGTTCGCAATCGGTTGCCAGCCGTCCTCCTCCGCTTCATCAAAGACCTCGGCTGCGGCTTTCTTTCTCTTCGGTATGGGGAAATAGCGGTAGGAGATCAAGGAAAGACGAGGGCCGAGAGGAAAGGCAAAGAAGACGATAGGGAGGGAGGACAAGTCCGACGAAAGGCCAGTAAGGTGCATTTAGGCCGTGAGAAGACTAGATGGAGCGAGTGAAGACTTGCATGAGAGGTAGGAAAACAGGAAGAGAAGCATGGTCGTGTACTGCAGAACGGGCGGATTCAGTTAACTCCGTCCAGCAACGTACATACAGTAGTAGGGCATCCTCTTACCGATCCCACCTTTCATCAGGGCCGAAACGGGCCATCAGAGATGTGATCGGGTAAAGTTACCACAAGGTTGGATGTACGTAACGTCGGCGCGTGTAAGACTGGAGCCTGAACGGGAGCCTCACCAGCACGTGAGGGCGTGAGGGAGGCAGAAAGAGATGAAGGGAGCAGAAGGGAGTGGACGAGGGAGCGATTTCGACTAAATAGTCACTAGCGCGAGGGCAAAGCGGCAGGAGACTAGCTACAGTTCGGGGATTGTGTGTTATCCCTTCGCATTTTCGTTTTGGACAGGGAGCGAGGCCGCTTTAATCTGACACGTGACGGAGCACCGAGGAGGCCCTCCCCTCAACGCCTCGGCTTGGCAGCTTTCGATTCGTCCGTCTACGTGGTGACGCGTGCCGCTTTACCCTAAGCTTTAACTGAGCCCAATACCGTCATCTTCTAATCACGCGGTGCGGGAAAGCGTCTGCAGATACAATTGATCCAACTCACAAAAAGGGGCAATTCACTTATTCAACTCCCTACGGTGTCGACAAATCTGAACGAGTGGGAAAGTCATGTACCGCCGGGTAAACGCCCTCACAAACGGATTCTGATCGCTCCGTGACGCCTTCTTTATTTTGCTTCTGCAGTATGTCAATATCACCTACGCTAGCACCCCGGCGAAGGGCAACCCGCAACTGATCCTCCAGGTGGGTGCCAGGTGATCCCCCGAATTCCCCGATATCTATATCAATCAATCTTCTGGATCCCCCGTTTATCTAATAATCTCGGGGGACATCCTTTCCACCCCCCTACTTCCTGAACGCATGATGGTGAACGCCCCCTCTTCCCTCCGACACGCCGGTTCCAAGAGGTACAAGCACTGTAATATGCTTGACGTGCGTAGCCCGGCGGAATCACCGGTCGACCGGATCTTACAGAGAGGCACAGAAATGAGTGGGAATAGCTACATTGTGGCTGCTTTATCACCTTTCTCCAGCCGGAGCGGAATCGATGTGGAAGGGCGGAAAGGTGGAAGGTGGAAGGCGGATCCACCATCAGGACACTGACAGACCGACCGACCAATGGTGCTCGTAGTGAGTGTGTGGCTCCATGACTGGCTCATACATGGTGAGTCGAATGGTGTAGAGTACATCCGGGTCTGGGACTTGTGCGGAAGTGTCAGTGCAAGAAGCCCCTCGGCACGTTGAGACGACTTTTATTTTTGGGAGAGAGACTGTCATACTGAGCGTACTGAGCATACACCCCGTCCAGAATAACCACGAAAACGCTCACTGCCCACTGCCCACTGTTCACTCATCAATCAAAGCCCGAGTCGGAACCGCCCGACAATCTCGTTCAACTTGTCGAACCCGACCTTCTCGCCGATCTCTAGAATTGCCTTCCCCCTCCCAGTCTCCAAGGAGTCCGCATCGACGACTTTGCTCGTGGCCGTGGTGACATCTCCTTTGGACGGGCCAAATACCTTGGCGGACCTGCTTTCAGGGGTGTACCCTTCCCACGGCTTCTGACCCGCCACAAACTTCATCCACTCGAGGCCGAGTTGCTCGGCCGCGGCGCGCTGCGAGGGCGATAAGTTGTGATTATGGTTCTGGAACAGGAAGACCACGTCCAACACGTGCGTCGCACGGCCCTGGTACGCGCCCGGCCAGGGGTTCGGCTCGTTGAAGAAGAAGGCGTAAATTTTCGACTCGCCGGCGGGGGTCGGAGGCCAGCCTCGAGCGTAGGCCGTCGTGGCGCCAAAAAAGCTGATGTCGTTGACGAACTCGAGAAACTTGACAAAGGCAGCGTCGTCGTCTGCTGCGGACGAGCCGGTGAAGCCGTATGATTCCAGGATCAGGTCTGCGAGAGCGGGATCCGAGGCCAGAGAGGATTTTATGGACGCTGGGAATTTGTCCTTGATGCCCGCCTTCATGTGGCCGAGCATGAACCCCAGGACTGATGCCTATATCACAGGTCAACAACGAACAATGGCCGAACAGACAATGCAGAATATCAACACGCTTCGGACTCACATCGAATTCGGCATTTCCAATCATGAGTGCGTCAGCCCATTGCTTCCCGGGCATGCTCTGGTCCGACTTATCGGCCACGGAAGCGAACGTGGGTCGGGCGGGTATGATGTCGCCGTCGAGCGTCGGCAGCAAGGCAACAAAGGGCGGGAGCTTCGCAATCACCTCCTCCGTGGGCAACGTCAAGAGTTTTTGAATCCTTTCTTCGGCATCCAGGTTCTCGAGTCCCAGGATGGAGAGAACCTGCTGGTAGGTGCGTTCCTGGTCCGAGAGCTCGAATACAGGTACCAAGAGAGACGTGCCACCCGTCGCTATTGCTCGGTTGAACAGCTTCTCTCGCGAATACAGGTGCAAAGTTGTGGCCACTTTGTATTGATCGGTCAGTTTATGGTTCGGGTCTTGCAGACTGTTGTTTTCTTACCTGCTCCGGCACTCTCGCCAATGACAGTGATGTTCTCGGGATCACCGCCAAACCCCGCAATATGTTGCTTCACCCAGCGGAACGCGGCTCTTTGGTCGATGAGGCTGTTGTTGGCTTTATACCCCCTTTGCCGCAGTTCCTCGGACGTCAATAGACCCGGGAAGCCCAGTCGATAGCTATATTTGTCAACATAAGCAGGCGGTCTCAACCATGGCGGGTTTCGTTGGCTTTCGGGCGAGGTGGAAGCACTCACTTGATCCCGACCCCGATCACAGGTATTCCATTACTATTGGCAAGCTTGAGCAGTCTGCCATGGTCGTAATGCGGCCACGAATTCGCTCCCACGACGAAGCCACCACCATGCACCCAAATGAAGACGGGGAACTTCTGCTTTCCCAAGTCGGTGCCACTCGGGCTCTTCGGTACGGTAATGTTAAGGTTCAAACATTCCAAATCGGAATGGACCGTCTTCGGCTTAGGCATCGACTGCTGGATAAAAAGCATCTCATTGTCGTAGCCGTTGTCCGGGGAATATGCCGATGGTCTAAATAGTCCATGCCTCAGCATGCGTGTAGCTTCCAAGTCGATGCAATCACGACTCACCCATGGCTTGTAGCATCGATGGGACTCTCGTATGCTGTCTTGACTTGGGCTTCGGCAAGCCTGTCCTTCAGGGTAGCATACTGGATGCCGTGAAACTGATAGACCCCATCTCCTTCAAGTCCGCGGATCGAGCCGATTGAAGGGTGTTCAACTGTTACCGTCGACATTCTGACCCGTTCTGTGCGCACGCGATTGACGAGATCAGCCTACCTTCCACGCGAGACCTGGCCTGGCTTTTAATTCAAGTCCGTCAACAAACTTTCTTGATATCAGCCTCATTCCTAGTCGGCGTGCCGAACTGATTCTACCCCAATCCCACAATGTGGAGAGCCCCACGTTTCCTCTCCTGGTCGCCTCTTACCACATATTACAGCACCACATCCGCATCCGGCAAGGGTAATGTCGTATCCTTTGTCTGATATATTCGGCAGGACTGTGCTCAAACAGCCACATTGGGGTCTGTGCTGCTGCATCAAGAATCGAGAGGAATTAGAAATCTCACATAATGAAAGCCTCCTGCAAGATCATAAATCACGGAATCGCATGGCGAGTTTCCAGCCCGAAATTATGAAATGCCGAAACATAAAAACTGTGCCAGAGTGTGCGATATCACGATGAAAAGGCCTATAAGGCCCCGAGACCTTCGCGGAAATGGATGAGCTCGTTTCCTCGACGGCGCGGGCGCGAAGATCGGCGTCGATGAAGTGAAAAGATGACACAACCCTGTGCCGTCTCAGGAAGAAAATCAATCTGAACCTCCATCGAGACACTCCACGCCACAGTCAATTCGGTATTCTCATTCCTCCCACGGTGAGATGCGAAGGTGGTTCATTCTTGGCTGCAAAGACTCCGCCAGAAGCTCATTGCTGTGCTTCCTCCTCTTCGTTTCCGACGACGTGGAGTAGGATGGATCAAGAGCACGCCGTGGCGAGGTGGTCCTCGTCGTAAGATATACCTGCAGCATCTTCAGTGATATATGGTCCCCGAGTACGGTGTTCCGCAGCCGCATGCGATCCAAATGTCATAGGCTATCGGTTCGGAAAGGAAGCGGTAACTGGGCGTCCATCTCCGTTCCCTTTTGACTCAAAATTGCCTCTTGGGTTCGTGTCATTCCTGGTAAGCACTCGACTTTCGTTAAATCCGTAATGGGCAATATGTCGACCAGATTCGTCCTCACTTTCCTCCTGCCGTTGATTCCGGTCATCCTCTACAACCAGTCGGCGCAACTGTGGAGGCTGGCCGGCCGAGTTGAAATCGACAAAACGCGACTAGTGCGGTGGGAGAATAGTTCGCATCTCAACAACGGCGATTGCCGAGTCATCGACACCGCGAATGCCTGTGAGGATGTGAAGATACACTTCCCATCGAAGACAGCATTCCTCGCCTGTGGAGACCCAGTGGAGAGGACGCACTGGTATCCGTGTGCTGGTGTGCGAACTGTTTCGCTGCGCGCCGAGTCTTCCTTTCGTGAGCAGTTGTTCAAGCATGATTTGAAGACTGGTGAGACCACTGAATTGCAGGTGAAGGGTCTAGACGGGGACTTCATCACACATGGGATTGATATTTTGACATTCCCTGAAGACCCCTCACAGGTCGGACATGTTGATATCCACGCGGGGGCTCTGAAGCTGATAATGGTCAGATACATATCTTCGCCGTCAATCATGCTCGGAGTGGAGATTCAATCGCCATCTTCAGCCACAAGCTGGGGTCCGACGTGGTCGAGTTGGTAAAAAGCGTCAAACATCCAAACATCAAGACTGCGAATGGAGTTGCAGCAACAGGTCCCCTGTAGGAAACCCATCAACTCGGCAGACGCTGGAAAACTGATGTTGGCAGAGAGTTTTTTGTGACCAACGATCACTATTTTGCCGATGGTCTCCTGCGAGTAGCAGAGGAGGTCTACGGGCCATGGAGCTGGGCGACACACGTACAGCACTGTGATGCAGCCGCCGAGGTAAGCCGTGTGCTGTCCGAGTCCTGTACTATTTCTGACTCGATGCAACAGAGCGTCATTTGCAGGAAGGTGTCGGGCACCTTCCCTTACGCCAATGGTATCAACCTGTGGGAAGATCGACTATTTGTCGGGGACTCGAAGAATGGGACAGTCACAATATTGCAGATCAACGAGGACCGATCGTTGACACCGCTGCAGGTAGTTGTAAGTGACTCCCCCCTGCCGACGCGGTAGGGCAAGGCACGGGTAGAGCTGACGAGCAACGTGGTACATAGGATCTGGGCGCTGCAGCCGACAACATTAACATCTTACCGACGACCGGAGACCCAATTGTCGCAGGTAGGTGATGATGGAGCGGATCTCTTGCGTTCACGGCTGACTCCGGATAGTCTTTCCCACCCTCGAAGACCTGCCGACGTACCTCGAGAACGTGAGATCGTTGGGCAAGAGCCTTTTGGTCCCGGCTGCAGCACTGCGGCTACGCAAGGACAGGGATTACACGCCGGAATTGGTGTACTTCGACGATGGCTCTCGGGTCAGTTTCATGACCGCGGCTGCGGTGGACCCGTTTGACAATGTCTTCATCGGTGCGAGTGTTCTTCAGTTCGGCGGTTTTGCGGTCTGTAAGGTTTCTGCAGACACGTTCGAATAGACGGAAGTGTGATTAGAAGAGCGACAAAGGAATGCTGGGATCCGATGTGGCATGCTCCCACTGCTCTGTAAATAAGAGACAACCATGAATTGCGTGTCACGCATCTGCCCAAGGTTCGCCGTATCAAAATGCGCTAGCTACTGTGGAGCATATGAATCTGCTGCGCCTACAACTATGTTCGACCAGCGGCACCCCGCGGGAGCTACAACAACTACCCAGCCTGAAATATTCTGTCCTGTAACACCCATCAGACGGGTGCTATGGCTATGACGCTGTCTAAGGGATGGGGCAGAAGTGGGAGGAGCCCGAACAGGCTAGAGTGACAACTTCTGTGTTTCATGAGTATGGAGACAATAGAGAAGGGCAGGGAGGCGATTGAGCCGCAAAGACTACGAAGGATAGACAGAGGGTTCGGAAGAGGTGCTAGAGAAGGACGTAGAGAGGAAATTTATGAAATGTTTGGTTGAATATTGCGTGTCATTGTGCCTGCAGCTGCATGGTCCTTGCGTCTGAACACGGGCATTCACAAGTCTGAAGCAAGCAAGTACAGAATGTCAGTCCGCTATGCCGGGAGGCGTGTTTGTAGCAGGATGCCTCCAATGAACTGCTCGACCAAACATGTCGAGTCGAATCACACTTTGATCCCTTTATTGGATCCAAGACCGGCAAGTGCCTCCCATCCTTGCGTGCCTCCTGAATCTAAGTCATATGCAATCGAGAAACAGCAGGTTTCCAAGTCTGAAACAAAGATAACCCGCCTCTCAGCGTTAGCTGAGGCGTCGAAACAGTTTCGTTCACAACTCCCTATAATCCGCTTGTCTTGGCCTTCTGTTCCGGTTGTTATGTCGGTGAGGGTTGACGGGCTGCCGCATATAGGCGTTGTCCTCCTCATTGCCCGTATGCCGCTGCTGATTTGAGAACTTGTTCCCGGCTGGTCCTGACGGTGGATAGAAGTTCTGCTGGTTTTGGTTCGGGTTGAACTTATTATGTTGGTTTTGCTGGCTCATAGCTTTCGGTCCGGTGGGAACCCCTGCCAAGCCGGCGGGTTGTTGTGGTGTCGAGGGTTTGGAGGGAGCTTGGAAGTTCTGGTTTCGATGGGGACGGTTGGGGAATTTGTTGTACCCGTTGAACTGGCTCTGGTTCATGTTGTTGTTTGGATTCTGGTTCATATTCGCGTTCCAATTCTGCTGGTCTGCAAAGTTCATGCCCATGTTTCCCAAATTGCCGGGGTTCATGCCGTTCATGCCATTCATCATCATAGGGTTCATGAAGTTCATTGCGGCCATGCCGTTCATCCCGTTCATCCCATTCATGCCGTTCATGCCCATGCCCATCATCATGGGGTTCACCATAAACGGGTTGAAGCCGGGCATCATAGGCAGACTCATGTTGTTGCCTTGTTGCATTTGTGAAAAGTCCGGCGGCATCATGTTGGCGGGTAGCGCATTGGCGGTGTCAGGAGTAGGAGCAGGCTCCTGGGCACTATCGTTCGTTGGCCCTCCGCTGCCGTCTGGCCTAGGCGTGGATGATGATACGGCCTCTCCGGACTTCTGACGCTTCATAGCTGGAGCGGCGAGATTGTTGGAAGGCGTGGAGTCATCGACTTCACTCGCACTGCGCTTCTTAGCCGAGCCATTCGTGGACTGCGGAGTACCAGTGCCATCTCGAGAACCAGGTCTGGAACCAGCGGGTGAAGCATTGTCTTTCGGCGATTCTGCTGCTAGTGTAGGGCTTCGAGACCGCTGCTTTGAATCAGCCTTCTCGGCTTCATATTCTTTGATTTTCTTCTTCATCTCCTCGTCAGGCTCGAGGCGCTCAAGGCTGATATTCTCTGTCTCACAGCCAGGGCATGTGAGGTCGTTCTCAAGCAGTGCGTTCTCGATACAATCATGACAATATGTCTTCCCACAACAAGGGGTCTTCATTGGATCTACAAACAAGCGCTTGTCAATCGGGCATTCCAAGCCTCGATCTTGCAGCTCTCGGTCGCCAAAGGTTTGTTTCTTCTGGGCCGCCTCTGAAGCTTTGACTTGTTCAAGATGCTTTTTCCAGGCTTTCTCATCCGCTTGAGCAAAGACGTATTCTCCTTCAGCATTTACCATGAGGTTTTGTCTTTGTGCATCGTCAAGTTTGTCAATATCGGCTTGGTCGATCTTCTTCAGCATGGACCGAGGAATCCCAGTCGTCCGCTTGATACGGTTCTTGTTGTCATATTTGCTGTCATCATTCGTGGGACATGCTTGAATCCAATGGCCTGTTACGATTAGCGTGTGACCGGTACAAACGACCTTTGGAATCAAGGCCTACCTTTCTTGCCACAGCGGTAGCAGATGTACCCATGAGGTGGCTCACCCTCCGGCACGTTCGCCTTCTTGTTGAATGGCTTCCCTTGCATAGGCACCCGAGTCTCGTGTGACATTTCTTCTTGCTTTTGCTGCCATTGCGCATCGGTGAATTGAAGCATCGCCTTTAATTTCTCCTCCTCTGTCATTGCTTTGTCCATGTCCACTGTCTTGACCAATCTGCTCGCGGTAGCCGCAGCCGAAGGCTTTGCACTGACAGGTGGCTTTCCAGATACATAACGAGCAGCACGGCCCTTGCCAGGTGCTGATGCAGGTAATCTTCGGGCGAGGACCGTTGAGTCTTTGGGGATTATCTCGGTGTCGTCTGTGTATTCTATAAGGTGTTAGTGACTATGGACTGAGCGAGCCGGTGAAAGGATCGAGCTTACCCTCATTGCTGTTTTCTTTGTAGATCTTGAGGTCAAAGTCGGTACCGTCTCCGAGACGGGAAATGCTGATAATTTCACGCTTGAGGTTCCACACATCGGTATGAGGCCCATCAATGGTTACGCGCTGAGGCTCCTTCTGTGATTTGAACTTGAAATACACGTAAGAAGCCATGGCAGTAGAGCCAATCGGCGACTGTGGGTGAGTGGCAAGGACTGCCGATATGTTCGTCCAGTTAGGCTGACGGTGAGCGCAATGTTGAGGGTGCTGCGGTTGTGTTGTAGATAGATTCCGAGGGACAAAAGTCAAGGAATTGCAAGGGAAAAGGAAGATGTTATTGTAGGTAGACGAGTAATAAAGCCCTGTTTGAGGAGAAACCGAAGTTCAACTCAGGAAGGACCCTCTGATTCCTCCACCAACCCCTCTTGCGCAAATGCGCCGCTGCCGACAATGGTGACAAGCAACTTCCGCCTCCCCAATTGCAACTCAGCTCTTGAACAGGAATATGTTTTGCACTTTCCAACAATTGCTGCGGTTATGCAAGCAAGCCCAGGCACGATGAGCGGGAAAGCCAGGAACCCCGTCAGCAGCGCCGTTTCGTGAGCAGGCGGCCGTTTGCAGGCAGTGATGCGAAAAGTGAACACAAAGAAATGCCTAATCAATCCGACTAATGAATTTGTGGTTACAATGCAGCGAATTTGCAAAGTTGTTAGGTGAAGGGAAGACGAGGTTGAAGTGAGTGATGAATGAGAGAGATGAGAAGATGAGAAATCGAAGACAAGTTGGAGATCTCGAGAGGGAGAAGAGACTTGCCACGACTGCCTGTCCCTTTAGCCGCGAAACTGCGGCTTCGACCCTGGTAAGTCTGCCGACGGCACCACGTGATCTCGGCCCGAAATACATAGCCAGAACTTTAATCCATGCGGTACGGAGTAGTATAATCCACGTCAGGTTTGTACGAGTACCGAGTAGAGTGCAGCTCGCTTCCACAAGCCCGGGTATCATTATTGATTGATCCATTGAAATCAACTCGACGGGCCTAACGAGCCCATCGGTATGTTACTATTCTGTGTTCGCAGATGGGCCCTCGAGCCTCGGAATAGGCTCTGCCAGATAAAGGCTTCACTCAACAAAAGCTCAATATCCTTCTCCGTCCATTCGCGTGTCGGGAGCGCTTGCAAGAACATCAAGATCTCTTGAAAGTTCATCTTCATCAGCTTTTCCGACCACTTGACGAGGAAAGCCGCGCACACGTAGAGGTGAAACTCGGAGAAGCCGTTCTCTTCGGCCTGTGATATAGGTTTAGCATCTTGAAGAAATGCACCTGAGTTGCGCTCACCATGTATGTATCCCACATCCTGATTACACTTCTGATACTCAATTCTCGCATCAATAAACAATTCATCCAACGGAAACTAAATTGCATGTATTCCACATGTTGGTCTTCAAAGTGCCTCGCCAGACCTGAGTCTATCCTGGTTGTCAGATCTCGAAGTGCGGCGACCTGGCGATGGATACCGGGCTGCGCCACGATATAGTTGTCCTGTATGCCGTCGAGCAGTTTCGTCAAGCACCAGAACGTGTCAGCCTCGACAGCGTCAAGGACGGGTCGGGGTAATTGTCCAGGATCCATCCCACTCTCAATATTTAGGTCGGTGATATAGGTTCCCAGGAACACCTGCCAGAAGGGTGTGGCGAGGTCGTTGATCCCTTGCACGTAGCCACTGGCGGGGTGGCGGATCGCCCAGACGTATAAGATCCGTTCGAGAGAACGTTGGGTGGCCTCGAAGCCGTACAAGGGTATGTGAGGATTCGTCCGAGGTACGTCGATACTGACTTGATGCCATACAGCCTCATCTAGTCCTCGTCCGCGGCTGGGTTGTGACGCAAGACCTGGAAGACCAGTGCCCGAGGCATTCCGGCTTGCCGAATTGCCCGAACTGAAAGCTTGGTTAACAGCATCGAGGTACTCTTTCCGCTTTCGCTCAAGTGTTGCAACACGACGCTCACTGTTGGTAGGCACATGGCCAAGTAGAAGCTGCCATGTGATCGCACGTACTTCTTCGGGCACCCCAGACCATGCTGCAGCCCGTAGATCCGGTAAAGACACAGAGCTTGCCTGTAATATTCGCTTGAACTTATTGATTCGTGATATCCGCGTGCCATGGGCCTCTGTTTCCTTGGGCGTTGCGTTCAATGGTAACGAAGGGTGGTTGATGAGATGGAGTGAGTTTGCCGGGTCCTTCAGGATATCTTTGTACTGAGGCCTTAGGATCTTCCCTTCTCCTTTTTTTGCGCTCGGATATGCCAGCGGATTGCGCTCTTCGGCAATGTCAAAACTGTTCGACCGGACGGGCTGGGCAAAGGGTGACGGAGCCAGAGCTGGAGCAGACGTGGTCTGTAACAGGCTTGGGTACGATATTTGATCGACTTTCAGCGTCTTGTTCTTCCTGCTTCGTTTCCGCCGCATGCTTGTGATGCTGGGGAGTCCGAACTCGTCTTCGTCATCCTCATAGACAAGATCATCATCCTCCTCTTCCACGTCTCCGCCACTATCAACGTCCCAGCTCTCGCCCAATGCGGAGGTGTAGCCCGTGTACGGTCTCCTTTCTGGAGATTGAACGTTGTGCCTGTCTAGCGGAGGGGTCTGCGATGGCCTACGTGTCGACGGCGGTGGTGTTCTCGGTCTCGAATGAGGTCCCAGATTCCTGCCATGCATTAGTTGTATGGTTCTATATCTCCTACCAATGCCCTCCCTCACAGTGACTCGAACTTCAGCATATCCGCATGGGAGTAAGACGCGCCGAAGACCTTGGTAGGCGGGCCCGATGTCTGCCGAGGAGTGGAAGGCCGTCCTCTCCAGAAGGGGGAGGATGGTCGTCTACCAAGCGTTAGCAGGGCTTCTGTTGAGATGTTGGGTGCTTGTACTCTGTTCTGTCTGCCGGTCGACCAGCCGTTAGCCCTAAGTCCTGCCAGGAATATAGATAGCAAACGAAGACGTAGAAGGAGACACGAACCGACCTGGACCATCTCCTTCGAATGGTCAGTAGGAAGTCGTATACAGCATTGGGTGGATGAACGTTACCTGCTGTTGGGTCCTCTTGTGAGCCATGTTGAATCAACTGGAGTCAGTTCACGGTAAAGCGAAAGCCTAGTGAGGTTTCCTCCTCATCACTTTTGCATGAAGCGGGGAGAACATGCTTAAAGCCTGTGAACGACAATAGCAATCATTGAAGTCAACGTGTTTACAAGGCGGGTGTGGGTAGAGGTGGTCTTGCAGGGGCGGCTTGTCGGTGCTGGGTGGTGTGCCTACTTAGGTATGCAGTGCCCAGGGCTCCCCCCTCCGTCAACACGAACCGTCACTGATGTTGCCAAGCTTATCGGCGCCTAAACCTTCAGCTGTACTGGCATAGCGCGTTCGTGGCCTCTCGCGGTTCTCCTTCAACTGGCCTTTACTTGTCACCTCACTTCATCCTCAGTGTACCTTTTGTTTCATTTCATCTTCGACCAACAGCCATCAGCCGCGTCGTCCCTTTCTCCTTTGGACCAGGTGGCGTAGCCGCTTTGTCCTTGCGTTAGTTCACCTTCTGGAAGTATTAACCCACGAAGACTTCTGAAGTCGCCTTGAGAGAATCTCGTGAGCGAAAGGCACGCACCCGATCACTCTTTGTTGGGCGAACGGCGAAGATGGCAGAACCCGACGACGTAGAGGAAGATCTCTTTGCAGATCTGTAAGTCCATTCTTATCCTCACCACACTGCTCCAACCCTTAAACCCATGTTTGCCCAGACCGCGCTGCTGCTAACATCACTTTTCAGCTATGACGGCGAAGAGAATATCAGTTCAAACAATAATGCAATCCCTGTCGCACCTGCCGCTTCTGCTACACACCCTTCCTCAAGCGACAATGTCGTGAAGGCCAAGGACTCTCCGGGCTACGGTGAAGAGCCCGAGGTTGCTTACAACGATGTCTCTTTTGAAACCGAACCTCAAGGTCAGGAAGAACCGGCCAACGGCGCCTACAATGATGTCCAAGTACAAGAGGCACATGAGATGCAGCCGCAGCAAGAGCGGTTCAACGTCAATATGAAAGAGGATGGGTGAGTCAACTCTGCTTGTCAATGTTCCCTAGTTCTATTGTATCTCCTCCCCTTGAAATCTGTCGCGTTCTGGATGCGGCAGAGGAGAAACCCCAAAGAGGTGGATCATGCCAAAGAGTACATCATGGGTGGCAGAGATTTGGACTGTCCGCGAGACAACTGGCTCAACAGTTGCCGGCATGGAAGGAGAAATGTTGCACAGGACCTGAAAGGCGACATCCAATCCCGTTGCAGATGCATGGCCGTTCGTGGTTCGAAGACAAGAGAGCTCAATACTGGCGGATGTGGAAGTTCTCTTACATCTCTGTCCGACCAAAGGGTGATGGGTCGTGCAATCACCTACCACTGGCAGATGCCGTGCATATCAAGGACGGTTGCATATGGATGCTAGCATCCGCTCAACTTCCTGCCTGTGGGGTCGTGCTTGGGCGGTTGTGGCTCGAAGTCGGTCGGACTGATCATGGAGTGAGAGACTCGTCAGATATGGAACCTCACGTCGATGGGTTTCCACATGTTGCAACAACTAGCAGAGTCAATCTACAGTACCGAAAGTGGTGGACCAGGCGCGCCAGAATAGTTGGCAGGAGCTGCTCCCATACAACGATATACTCCCAGGCAGAGCAACGTAAAAAGACCAAATCAGGCAGGAGATAGATGCTATGGAGTGTCTGTTGAATCTCGAAAACGCCAACAAATCTTTGCCTCCGTCGGCTAGAAGCCGAACACTTTCGACTACTTCAAGTTGCATGCGGGACGGAAGTCGAGCAATACGGAGCATCGCTACTGCTTCCCATGCGGCAGACGACAGATATCGCCGGTGGCCCTTGGCGCACTCTCATGCGCTGCAGATATGCCGGAGCCAGAGGACAGGGCATTGAGTCGGTGGCCGGGGTCTCGATGTTTGCAGACGCCTGCACAGCGTCCATACGAATAGTCTTGGCACATACCCACCTTGATCATCACGATGCTGGCTGGCCTATATCTCCGCGCTTTGCGGCGACAGACCGCTCCTCGATTGCCCAAACAACACATCTACTCCTAGACACCACACTTCGTGGGCGGGTACATATTTCCCTGCCGTGTCTGCGTCGGGAAGCCCGCGAAGTCATGGCGCTGTGGTGTAATGCTGTTGCTGCGAGGCAGCTGTTTAGGGCAGGGTCCAGCAGATGAAGGGGTTCTATGCGCCGCACTCTGCCTTTGATATCCCACTGTTCTTGTCTACTTCGCTTCATCTGTTGAACATGTTCCGGCATTCGATTCATAGCTAACATAGTGCTATCTGCAGAAAAATGTTCATTGGTGGACTCAACTGGGAAACCACCGACCGTAAGAAACTCTCCCTGCGCCATGAATCGACGGCAAACCTGCTGGAGCGTTCTTTCACTAATGCCGGCGTGATGCTGACCCTTCGACAGAGTCCCTGCACGACTATTTCTCTCAGTTCGGCGAAGTACAAGAATGCACCGTCATGCGAGACAGCGCCACCGGCCGCTCTCGAGGTTTCGGCTTTTTGACGTTCAAGGACCCAAAGACCGTCAATACAGTGATGGTCAAGGAGCATTTCTTAGACGGGAAGATTGTAAGAGCCACCCATTTTGATGAATCCCGGGAGAGACAAGAAACCCTTGGATCAATTTCCCGGAGACATTCACATTCCCTGAAACGAAAACACAGAGACTTACTGAGTGGTACCCAGATCGACCCGAAGCGTGCGATCCCCCGGGACGAACAAGAGAAGACAGCCAAGATCTTCGTTGGCGGCGTCAGCCAGGATGCTACCGAGGAAGACTTCGAGGGGTTTTTCGCCCAGTTCGGCCGAGTCATCGACGCAACTCTCATGATGGACAAGGACACAGGCCGGCCCCGAGGCTTTGGATTCGTGACCTTCGACAGTGACGCGGCGGTGGAGAAATGCCTGCAATTCTATCCGCTCGAAATCCTTGGGAAGCCGATTGAAGTGAAGCGTGCTCAACCAAGAGGCAAGATGGGCGAAGACGAAGATTTCGGTCGTGGCCGAGGGCGCGGAAAGTTTGGACGGGAAGATCGCTTCGGCAGCAATGACAACAACCAGACTGCACCGCCTCCCCAAAATCAAACCCCGAACATGATGGCTGGCAATTCCGGCATGACTCCGCAGATGATGGCCCAGTACTGGCAGAGAATGCAACAGTATTTTTCCATGATGCAGCAACAGATGGCAGCGAATATGATGGGCGGCATGGGCAACATGGGCGGCATGGGGAATATGGGTATGAATCCACAACAGATGCAGATGATGCAGATGATGCAGCAGCAACAGAAGATGCAAGGCGGAAACAGTCCCAACTCACAGAACGCCAACATGGGCAACATGCAGGGCATGACCCCCCAGATGATGCAGCAGATGATGAATATGCAACAAGGTGGAATGAACGGGATGAACATGGGTGGCGGACCTCGTCCACCAATGGGCCCGGCAAATATGGGCGGAGTGCAACGACAGTTGTCGGCACAAGAGCAGTTGGCGTTCGAGCAGCAGAAGTATGAACAACAACACCAGCGTCGCCAGGGTGGTTTCCCTCAAGGTCCGCGCGGAGGAGGCTTTCAAGGTCAGCACGGACAACATCACGGCAGCGGGCCGCAGTCGTGGGAAGGCATGTACGACGATGTCCCTCAACCCGAAGGCAACGCCGGCGGCAGAGGCTCCGCGGGACCAGTCCGTCACAATACGCCGAAACCACCCAAGGGTCCTGGCGGACCCGCGGCGCCCAGCGCTCCAGCTAATGCACCCACGGGGCCCAAGAACCCAGGAAACAAGCCAGTGGGAGGATTTCGAGGAGGGAGAGCTCGATACCACCCGTATGGCAGATGATGATGAAGCAGATGCCTCTGCTGCTGTAGCTGACGGGATACGATGCATGGAGGGGGCGTCCAGGACGTCGGGGAAGCAGGCCTGGAGCGATCTGTATGCTTCTTCACAAGAGGAAAAGTGACCAATTCTCTGACGAGATGAATGGGGTGTCCATTAGCTCTTTGACACCACGAAGATGAAGGGGCGCTTCTTGCGTCACGAGATGCCATGATGGAAGGGAGCCGGAAAATGTACACTACAACAACACAGCATCCTTGTGCCTGCGAACCTTAGCCCCGTTTACTGTAGGAAGCGGAATCGCAGCATGCCTTTTATCTCCGCATATTTGGCCGTCCTTTTGGCATGGTGAAGCTCAACGCTATAGCACCGGCACTATTTAGTGGAGGCCTGCGCTCCTGAAGTCGACGAGGCTGTGAGCATTCGCGTCGCGTGGTCCTTGGCTGAAGAAGTGGCTCCCGCTATTATTAGGATCTCGTTGGGCGGGTCCGCGACCATCACACTTGGCTGAGATGCAATGCTTGATTGAAAATGCATCTCCATCTCGCCCTGCTCGCGGCGTGCAATAGCGCAGGCAAGCGCAGCATTTGCGTGCCCGTGCTATCTCGTGCCTTGCATGTCCAGAAGATGCTGACACGAGGCCCGATATGCAGGTACCAAAGCGCAAAGACAGAGGCGGACAAATTCGTCGAAGGATTCAGATGGAGTTTCGGCGAGGCGCAGTCAGCCGAATGCTCGAGCTTCCAGACGAATTGGCGAACCCCAACAGGTGGGCATGTCTTGCATGATTCGGGCTGCGCCTCCACGCCAGAACTGCTGGAGGGTCCACTGATGTGCCGAAGCCGTTCACTTTTCCATCATTTTGGGCAGTGGATTACTCGTACCAGTGATGGAAGATCGTGCGGACACAGACGACGACACGGCCATCGGCACGCTGACAATGGAAAAATATACATAGCTCCTGCTCGCATCTCCAGCGGGCCGCTCTCATGCCTGGACGGCGCTCAGCAACACACCCAGGGCCTTTTGGGGTGCCATTCGCAAGGACCAAGCCACCACAGGGACCACCGCCAACCGCCGGGGACGGTGGTGCTACTGGCTGGCGCCATTTTCGGGGGCTCGAGTGGGCACCGACGCCCCCTGAAGTTCCAAGAGCTTGGCTACGCGGCAGGAACCACTCGCCCACTCACACACGACCAAAGTTTTTCCCAAAGGCGCCACTTACCCCGAAACTCCACTTGCCGGCGATGGTTTTTGCCCACAGCTTGAAACGGCGTCGTTAAGCGGGCCATCCTATCCCAGGCGACGATGAGGCATATCTGCATCGTCTTGCCCGCGATCAAGACTTCAGCTGAAAACCCAGTCAACCCAGTTCTTTTCGTTCCTGCATCTTCTGAGTCGCTCGCTTTCCCTCTGCTTCACACGTTCGCTCCCAACCCTTATTGATTCTTTCCAGCAGTCACTCGTTCGACGCTTCCTTGCACCCGTCCAGAATCTCATCTGACCTCCGTCCTCGTTCGTGCAGTTGGAAAGGCGGCATTCGGAAGAGAGAGTGGCACTGCCCTTGGCCGGCCACAAGAGACAGATTAGTCGAATACACAGCACCATGTGGAGGGCGTCGGTGGTAGCGGTGGCCTCGCTGGCTCTGTTGCCATCTGTGCTGGCCACGGATATCCTGAAGACCAATGGCTTCTCGAACTGCAACAACGGCTCGTCGACGATCAAAGTCAACAACGTCGACATCTCATTCGACAAGTCCACCAACAATATTGATTTCGACGTTTCTGGCACCAGCACCAAGGAACAGTTTGTCACCGCCGAGTTGGTTGTGACCGCGTATGGCGTCAAGGTATACAACGACAGCTTTGATCCCTGTGCCGATGACACCAAGGTCGATCAGCTATGTCCTGGTAAGCCGATTTCTCATCACAACTGGACGTGCCAAGCTAACACCGTCCAGTACCTGCGGGCACGTTTGCTGCGAATGGGTCGCAAGTGATTCCTTCCTCCTATACCTCCCTGATCCCATCAATCGCCTATTCACTCCCCGATCTCGATGGAAATGCTCAGCTGGTTCTCAAGGCCAAAGACGGTTCAGAGGTGGCTTGTGTACAATCGGGTGTTTCTAATGGGAAAACCACGGATGTGCCGGCTGTCTCGTACGTCGCCGCCGCCATTGCTGCTGGTGCTTTGGCTGTCTCCTTGGTGGGTGCAGCTGCCAGTGGTGCGCACCCTGGCTCGACCAGTTCCAGTCCCGGCTTCTTCGAAGTCATGTGGTGGTTCCAGGGGATGGCGATGAATGGTATGCACTCGGTCAATTACCCTGGCGTCTATCGCAGCTTCGCAAAGAATTTCGCGTTTAGCACGGGCCTCGTCTCATGGGGTGGCTTGCAAACATCCATCGACTCGTTCAGATCGCATACCGGGGGCAACTTGACAAACAACAGCTACGATTACCTCAAGAATGCTACCTTGGTCTATCCCGACGGCACTACGACCACCACGACGAGCGGCATCGCAAAGCGTGCACTACTTCTGGTTGCACGCCAAGTCACCACTTCCATCAACGGTACCAGCGACGACTCTGGCTCTAGCACCTCCGGCGAATCTCACCTCGTCCAGGGAATTCAGGGCTATGTCGAGCAGCTTACCATTCCACAGGCCAATACCTTTATGACGGTACTCTTGATCTTCGCCATCGTTCTTTCCGCCATCGTTGTCGGTATCTTGCTGTTCAAGGTCATTCTAGAGGCATGGGCACTCTTCGGGAAATTCCCCAAAGGCTTGACGACATTCCGCAAGGAATACTGGCGCATCATGTTCCAAACCATCACCAACTTGATCTTCTTACTCTACGGTGTCTGGACACTGTATTGTATTTTCCAATTCACCCATGGCGATTCTTGGGCCGCCAAGGTCCTTGCTGCTGTCACCCTAGGCACTTTCACCGCGCTCCTTGCGTTTTACACCTGGAGGATTTTCACCGTCGTCAGGAAACTGAAGAAGATCGAAGGCAACGCCCATGCTCTTTTCGAGAACAAGGAGACCTGGAAGAAGTACAAGCTGTTTTATGAGAACTACAAGCAGGGCTATTGGTGGCTGTTTATCCCGGCCATCATCTACATGTTCGCCAAGGGATGCGTGCTCGCTGCCGGTGACGGCCATGGCTTGGTTCAGACCATCGGACAGCTCGCCATCGAATCTCTGATGCTCATTCTTCTGCTCTGGAGCCGACCGTACCAGCGCAAGTCTGGCAACTGGATCAACATTATCATCCAGATCGTCCGAGTCTTGTCCGTGGTCTGCATTTTGGTCTTTGTGGAGGAGCTCGGAATCGCACAAACCACCAAGACCATCACCGGTGTCGTCTTGATCGCGGTGCAATCTGGCCTGACCGCCATACTTGCACTGCTGATCGTCATCAACAGTATCATCACCTGTTTCCGAGAGAATCCCCACCGCAAGCGCCGCAAGGCAGCAGAGAAGCATCTTTCTCAAGACCTTGAGGGCGACGCTTTCCTCATGCAACCAACTCCCTTCTCTTCACCAGCCCGGCACGACCGCAAACCGTCCGAAGTCGGTGGCTACGAACAAGTGCGTGCCCAAGCTTACTCACGCTTCGGACCTCGACTGGATGAGAGCCAGGAAACGCTCGTCACCAAAGGCGCCGAGATGGGCAAGAGCGGCTACCGCAGCCTGAGCCAAGGAAGAAGTGACCATAGTGGAAGTCCTCCACCCTTCTCGAGGGAGCCCAGATTGCCCGACCTGGCATTTGAGCAGTACCGGCACAAGTAGGAAGAATCAATGGTGTGGACGTTTTTGTTTTATCAGCAAGCGTTACTGTGCGGACATGTCTCGAATATGGTTTTTCTGCAAAAAGCATTAGCATTATTGGTTTACATGTTTGGTTACGGGGACTGGCACTGACGATGTCACGATGATCTCATTGGAGTGTCCTGGGATATAGATTACGACTACTAATAATACCGTCTGCATATACTGACTACATGGTCTGTTCCCGAGCTATACGAGTAGTACGGTGACCCCAATCGACTTTGCGCCTGGGTCCTGTCCACCTGCAAGAATGCCGGCTCGTCTTGCCCTCAGGGAGAGAACGAACATGCATACCGTACACGCGGATCTCGCAGTTGTTGTAGCGGTCAGTGATCACTTGGAAAATAACAGCCAGTACAAAGCCACTTGGGTATCTATTGCGCTGACTATTCAAGGAGGGAAGAGACTCTTGCTCGATATTGAACTTGGTACCGATATTGACACTGATACTGATACCTCGTACTGGTACTGATCTTTGACCTCGGTCTCGGTCTTGATATCGTTTCCCCGCTACAGTATCCATTTGTACCGTATTACACACCTGTTGTAATCCAGCTGTAGGACATAAGCTCGGCTTCCTCTCTTCGAGGGTGGACCCCCTCCCTCCCTCCATTTCCCTCTCTCTCTACTGTACCAGACAGGAGACCGTTCGTGCGGCCTCTTTTCAAATTTGGGTCCTTTCCGTCCCTCTCATCTTTTCGTCAAATCGTATGAAATCGTAACATGGTCGTCAAGAAACAGAAAGTTAAAGAACCCCCGACAAAACGTTTGCTTTGAGGTAACGTGGCGCAAAAGCCGTGTGTACCCGACACCCCTTGGCCCAAGAAGCCCAATGGCCACCACGGGCCTGAAAGCATCATGACAGAAAAAGAGAAAATCCCAGTGCATGCATGCCACAAGTTGTATATCAACACATCAACCCCAATTCCAGAAAATCCAGAGAAAAAACTGCCACTCGTTGCTTTTCACATTGGCAGCCCAGCTAACCAACATGCTGGTCCACCTCCCTGCCTCCGGCTATGCTGAAAGCGAGTCGAGGGAGGGTATCAAGTAAACTTTTGTTGGACTTTTGGTTTTCTTTTTCTGCTTTGCTTTTGCCATCAGAAAAACGTTTGGCAAACATCCTTGCCCAACAGGAGAGCAGCAACGGCGACGCAAGCACGGCCAGCCTCGTCAAGAGGTGCGGCCTGCCCGGGAGAAACGAACACCCAAAGCCATAACAATCTTGGGAACAACTGGCCCTGAGCAAAAGGCGGGAAAGAAAAAATGTTCCAGAAAACGACACGTCAGAATAGCCAACCATCGGGTAGAGGAGGAGGTGGTGGAGGAAAATCCGCTCAGATAACCACCCGTAGCACAAAATACATGCGCAAAAACGTATGTCCAACCATTCCAGATCATCCTGCCGCGTAGAAATCGTCATATTCTCTGTTGTAATCAATTTCCCTGCTGTAGTCGACGCTTTGTCGTTTAGAGGAGTAGTCATGACTGCCTCGGTTCATGCTCGGGGCTCGACTAGGCTGACGGCTCGATCTCAGACTCGTCGGAACACGATCTTCCAGCTGCGATGGTCGCCGAGACGCAGAAGGTGGCATGTCTCGGCCTCGAGGGTTGGAGATAACGCTACTGGCAGCGCTCTTCTTGGAAGTCCGGCTGGCGACGCTGGGTGCACGTTCAATTCTCTTCTGCTCTTTGGGACGTTCGTTCTCTTTG
Source organism: Phialophora tarda (assembly GCA_016109495.1). Classification (NCBI taxonomy): domain Eukaryota; kingdom Fungi; phylum Ascomycota; class Eurotiomycetes; order Chaetothyriales; family Herpotrichiellaceae; genus Phialophora; species Phialophora tarda. Next base: position 197,336 of record JADWPL010000005.1, on the reverse strand, counting down.
CCTTCTGCAGCAACCGAGACAACGAGACCCCCAATGTTGATGCTCAGAGGGCGACCGTCTCTGCTCATATAGCCTTCAGGAATGGTCACGTTCATGCCACCAGGGAACATTATACTGGTCTTCGTTCCGCCGGCAGTCTGACTTCGATCGCGTCCAGACGAATCTTTGGATGACGACTGATGGCTGAAGTTGCTTCCAGTTTCGGATTTCGAACTTGAAGTGCGCTGGTCGAGCTTGCGGAGGGCTTCGACAGTCAGGCCACTGGCAGCGGCCGCCGCGCTGTTTCGTTTCATTTGGTACTCCTCCACCTCTGCCTCCTTTTGCTCAAGAGGCACGGTCATACGCCGAGGCATAGGGTGCGACGAAGAGGATGCTACTTTCGTAACAGTCGTTCCTGCGGAGTATGAGACGGACTTTCTCGCTGGGGGTCGCTCACGTGGCTCCGCATGTGTAGGCGGGCGGTATGATGAAGGTGGACGGGAGGAAGACTCTCTGCGTTCACGAGAAGCCGGTGGAGGGGCGGCGCGGACGTGGCTGTAATCACGGTCATCGTCGCTGTCATATTGGTCCGGCTCGAAGACGACTCTCTCGCGGACAGTAGGCTCTTGTGGATGATAAGTCTGGGACCTTCTGTTGCTGGGTCTTCGCCCGAGGACGACCTCAGGCTGCTGCGGTCGAGGTGGGGGCGGCATCTGCCCTCGATCAACCTCAATGCTGCGAGCGGACTTGTGCGAAGGAGGTGCCGGTCGGCTCTCCTTCGAAGGAATTCGTTCAAGAGACATCATTGTTGAGTCCGGATAGCCTTGTTTGATGACCGGTTCGCCATATGCACTTGTTCGTCGAACAGGGCTTGGATGTCGACTTGGTCTGGCTGATCGTGGTTCAGGTAACTGGTCGAAGTAAGAAGGGGGAGGCAGATACGTCGCATACGACGGTGTTGGCATGGTAGGATGAGGCGCGTATGAGAAGGGGATTGGACCGTATGGACCTGATGGCGTGACTGGAGTCGCGTAGCCCGATGTCGCGATGCTCGGATGTGCGTATGCAGGATACATGGCGTATTGTATCGGCATCGGGGCATTTGGGGGCAGCATGCTCACTGGCCTGGGTTGCTGACTCGACGACGGCCTCCTGCTCCTAGTGGACACAGATTGGTCATCTTTGGTACTCTTTGGCATTGCCATCTTCGCAGCCACTGGAGAATGGGGCGGATGGCTCGCTCTAGCCGCTGGCTTTGGATCGGATGGCTTTGCGTAATGGTCGGCATACCCTCTCTCAGGGAGATCGTCTCTTACTCTCGTCGGGCGTTTTTCAGGTGATGGTTCTTTCGACTGAGACGCAGACTGGCGGCGAGTTGGTGGTCTGGGGGCAGCGGTCTGAGAATACAGATAAGGGTGCCGCTCCCGCTCGCGAATGCCGGCGGTGTCGAGTTTCAAATCAGGCATTCTCCGACGACCTGAGGAGGTGGATTCGCTAACGGTTGTTGCAGCACGGCTGGCATATCCGGAGTCTCCGCCGTCTACATAGAAGTCGTTCATTTCTCGTTGCCGAGGAACGAGGTCTTGGTCGGAGCGTTTGGCGGAGACATTGGCGGTTGTTTGGGTTCCCGGACGGGTTGTTTGAGCATCTTCGTCCCAGTCCTCGCAAGTGGCGACTCGGGGACGACGACGATCAAGTTCTGGCATGAGAGCGGCGGTGGTTGAAAGGAACCAGACTTTGGCGATTGTGCAAGTTCTTTGTTATACTTGAACAAGCGCAAGGGGCTGGCTTACCAGCCTATTCTTGGACGTGGCCGAAGAATGTGGTTGTGATGGGGGTTGAGAGGTGTGGGGAGTCAGGGTCCCTGCCCTGGCCACGAATGATGACCCGCTAAAATTCACGGCAAAGTACTTTTTGCAGGGGGCTGTAAGGCTGTTCAGGGTCCCGGGGCGGCCAAAGGCTGGCACGAAAAGCCACCGACCGTGCTGGATTCCTGAGCCGTGATGACCAACAGTTGGGCGCGGCTCGTGGCTGATGGCTCGTCCCGGCGTTTTTGTTTGCTGAAATAGCAATTGATATGCTATTGTCTGGTCCTAGGTGTGCCAGACGTCCTGGCCCTCAGCTCTAGCCCAATTGACCCTTTCTAATCCTGTATTTTTCAGTCTTGGAGGTATTGGGGGGCGTCCATCCCGAAGGCCTTCCGTCCCGACCGCGCAATTGTGCGCTTCCCTCGCTCTTCGGTCTGGGGTTACAGGACAAGTCGGTGCTCAGGTTGCCTCAGGCTTGTTCCACCTCCCGATGCTGTGACAATGGCGTTGTAGATATGATGCAAATCTCCGGTCGCACAGGCGATTGCGCTTCGGCCAGTGCAGTTTCCTGCCGGAGGGCGACGAGCAAAAAACCAGGTCTCGTAGTGTTTCAATGACGATCTTTTAGTGAGCGAAGCGGTAATCGTGTGCGATCTTGATTTGCCAACCAAGAATGCGCGCCTGTCAATGCAAAGGCAAGCCGCAGAGATCTGCCAAACACAAATGAAAGAAACTGATATGAGATCTCGCCGGTGATATGGACAAATGTAAGATTTAATGGCGCCTATGCTTGGATTTCTTTTGCAGAGGAGTCATTCTCCCTCAACCCCACTACGCGTGCCTGGAGGCAGAAGCAGAGGCGGAGGCAGGCAACGCGGAGCAGCGAGGGGCAAAGAAGACAGAAAAGATTCAACGGCAAGCGGGATGCCAGTTGACTTGACTGGTGACTGCCTGCAGGATGACGAACAGGATTCGGAGGCAGCACCAGGCAGAGCAGGGGCCTGTCCTCGAGTTGTCGAAGAATGTGTGTGCGAGAGAGGGGCGGGTGAGCGACGAGTGAGGGACAGGTGAGGAACGGGTGAGGGCCAATCCCCCAGCCGGCGTGTGAAGCCCATCAACGCTTCATCCTCTCAACACTCGCCGGTCAACGGCTGGTCAGAATTAGTTGCGTGATGTGCCGCATTAATGAACATTTGCTGTAATGTGAGTGGCAGATAAAGCCCAATGAGCTGCCCAACCTACACACCACGCACACCCCAGCTCTAGTTGCAGGCACGAGCGGACGAGGACATCCACTCGGGGAATGTGACTGCCGCCATCTGCCACCCTCGGCCACCCTGTGCCATCCCTCTCTGCCACTTGGTGGGTTGACTTCTTCGCTTCCTAGCCCTCGTCGCCATCAGCATCTCGCGTTCGCTTGCGGTGATTCTCAACCACAAATCGACGTCAGCAGGGATGCTCTGTCAAACGTGACCAGGTAGCCAAGGTCGGCATGGTTAACGCGCTGCCTACACCAGCTCTCCGTCTCCCTCAGCGTGTAACGAACGAGGGAAGCAAGCCGCCCGAGGTGTTTGTGTATCCGCCTGAATCCCTCTAGCCTGCCAGCATCCTCCAAGTGTCACACGGGAACGTGGAGTGGCGTTCACGAAGGGGATGGCATTGTGATACAACACCATGACCTGGTTGTTACATGGCAGCCTATCTGTTGGCCAGCAGCAAACGCGGGGAGCCTACACACCGCGAAGGGCCCGATCCAAGATTCGCTCAATGCGCTACCCGTGCTCACCCTCGTCGCTGCCATCCCCTCCATGCATCAGATTACCCCTCCAGCATCGAATGCAGTCTATACGCTGCATGGCCCTTTCGTCGTGGCAGAAAACATCCACCTGTTCTGCCTGTCAGGTTCAAGCTCGCACAAGCAGTGCTCAGCCAAGTAGAATGCACACTCTTCACCCTGGGCATCACACTTCTCAGCCCCAAATGCTTCCTCTCCTCCTTCCACATTTTCATTGTCTACTTGGGCATGTCAACAGGACCTGGTACCCCTCTAGATCCGGTCCGGATGAAAGTGGTGGCAAGAAGGATGATGATCAGCTACATAAGTGTGGCTGCCCAACGCGCTGTGACGCTGGCAAGCAAATTTTTGCCCTGACTAGAGCCTACTCTGTCTTTCGCGGGATGCACCCTCACCACATTCAGCCATGGCAGGACGACATCGCATCATCAAGTCTCCCTAGGTACAAGGCCCCCGTGTACCGCGCATAAGGCTAGTTCATGCAGCTGCCCCGTGTTCTTATCAGCCTGATGCCCTGCTCCAAGTCCCTGATCGGCCGGCCATCCGTGGTTCGCGCTTGTCTTGTTGCATGAACCCACGGCCGAACTCCAGGTTAGAAAAACAGGGTGTCAATCCTTCAGCAAGATGCCTATTCCGGAATCCTCCGCTGAAATGCCAGACCCATCCCTGTCCACGCATTAAACACTCCGACAAAAGTTCCTCTGCAGTCCAATTGTCTGTTCTCACATCCTCTCAACCGGGCTTAATCCGAGCAAGGTCATGCCATTCCACAGCACTTGCCGAGCTGCCTCGTATAGTGCCAACCGAGCTTTCTGCAGCTCAGGTTCACTTCCGACGACTTGCAAGTGGTCGTAACTCGAGCTCAGCGCGTGGGCCATCTTGAACAGGTAAGTCAGCACGGTAGCCGGTTCGCGAGTCTTGAGCGTGTTGAGGACCACATCGGGGTACTGAGCGAGGGATCGTGCTAAATTGATAGCGTGAGTCTCTTGCAGCAGTGACAAGTCGGCGGAGCCCAGCGCACTGAGGTCTGCGTTGGCTTTCCGTTCGATCGAACACAACCTCGCGTGCGCGTATTGCAGGTATGGGCCGGTGTCTCCCTCAAATGCGGTCATCTGGTTGATGTTGAATTCGTAGCCGTTTCGAACCTTGCCTGTCAAATCCTGCACCATGATCGCTGTGATAGCCAGAGTATCTGCCACGGCTTCTGGGTCGTCCAGTGCTGAGTATTTCTGATCGTTCTTCTTCATCACCTCGAGCATGGTATCCTTGACCGTCTGGATGATGTCGTCCAGAAACTTGACCGTGCCTTTCCGCGTGCTCATGCCCTTGACCATGCCGAAGGAAATGTGCTCGCATTTTTCGGCAACCTCCTTGTGCCCACTGATCTCGGTCGTCTTGAAAAGCTGTGCGATGTGTTCATTCTGCTGGTCCGCAACAACATAGATCATCTTGTCGAAATGATACTCGTTATATCGCTCCAGGACGGCCGCCAGATCTCGGGTCAAGTATAACGGCGTGCCGTCCTTCCTCACGATGATGGCTTTGTTGAGCTTCTTCGCGCCATGCTTTGCGAAGTCAATCAGGATCGCGCCTTCGGATTCTTCTGCAATCTTTTGCGCCATCAGACTGTCCAACACCTGCTTGATCGTCTCTTGCTTCACCTGGGACTCGCCGGAGTAGACATCGAATGCGATGTTCAACCTGGCGTATGTCTTCTGGTATTTCTTGATACTCAAGTCCCTGAACTGCTGCCACAAAGCCAAGGCTTCCGGATCTCCCTCTTCCATACTTCGGAAATACTTCCTCGCCTTTTCGTCTTCACTCTCCTCCACCATCGGCGCAAGCTTGGCCTCCAGTTCAGAAACATCTTCGCCTTTGGCTTTCTTCTCCTTGATGTCCTTCTTCAGCTCGTTGATCGGGCCATCTTGGGCTTCTTTCACCTTGTTGATTTGGACGTAAACCTGGAACAGATGTGCGATCGAGTTCTTGTCCAATTCTTCTTGACTGCCGAACTGCTTGAAGCCATTTGCCAGCAGACCGTACTGTTTGCCCCAATCTCCCAGGTAGTTCATCCTCAACACCTGCCAGCCCAGGATTTGATAAAGCTTCGCCAAAAATCCGCCGATGATGGTACTTCGGAGATGGCCTGCGTGGAACTCTTTGGCAATATTCGGGGATGAGAACTCGACAATGATCTTCTTTTGTCCTTTGGAGGGGTCCGAGGCGTCTTTCAACCCGGGAATTGGATTTGAACCATATGCCTTTGTGTGTGTGAGGATCTCGGGGATGGTCATTTTGATGAGATGTTCTGGCTTCGCGAAAAACTGGACGAATGGACCTGCTTGGCTCACGGTGACGAAGGTATCATCCGTCTTGGGGAAAGCTTCAGCTATTTCTTTTGCTTGATCCTGAGGCGGTTTGCCCTTGACCCTCAGAGCAGCGACAGCTAGCATGAGATCTCCCTTGTCCTGTGTGGCAGTCCATTGTAATAATGGAATCAATTCCTTCTCTGGTCGATTGACAATCGGGGATAAGCGCTCAGCGATGTGCTGTCGGTAGAAGTCCATAGGATTTTTGACTTTCGCCATTTCTTCGAGCGTCAATGATGACACTCCACCGTCGAGTTCACCAGCCATGCTTGACTTTGCCGTTGAGCTGCCAAAATAAAGGCGGGATTGCTGGATTACAAATTTTGTCCGAGTTGTTGTTATCTGGCTTCCTCGACGGATGTAACTTAAAGCGCCTCTTGTCTGGAGACTCCGATGTCCTTGTACTGCAGCAGGAGAGATTTTGAAGGAATTGAAAAATTCTTGTTTTAGGAACGAGCGGCAACAAAAGGACATCTCTTTTGAAGAGTCACATCTCCACAGCCAATGCAGCGCAAAGTTCCAGTTTTGAGAAGGCGTTGATATCTTGGCAGAGCGGCTCCGGATTAACTTAGTTCCGTCAGCCATGCGTGCCCTGCCTTCGGACATGTCTGCGTTTCTGCGTTCCAACTCCTAGTCCTCAGTACTGTTTTTTGCGTTTTGCGCGCCCGCATATGCTCAACTCTCCGGTCATGGGCTCATAGCCCTGCAATGTCCGGGATGTCCACAGAAGCCGCGGCAGCAGGACCTGCCGGGGAGAGCGACGGAGCCGATGAACGAACAAAGCCCTTCCGCTTCAAATCCAAGCCAGAGGATGACGACCGCACCGAAGACGGCTCGAGAAGTCACAAGCGTCGCCGGCACCATCGGTCGTCTTATGGACATAGAAAGCGCCGCCGGCCCTCGAGACATTCTGACGATGAGAAGCATATGCACAGCTATGATTCGAGAGATCTGCCTCCGGACCAGGCATTTCGAGAATCACTGTTCGATGCCATGGGCGATGACGAGGGCGCAGCTTTCTGGGAGAACGTCTACGGCCAACCAATACACAGCTATCCGAACACATATCGAGACGAAGAGACTGGTGAGCTTGAACGCATGACTGATGAAGAATATGCCCAGTTCGTTCGGCGCAAAATGTGGGAAAAGAGTTGGGAGGGGATCGAGGCTGCAAAGGAGGAGAAACGGAAAGAGCGGGAACGTGAACAGCGCCGAATACGTGGAGAAGAGAACAGAAGAGACCAGACCCGGCAGGCTCGACGTGAAGATCATATCTTCTACACTGAGATCGAGAACAGCCTGAAGCGAGGCGAAAGGCGTAAGGACCGTAAGCGGTGGCAGATGCTGTGGGAGGACTATCTCCGCCGCTGGGAAGACCTTCAGAACCTAGCGCAGAATCGACAGATGCCAGGAGAAGACACCGAACAAGCCTTTCTACGAAATAAGATTGCATGGCCAGTCGAAACGGGGAGACGCAAGGATGTGGCGAGAGAAGAGATCGAGCGCTTCGTCAGGAAGGGCACCGCTAGCTATGACGCTGTTGATGGGACGGATCCGTTTGCCCATGCCATCAAGACCGAGCGTGTCCGGTGGCATCCTGACAAGATCCAACACCGCTATGGATTCATGGACATTGACGAGAATACACTCAAGGGTGTTACGGCAGCCTTTCAAGTGTTCGACTCCATCTGGAACGAGATTCGAGACGGGGCGAACTAAATTCCGGGCTATTGAAGCAAGGCTATTTCTACTCTCTATGTCTTCGCCTCGTCGTTGCCGTCCAGAGTCTAATTATTGATAGGTTGGTCGCCGTCCGTCCATTCCTTGATGATCTCGTCAGGCACGTCCCTTACTAAGACGTGGACGTGCTCCATCCCCGGCACAGATTGCAACGCAGTCCAGTTCTTGAACCAGATAACCTTTTCTTGTTCGCCTGGCAAGTCTTGGACCCGGTCTATGAACTTAGACTGAATGAAGTCCTCAACTTGCTGTCTTGACTTGGGGGTCATGTCACCTCTGGTAGGCTCTGACTCGAGTCTGCCCTTGAGCCAGACGATTACATGCTTGATACCCGGCGCCAATCCATACGGCCAGTCGTTGACCAGTATCTTGTAGTCCGCTTTGTCTGCGAAAGGAACCGGGTTTCGAACCTCGAACTTGGGTCCCGTCTGGGACGAAGGGAGCGGGTCCCATTTCAGTCTTTCCTTCATAACAAAATTTGGCACACTTCCATAGGCAGCCTTTGTCTCAGCTGACCATTTCATGTAGCGTCTGAGGTCGGAAGGCCATCTTTTTAGAACGCCCAGATTGTGCTCAGCTATCCAGTCGTTCAGTCAGAAAGGTGGCTCCGATTGATTAAGTAGGACAGCCGCCAAAAGCACACACCAATAATTTGTTTGAGTTCGTCCCATGTGTGAGGATGAAATTCTTCATCCGTCATAGCCAGCACAGCACGATCCACAGCTGTAAGCGGAAATGGGGACGGGGTATTGTCGGAGTCTGGAGGCGCAGCCATGTACACGGACGACTTTCGGCAAGAGAGTTGTCTACAATTGAGGGTGATTTTCCGGCCGGATTAGTTGACCAAAGGTGGTCGACCTGCTCTGCAAGGATGGAAATTACCTACGAACAGACCCGAAGACCGACATTCAGTACCGCTGCCACCACTCAGAAACCAAAAAGACGTCCCTCTGTCTGACCCAGGGAAACACGCAGTGTATTGAATGCTTAACGACTCCAGGGTGCGCACTATATCTATTGACAGCTTGCGTTGATGGAAGTCCAGAAAACGACCATGCTCGCCATCGGCTCAAGTGGGCGCACATACATTTGAAAGACGTTGGCGGCGCGCAGTCCGTGCACAATACCTCGTATACACAGTAGAATAAAAAAAGGCGAGTCTACCCGGTCAGGCGATGACCTTTTTCTTGACATCGGCTGCCGCTGTTTGCCTTCCCGCTCCTCGGAAAGGCCCCGCGCTTTCTCACCAAATCCAGTCAAGCAAACCACCCGTACAAAAGCCGACAGCAGGGACTCACACGCTGAGGAAAGGCGACCAGGTTAGCATCCCACATCGAGGGCCCCACGTGCCTGTCTCTCACCGTAGTGCCTGCCGATGATCGCAGTCCAGACCTGCCAATTTTCCCCAATCCCGATATATTTTTGACCCCAACCACAACACCGTGCGGAGCCTTCTATCGCTCTGCGCTCATAGATAGTGTAGAGGCGGATTTGTCGTCGTCGAGGTGAGAAGAGGAGAGCGCAAGGTAACAACGCCCAAAGCCATGGGGTAAGATCTCACCTGTCCCTGAGATCCTTCATCTCTCGCTCACCTCATTCCAGGAACCCAGCATTTTCTCAAGCGAACATCAATGGGGTCTATATCCCTTCGGTGCTGCTGATCGTCGGAGTCGCAATCATTAAGAGAGAATACGTCCCCTACGCAGTTGCTTTTGCTGCTCTCGTGGGCGGCTACAAGGTCTTCGCCAGCGGGCCCCGTGAGTGAAGCGAACTCTGAACAAGCGAAATGCAATGTTGACTCGTTTACCTCCCAGCATCATCTAGAAAAGTCCTCAAGCCAGATGCCTTCCAAGATTTCCCTCTGATAGACATCAAAAAGACCTCACACAATGTCGCCATCTACCGCTTCGGTTTGCCCAAGCCAACCGACATTATTGGTCTGCCCATCGGTCAACACATGTCATTGGCAGCAACCCCCAAGGGTGCTGATAAAGAGGTGGTTCGCTCCTATACCCCAATCACATCGGACGAGGACAAGGGCTTTTTCGAGCTCTTAATCAAGTCATATCCTCAAGGCAATATTAGTGCACACATGACTACATTGAAGATTGGAGATACAATGAAAGTGCGAGGTCCAAAGGGAGCCATGGTCTACACCCCGAATATGTGCAGGCGCATTGGTATGATTGCCGGTGGGACAGGTATCACGCCGATGTTGCAAATTATCCGTGCCATCAACCGTGGCCGGCCTCAGGACACCACAAAGGTGGATCTGATCTTTGCAAATGTCAATCCCGACGATATCCTGCTGAAGGAGCAGCTCGATGCCTTGGACAAGGAAGATCCCAATTTCAGCGTTTATTATGTCCTGAACAACCCGCCGGAGGGCTGGAAGGGCGGAGTCGGATTCGTGACTGCGGATATGATCAAAGAGAAACTCCCACCCCCAGCTGCCGACATGAAGATTTTGATCTGTGGTCCCCCGCCTATGGTCAGTGCCCTGAAGAAGGCTACTGAAAGTCTCGGGTACCAGAAGGCCAGGCCAGTCAGCAAGCTCGAAGACCAGGTTTTCTGTTTCTAGACAGTAGCGTTCGATGTCTTGTTATGACAGGGCGCGACGATCACAGCAACAGGCACAGGGAAGACTGCAAGCAGAAGATGCATTTACGGTTTTGTCTCTCGCTTGAGGCTGGATGAACTGGGAGGTCAACTGTTTGCTTGTGGTGCGCAAACCCAAAAAGCGAGTAGAGCTATCAAGATCGACGAGAAACGCCCATCCCGCAATGTGTGAAAGAATGATCATAGAGAGACACGTACAATCAACCCTCCGTTATGACTTCCTCCGCAAGGAATTGGCTTCTGGCTGATTCAACTCTGTGCAGCCATCTAATCTTATCGCCTGCGTCCCAGCACTGACGTCAACGTTTGACTGGACAAGTTTGATATCCCTACTCCGTACCCCTACGAGCCCTACCTAGCACCCTGGCAGCCAAGGTACGAGCACTCGTGCGCGGCGTCGTTCCAAGGCACAATGCATGCCGTGATCACCCTGCCTTTCTTTATCTCTAACGCTTTACGCAGCCGAATTTCATTCGTCCGTCTATGCAAGCCCACATCCCGAGTGTGGCGCAGGTTCTAGGCGCATGTCCCTCCGCCATTAGAATACCGCCGCCCTTGCTGCCACGCATGTCAACGATCTGCTGGTCAATGATGTCGTCGTTGTCCCTGGGTGATTATCCTGGCTATCACTTGTGCTAGATGACTTTGGTCGATCCAGGCCCAAGGTATGTAAGGACCCATCCCGACACTCAGCGCGGAGCACTGGACTTTGCACTGTGTGCTGTTACTGTGCTTTTCAGACCCTCAAGCAAGCCCGCTCAAATCCTCCTGGAATACCCAGTCTGAGCGTTTTGCTATTGTTCCTCCAAACGTTGTTGGTCCCTTCCACGGAAGAACTGGGGGGCGAAAGCCGTGCAGCTCTGCTTGCACCATCTTGGAGGAGCCGTATACTTACATAACATACGTGCACAACCGGGCGAACACAGCAGCACAACAGATACCTCCAGCGGTCGGGACTGAACAGCATCAGGAACTAGATCTAAGATCCCAGGACCCAGACGACGAAAGTTTCCCTTAACACTCTCAGCCTCGTGAGGCCGCTCCTCTTTGCGGCCCAGGGAGTCACTTGATCACCATGACGTCCTCGCTTTCAACAACAACGATACCGTTCCTCCTCATCTCCCTTCTTCCCTATTGTATAGCTCAGTCGACGAACTCGACCTTCCCCAAGCGCGGGCTCTGCTACATCGGAACTGACAACTCCGAATCCGATGCCTCGATCTTCACCCGCCCGAACAGCCCTCTGACGTGGTACTACAACTACAGCCCGTGGCCGGGCCCCAGCTCCTCGCTCACGCAATGGAGCACCGAATTCGTGCCGATGATCCACTCGGCCTCGGACGCCGGCGCCGCAGTCGACACCATCCAGGGCGTATTGAACGGGTCCTTGGGGATCCCCATCGCATCAAGTCCCGGCCGACGCGGAAACCACGTCCAGCACGTCCTCACGTTCAACGAACCCGACGGCGACACCTCGTCGGGCGGCTCCGACTCGTCGCCCTCGCACGCCGCGCAAGTCTGGCTCGACTCCATCGCCCCGCTCCGCGACCCGCCGTATAATCTGACGGTATCGCTGCCAGCGACCACGGGCTCGCCCCGCGGCCTCGACTGGCTCAGGGACTTCAACGCGTCGTGCTACCGCCTGAACCGCACGGCCGGGTGCGCGTTCGACTTCGTGGCCGCGCACTGGTACGGCGATTTCGCCGGCATGAGTTCGTGGCTGGGCCAGCTGCGTGCCGTCTACCCGGCCAAACCGATCTGGGTGACCGAGTTTGCCGTCCCGAGTGTTTCGGACGAGGAGACGGAGGCGTTCATGAACCAGTCGCTGCCGTACCTTGACGGGTTGGATTACGTTCACCGGTATTCTTGGTTCGGCGCGTTCCGGGAGAACGACGCGAACGAGTGGACAGGCGATGGGGTCAGCTTGTTCGATCGCCACGGAGATCTGACCGAGTTGGGAGCTGTGTGGATGGGCGGGCGGGAGAATGGGTTCGAGGAGGGGACCAGTGCAGGTGGTGATAATGGGGGCAGCGTGGCGAGATGGGATGGTGGGTTGTTGGTGCTGGGTTTGGCGACAGCGTTGATGGAGTATATATGGTGAGTTGTCGAGCACATACATGAGGTGGATGCAGAACTGCAGATCACTGACAGCGTAAAGAATTGATGAATGACGACCATGACATTTCGTTTCATTCCTGTCTTTCTGACCCTGGGGTATCTATCTTCGTTATCTTCGGTGATTCGTCTCGGTCGTTGCAGACGCGCGCGTTCAAGCCCAGATGGCTTGACGCTGCAGTTGTTCAAAACACGGCGATCTGCGTTCAATCTCGTATACCAGAGCAACGTGCCCGTGGCACACGCTCAAGTGAAATTCGTAGGTCCATGCCCTCATGTGCACCAGATACGTCCGTGAACGCCGTCTTCAGGGCCTCCTCAAGTAAATGCTTGATTTAGGGGGCCCACGAAATGTGCAAATGTGAACTTTTCTCTTGCCTTCCCTCGACTACCGGCTACTCTCCGCCGTGTTTGATGCCCAGGAAATGAATGCCCTCCAAGTTGAAGAGGTAGAGAAGTTTCAGGAAGTCGGCCTCGTCGCACATGCGAGCCCTCTTGTCTGCCAATGCGGCCTTATCTTCAAGGACTGAGCGGACTTTTTCTCGCACGAGGAGAAACACCTTGTCGCGCTTTTTGCGGGACGGTGTCTGGTCTGGCAGTTGGGACTTTGATGCTAATTGTTCTTTGAGGAAAGTGGGGAGAGAGTCTTCCTCGTCGTCGACGTCCATGAAGCCACCCCATTCCTCTCCTTCCTCACCCTCGAGATCCTGTTCGGGCTCTTCGTTAAAGTTTTCCACTTGCATTACCGTGGATTCCTCGGCCGGGCCATCTTCGAGAGGGACATTATTCTCAGCACAGAAGGTGCGGTAGTTCCGTTCGAGTATACTCAGAATGCTGTTTGTGCCCAAGAAATTCGCCCTTAGCGTCTTGTTCTTGCGCACGAAGCATATCCGTAGCAGGCCATCCCACTCCTCGTAGCTGATGTTCGGTCTTGGGTTCTTCGGCACGAGCCTCACGACGCTCGACTCCACTTGAGGCGGTGGCTTGAAGTTGTTCTTGCCAACTTTCATGATATGGTCGATCTTGGCCCACATTTGCGCATTCACGCTCAACCGACTGTAGAGTTTGTCTCCTGGTTTCGCGAAGAGCCGCATGGCGAACTCGCGCTGGAACATCAATATGCATACCCTGGCCGGCGGATTGTGTGCCAAAAGTTTAAATACCAGGGGACTGGAGATCTGATACGGCGTGTTGGATATACACACGTCGAAGTAGGGCAGCGGATCCGTCTTGACCACGTCGCCCAACACTACGTCTAGCCGTTTCTGCATACTCGTGCCCTGGACTCGCTTCGTCACTTCGGCAGCCATGCGGGGGTCCAGTTCCACGGCGATGCATTTCTTCGCTTGTTCGAGGATTTTCACGGTGAGGTTGCCGCTGCCGGGGCCAACTTCTAAGACGATGTCGGACTGTTTCAGGGAGGCTTTGTCGACGATCGCCTGGGCGACGCCGGGGTTTTTCAGCACGTGCTGGCCGAGGGTCGTGTTCATGCGGAAGATTGCGTTGGAAGCGGAGGAGGGGGCCGGGGCGGGAGATTTATTATAAGGCGAGGACAAGGACGAGGACGATGCGCCGGGGCGCTTGCGCGAGTTGACTTTCGGCATTTTTGGCAGCTCTCTCGACGGGGGTTTTGAAGAGAGAGTCACGGCAGCCTGGAAAGCGACGTATTGGTAGAGCGGTGCAGACTGCACTTTGCGTTGCGGCGACGAGCATGAATCTGTGCCTGACTTTTTTGGTGGAATGTTTGGCGGTGAAAAGTGGCAGAAACTTCTAAGGCTGCGATTCACTTTCGCCTTACGCGAAACTCAAATGCAGTTCAAAAGGCGACAGGGACAGCGACAGCCTGCTTGCCGACTCAGAAGAATCATCCTCTTCCAAATCCTCACCAGCAGTATTCCTGCTTCTCATTTTGATCTGCTATCAGTCTCAGGGCGCTCCCCTGACGCCGCCCGCTGTTCATCATGTCGCGACGTGATTTCCTCAACCAACAAGCACCCGAAAACTACGTCGCCGGTCTAGGTCGAGGCGCAACCGGCTTCACCACACGATCCGATCTCGGCCCTGCTCGAGATGGTCCGAGTGCAGAACAGATCCAAGAGGCGCTCGCCAAACGAGCTCAGCAACTCGGTGCCGCACCTCCCACCGCATACGGCGCCACTGCAAAGAAACCAGAACAAGAAGACGAAGGAGATGATGATCGATTCGCTGATCCCGACAACGAAACCGGGCTTTTTGCTTCCGGCACGTTCACACAAGATGATGACGAGGCGGACCGGATCTATCAGGACGTAGATGAGAAGATGCTCAAACGCCGGAAGAGACCTAGGTTAGTACTACACCGTTTCCCTCGTGCCCTCCCCTCCCTTTTCGAGACACCTGGTTTATCTTTGCCACACGGGAATGAACAGATTACCGACATGATTCCTGCGCCGTCCTCTAGGGAAGAACGAGAGCGAGAAGAACTTGAAGAATATGAGCGTAACAATCCGAAGATTACCGAGCAGTTCGCCGACTTGAAACGAGGTCTTGCCACACTGACCGATGACGACTGGGCGAGTATCCCCGACCCGGGCGATCTGACAGGGAAGAATCGACGCGCCAAACAGCAGCGGATGAGCCAACGGTCCTATGCTGTACCCGACAGCGTCCTCGCAAGGGCGAGAGATGCTGGCGAGCTCTCCACCAGTGTGCAAGATGGAGAACCTGATGGCGCCATGACAAGTGCGGACAACAGGGACGGGACGATGACAAACTTTGCCGATATTGGTGCCGCCCGAGACAGGGTGCTCCAGACTAGATTGGACAGAGCAGCAAAGGCCGACGCTGGCACAGGAACGGCCACTACCATTGATCCGAAGGGCTACCTCACGAGCCTCGACACCGCGGAATTCGACCCATCAAAGGTGCAGCTCGGCGAGATCGAGAGAGTCCGAGAACTTCTTGACTCGGTCATCAGGACGAATCCAAAACACGGCCCAGCTTGGATTGCGGCTGCCCGATTGGAAGAATACGCCGGCAAGATTGTCGCGGCACGAAAGAAGATGGCCCAAGGTTGTGAGATGTGTCCCAAGAGCGAGGATGCGTGGCTGGAGAATATTCGTCTCAACGAAGGACACAATGCGAAGATCATCGCCGCGAACGCGATCAAGAATAACGAACGATCAACGAGGCTATGGATCGAGGCTATGAAGCTGGAGACGGACCCTCGGGCAAAGAAGCGGGTGCTTCGTCAAGCCATTGATCATATCCCCCAGTCCGTCGCAATCTGGAAGGAGGCTGTCAACCTGGAAGAAGATCCGGAAGATGCGAGGCTGTTGCTTGCCAAGGCCACCGAAATCATACCGCTATCAGTTGAGCTCTGGCTTGCTCTTGCGCATCTTGAGACCCCTGAGAATGCTCAGGCCGTGCTCAACAAGGCTAGAAAAGCTGTACCTACCAGCTACGAAATCTGGATCGCCGCAGCACGACTGCAAGAACAGATTGGCAACGCCAATAAAGTCAACATCATGAATCGTGCTGTCAAGGCGCTGGTGAAGGAAGGTGCCATGCTCAAGCGCGAAGAATGGATCGAGCAGGCCGAGAAGTGTGAAACAGAGGGCGCCATCCTAACTTGTGGTGCCATCATTCGAGAAACTCTCGGCTGGTCCTTGGACGAGGACGACGATCGAAAGGAGATCTTCCTAGACGATGCCAAGGCGAGTATCGGACGAGGCAAGTTTGAGACCGCCAGAGCAATCTACGCATATGCTTTGCGTGTGTTCCCCACCGCCAGATCGTTGTGGCTTGCGGCTGCCGATCTAGAGAGGGACCACGGCACGAAAGACGCTTTGTGGCAAGTCCTGGAAAAGGCCGTCGAAGCTTGTCCGCAGTCGGAAGATCTTTGGCTGCAACTTGCGCGCGAGAAATGGCATGCTGGTCAAGTGGACGATGCTCGACGTGTGCTCGGCAAAGCCTTCAACCAGAATCCCAATAACGAAGAGATTTGGCTGGCGGCCGTCAAGTTGGAGGCTGACGCGAGGCAAGTTGACCAGGCACGCGAGCTGCTTGCAACCGCCAGGCAGGAGGCACCAACGGAACGCGTATGGTACAAGAGTGCGGCCTATGAGAGGCAGTTGGGCAACATCGACATTGCACTCGATCTGGTCCTACAGGGCCTTACATCGAGGGTGATCGACAAGAAAGAGACACGCTTCCCCCGAAGTGCTAAGCTATGGATGATGAAGGGGCAAATCTACGAGGACAAAGGCATGGTTCCGCAGGCACGAGAAGCCTACGCGCAGGGCACGCGACAATGTCCCAAGGCTGTACCTCTATGGCTTCTTGCAGCAAGACTAGAACAGAAAGAGGGCATCATCATCAAAGCAAGATCCGTCCTTGACCGAGCACGACTCCAGAATCCGAAGAATGCAGAACTATGGGCAGAAAGTGTCCGAGTCGAGCTCAAGGCCAAACCGCCAAACATCCAACAAGCCAAGATCTTGATGTCCAAGGCACAGCAAGAATGCCCCAAATCAGGCCTTCTCTGGTCCGAAAATATCTGGAATTTACAGCCGCGAACGCAACGGAAACCACTGTCACTGGAAGCCATCAAAGCCGTGGACAACGACCCCGTCTTGTTTGTCACGGTCGCACGCATTTTCTGGAGTGAACGCAGGCTCGATAAAGCAATGAACTGGTTCGAGAAAGCTATCGTTCTGGATGCCGACCTGGGAGATACGTGGGCTTGGTACCTGAAATTTCTTACGCAGCACGGGACCGAAGAGAAGAGGGAGGATGTCATTGCCAAGTGTATTGCGAACGAGCCGAAGCATGGTGAGGTTTGGCAGCGAGTGCGGAAGGATCCGAAGAATGCATACTTGAGTACGAAGGAGGTGTTGTTGGAGGTGATGCAGCAGCTGGAGCAAAAGGAGCTGATCGGTTGAGTGATTGATTGATTGCTTGTCCTACAAGCGAAGCGCACGAGGCTGAGCGAGGCTGAGGTGCAGACCGAAAGCCCAAAACCGGAGGACGCCGCAAATCGCTGCCTGTCATTGGCGCACGACTCCGCGCCAGTCTATGATGTCATGCTAGATTGGCTTTCTGGTGAAGTCAAAGGCGACGGAGCAGCAATGGTCGCAGTCATGCCGTCATTGAGTGATTGAGAGCATCATTTCCGCCTCATTCGGGCACGGCCTTACCTGTCATCATTCTGATGCGACACTCCTTTCACGAGTACTCGTACACAGCGGTCCGGATCCAGTAGAGAGAAGACGCAATCAGAAGCACTGTCCTCGGTGACGTCCAGGCTGCCCCACCGGGCCATTAATCCGCTGCAATAAAGTCGTTCGGCGAGCCAGTAGCAGACGAAAAGCGATGGACAGTGATCGTGTGCCTGAGGTGAAGGTGCGTTCTTGCATTTCTTAGAAGCAGCCCTTGGCCTCAATTCTTTCTGTCGTTCCCCCATGAGCTCCAGAACCTTTCTTCGTCTTGGTAGCCAGCTGCAACCTCAGGGATTGTCTACGGGACAGCTCACACGGATTGCTCCTTCGTTTCCTAAAGCTCGAGTGAGGGCACTCACTTCGATATCTCGTCCATCTCGCTCCCGTCACCAGCACCTCACTTCCTCCCACCTCTCTTTCCTTTCACTCTCTCCATCCAAACGCACCTTCACGACCGCCAAAATGAGCAAGGAGCAAGACCACGTGCCGTCGAAGCAAACTGGAGACGAAGAAGATTCTCACCAGCACCAGGCCGGTTCTCGGACCGATCGCGACATAGACGAGTGGAAGCATCGCGAACCCTACGCGGTTCATGACGTCGAGAAGAATGAGAAGTTCCCCGTCAAGTGGGAGGGTGCGTGCCATTGCGGAAAAGTCACGTATCAGTTGAGTAGGGAGAAGCCGTTGGCGGCGAAATATTGCCATTGCACGACTTGCCAGAGATTGCACGGTGTACGTACTAATGCCCGCATTGAGAACCCGTCCAGCCAGTCCTCTGGCGGGACGCGACACCCCCGAATATCAAGCTGACAACCCTTACAGGCACCCTTCCAGTGGGCCGCCATCTTCCAAAAATCCGACATCAACTTCACAAATGGCCACCATGAACTAGGCTGGTACGACCCCACCGCGAAATCCACCACCCACCACCTCCCCTGCAAGGTCTCTTGTGCATATTGCCGCTCCCCTATTATGGACGAAGGCCGCAACATGATCCTGCTGTTCCCCCCACTGGTCAAGGGGATCAACACTCCCGAGGGTCGCGAAGCCTTCCGACCTAGCTGCCACATGTTCTATCCTCAGCGCGTTGCGGAGGGGTTCAAGGGTGATGGCCTCGTGAAGTGGAAAGGATTGGACAACATGAGCGACTTGCTCGACGATGATGAGAATGTGTTGGTGAAGTGGGAGGATGGGCTTGACGAGAAGGAAATGGACGAGAAGAAGCGAGAGTTCTTGGAATTCACACAGAAGGAGGGTGAGGTGAAGCGAGTCAAGAAGAGCGACGGCTGAGTCTGTGTAGCGACCTCAAGTCTGCAGCGTGCATCTCAAGAGAGGAAATGGTGCCGTCAGCACCGGTCCGGTAACAGCAAGATGGTCAGAAATGCATCAGACACACAAGGCAAGCGTTGTGATCTTAAAAAGAAAAAGACCATTCGTAATTCTTGAAGGACGTGCTGGATGGAAGATCTTCGTTTGCCATTGAAAGGTCTTGTGAATTACTCCTCTGGTCAACAACCCATCCTATATGGGACCCGAAACTTTGGCTACCATCGGTCCGTATGCAGCCGGGTTGTCGTTCCGCACACCAGTGTGCCAGTCCGTGTAAACGACACAACATTTACAGCTCAAGGCAGGTTGCAGGGGATTTTTCCGCCCATGCCGCTGCCTTCGGAGAGTTTCTTCCTCCATGCCAAGATCGCTCCCCAGGTCAGTTCCTGAGTCGGCCATCCCGAGGCTGTCTCGAGAATTAAATCTACCTCCTTGTGCACCCATGCAACCATGACTAGGACCAGGGACAGTCCACCGGCAGAGACAGAAAGAGACCCAGCCAACTCTCCGAAATGACGGGCAAACTTTGACTACACCACCCTGACTATGGTGAGGCTCGGACGGTCCTGTAAGCAGCCCGTATAAAGTCTACGACGACGCCGGGAAGGTGGTTATTGTCAGGCGCGGGACGTGAATCAACAAGACCAAGGGACGGAACAGTATAGAAGATCAACCCTTTAGACGCGAGATCCAGTTATACTCTAAGCCTGGCGAACGTCTAGGAACAAGTTGGGATAGAGGACCATAATACTTACAGGT
The DNA here is from genome assembly GCA_016109495.1 of Phialophora tarda. Lineage (NCBI taxonomy): Eukaryota > Fungi > Ascomycota > Eurotiomycetes > Chaetothyriales > Herpotrichiellaceae > Phialophora > Phialophora tarda. The sequence continues at coordinate 177,625 of JADWPL010000005.1, read as the reverse complement.
GTTGGCGGGAAGTGAAGGCAATGAGGTCACGGTGGGCTTGATAATACATTGAAAACTGTCAGAACTAGAAAGAGAGGATGGAAAGAAGAAGGAGGAGGCGGAGAACACGGGTACTCGCCACAAACGAACGTCTAATAAACATGCAGTACAGCATGGGTATCTATCGTACGCTATAGACTCGCGCGATTCGAGTCCGAGCCCTGCTCGTTGACATCCCACAATTCCTCCGCTGTGTCCCGGAAAATGCGGCTGATGAGGACATCGTCGTGGTCGCACCATTGAATACACTGCTCCACAAAAGGCGTAATGTCCAGGCCGTTGAATCGGGTGTGAGGCCAATCCGTGGCAAACACTATACGAGTGGCACCGGCGACTCGAAGCAGTTCCCTTGCCACCGGAGTAAGGTCTCGCAGGTGCGGATCTTGGGAAACTCGGTACGCTCCAGAGAACTTGATGTAAGTCTTGCCCTGGGCCAGGAGGTTGATCACGGACCGAAAGCCCGGGATTTCGTACGGGTCGATCGTCGGTGTTTCGATCGTCGAAGAGGATGGAGATGACGACGGGGACAGGGAGGTTGACACGGAGGAAAGGTCGGGACATCCAAAGTGATCGAGACAGAGCTTGACGTCGAGAACGGCGGCCAACTCCTCCAGCCACGCTGCGAGCTCCATGGGCACGTACAGCTGGACGACCCAGCCCAAGGGACGGACGGCGTCGGCGTAGCAGTTGAGAAGAGCCTCGAAGGCCGCGCGATCCGTCGTCGCGTTGACCGACTTGAGGTTGATTCGCACGCCGCGCACGCCCAAGCGGTGCCACGACTGCAGGTCTTGGACGGTGGTCGTCCGCGGATCGAACGCCACGACCCCACGCGCCCGGCGAGGCCCGAGTTTCTTCAGAGCCTGCAACAGGTAGGCGTTGTCGTGGCCGTAGCAGGACGGCTGGACCAGGACGACGTTGCGCAGGCCGAGCCTCGCTTCGAAGGCCAGCGCGCGCGACAGATCCGAGGGGATGGGCCGGTACGGCGCGGCGTCGTGGTCGAGCGAGTGAGGCTCAAAGACGTGCATGTGGCTGTCCCATGACCGCGGCGGCAGTTGGAAGGGTTTCGACCCCCGGGTCTGTCGTGTCTCGGTGTGCGACACCACGTCCACCACGGCGGCAGCCACGTCGGATGATGCGTGGTCCAAGGTCATGGTGATGAACTTGGCGTCGTTCTGGTGGCTGTCAGCCTTGTTCAAGTCAGGCGCGCAACGGAGCCCCCGAGGTGAGAATGGAAAAAGAGTGTGGGTGAGCTTGCTTCAGTCGTCGCAACTTCCCGGGTGTGCTGCCTGCGAGCGGCAGATATAATCCACCCCCTCGCCCTCGCCCCTCCCCGTGTCCGTTCTCCTCATCTTCGCGTACAGGCTCGGTCTATGTGCGAGAGGGAGATGATTTGCACGGGGTTCAGAAGGATTGATGTCTTGATCTGGTGTGGGGGCTCGGTCGTTGTCCGAAAACATGGAGAAAATCCGGCCATATTACTGGACTTTGCATGCACGGTTAAGACCTTTTCTTTCCTATTATAATGCATCGATGTCGACCTGCATTGAGCCCGGCATGTTTTGTCTCTACCATCTTCTTTCTTGACCGTGGCAGTCCGAGGCCATTGTCTCAACTAAAAAGAGTCGTTCATGGTGGAACCATAAGACGACGGCAATGCATGTCACCCAACAACAAGGCTCCGCGCCCCCTGGCCGGCTCGTTCCATACTATCTCTTGTCGGTTGTGGTCATCGCCTGTGGCGGTATACCGAAAGGTACGTTTGCCTTGTTCTTCACCTTACAACATATCAAGGAGGGAGCAAAATCATTGATTCCTGGTTGTGCGACTAGGCTACGACGAGGGCGGCTACAGTTCCTCGGTGTCACTCGCGTCCTTCAAAGAAGACTTCAACCTGGTCAAAAGTCATTGGACAGGCAACGCCACCGGTCTTGCAAACCGGACGGCCAACATCACATCCTTTGGGGTTCTCGGCGCGGCCTGCGGCTGTGTGGTTGCCCTGCTCTTGGATTCTCTTCGCTGGGGACGCCTGACATCCTGGCGAATCTACGCGGGTGTGTGGGCCAGTGGCCTCGCCGTTCAGATCTTCTCCTCGGGCATCTATGGACTGCTGTTGTTCGGTCGCATCTGGGGCGGCTTGGGTGCCGGAGCCCTGACGGTGGTGACGCCGATATATCTTAGTGAAGTGACACCTGCGCGCTCCCGTGGATGGATCGTCAGTCTTTACATGGTCTTTTTGCTTTCATTCCTCAGCCTGGGTTCGTGGTCTCCTTTCAAGTCATCCGAAAATATGTGCTCTATCTGATTGATCGCATTACAGGATTCTTCATCTCGTACGCTGCAAACAAAACCATGCCTGACACGAGGGAGCAGTACCGGCTCGTCCAGTCCATACCGTTGATCCCCATGGGCGTGGCCTTCATCTGCTCCTTTTGGCTGTGTGAGACGCCGCGTTGGCTCATTTCCAGAAGCCGCATCCCCGAGGCTCGGCAAGTCCTGGCTCGCCTGACTGGGCGGTCCACGGACGACCCGATTCTCCTGGCCCAATTCGATTCGCTTCATCAACAGATTCAGGCAAATGAGCTGGACCGCCAGGAGCGTTCCACCAAGGATCTGTTCCTGGAGATATGGTCACCGCGATATCGTGGTCGCTTCTTGCTGGCCCTCGCAATGCAGACGTTCGCCCAGTGGTCCGGAGGCAACGGGATTACTTACTACATCCCGTCGGTTGGTTACCCCTCGAGCCCTCAAGTGTGGTGCAGTGCTGACAAAGTCTTCACAGATCTTCCAGTATGCCGGTATCACGGGCGACGCGGTTGCCCTGGTTGCCTCTGGAGCATACGGGATTGTCAAACTCCTGGCCTCGACGCTGACGGCTTTCTTCCTGGTGGACCGCATGGGCCGCCGGCCGCTCTTCATCTCTGGCCTTGCCTTGCAAACGCTGACACACGTCTACATGGCCGTCTACATGGGCACGCAACCGGGCAGCGGACAAAATGAGGCCGCGTCAAACACCGCGATCGCCTCGGTCTTCATCTACGCGTTCGGCTGGTCCATCGGACTGTGCATCCTCCAGTCCATCTACGCCACCGAGATATTCCCCACCAGGCTTCGAGGCATCTGCTACGCCATGACGATGGCCTTGCACTGGTTCTTTCAATTTGCCGTGGTCCGCGTCACGCCCAACATGCTGGTCAGCCTGCACGTGTGGGGCGCGTATGTCTTCTGGGCGGCCGTTTGCGGGACCGGCCTCGTGGTTTTGAGCCTGTGGGCACCTGAGACCAAGAGAGTGCCGTTGGAAAGTATGGATGAATTGTTTGAGGGACCGTGGTACAAGACCTGGAAAGCAAAAGCCGGGCGAGAAGCGGCCGACGGCTCATTGGAGGTCGCGGTGGTGGACGAGACCATGGAGAAAGGTTCGCGGGCACCTCAGATCCAGCATGTCGAAGTGGATTTGGCGGAGCGAGGATGAGTTAGTCGTCTACATGGTTCAGGTACTGTAGAAAAGGCCAGCATTGTACACAAGCAAAGCTGGAGATTGTTATCAGTAGTTTTGGTGACAACCCGTTATGTACCCTCCGCAGGCTGATTGGGGTGAGTGGCTGCTTAGGCGTTGTTTTAGGGGTGCCCAGGGCAGCAATAAGGACCTACACCAGACTTAATCAGGCCTAGAGTTCGGCGGGACTCTCGGCCCCAAGGACGGGTAGGCTACCCGCGTACGGAGTCTTCACCGGGTCATTGAGTGCCAAGGACGCGCTGTCATAGTGCGTACAGCGAGTTCTCAGTTCAACCTCACTTCATCCACATCTGCGGTTCTTCGTCCTCGTGCAAACTGCGAGAATGCCCAATGCAGGTGGCCAGCTATCAGGTCCAAGAGCCGAGCGCCGGCGGGCTTTCAGCTGCGAAACCTGCAGAAAACGCAAGGTAATTGTCCGTTCACCCCAAACTGGTGCTCCTTCACTAAGCCGTCGGGTGAGATAGGTCAGATGTGATGGAGGAACCCCAGTTTGTTCAAGGTGCTCGTTGCGAGGCGATACTTGCCAATACGGCTTGGCCCCCACTCTCGCGTACACCAGAGCTCTCGAGCAAAAGGTCGCCCAACTCGAAGCTCGGCTTCGTGCCTTGGAATGTGCCTCACCAGCAAACACAGTATCGCCTTCGGGTCACAGCACAGCCGGGTCCGCTCAGACCGACTTGGATTCCAGACAGTGTGAGGGCGCTGAGAGCACAAGAGTCGCCCAGTTCAAGGGTCTTCAGGTTGACGACGGCCGACTGACCTTCCACGGGACCACGAGTTTCTTCCGCCTGCCTGGCCGTCAGCGTGACGACGCAAATGAAATCGCTCCGTCTCTCCCCTCCCAAATGGCTGGCGCCGAAAGCGGCAAGGACAAATTGGTCAACAGTGCATGGAAGGAACGAGCCTTTGAGCAATTCTCCAACACGCCGGAGCCGATGAAGTCATTGCTTCGCGACCACTGGACGTGGGTGTCGCCCCTTTTCAACTTCGTTTACCGACCTGCCTTCACCAGAGACATCAAGAACAACGGCCCGTACTACTCTGCCGGTTTGCTGAATACAATTTTGGCACACTCGGTGCGATGGGCGAGAGCGGACCCGAAGTTGTCCACCTTACTAGAGCCCTACGATGGAGGTGCTCATTTCTATCGTCAAGCCATTGCGGCCGTTTTTGACGATGTCAGACACGGGCCGGGCAAGATCCCCGAGGTCCAGGCTCTGCTCTTGCTCAGTGCCCAAGCGACAGGCAAAGGACACCGAACCCAGGCGTGGCTGTATACGGGAATGGCCATCCGACTGATGGAAGACCTGGGGCTGAACATCGACAGCCGTAGCTACGCCGCCACGGCCGGACTCAGCGACGAGGACATCGAGATTCGAAATCGCCTGTTCTGGAGCTGCTATTGCTGGGAGAAACTGCTCTGTCTCTACTTGGGAAGGCAGCCAGTGATTCTAGCCACCTACGCTAGCCCTCCACAACTCTTGCTGGATGACTCCGCCGAGATCGAGGTCTGGTCACCGTCTGGCGTTGGCGTTAATGATGAACAGAATTATCCTCCCACACAAAGCCATGCGACATCCTGTTTCATCAATATGTGCTCTCTATCCGAAGTCCTCCACCGAATTCTGCTCCAGCTTTACGACCCATTGAAAGAGATCTCCGAGGAGGCAACAATGACTCACGTGGCGAACGAGACAGCAAACTTGCAAGACTGGTGGGAAAGACTACCTCTTTTCCTGAAGATGTCACCTCCAGATCTACCTTCTTACTGTCCACCCTCGCATGTTGCGACCCTGAATGCCATGTTCCACATGGTCAAAATTCAGCTGCACCGGCCAATAGTATGCGCCCGTGGAACTTCCGAGATGCTGCGAAACAACCTAGAGCATCATGTCGCCGAGTGCGGGTCGGCTGCCAATGCCATCATTAACATATTTGACCTGTACACGCGCAACTTTGGCCACGGACATGTCATGACATCCCTGATATATTGCGTCTATACCGCCGCTTCCATCTTCCTGCTCCAGATCCAGGCCACCAAAACTGACTCTTCGGTACCAATATCGAAGCTGATATATTGCATCAACGCCCTAGAAAGCGTCAAGGCATCGGCTCCAATCATCAGCACAGCCATCCAGCTCATTCAACGCGAGATCGGGCGTCTGAACGTGTCCCTCGAAGGTCCAACGAGAGCATCGACAGACGTGCTGGAGCTTCCTCGCATACCATCAGAGGAACCGAACGCATATGAATGGGCGTCCGTGGATCCTGGCGCTATTCTGCCGCAGCAGTGGAGTGATGTATCGATGACGGCGGAGATGGACACGTGGTTCGACGATGACTTCTTTTTGGCCGCCGATGTACATTCTTCATTGTGCAACCCTTGACAGCACCATGATGGGTGTCAGCGACGCCGGATTGTTACGGAGAAACCTGAACTCCTGAGGATGGGCTGTTTCCCAAAAGCCGTTCGGCGCCGTCGCCCAGAAGACCGCTGGCATTGTCTCCGACCAAATCCACGCATGCGTATCTCGCATCTCAACATTCCCGTTTCGGCGATCGCTTCGTTGAACTCTGCCCGCAAGATCGCCTGCTGAGGCCAGGTTCGGTCAATATCCGAAGGCCACACTGCCTGTCGATTTTAGCCAATCAGGGTTCGTCTCATACGACTGGACATTGACCGAAGGTACGAGACTAGCCAAATTTCCCCTTTTCAGGGTCTGACGAGCATGGATCGGACAGTGATGCCCGTCGCTATGTGACTAAATCGACAGAATGAATACGAACATTAGATCTCTCAAAGGTTCACCGGAAGGTTCTTGGACGAAAGGTCGACGAGTTCTCGGACAAATCAGATCTTATAACTGAATGAATCGTGTTCACACCTACCTTCACCAACATCCCTCCGAATTGAATTGAGATAGCGATAGGAAAACCAGCACCGTAACTAACAACCGTCCGAGCTAACAGGACAGCTTGTCACGTCGGACCTGTGCGGCACCATGTCGTCTAAGCCCTCGGGCACCGTGGCTGTTCTGGCTGGAGGGATTGCTGGGGCCTCAGAGACCATTGTCACCTACCCTGCGGAGTTCCTCAAAACACGCCGACAGCTCCCTGCAAGCGGCAACGGCAGACCCTTGTCGTCGTTTGCCATATTCCGGTCAGCTGTCAAGTCGCAAGGCATTGCGGGCATCTATGCAGGATCTCCAGCACTGATTGCCTCCAACACGGCCAAGGGGGGAGTACGGTTCTTCAGCTTCGAGAGCAGCAAGAGTGTGCTCGAGCCGATGATCGGGCCAAACCGTGTCTTGGTCAACATCCTAGCGGGCCTGTCGGGGGGCATCGCTGAATCGATTCTGGTCGTCACTCCAGCGGAAGTTGTAAAAACACAGTCGATAGACATGGCTGCGGCGGGCGCCAGGGCGGAGACTACCCTCGCGGTGGCCAGACGAGTGGTCAGGATTCATGGCGTACTGGGTTTGTGGAGAGGCGTTGGTCCCGTCCTGTGCAAGCAGGGAACCAACTCGGCAGTCCGGTTTGCCAGTTTTGGAGCTATCAAGGATTGGATTGCGACGACGAGCCGGGGAAGAAGACTGGATAACGCAGGCTCCACGTTGCTTGCAGGTGCCTTGAGCGGGGCTGTGACAACGTCGGTTTCCAAATGCTACTGACAAAGATCACCGCTGACTTGTTCCTCAGGTATGCATCGATGCCCTTCGACAACATTAAGACGAGAATGCAGAGTGTGGACAGCACACATCGGAGCATGTTTTCATGTGGACGCTCCATGCTCCGACACGAAGGCATTACGGTGTTCTGGCGAGCGACAACTCCACGACTTGTCAGGTTGATGGTCAGTACCCGTTCACCCTTGTGTTGCGTTTCATTCCGTTGCACGGTCTGACCCGGACCACAGCTTTCCAGCGGAATCACGTTCGCGGTATTCGACCAGGTCACTGCTTTATTGAGTCGAGAACGACGTGAGATCTCGAGCGTTCTCTGATGCTACCACCAAGCATATGGTGCAAGATCTTTTACTTCCCTGGCGGATGTGGCCGATTGCACAGGAACGAAAACCACACACAGATGGGCTGATGGTCGGTATACTCAGATCTAGACATTGATCATTATTCAGACAGCAAGGAGCACAAGGTGTTCTACGTAGTGTGCCTTTGCGAAGTAATGTAAGTGCGACAAGTAGGGGGAATACTGCTGCTTCAATGTACCGATTCAAAGCGCTGATAGTCAGCGACTATCAATAATGACTCAGCCAACTTGTTCCTCGCTGTTTTGCAAGTTCCCTTGTAAGTTTAGACCTTCTCACCTTCTACGAGGTGGTATATGAGGCCACTACGTACAAATCTTGGTAAAGGCACAACACGCACTGTGACGGCTCGGCTGCGTCTTACAGACCTTCGGGTACGGTAGCCATTCCTAGTACCACGCATTAGCGTTTGAGGATGACTCGGTCGTTGTCCGAAGCGCCGTCTGGCACTTCCCCGCGCCTCCGACTTCGGTTGACGGCCGACACTGGGGAGCCACAGTCTTATCCAACACTCCAGACTCCCAGGCCGCAAAACAGATGGCTCGGGAGTGGAGACCGGGGGAGAAGAAGTCGGGAGAGACCATGTATAAAACATGGAGACTCTTTCGAGATCTGGCGGCGGGATTCCTTCCATCGAACGAGCCGAGATATACGCCCATTATGTCGAAAGTCGAAGTCGAAGTCGAGCAGGCCGCCACGGTCGAGAGATCTTCTGATCAGCCGGCAGACCTGAGTCACCTCTCCCGCGAAGACTATGTGGCTGCCGAACGGAGGCTTGTACGGAAGCTGGACCTGCGACTGATGCCTATACTGTGCGTCATCATTGTGCTGAAGTGAGTTCTCTCTGTCCCTTGTGCTACCCCGTCCGTTCCAGGAGCCAATGCAGTGCCATTCTCTTAGCTATCTCGATCGCAATGCTCTGGCCAGCGCCCGAGTGCTCAACATCGAAGAAGCCCTCAAGCTGCGCGGCTCGCAATTCAGTACTTGTATCTCGGTCTTCTTCGCCGGCTATCTGACGGTGCAAATCCCCTCCAATCTCCTGCTCACGAGAGTTCGGCCCAGCATTTATCTGGTAAGACTTGTCATATCTTCCTGCCCTCTCCTATTTTTCTGACTGGGTCTATATAGCCTTGCTGTATGGCCGCCTGGGGCGTCCTTTCGGGCTTGACCGCCGTCACGCACAATTTCAGCGGGTTGGTTGTCGTGCGCTTCTTCCTCGGAGTCGTGGAAGGGCCGTTCTTCCCCGGCGCGCTGTTCGCCCTCAGTTCATGGTACACGCGCAAGGAGTTGGCGCTGCGCATGTCGGTCCTCTACACGGGATCTCTCCTGTCCGGCGGCCTCGGGGGTTTGATCGGAGCGGGGATCCAGTCCGGGCTCGACGGCGCCATGGGCGTTGCCGCCTGGAAATGGCTCTTCATCATCGAAGCCTCCATCACCGTCTTCGTGGCCCTGACCGCCATGTTGATCCTGCCCGACTTTCCCCACAACACGCGGTTTTTGAGCGCAGAGGAACGAGCCATCGCGGTCCGTCGGCTGGAAGAGATGGACGGCTCTCGCGACACCGAAAGAGGAAGCTTGTTGCTGGGAGTGCGGATGGCCGTGTGCGACTACAAGGTCTGGCTGCTGGCCCTGATCATCATCACCAAGACGAGCGCCGGAGCAGTCACGTCGTTCATCCCCACCCTGGTGGCCACCTTTGGCTATGGCAAAGTCGAGACGCTGCTGCTCGTCGCGCCGCCGTACGTCTTCGCCGCGATCGTGGCGCTGGCCGTCTCCTTCTCCAGCGACCGATTCTCGGAGCGGTCCCTGCACATCCTCGCCCCGATCTCGTTCGCCATGGCCGGGTACATCATCGCGGCCACCAGCATGACGCTTGCGGCGCGGTACGTGAGCCTGTTCCTCATGCTCGGCGGCGTCTACGGCAGCTACAACGTGGCCCTGGCCTGGATCTCCTCCACCCTGCCGCGGCCCGTGGAGAAGCGCAGTGCGGCGATCGCGCTGATCAACACGCTCGGCAACGTGGCCCAGATCTACAGCCCGTACATGTACCTGAAGCAGCTCGGGCCGCGGTATCTGTCCGCCATGATCGCCAACGCGTGCTTCTGCGTCGCGTGTTTCGTGGCCACGCTGGTGTTGCGATGGGCGCTGGTCAAGGAGAATGCGAAGCTGGTGGATGGCGAGGCCGTCGAGCTTGCTGCTCGCGATAAAGCTGAGAGGGCCGAGGATGAAGTTGCGCCTGGGAGTTCCGCAGCCACGGCACCAGGTTTCAGGTATATGTTGTGACGAAATAATCTAAACATCCCTGCATCATGATGCATAGAGCAGATAGACTGGCAGGCATGGTGTCCGGTGGCGAGTGCTTCAATGTCAAGCGGCGGCCCGGGCGTTGAGATAATACCACAGTGGCCCCCAGGCCTCTCACCTCGCCACAGCTTGGCGCTTGTCCCGCCCCTTGTCTTGTCACCTAGGGGGTATGCAGCGTGGACTATATCGCTTTTCCTAGTTGGAGCTCTCGCTACAGTAGAAGAGCACCCCGCTGCTCCGTATCTTTAGCTTTTTCCACAGATCGACTAATGCAGCCCCAAAACTTTAATGCCAGTGCCTCTTACAGTAACGATGAATCGACAACATGCAACTCTCCGTCTCAGACCGACGCTCTCACCGGCCTCTGTCACACATTGTGACCATAAATCACTACCAACAGCACTATCGCTCACGTGCTTCGAATCAAAGGTGGTGCAAGAAAGCATTTCTTCTCGTTGGAATTTAATTACTCCATGGAGATTTCATGGGAGGCCCTGTGGGCGTATTGGATGCGATCTGAGATGATTGTTCTGGACAACCGCTCCCGACGCCGCAAGGCACATTCTTGCTGCTCAAGGTACGAGTATCAACAGACATCTTGTGGAATGCGAGAATTCCATTGTCCCTACCCGTCAAGCCACGGCAAGCCGCGTCAACCACTTCTAACCAAGACTCTTTATTTCTCTTGCATTGGCACCGCCTTGGTTAGAAGATCTCTTTGTCCCGTATCTCATACCTTCACCGGCTGCCCATTCGAAATGCCTCCGAAGCGCAAACATGCGGCCACGCAGAGGCTTGCAGAGCGTACGTGTCTCTTCCCTCTTAAACTCCTATACCTAGCCGCCAATGCTGACAACTGAAAAAGAGAAACGATCCAAAGCCTCCAAAGAGAAGAACAAGGCCTCTCCCCCCAGAAGGATCACTCGCTCTACCTCCAAAAACATCCAAGCACAAGCCCTGCTGCCTAATTCTGTTCAACCAGCTCCGCCGTCGACTAGACCGCCACGTACCAAGAGGAAGCGCGAATCCGAAAAGGAGAGGCCGGACAAGCAAGGACGTGAAGGCGCAACACCTGTGACGGAGTTGCCCCGGTCAAAGGACCTCCTCACCTGGAAGAATCTGGAAAAGCTCAATAGTGAGACAGCATTCGAAACATCCGACGGCATGGTAGGTCAGAAGAAGAGAAGGGTCTCGCAATCATCAAACCTCACCGAGCTGAAACAGGGTACATCCTCCAAGTCCACTGCGAGATCAACACTGTCGCTTGCCGACTATCGCCTAGGAGTACTTGATGATGCCCGAATTTATATTCAGCATGAAGGTATCCCCGAACACCTTGAGCACAGAGTCAACGCCATCCTGCAGGCCCAACCCGACAAAGAAATGGAAAGTGTTGTCTTCTCAGTCGTCGAAGATATACGTCGCTTGTTCCCCAGAGCTCTGAATTCAGCTAGCAGGGAAGACGATAGCGTTGAATTGGTTGGTTACGCGCTGGTACAAATGAACTTGAAGATGTTCGACTGCGTGTTCAACCTTGGAAGGAAAGCAGGTACGATAAACTTGTCATGTATGGATGTTTATCGTTATGCTAATGCTGGCCTAGACTGGGACCGGGCGTTGGCACCAAAGGTCCGACAGAAGACATTCAACACCCTTCCTCCCCACGAGCTACTCAATGATACGGACGCTCTTAAGGACCGATCGAAGGAGCCGAATCCACCAGACACACCTTGTGCTTCACCACGTCCTTCCAAGATAGCTCTATCCCCTCCGCCTTCACCGCCTCTTCTTAAGCAGTCTCGCCCAGACATAACAATAGGGTACTGGAGCGCCATCATTACGAAGAGAATAGCGTTATTAGGAGTCAGTAAAGTTGATGCCAAGAACATATTGAAGGATCTGCAGTTGGAAGAGGGACTCGGTTTCGAAAAGCCTCTTACAGCACCTCAGACGTGTTTTCCGTCTCTCGTCGTCGAAGGGAAGTCGTACGCCACCGGCAGAAGCATGTACGAGGCCGAGAACCAAGCTGCTCAATCTGGAAGCTGCATGCTTACTATGCAGAGTCGACTCGCTCAGCTCCGTGAACGTTGTTCTCTGGAAACCGTTCCACAAGAGGAACCTCTGGCCTTCTCTGTTACTCAGGAAGGGCCTATCCTACTCCTCTGGGTGCACTACATCACATCGGACGAAGGTACCCAATCCTACAATATGCACGTTCTCAGGGTTTGTCATGCTACGATCCCAGCAACGACCGGGGCGTTCTTTATGGCGCTAGCGGGGGTTATGAAATGGGCCAGCACTGAGCTTTTGGACAATGTTGTAGCGCAACTAGCAGCGATCTGGAAAGCTAGACAGAAGAAGCCACATGGTCCAGGCTCTCGGACGACACCGAACGAGGACGACGGGGAAGCTGAGAATGACGGACACTCTGTGTGAACGATGGATGAGCCTTGCGCAAATCTTTTCGCGGGTAGCCGTAGGGAATGGGCATGCGCACCTTCTCACCGACGATCGTCGGAATTGGGGAGGCATCCTCTCGGTCACTGCATGTATGCGTGGCCATTGATTGATCATGGAGATCGGGAAAAGCTTGTCACCTCATTCGCCGCGACGGTGGCATGAATGCCACACGGCTGGCGAATCTCTTGAGGAGAACGGGTCGGACACAGATGACACGGCTGCAGCAGGCAACCTAAATCACGGTCCTTTGGACAACAACCCACTACGAGCCGTTCATTCCTCCGACCTTGAGGACGAGCAGAGCACTGCCGCCAGTCACCGATGCCCGAGATGAGATGTCTTTTAACAGATGAAGGCCGTGGGGGAAACCGTCGGATTGATCCCTTGTGTTTATTTGCACCACTGTCTCCAGCTCAACGTCAATCATTGGCTCAGTGTGACGAGATAGAGGCCCGGGGGGTTGAGCTGGGATCTGATCTAGGAACTCATTGGTTCTCCCATCGTTCTGTCTGTTCTGTATTGTACTCGTACGGTTGGCCTCAAGCACAAACGTGATCACCCGGACCTTCCGAGCTCCAGCCACAAGTGGTGGTTCAGTTTCACGGCCATTAATATTGGGTGGGTGGGCGATGATTCGGACGGACTGCGCTGGCCTCTCATGGACGAGCAAACACGAGGCCAGGTGGAGAGTGTACTGACGATCACACTAGTCGGAAACAAGGGGGCGTGATTACACTGAAGAGAAGGGAAGGCATTTCTTTTGGCACCCTCACTTCCGGGGTACGTGATATTATATAAAGTGTGTACTAGCAAGGAGCGATGAGCAAAGCAAATCAGCTGCGAGAGAGAAGACCCAGGTCAGAGAGGGCGCCTCGCCTGGTTATGTCGCCGTCGCCGTCACCGTCACCGGCCCACATCCGACGTCGCTCGGCTTTGCGTCGGAATCAAACTCACCCCTTTCTCCCTCCCGAAGATTCCGATAATCAGAGACGGACTTTTAATCATTCCAGACGTGATCGGCCCCGGCCGACACATCCCTTCTCTCCATTGCTAAACCGCCACTTTCTCCGGCGCCTCTTTTGATCCAGCCGCCCGCCAGAGAAGGATACAAGAGCACAGGGAACCAAGGACCGAAAAGTGGTGCCGTCGTCGACCACCGACGACCGAATCGCCATGTTCATTTCATCCATCAGACGAATTGCTGCTGCATACGCGACGCGACGCGTCACATCACATTAATTATCATTAGTGATAAACTCGTCCTGCTGGCCTCCCGAGATGGCATTCGTTGGCCGGGAAGGGAGGGTGGCATTTTCTTGTAGCGACGTTCAGGCTTGAATGCCGTAGAATGCCCGTTGGCGCGCTCCGTCTCGTCCTGGCGCGTATCTCCTCCCCATTCACGTCTGACCTGATAGTTCTTTAAGTCTATACTGAATCTCGGATCATATTCTTCAGTACTATACCGTACGCAGCACTTGGACATGAAATTCTGTTTGCGTGTTATTTAGTATGCCCTGTGTGCCCTATTAACTGGGCAATTGATTCTGGGTGGCGTTGTCGGCGTTTGTGGCTACTGTAGCCAGGGTTGGGGGATCCGCGTGCAGAGAGAGGGAGGTACATGTTTGGCCAACGGTATGAACGGAGGGGTGATAGTAATAACTGTGACTCATGCTGGCGCCGGGATGGAAGAGCATGTAATTACATACTCCGTACGAGTTGGGGTCTTTGTCCTGCTTTGTCTACGTGATAGACAGTACAGTACACAGTACCACCATTCACCCACCCAAGCAATGCTCGGGTTTTGATCATGGACATGCTTAAGGGACGTTGTCCTGCCAGATACTTCGGTTTATCAAGTGACGATGAGTCGGGGTGGAATTCTGCCTTTCATTTCATCAGAGTTCGTTCGATAAGTCAGGCCCCCGCGTTTCCGACACACCTCCTCCCTCTTACCGACAGGCGTTAACACGTCTTGCGCCTTTACATACCCGTTGCCAGATAACTCATACCACGCACACATATGTTGTGAAGTGAATGATACCATCCGTAGGTCATTACAGAACCGTCATCAGGTCGTCTCTTCATCGTACCTAGTATTATCACATGTAAAGATACAGCAATTGTGTTGAACCAGGCACCAAACGAGGCACTCCCGCTGCGTCTATACCCAAAAGTCAGCCTCGCACAGCCTCGCGGTGGCAAAGATGGCCACCGGGGTGAAGGCCTTTATGGCAAATAAGCCGCCTCAGTGACAAAGGCATTAATTCGAGGGTCTCTCGGTCCCCACAGACCGTTTAGAGGTCGTCTCCTGGTACCCGCCGAGGTGGTCTCGGGTTACCGGAACCAGGCGCCTCTGAGATATATAAAGAGGGCTGGAAAACCTCTGTAAATAAGCAGATAGACAGCATCACAAGGGCGCATATATATATATATGAACGCAAAGAGCAGCACAGCTCAACAAGTTGAATCATTTGATTGTAGGTTCCCTATTCATCACGGTCCTTTGCTGTAGTCATACCAATTCACCAATCAGAGGAGACTCGTCCTCTTATATCCTGCCTCTTGCGAGGAACTTGTTGGGAATATCGACCTTCCTCGAACGAATATACTCGCAACAGTTCTTCCCCAGACAGTCGTAACCCACTTGTTGCCGTGTAGCCTCTTTCAAGGTGGTCGATCAAGTGGAAATGGACCGCGCGAATGTTTGGCATTTCGCATCGCTCAATCCCCCCACCTTTGTAATCCTTGCCCAAAAGCTGCTTCATTTTGTCGACGCTGAGAATCGTCCTCAGCCAGGGCCATTCGTCCTCATGGCGTACGAACAACCCCACATTGCAGTTGGAGGACTTGTCTCCCGACCGTCCCATCACGATGTAGCCGAGGGGTGCCTTTGTGGTCGGACCGAAAGAAGTCAAATCTACCGGGTCCGCTGTGTCACTCGACTTCTGGGTAGCCTTGGAATACTCGGCCGTGACTTTGGGAGGTTCAATGAGTTCGGTGGTGCCGTCGGGGAAATGAGCGAGTGATTCCACCAAGGATTGCGAGAGGAGCGTTGGGAAATACTCGAAAAACGGCTTTCCCAGGGCCTGCCGCATGTCGATGGCCATGGTGGATCCGGGATAACCCTGGAGCAGACTCTCGATGCAATATCGAGCAAAGGACCCTCTGTCCGACTCGACGAGACCTCCGGCAGACAACACTTCCGGCTCTCGCGATTGCGCAAAGATACGCATATCGACTGTGGCTTCATCCTGGCTGTCGGGATCTTCGGACACGGTTCCGGCAATGGTGAACTTGAGACAGGAGAATCTTTTGACATTGTCACCCATGGCTGCCAGGGTTTGTCGCTTGACCATCTCGAACTTCTCCTTGATGTCGATCCCGGTAAGGTAGAAGTGAAACTCTGCCTGATAGCCTCCCCTGGCCGTGATGCCGAGCCTCGTGGTTGATGGAGGTGGCAAACCTCATATCATCTTAGTACTGTGAACACCATACCGTAGAGAAAGAGACATTTCAGACGGGAACATCATACCTTTCACTCCTGACACTCGGACCTGATTTTCACCAATGCTTTCAACCTTGATATGTTCGATGTTCGCCGTGACGTCCGAGTTATAGTACAGCAGACCCTGGATCTCGTAGAGTAGCTGACTGGTGATGGTCGCTGGAGAGACTAAGCCGTCTCTGCCCTTTTCCATGTATACTGTTGCCTAAGATTCCGAAGGGTGAGTGATGGACATTTGAAGCAAAGATTGTCACAGAGTGGTCTGTAATTACCTCGCCCGTATGTTCGAGCGCAGCGATGGATATCCCATGTCTGTATCATGAACACCTAGCTGCTTGAAGCCCGAATAGTAGCCACCCGTTGCATAGGTGCTACATTCGATGATGTGACCGATCATGAGTGCGTTGGCCAGTTCGTCTAGATTCTCGCTGGTCCAGCCGTGCCAATACATCGCTGGACCGACGCACACGGACGCATCTGCCACACGTCCGCAGACTACAATATCGGCTCCAGATCTGAAGACGGCAGCAATTCCACGTCCTCCGAGGTAGCATTGGGCGCTGATGGGCTCAAATCCCCAGTCCTTCAGCTCTTGGCCAGTGTTCAAGTTGACGAACTGATGCCCTTCGAAGCAAGTCAACATTCACCCGTTGAACGGTTGAGAAGGGAGATACAGTACCTGATTTGGAGAGCTTCTCAAGCAGGCTGGTGACATCGTCTCCTGTCACAAAGCCCACTTTGAGATTATGTCCTCCCCGTTGTATCAGTCCTTCAACGGCCCTGGCCAATCCTATTTTTCCAGGATCAGCCCCTTATATACGTAACATTGCATACCAAGATCGACCCCTGAGGCTAGAATATATGAGATTCTATGTTGACCTACCTTCTGGGTCGCTTCCACCAGCGTTGATACATACTTTGATACCCTTTCCCTCCAAATACGGCAGCGCCGGGCCGATTTGTTCCAGGAAATAAGGCTCATATCCTTTGCCCACCAGGGAATCCTCATTTTTACCATACTTGTCGGCACCTCGTAGCGTCATGCTCGCTTCGCTCATCCAATCGCCGACGATGAAGTCCAAGTCTTCATTTTTGGCCAGGTCATGAATGGCGCGTTTTCGGTCATAGACACCTGAGGCCACCATTAATATACCATATACCGCTCATGGCTTTGAAGAAAAACTCATTGAGATAATGACTGAGGCTCAAATTAGTGTGAACATACCTCCAGAAGCACCTGCAATTCGCACCGCCCTTCTGGGTTTTGCCTCGATCCCATTGGTAGCCATGTGTTCGATCTGCTCGAAACTGAAAACGATTCGACGTCGAGCACTCCAAGAGAGTTTTCACCAGGCTCAAACCTCCTGTCTATAGTTCCCAAACTAGGTCTATAATCGGAATTATGGTGGTGTGATGTCGAAGGGTCCCGGCCCTTGGATCAATATGGCCTATGGCAGTAATAGCCTGGAGATGACCCCAGGCGTGCAATGTACTCTGTAAGCGTCTATGAGGTATCAGCAAGCGTCTTCAGTCATTGCTCTCAGAGCCCTGGTGGAGTCGCAAATCTGGGGTGGGAAAGAATTAGGCAGTTGTGTAACCATGAACCGGGTACTCAGGATACCTCGTTCCGGAAGTCCAAAACCTTCCGGGCGACATAGTCCAAGAACCTCCCACGGCAAATGGGCAATCCCGGCCTTTACAAAGCTTATCTGATGACAGTATACGAGCCTCACAAAGCAATTCAAACATTTGCCTGTTGCAAAAGAAGACGATGAAAGGTGTAGTTGCATGAGCATCTCTGCTATACCAAGTTCAATTCTACGCCGTAGTATCGGCCAACAGTTTCATCTGGCAAAGATGGCGGCTCTCTCCAACATCGCTGAAGTCCGAAGCTTCTGGGCGAGAATCGAGTTCAGTCTTTGCCTGGCACTTCTTCTCGTTAGCAAGGCCTTGATTACTCCTTAATCTCGTTGAGAGGGCTAACAATTTTCCAGATACCCACGTACATCGTCGTGTATGTGATTTATCGCTTGGTTTTTCATCCTCTGGCGAAATTCCCCGGTCCCAAGAGTCATGCGATATCGTCGGTATGTACCGCTCGATAAGACTATTTGCTTTCTTGTGCTGAAGGTTCCTTAGATTCCGAGCATTCGGGCATTGCTGCGTGGCCGGCTGCCCATGGAAAACAAGATTCTCCACGACGTCTACGGTCCCGTGGTGCGAGTATCTCCCAATGAACTATCGTTCAATACGGCAGGCGCTTGGAATGACATCTATGGTCATCGGCCTGGGCACAAGAACATGCACAAGAGCAGCATTCACGTTGGGGCCGTAGATCCACTTCCAGACGCCAGCACTCTAACCATGGCGGACGACGAGACTCATGCCCGCCAGCGACGTGCACTGTCACATGCTTTCAGTCAACAGGCTTTGATGGAACAGGAAGATATCCTCCTTATGTATGTCCAAATGTTCATTGACCAGCTTGGTGGCATGTGCGACAGAGGAGAGTCCTTCAATCTGGTCAACTGGTATAACTTTACTACTTTTGATATCATTGGAGACCTGGCCTTTGGCGAATCATTCGGATGCTTGGACAAAGGTAAGCAATCGATCTCAAATCAGTGGTATCGTGAGTGATTTCTTGCTGTACTAATATACTGCGGCTGCTGCTACATACAGGTCAGTTTCATGAATGGGTTGCTCTTATTTATGAAACCGTCAAAGCCGGTGCGATGGAGCAAGCCACTCGCCGCTTCGCTGAGCCAGGCTCGACTATTCAGAATCTCCTCGTCAAGCTCATCCCCGAAGAAAAGAGGGAGAAGCGTCGAAACCATCTAAAATGGAGCCAGCATAAAGTCCTGGGGTAAGTAGTTGCATATTTCCTGTCAGGAACTCGCAGCTGATATGATGGTTTGGATAACAAGGCGCCTCGAGAACTCCGAGCTTGAGCATAAGGATTTTATATGGTATATTCTGGATCAACAGAAGAGAGGAGCTATTTCCCAGAACGAGGTAATCGTCAATGGTGCTCTTTTCATGTGAGTATTGTATTGCTCCGTCGTGCGTCCACCAGAGCATCAGAACTGATTGGCCTTTTCAGCGTGGCGGGAAGTGAAACTACAGCAAACGAATTGTCGGGATTGACAGCCCGCCTACTCAAGAATCCTCGGGTCTATAAGAAGCTTACCGACGAAATCCGGAGCTCTTTCAAACATGAAGGCGAACTGGTCAATGAAGATCTGGCCAAGCTGCCATATCTAGCAGCATGTCTCTCAGAAGGTCTCAGGATCCATCCTCCCCTTCCGACAGCTCTGATGAGAACCGTCCCCAAAGACGGCGACACCATCGATGGCTATTGGTAAGGAAAACCCCTCAGCGGCTCCACCCTCCTCAGCGTTCGGGTTCTAAAAAGACTTTCAAATAGGGTCCCCGGAGGCACTCACGTTGGTGTCTGCGCCTGGGCAGCTACGCATAGTTTTGACAACTTCAAGGATGCCGACGACTTTGTTCCTGAGCGATGGTTAGACCCAGCATATGATAGTGATGAGAAAAAAGCCAGCCAGCCATTTTCACTTGGCCCCAGAGGCTGTATTGGCCGACAGTAAGTGCCGGGGATCGATCGATCGGGCTGAATCGAGAGTCTAACATTTGTGTGCAGCTTGTCATACATGGAAATGCGCTTGATCCTCGGGCGCCTGTTGTGGAATTTTGATCTTGTTTCGTCGGATGGCTCGCCTCAATGGTCTCCCGAGGAAGAAATGAAGTACATGAAGGCTTACAATACGTGGGAGAAGCCTGAATTAAACGTGATTCTGAAGCGGGTCCAGCGGTAGAGGAGAACAGCTAGCAATGCGCGAACATGAACATTGCCACAATCCACAGACCTTTTGAAGACTGATGATGTATTGTTGAGCAGTCCTCATGGGACGAATGTAGACAATGATGCATAACATGTGTTCAAGCTTAACGAGCCAAGCCGTCTTTGCGTCTCGAAGTCTTTTGCTCCGTGTTAGTGACCCTCGCCGCCGGTGGCCAAAGCGAAGCACCCCCTACCTGACCGGCTTCCAGCCAAACTCCTGTAAGGCTAGGCCACAAAGGGGCGCTTTAGACCAACCGGAGATAGGATATGCAAAGGCTGGAGAACGCAATCCTGCCGGGTGCAACTGCGCCTAGAGTCTTTCTCCGCAAATTGCTGATTATCCTCGGCCGACTGACTCGTCCCTCGGTGCATGCCGACTTGCCGACGACAGGTCCAAGCTAAGACCAAAGCAGGCAGAGTTGTTCTGAACCCCCTAAGGTCGAATAGTGAATTGTGAGGTTCCAACATCGGTTCGACTCCTCGCGACCTTTGGCGAGAGCTTGTGACCGTCCTGGACTTAACTTGTGCGGTCAGAAAACATTGATAATCAGTGGGAGCCCTATCTCCTTGGGGAAACAAATCGAACAGGAAGCTCATTAATATCCTTCATCTATTCAAGCATGTCTGCCGACCATCCCGCCATTGCACGGATTCCTGTCACGGTCCGAGCAAAGCTCTCCCCGAAAGCCGTGGAAATCATCAAGAAAGTCGACGACTGGGTAGAAAATGAATGCATCCCGGCTGAGGAGCTGATGGAACGCCAACTTGACGGTCATAGATGGACGGTCCAGCCCAAGATGAGAGAACTTCGGGAGCGAGCAAAGGCCGCTGGCCTGTTCAACCTGTTTCTTCCCAAGACTTTCAAAGAGTCGCCAGGCTTGACCAACCTCGAATACGCCTGTTGTGCAGAGATCATGGGGAGATGTTATTGGGCAGCCGAAGTCAGTAACTATACTTCTGTTTCCACTTCCCTATTACCCTGCTGCCAAAACCGCGTGGACAAGACTCATACTCGATCCTTATTGATACCTCCATTGCTAATGGAAAATTTTTTACCATAGACCATGAACTGCCATGCACCAGAGACGGGAAACATTGAGCTGCTCGCCAAATACTGTAACCCTGAGCAGAAAAAGAAGTGGCTTCAGTCCTTGCTGGACGGAACGGCCATGTCTGCCTACTCCATGACCGAGCCCGACGTGGCCTCCTCTGATGCTACCACGATAGCATGTAGAATGCACCGCGAAGGTGATGAATATGTCATCAACGGACATAAAACCTTTGGCGGTTCACTGGTTAACAAAAGCCTTTCGTTCTACATTCTGATGGTGTGCTCAAACCCCGAGGACCCAAACCCGTGGCGAAGACATTCGATGGTCATCGTCCCAACTAACACGCCTGGTCTTCAAATGACTCGGAATCTGACCATCATGGGGTTTGATCATGCCCCCCAAGGTCACGCCGAGTTTGTCTACACCAACGTCAGAGTTCCAGTCGAGAATTTGATCTTGGGAGAGGGTCGGGCGTTTGAAATTGCCCAAGGCCGTCTTGGGCCGGGACGTATTCACCACTGGTAATTATGCCTATCTTTGTCAAGATATCTTATCCCATACACTTCACTCCGCGCCAGCCAGCGCCTGTTCCTACGAGAAGATCTTCTCGATCGTCAGTGAAAGCTAACAATTATTCGGTTGATAGCATGCGCCTCATAGGACAGTCGGAAAGGGCCTACGAGATGGCTCTCGTCCGAGCAATCGACCCACGCAAGAAACCGCGCGGCAAGTTGATCGGCGAGTTCGACAGCAACATCGAACGCCTGGCCCAAATGAGGCTTGACGTAGATACAATGCGGCTCATTGTGTTTAACGCGGCCGAAACAATGGACATTATGGGGAACAGAGCTGGCCGTCGCTCTATAGCGCATTCGAAGATCACCATACCCAACATGGCGGCGGGAATCATTGACGAAGCTATGCAGATGCACGGTGGTCTGGGTCTCACCCAGGACAGTTTCTTGCCTCACGCGTGGACATATGCGAGATTTGTCAGGCTCGCCGATGGACCAGATGCTGCTCACCGCCATCAGATCGGGAGAGAGGAGCTGAAGACCGCAGCGAAGTTGCAAATCAAACATGAGAAGTACGCCGCTCAATCTCGTCGGTTGGCGGCAAAGCTGTAGTCTGGGTTTTGGAACACTAGAAAGAACTTCAATTCCTTGCCAATGATATCTTTTAGGTGCTAATAAATTTTGTGTGGTTCTGGACGCAGTCCGCACCTACTGGCACCCCTAAAACACCACTTGTGCCAGCCCGAGTTGGTTGAAAGTGGTCCGCTTTTCGGAAAAGCAAGCCCTGACCTCCCCGGAAACTCGACGGTATAGGCGTAGCTGAGGCAAACCCGTACATACCTGTCTGGTTTAGGGTGAGTCGAATACATATCTCCAGACTGCCTTGGGCTGTTAAGGAATGTAGATCTACCTTTTCGGCAGCCTAGAAGTGAAGGATGTTGTTCGCAAAATAATAATTTGATCCCGACAGTAGAAATTGCCTTGTATTCTACGATTGAATCATGTCGACCAAGAGTCCTTTTCCCGACCTGAACATTCCCAAGACCAATATCTTAAGCTATTTGTTCTCTGACGGTGCTGCAGACGATTCAACTCCGATATGGATAGATTCAGAGGATCCAAGCCGCAGCCTGTCTCCCAAGCAGCTACTCAACCTCGTCAAAACGACGGCGGCCGGACTTCGAAAGCAAGGAATTCGGCCCGGGGACGTTGTCGCAGTCTTCACACCTAATCACATCTTTGTGCCGGTGGTCTATCTGGCCACGGTTGCGTATGGAGCTGTTTTCACCGGGTTCAACCCTGCTTACACTGTTGGAGAGTTGGTCCACTTGATCAAGGACTCCGAGGCGAAAGTGGTCTTTGTGCATCCATCCCTGATGAGCACCGCCCTCGACGCTGCCGGTCAATCGAATCTTCCCACATCTCGTATGTTACTCTTCTCGGATTCCGAGGATGTTCAGAAACAAACCCAGTTGATGCCATGGCGAGAGAGTCTTGGAAGCTCGCAAGATGCCGAGGACTGGAAATGGAACGAATACCATGGATCCGAGGCCAGTAGCACGGTCGCCACAATCAACTACTCGTCAGGGTAAGTCCCTCTTTCGAACCAAAGGGCAAAAAAAGTGGTATTACGACTGACCCCGGAGGACAGGACGACAGGTCTCCCGAAAGGTGTAATGGTCAGCCACAGCAACATTATTGCGAACCTGGAACAGACAATGTTCATTCGGTACTATATGACCCCTCAACCGAGACTCGAAGAGCGATGGGTGGGCTTTTTGCCCTTGTATCACGCATACGGGCAACTCTACACAATCCTCATGGCGTGTAAGCTCCGAATACCGGTCTACATTATGGAAAGTTTTCACTTTGGGAAGTT
The DNA here is from genome assembly GCA_016109495.1 of Phialophora tarda. Classification (NCBI taxonomy): domain Eukaryota; kingdom Fungi; phylum Ascomycota; class Eurotiomycetes; order Chaetothyriales; family Herpotrichiellaceae; genus Phialophora; species Phialophora tarda. Next base: position 154,450 of record JADWPL010000005.1, on the reverse strand, counting down.
CCTGTCGATTATCCAAAGCTGCAAAATCACAAATCTGCAGATCGCCCCACCGATCCTCGTCATGTTGGACAAGCGTCCGGAGACACAAAAGTATGATCTCAGCAGCCTGAGAGAGGTCGTCTGTGGAGCGGCCCCGATACCCCTTGACTTGCAAATCAGAATTGCAAAACGCTTCAACCTGAAATTTACCATTGGCTGGGGAATGACCGAAGTGACATGCACTGGCACCTCGATTCCCGGGGGAATGACCGAGTCTACTGGTAGTGTTGGTTTTCTGCTCCCAAGCACCGAGGCGAAGGTGGTAGATGAGGAAGGAAAAGAAGTGAAGACTGGCGAGAAGGGGGAGATGTTGTACAAGGGCCCCAATGTCTGTCTGGGCTACTGGAGGAATTCAGAAGCGACTCAGGAACTATTTGACGCGGACGGATGGTTGCGGACGGGAGATATAGCGATTCGAGACGACCGAGGACTACATTGGATCGTAGACAGAAAGAAGGTCGGTCCCGATCCCCATGTTTGGCACGGCTACGCTGACATCGTTGCAGGAATTGATTAAAGTGAATGGACTCCAAGTGGTATAAACTCCTTTTGGGCAGCGCAGACGGTTGAATACAAGAAAGTGACTATTATAACAGGCCCCTGCAGAGCTCGAAAGCCGTCTCCTTGAAAACGAACATGTCGCAGATGCTGCTGTTGTCGGGGTCAATATGTGAGTATGCGAGGCCCATGCGTGGCGCCGAAGGGAACGCTGAACGTCAACAGCGATGGAAACGAATACCCGCGGGCCTACGTTGCTGTAAAACCATTGAACAAGTCAGTATTCTGTCACTGCGAGGGTTGCCGAACGCTTCGGGCTATATCGCCAGCAAGCACGCCGCCCAGGGGCTGACCAAAGCTGCGGCCATAGATGCGGCGCCTAGGAACATCAGAGTCAATTGTGTAGCACCGTGAGTCCTGTCTTCTTCTCCCCTCTTCCTCGCCCCGATATCAGCCCCGAACAAGGAGCACATCATAGCTCGTTGCTGTTCAGAATGGCTAACATCCAATCCCAGCGGTCACATCGAAACACCAATGCTGACCAAGTCCTTGGAGAAGAAATTCGGTGTTGGACAAGAGTGGCCCAAACCCTCGACGCCCTTCTCACGTTATGGCAAACCAGAGGAAATCAGCCAAGTAATTGCTTTTCTGCTCAGCGATGATGCCAGTTTTGTGACCGCGGCGACGTATCCTGTGGATGGTGGTTGGGCTTCTGCTCCATGACTTCAACATCTACACTTATGGTGGCTACTGGAGCTTCAGCAGTTATCTTGCCAGCCGGCATCTGTCATAACTACGACAATCATACATATTACGTAGACCTGGTCTCCTGAAACGAATCTTCAATTGGGTGCATTGACATTTTGCTTTTCCCGCCAGTCACTCTCAAAATCAGGCTGAAATCATTTATATGTTCCACCCCCCATCAACACCATAAATTGCCCCAGTGGTAAACTTGCTCTCATCTCCTAGTAGAAAGTTGAGTGTATACGCGACCTCGATCGGCTCAGCATTTCGAGCAATCGGCGTGAAGGCATCCTGAGGCTTCGCCGCTTTGCTCTCTAGTGCTGCTAATAACATTGGGGTGTTGACTATTCCACTTTTATTTTTTCCCAATCTGAATGTTAGCCACTGGTCTCTGTAATTACAAGATAGGTGCGATTGAACTTACGGCGCCACTCCGTTCACTCTGATGTTTCTCTGCCCAGCCTCGATTGCAGCTGATTTGATCAATCCGGTCGCAGCGTGCTTACTAGCAACGTATGCAGCACTTCGTGGGGTTGCCCTGAGCCCGCAGAAACTTGAGACGCCCACGATACTGGATCCATTCTTCATGATCCCGTCAACTAACTGCTCCGCCAGGCAGTGGAAGAGACCCTTGGCGTTGACGTCCATAATGAAATTGTACTCTTCGGTCGATAATTCCCAGATATGGTGTATGTTCTGGTTTTTGCCCGCCACCCCGGCGATGTTGGCAGCGCCGTCCAGCTGGCCGAGCTCAGCCGTTGTCGTCCTGAGCCATTTCCTGACCTGCTCACGATCCCGAATATCGACGGTGGTTGCAGTCAAGCTTTTGGCGCCATCAGTTCGCAACGATGCTACTACTCGGTCCAACCCCTGTTTATTGACGTCTGCAATGGCTAATGTCGCACCTCGAGAAGCCAAGAGTTTCGCCGCTGCTGCCCCAATTCCAGATGCAGCCCCAGTTAACGCAATGACCTTGCCAGCTAAAGACGCCATTTGAGCTGCTCCAACATCAAAAACGAAGGAGAGAACCAAGACTGTAGCAATCCAAGTTGTTTTCACCCAACCGGAGGAGAGACCGAGAGACCGAAAGAGAATTGGAGCGTTGGATGTGGTTGTTAGTCCCCTAATGGCTGCGGAAGATGAAGAGGCTATGCCCCTGGGGTCGGATCCTGGGGAAACAAATGGCCCATTTCCGCCAAGGGTGAGATCTTTCGGGCACGATTTGTAGCGTTTTCATGACTAGTGTCGACAAGCCTCCGTGGAGGAAAACATGCCTATAGTTGTGCGACATTCCCGGTAAGGATCAATTTAATGCACGGGCGAAGGTTTTACTAACCTTAGACTTTTCATCTCGGCTGTTATATAACTCAACATCACAGTCTCCAGTACTTCTTGCGAGGAACAGCGTTTCAGTAGAGGCTCTACCAAGAAAGCCAGTTCCCCCTTTTACCCAAAAGACTCTAGTAGAGTTGGATGCAATGTCGTACGCAGATCTGAAAGGCAAAGTTTTCGTGGTTACGGGCGCTGCGGCCGGCATGGGTCAGGATCTCGCGGTGAGGTTAGCCCGACAAGGTGCACATGTTGGCCTTCTAGATCGCGACGAACCAAGCCAAACACTCCAGCAGGTTCAAAAGGCGGGTGGCCAGGCTATTGCGCTTGTTTGCAATGTTAAGGACAGCAAAGCGGTAGACGACGGTGTGCGGACAGTTGCTGAGAAATTCGGCCGGCTTGACGGAGCAGCCAATATGGCCGGATATGTGGCATCCCACGCGCTCGATAAGATGACGGACGACGACTGGGACAGCCTGTTGGGCGTCAATCTCAACGGGGTCAAGAATTCCATCATCTCGGAGCTGCGCTACATGAAGGGTTCTGGATCAATCGTCAATGCTGCCAGCATCTCGGGACAAATGGGAAATCCCTATACTGCAGCCTACTGCACAAGCAAATGGGGGGTGATAGGATTGACCAAGAGCGTCGCGCAAGAAGTCGGGCCTCGCGGCATCAGAGTCAATGCAGTTGCTCCGTGAGATTCCTCTCCTGCGTATGCTGCAATTTGAAGCGGTGATCATTGTTGCTGATTCGGATTCCCAGAGGCGTCGTTCACACAGCATTGACCCGAGGCATCGCACCCAAAGAAGACCTTGAAAAGAGATTCTTGAGGAATATTTGTTTGGGAAGAATGGCTGAGCCTGAAGACATCACGCGAGTCCTGGTGTTCTTGCTCAGCGATGAAGCAAGATACATCACGTCTTCGGTAGCTATTCGTATTACGCTGGCCATGAATTCATTACTAACTGCCCGGGTCTAGGTCGTCAATGTTGATGGTGGCTACCAATAAACGGCCATTGGACTGTTTGGCCGGACCTGGCATTTTCAAGCGGCGTCTGGCTGTCAACTAGTCCTTGGACATTTCGGTCGACCTGGGTTGATCCAATGAGATGAAGAGTTGCTGTTGATTAGAAGCCTCAGAGCCCTTAGGGTGCTGCAGAGAATCGGAGGAATTACGCTGGCTACCCTGCTTCCACTTCATCGGCTCTAGGAAAACTGATAGGCTATCTTCGGGCACACTCTGGAAATCTCACAACTTTTCGGTGCAGCCTAGATTCAAGGATCTGGCTCTATGAACGCTTGGGATCAGAGCGACGTCAATGGGTCTAGGTCCCAGGACCCAGGGTAGCCTCGCCCCTCGAGTCTAAGCCCAATGTTACGGAACATAGAAATGTTGGAATTGAAGGAATTCCCTGAATCTTCGTTACTGAGCCGTGTGTCCGCCATCAACCTGGCTGATATTAGTGCCGCTTTCGAGGCAAAGGATTCACATCACCCACAGTGATAGATGCACCCGAGACGTAAGTTGCTCTGCTTGAAACTACATTGCGGGCCTTGTTAGGGATTTTGATTGCTGTGAGGTGATTGGAATCAACGTACGTAAAAATGCCGCGACGTCCGCCACCTCTTGGGGAGTACCCAGTCGACCGATGGGAGTGAATGTTTGGCAATACTTCATTGGGGAGTCTGGAGAGAGTACCGGGTAGAGCTCGTTCATCAGGTGGACTATACCCTCGACGGCGGTCATGGCACCAAGCCCTGCATTGACACCCATCTGGAGAAAGTTAACTAGTTGACAGAGCAGCCACATTTTCACAACAGCCAAATTCTCCTCGAATAGCTTACCTTGTGAACTGCGTCTCCGATAAGGACAGCTCTGCCAGTGCTCCACTGATCCAAGATTCCTTCTTCTTGAGCAAACATATTGGCACGGATGCGGGCATCCCAAGCATCACCCACAGTGAAGCTCTCGCACATTCTGTGATTGCGGTACTCCGAAGCCACGGCCTCGGCGTCCTCATGCGTATATCGAGGAGAGCGAAGACTCTGAACCTTGGGAGTCGACGTCCAGAGAAACCAAAAAAATATGCCGGGCTCTCCGGATGCTGCAGTGGTGGAATGCCCGTTGCAATATGACCAGTAACAACGGCCTGGAGCCATGGGACACTCGTTGTGGTTCGTGCGAGACACGCCGAACAGACATTTCCACTCTGTCAAAAACCCTGGCTTGCCTTCACGATTTAGTTAGCAGATCACAACTCCCATTGAGGTCGTATGAGCTGGCACCTTCGTTAGTAGTCCCAAGTCTTGCACCACTCCCAGGACTTTGCTGTTCTGCGCGATCTCTTATTAAAGCTCGTACTGTACTATGGATGCCGTCGGCTCCAACAAGGACTGTTCCTTTGTATGACGAGTTGTCATCGGTGAAAACCTCTACACCCTCCTCGCACTCTTCGTATCGGACGACTCTTTTCCCCACAAGGATTTTAGTCTTGTCGTTAATTTTGGCGTACAGTGACTTGATGAGGCTCGTGCGCTGCAAGAAAATGACCGGGTATCCATATCTAAGTCACTTTTGAGCGACAAACCAACTCCCAGAATCTCAAAACGAACCTTTGGATATGTCCGCCAGTGACGGTTATATTATTCTCTATACAACGACCCGTCCCATCAAATGTCTTGGCTAGTGTGATGGGGAAACTGGCCAAGGAATTTAAACAAGCAAGAATGGTGCCGCGAAGGTCTCTTGCCCGCTGATAGAACATAGTCCTATGCGGACACCCATTTCGACATCCACTCCGTACAACACCCGTTTCGGGTAACCTTTGGCCGGCTTCCGACGGAGGTTATTTCTATAGCCACACTGCAAAAATTGCTCCTCTTGTAGTGCTATATTCCTTTAGCTTAATCTTTATAACCGCGCCGTCGCCTCTTTTAGTGACGACTACGGCGGATACAGAAACGGAAGAAGTTCAGGTTGGACTCGAACAAAGGGGAACCACCCAAGACCAGGCAATTGGCAATAACATGCGGCCTAGGATCACAGCATCACGGTCAACATTACCGACCAAGTATGAAGAGACAGGATCTGCTATGGTGGATATCAAAGCCGGCCACGTCCCGCTAGTAGGGGCCTGCGCGGGGGCCGGCTATATCCTGGACCCCGACTCGGCATCAGTCGGCTCGGGCTATATCGTCTTGCCTGTGGGAGTCAAGTTCAAAAGCTGAATGCCTACGTAGACGGAAGGCTGCTGGCCGTCCTCCCTGGGTAATTGTGCTGTGGAGGTTACTGGCTCGCCCGGTAAAGACACACATTTTCAGGCGCAATCGACAGACCAACTTGGCGCGCAGTCAGGAGTGCCTAGTCCTACGCCCCCACGGCCCCCTTCAGCGACCAGCAATCTCCAGCGACTCTGTGTCAACCTAATCCACTCGGCCTAAGAAAACAGTCTGCCACAACATCTGAAAGGGGTGGAACCATGGTCTATACAGTTCGGTGGGGCATCCTCGGTAAGTTTCGTATATCGAAGGGCTCGTCAAGGGCTCGGCACATATTCAGCCCTTGTGCGGCAACTCTATGGGCATCGCTGACATGAGATCTTCCATTGTTTAGCCACTGGTTGGATTGCTGAAAGTCTGTATCTCTTGCATAATTCCATGCAAGTTGCCGAAAGTGTTGGTCCTGACAGCTGGAGCACGAAGAATTTGCCCGTGATCTCCTCATAGATCCGGCAACACGAAACACCAGAGACGTAGCCCACGTCGTGACGGCCATCGCATCGTCCTCAGGCAAAGACCGTGCTGACCAATTCCGTCGCGATCTTCCCATCCCCGAGACGTGCGCGACTTACGGGTCGTACAAGGACCTTGTGTGGGACACGAGTGTCGACATTGTCTACGTCGCGAGTCCACATTCGTATCACTTCCAACATACAATGCTGGCTCTTGAGGCCGGCAAGCACGTCGTGTGTGAAAAGCCTCTGACCGTCAACGCAAGTCAGGCAACGGTTCTGTACAAAACGGCCAGGGAGAAGAAATTGTTCTTGCTGGATGCGGTTTGGACACGATACTTCCCCCTGAGCATTGAGATACGAGAGTCGATCCGTACAGGCGAGATCGGCGAAGTCCTCCGCGTCATAGCCGACACATCTTTTGGCATCCATCCTGACATCGCTCTCCGAGAAACGCCTCGGAAGCTCACTCATCATCTCGCGGGTGGAGCTCTGCTGGAAAGTTCGTCCACACGCCCCACCCGCCACGAGCTCGAACTTTAGACACTGACGTAAACGCTGTATTTAGTTGGTATTTATTCCCTCACATGGGTGTTCCAGACGCTTTACCACACGCTGCCACGAGGTCAACGCAAGCCACCGTCAAGCATCCTGTCATATATGAACAAATACGACCCGACTGGGGTGGACCAGACCACCACCGTGCTGTTATCTTTTCCCACCTCGACGCCTTCCAACCTTCCAAACAGCTCTTCTCACGGGGTAGCGATGACGGCCTTCGCCGTCGCCAGCGATCCCGATCAGAAGAACAGCGCCGGGCCAGCAATCCGCATCCAGGGTACACAAGGCGAGATCCAGGTTTATGGACCAGCATTCCAGCCCACCCGATACCGAGTGGTGCCTTCCAAGCGAGGCGACCGGCCCGTGACGGTCCGCGATGTTGACTTTACCATTCCGGCGAATGGGCATGGCATGTTCTACGAGGCTGATGAGGCCGCGCGGTGCGTCAGAGATGGCAGGCTCCAGAGCGAGACCATGCCGTGGGACGAAAGCATTCTCGTCATGGAGGTGATGGACGAAGTGCGTAAACAAGGCGGACTCAAGTATCCGGACTCCGTCGAGTCAGATGTCGTGCCCCTGTCGGAAAGGTAAAGAATTTGCCAAGAGCGTCGTCCCGTTTTCAATACTATACGGCAGTGGTGTTAGTTCCAAAACGAGACCATACGTACAACGTTGCGCAACTATTTCCACGGGCCTCGAATACTTATCGATCATCACAGTTCACTGCTTGGGTAAACAAAGGTCCCGGAGGTAAATTGTAACACGTCATAGGCACAGACAACCACGGTGCGATAGAACAACAAAAGGCTCAGACCTCGATCGGCTATGTCCTCCTTCAGCTGAACGATGAAAAAATGGATATTGGCACAAATCTGGCGCAGTTAGGAACTGCCACAGGTCCGCTCAGGTGAAAAGAGGTGAGGCCTGCACCCGCACAGGTTTATCAACCACGGTATATCGACCCCCTTCCTCGCCGGAAAGTCTACATACAGACCAAAGAGTATGCTTTATTAATCTCAGCACCCGTGTCTCCCAAGCAATGCTCAATCGTCACAAAACACAGCTGTGGGCAGCGATATTCTCGGTGCTCAGGACGATCTGTCTCCATGATCCCGACGATCGGGTAGGTTGATGAAGGACAAACCGCAGCGTACAAGGGTGCTATGGTGGCCCAGTCACAAGCTACTTCTCCTCGACCTGGACCACCACGGCTTTGTCACCGGCTTGGGCCTCCCGTATCTTGAGCTCCTCGGTCTCGTCCTTGGCAAATCGTGCGGCCTCCTTATAGCTCATCCCCTTGCCGGCGTGATATTTGATCTTGAACATGCGGTCGACCTCTTCCAAGGATAGGCCTTTGGTCTCGACGTAAAAGAACCAGACGATGGGGAACCAGGTAAAATTGAGCACGGCGAAGATGATGTAAAACCTCCAGGAGATGTTGGCAATGGCGCTAGGGGTCATGATCACCACCACGTACACGAACAGCCAGTTCGTGACCATGGCGGCGCTGTTGCCAATGCTGCGCATCCGCGACGAGTTGATTTCGGAGGGGTACAGGAACGGAATGGCCAAGTAGGACAGGCCCTGCGATTGACGGGAAAAGTGAGCATGGTGCCATACCATCAAGCAAATGTTTGGGGAAGAAAGATGGAGGAGCCTTACGTAGAAGAGATGGTATCCAAACATGAACGACACAGCCATGGCGTAGCTCGCCTTTGTTCCAATGCCGAGGCCGATTGTGGTGAGAGTGAAGCAGAGACCGCAGCCGATGGACCCAAATAGCATGAGAGGAACACGCCCGAAGCGATCAATCAGCAGCATGATCACCGATCCCCAAACGCAGAGAGAGATGAAGTCGACCGCTGAGAGGATCAAAGCCAGCCTGTTGCTGAAGCCAAAGGACTTGGTCAGGATCACCGGGAAATAGTAGACAACCTGTCGAGGTGCGGTGCCGCCAACGTCAGCATTACGGCTGTCCAAGGATGCACTGCTAGCTTTTGGAGAAAGAGCCATGTATGTAGAAAGGGGTCGGTTCTGGATTTCGATGCTTACCACGTTGATGCCCCCCATTTGCTGGAAGACTGACGTGCCGGCGCCCAAGACGAGGCGGCGGAAGTTTTGTTGTTCTCCGCCAGAAAAGACTTCACGCCATCCAACGGCTCCACCAGCTCTCTCGGCGGCAATGGCATCACTGATGATCTTCAGCTCGATCTTTACCGAGGGCTCTTCAGGATCTTGGGCGGCCAGGCGAGCCAGCACGACCTGCGCGTCTGCATGTCTCTCTCTGTAGCACAGCCATCGCGGGGATTCCACCGTGCAGTAGAGCAGCCCAAGGGTGACGAAAGCCCAGAAGCACTGCATGGCGATGGGGAAGCGCCAGCTGACTTCATTTGAGTAGACGTAGGTCATGCCCAGATTGATCCAGCTGGTCAGGTCGATCCCGAAGATGACCATGACCATCTGAAGGGCGACCAGTTTGCCGCGGTGCTCGGGCTTGCTGGTCTCGGCCTGCCACATGGGCACGACGGCCGTGCTCTGCCCGATGCCCAGGCCTGCAACCACGCGGCCGACAATCATGTGCGCCAGGGAGAATGACGTGGCTTGCAACAGGCCGCCGACGATGACGAAGACGCACGACATGGCGATCGACTTGCGCCGGCCCAGCTTGTCGCCCAAATAGATGGAGATGATGGCGCCGATGATGCAACCGATATCATAGGTCGACACGATCTGGCCCTGGATGGTGGCATTCGGGTTCTTGAACTGGTGCGCGAACGTCGGGTCGTTCAAGATGCCGCCAAACACGCCCTGGTCCCAGCCGAACAGCATAAAAGAGAAGCCGCAGGTCATGGTGATGGCGACGGTGAGGGCGCGGCCCCGCAGGGGAAATAGACCCATGGTTGAAGACACGTCTGGTCCAAGTTGACCTTGGTTTAGGGGAGTCTCAACGGCGGTCGGTGACAGACTCTCAAGGGGGATCGAGATCAGGGAGGGTGGTGGTGAGGAGAGTAACAAGCAATAGAGGCTGGGTTGAGTCGACGGGGAAAAGGCTCTGTCCCATATACTCCCGCCATGTCACTATGCTGTAGTGTACTGTGCTAATCAGCTACCCCGGGTACCCGTCCCTCCGTGCCCATCTCTCCCCACGGGGGCGCCTCGTAAAAACCTACTGTCTGTTTGTACCCTAGGAAGACAGGTGGTCCAAAGACATCGGGTCTTCTATTGATCGGGAACACACCCGGCCCCGATGGAACGTGGGCAATGTCACGCAAGGGCCTTCCAATGCGTACTCCCCCGGTGCAAGGCTCGACCTGGGAATCCTTGGGCCGCGCTTGCCATACACCCTGGCCAATCGAGAGTTCGGCTACTCTCGGTACGGGAGTGCACCTTGAACTCAACGAGTTCAAGTAGCCGGCCGTGACCTCGCTGGCTTCACCGAGTACAAGTATGTGACTTCGCTCAACGGTGGCGCTGGCTCGAGAACTGGAACAGCTCGGTCTACACTGTAATAGCCGGAGGAGAGCCAGGCCCAGCTAGCACCCCTGAACAGGTCGGTTGGACAAAGTTGCTCGATGCGCCCCACTGAACCAGGGAATCGATTCCCGGCCTGCACTAATTGGAGGAGCCTGATTCGGGAAACCGCCGCCGCCCCCGGAAACCCTCCGCAAGTGTTGTAGCTCTCTGCCAGAGACGTCGCAAACGCATCTGCAATTGATTAAGAACTTGTTTTGAATCGCACAACCCAGCTCTGGTCTGAAACTTCACCGATATTGTCGGACTTGTACTCGTGCATGTGGAAAACGTGTTCCTTGGAAGCAGACCGTCACGGGCTCGTGGCGATAGTCAAGGCGACTGAGAAGAGATGCAAGGTAAATGGTTTCCCCGTGTGCTTCCCCAACCGCCTGCCCTTCCGTCGTTACTGTTGCCGATCACTCTATGACGCCCGGTTCATCCCTGTTCCTGGGACGCGCATCGAGTTGATCTCAACCGTGATCCGGTCGGGCCAGTCCAAGGCCGGGACTTGACGCAGAGAAAGCTAGTGAGTCATGGTAAGGATAAGGTCCGCGAGTCAGCTAAGCAGCGGCAGATCGTAGCGACCGAGCAATGAACAGTTGGCTGGTGGAGGAATTTGGCGGGATCACCACTGCCGCGTCTCTGATCTGGTGAGTCTGGAACAGAGTTGTTACAGCGGAGAAAATTGGCTCGCACAGTCGCAGTTAATAGCTCTCGAGAACTGCGTGATAGTCAGTAACCGGCCTGTGTGCTGTGATTGAAATTCTTCTTAGCGTAGAGTTTGTGTTCGTGTGCCTTGGCACCTTGGATACTTGCTGTAATGGGACCCTGCGTGACGCCCGGCTTTCTCCACCTACGGGGATGCCCAAAGGGGGTTGGAACAACGGTATTGCAGGGTCCTGGCTCGTACCCTCATGGCCCAAGTCTTGAGGTTTCTAAAACTATGGTTTAAAAAAGATTTCATCCCGCCATTTGACCAGTCGCTCGTTGACAGGCGAGTTTTGAGACGATTGAAGCCATCTTTGCCCGTCGTCATGGCGGTTAAAGTGTTCATGTAGGATGCCAACGCATTGCGAGAGCGGAGATGGTGCCAGCTGACCGTGATCTAGCACAGGTACCACCGGCTACATAGGTGGCGACGCTTTGTACGCGCTGAACCAGAAACACCCAGAATGGGAATACTGTGAGTTTGCAGAATTAGCAGGACCTGGTTCTCTTCCCGGGCTCAAGTCCGTCTATGTCTCCTTGCCACGGGTTTGACGTGCCCGGTGTCTTGTCCTTGGTCGATATGAAACCCAAAGTGACGCTCCGACCATTGCTATCGGCGGCTGACATTACCCAAGGCGCCCTCATCAGGACGCAGGCGAAGGCCAATCGAGTCCAACAGCAGTATCCCAAACTCCGCGTCGTTCTGGGTGATCTGGACGACTCGACCGTGCTGCAGGAGGAGAGTGCAAAGGCTGATATCGTCCTGCGTGAGTCCCAGTGTCTTCGACACAGATCAGACGGTGGTTTGACGAGCCTTCAACCCACCAGACACTGCAGATGCTTCGGATCACGAAGATGCGGCTAGAGCCATTGCGGTCGGTCTGGCCGAAGGACATACGCCCGCCAACCCCGGATTTTGGCTGCATACCGGTGGGACCGGCATTTTGACCTATGAAGATTCGAAGAACAATCGACTGGGAGAGTGGTCGACCAAAGAATACAATGACCTCAGCGGAGTCGACGAGCTTACCCACCTCCATGATGATGCCTTCCATCGTAACGTCGACAAGATCGTCCTCGAAACCGGAAGCAAACACGCTGACAGCGTCAAGACGGCGCTGGTTTGCCCGCCCACCATTTACGGTACGTGTGCGGTTCAGGAGCAGATTGGAGTCCTGCAGTTCTTCCTGAGATAGGGTAAACTAACCCGTGGCTGGTTTTGCCCTTAGGCAACGGGCGGGGTCCCGTCTCCGAGCGCTCTCGCCAGGTGTATGAAATGACCAAGGTCATCTTACAGAAGGGGTACACGCCGATTGTGGGGGCAGGAAAAGCACGCTGGAATCACGTCCACGTCTACGACCTGACCGCTGCCTTTCTCCTCCTCTCCGAAGCGGCAGTGGCTAGGAACCTGTCCGATGAAATCTGGGGCGCCAAGGGCTATCATCTGTGCGAGAACGGCGAACATATGTGGGCCGACTTGGCCCGGAAGATATCGACGATCGCAGCGGACAAGGGCTACATTTCAGGCAACCCTGCAGAGAAGCGACTCACTAAGGACGAGGCGCTCGGGGTAGCAGGCTTCGAAGCAGTGAGCTGGGGTTGGAACTCGCGAGGAAAGGCGCAACGATTGAGGAAGTTTCTGGCCTGGGAGCCCAAGGAGAAGAGCATTGAGGAGGAGGCGGACGGCATAGTTGAGGCGGAGAGGTCGAGATTGTAGTGCAAAATGCCATCAGCTTGACCAGAGGCGGATGGAACCTCGATTCGAGGAAGGCACTTAAACACTAGAGAAACATGTGGCGAACACCCCAACACATCCTCCCTTTCCACCCGTCGTGCAATGATGCTCAGGGTCCGTGGCGTCAGAATTCGGACAACTCAATGTTCTCTGAGATCGAGGAACCGATATGCATGTGTCCTGTTAGCTACTATCAACAGTTCTGCCTTCGTCTAGCCGTTTGTCCTGATGAGTTCCGGAGAAAACAGTGCAATAGACACCCGTTGCCCCTCACATGGTTTGCCCCAGCAAAAGGCAGCTGCGCACTGAGGGGTGGGTCAAATTGCGCGAGAGGCAAGATAAGGAAGGTTGTCGGGTAGTTTCTTGCGCACCGAGAACGGGGCTCTGATTACTCGCGGCCAGACTGAGAATGGTATTGAAACGATGTTCGCTTGAAGACCATTTTGCTGCAGTCAATAGCAGCGGGGCGGCAAGGAAATCGGTTCATCATTCCTCATAATGGGTTGATGCACCGCCGTCCACCAACAGATACTGTCCCGTGACGTATGAGCTGAGATCACTGGCGAAAAAGACGGCGGCGCCAGCAACGTCCTCGGGAGTACCTAGTCGACCTAGCGCAGCCTTGCCCGCCATCACTTCGCGCTGATTGCCATGGTCCAAGTGGGACTTGTTCATGGCGGTCTCGATGGTACCGGGACAGATACTGTTGAAGCGGATGCCGTGTTTGCCTAGGGCGCTGGCACAAGCGACAGTCATGCCCAGGATGGCCGCCTTGGTGGGCGCGTAGTGCGTCAACGCCGACGAGCCTTGGACCGCGGTGATGGAGGCGATGGACACGACACTGCCACCTGTCCCTTGCGCCACCATCTGCTTCGTCACCGACTGCGTGAGCATGTACGCAGCCGTGAAGTTGACCGCCATGTGTCGCTCCAGCAAGGCCTGGGTCACATTGTGGAAATCGGAGAATGTGCAGATGCCCGCATTGTTGATCAGGGCGTCGAGCCGGCCGAGACTGCCCACGGCCTCGGCCACCAAATTAGCCGGCGTCTCGGGCAGGACCACGTCGCCGCTGAAGGAGGTGTGACGAAGCGACGGATCGATCGAGTGCAGTTCGGCTTGCAGCGCGCCGATATCAGAGGTCGTCTGTTCAGTCCCCAAGTGGTGCAGAACAAGACCAGCACCTTGTCGAGCACACGCGAGTGCCGTGGTCCGTCCAATTCCCTGCGATGCCCCTGTGATAGCAATGACTTTGTTACGTAGTATTCCAGCCATCGTTGGGGGTTGAATGTGTTGTGTGACTTCAATAGGAGCCAAGAGAGTTTTGCCCGGGAAGGGGTCACTGCTGGAAGACTTGTAAACCCTCTCAAGTTGGCTCGAGAGCTCGAAGAAAAGTATTCTCTATACCCCATCGTATCGACTGTCCGTGTTTCGACGGTACAAGCCCGCTACTTTGCCGGAGTCCCCTTCACAATCAAACCGGCCGTCGCTAAACTCCAGGTCGCAGAGCCGGGCTTGGGATTTCGCAAAGGCCCGCCCGCATGCACCAGGAGCCTGGACGTGCGGGACCCATAAAGGCGAAATCGGTCGGTTATATTCCGTACTGCAGCAATTACTCTACTCCGGTGTCTCGTTCTCGCCATCGGGCAATTTTCAACACACCGCACTATTCGGCAATCCCAGGGCTCTCGGTGCCTAGGGGCGTGTGAGGTCTCGAGACGGCCAGTCCGATTTTGACTTTGGACTTGGGTCGTCGAGACCCTTGGGGAGCAGTTCCCATGATCTTGGTCCTCTTCTATTTGCTGTCCCGGTGACGGTGTTGAAAGGCCGATCCCAGAGATGCAAACCTGACCACATCAGCGTGAGAACAGAAGTCGCAGAGAGTACCAGGACAGTCATGATAAGGTTCGAGCAAAGACTGTTTATTGGAGTCTTCGGACGAGCATCTAACCCTCAGATTGCCTGCCCTGGGAGAGGTAGGGATGGACGCAATCTCCCACACTTGATTGCGGAGGTCTTGCGACAGGCCACATATTCTGTACAGAAAAGGCAGATGCCAACAATATGCCTGGTTCGTGTACACCTCTCGGTGCATAAGTTCCGGCTACTTGAGCAATCTCCATCTTGCTCGGCCCTTGCCTGCTTTGCTTCTATCCAGCATCTTCTTCACCTTCTTGACAATCCCGGCATCGTCGACGCCGAACCGCCCGAAGTTTTCAAGGCCCGCACCAGAATAGCCAAAGTCATCCATCGCCACACTCGCTGTACAGAATCTTGCCCATGCTACTGACATAAGCCTCGACGCTGACCAGATGTTCCGCCATCCCGAGCACTTCGTCCTGGTATGTCTCGGGTTGGGCCTCGAACAAGCTGATGCACGGCATGCTGACTACACGCGTCGGCATGCCGTGTTGCTCTGTCAGTTGCTTCGCGGCCGCTACGGCGAATTGCAATTCGGAGCCGCATGAGACGAGGGTGACGATGGCGTCGCGCTGCTCGACGACAACGTACCCGCCCCGAACAACTTTGGTTCGATCCGTGTTGGAAATCGCGGTGATTGCCGGGTCCCGGGCCAGCGAGATGATGACAGACAAACCCTTGGTCGCAGGTCCTAGAGCGGCCAACCAGGCACCGGTCACTTCCTCGGCGTCCGAAGGTCGGATATACGCCAGACGTGGCATTGCCCGGTACAGGGAGTCGAGCTCGACAGGCTGGTGGGTTGGGCCGTTCTGGCCTTCGCCGATCGAGTCATGGGTGGCGACATGGATCACTTTGAGGTGGCTCAGCGCACCCATGCGCACGCCAGGCGCCGCGTACAGGTAGAACATGAAAAAGGTCGCGGTGATGGGGATGATGGTACCAGGAGCGTATGCTGCAAGTCCGTTCGAGATAGACGCCATGGCGTGTTCCCGGATGCCATAGCGAATGACGCGGCCCTCTGGCTGTGCCGCGGAGAAGATCCGAGGTGTCTGGTCGCCCATCTGATTGCTGTTCCAGAGGTCGGCACCACCAGCGACGAGGTGAGGGATATGTGACATGAGGGCGTTAAAGACCGTGCCGTTGAACTGTCGGGTGGCTTGGATGGTCACAGGGACTTGAAGAGAGGAGAGGATGGCCTCGTAGTCAATTTTGCCGTCCATGCGGTCGGAGAGGAGTTGAGCTTCCGTGGGGTAGGCCTGCCTGGCTGTAGGACGCCAGGAGAGCGTTCCAGTCATCTTCAAGCCTTTGGCCTTGAGCCACACACCAAGCGAGGTACGACTTCGTCTGTTCCGAGAGAGAGTGTGTGGTTACAGTGTCGCCAGAGGCGTACAGAGCGGCATCGGCGTCGCTGTAGGTCCCGTGGTGCGACTTGAAAGTGCCTGCGGTGGAAGTACCGTAGCCGATTGTGGTGCGGATGTTGATAAAGGTCGGTTTGCCCTGGGTAGACCGGGCAAGCTTCAGCGCCGAGACAATGTCGTCGACCGAGCGATCGCCCGTGAAAACCTCGATGACATTCCAGCCAATCGCTCGCATTTTGGCATTGGTGTCTTCAGACACGATCCAGTCCAGAGGACCATCACAGGTGACCTGGTTATTGTCGTAGCACAAAACGAGATTGTCCAGCTTGAGGTGACCAGCCAGGGCCATGGCCTCCTGGGCGACACCCTCCTGCAGACACCCATCGCCCGTAGTGCAGTAAATCCGAGCACGGATGACTTCGTGGCTCGGCTTGTTAAAGGTTGCTGCGAGTTGTTTCGAGGCAATAGCGAGGCCCACCGCATTAGCCACCCCTTGGCCGAGCGGGCCCGTGGTGACTTCGATGCCGGGGACGTCGAGTTCCGGATGGCCATGGCAGATTGTGGCGCTCCAGTTGCCGGTCACTAGGTCGACTGCTTTCGCCGAGCCGTACAGCTTCACCTCGTCTAAAGTCATATGGGGATACCCGCTGACATGTAACATGGTGTAGTGGAACATTGCAGCATGGCCATTGGACAGCACGAATCGATCGCGATCGAACCATGCGGCGTTCTTTGGGTTGTATCTCATGGTATGGCGCCACAGTGCGACTCCCAGCGGTGCCATGCCGATCGCAGAGCCTCCATGGCCACCTCCATTCTGTCGACATACATCGATGATGAATTTCCGAATGTCACGCACTGCTTGCTCATCGTCGGCCAAGATGGGTGTAGCGAGGGGACGACGTTTCACAGCGGAGCCGCCGTTGACCGCGGTGGAATTTGCGTCTGGGACGCTGGGCATATTTAGCGTTCGGCTGGGCCAATGTATCCTACAGCAACCGATTCTCATCCGCCTGGGCCTCGCGCGCCATTAGTATATCTGAATCGTTTCGAAAATTTCGCCCGAGGCGCCGAGACAAGCAGCAGCTCTGTGTCTGTCGGCAATGGATCGTCGTGTATTTGGCCTCCGAACACATCATGGGCGACTTTTCCGCGCCGGGGCCCACGACATGCTGCTCGGGATGCTGGACATACAGGACCTTAGCCGGGACCCTCCAACTACCCACACCCTCATATAGCCGAAACCGTCTTTGGTCGATCTATCGGCTGGCAGCTCGCACCAGAGACCTCACGGGTGGATAGCTAGTCCGCCCCGGATTGCATATGATATATTGTGCGAGCTCGAAGTCGAGAGAAATCCCCCTTCGATCCAGAGCTGTTGAGATCTTCCAAGTCCCGTGCGTCCACACCAATGCCTTCAGGACGGACAGCAGATCCCCGTCTTATTGTCATCGGATGCGGAGTTGCTGGTATCGCCCTCTCTGCACGGCTCCGGTCACAGCTGGGTTATGAGAACTTTGTAGTTTACGAAAGGGAGAGATCCATCGGTGGAACATGGTATCTGAACACATACCCCGGCGTTGGCTGCGATGTCGACTCTCACCTCTACTCCTTCTCCTTCAACTTGAACCCCGACTGGTCCAAGCGATTCGCCGAGCAGGCCGAAATCCTTCGATATCTGGAAGCCACGGTCGACAAGTTTGGCGTCAGGCCCCATGTGCGTCTCGGCGTCGAGGTGGTCGAGGCTGCTTGGATCGAGGAGAAATCAGTCTGGCGTGTGAGCCTCCGCGACCTTGAGGACAACCACATCTCTCACAAGGAAGCTGAAATGCTGGTCTCGTGTGTGGGCACAATATCTATCCCTAAAGACTGCAACATCCCGGGCCACGAGACGTTCAGAGGCGACATGTGGCATTCTGCGCGCTGGAATCATAATGTCCCTCTCAAGGACAAGCGCGTCGCCGTTGTCGGCAACGGCTGCTCGGCCGCCCAACTGGTCCCGTGCGTGACCCGAGAGGCCGCGCAGGTCTACCAGTTCCAACGGTCACGTCAATGGATCAACGAAAGACCGAATCGCAGCTTCACAGATTTCCAGAAATGGTGCTTCCGATATGCGCCTCTCTGGGACCGGATCTACCGCTTCTACCTGTGGAAGAATACAGACGCCCTCCACAACCTGTACCAATCTGAAACTGCCCCGTCGCTACGTAACCGCGCGGCGGCCACGGAACAAGCCAAGTCCTACATGATGGCAACTGCACCGAAGAAGTACCATGACCTGCTCATTCCCCAGTTTCCTCTCGGCTGCAAACGACGGATCTTCGACCCTGGCTACCTCGAGAGTCTCCACAGCCCGAACATCGAACTGTCGGCGGACCCCATTCTCGAAATCACCGAAACTGGGCTCCGGACGCCCCAACGCAGCATCGACGTCGACGTCATCATCCTTAGCACAGGCTTCAAAATCCAGGAATTCTTGTCTCCCATCACGGTCAAGGGCGTCGGCGGTGTCACTCTGAATGAACACTGGAAAGACACGCGAGGCGCACAGGCATACAAGGCGACGTTCGTCACGGGCTTCCCCAACTTCGGGATCGTGTTCGGTCCCAATGCCTTCCCGGCACACAACTCGGTCATCTACACGAACGAGGTCCAAGTCGAGTACATCATGAAAGCCATGGTGAAGCCAATCCTACTCAGGGACTTTGAAGTCATCGATGTCAAGGAAGCCGCCGAGCATCGCGACGCCAGTGTGATCCAGGCCCGCCTGAAATCCATGGTCTGGAACGCCGGCTGCAGCAACTGGAACCTCGACGCCGCCGGCCGCAACACCACCAACTACCCCGACGAGACCTGGAAGTTCTGGTACCAGCTCTATTGGCCGGTGTGGAAGGATTTTGATCTCTACGGCGGCAAAGGCACGCACCCCTCACATCCAGCATGGAAGCTCGCGGCGACTTTGGCTACTCTCGGAGTCTTGGTACCTGTGGTACTCCAAAGAAGCCTCCATATCTTTACCCCCGTCATGGACATGTTGAAGCAGAAGATACTGTAATGAGGCATGGAGCTGCGGGTCGGAAGCCTGGTCCATACGGATACATGTCGAGCCTGTTTCGGCACGTACTCCCACAGGACGAGCCAAGACCAGGTGCCGCAATCAAGTTGGAAGACGAGCTGTAGATGAGGCCAATGCCCTTTTCGTCGAGTTTCCTCTGTTTCAATCATCCGCATCTGTGCAGATGAAGCCCCCACCAAGTTCTCATCCGCTGCTAGGTACATGATAAATGGAAGTGTCTCGCAAAAGGGAGAAGGGCCTTTTTCTTCGCTTCCTCGCTATACCACCCTTCCTGAAGCCCGAAGGGTAGCTTCCCAAGTAGTAGCATACTAACATTGGCCTCCGGGACTTACAAACTCGCCTGTCCATTTCGGTTTCACTCAGATCTCGGGCCTCCCTACTCTACCCCTGGCTTTTCGGCTATAGAACAGTTCGGTAACCCCCGGGGCGCCCCTGGCGGGTCCGCCGGCTGCATGAGTCGGGTGCAGAAAGGATGCACGTACCGTTGTGTCTATGTATCCTTCGATGCCATCAGTCCGCCTGCTTGTTTACTTCCCTCACTCGTCTCCGCCAAGCACCTGCATATTCCTACACGTTCGGCCGCTACGTTGAACTATCGGCCCCATCGAAAGTCGGAACATGCCTCGTATGGAAATAGATGGTTGTTGCCGTAAGTTTGTAGCGTTATATCCTCCCGGTTTCCCAACCCTTTTCGGGCCTCCGGTAGCGACTTTGTATATGCCATACTACACTGTGGTTCCCGTTCGTTACACTTTTCCTTTTCTCCAGCCGACCAAAGATCCATTGGTGAGACTTCGGCTCCGAAGACGCAGACCCGGTCAACGATATAACAGAAAACATCTCTTCGCTGCAGCAGAAGGAGCCGGCAGGAGAGGAAAAGGAATCCGGATACACACCTTTGGTATATTATCGGGAGACGGGAGAGAAAAGCGATTTCTTTCTCTCGGCCCGGTCTTAGCCTCTTGTACAGCGCTTGTCCTAGGTATTTCTCGACACAAAGCTCCCATAAGTTAGACCCTATTCACCGTGGCTCTCGACCTCCAGCCTTCCAGTATGTCGACGAGCTCGACTCATGTCGCCGCCCTCCTGCACGGGGCGCGGGACCTCCGGTTGACGCAAGTCACGACGCCCGCGCCCCTTCCCCACGAAGTCCTCATCGCCCCGCGTGCCACGGGCATCTGCGGCACGGATATGCACTACTACTCGGCTGGGCGCAACGGCATGTTCGTTGTCACCGCGCCGCTGGTGCTGGGCCACGAGGCTGCAGGGACGGTGGTCGCGCTAGGCAGCGCCGTCGAGTCGCTAGGCCTGGGTTTAAACATCGGGGACAGGGTAGCGATTGAGCCACAGCAGCCCTGCGAGCAGTGCCATGTCTGCCGCAGCGGCAAATACAACCTGTGTTCCCGGCTGAAGTTCAGTGGGAGCGCGAGCGCCAACCCGCCGGTCCAGGGGACATTGCAGGCGAGGTACTCGCATCCGGCGGCGTGGGTGTATGCGCTGCCCCCAAACATGAGTTGGCAGGAGGCCGCCATGGTCGAACCCTTGAGTGTGGCGGTTCATGCAGTCAGGAGGGCCGAGGTGAGAGGCGGCAGCCGTGTGGTGGTTCTCGGGGCCGGCGCGATCGGGCTGTTTTGCGCGGCGGTGGCGCGGGTGAATGGAGCCAGATGGATTGGGATGGTCGACGTTGATGACGCGAGGCTTGACTTTTCGAGGCAACATGGATTTGCCGACGCCGTGTTTGAGATTCCGATCCGTGGGAGCGAGGGGGAATCGAGGCCGGATATGGCTAAGAGAGTGGCTGGACAGATGCTCGAGAAGGCCGATGAGGGATGAGGTCTGGCGGAGGTCGTGTTCGAGTGTACGGGTGTGGACACGTGCGTGGATATCGGGATCCATTGTGCAGCGCCTGCCGGCAAGGTGGTGGTGGTGGGAATGGGCCAGCCGGTGCAGAACATCAACGTGGGCGCGGCCGCTGTGAGGGAGGTCGATCTCTTGTCGCTGTGGAGATATGCCAACGCATTCCCGGCCGCCATCGAGCTGATCGCGTCCGGCCTGGTGGACGTGAAACCCCTGATCACGCACACGTTCGACTTGGAGCAAGCCGCCGACGCGCTGCAGCTGGTTGTGGACAAACCCAAGGATCTCATCAAGTGCGTCATTACCTCGAATCATTGAATATTGCCATGCCCGCGTCTAACCGGGAAAGCCCTCTCTGTACTTCGTACTGCTTCCTAAACCGAAACGACCACAGCCTGGTATCCTGCAATACATTCACGCGGCCCTCAGCCTCGTGTCCACTTGACTGCACTGCCTGGGAATAGCGGTTATAGGATATGCTGCCCGGCAATACGCCGCCTCGCCTTTATGATTTCGGCCTTCGGTAATTTCACTTTGGGGGGGGGGGGGGGTGGGTGTTGGCAGTGCCTGGCAAGATCGGCGTTACTCTGTGGGTATTTCCACTCGACAGGCTGGCACCGCTGGGCTGCCCAGTTACATTGATGTCATGTTGCGTCTAGTCAGGCCAACCGACAACTTTACGCATTTCGTGACAGTGGACACTGGAAAACCACGACGCCCCTGGCGCTCGAGTGGGTGATATTGCTAGTCTTGCTCTGGCTGGACCAAGATCTTGACATGCTTTGCTTTGTTTCGGATAAGCTCCATAAATCCGCCCTCGATGGCGTTGGTCAAAGGGACCACCGAAGTAATCATCTGCTCGAATGGAATCTTGCCCGATGCCATGGCGTTGATCACCTGCTCATAGTCTTCCTTGGTATAGCAGATCCCACCCAGGAGGCGTTTTTCCAGAAAGCCAATATCGTTGAGGTTCAAGGACAGCGGTTTCTCGTGGATAGCGACATTGAAAATCGTCCCTCCAGGTCGCGTAGCCGCCAGTGCCGTGTCCAAGGTCGATTGAAGGCCCGTGGCGTCAAAGGCGACGTCAACGCCGTCTTCGGAGAAGCTTCGAATGGCGTTGACCACCGGGTCTGCAGGTGCCTGGCCTGGGATGCCCACCGGTTTTCGTAGAGGGTTGATGACAAGGTCGGCGCCGAAATTCTGGGCTTGAGCTTGTCTCGCTTCCGTGACTTCAGTCACGACGACCTTACTGGCGTTCCACACTCGAAGCAAGAGCAAAATGGCGAGTCCAATGGGGCCTGCGCCCAGGACGAGAGCGGTCTGTCCTTTCTGGAACCCGGATGTCCGAATACTGTGCCAGGCCACCGCGAGCGGTTCGGTCAGGGCACCCACTTTCAGAGACACTGAGCTTGGAAGAGGGAAGCAATTGAATTCCTTGACCACAATTTCCGTCGAAAACCCTCCACCCCAGGCACTGAGTCCATACGTGGCGAAGCGCTTGCAGATATTGACCTTGCCCATGCGGCACGCTGAGCATGGTGCCTCGTTGTAGGACCGATCGTCCAGCGAGGGACAGACTGCCACGTTTTGGCCGACCGTCAGCTCTTTGACTGCTGATCCAACCTCGGTCACCGTGCCCGACATCTCATGGCCCATAACCACTGGCAGCTCAACCCCGGTGGCATGATGCTTACCACCTGGTGGCGGCGCAAAGATGGGCAATGCCTGATATTCATGAATGTCGGAGCCACAAATACCACAATAGGCAATCTTGAGTCGAACTTCGTTGGGGCCACATGGTCTAGAGAGTCATTAGATTGAGCCCACAGTTAGACATCCAGGATGAGGGTCTCTTGCAGCCTACAAGGGAGGAATTTGATCAAGCTGGAGCTTCTCGCGGGCATGGATACGCAGCGCAGGATGCGTGTTGGAGTTCATGCTGGCGGTCGCCATGGACGAACTGACGATGTTCCGAACAGGCCATGGAACGTTATATACAAGGAGAAGATGAAGATCAACAATGGCCACCAGGAGAGGATCAATCAGAGCCGGTGGTGGAGTTGCTCTGGCCGGGATTCAAGTTCCAGGCCGGCTACATGGGGAGATTCAGCGCACCAACTAAACGTGGGACTGTACGAGGTAGTAATGCGTACATATGTACAATCTCCGCAGTGTCCCCTCGCTGGGTACGGGTACCTATGGCACGCACCCCAACGGAAACCCCTCCCATCCCCGCAGTAATCGCAAGAAGGGCAGAGTTAGCTCTGCCTAGAAGGGAGGCTAGGGAAGTTAGGGAACGTCTCTAGGCGGAGGCGAGGATAGAACTCGGACCCTCGTTCTTCCCTCCAGCTTTGCAGACTCCCTCCAGCATCAAGTTAATCTGCCCCTCTACTTGGCCCATTCCGCTGGTCACGGCTGGCAGGCTGAGCTCAGAAGCCATCAATCTCAGTCGCAATCCAAGATGCGTACCGGCACCCCAGAGCGGACCCCCTCGCACCGTACACGTGCGGTCAAGGCTTGCAAACGCTGTAACCAGAAAAGAATCAAGTGTGACGCTTTCGAGCGTGGAACGCCCTGTTCCAAGTGTCGACAAAGCAACAGCGAGGAGTGCGTTCTAATTCAGTCCAGACGAGGCACCCATCCTCGCAAAAGGTCGAAGCCGAATCCCGCGATAGCAGGGCGTACTGAAACCTCTGCGGGAGTCGATGCTGACACGGGTGGCGACGCCGTCTGCACGCCCGCAGCTTCCGATGCGACAGCACGTCGTCCCCTTCGTGATCCAACACCAGCAGACGGATCGCCGCACCTCCATGAAGCAGCACAAACCACCCGTGTCAGCAGCCCACCACCCCTCGCTGCCGTTCCGAATGGTTTCCCACTGTCGGCATCAGCCAGCTCCAGCACAGACCTGGCCTCTCCCGAAGCTGCATTTTCGGAGACCAGCGCAAAGTCATACCGTGAAATCTCCTGGGCGGCGATGTTCGATCACTTCCTGGATGGACGACGGCGGGACCAAACGGATACGATAGACAAATGTTCCATCACTTATCTAGGAGAATCCTTTCCACTAGCCATGGTGCTCGAAGAGTGCAAGGAAGGGGGAAGACCGCGTCTCCATCATGCCGGTCCACCGCTCACGGAGGATCAGGCAACAGCCGAGCCTACTAGTGAAAATCATCCCTCACACATGCTCCCGGAGGATATCGCCTTCCTTCAAGCCAAAGACGCTTTTGTCGCTCCGCCGCAGGAAATCCTCGACGCATTGATCGCCAACTTTCTGGACCGTGTATGGCCCATCTATCCCGTGGTGAACAGGCAAGAATTTCTTCAACAATACAAGGCCAAGAAGGTGCCGTGGATTCTGCTCCACGCGCTGTGTTTCATCTCGGCCACCTTCAGTCCCCTCGCCGTCTTGCACCGTGCTGGATTTACAGGACGGAAGCAAGCCAGAGTCTCGTACTATCGAAAGGCCAAGGCGCTGTTTGACACCGGGTACGAATCCAACAAGATCACCATCCTGCAGAGTGTCATCGTTCTAACTTGTTGGGGAGGAGGGCCCAACAATTACTGGAACTTTTACAGCTGGATCTCTACTGGGGTCACGATTGCGGAAGCCCTAGGCATCCACCGATCCACAGCAAGCGCAAACATGCATCCCCACGACCGGAGTTTACTGAAGAGGCTCTGGTGGATTCTGATCATCAGGGATGCTTCGTGTGGCACTCTCGTAGGCCGCCCCTTCCGCATCAACACCGAGCACGCCGATACCGAGATGCTCGCGATCGAAGACTTCGAGTATGACATTCAGAGCCCGGACTTTGTCGACCATCCTCTCCGCGACGTCTGCGGGCTATATCAAATCCACATGTCCAAGCTATCTCTACTCCTACGAGAGATCATCTCGACGAGATTCGATCCCAACCGCGCCCAGGCACGAATGGCCAATCTACATGACACATTGCAGGATTGGCGCAACGCACTTCCGCCCAGTTTGCGCTGTTCGGAGAACGACAAGAACCCGAATCCGTTCGCGACATGTCTCGCCATCCTCTACGATCACCACCTCATCCTGAGTCACCTTGGCCGACCTACGACGGGCGCGACCTCCGCGGCTAGTGACCCTGGATCCCCCAGGGGAAGCTCATCCTCGCGCCCGACTGCCGAGGCGGCTGCCCAGCGTATCTCTTCTCTGGCTTGCACATTCACTCGCAAGAACGAATCTCTGGCCATGCCGCATGAAGTCTTCCAGGGCCTCTTTCTCGCGCAAGCCGTCTTTTACACCCAGATGAAGAGTCCGCTACTCCTGGTGTCTCAGCTGGGGTTTCAGGCCCTGAATAGCTGTCAGATGGTCTGGCACGACATTTACGAAGCATGGGATCCCGCGCCCTGGATCTCAAAGCTATTTGACAACTTGATTGGAACCCGGAATCAAGACAGGGAGTCGAATGGAGTGGACGTTCGGGATCATCACGTCCCCAGCAACGGAGGCCTTTCCACAGCCAACGGCGGCGACCCGGACGGGATCGACGGCTATGTTAGCTGGCAGAACCACCCGACTTTGGGCTTCTTCGACATGTCACAGGGTGAGGAGCCGTTTCCGTCGTCGACAGACTATGCCATTTTTCCCAATTACTTTGGAACCGCAGAACCCATATCGTTTCTATCTTGAGAAGCCAATACCAGGCATGACCCCTACCTCAGTAGTCTTTCTGCTTGGTTGTCACTAGGTTGTTCGCCCAGGTATTCAGGGAACACAGCCAGCCTGCAACCGACCATTTCCTTCTCTGTCCATTCCCTCCGTCTCCTCCGCTCCCTTGGTCGAACATCGTCGCTCCCATGTTTGGCCTCAGCACAACCACTCGCCCTCCTCATCCTCCCATCCGAGTTCTACTGTCGTCCACCCAAGAATGGTATCCCTTCCATCCGGCATCTTGTACTGGATCCCGGGGATTGTATCGCTTAACCTCATCCGGCCCACCTTTTTTTCCGCGGTATTGAGCTCCTCCATTTCGTCGTCGCTCAGCTCCACCAACTTGATGTTGTCCTCGATGCGCTTGAGCGATGACGATTTCGGAATGACGATGACGCCTCGCTGCACTGCCCAGGAAAGAGAGACAATGCCGACCGAACACGAGTGTCTGGCGGCGATGGTGGCGAAGAGCGGGTGAGTCAGGATCTGGTTCCGCTCGTT
Source organism: Phialophora tarda (assembly GCA_016109495.1). Classification (NCBI taxonomy): domain Eukaryota; kingdom Fungi; phylum Ascomycota; class Eurotiomycetes; order Chaetothyriales; family Herpotrichiellaceae; genus Phialophora; species Phialophora tarda. The sequence goes on along the minus strand of JADWPL010000005.1, from coordinate 128,187 downwards.
GGCTCGTTCGGATCCGAGGGTGCTGTAAAAAGGATTGGTTCCCCTGGCCAGTCTCCCCTCCTTCTTCCTAAATCAGTTGGCAGGTGAAACGACATAGCGATTCCTGGAGCAATAGCGTTTGAGGGGTGGAATGTTGGATGTTGGAAAGGTCATCCATCCAGAGACCCGAGAACTCCGCCACCTCCGGGGGAGGCGAGCTCATCTCCGATCATTACAAACCATGAACAACTTACCTCCAACTAATGACCTAGATTCCATGCCTTTGACACCACGGCACAAGCTTCAAATTGGGATTCATGGCATGCAGCTCCACCTCGTTGACCAGCGGTCTGAGCCGACACCGGCCCAGCAGCGACTCGAGCAGCTTCCGGGTAAAGTTGCTGACTCCCAAGCCCCTGACCTGGCCCTTGAAGCCCAGCGACTCATCCAAGACCAAGTCCTCCATCATCGTCCAAGTGTCGATGAAATTGGGTCTGGCGCCCCACGGCTCCGGCACGCCCTCCGTGCGCATGAGGTTGGGCCAGTGCATCATGTAAATGTCGATGTAGTCGATGTCGAGGTTGGCGAGGGACTGGCGCAGCGCCGTGCCCGGCTCGTGGTGCCAGTGTGACCAGAACTTGGTGATGACAACGACCGACGACCGCGGCACCCCTGACTTGCGGATCGCCGACCCCACGACCTTTTCCACGCCATAGTATTGCGCCGTGTCGATCAGCCGGTACCCGTGGCGCAGAGCGTGGATGATGCTGTCCTCGAGTTGCTGCGCGGTCGAGGTGCCGTACTGGCCTGGATGGAGAAGGCAAAGAGGAACCCGGTCAGACCTGATATTATGTTGCGTGTGCAATGGACGCCAGATGTGCTGGAGTAGATGTGCTCGACTCGCTTACCCTGCCATGTACCCAAGCCCACCAATGGGCATTTCATTCCTACGGCGAAGACGGGCCCTCTAGGCCAGCGCAGGCGTTCTCGATCAAGCTCGGCAGCTAGAGCAAGCATGCCCGTGTCGTATTGCAGAGAGGCACCCTCATACGCGATGCAGAACAGAGTGCAGGAAGAACGGCCACCATACCATTGTTCAGCTTGATCGTCTTGTTGCATATTGGCTAGTCGACGGAAACAGGAGCCTCTCCGTTTGGCTGTGACATCTTTTTTTGCTCAACCACTTTCCCTGATAACCACTACTGTTTCCCCAGATTAGGCAAAGGTAGACAATATCTTTTTAAAAGGAGACGATACCACTTCGGTGCCCTGTGGTGATTTCATTCTTTCGGAATGAAAAATAATTGAGAGCCTTCTGGAGTGAAACTTGTCGTGGTAAGGGACGACAGTGACCGCGAGAGGGGGAAGAAAAGGGGGCGGATCGGTGAGGATGAACGGCGCGCGTCTTAGGCTTAGGTATGGTACAGTATATCTACAACCGAGCGGTATATAGGCGTGTAGACACGGTCGGGTGGAACAAGACAAACCAAGACCTACGTCCCAATTATCAATCCGACTAGGAAAACGGTTGAGGCAATGGCCTTGTGATGCATATACGAAATCGAGTGTAAGCTGATCGGTACAGGAGACTCATTCTGTAGCGAGGTGTGCTCGCAAACCGCGGCCAACGACAGGTCGGTCCCTTGATTACTTCTGATCTCGTTTTCGCTTGATCACAGCCCACCCGGGCGGGCGCTCTCTAATACGCCGTTCGGCAGGCCAATGACTCGAAGCTGGCCGACAGGACCTCGACCACATTTCCCCATGGATCGGCCAAGTAAAGACACTTGACACCGATGTTGCCGGGGTCGAGGGTCTGGCCAATCTTGCTGCCCCCGGCACTGACGACCTTGTCCGCCAAGGCATCCCGGTCGGGATCGGTGACGCACACGTGGAAGAAGCCGGCGCGCTCATAGTTAAAGTCGCGCTCCGCCGCGGCCGGCTTGGGGTCCACGAACTCGAACACCTCGAACCCGACTCCATTCCCGGTCGCCATGTATGCCAGCTTGACTTCATTCAGGCCCGAAGGGTAGATGTCGAAGATGGCGGCGCCAGGATCCGCCGATCGCTTGATGTGCGCGATCTTGCCCAGAAGTCGGAACCCTAGGTGTGTGCTGTACCAGTCCACCACGGCTTCGACGTTGGCCACCGAGACGGCCACATGGTTGAGCGGGCGATTCCAAGTAAGCTAGAGAGAGCAAGGGAAGCCGTTAGGCGCAAATTGTACAACCGACTGGGAGCGTAGTTTCAGCCCTGACCCCCCACCATTCCCTCTCCGGCGATTGGAGCCGTTTGAAGAGTACAGGAGACCAAGGTCGACGGGAACATGACTTACAGATCCTGACATTTTGAGTTTGATTCGTGCGGTGACCTACTTTGTTGCGATCGTCCTAGTTGTTTACCTATGCTACTGTTGTGGCTACACACAAGACCTACGCTCTTAAGTAGCGGATACCACAAAGACAGCCGCGGACTTGGCTTTGCGGGTCGTTGACCTCCGGCTATACGACGAAACGGGCGTCCGCTTGATGACTGCCAAACGAAGGCGGAATTGAGCCTCGTCTTGATAGCTACCCCTCCTCGCGGCTCGCCTGTGCTGTCTCTCCCGAAACCCTGCCTGCATTCGGTTCTTGCGGCTGACTCGGAGAAGCAAAGAGGTTTTCGAACGAGTTTTGGGAGAGATCTTCCGAATTCATGCAGATGGCATTTGATGATAATCACAGAAGCTAGGGGGCGCAAGGATAAGTCTTGCAAAGCCTCTGGCAGAACATCGATGGGAGATGGACAAGGGGGAGGATTTCCGCCGAGGGGATTGGTGGGACGTGTCCGGAAGGCTGTGGTCTTGTGGTTCGTGAGAATTGATGTTACTAAAAGATAGCTATCGCTCCTGGTGGACTTCCACACTGACCTTGACATGCAGCGGCGCGCTTGGAGCGAAGAAGGTCCAACGCTGCCGCTTCTCACACCCGACAGCCAGCCCTTCCAAATTCCACATCTCGCCGATCGGGGCTCCCCGCCGGACAAGGGACCATTCGTGAATGATCCATTGGCCCAGCTACGGGAGTGGCCAGGCCTCGAATGCCATCGTGTCGCCAATGTGAGCGGCAAAGAGCTGGCTGTACCACCACTACTCTTCATTGTAAGCCACTCCGATCGCCTTCTTGTCGGTGTCAAACGTCTCCAGCCTGCATTATTGCGCTGAAGCGCGATCGTGCTGGCGAACATAGCCTCAGAAGCCCCCCTCGCTGTCACAGTCGTCGACCTGGGTGGCCGTTGGAAGACTAGTATTTCTAAAAAATTCGACCTGGTGTGGACCACGGCAGTGCCGGCTCGGGCGTTAGACAGTAACAACCGAAAAGGCATCAGGTCTCTGTAACTCCTTGTGAACCCATCTCCTACCGGGCACGTATTAGCCGACCGGCCTTACTATGGGACTCCGGTCAAGTTCGCCACGACAACGATTTGACACGAGAGAAAAGCCGTCGGCATTACCCATGCATGGTGATGGCCGGACGCCAGACCGCTCAAGACGGCAACTCCCGATCGAGAGGTCTTTTGTCCGTCTCGCAACCTTGGTTGGGACCTCTCAACCTGCCAGGATAGTTCTGAGCCCTTGGAAACGGGGTTCTCCTGCCCCTGCCCGAGATGGGCCATCGTGAGCCGGCAGACTGGCGACGAAGCATAACGGTAGCTCTGCTTGGGGCTCCCAGCAGCCTCTCTGTAGCTACGCCGCCGCAGACTAGGTCCTCAGGGTGGCTTATGCGGCCGGGAACTGGGTGGGACGACTCATCACCGTGAAGGGATAACAAAGGGTCCAGGAGGGGGAATGACAGATACTGTAAAGACCTCGCGTTCAGGACCTACGCCTTAAACAACACCGTTCCAGCAACAGGAAAATGGGTGACTACAAGCCCCCTTTCTCGCACCCAGCGACCATCAAGGAGGCCGTTTCGGACCATTTGCTCATCCGCGAACAGGGCTTTATTGGAGGCGAATGGGTCGGCGGCACAAAGACGTTCCCCGTTCATGATCCGGCGACAGACAAGGTGATTGCCAACATCGCTGACCTTGAAGCCGAAGATTTCCAGACAGCAATCAACCATGCTGAAGCAGCGTTCAAGAACTTCCGACTTACCAACGAGCATGCTCGTTTCAAGATGCTGCACAAATGGGCTGCCTTGGTCCGCCGTCATGCCGACGACCTCGCCGTCATCCTAACCATGGAGAATGGCAAGACCCTCGCTGAGGCTGCCGGGGAAGTCGAATATGGTGCCTCCTTCATCAGTTGGTTCGCCGAAGAAGCCATCCGGTCCTATGGCGACGTGATCCCTTCCCAGCATGCTCAAAGTACCAACCTGGTTGTCCGCCAACCCATCGGTGTCTGTGGCATCATCACGCCCTGGAACTTCCCCATTGCCATGATCACGCGGAAAGTCGGTCCTGCCCTGGCGGCCGGCTGCACCGTAGTTATCAAGCCGCCCTCCGAAACCCCCCTCTGCGCCCTGGCCTTGACCTATCTTGCCCAACAGGCCGGCGTCCCAGCCAACGTGATCCAGGTGGTGCCTACCAGGGACCGCACTGCCGCCACCGAGCTCTACACCAACCCGATTGTGAAGAAGGTCTCCTTCACTGGTGCTCCACTCCGGTCGGTAAGCTGATCACGGCCGCCGCCGCCGGGACGATGAAGAAGGTGTCGATGGAGCTCGGGGGCAACGCGCCGTACATTGTCTTTGACGACGCCGACCTGACCGAGGCCGTCGATGGCGTGCTCGTGTGCAAATTCCGGTGCTCGGGCCAGACCTGCGTATGCGCGAACAGGATCTATGTGCAGCGGGAGATTCACGACCGGTTCGTAGACGCGCTGCTGGAACGCATGCACGGCTTCAAATTCGGGTCCGGTCTCGACCCCTCCGTCACGCATGGCCCGCTCGTCAACCGCGCCGGGGTGGCCAAGGTCCGCGCACACATCGCCGACGCCGTCAGCAAGGGAGCCCAATTGGTCGTCGGCGGCTCCATTCCCGACGAGGGCAGCAGCGACGGCAAGGGCTATTTCATTGAACCGGCCCTGCTGACCGGCGTGACGCAGTCGATGCTGGTGGCCAGCGACGAGACGTTCGGCCCCTTGGCGCCCGTCATCAGATTCGACACGGTGGACGAGGTGATCGCCATGGCGAACGACACCGAGTTCGGTCTGGCTGGCTACTTCTTCGCCAACGACTTGCGCAAGGTCTGGAAGGTCGCGCTCGCGCTCGAGGTTGGCATGGTGGGCGTCAACACGGGCAAGATCAGCGCCGCCGAAGCGCCCTTTGGGGGGATCAAGGAGAGCGGCTTGGGCAAGGAGGGCAGCAAGTACGGCATGGCAGAGTTCCAGGTCATGAAGAATATCACTCTTGGGAATTTGAGCTCGTGAGGCGTCTCTGATGTTTATGTCGAGATGACAAGATGGTTGTGGACACGGAGAGGGAGGCCGGGAAACGCAACCTTGCCCTCTTTCCCAAGAAATCAAAATTGCATTGTTGCTCCTCTTATTTCCACAGAAGTATTTAGCAGTCACGTTCTTGCTAAATAACGAACAGGGTGAGGCACTACCTTCTTGTTGCCTTGTGGCTTTCTAGACTACTCCATGCTATTGAACTACCATGGTAAGCAAACTCTAGCCCGAGATCCACGGTCAAACCACCCATCTCTGTTCAAGCGCCGGTTCAATTCCTCCCGGCATGCATCCCTCCTGTAATCAACAGCTCGCCACCCGTCATGTAGCTGCTGGCGGCACTGAGCAAGTAGACGGCTGCGCCCTTGAGCTCGGAGCGGTCGGCCATCCGCTTCATGGGCGGCTCCGAGACAAACGTCTCGGCCAAGCCGGGCCTGGTGGCGCTGATGTCCAGCGTCATGTCGGTCATGACATAGCCGGGCGAAATACAATTGACGCGGACGCCGACCGTGGCCAGCTCGACGCTGAGTTGGCGGCACAGCGCCAGCACCGCCCCCTTGGAGGCACAGTAGTCTGACGTGTACTGGAGTCTAGAGGCTTGGTGGGCGGCGATGCTGGCGATCAGTACGACGGAACCCGCGGCTGGAGAGGGTGAAAGGGTTGCACGGGCCGAGGGAATGGGCTTTTGCGAAATCATCTGCCGCACCGCAAGTTGGGCGGCGTAATAGGTGCCCAGGACATTGATTTCAAACGTCCGCTTGACGCTGGTCGGAACACGGTCGAGGAACGGTTGGTCCGGGCAGATACCCGCCGCGGTGATACTGAAAGCAACGAGGATGAGAGTGAATCTCGTTGCAGCCATGAGAGAAAGGATGCCATGGGAAGATGCTTGGGGATAGGAGACGGTGCTTTCCTTACATTCCATCAATGCGGTGGAAGTCTTGGACGATCAGTCGAAAGTGCTTTTAAGACACTCGTAGTCGGTGACGTCCGATCTGGACAAAGACAAAAATCAGTAAATCAGTCTTATTGTCGTGCTCGCCAGCCTTTCCCTGCCCACGCTGCGTTTGCGACGACGGGAATCCAGGACTGCTCGACTTGGCAGTCTTCAACCAGGTGAGGATTGACGAGGGGACAAGATCTTATGCAGTGTAGACCAGAGGAAAAGGATTAGAGAACTCACTGGTAATACCGGGCCTTGATGACTCTCTGCGTGAGGATCTCGAAATGCTCGTGTGGTGCTGGAGACGCATCGATTAGCGCGACTAGACCTCCGGCCTCAGCGACGGCAAATGCCAGTGTCAGGCCAATGCCTCGGGCACCTCCAGTGATGACCACGACACCGTCTTGGAGACTGAAGAGATCGGCGACGTGGCAGTGCAGGTACGCATCCCTTGTAGGATTGTTCTGAGTCGTATCGCCAACTGCCGCCATCTTGTCTCCAATATGGGACAAAATGGTCGATGTTGGACGTGACCGGGGAAATGCGCACCCTTAGAGCACACTTCGGCGGAAGGAGAAACGGTGACAGGTGAGATAGCATGGTTCATCCAGGCTGGTATGTATGTTGCCCAATCTGAGAGACCTTGAGGTTCTCGACTGGACTTACACTGTGCCTGCCTCCTTCGGTTATTCGCTGTTCCTGCATCGAGCTGCGGCCCTTGTTGCTCGTTCTCAGCTTAGTTGTCACTTCAAGGACCTGTCTGGCCGAGAAGACTGTAACAAGTACCCGGCAATTCATCAAGGGGTTGGACTCGGTTGGTACGCTCGCTAAGTGACAATGACCGGCTCAGCACGTTGTCAGTGATGCTACAATGGTACCGAGCATCCTTACAGGGGTGATCGGACATACTTTGAAGACCGCAGGGTATGCAAAATCCCGGCTACTTCCTGGGAGTTTGAACTACAATATTAAGGCCCGCAACGCTGGTCTCACATTGTCGCTATATAGCCGGTGCGAAGGGAGTAAAGGGGCGTGAGTTCGCAGGGCACGACTAGTCCTGCCGGCTTGTGGCCGCGCAGACTGGCGGGGCGTAAGAATGCTCCTGTGCTCCGTGCATATCTACACTTGTCACCTGAATGCTGATGCCAGTTCCCTGTATCTTAAACTCGCAACTATCTATCATCAATGATTAGCTGGAAAGAGAAAGAAGGGTGGGAGCGCGAATATTTGAACCGCCACAGAAGCCTGTCTATGTGTGCTCGGATCTCATGGCAGGTTCCATCTTGCACATTTTGCCCTGTCGTTTTTATTGCCACCATATCCAACAGCTGTAGCCTGACTGGCATTAGACATTGGTTTTCTCTCGAGCCTCAATCTCGGTGGGTTGGGGTTTGCCGCACGAGTGGGCGCCTACGACCTGTTCGGCAACCTGGTCTCGCTGCGCGGCTGAAAGACGATCGGACTTTAAAAAGATGTAATCGATTTCTTCCAGTCCCAGGCCTTTGGTTTCGGGGAACCAAAAGTAGATCATAGGCACGAAGGCAAAATTCTGGGGTTGATCGTCAGCCATTGGATCCGAGGGAGCTTGAACGAGAAGATGACTTACGAACGCCATAAAGACCAGGTAGGTCTTCCAGGTGATGTTATGGACCATGGTGGGCGTGATTTGGACAATAACAAAGACCTTGATTAGATTAGCATATTCTTGGGGGCCGCGGATTATTGGAGGGGATATATGTACCCAGATCCAATTGTTGAAGACAGCCAATGCGGTCCCTTGAGCACGAATACGCAGTGGGAGAATCTCGGTGCTGTAGCACCAAGGGATAGCGTTTAAACTAGCACCGAACGAGAGCATGTACTGTAAAGTAGTGGTCAGCCGAGTAAGGAAGAAGGGCGTGACATTGTAACCCACGGTGACGAAAAAAGCGATGGAAACATTGGCCGTCGCCTTCCCTTTGTCCGTTCCGCTGTAAGAGAGCAGGATGGCCACGATCATCATCGAGAGGCCCATCCCGATGGCTCCAAACATCATAGGTTTCTTTCGACCAAGACGATCAGCTCCAAGAGCCGGGACCAGGGAACCGACGGCGAACGCCAGATTCAGGCAGCCACCCACAACAATGGCAGTATTACGGCTAAGTCCGACGTTGACTTCGAGGACAGTCGCTGAATAGAAGACGATGACGTTGATCCCTGCCCACTGTGTGTCCGATTAGCATTGCCACGGTTACAAACATGTTCCCACCAAAAAGACTGACCTGATTCATGAACAACACCAGGCAGGCCAGAAACACGCGCCAACCTGTCTGCACAGGATCTCGCTTGAAGATTCGGATCCATTTGAAAGGATCCTTCTCCTCCAAAGAAATGGCTTCAAGGATTTCTCTCTTCTCGGTCTCAACCACAGGATCGTCAGGCGCTGAGTTCCAGACCTTGGCCAGAATCGCTACGCCTTCTTCCGTCCGGCCTTGCTGAATCAACCATCTGGGCGTTTCTGGCAGCCCCACCACTAAAAGAGCAACACTGGCAGCCATAGGGATCTGAAGGGCAATAGGAAGCCGCCACGCAATTGGCCCAGTGGCGAAACTCATCCCGTAGTCGAAGAAGTAGGCTATCGAGACCCCAACGGCAGTAAACATGACTTCAGCAGTGACGAGTCGGCCTCTATGTTCTCTTTTGCATAACTCGGACTGGTACATAGGGACCGTTGACGTATCGACCCCAACCCCAAAACCGGTGATGATTCGTCCGACCATTAGCTGGGGTACGGAGTACGCAGAATCTTGAATGACTGCCCCCAGAGCAATGAAAAACATGGCGGCCCATATCGCATGTCGACGACCAAATCGAGCACCGATGAAGAAGTTGATGGCGCACCCGAGAAAGCAACCCACATTGTAGATGGAGACAATGATGCCGAGGAACCCAGGGTCAGGATGATGGAAAGTGTCGAGGAAATCAGGGTTTGTGATCAAACCACCAAAGACGCCCTGATCCCAACCGAAACTGCACAACACGATCAGCAATTGCTGGAAGACACCAGGTGGCACAGGCCCTCAAACGTACAGTACAAAGGCCGACAGGCAAGTATAAGTAATGGCAAGCTGGATAGGCCGACCTGGTTTGAACCAGTCTCTAGCCATGGGGATGGTGTCTCGGATAGGTTCGTCGTCTAAAGAGCTGGGACCAGACTCTAAGCAAGCGCACGAGTTCTAACTCTGGGGTCGTACAGTAAACCTGGAGTAGGCCGAAAGGGGGGGTTCACCCAGAGTATTTGTGCTTGCCCCAGCGCTCATGCGGACGGTGGTTGTGTGGGGAGATGAAACCCTGGAGTTGCATTGTAGATCATGTCTTGAGGCCGGCGAGGCTCCGCTACGTTGCTGAATGCAACTCGGCTTCCAAGGAGAAAGACGGCTATAAGGCTTCGGCACATCAGGACAAATTTGGGTGTTTCGAACAGCCGGGGCATTCATGACCACGGGGCTTAAGGTTCCCCGGTATTGCAAATCTCTGGAACTTATAGTAGATTTCGAGGCCCGTCTCCCGAATTTCCAGCGAGACCTAGAGGCCATGTTGACCTAAGTGCAATTACCAAGCTCTAGTTTAGTGAGGATCGTTCACCACTAACACAATAACTGAAAGCCTATGAGCCCGAATGACTACCTACCGCGACGGATAACAATCTAGTTATGGCGTCGAGAGTCTCTTAGTGCAAAAGAGGCTGTACAATGCCTTGCCGGTAGCCCGACATGTTGCAGCAACGGCCCTAGGTCAGCACTCCCTCCTTGTCCCCGCCATGGGCCATGGGTGAGTCGAAACGGCGAAAGAAATCATCGTTGTAATGCCCCTCACTGTCCAGTTCGCGTTGTGCCTTTGCCCATTCCTCTCTTGTGATAGTCTCATGCTCTACACTTCGAGGCTTGATCTCGCACCTAGAAACATCAGATTAACGGAGCCTAACCCACATGGGTGTGGAATGTAAAGAACGGCATATCCTACTGAAAGGGTTTTGGCCCCGTAACCAGCGCATCCACTATCGCGTCTCTGTCGATGGGTATGGGATTTCCTGCATCGTCCAGCTTGGGCCGTATCTCGAACGCCCACAACATTCTGGCCATTCCCATGAAGAGTGTCCGGATTGCGACGTTGTATCCTGGACAGACGCGTCTGCCCACGCCGAATGTGGTGTGCGGTCTCTTTGTCGTGTCCGGATTGATCCCGAAGCCTTCGTGTAGAGTATCTTCGGCTCGGTGGCGACTGGGATCAAAGTCCCGAGGGCTCGAGCATCTCTTGGAAGAGTTGTTGATGGTCCAAATCTATAAGGCCGCCGTTTGGCGTTAGCCTCATCTTCCGAACAATCAGGACAAGGTACAATCAGGACAGGTACAATCAGGACAGGTACAATCAGGACAGGTACAATCAGGACAGGTACAATCAGGACAATGTAAGTAGGGACATCATACGCAGTTGATGACTGCAGCCCCTGCAGGCAGCGTGTAACCCATGTAAGTCTCGGTTTTCGAGAGGGCGTGCGGCATAGGTGGACCTATCAATGTCACTGGTAACCCTATAAATGAAGCAATTGTTAGCCATGTCGAAAGTCAAGAATGTTTCGGCAAACGCACATCGTAATGTCTCTTCCACGATGGCACGGACATAGGGTAGATTTGGCCGGTCCGACCACGTCGGCATCCTCTTGGAACCGATGACAGTGTCGATTTCTCTATGCGCCTCCATCTGAACTTGAGGGTACAGAGCCATTGCCTTTCAATGTCAGTCTCGGTCCGCCTTCAGGCTGACAGAGCCACGGACCTTAATGAACGCCTGTAGAGTATTTGCCTGCGTATCTCTGTGTTTTCAATGTCAGCTGGTCGATGATGTATGCATCCGAACCTTGAGAAACGTACGTTGCTGCAGCGTATGCATGGCCAGCACTGAAGAGGATCTCCTTTTCCGTCAATCGATCCTTTTCACTTTCCGTCTTCGCTTGCAAATCACGGACAAAGCCTAGATGGCGTAAGCAAAAAGGAGAACCAAGCCGGTACAGAGAGGGATTTCTCAACTGGCATGCGGCTTCCCAGCGTCGATCAAAGCTCTGGCGGCCTTGGTGTGGCGTACCCACAGTCTGGTCTCCAGGTCCTCGAGCTCTTCAATCTCACGCTTGATCGGATTGACAGACTTTGGGATGATGCCGAAGAGAGGCCTGAAGATCGGATACCAGTCCGCAATCTGCAGTTTTCCTCCCAGTGCTGTTGTCCTGTCAAACCACTGCATCTTCTCTCAGACCATGTTCTCATTCATGTACTATGATCATGCCACTTTGCTTACCTCGATCAGATTCTTGATGTCCGGATCATCCGCCGAAGGAAATCTAAGTCCGTAGGCGATGGAAGATGCGATGCTAGTTGCAAAGCGCGTGATATGGACTCGGAACTTCGAAGGTTGGTCCAGTATCTTTGCCAGCAGCTCAGTACTTTCAAATTCCTGATGTAATAAATGGACTCAGTCTTGAACTCAGGGATGCTAGCAAGTGATGACGGACCTGGTATGGGATGTAATTGTTAGATCCTCGTGCGTTGAGGCGTGTCGAATACATCTTGCGCTGCTTTCTCCAGATCTCGTCATTACTGCGACATGGACGTTAGCAGTTGAACCTCATGCGGTGTCGCTGGACTCACTCCCGGAAGGCAATATTCAGATTGTCGCCGAAGGTTCGGATGAACATGTCAACCTTCCTAGATGTTATGGCGCTCCTCTTCTCCATCAAGTCTCTAACAACTTCGTCTGAGCCACACAAGATCATTGTCTGTGTCCCCATCTTGACTGAAACAAGTGGGCCATCTAGAGACTGATCAGTTGATGCGTTGTGTCCACATGAAAGCTTAGCATTCATACACTCTTCTGTCCATTTCTGGAATGCTTTGTGTAGTTCTTTGCGAGGAAATTGATGGAGATTTCCAATTATGGGTAACGTTGGAGGACCTGTTGAGACATCAACACCTTTTCCCATTCACCAAATGGCTCAGAGGGCATGTCCGACCAGGTGGAAAGTCCTTTGGTCTCCTTCCAATCCTAAGCAGCTTCGCTAGAGCAACAAAGACTGTACCGCATAAGAGCAGCCATGGCCATGTTACGCCACCGGACAAAGCCATTCTCGAACAACAGACACCTCACTCGAGACTTGTGGACACCCGTTGGATGAGTGGTGTGACAAAAGGTGGGATCGAAGGGGTTTTGCTTCAACACAGTCACTAGCACTGCTCAACCATTGGCATACTCGTTGGCTGTGTAGTCAAGACAGTAAGAATAATAGTATTCGAGCTATTTGGTGCAGCCATGGCATGTGGTCTTAACATGTTCAAAGGGGGGTTGTCAGGTGGCTCCACTTTGGTTCGGCTCCTTCGATTGACTAACAATTTCCTTATGGTCAATTTCTCGAGACCGGGGATGGGTTGATCGCCACGTCTCCACGGCCGTATTGTCACGAATACAATGCTAATCACTCACGCATGCACTCCAGTATGTGACAGGTGAGTGCTGACAGAGTCCGACCTTGAACCCCTAACACATACCTTGATAATGAAAGCAGATCCAATTTGTCCAAGGGCAACTTTGCCAGCCGACAGCTCTGCCATTTCGTCTGCTCAGTGTCACAGGCACCAACAGTACCGTTCAACTTGAACGGCGCTCAGTCAGCATGTTTCGTTTGAAGAGGGATATGGCCGGTGTGGCCGGATGGGAGATGCCGACCTCTGAGGACGTTGCCGACAAGGCCATCGATGTCCTGAGACCTATCAAGGTGATCGTGATAGGAGCTGGTATGTCTGGCATGACTGCAGGTATACTCTTTCCACGATCCATTGAGAACCTCGAGCTTGTCATCTATGAGAAAAACGCCGATGTGGGTGGAACCTGGTTCGAAAATCGGTAGTGTTGAGACCATATTTCAGAGCTGGCCTTTGATCTGACTAGACAGGTATCCTGGGCTGGCATGTGACATTCCTTCCCACACCTATCAATTCACCTTCGAAGAAAACACCCAGTGGAGCAGTTACTACGCCGGTGGGCCTGAGATACAGGCGTACCTAAAGCGTGTCAACGAGAAATACAAGGCCCACGAGTACATGAAGTTCAATCACAAGGTGGAGAGGGCTGTCTGGAATGAGAAGACCGGCAAATGGCTGGTGGAGGTGAAACATTCTGTCACCGGAGAGGTACCGATACTACAAGCCTGCCCATATTTGCTGGGACGATATTGACGATCTACACTCTTTAGACAAACTTCGACACTGCCGACGTAGTCTGTTCGGCAGTCGGCATCCTCAACGCATGGAAATGGCCAAATATCCCGGGCTTACGCGACTTCAAAGGGAAACTAGTGCATTCCGCCGTCTATCCCTCCGACTTGGATGTGTCAGGAAAGCGCGTGGCCTTAATCGGGGCAGGCTCCAGTGGGATCCAAATCCTTCCTCAAATCCGGCGTCGGGCAAAGACGGTGGATCACTATGTGAGAGGTAAATTATGGATTCCCCCGGCGGGCATTGGAGGAGAGGGACTTGCTGAAAGAGATGGAAACCGTAAGTCTTGCCCAACCTGACCTTGAGTTCCTTGCTGACACCTACTGCTTTGTCTTTTCAGCAATCACGCCTGCTGAAGACCTCGAACGGTTCCAGAAAGACCCGAGGGCATATAGGAAATATCGACGTTATGTTGAAGATTTGCTCAATCGCCCCGTGGAGGCTCTTTACAAAGACACAGAAGGTGCCAAAGTATTGGCGGAAATGTGCCGAGCTCACATGAAAGAAAAGCTCAAGAAGAAACCCGAGGTCTTCGAGGCCCTCGTCCCAGATTACCCCGTGGGATGTCGCAGGATCACGCCCGGACCCGGCGTAAGTCCAATGAGTTGTCGGTTCGTACGGGGCATGACTGATGAAGATAGTTCCTGGAAGCTTTGGTGGAAGACAACGTGAACTTTGTTCCCACCGAAATCAAGAGAGTGTATGATCATGGAATCGAAACCGAGGATGGGAAACAGCGCGATGTGGACGTCATCATATGTGCGACTGGCTTTGATGGGTATGTCAGAGACACCCGTCCTCTTTGCACTCGTTATGCCTGCTAATGTCTGTCGCAGCGTCTACAAGCAGCACTTCCCTATTCATGGACAGTACGGTGTCAATCTACAGGACCTCTGGGATAAGATGCCGGAGGCCTACCTTTCCATGGCCCCTCGCCTGATGCCTAACTATTACGTCTTCCTGGGGCCGAATGGAGGCCCGGGATTGGGATCTACTGTGCCATTTCTTGAACTCCAAGCTCGATACATGATAAAGGTCATCCAGAAGATTCAGAGAGAGTACATCAAGAGTATGCTGCCGACGTAAGTGCACCCTCAACACTGATGTCCTATCACCATGACCGCAGAGACTCAGCAGCATGAACCAGATCCCGAGCCTTGCGAGATTGGTCTCAAACAGTCGATTCTTACTTTGAAAAGACCATATACAGTGTACCGGTATGATCACATCCATCGTTCCCAATTCCATTCGCATTCGCAATCGATTGTGGTAGCTGACTTGGCAAAGTGCAATGCCTGGTGGAAACACAAAAGCGGACGCCTCTTGGCCATCTGGCCCGGTAGCCTTATTCAGGGTGCCTTCATCTTCAACAACCCTCGTTGGGAGGACTACGAGTACGAGCTGAGAGATGAAATGAAGGGAAATTCTCTAAGGTGGTTCGGAAACGGCCTCAGCCAGAGACAGATCGAGATGCGAGGCACGACGGAGATATATCTTGACCAGCCTGCTGTTCCTGTTGAGAACCCTCTGCGTAGATCCGGACATCATCATTGTCCGAATGGCTTGGACGGCACAGGTGTGGGGGAAGAATCAAGTATTAGTCCTGTTGCACGATGCTAGAGATGACAACGAATCTGCTCAGAGAATGGTATAGGAAATGACCTCTCAACCGCCCAATGCTAGCTATGAGCCTCCCAAAAATCCAGCCTGATATGGTGGTCATCGAATTCCAAGATAAGGGTCCTTGGACGAAACTGGAAGAGAACTTTTGGAAGCGAAGAGTATGGGCTGCTACTCACAAGACCTGACAATACTGAACTACTGCAGTAATCTCACCGTACTTAGCAATCAGCAGCAATCAAGTCGTAATATCTGCTACAACATATATCCATTGCGCTACTATATGTGCTTACAGCTTTAGCTCTAGCTCTAGCTCGAACAATTCGATCTGACTAGACGCCGACTGAAGTAATGGACTTGGGGACGACTCATTGACCATAGGCGCTCGAAAGTTGACTGACCAAAGTATTCAGCTGAAAGCTATTCCCAAGAATGGCTCGCTGATACAAGCCAATAGTTCTGTTGCTCATTTTTGTCGGACCAATCTTTCGGGCGGGTCGGCGAAAGGACTTCCCAGTCGCCACAAGACCCCCATATCCTGGATATTTGAGCTCTGGGTATTTTTCGAAAAGGGAAGCGTCAAATAGCCAGTTGGAGACAGTGTCTTGCATCTATCGGATTGTCAGTGAAAAGAAATGCTGGATGCGGAGAATACGTACATTCAAGTGGTAGAATAAATCCCTGGCTAGATCTTTGCGACTGAGGATGAGATCAAGAGCCATTGGGGTCCATCCAGAGCCCTGCCTTTGACATGGTCTCCCCATGGACTCGTGCATAGGATGATCGGGGCTGCTGTTGTCGCTGTTGGAGGGCGTCATTCCAGCAAAGAGATATGATGGTGCTGATGTCGTCGCCGTCCTCCATTGCGACGAAGGAGAAAGCGGAGGGGAATTGGGCCCATCTGAGGCCCGTGTGCTATCCATGGCTTCGATGATCTACACATGGTCAATAACAGGTAATGCGCATTCAAGTCTGTCTTTCTGGGCCCTGACTTGCAAAAGGACAGCTACTCACATTCCAAACTCCAATATAGCCTTTCCCGTGGTCGACATTGCTAAGGACCGTGGCAATATCGTCAACGGTCACAACCCAACAATCCATACAATCCCAGAAAAGTTCATCGAGGATGGAGCTGTTGTGGTTCAATATCAAGGCGTCTCGTAGACCAGGGTGCGGGAACCAGTCAATGATGCAAGAGTGAGGTGTGTACAGCTGCAATGGTGTTGGCCTCCAGGCTAATGGCAGTTTTGCCAAGGTGAGGCTGTTTGGCATACAACGCCATGCAAGGATGGCTTCCAAAATGCTGCGTGCCTGAGAGCTGCCCCAGAACCTGGCTGTTCCTTCCCACGCATAATCGTGGAAGAGGGTGACCGCGGTTCCTATCACTTCAGAAGCTCTGGATTGCGGGTTAGCAAAATGAAGGGCAAGACCTAACTAGATGGGTGCATCAAGCAAAAGCAGCTGCTGATGAGGACCATGTGCTTACCTTTCATCGGACTCTGGGTTTTCCAATTGCAAGACCTTTTGGTGCACGAGTGTCTCCAACATGTCTACATGTTCTAGGAATAACGATCCGGACATTCCCCGTTGCAAAGGACTGCTGAGTTGTGAGGTTGGTAGGATTGGACTAAGCAATGGAGTTTGCTTCCAGATATTGGGCGTCGAGTTGGCGCCATAACAGTATGTCTGCATCTGCCGTTTAGGACCTGTATCTTCCTGGCTTTGTTTGCTTGCTGTAACTTGAGTGTAAGCGGTATTACCAACTCCGATATCAAGATGAGCGCCACTGGAAAAGCAAGAGTCTCGTGGCTGTGTTTCGGGATTGTTTGTTGACTTGAAGTGGCCATGATGGACCTCCGCGTCGTTGGCTTCAGTTGCAATCACGCTATGCGGCAGGTTCATCGTGCTTGCAGGGCAACCTGCAACCGGATCGCTACTGTTCTCTGTGTTGTCGTCGAATATAATGTCGGCAAGGTCCGACTGAGCAACAGTGGCGTGCACCGTTGGGTCCTCGGTGTTTGAAGCTTTGAAGAGACCCCCAAGGTTGTCGTAGCCTTGGGCATCGGACGATTTTCCGCGCCAAGACAGACTGTCACTGCTCGAGGCCGTAGCAGATTCATTGTTTGCATCTGCTAGAGGGGCACTTCTACTAGAAAATGCATCTTCACCTCCGCTCTGCATTTCTACGTCCAGGTTGATCAGCCGAGGCGCAAAATCAATGCGTCAATGACAAAAGAACAGCATGAGCAAAAGGCATAAGCTCGCACAGCATAACAATCTTACCAAGGAACTGTGATCCATTGATATCGAAGTCAAAGCTCACCGGTTCGGTAGCCGTTTGGCTCGAACTGAGGTTCAAGCGTTTGCCGGCCTCCTCACTGATCTCCTCCAGCGTACAGATCACCCCGAGCACCTTCTTGCGAAGTTTCAGGTAGGCATTCCGGAGGTCGACATTCTCGGTTGAAAGTGCTTTGTTGCGTTCGCTCTCCGTCTGAGAAGCCCTCTTTGATTTCTCTTCAAGTTCGTTGATATAGGCAAGTCGTCGCTCACGGAATGAACGCTGTGAGAGTTGGTTCCGTCGCCTGATCAGGGATTCAGCATTCCACCAGGAACCAATGAGAGGGCACAAGGCTCAGGGTCCCTCCATGCTGGAAGATTCGGCTTACCTCTTGATAGACTCCTCTTGAGACTGTTCATTTTCCTGAGCAAGAGTCGCGCTAGAACGCTTCTTGCTCCGCGAGAGGTTACCATGCGTCATTTCGGGCTAACCACCGAGAAGAGAAGAGCAGACCACCTTCCACAACACAAACCTGGATTATCCTTAATACTCTTGCTAAGCCTGGAGACATGCAGTACTTTAGGATTTGGGAGAACTGCAATGACAAAGGAATCCATGACAAAGTCCTGGCAACCGGGGCCACAAGTGCGGAGTAGTACCCCCTTCTGACCCACTCACCCAGGGACTCGGACCTCCCCAGATTCGCTACCCCGGCGGGGTACCACCCTGGGAGTTGGTAGCCGAGGATCTCTGACCAGAAGTGGTGCCTGACCAGGGCGACTTCTTGGCATTAGTGCAATCAGTCGGGCCCATCATGCTCGCATGGATACGAGGACGGCCGTGTTGTTAACTTCCAAGGCGTTCTAGCTCACTCCGCCGCCATCAGCTAAATGGACGTGTGCACATCTGGCCAGGCAGTCCTTTTTCAAGAAAAATCTTGATAACACTGAACTAGCACTCTAAGAATCTAAGCATTCGGCCGCGTAAAGAGCCTTCCGACAACATCGCCATGCTCAAGTCTTTGCAGGCTGTCAGGTATCTTGGAGAACGGCACCTCTTCCAGCTTGGGAGCAATCAAACCGGCCGCGATAAGCTGGAGTACTTCGCGATACTCGTCTTTAGTCGCGCCTCTTGAACCACGGAGAACGAGGCTGCGCATCATCAGAACGTGCGTGGACAATTCAAAACTGGGAACTCCGATTCCAACCAAGACGACCGTTCCGCTAGATTTGACCCTCGTCATTGCACCCTGTGTCGTGACACCAACCCCGGCAAAATCGATCACCACGTCCAGAACCACATCGTTGGGGATATCAGCTAGGTTCTTATAGCACTGTTTTGCCCCAAGAGAAGTTGCATCAGCGAATTTCTTCTCGTCAAAATCGACCCCGTAGATTGTTGCCCCCTGAAGACCAGCAATGCGAACTCCGTTGAGGCCAAGTCCACCAAGACCGACGATGCCAACAGTCGTAGACGCCGTCACCTTAGCTTCGGTGACGACGGCATGGTACGCAGTCGAAATAGAATCGTTCGCCACGGCGGCGTCGGCGAAATCGACCTCGTCGGGAAGAGGGACCAAAGTGCTGGCGGGAACCACTACTTTCTCCGCGTAGCTCCCGTCTCTGCCAACCCCAATGATGTGGCTCCAGTCACCGTCGTCGGTAGGAATGAGAGCGATGCCGACGCGGTCGCCGACTTTGCAACCCGTCACTCCTGGTCCAATCTCCGCAACGGTGCCCGCAGCCTCATGGCCGAGGGTTATGGGGATTTTGCCCAGCCAGGAACCTTCGCCTTTCAGCGCATGAGCATCAGAGTGACAGATGCCCGCCGCTTCAACAGTCACAAGCACCTCACCCGAGGATGGCTTAGGCACTGGGAGGTCGGTCAAGCGAAGTCCCTCCTTGGCAGTTTCAAACTGATATGCTTTCATGGCTTCGAAGACGGCTGGGATGGTGTTGTTAGATGTGTTTTCTGGGAACTAGTCCTACTAGAAGAGAATCAGCATCAAGGAGTTCAAATGTCATACAACAAACATACACGCATGACCTTTCGCCGAGAATCGTGACATGTGCAGGCCGGTACTGCTTCCACTGGCTCTCTTTATTGCGTCCCAAAGCATGCGTAAGAAATTTCTTTGTCATGCGCGTTCTAGGCAGCCTCCACAGGCGACGTATCGAGGACAAAGTGGCACACCCTAGAAAGCTGATTTACTAACTCTTATTAGCAAAGCGCATTCATTCGAGGGGAACTGCTCTTTGTCCAAGAGCTGAACGCTAAGCCCGGGGGTAAGTCTGGAGTTGGACCTCCAAATCGGCGTTAAGAGACCCAGTCACTTCGGTTGCAGAATTTGCTGTTCTCCATGATCTGCCGAGTGACCGTCCATTGACTCTGGAGAGTCTTGGTCAGAAAAGCCATTCACAAGGACGCCACATTGTCATGCACATATGGATTTCTCGTCCAACATGGGGGCTTCTGTCTCCATGGCCACGAATACAGGTGGACCTTAACCACAATGCAGAGAGACGGACGGGCTGACCGGGTTGAGCGATGTTAGGCTGAGCATCGCCCTCCCCTAGACCGCCGATAACGCAAGGACAGGCAGTACACCATGGACTAGCAGGGTTGATCAATACTGATGACTTTCCCGGACGGAGGAGAGCCGGAACACTTCAATGGGGCGGCACGGCAAAGTTGACCTGGGTGAGTCCTGCCCCGTGTATCTGATGCTGAATCTCTTGCTCAGCACTTGACTCGGTTGATGTGGGCTGATTTCCATATCGAAACAGTGGATCGATCGGAAGAGCGGTGTTGCATCGATTGTTTTCATGCAGCTCTTTACCCAACGGTGACGAAATGGGTGTCGACCTTGCAATCCGTTATGAGGAAGCTGTCTACAATTTATGACTTTGTCATGAAATGTGTGTCATGAGCACTATGTAGATGACTAGTTGGAACCTCTGTTACATTACTACTTCATAATCCCTTGAGCACGTTTTGCGTAGGAGATTGTTGCGGTACTAAACCATTACGACGAACCACACCTTCGCATATCCGGTGAACAGCTATGAGCAGAGCTTGAAGCGTGCACGTCATTTAGTGTAGCAGGCAAGATCGATTCTGCCCAGAGCCCCTTCTTCGATCCAGTTTCCCAGAGCCTATCATGGCAACGTCGACTTTATCCAAAGCATTTGTGGTCACAGGTGGAGCGAGCGGGATTGGGCTCGCCACCGCGTTGAAGTTGTTGCAATTGGGAGCGACGGTGCACATCATCGATCGTGCTTCTTCTCCTCCGCCACAGCTCGAAGGAGGCAAATCATTCTTCTACGGCTCTGTTGATGTGGCGTCGAGGCCACATGTCCACGAGACCTTCAACAAGATCTTCAGTCACAGTCCCGAGATCTATGGCCTGGTAAATTCCGCGGGCATCGTCGGTTCCAGCGGGATCCGTATTGAAAGCGACGAGGTCTTCCAGAGGACCATGGCAGTCAATGTGGAAGGCACCTGGAACTGTTCGACCGAGCTCCTACGCCAGATCGAAGCAAATCAGCTCGATTCACCAACGACTGGACGAGCAAGCATTGTGAATATCGGTTCGAGTGCAACGTTGAAAGGGTTTCCTACTCTAGCAGCCTACTGCGCAAGCAAGCACGCAGTCCTTGGGCTGACTAGAACTTGGGCAGAAGACTTTGCACCACTCGGGGTTCGTGTCAACCTAGTTGCCCCTGGCGGCACCGACACACCGCTCACTCGATCCGTCTTGTCGCGTGCTCGAGCAGCCCCTGATGGAGGCAAAGCACTAGAAGCGCATGCTTTGAGCTTTGTCCCGATGAAAAGAGAAGGCAGGCCTGAGGAGATTGCAGATGCTATCGTCTTTCTACTGGGAGATACCGCATCATTCATCACTGGGCAGGTTTTGGCAGTCAACGGAGGATATCCTTAGATGTCTTGGATAAAATTCTTACACCTAAGATCTACAGGATGAACTCTACGGTCGATCAATGAGCTCACCAAAGAGCCTTGGAATATCAATCTGATCATCTCCCACGTGCTAGCTTCAAGTAATGCAGCAACATCGTTACCAAATGCGTTCAAACATGTAGTCACTCAGAGAGCACTTGAGCAATAGGAAGACACAAACGTCGTACAGCTCAAAGCATAGAGCGGTCATGTGCCAGACATTGAGCCGTGGAAGATAGTGTCACTGTGTGGTTATCCCAGGCGCCATGATGGAAAGGGTGTGAATCAGTGTGGTCTTTGTGACTTTGGCTCAGAATCAGCAGAAATTCGCATGCTTACCAGATGGCTAGAACCGAGCTATGGACTGGCCCCAATCATCCATGGGGTGGGTGGTCACTGTTTAGTTACAAATCTCGAACTGGAAGTTGGAGTAGCCTCGACCTGTGCGGTGCCGAGAAGCAAGCCTCCACCTGCAAGGGAGATGTCTGCTGTGCCTGAAGATTGGCGAGAAATACCTGCTGATACTGTCCCAGCCTGGTTACTCTGTTCGGTGCTATTAGCGACGTGCGGGAGTGGCATCGCACCAAAGCAGTCAGTATGTATAACATTTTTGTTTGTCAGGGGCTGACCATCAAACCCAGTGCCCCATCATCCATGATTTCCTTCCCCATGGGGTCCAAGTCAAGCGGCCTATTTAATCAATTGTTCCCCGGATTTCCGATGATATTAGGCATCCGGGGAGCTCAGTCAGAGAGGGATATCAAAGCACCTGGTCGCGAGCCCCTCAATTGTTTTTTCATACTCAACCACAATGTCGACGAATCCGGCCACGAATGGAACCTTTCAGCATCCAAGCAGCGGTGGAAAAGGAGATGTCGAAACCGGCATCGAACAGTCTCCGACCTATGACGGGCGTCCATCCACAGAGGACGAGAAACGTGTCAAGATTGACAGAGGGCGAGAAGATGATCACATGTACTCGCAGATGCTTGCAGACCAAGCCGCCGAAGTCACGAAACGATACTTCTTCAGTGCCCACTACATTTGGACGATGGTTTCCATGTCCCTGGTCGTCGTGTCGACATATTTCGGCTTCGCAGTTCCTGCGTCTGTCGTGACCTTCATCAATAGTGATATAGGTAAGCCGGCGACAATAAGCCATAGACAACTCTTTGCCTGGCCAGTCTCCCACCAACTAACTTGGGGATCAGGACCAAGTGCCAACGCGAGCCTTTTCGCCATCGTGTGGACCATGTGTTGCTCGATCGGTATCATGCTCACAGGTCGACTTTCTGACAAGTTTGGCCGACGCTACTTTGTCCTGACCGCAGGCGCGGCTTCCATCATCGGTGGTATTATCGCAGCCACGGCCAGGAACATGAACGTCTTGATCGGAGCCAATGTGAGTACGATTGCCAGATGTCGTAGGGATCACATCGCTAACTTCCATGTGGACCATCATCGGCCTAGCTGGTGGCGTCTACTCGTCGTTGACATTGTTTTCTGGAGGTACAATAAGAAGCCCTTGAGGTTATGCCCGGTTGCGAGACACGAGATGCTGACTTTGACAAGAACTGATGCCGCACAAGTATAAGTTTGTGGGCATGACATTTGTTCTGGTACCGGTCGTCTGTTGTACCGGCCTTGCAGCCTATGTTGGACGCAGCCTTGTCGAGACCCGGAACTGGAGGTGGATCTACTACATCTACTTGATCATCACAGGTCTGTTTCTCTGACCCCCCTGGTACATGGCCGAGCAGCTGCTAAACTAGACAGGCGTGGCTTTTGTAATCCAGGTGTTTGTGTACCACCCTGCAAACTTCCAGCAACTGCACGGCGCGCACAGGACTCGACTTCAAGAGTTGAAGCGTGTCGACTTTGGTGGAATTGTTCTTATTGTTGTCGGGCTGACACTGTTCTTACTCGGCGTCTCTTGGGGCGGGAATCCTCAACCATGGATTTCCGGAACAGTCCTAGGACTTTTGATTCCTGGAGGAATCATCCTGGTTGCGTTTCTGTTCTATGAAGCATACTGTCCAAGCCCGAACCCATTCGTCGAGATGAGGCTCTTCAAAAATGTTCGAGGGTTCGTCTGTCTAAACGTTATCTCCATGGCAGGAGGAGCACTGTATCTTTCTCTCCAGCTCATTTGGCCTCAGCGTGAGTAACCTGATCGTCTTGCTGTGGTACCCCGACCTGACAAGCATTCAGAGGTTGTGGCCGTCTACTCTGCAGAGACGAAGACGTGGAAAGATTCGGCGTGGATGAGTGTTTGTCCCACTTCCCCTTCACCCATGGTTGAATTGTCCTTCTAATTCTCCTCCAGACGGCTGTTGGCTGGGGTGTTTGGGCAGGCATTGTGCTTGTGTTCCCATTCATCAATGTGATTCGGCGGATCAGGCGGCAACTTCTCGTCCTTGCGATCATGTCTGTAGCGTTCATGGCCGCGCTTTCGACCGTGGACAGGCACGACAAATCCAAGGCCATTGCATTCGCCTTCTTGGCCGGCTTTCCGCTTGGTCTGCTCGACTCTGGGCTGACAGTCATCGTGCAGCTAGATGTGGATGACATGGACCTGGGCATGGCATATGGTAAGACCATCTCTGTCCCCGCTTGCTTTCGATCTGATTGCTGATGACCGAGCATTGCAGCTATCCTTTCGGCTGTCCGCACTGTATCCGGGGCTATCTTCCAAGCCGTGTTCATCGCCATTCTCACTTCAAAATCAAAGTCGGAAATTGGCACCAGGGTGCCAGCGGCAGTTCTCCAGGCCGGCCTACCCCAGACCTCTCTCCCCAGCCTATTTGAGGCTGTCCAATCCCAAAGCGCGGCGGCTCTTGCTGCAGTTCCAGGCATGAACGAAGATATAGCATCTGCATTGACGGCAAGTTTGGCTGACGCGTATGCGAAAGCCTTCTCCTACGTCTATTACGCAGCTGCGGCGGTCGGGGCGACTGCAATCATTGCATCCCTCTTTCTGAAAGACTATGACCAATTCTTGACCGGACACACCCCACGACAGATTTACAGGAAGGAAGAACAGTCAAAAGTACCGGGCCCAAGTACATCCGTGCATCTGGAACATGCGTCAAGGGACGAAGTTGAGCAGTAAAAAAAAGACGACGTAGGATCTGTTTGTTCCCCTGAGTTCTCGCTATCGACATAGCAGGGCCTGAAGCACGAGAAAGGGTTGATTGAAGGAGCAAAGGACATTTCTTAAGGTCTCGAGGAGTCGGGAAGGAAGATGACCACATATCCATATAGTGGCTACGGTGACAAAGTCCCTAGGAGGAGTTGCCATTGCTCCGCCATGCTTCCTTCAGAGGATTGTGAAAGAAAGACTCCTTAGGAGCCGACTAGCCCGCGCTTATACTTTGGCCTTGAAGAAAGTCCATACTGCGCCTAAGAAGTCCAAACATATATCGACAGGTGCCTTGCTAGTTCTACAGGGGTTTCTGGTCCCCATCGAAGCCAAGCCAGCCATCCATCTGAAATTCGAATCGCATCGCCTCACTTGTTCGCCGCGACATACACCCTCCCATAATCCGGCCCCTGGTACCCCGAGCCATAACCCTGGTACTGCATCATCGGATACGCCTCCTGACTTGGCACCTGCATCGTATAAACCGGCACCGGCACGGCCTGGCTCGCCGGCCTGTAGACCCCCCTGCTCGCCCTCTTCCTCCTGAAGATACAACACCCCACAAGCAGCAGGAAGACCAATCCGCAAAAGCCGGCAATAGCCCCGATGATGATGGTCCTGTGCGCCGAGAACCAGGACAAGGTGTGGTCGAAATCGGCATCGCTGGTGGATGTCGATGTGCCGGTCGCAGAGGACGTGTCGGTCGCGGTGCTGGCGTACCAATAGTCGGAGAAGTAACGCGGGAGGCCTGCGATGGAGGAGGCGTTGCCGCCGTAGTATGTCAACATCATCGTGTCGGTGGGGCCGACCGTGTCCGTGCAGGAAAGGTACGTGTATCCTTCTGGTCCGCCGAACGTTGCCGTCGCACACAGGGGATATCCCTCATCGCTGTTACGCACAGACAGAGTCGGTCAGCTCAGGTCAGTCGATGAGCTTCTCGCGGACGGTTAGGGGGGAGGACGAAGACCAGGCTAGCTTACCACACGGTGTTCAGGTAATTTGCCTGGCATGCCGAGTCACAGCCGTTGTACACCATTGAGTAAGGCACGCAGGATGTAACCCAGGCGCAGTCCGTCGTGGCCGCACCGCCGCAGCAACCCACCGCGTGCAGCTCCGGAGACCACAGGCAGGGTTGATAGTAAGGATAGTTGCACACGAGGGGGGTGTCTTCGGAGACAGAAGTCAGTGGATGAGTCTGCGGGAGTCTCGATTGATGGATTGGATGAACCACTCACTTAGATCGCCATTTACCCAGCCACAGGTGTCTTCGCCGACCGTCTCGTCTCTCTTGAGCAGCTCGCGCTGGTGTGTTAACGGGGGTGCAGCAGTGATAGGGCTCGCGGGGACGGTCTTTGCGCCGAGTCGCGGGATTCTGGTAACAGTTGCAATACTCTCGGCCATTTTCACGAGCAAATTTTCAAAATTAGGCTGACTTGCGGGCCTTCAAGGAGAACAGTCTATAAGGACAGAAAATATGGGAAGTCTTGCCTCGCCCAGGGAAGCGGGCCAGCATCGTACTTATCTTCATCGTCGACACTCGCTCTCGAGTCTAGAGTAGATAGACTTTCACGCATCCTGGCTTGCATGGGAAAGCCAAATAGGGAACATGCACGACGATGCTAGGCGTTGACCAAAAGTCCCTTCCTGCTTCCTCCGGCTCGAGACTTGGGCCTTAGCAAGCGAAGGCCAAGCAATCGTCAAGCTTGGACATTCAAAGCTTCTCGATCAGATGCGCCGAAGCCCTGGGTAGCACAGGCGAGACCGATGCGAGGCTGGTTGGTCAGTGGCAGCGAGTATGCCTCGTGCCCGTGTTCTTCATCAACCAGACCTGCTTGGCACGGGCGAGCATTGGAACATGTGCCCGCCAACCAGCAGGCTGGTCCAATAGAGAAACCTCTGAGCAGGCAAAACCATCGAGCTGAAAGGAGACGTGGAAAGTAAAATGGAAGTTTTGAAAACAACTTTCGGGCTGGAGTGGCCTTGTCCAATCACTTGACGCCACAAGCGAGACCGAACGGGGGCTGGATGGATCTCTCGTATTGTCTCCGCCATGTTGAGATCACGCCTCGCACTCATCATTGTCGATAGGGCTGAACGTCCCTTCCGGTGTACGGCCGGTCCGCGCTGAACAGAAAGAGAACTCTTCTGGGATACTGGCTTCAATGCTTTGATGACGCTGATAACCACGCTTGGAAAACGGTTGATGCCATGGCTAGGCCATTCCAGAACACCAATCTATATCTCCTGGATGTAGTTTGCAGGGACACTCCTTGTCTCACCATTCTTTTCCACGTCCGCCCACCCGTCGCCCGTGCCCATACTGATGAGGATGAACTTTTCGCCTTCCGTCATGTCGAACTCGGCTTCACTCTGGGCTGTGTACGAGTACAGAGCCTCGACGTATTTGACTTTCTTGGCTCCACGTTTGGGTGCCACCGCTGGACCTTGCTTTTTCTTTGTTGCGACGTTCGACGAGGCCAACGAGGCGCTTGAGTTGGAGTACAATGACGGTGTTCGTTCGTGCGCTGGGGTGCTTGCAGGAGTGGGCAGCTCCTCCAAATAAGCGGTAGGCACCACGCCTTCTTTGCCCAGCCCAGCCTGAACTTTGGTCCAGCCGCCGTCTGACGCTTGTCAGTCCATGTCGACCGTAGGTCGAGCTCACTTACCGTCAGGTTCCAGTATCTTCACCTCTGCCCCTTCCGACAGAGACAATTCACCCTC
The DNA here is from genome assembly GCA_016109495.1 of Phialophora tarda. Lineage (NCBI taxonomy): Eukaryota > Fungi > Ascomycota > Eurotiomycetes > Chaetothyriales > Herpotrichiellaceae > Phialophora > Phialophora tarda. The sequence continues at coordinate 100,815 of JADWPL010000005.1, read as the reverse complement.
GTCTCTTGCTTCATAGGAATACATCATCTTACCTCTCGGCTGAGCACTCCCGTTCGAAGACAAGTCCGGGACAGCTGCACTAACGTAGGCTGAGGGAGGCGGAGCAACAATCCGGTTCCGCCTCGCGGCAGCCCCTCCTGAGACAGAATTCGACATTGTTTGCGTTAGTGGTGAGCTGGTGACCTGCTCATCCATGGTAGCTATCCTTGGAATCCCGCCCGATAATGACCTCGTGGCACTTGCGGCATACCCAGACGACAGGCTGTTCATCGTGTCTTGTCTCATCAAAGGCGGAGGGGAAGTAGCACCGTTCAAGGCGGGCGGCGGAGCTGCGACAGCGGCCATGGCAGCTGCTTGCCGCTCAGTCTTCAACTTCTTCTTTTCCTCCTTCGTCTGTTCTCCCGGGCAATCTGCCGGTACTCTCATTTGACATTTGCTGTGGCACGTGAAACCGCAATCGGTACATATGAAGCCCTTTGCACTCAGGCCCCATATACGATCGCCACAGAGGTCACAGTTGGTCGGAATCTTGAACGTCTCGGTCTTGAAGGCATGGCTCTTGCCATACATGCTGAGATCGCCCACGACTGAGGTGATGGTCGACGTCTCCACTTCTGCCGTCAGTCGTTTCCTCTCGATTGCATGCAGCTCCTCCTGAACGATAAACTGTTGGACGACGCAGGCGACTTCATCGCGCCTGTCTTTGCCTTCTCGGATATTCCGGCGGGTTTGCTTGACACTTTCCAGGTCCCTTCGTTTCTGGTCGGCATCTGTCTTGAGCGAGTTGATGAGAGGCTTGCTCTGCTGGAGAATGTTACGCAGAAACACTTTCGACGTCTCATCCGTCATCATATGATCTTGATCCAACCAGACTGGAGAGGGTTCGAAGACCATGTCTGACGGCTCCTGCCACTGTACAGCGTTGTGGCGGACAAACATGTTGCTGTCAAGGCTCGGATTGTTCCTAGGGATTTCTGTCGAGAGGCGTGTCATGTGTTCGACGCTCCGTTTCAGCGTATTCGTCTCTAGGGCGGCGGCGATAAGCCATATCGAGTTTAATTTCGAGACACGAGTCTCGTTGAGATCTTGGAGCGAGTCCAACAATTCCGGTATGTACTCGTGGTAGTAGCATTCTTTCATCTTGTTGGCAACGTTGATCCCGATCAGATAGGTGTTCTTGACATTGTTCATCTCCATCAGTTGCTGGTTGTATGTGCTCTGGGCCTTGCTTTTGTCCATGGAGGATTCAGCCTTCTTCCTCCGGTTTTCGACCTCTTGACAGACAGCGTCATACTTCTGCTTGAGTTTCTTGAGGTCCCCATACGACGAGTCCCTCTCCCTGACCAGTCTAGCATTATAGTCGGCGTGACTTTTCCGTAGTTCCTCAAGTTTCCTCCCATTGTATTCCAGCGGAGTGACCACCTGACTCGTCAGGTCCTGTGCGAGTTTGGCATGTTCATTCGCTCGGGCTTCGAGAGTCGTGAGGTGGGTGGTCCACGTCGTCAGAGAGGCTGCCTCGAGGGAACCTGGGGTGAGGGCGGGATTGTCGCCGACACTCAGATTGCTAGACTTTTTGGATTTCTTGTCGTAGTATTTCTTTGCCAACGCAGTCAACTTCTGGCTGTATTCCTTCTCGATGGCCGCGCGTTCTTGGTAGAATTCTTGGATCTCGGTCAGCCAGGAAATGCCCAGGCCCACCCAGTTGTCGACCGGTTTGTAGCCGTCCTACAACAGCGTCAGTGCATCCGCGGGCGCAGGGCGCTCCAAACCGACCTTGAGTTCGGCGCCAAAGCTGACAGTCGCAAGCTGAGCCATCGTGATTGCAGAGGATCAGTCGGTTCGAACAGCATCATTCAAAGAGCTGGACGTAGACGCAGCAATGCTCCGGTATATTTCGATCTTAGTGCCAGTGCGACGTGACGGGAACGCTGCATTTGAGGGATGCCACCGTAATTGGCGGGGAAGCCGATTCAATCAAACGACAGCCTCCGGCACCACATCGGCGGCTCATCGGCGCATTCGTCCGGGCATGGGGCAGGGCTGCCGATCCTCGTATGGGCAAGCCCAAAGCGTTGGTTCAGGCACTGACAAGGGCGTCACCCCGCATCGCGCCCGCACCGACACGTGGTTGCGAATTTTGAGCTGGCTTTTCAAGTTTCGTGACAGCAGCCTGACTGTCTCGACCGTGCCTTTCACAATCTCATTTCCGCCTGACTCGGGATTGAGATAGAGCACAGACTCGAGGAATTCCAACAAGCAAAATCAAGGACTTTTTTGCTGTATTTTTAGCCGGCGGCAGGGCAGGTCTTTCTTTGTTTCACTTCCACCTCACCACACTTGCGCCCTTCGAGCCACTCTCTCGCCATCCCTCGAACAAATCACCACTAAACCCGGGCTCAGCGTTTCAAGAATTCACCATGTCAGAGACACCTTCCGGTAGCGGCAGCGGCTCTTTGGCAGACCGCGTGACAAAACCCGAGTCAACCTCGTGGGCAGATGAGGTCGCGTCCCCCACCACCGAGGATCCTCCTGCCACCATCGATACAAACGGCAAACAGCCAGAAACGGTGCCGGAGGACAATGGACAAGTCGACGGTGCCACACAGCCCTTTGGGGGTTCCACGCTACAGGAGCCGGATTTCGAGGTCGAGGTCAAGTTGGCGGACATGCAGGCAGACCCCAATAACCCTCTGTACTCGGCCACTTCGTTCGAGCAATTGGGCTTGTGAGTTGCGCGGAGCGCCTGGAGCACAACAGGATGCTGACAATTTTACAGGAGCGACGACATCCTCAAAGGTGTCACCAACATGAACTTCCGAAAGCCCTCCAAAGTCCAAGAGAAAACGCTGCCCCTCCTCCTGATGAATCCTCCCCAGAATCTCATCGGTCAATCACAGTCTGGAACTGGCAAGACCGCAGCCTTCGTGCTCAACATTCTACACCGTCTGGACCTCAGCAGTGAAACTATGCGCAAGACCCCGCAAGGCTTGGTTCTGGCTCCCAGCAGAGAACTGGCTCGTCAGATCGTGGGCGTTGTGAAAGTTATGGGCGCGTTCGTTGAAGGTCTCAAGGTCGAAGCCGCCGTTCCTCAAGATGCAGCTGCACGCTCCCGTAGAATTGAAGCGGCGGTGGTCGTTGGAACTCCTGGCACGGTCATGGACATGATTCGCAGGCGAGTCATGGACGTCCGACAACTCAAGATTCTGGTCTTGGACGAGGCCGACAACATGCTCGATCAACAAGGTCTCGGTGACCAATGCATCCGTGTCAAGTCGTACGTTCGGAGCATCTCTACCTATGTGGTTTTTCACTAATGAACTGTCAGACTGCTGCCCAAAGGCGTCCAGATCGTTCTCTTCTCCGCCACCTTCCCAGACAATGTCGTCCTCTATGCTCAGACTTTCGCCCCTAATGCAAATCAAATGACTCTCCAACACAAGGACTTGACCGTCGAAGGCATCAAACAGATTTACCTCGACTGCGACAGTGATCAAGCCAAGTACGACGTCCTGGTCAAATTCTATGGTCTGATGACAATTGGCTCGTCCATCATCTTTGTAAAGGTAGGAAGCCATTCGTTAGCGAAGGGTTGCGGCCGGGCTAATCATTGGCTAGACTCGAGAAACTGCACTCAACATTGAACAACGCATGACAGCCGAGGGCCACAAGGTCGCGTCGTTGACCGGCGGTTACGAAGGAACACAGCGCGATCTCATTATCGACTCATTCCGCATGGGCCACGCAAAGGTCCTGATCACTACCAACGTCCTTGCTCGAGGTATCGACGTCCAGTCAGTGTCTATGGTCGTGAACTATGATGTTCCCGACAAATTTGTTGGTGGCGGCAAGTACGTCGCGGATCCTCAGACCTATCTTCACCGTATTGGACGGACCGGTCGATTCGGACGTGTTGGTGTCGCCGTCACTTTTATCAGCAATCGCCAGGATTGGGAGAAGTTGATGGAGATCCAGAAATATTTCAACACCACAATGACGCAGGTCACGACTGATGACTGGGATGAGCTGGAGGAGCAGGTCTCGCGGATCATCAAGAGTTCCAGAGCAGGTGCGAATTTCAAGGAAGGCGCAAATATGCAGATGTGAAAGAAGAAAGGTCTTTGAAGGGGGTCAGGGATGAGATGTTCTACCAGGAAACCATCACGGAACAGAGTTGAAGTAGCCTGGCGCTGGGTGCATTGTTCCATGGGAGGTCATAGATAGCATTTCCAGCGAGGGACTTGAGATACCCAACACACATGGCACAACAGAATGACAGGGGAAGAAATCAAGGTCGCTTCCCCCTAGTTGAAAAGTGAATTTTGCCTCCCCTTTCTTTCCCTACCAGTCACAGGCTTGTCCCAGTAAATCTGCTATTGCTTCCAATCCCTTTTGATCTTCCTCGTCGAAGCCATCGAGTTCGGCACAATCGATATCAATCACGCCGACGACCTACAAGACACAGCACGAGGTCAACTTTGATGGCCCCTGATTGCGCAAACCACAAACGGCACCTCCACGGAAACATCAAAAACATTGACGGAATCAAGCATCTGGCTGCTGCCAAAACGACTTTCACTCACCTTGCCAGCAACATCCCTGATCGGCACCACGACTTCACTCTTACTCTCGCCATCGCAAGCGATATGCCCAGGAAAGGCATCCACATCGCCCACCACCAACGTCTCGCCCCGACCACTCCCATCCCTGCCCACCGCCGCCGTGCCACACACGCCCTTTCCCAGCGCGATGGTCTGGCAAGCGACCTTGCCCATAAAGGGACCCAGGATCAGCTGCTTCTCTGGCGCGCTCGGGTCCCGCACGTAGAACCCGGCCCAGTTGACGGCATTGCCGTGCGGCGGCGGCAACGAGTGGTGCAGATGCCAGAGCAGGGACGCCGCGTTGGCAAGGTTGCACACCCAGTTCCGCTGGCCGTCGCACAGGGATGCCAGGCTGGCGAGGGCCTGCTGGTAGGCCGCGGGTTTGGTGGTCTGCACACCCGGTTTGGCGAAGTCGGAATGTTCGGCGTGAGGCTGCAGTGGGGGAAGGAAGCAGGGGATCAGATCGAGATCAAAACGAGATCAGATCGGACTCGCGACCAGGTTCAGGATATTGATTGATTTGTTTGGGCCGTGCAGGGGGCATCTGTTCTGAACGGGGAGCGTCCGTACGTACCATGATGTGATGGGCTCGACCGAACCCAACCGTTCTTTCTTTGTTCCTTCGTCCCTTGCTACCTTGGTCGTGCTTCAGGGATCGATCACCGCGCACAAGATACGCGGTCGAGAATGGTTTCAGATCGGGCAATGGAGATTTGAGACCTGAATAGTAGGTACCTGGTACTGAGGACGGACCGAGCTACTCATAAACAGCGGGTGAGCCACGGGATCGGTAGGATATTTCAATAATTCCTCGGTCCTTTGTATTTCAACTCGCTTCTGTTGGCGTGGGGCCCGTGTCGCTCCGCCGCACCACTTTTACTGCTTCTACGGAGTTCTGGTCTCCATTATTGCCGTTGTGTCCTCTCTGCGAGAGCTTTAATTGGATACAGACGCAGTCTCAGATACAGATGCGTACGTACACAAGATGCAGAGCTGGAGCCGGAGCCAGAGGCAATGGGATGTGATGCGACGGATCGCTCGACGCCACTGTTTGACACTCAGCTGGCGGGGAAGACCCCGAGATATGTACAACGGTGCAGAGACCTCGTCAACTCGTGCGCTAAGCTAAAACTCAACATTACATTACTCGCAGGAACGAACTTCATCCATTCGCCCTTTCCGAGTGAGGAATTAACGACGATCATTAACAGAAGACGACGGGATATGGTGGGATCGAAGTCAGGTAGAGGGGAGTCGTTGCTGTTGTGTGTACACATCATTTGGGAGACGACGAGACATGGTGCAATTGAAACGCTTCCTCCCTGTCCGATTTTGTCCAGCTTATCCCTGGTGTCTTCGCCGCTGGGAACTCTCCCAGTACCCCCGTCCGGGTACATCTACAAGAACTTGCATGCCGAAGGCGCAGGCAACTGACGTGGCGCTGGTATCAACCTCGATAGGCGAACTCTCCAGTTCCTCGAAATCTGAGCTTAACGCGAGCTCAGGTGCCACTACTTCCCCGGAGATGGTCCGCGACGACATGAAACGTCAATACACAGTTCGGAAGGCCTGAGCCTCGAATCATGTCGACTGTCACGCTCTATCAGTTTCAGTGGCAGTTGCTTTTCTGCCTGGCTGACGTCCCACACAACAATGCAGCAACCTCGTCTTGGTTTCCATGCTGGCACGGTGTTTCTTCCTCGCAGCACAAAGATTCGAACCCCATAAGACTTCACGTCGTCTGTGATACACCCCTTGGCCCAACGTCTACGAGGGTCGTACCGGTAGTCAGGTACACAGTCAGACCCTTCACCCCTCCACGAGAATGGACTTGGAGCCAATGAATGCTAGCTCAGCAACTTTGTTACACCAAGAGGAGGTTGCACCATGTCATTTAACCGTTGTTTCATCGTTCGTTTGTTTGCCTGGATCCACGTGGTACGGCTGTCGCCGACAAACCGTGGCTGTTTGGCCCGGACCCACGAGAAATGGCACTGAAGCACGGGAACCCGGCTTTCAGGATCTAAAGAATATGTCTTAACGAAGACTTCATGCTTAGGTACGACCGAGATTTGCCATGCCTGTGGTGAGCTTCACGTCCCCGGAAGAGATGTACCATGCTTTAGGCGCTCCTCAAGGTGAAGGGTAAGGCTGATTGTCAATCCCCCGACAGCCCTGTTCGCAGACATGCCGCTTCAACACATCGGGGTCGTCTCATTACCTCGAGGTGTTTGCACGATTCAACTGGGTGCTAGGGTCGACTTCCAACGGACATGGCCACAACCTCATGTTCACTCCGCTGCCAAACACTGGTTGCCCCTTGGACATACAAGATTGCTTGCAGCTTTTAGAAGAAGAACGTCATCCACCGACCAATACGTCCTTCTGCATTGCACGTACGGGTCATGCAGAATCATGCAGCCTTTTCCCCGGTCGCTCTGCATCCTTATCTGCTTTGAGTCATGAACTCCGATCTTCACGCCGAGGGAAATGTTCAAGTGCAGCCTATGTCCCTTGCGAATATCAGCCACGCCGGCGTAGACCCGCCGAATCTCACAGGTTGGAACCGCATTCCACCCTCCACAGAGCCTGGATAGAGCGGCCGTGGGTTAGCCACATAAGCACATTGGGCTTGCAACGTGTTGGTTCACTTACTATCGACGGGGCGCTCGGGACCTGGCTTGGAGTTTGACACTGTTCACTTGGGCAGTGTCTCGTACAACCGTGGCGTGGGATCATCGTGTTGAGTAGCGACGACGTTTTTTGTACAAGGCGTTCCTTAGTGTCACACTGACAGCTTTTGGATGTAGTACTTGCCTCGACACTGCTCTTCCTGGTCATTGCGACGTGTAAGGATCACCAGATTATTGGCGCGGGTTTCAGACGTCTGCGAAGGTGTCACCGCAGGACAAGCATAGGTGACAAGGCGAGCAAAGCCCGTGCGAGCTTCCCAGGGACGTGGACATCTCACAGTTGGCTTCACAGCAGATCGAGTTTGGGGGAGCCTGGGCCTGGGCCGGAAAATGTTTCCTCATCTCGACAGCATCGGTCATGATGGAAAGTACGAGTTAGGCCTCGTGCGTTGACGACACGAACCAAACGGATTTTCGCGTGACCAAGACAGGTCGGGTAGTTCCAGCCTCAGGCGACGGTGGTGGCAAGAAATTTATGTGTCTGAATGATACGAGGTAGACATGGGGAAATATACCATGTCCAGGTTCTTGGATGAACTGTAGCATTTAGCATTTCTGGAGGTGGAGTTTGACGCAGGTAACAAACAAACTCAGTCTAGGGGCGCCTGTTGAATGGCTAGTCACGCCTAATCGCTCGTGAACAAGCGTGGCGGGGAGGCGGGGAGGCGGGAAGGCGGGGTTGCTGCCTGGGGCCCGCCAGACCGCTTAACAGAAGGCCGCCTAAGTTTAAGCTTAAGACATTACAGTTCCGTCCCACCATCGCCAACACATCGTGTCCGCCGCGTTCACCACCCTCACCACCAGACCATATTCTTCTCCTTCTTCCTCCCACTCCACCGTGTCCATCCGTGACCAATTGCGTCAATGAAAGAAGAAAGAGGACGGACACGCATCCGCCGAGAACCGTGGACCCGAACCCGAACACGATTGTGGAAGGGCAGGCCAAGGAGGACTGGCACGGGAAGTTAGCCACTAGTGCGGCTATGGAGAAGACAATGGAGCTGGGGAGGGCCGCGATGAGCACAAACCTGGCCACGGACACGAGACGGCTTATGGACCTGAGCAGGATTGTGGACATGGAGCACAATGAGAACTGCAGCAGTAATTCATCCACGGGTACGGCTGTGAAGAGGAAAATGGAACTGAGCGTGATCATGACGGACACGAGCCAAACCATAGGCGTGAGCCAACCCATGAGCCAAAAGCCGACCGGGGACGAGAACATAGCCAAGTGCCGGCACAGGAACACGGCGGCGGGGCCCTACAAGAGCATAGCGATGGCACCAAACAGGAATATGGCCATGGACAGGACTATGGGCCTCAGCGAAGCCATGAACACAAGCCAGAACCTCGACACCGGTCAAACCTCAAACGGAGGCCAATACATGGACCAGAACCTGGATAGGTACAGCAACAGAAATATGGGCCCGAACAAGACGAATTTTATGGAGCCGAACATATATCCGCCCCTGAACAGGCCCACGGATATGATCAGAGACAGCAACACAAGCATCATGAACAGTAATACGGACCAGAACCCCCACCGACACCTGAACACCAGCGGAGACAAAAGGACCACCGGGAACAGCTACCCCAGTCAGGCGAGGAAGGCCATCGCGAAGAGTATTCCTATAGCAAAGAAAACCACCAACATGGCCAGCAACAACATCATACGCACGATCGGGAACACCAGCATGAACACCTACAATGCCATGAGCAGAAACACGAATAGCTATAGTACCATAGAATCCAACATGAGCACCTACAATACCATACCCAACAACATGGACGCCATAATCAACAACACCAATACTAACATAAACGTTATGAAGACAAACATCAACACCTACCATACCAGGCGCGCCCACCACCCAAAGTGCCCCCTCAGCACCATGAGCACCAAGACGAACGTGAGGATGACGGGAAACACGACCATGAGCACAACCCGCAAGTTGGTCGAAGAACAATCAATTCTCGTGATTGCCCAGAAGCGATACTACCCAGTCAAGATTGGCGACCTGTACAACCAGCGATATCGCGTTATTGCCAAGCTGGGCTATGGGGAAACTTCCACCGTGTGGCTTGCGCGAGATGAGATGTGGGTAGGCCCAGCGTCTTGGTACATGTCAAATGACTCTCTTACAGATCGAAGAAACACGTCGCCCTCAAGGTCTGTGTTCAAGATGAATCGCCAGCATCGCCGCCCGTTAATGAAGTCAACATGCTCCAACGGCTCAAGTCTTTGGCGGAAAGAGACCATCATCCGGGCGTCGTTTTCACGCGTCTTCCTCTTGAGATCTTCGAGCTCTACGGACCACACGGCCGTTACTTGTGTATCGTGGCCGAGGCTGAAGGGCGGAGCCTGCACGAGTTACAAAAATCTTTCCTACTCCCGAAGACTCTGGTGAGGAGTTTGATGCTGGAATTGGCGTACGCTGTGCACTGGCTGCATCGAACCTGTGGCGTCATCCATACAGGTATCTTCTGCCCCCGGGGTGGCTTCCGAAAAGCTGTGCTCTGATCGTGTCGCAGATATTTCGCGGCAAAACGTCCTCACCGCAGTAGCGGATCCAGCTATCCTCCAGGATATCGAAGACAAAGAGCTGAAAGAGCCCACGGTGCCGATCGTGCATAACGGACTGCGCATCTACACCAGTCGACATCCCGGCTTTCAACCCCACGGTGTCCCTGTCCTCATTGATTTGGGCAGCATGCGGTTGGCGGGGCCAGCAGATCAAACGGGGTTGCTGTCGGGTGACTACAGAGCTCCAGAGGCGCTGCTGAAGCTTCCTTGGGGAGCCCCCGTCGATATATGGTCGCTGGGTGTCATGGTACGCAGAAGGATGAAGGATATCTGGGAGCGTTGAACCTTCACTCACCAACATGATTAGACACTCGAGCTTTTGGAGGGCCGGAAGCTCTTCGATCCCGTCGACGCGCGAGGCCAATATCAACTGCCGATAGCACTGGCCCAGTACATCGCCTATCTTGGCCTGCCACCGCTGGCCATGATCCGGCAAAGCCCCCATTTCCGCATCTTCTTTGACCAATATGGTGAGTTGAAGCTGCGACTCCCTCGGTTTCACATTTCAAGCCATTGCTGGACGCTCAGTAACTTGTCAAACAGGTAACTGGATCTCTGACATCCCTATTGTCAGAACCTCGTTCGAGGAGTTCATCACCGTCATTGACCCTGGAGAAGAAAAGGATTGTCTGATGCAGTTCATCCGGGAATTATTGACCTGGCAACCGGAAACGAGACTCACAGCTGAGCAACTCATCTATGCCAAATGGCTTGTGAAGTCATCATGGGACTAATGATGCCACGTCTGCTGAACCAGGCCAGCATTTTCATCATCACCATCAGTTCGGACGGAAACGGGGCTGGCTACGCGAGGGAGCTGCAGGCCTGCGCGCTTGCTATTTCGGTCAATATCTTGCCACGATTTCTCACATGTATCCCGGGCTTTCTCTGAAGCGGGTTTCGGCATCTCCTGGAATGAAGTATGTCTTAATTACGAACCCATGTTTGGCTTTGAAAGGCGTCTGAAGGTCCCTCCCTTCGAATCATGCACCGTACGTCTTTTGCTCTGTAGTCAATTAGCACTCCGACAAGCAACGCTGGAGGGGAGGGACTAATCAAGCACGAATGCATTTGAAAGGGTCCAGGGGACCGTCAGACTAGATATGCTCCATATGAAGTACATCACAGAAAGTTCTCACACAGTACTGTAGTTGCAATCAACAGTCCACAGGATGCCGAAGACTGAACGACCGTCAATATCATCGCGCGGCACTGAGGTTATCGACTACCCTAAATGTAACGCACATGTTCATGTACCGATGCCAAAGAACGTCTCTAAGTGTCTTTGCGCAGGTCGACCCGATCACCTCGAAGATCGGCGCTACTTAATCCATCTTAATCCCCAATCAATCAATCAATCCATCCGGCTTGAGATTTCCTCCGGTGCCGGCCCGGTCGGTCGGTCAAAATACGATTACGGAGTAACTGAACGCCCCATTGCCATATCCACCTACTGCGTACTCGGTACTCCGTATCGGCCGAGTGGAACATCAAACATTTCCCCCCCTCCCTCATCGTAAACGTATCCGTACACGCCGTATAGATGAAAACGACCACGCAATGATAAAGAAGACAGTCTTGGGGTTTTTGCTATCAGAACAATAATTGTGGATCTCTAATGGCTGCAGTACCACGTACTAATATTCCAGCTGTGTTATCTCCGGGTCTATCTCCAGCTTTTAAGTATCGAGCTCTTTCCGGCTCTGTGCAGCTCTATTCAGCTCTGTGTCTGCCTCTATCAAGCTCTGTCTCTAGATCTACATCTCGCTGTATGAGCTGCTCGATCCGACACTGTCTCGGCTCTGTTCGGCAGTAGCCCCAGCTCTACCTCCCCCTCTACCTTCTTCTACCTCCAGCTCGATCCAGCTCTATCCAGCTCGATCCTCTCGATAGATCACCCCCAACTTCCTCTGCATCACAATCCCAGCACTAGTCTGTAGCCCGGGAAGCCACCACAATGTCCTGCCCCGACTGCTTCCGCGGGGCCGTGCACACGCACGCGACCCCGACAGGCAGGATGGAAACGCTGCACGGCATCAGAACATACGTCGCGGACGGCAGCGGCGTGAACGACGCCTCGACCGCCGCCTCGCCGCAGCCGCCACGCTCGGCCTCGACGATCATCTACTTCCCCGACGCCTTCTCGATGAAGGTGCCCAACAACAAGATCCTGGCGGACCAGTACGCGGCCGCGACGGGCTGCCGCGTGCTCTTCCCGGACGTCGTGCTCAACGGCGGCCTGCCCGCCCACGTCCTCGAAGGCATGGAGTACGTCACCAGCGGCACGCCCACGACGCTCACCTCGGCGCTGGCGAAAGCGTACACGATCGTCACGCTGCTCCCGCACCTCGTGCCCTTTATGCTGTGGGGCCACCCGCGCCACAACTACGCCGCCATGCTGAAGTACGCGCGCGACGTGCGCGCGGCCTTGCCCGAGGGCGCCAAGCTCGGCGTGTGCGGCTTCTGCTGGGGCGCGTGGCCGAGCACCAAGCTGTGCGGGGAGGCAGCGAGCGGAGCGAGCGCGGCGAGTGTCGAGGGCGTCCAGGGCACAGGCACGGGCACGGCGGAGCAGCCGCAGCGACGGCTCATCGACGCCCAGTTCAACGGGCACCCGTCGTACATAGTCAAAGAGCCGACGCTGGTGGCCGACTGCATCCGCCGGTTCAAGACGCCGTACGCGAGCGCCGTGGCCGAGAAGGATTTCCAGTTCAACGCCGAGGTCGCCGCCCAGACGGAGGCGCAGCTGCGCGACAGCGTCGCGAGCAGAGGCGACGGCGAGAACGGGTACGTGTTCGAGTTCCGCGTGTACGAGGGCGCGAGGCACGGGTTCTGCGTCAAGGCCAAGGAAGGGGACATGCGGAATTATCACGACGCCGTGGCCCACGCGGTCGAGTGGTTCAAGAGGTATCTCAATTGACGAGCGAGCATCGCGACCGACCGAGGTTAATACTTCAAAGAGTTTTTTGACTAGATGGAGGGGAGGAATCGGGAATGCGTTGATTCACACGAAGAACGCTTACGGACGGGTGCAGGTGTAATCTTTCCATCTCATCTCGATTCAAGGGGGTGGATGAACATAAAAACGAAAGCTCCATCGATGTATTGGATTTGAATGAGTACATATGCGCAACTAGCCAGGCATGCAGTGGCCCAACGGGGAAATCTCCAGCTCTGGCAGAGAGATGGGACGGCCATGAGAAGGAGGACACACAACCAACCAACCAACCAGGCAAGAGAAGAGGATGCTTCTAGTGGAAGACGTACAGCTTATATGTTGTGCGAGTGCGCACGAGATGTAGGCCGCCGAAAGGAGCGATGCTCTTGCCCTCCTGCTCTGTATCTAGATACGGTACCGGCCGTGACGCCCTTCCAAACAAACAAAAAAAAGGCCACAGACAGCCACTCAGGCTGCGCGATGTGTGTGATACGATAACATAAAGATTGACCAGACAAAAACTTCGTTGCATCTTCCCAGCCCGGTGAGTGGTACAGTTCTGACCAGATGCTTTCGTCTATGACACTAGGCACGCTCAGATGGTGCTCCCTGCCGAGACCACATCCCGCGTCAGCTTTCCCTCGTCGTCGCCTCGCACCACGGCTGGTTTTGCGGGCGGGACTGCGCAGTAGAGCAGTTGTACGGGTCGGGAACAAAGCCCCAGGAGTTCTCGTAGTAGACCTCCATTTGCCTGTTATGGTTTGCTGGCGGGTAATTCATGGAGGGTTGTCCGTCCGTGGCGAGCTGTTGATTGATCATGAGCTCCTGGTTCATGGCGAGCTCTTGCTCCATGGTGAGCAACTCGAACATGGTGGAGTCCTGGAATGTGGCTGGCGGTTGGCACATGGAGAGCTCATGGTTCATCGAGAGCTCCTGGAACATGGCTTGGTCCTGGAATGAGACCCCCTGTTGGTACATAGCGAGCTCCTGCAGAATAGATGGCTCTTGGGGCATGGTGTGCTCCAGAATTGTCGCCTGCTCCTGATTCATAGCGGATTCTTCGAACATGAGCTGCTCCGGGTACACGACCTCCTCCGGGTAAATCACCTCCTCCGGAAGCATAGGCTGTTCCTGGAACACAGGCTGATGTTGCAACGTAGGCTGGTCCAGGGGCATGGTAGCGTCCTGATACATAGCCTGCTCCGGGTATGTAACCTGCCCTTGATGCTGGGCCTGCTTCCGATATGTAACCTGTTCTTGGTACTCGGCCAGGTCCGAGTTCATGATTTGCTTCGGGTATATAGCAGGCAGCCTCGTCTGTTGCTTGACGCGCTGCTTGGACTGGGGGTTGGCCCGCTTCTTGCATCTGTGCTTGGCTTGTTGCTTCCGCATGCCATGCCCACTGTACTTGTCCCGGACGGTTTGGCGATAGTAAGACCAGGTCGGGTCCATTTGCCGGTCGCTGGACAAAGTCCAGACCACACGCTTATCGGGTCCGCGCAACGCGTGGCCCAAGGTACAAAAGACCAAGTCATTCCAAGACTGCCACTCGTTGGCAATGGATTCACCTCGCGCGTCGGCTTCGTGGAAGCAATCAAGCGTTTGGCAAACGGTCCAATCTCTCTTATCGGAGGACCCGCCGTTGGGCTGGTCGTCGCAGCGCTGCACAAGATTCCCGCCGAGGCATTGGATCTTCGCGGCGAGGTAACAGCTCCGCGACAGGTTTGATTCACGCGACAGGTTCAAGACGCCATCCATCTGGGAGATGACTGCGTCGACCCATCCGCTCCGCACCATCGTCTTCGACTTGGTCAAGTACATGCGCCTGAGGTACGGTAACTCGAACTCACGGGATCCGCGGAAGAGCCATTCACCGGTCATCGTGGACATGGGTTGGACGAGTTCTTCAGTGTGGATGCAGCCGTTCTTGACAGTGTTGAGGTCACGGAACTTCTTGAACCATGCATCGACCTGGTCGGTATACCTATCCTGCCGACTCATGGGGACCCACTGCGCGAACACGACGACGCAGGCGGGCGATGTGGTATCCGCATGGTCAGGCTGTTCACCGGCCATGCCCTCGAGGAGTTTGCTTCGGCTCTCGCTCAGCTTCGGGATCAGCCGGAGCATGGGGAAGGAGGCGCTGAAAATGTTGACGGAGAGGTCGAAGTTCGGCGGTAGGGATGGATCGTCAGCCATTGCAGCCACCTCGTTCAAGAGCAGTTTCAGCACACGCTGGCTGTATCGCCAGACCCCCTTGAAGCCGCGCGGCCGGGCGCCGGTGGCGGGGAAGTCGAAGTCTTCGTCGGCAAAGGCCTGGAGTGAATAGTGCGTGACGACGCCAAAGGCCCCCGGATTGCTTCCCAGGATGGCCTGGGCCGTCGGATTGCGTGTGGTGATCAGTTCAGTTTCGCCAGTGTGGTTGATCATCCGGATGGCCCTGATGCGGTCTCCCAGCAGGCCGAAGCTGCGCCCGAGTTGGCCGCCTCCGGATCTCTGGCCATGGCCGACGAGTTGTACATCAGAGCACTGTCCGTGAGGCAGGAAACGTCGTTGTTCACGAAGGACTCGGTTGAGTTCCCCGATAGTCTGACTGACATCGACCCAGATCTGATTTCTGGAACTGTACAGGACCCATTGCTCTGCTGTCGTAAGTCCGATGTGTGTCGGGCCGGGGTACGTCAAGGTGAGGTTGAGCTGAACATCTGACCTGTTTTGCGCATAGACGCCATCAGCGTAATATTGGCCCCCGGTGAAGACTGAGACCTGGTATCCGTTTTGCCTCGCGTACTTGATGGCGGCGCGGACATCCTGTTCATGCCGTGGAAGGGCGATCACGGCTGGGGGCATGTTGTGGTCAAGACTGAGGGTACGCTGCACATCAGCATAGGACCTCGCCGAGCAAGGATCCGTGGAGAAGGGGAATTGGGGCCCCGAGAACTCTGGGATTTTCTGCATGACTGAAGAGTGAAGAAAGAGGAGAAGATGATCTCTGCTGGCTGTCAGCGTCGGCCTTGCGGTCGTCGGACACTTTCGATTTTATATCCTTCGGCACTGTCCAAATGCTGGCCGCGGCGATCGCCAATTGCAATCGATCCAAAACTAGAGCAAAAAGCATCGGCCTGAACCATGTAGATTCGAAGAAGCGGAGACGACAGTCGGGGAGCAGTTTAGCTTCAACTCAACGTCGGGTCAGCCGTGCTCGACGGAAGCTAATTCCTGTGAGTGTGAAAGTCGGTCATACGTCGATCTGATCGCCACTGACGCTGGAGACGAGCTGGACAGTGCGTTGAGCACTCTTTCGTTTGGGACAGGACGAGGAGGTCTGCCAAGTTGGAAGAGGGCAATTGACTGCGGCTTGTGTCGAGTTGATGGAACCGCATTGCATTGTGCAGATGTGGGCGCTAGTCTCGGCGGGGTTTAAGGTATGCGCTAGGCCAAACAAGGTCTCAGATCCACGCTAGTGCTGTCTATGCAACAGCCCAATATTATACGGAGCACCCAACCAGATTTGAGGTCAGATTGAGCCGGAGAGGGAGAGGAATGGCGGTGGCGCTCTTGATCGGGCTGAGTTCTGCCTCTCGCCCGCGTGCTGGAAGCCCAAGAGATTCCGCGAGTCGAGTACAGCGCTACATTGAAACCGTTGTGGACGTTAGAGCTGGCTCAGACTCACTCACAGCAGCAGCCTCATCGTCGTGTGACAGTGGATGGCGAGATGGAATGAATGGTTCGGCTGTGCCCCTCACACCTACACAACACGAGCTCGTTACGTACTGGTACCGTGCCCCCCGTGCCTCCCAACCCCTCACCCTCCCTTCGGTTGGACCCTTGGTTCACCGATCCCACTATTTTAGTTGCTCGTATTCGCGACTAGCTCGCTAGATTCGACTCGCTGTGAGCTTGCAGTTTCTCAAGATGGCCCACACCCATGAGGCGGACATGCCGACTGCTAGCTTTCTGCGATGCTGCAAGATGGTGGATAAGGGATCCGAATTTGGATGCTGCAGACAGTGGATCATGAGCGATCTGGGGAACGTTTCGTCTAAGCACCGCCGTATGGTACGCTACCGTGAAACAGGGGATCAGCATCGGACCTTTGACTTGAATCGACCAAGCAGTTGGGTGCCTCTTTCCCACCCTTGCACTCCTCGTTCCCCGGCTGCAATGAAGGGATAAGGGTCAGCCAGTCTGTCAGGGCCGTGCTTTCGCTTTACAGGGAGTCAAACCTGCTGGCAGCGAACACGGGAGGTGGACTGGACGTCAGAAATTACGCAAATGTATCGTCGTCTGAAGCAGGAGGATCTCGGATTTGTCTTATCTTTGGTCCTTTGATTGTCCCGTCTTCGGCTCTCTCTGGGAGTTCTCCTACTCGTGCGTCACCAGAATGAGGTTCACTGGTTATCAGCCCACCCCTTCAGTAGTGGTCTCATCATCTCATGTCCTGGCCCTGCCTTCGCGGAAATGCCGAGACAGCCTGACTGGTGTCGACGATGTGATCCTGCTGCATGACGTTTGCAAACATCTGGCCGACCAGTACCCACTATCCCAGGCGACGGAAAGCCGGGCCTGCTATCCTGTGCAGATTGCATGGGCAGTCGAACATGGGTATGCATCGACAACCTGCCGACTTCAACTTTCACCGGGGTCCGTTGACGTTGGAAGCTCGCACGTCTGGTCAAGCCAGCACTCTTGACCGAACTGACAGAGCCGACGCCCCTGGCAAAGCCTCCTCCATACCATATGTATTTATCTGTCTTCTCCATTGTCAGCCAAGTGTGAGATGCGTTATGCAGGATTGCCGAGTGGAACTGAGGGTCCCTTTCCGCGGTAAGGACTTCACAAAGGCGTCGTCTTGCTAGGTAAAATGGACTCGTGTCTAGAGTTTCACATGGTGGAAATTCATCTACGTGACTCCTTGTTCTTGATCGAGCGTTCTGCACAGCCCCCGAGATACAGACAAGTGTAGGTCCAATGTATAACAGTCTCATAATGGCATCTTTATATACAGTCGTCGAAGAAATGCGTGAACCAACCCCAGAAACCGCCCCCACGTATGCTCGTTTGTACCACATGTCCATCCAATATGCAGCGATCGCTGTCGTCCAAACTCTTAAGTAGACTCGGCCACCACTTGATCATACCATTTCTCATGGCTTTTCAAATCGACCGACCGGATCTTGTCGAGCGAGTCAACAAGGCGATTGACCTCGGCCAAGAACTCCGGCATGCCCGCCCTGGCTAGCACTTCCGCCGCGCTCGTGCTGGTCCTCACCCTCTCGGCTGTGCCATTAGCGGCGAGCCTGGTGAAAACATGCTCCCGTAGGGACTTGAGAAGGAAAGAAGCAATCTGCTCACTGAAGACGTCTCCTGTAGAAGGCTCCGAGGGCACATATGTGCCACGATCGTGAACTGCGTCCTGTCGAGCTTGCTCCGCTACACTGGCATTTCTGGTTGCAGCAACCGCAGCGGGGAGAACTCGTCCAACAAAGTTGGACAACCCTTCTTTGGTAGATTCGGGCATCATGTGTGACGACTCGACCAACGAAACCACTCGGTCCGAGTCAACCGTCAGCAGATCCAACGACATGAGCCGGTCAGCATCCTCCGCCCAGAGTGATTCCCTGTTACGCCGGAGTCGAATTTTGGTGGTAAGTAGGACCGAGGAGACGGCTATCATCTGGAACACGCGAGCTCTCAGTTTCAGTAGCCGGACAAAGTCGAGCTGCAGGGTTTCCGGCAAATCGGTAAAGCTCAAATGTGAGTTACGCAGAACCAGGTCTGACAGTCCTTTGGCGTAGATGGCATTCCCGCTCGCGTTTGGAGTGCTTGTCATCGATTTTGCACCGGCCCACCATCGCCTCGTCCGTTCGAGCGTGTGCACACCTTGGCTAAGGTCTCGCTCAAAAGACGCCATTTCGTGCTCATGCCCGTGCTCCAGGACCGCCTGCGAGGCCAGCCGGAATTGAAAGTTGACGTGGTCCAGAGTCATCAGGTCTACAATGTTGATGAGCTGGAAAAGGCGATCAATGGTATCGCCAGCGGTATTAGTCGCAAAGGTTCTGACCAGCTCATCTCGGCCAGGAGAGCAAATCTGTGAAATCAGCCCTGCAAGTGTGCCAAAGAACGACTCGTATGAGAACATGCCATTGCGGGACTGTTGGGCGATTAACTGTGGATCCAGCAGGCCGTCGACCCGGTCGTAGAGAGGATGCCGCGGGCTGATGAGATTCATCAGCTTCTCACGGATGAGAATTGCCATAGAATGGGTCCACCTCGCGGCAGCTCCATTGCTTCCGCTTTGCATACTGTCGCGCATGCTGCTTCGAAGTGAGTCCGCTAAGCCTCTGTGCGCATTCGTCCAAGGCCGCTGCTGCACCTCAAAACTGCCATTGATCAAAATCTCGTGCGCAATCTCACGATTCGACGGCAGGACAGTCATGATTTCGGATAGACTGTCGGCAAAGACTGGGGTCGTGCCTACGTCTTGTTGAGCAGGCCGTGGGGTTGCAGGAGGGGTCATAAGCGCCCCTGGAGCCGCGGCGGCATCTGCATTGACAGCAGTCGACACCCGAGGGACTTGCTCGATTCCATTCTGCCGCATTTCAGACGCCCTTCGCTTCCGAGCCTTTCTCACGGCAATGCGCACCCTCGAAAGCGCCTCTTCCGGGCCCGCAAGTCGCTTCAGATGAGCAAGCAGTTTGACTTGCTCCTGTCGCACAGCATCGAGGTAGTCTTTGGCCACCTGGCCCTCGTGGTCATTTTTGGTGGCTTGCAATATCAGATCCAGATTGACGAATGAGTTGACCATAATATCAACCAGGACGCCCAGGTCCTGGCTCTTCCAAGCATGAAAAGTCGAGGCAAAGTCGTTCAAAGCCAAAGAGAGGGCGTCCTTGCTCGACTGAAGGGAGGCTGTGGGCGGCCTAGAATTCAAGACCTTGATACAAGTCTCGAAAATGTCGACGAGCGACGCGGCTTTCGTCAGCACGGCTTGCTCTTGTGGTTGACTTCCACCGTGGCTGAAGGCTTGCATCGGATGTGCAACGATCAAATACCCACTGAGGAAAACCCTCACGGTTCCTGAACTGCCTTGGTCTGCATCGACGACACCAAGGGACTTCAGTATTGACGCGGTGGCAGCAGTGGTCCGCTCTTCTGAGATAAACCCGGTCAAATCTTCAAAGGTGAGCGTCCGGGCCCGCGTCAAGTTCAACCCGAGAGCAGAGAAATCGGCCAGGGTCTTGCGTGTACGGTAGCGTCTCCATGACCGCTGAATGACTTTGGCGGCGTAGACGCGGTCTGATCGCTTTAACGCTGCTGGAGCAACTTTCTTCTCCTCGACCGCAGCTAGAGAAGCGGTTCTGGGCCTCCGCATGCCTTGCTGGTACACGGACCGTCGTCTGTCTGCTTCGGCGTACTTCTCGGCCATTTCTTCCTTGAGTCTTGCCATTTCGGCGGCCCTTTTCTCCTTGGTCTCTTCAGCGACCTTTTTCGCTCGCCTCACCTCTTCTTCGCAGCGTGCTGCGATATCGGCGAGCAATTTCTCGCGCGCCGCCTGCGCTGCCAGGGCCTTTTCCTCGCTGTACGAGACCCTTTGCGCAGCCTTCGCCGCGGCTGCGCGTAGCCTGACCTGCTCCGCGTGCGCGGCCCGATCTGCAAGACGAGCCTTGCGGGATTCAATGATCGAGGCTCGGCGAAGGTGCTGGGCGATATGGGTGCTGCGGGGCCCGCCATGGCTCGAGAGGGCCGAGGAATGCGAATGGATCGAGGATAAGGAGCTTCGGCGGGAGGAATTGGCAGAGGATCGCCGGCGCGAGGAAGATCTCTGGTAGAACCGCGCAGCTATACGAGCAGGAGGCTCAACGTAGGTGGGAGCATCGTTCATTTCAAGGTCGGGCTCAACACCCTCGATGGTCGGAATAGTGGGATCCATGCTTCCTTTGTTGCGAGGGCACGGGGTGAATGAAGCCAGAGACGAGTTCAAGGCGACGCGAGAGTTCGAGGAGGCAAATTGAGAAGCTGAACGAACGGCACGGAACTAATCACCCAAAGCGAGTCGGGCTTACTTTCAGAGCAGCCGGGAACGTCGTGCGTGGAACCGACATACGACAATGAAACATGAAGGGAATGAAACAAGGAAACACCGCCAGAGTGCAATGGCGCACAGACACTGGAGTTGCAGAAGTGATGAACGTCAGGAGGCTGGGAAAGCAAAAGTGAGAGTGCGTGGTGAGGGGAGAAGCTGATGAACTCATCGTCGTCAATGCTGCGCCACCAACACCAAGTCACACCGGTGGGCAGTCTGCTGAGTCACCAAGTACATAAGTACGGTTCGTACGGTGGACTTGGACGGGCGCTTCAGCCTGCGGTCTGCCTGGAAGCTTCGGTTGCACGTGGGCCAGTTCAGCCTAGCGGAGCCTAGCGCTGCCCTAGACTCGCTTGCCCGGCTCCTGGAAGTCCTAACTTCGGGGGGCGCTCTAGGCATCGCGACTGATAGAAAGCACCCAAGTCAGAAGGGCTTATTTGCTGTAAGCCATCCCGTGCCGTCGCAGACTGTCCCCAAGTCTTCTGCTCATCATAACAATATTCTGTACCCACCCTGCCTTCTGCATGACAAATGGGTTTTAGGTGCGGCCAGCTACAGTTGCCATACCCACGATGACCGCGTCTCAACATCTCAAACGCCTACCGTCTGACCCGAGTTACGAAAGCTTTCTCGCAGCAAACCTCACCCCTCTCACCACATCGGACGACATCGATCGGCTTGGATAAGTTGAGGGACAGAAGCTGATGGCAATCCTCGTAACCCAAGCTTGTCCTGGCCATCGCCGCTACCGCCGTGTTCTCTGGAAGGCGATGCTGAATGGTGAGGAGCCCCTGAGAAAGTATGAGGAAGAAGGGCAGTTGTGCATCGCTTTCCCAAGAGCAGGATGCGGTAATAATATAAGTCGTTGGACTTGAGTAACGAGTAGTACCTGCAGAGGTGCTGGAGCAGACTGAGGCTGGCAGAAGTGATCTGGTGGAATCTTTCGATCTCTACGGCAGTCTCTCTCGATATCGACCTCCAGTCGCAATAAAACCCCCGCCATGCTCTCTTTAGGCGTCGACAAGACGAGCCCTTTCCGAATGCCTTGCGGTGGATGTGATGTCCAAGGCCCACGGATCGCCCCCGCGCCAGCCGCCGCCCAGTTCAGCAAGAAAACATAGGAGGAGGTCGGATCGAGCTCTTTATTGGTGTTGGGCCGCGTTGACACGACGGGTGACCCAAAAACACGAAAGCCGATACGGAGCGGTGTAATTCTGGTAAGAGCGTGACTAGACTCGGCGCTACAAGCAGGGAGCAGCTTCAACGATGTGGTAGCATCCACCCGTGTGGGCGATCCGAAAGACACATAGGTCAGACCTTGCCAGAGTCCCTTCCTATCGAAGGATCGGGGTCATCGCTTTCTCTGGTCCAGTTTGCAGACGCCATACGAGCAGGGCACAGACGCTCCAAGGTACAGTCCTCGTATTGTGAATTGTGGGTCGACCTGAGGCGCGAAGCTGAGCCCGGTCATGTCCACTTCAGGTTATTGTTGGGCGATGGCGGTCGAAGACAACCCCGCCTCGTCGAGATCCCAGTGGTTGAAAACCACAAGGCCAGTTCGAAGTGACAGTTATGGTCGTACTGTCATTGTCCATCCCTCCGTCAAGACTGACCACCTTTCCTCTGCAAGAGGTCATTCACCAGGGTCTCGATAGACTGGTGCGCTTCAGAGGCGGCCTAGGCTCCATCACTCGTCCGAAGCTGTTGCCCTTCCCGGCATGCTCAGGCTGAGAGATCTGCAGATGTGATACTGCTTTGGCACTCTCCACCAAAGCAGAACCATTATTTTCTGCGATCAATTCAAGGTTCCGTGTTTCCCGCACCCCGACCAAAAACTACCCTTGTCGCGACTGGACGGGAGAAGTGGCTTGGTACCTACCAGTGGCTTGCTCTCGGCCCCATCAGGCGTGTCTCTAGGAGAGCATGGGAAGTCCTGAAGCAATTCTGTTTGCAGGTTAGCTTTGCTGTTGACACGAGACGAGGACTGTGAAAACACTACTCGAGATTCATGCTTGAGTCATTCCATCGGATCATGCAGATGACCTTCCAGGTGGGGTCTTGCAAGTCGTCTGGGGCTGCTCGCATTCGCGTCCAACATCTTCTTGCACCGACACTGCCTGAGACTGTCACAGCAGTAACTTCCAGATGCTTACAGGGATTGTGCCTCTGCCCTCCAAGCTAGGGACAGGATCTCAACCCGCAGCGCACTGTAGCTATTGATGGTCGGCCCTTTGATAGGATCGATAGCAGTCGATAATGGGTGGTTTCGGCCTTTGCTGCGGGCAAACCGTGACTTTCCAGAGGTCGGATCCTCGACTGGGTGCTCGCGTATTCTGCGGTCCTTCTTGTGGCTTGATGACTCCCATGACAACCCCCGGAGGGGATTGTTTCTTCCGCGATCTCACGGTTCGCAGCGGGCCTGATGGCAGACTTATTGGTTGTTCAGGGAAGCCGCGGTAGGTGCTCATGCAGGCCGAGCAAATCAGAAAGCAGCATCAGACGCTGTCCACAAGCACTCTTGCGGCTCCTCCACAGCAAAGGCCGACCTTGAATGCGCCTTCGCACT
This sequence comes from Phialophora tarda, assembly GCA_016109495.1. Classification (NCBI taxonomy): domain Eukaryota; kingdom Fungi; phylum Ascomycota; class Eurotiomycetes; order Chaetothyriales; family Herpotrichiellaceae; genus Phialophora; species Phialophora tarda. The sequence continues at coordinate 77,353 of JADWPL010000005.1, read as the reverse complement.
ACGGCGACCACTTCCGCCCGTTCTAGTCCGTGCACGATCTTCCTATGGTGCAAAGTTAGTTGGCTTTCGAGAACCATGAGTCGACGAAACCCTACTTTCTTGAGGCACTTCCCTGGCGGCACTTCCCTGGCAACAATTCCCATGGCACAACTCGTTCGACTGCAGCAGATCGGACGCCGTTCGTTGCAAGTCTTAGTTGGAGTCGACGTGTATTCTCGCATCAGTGGCTGCGTTAGTCCGCGCTTAGAGGTCAACAGAGGCTCGACGGACTAGCAGGGGGTCTACTGGGGTACATAGCAAAGTGTGTCGCTTGTCAGGGATCCGCTCCAGCGCCTAGCACTACCACCCCTGCCATGATGTTCGCTGACGGGGATCATGTGGGTGCCCGATTTGGAAGCTGATGGAGGTCACACCAGAGTTCAGAATCGCGGATCTTCACCGACAAATCAGTCCAAGGGTGGAGTCTTGTATACCAAAATCGACTCGATGATAGGGTGCAGGCGAGGATGCAAGAGATAAGGGTGGTGTCGCCAATCGAGCTCTGATCTCATGGGAATCAGCTCGATCCCAGGCCTTCCGAAGTTTTGGTCCAGATTCTCGGTCTCCTCGCACCCAGCAAAAGAAAATGCCCCGGGAGACCGATAGACGGGTCGAATCTACCTGGTCGTCTCGATGGCGCATCGGGCCACGACCACGACAAATGTGGAAGGAGTAACTAGACTTGGTTGCTTCCTGTGGCCATCGCAAGTTCGTCGCACGAGTAGTGCCCTCAACAGCAAGGGGCAGTGAAAGAGCGCAGGCGCCAGTTGTGCATTTTCCCAGGTAAGACTACCCAGCATGTTCGAAAACGAGACTCTTCGGATTCCTCCATGCCGCAGCCTGAGGCGATGCAGCCCCTCGCCTCACGATCTGAGCATTCCCTGTTCCATCCCAGACACTCCACACCGCTACTGACTCGGGGATTGGGGTAGTGGAGCTGGGTATGTCGGGACGTGACAGTCCATATACAAGATACGCGAGGGTGCCTTGACACCGTGCGTGTCCTGCTGGCATTTAAGTGGGAAAACCCCCTTCCTTCAGCACCATTCTCCCGTGCACATTCCACCTCTCCCCGCCACCCATCGGCTCTACACCATCTATGTCGACTTCCACCCAAGCTGCCATGGCCAAACCAGGTGACGATGGAGCCAAAGCCTTGAGTATTACCAAAGGCTGTGGCAAGAAGCGCAAATCCAGCGATCGGGACACATCTTCCGACGCACCACAGTTAAGTCATAAGCCAGCCATAGACACACCTCCCAACGCACCACATTTAAGTCAGAAGCCAGCTACAGACACTGTCTTCACTCCACCTAACAAGAAGCCAAAGTCCGGCAAGGCGAGCATTCGTTCTGCCGGAGCACGGGCGTGCCAGAAAAAAGCCACTGGCACCAGCATCGTCCCACGTGGTGGGAGGCAGCCGGAATCGAGCAACGTGGACCCATATTCCAGCGGACCGCAGTCACATCAGGAGCAAGCCGCGATCCCAAACTCTGCTACACTGGAGTGGATGAGGACGGGCTCCGTTACATCTGAGTGGATGACGAGCTCTGCTGCACCGGTATGGATGCAGGAATGGGCAACGGCGCGCAGGTGGCCACCAGTTGCCTTGGACTCAGATCTGCCGATGGATTTGTATGCTCACCGTTTCTCAACCACGCTGCTCATGCTAACGGCAGCAACAGCTCGGACCCCCGACTCCGGGAGTACTTTCGAAACAGCTGGCAGGTACCCATGGCCTCGCCGGCGAGCACAACTTCGTCTATGGCACCCGCGTGGTCAGATCCTCCCACTCCGCGATCACCTGGTATATTCGTTGAGCCCGATTTTGAAGGAAGCCCACCCGTCCATTCCTCTCAACACCGACCGCTAGAACAGATATTGCTGCCACGTCCCGCACCTCGTCCGGGACCCCCGCCGTGCTGGCAAGCCATTTCTACCTCGACCTCTAGCCCAAGGCAGCTAGGACCAAGTCAGCCTATGCAACAAAAGCAGGCTATGGCAACACGAGGTCAGCCTGACTATGGACAGCAGAGCCTACCGGTACCACGTCGGCCAGGCGATGAACTACTGATGCCAATATCAGAACACCCAGGCCATCCACCGAGTCGTTCATTGCCAGAGCGGCCTAGTTATCGAACGACATTGTCACTACCAGAGGGGCCAAGATATCCACCGATCCTGCCAATATCAGAACAGTCTGGCCATGCATCGAGCCAGCCAATATCAGCGCTGGATGGGTCTGCACTTGGCCTGCCACTGCCCCCCTGTTCCATGTGTCATCCCCCGCTTGACCATCTCATAACGCCTGACACACCACCACCGACGACCGAAGCCGTGGAGGTTGACGAGGGATTCTTCGAAGACCCTCCGATACTACCAGCGACTAAACCCCTGCCTACTAATGCAACACTCAATCACATATTCGCCTCCAGTCCAGCGCTCGCCGAGGCCGTCTCGTCCAGCCCATCACCCAGCCGAGCCTGGGCGTCCGGTGCACCACTCGATCCAGTCTCGGACCGTGGTCTCGCACACCATGAGCCCATGACGTCCAGTGAGTCTCTCAATCAGATCTTGACGACCACTTTGCCACCACTCGTACCCATCAAGTCCCGAACTTGGTCCCGTGCTAGCCCGCTGTTCCTCCCACCACCAGTCGAGGCTCCTTACGACTCCACACCAATGGTGAGAGAAGGCGGTCGCATTGTGAACTACAAGCCACTTACTCTAGCTTGCAACAGGCATCCCACGAACAGGGACTCGTTCTTCCCCCGCTTCGCCCTCCCTCCCACTACGTCTATAGTCCCATCAGGATACGGGCCAAACCCACGTCCCGAAAAAGCAGGCCGGCTGCTGCACGCGGCCTCGGAGGATACACATTGCAAATCGGAGAATTGGAAACGATCCCCGAGTAGCGTGGCCGTCGTCTGATTTGAGCACTTACTTAAAAAACGGGCCCTATGGTGGAGACTGGAGACGAGAGAGAAGAGAGAAGGGAGCCAGGAAAAGTTTTGACGGCGGCGTTAATTACGGATGTTTTTTGTACGCCTCGCCGACGTTCTCGATTCAGTGCGTCAATCCTGCAAAGGTTGGTCGTTGAATGTCGACGTGTCAATAATTTCGGCGGACCAGTGCTTCAATTGTCAATTGTCCGACGGTTGATGATTCAGTGCTCAGAATGCAACGGTACAGTGGTAGATGATTCATGATTCATGATTCAACGACTTAATCATACACTCCTTCAACTACTACTGATGTGATATGTACCTACCTACGAGTCTACAGTGCCATGTACTCCGTGTGCATTCCGTATATACTCCCTATGTAGTAAATTGACCTGAGGATACGAGCAAGAGATCTCATCTCATGCCCTGTCCTGTCCAGTCCAATCCGACGTCTCGCGTTGCGTGACTCACTGAGCTCAGCGGCCTGACCTCTACATGACTATGATATCACGCCTTGATCACATCATGCAAGCTAACCTCCCGTCGGCGTTAGCTTCGTGTCTGCCTGAGTATGGTAGGGTACGGAATGACTATGCAGCTCGGATATTCCGCTTGTGCCTCCAGATCGAAGCAAAGTCAAGCGAAAGCGAAGGCCGCCGAAATGGAGATCGGAAGTGAAAATCGAAATGGCGATCGAACCTGAAAGGGGTGGGCGGCCCTTGAAGCGAATGGGGATCGATTCGTTTCATTCGATAACCAACCACCAGGTAGTTACTCTTTAGTCAAGTCAAGTTGAGTCGGTCCTCACTTCACCTCACCTTCACCTTCGCTTCAGCTTGGGATATGAGGCGTCATGACATGACATGCATGCTCCAGCATCGGAACGTAATGAGATGGTGGGGTGGTTCCTCGTATTCCACTCTTTGTGTTTGCCGTTTCTGCTGGTTTGCAAGGAAGCCTGATCCATGAGCATGATGAGCACACTCGTTCGCACTCGCACTCAAACCCATGTCCGCTCGATTTGGTTCGGTTCGGTTCGATTCGGTTGATTGGTTGCACCGGCGAGTGGGACACAATACGGGCCTCAGACGCAGGCGGAGCGGGCATAATGACTGTGGTAGTACAGAGTGACACCTCGCAGGAGGCAGACGTGACGTGACGTGACGGACACTGAACACGAGGAATTGAGTGTGTCATTTGACTCGAGTTGAGGCGGTTACGAAGGACGCATGAGTCGGGACGCAGGACTCAGCTCAGAACCATTCACTTTCACTTTCACTCGGACCTCATCCCACTCTTCCGTTGATCCAAGTCGTCCCAGTACGTACAGATGCGTTCAGTGGTTGTGGCAGAGCTGAAACCTCCGGAGAAATACTCCGGAATCAAGCATCGCTCACTTTCTTTTCCCGACTTGCCTTGCTCCCAGAGATCCATCCCTGGCATGTGCGCTTCCTTCCTCATCACTTTCACGCTTCGTGCTTCACACCTCCTTGGTCGGCCTCAGAGTACATCCCATCACGCCGGAGGTTGCCTACTCGTACAGTATTGCCAACCTTACCGGTCAGGCAGTCCTCGTGTCTGATTCTGATCGGATACTTCTTTCCATGTTCGACTTGGGTGGTTCCGTGAGTTTCGACCTTCGATGCACCTTTCTTGGAAACTGCGCACGGACATCTGACGCTGGACATTTCACCGCACGCACGCTCCTAACCTACAAGGCACCATCCTGGCGGGGGATGCCGCGCTCGACACACCCCATCCAAGTCGGTCTTCCGCATGAGGCTTAGTACATAGGTTTCAGTTCTGAAACGTAAGTCTGTGGCAGCAAGTATGCAGTTCCCCGAGTACCTGTATGAAATATCCGTCTTCCTTTCTGTTCTCGGTGCGGGTATGTCTCTCTGTCGCTATGCATGTGGGATGCAAGCGGCAAGGGGCTCGAGTGCAAGGTGCATAGGAGCCAATAACTATTCAGCCTCGTGTTGAAGCTCCTTTTACTCCCTACAGATATGGAAGGCTTGAATGGACCAAAAGCCGTCATCCCAGAATGCACCATCCAGCCTCCTCGAACCGGTCCCAGAACCACGGTAACAGCTTCCTCCAAACATCGTCTTGGGCCAGTCAGGACCGAGACCATAACTGGCTCGACTGCTCAAAGTTCGATGCAGTCAAACGGGCGGTGGGGACCAGAAGTCGAAGCCATGGGGCCCATGCCCAACTCGGTTTGATCTTGGGAAAGGCAGGCTGAGCCATCCCATAGTGATGTGGAATGAGGAGTATGGTGATGGATCTGTCCCGAGATATAAAGCCGTTGCGCGGACATTGTTTGGAACTAGTCACCTACGTTCAACATCACATCCAGTCACTACCTGCAAACGATTATGTGGATCCGGGATCAACCAAGCAACACTTGTAGTACAATCGATAGCACAACCTGAAAGGAGAAACGTACGCAACCCGAAAGCTTTAGCCATGTTGATAGCCAACCGGGCAACGACTTCGAAGGAAGGCCTGTGCCTACTTTGCACAGGCGGTCACTTTGGCCACAACTGTCCGACCGGTAGCGACCAGTTTCGGGCCTGCTGCGGAGGCTACAAGAATGGACCACATCTACAATGGAAAGCGATGGAGACCAAAGCGGCCTGCGCGCGAGAAGATGAGAAAGAGCGACGTGCCACCACCGCAACTGGAGGATCGAACTGGGCCCAGTATTTGTAGGACTCGATGGACGGCAGGTTCGTTGGCATCAGAGCCTCCAGTGTCTTGTCTGAGTCCTCCAGATCAACCACGATGTCATCAGGTTGGAGGAGACGGTTAAATTCCTGCTTGGCAATAAAGCCCGGCGCTCCGGCCAATTGATGAAATTCGCCCGCCTTCAGTCTTGTCAACACAGAAGTTCGGGAGATCAGAAGCAGAGCGCCATCCTCTCCACAACCCATCCCATCCTACCATATCATCTTGGCACCCAGTGTTCGGAGGGCCGTCCTTTGCGGTTTATCTAGGTGATCCGGTAGTGACAGTCCGGCTCAAGGATGTATTGTATGCATTGGGAACATTACAAGTTGTGCTCCGTACAAAACCGGGAGTTGAGCCAAGTCTTTAGTCGAAGGTTTGAATTATAGTTCTGTTCGGAATGAGCTTTGTTTGGGCGGGTGCCGGTTCACCGAGTTCAGGGTCAGTCACGGTTCAGACAGATCTCAGAAGAATTGACATGATATGTTTAACATGGGCTCTTTGAGCATCCTTCTCCTCACCATTCTGGGCGGCATCATGACACAATTGGCAACGTCCAATGGTTTCCCAGTGAAGCGGCGTGAGAGTGCAAATAAATGGAGGTCGAAGTCTCGAACAGGTCGGTCGGCGTCGTTTCTGGAGCATGTCCGGCGATAGAACAATCGTCCTTCGCAATGTCAATTAAACAATCTGTATGTAGTGATGGCCAGGTCCAAAAGTGTCGGGCAGTTCTTTCGTTCATCTGCCCCCTGGACAATAAAGACTCGGTTTCAGTTGCGCCGGTGGCGGCCGTTTGTCCCGCAGACCATCTCTGTCGTCGTTTCACCAGTAGTAGCGATAGGATTGCAGTCGCGGTCGCGGTCGCTCACGACACGGCCTACATTGTCGTCGATATTAGCAACCAAGTACGTGAAAAGCTCCAGCAAGTCGAATCTCCAGCGCCTTTGGCAACAGCTCGAAGAGGTCTTCGACATATCACCTGGACTTGAATCCCAACGCGTCACCCCCTATCAACCATGGGTCATGTCAATCTAGTAGAACCCACCTCTCTCACGAGTACTCATCTTGAAGCACACGGTATACAGGACTCATCTTACTCGCATATGATGACTTCCGGATGCATTTGCTAGGGGTGTTAGTCTATGCCAAGAAGGCCAGGACAAACAGAGCATGGTCCCGAATATGTTGGAAGAAAAGGATTCGGTCTTGTCTCCGAGTATCGCCTGGCCATTTTCCTGGCCTGAGCCTTTGGTATATATCATAACTATGCATCTTTTCAAACGGTTCGTGGGAGGAGGGAAATTGCTCGGGTGTAGTAAGCGACGGGATCGGCGCTGCTTTTGACAATGAAATCGCTAACCTGCATCTGCGGGGGATTCTCTGTGAACACGCCCCATATTGCCCGGTCTCTACAGGGCGGCATTACTCTTGCCCCAATCCGGAATGGTGTGCGAGCTGCGTGTAACTCGCAGTTTTTGGCCGCCGCCGCAGAGCTTCGTTGAAATCGCTCCCAGTGCAGCATGTTCGCAACTGCGTCTCGAGTCTCGACCTCATCCGTTTCCAGTCTACAAACATCATCATGTCACAGTCAATCACAAAACTGCTGCCCGTGCAGGCGGCCACCATGACATTCTCCTTTCCCACTACGACCATCCCCATCACCAGCAGATCGCTTGCTCAAATCCGGCGCCCCTGCCCTCAATGCGCCAGCCGAATATCCTCCCTCCCTCCGACCCGCCAATTCTCGACCACGCGACGCAGAGAGGCCGCGGCCGTCGTAAAGAACCAACACACCGACATTGACTCCAAACTCCCCCGGCAGAGCTCGATGAAAAGCCAAGTCAAGAGGGCCAGCAAACAGCAGATGGGCAACGACCTGGGGAAACTGCCCCAGACGTTCATCCTCCCGCCGTCGAGCGAACTTCCCCCTTGGACGACTCTCAAGAGATCAAAGATCCATTGGCTGCAGTTGAAGACGGCGTTCAAGGACTGGTGGTCGTAAGTGATTGAAGAACACCCCCCCTCAACACAGCACAACCTGTGGAGAAGCAGACGTGAAACGTTGGCTGACATTTTTCTTTCTTTCTGCGACTCGAACAGACTGGTGGTGCTTTTGAAATGGGAAGTCAAGCGCGACCCTCTCACGGGGAAGAAGATGAGGAAGCCCATGGAGCTGGACTCGAGGGTGGCCGTGGCCAAGGAGCTGCATGAGCGGTTCCACGTCGCGCTGGGCAACGGGGACATGAAGATCCTGCAGTCCCTCTGCTGCGAGGGCCTGCTCGCCACGGCGCGGACGCGCATCGACAAGCGCAAGGCCATGTCCATGGGCCCGCTCCGGTACGTCGAGTGGTGGAAACTCATCCGCTACACGGGGCCGAAGTACTGGGCCTGGCTGGACAGGTGGCCTCTCTCGCCTCTGCTGCCCAGCTCGCCCGCCCGCGTCGTCTCGGACCGCGTGGCGCCCTTGCCCGTCGCCGACACGTACATCCGCCAGTGTATCGTGCGGATCCGCAGCCTGCAGAAGTACGCGCTCGCGGACGCGGACCGGACCAGAGTTTGCAACCACACAGATTACGTCGTCATCCAGAAGATCACCTCCAAGGGCCAGGACGGGGAGTGGAGACTGTGGGGGTTGACCGAGCCGACGACCATGGACGAGATCGACACCATGCTGGCCGGCGGCGCGAAAGGGGTCGGAGCCACCCTTGGCGAGAGGATCCAGGACAAGCTGTCCAACCTGACGGGCGTCTAAGTGACCGAATCTAGTCTGATACAGCAGACGGGAATATTCAAAAGGTCAATCAAGCATAAGGATCGCCGGTGCCGTCGCGTAGCCGATAACGCAGCGTCGAACTACGAACGACAATCTAAATCTTCTACACCACATCCTCATGAAGATCGTCCGTCACCGCTTGCCTCCTTAAACCACATAGGTACAGGTCCTTAGCAAGTAACATCCATTGTACTATTATCATCCATGCCTTTCTATCCCATCTTCTTTCTCTTGACATGGCATGCATAGGCAATGAAAAAGGGACGCGAAAACGCAGTATTGAGTCCGGCCAGATAGATAAATAGATAGTACATATCCGTGGGCTAGGTCCATATCGACGATTGTCGCGGGTGGGATTTGAACGGAGCATGTGCAACAAGGAAGAAGGCAGGCAGGCTGGGGACACGTAGGCGCGCACCGAGCGGGAAGCACGTTTCGATGGTGAACGACCCTCCGGATTCTATTTTGCTCTGCTCTTGGACGTATCGCTCCCTCGCGCGCGCTCGACCAGTGTGGTGAGAGTACTCGAGCGAGTGCGTGCGCTAAGTGCATCAGGCGGAAACTGCGCTCGCTCTCCGCCAACAGTCCTCGTCCAAGTGACTAACTGATTGCCAGATTGCCAGATTGATTGATGGCTCGCTTGAGTTCCGGAAGAAAACGTCGACCCTCAACCTCGCTGCTGCTGACCGACTAGTCAGACTCACTTCGTTCTCCGCCGCAAAAGGTTCGTGGTCCCCAAAAAAACCCCGGTCCCATCTTCTTCCTCTTCATGTTTCATAATATGTGCCACTAGAAAGAAAAAGCTTGGGTCTCGCCCATCCGTCCTTCCACCAACCCATCCAACCATCCACAAGAATGAAACGTGGCCGTGCATGTCTGTAATCGTGAGAATCGTAAATGTCGTGAACCGCTCAATATAGAGGCCCTCTGAACGCCGTCTTCTGGCCCCCGGGAGCTAAGCACCAAGCACAGGATGTGTATATGTGGACGCCCTCTTCTCTCGTCATCTCACGCGTGTCATTGGCACTTCCAGCAACTAGCGAGGGAATCCGCGTTGAAGTGGTCGACGCCACACAACAACAAAGGATGGCTGGCGGTCAGCTGAGACCGTTTCGTGTCGGAACTGAAACGTCTCGCGAGATCCGACCGTGGCGTGCGTGCGGCGTGTGTACTATATGACAAGCCCGTGGCATGAGTAACTTAAGACACCTTTTTACCCAGTCCCCCAAAATGCCGGACTTGACGGGAAAGGAAAAAAACAAGTTCTTGGGAATATGAAGCGAAGCGAAAGCGAGTGTGCTGTACAGAGACTGGGCTTCGGTCAGGCAGGCAATGGCGGTCCGGGTTTGCCGCGTGGAGCGGAATGGTTGAGTCGGGCGCCGTGACCGGGTTGACAATCTTCCACAATGGTCATAACCGCATTCGCCGTCTTCCGCCACGCGTTCCTCCCTCGATGCGCTGGTCGAGGACGTCACGGAGGACAGGGTCATCTCGGTCTTTGTCCAAGTGATGCTGCCGCACATGCCGTTGCAGGTTATCTGGTCGAGGATATCGGTGCTCTTGATCGGGACAAAACGGACATATGTATCCTGGAGACTTGTGGACTAAACCATGTCTAAGAACGAAGCAAGTTAGCGGTCATTCGCAGCATAGGAGGATTTATTAATGATCAAAATACACACCTGATCATCTCGTTCTTCCTCTTGAAGCCTTGACCGCCAGGGCCGCGAGGACAACCTTTCACTGAACAAAAGTGGGTGCGTGAGTTGGAATGGACGTTCATGTGACTGTTCAACAGATATTGAGTCTGGAAGGGTGATGCGGTACATCCATGATACATGCAGATGTAAGCGCCTCCGATATAACGACCTGCAGGAGAGGCATCGACAGGGAAGCCGTCACCAGGGGGCGGCTCGGACTGTGATTCAGACTTGATCTTCGATTCGCTCTCGTCGAAGAGATCTCGCCGGATCGTCTCGGTGTCCTCTTCTGGAACAGCTGGCAAGGGCGACGGTTGCGAGGGCTGTGGGTGTGAAGGTGACGGGTCCGATGGTGACGGGTGCGGGGGCGATGGGTGCGAAGGCGACGGATACGAGGGCGACGGGTACGACGGCGCTGGAGATGGCACAGTCATCGACGAGGCCGGTGTGGACCCCGTGGCTGAGGAGCTAGCGTAACTCGAAGATGTCGATGCGTTCGAGTCACGAGTTGTCGCTCTCCACTCGTGATGTGAGGGAGGACCCATGGGCGCCCGAGGTGATAGAGCTGAATAAGTTGCGGGCGAGGCATATTGTGCTAAGTGGATCGGAGAAGGACGGCCCATGGGAGACATGCTAGCAAATCGGGAGAAGCTCGAGTCCGGAAGATCACCTATGGCCGTCTTGATGCTCGGGAGGTTGTGCTTCAGATCGGGCAGACCTGCCGGCGAGGACCGGGGCGGCGATTTCTTCTGCAATGCAGGGAGGATGAAATCCGGAGGTGCATCATCGCGGGCGATGGCGAATTTCGCAAGGGCAGGCGACTTGATGATCGAGTCCTCGTCCTCCTCAGCAGGTCCACGGCTTGGCTTCAGTTTCAGGCCCAGTCTCTCGTTCAACGGAGGCGGACGAGTGTCGAACTGCTTCTTCGGGGGGTCTTCCCGCGGAGGGTGATTTGAAGCTTGGTCTTGCTCTTCATGGCGAGGTCGGCGGCAATCACCAGAGGCACTCGGTGACGAGCGCGGATACCTCGCATCAGCCGCATTGGCCGGGGTATCGATCATCAGCCAGTCATCTTCGTTGTCGGCGTTGTGGGAGATGGCAGTCTCCCGGCGTCGGGCTGCACTCTGCGTTGCCCCAGACCGAACCACATCGCTCGACCTGCTCATCTGCCGTCGTCGGCCAGCATCATTGTCCTCCTCTTCCACCTCCGACTGGCTTGCCGATTCTAAGGCGTGCCTTTCAACGTGGCTGGCTAATTCGTTTTGGTTAGGATCTAAGGAACGAATCAGTACGCCGTCGGCAAGGGTTGGGTTTGTTCGACCCTTCCGCTTCTTCTTCTTCTTCCTGGGTGACGCTTCACCGTCCGTGTCTTCCACGTCCGACGAGTCGGAAGAAGTGTCGACGGGGACAAGAGGCGCGGGACTGTCGTGCGGCTCCAAATTCGGCTTGACGGCCACAAGTGGCGGAGTCCGGTTGAGAATGTCTCTGTCGAAGTCGTAGAACGATTCCTGATGGGACATGGGTGAACCGAAGGAATCACATGGCCAATCGTCCAATGGCTTGACAAAGTAGGGTCGGTTGGACCCCGGAGGACTGTGGCTAGTCCTGGACGTGTGTGGAAGCGTCGTTTAGCAAGATAGTCGTCCTCCGTAATCGAGATCTTCCAAGTCTCTTTCTGTTCGGCGAGCCATGTCAGTGCAAACACTTCGAATTGCCAGAGAGCCTGACCAAGGGGAGACTCGTGGGGTCGAATGACATCAAATAACAGTACTTGCGAACACAGGATTCAGTGATCATGCAGAAGCGGGATGTAAACCGAACTCTACGTGACAGGGCCTAGCCATGAGGGCCATGAAGTTCCAGACCGACCTCAGCTGGGACGAGCGATCGGCACTCTCGCATTTTGGGAAGGGAGCGGCGACCGCTGAGCCCGAAAATGAAGATACAAGGTTTGGACGAGTCATTGGCCCGAGAGGTTTGACAGAGAGGAGAGGGGGGTAAGACGTGCTCGTACCGGTGAAATTGGGTTGTGTGTGTGGGAGCGTCTCGGGAGCACGAGTGAGGGGCTCTGCAGCCGCGGATGAGGCTCGTCGCTCGGGAGGCTCTGAACCCTTGAATGCTCGGTGCTGGGCTGGCCTGACGGCGGAACAACTCGAGCAGCGTCACAGGTGAGCGCCGCGACGGATGGTGATGGTAGGCAGAAGAGGGAGACGTCGTCGAGGGGTGCGGCGAGGTTGAAGAGGTCGGTCTTCGAGGCTGGCCGTCTGAGCGAGATCTGACGAGTCGCCCAGGAGCATCACCTCCTGGTACTGTACGAGTAGGTGAAGGGATGCGGAGCAACTTCACAAAATATTGGAGCCTTGAGGCTTAGAGGAGGAGCACAGCCCCGCGGCTACCCGGGATCAGTGGTGCTAAGTCCGTTGCGAAGAGGAAGAGCGCTCGCGGGCTGCAGGGATATACCCAAAGGATGGGGTGATGAAGGTTGGTGAGGGAAGTTTTGAGATGCTTCGTTGCGGTGCTTGGCCACGGATGGCTGATGCTGCGTTGTCGACGAGGTCTCGTGGTTGGATTTGTACTAGGACGGCCATGGTGATGACCTGGTGAGTCTGGAGCGAGAATGCGGCTGTGGTGTGCTGAGCTAAGTCACCTTAGCCTGCGAGTAGCTGCCCATTGCCCAGCAAAACCACCCGGCGGCCCTGCTAAGTTAAGCTGAGGCTCCTCGGGTGATCGGTAACGAGCGGGTGCTGGACGATGATAGGCGAGAGAGGCGGGAAGAGTGGAGGCACAGGGCCGCCGGGGGCACCGGGGCTCTTATTGGGGCATGGCGAGAGTAAGGCGGCCTTTCTGACGCCTAAGAACTAGACATCCTTTGTTCGTTGCTTGCGACAGACAAGAATAACCTGACGCAGTCCGAGAAGCGATCGAAGATAAGCAACCCCCTCGAACAGCACATGGCTGCGTGGACGGACTAGTGAGTGGCCAAAGCAGGACCGCCTCACTGGCCCAGCTAGCAACACCTGGTTCTCCCTGTTCGGTTGATGAATCGAGATGAGATGGATACCGTGAGACTGCTCGACTTCGTGTTCGGCAGTTTTTGGCGGACGAGAAATCATGCCTGAGGACAAAACAGTGCCAGTCGCCAGCAGACCACAAGACTACGGCCAGCTAATCTAGCGCTCCTACACACTCACGAATTGCGTTGGGCGCAGGTGAAGTCAATGGCACTTGTAGTGGTGCACCATGTACAGTAGTCAACCGCAGGATGCAGTACTATTTAGTCTTCGCCGCGCCCTTACCGCGGTCCTCAGTCACAGCTCAGTCACTCCTCGTCGCCTCGACAGTCCCTCAGCCCGAAGAAGTCTGGCTTGGATGTTGCTTCGAGCCAAGCCACCGTGAGGAAGAGCCTCAAGGGAGGTGTGCGGCCCGCTGTCGCTAGCTTGCTTGACGCCCTTGGACGTGCATGCGAACCCTCAGTCCCCATTAGTCAAGCCTCGCCTGGAGGGCTCGATGTGAATGGGTTAGCGGCCAGCGAGAAGTGCTTCTGACTGCAACAGCACAACCAAAGAAATCGTCGCTCGTCCAACACGGCCTCGCTTCCGCTGGGCGAATTCGTCCTGTCGACCACGCCCAAGTGCGTCCGATTTAAACTCAAAACCACCTTTGACTTTCGCATTGGGCCACAAACGACACGCAATCCGACCCTCTCAGCCAGTTTGACCTCCGTCGGAAAGCTGCGAGCACGCGCAGGGATGCAGCTTCCTAAAGATGGAAGCGATGCGACGGAGGCCGCGTCTCCTCCGTACCGATCTCGTCATCTTCTGTCTCGTCTCGCCTTTGCATGCGCGCTGAGCTGAAATAACTTGTCGACAGATCCGTCATCACAAAGTCATATTGGGCATCCAGGGCACGGAGCCAACACCGCCGACAGCGTCGGCTACGACCGACTATTTCGGCTCATGAAACGTAGCGTGCAGCCTCGCCTTTCCGTTGTCCAAATGGACCGTCCAGACGTGGCCCCAAAATCCTATATCAAGACAAGCATGCTGTGGTCCGTCTATTCAAGCCGATCGGCCCCCTCTATGGGCTTGGCAGAATACCTCTGTGCTCTGCTTCCTCGAACCTGAAGACTACAATAACCCAAGCACGGCCCACCCCTTCCCCCAGATCTATACCTATCTAATCCCACCGTCTGACGACGCACCACTTTGAGCAGCCCTGAACGATCCGGGCACCGTACTGCTACCGTGCCGCAAAGCTCGAATCTTCAATTTCCACACCCAGACCGTTCGGCGACGCGCTGTCAGCGGCCGCATGGCAATCCGCTTGATGGGGCCGAAGGCGTCATTTAGCGAGAATCCATCGAACCTTTTGGCACTGACCCCAAGCCGCATGTTCCGCATTTGGCAAAGAGTCTCGCAAAAGAAGGGGAGACAGTGATGCCCTCAAGTCAGGATGAGGAAAATGGCTGGCGACGCGGCCGAAGGAGCGTTCATCTCTCCTTCCATATATTATCGATAAGGAAATCGACGTGGAAATGATGCGCCGCCACGTCGACAAGGTTATACGAGACATGGATATTGCGCTGTCACTGATTGAGCAACGGCCTCTGCGGGTCGTCCTCATCGTCCGAAACGGTCGAGGCGTCATCCTGACCACGGTAGAGGATAAAGTGTTGAGTGATGAAAACAACATCAAAAGCCATGCTGATGTTTGCGAGACCCAGTTTAAGCGGGTTGCCGGTGATCCCACTCCAATCACCACCAAAACTGGCATCCAGGACGAGTTGTGCAACAGAGAGCACGCCTCCAGTGAGATCGAACATGATCTGCCAAATGCTCCAGCCCTCGGTCGATTTGCGCTTGTAATTGAAGAAGGCTTGCGGGATGTACTTGACGAACGTGGCAGTGAGTTTGACATAACCCAACGTGTACAACTGCGATATCCATCGGTCAGCACGACACCCAAGCGCCGAATTTCGGGAACATGACAGTCTCACCACATCAATCCAGGCCCAGTCGAGCGGATCCTGGTCCCTCCAGCCCGAGCGAAACACCACCACGACTGTGACGGCCGCAACACCCACAATACTCCCCCAAAGAATTCCTAAGACCGGCCGGCTGGCTCGCTGACGAGACGAGACGGGGAATCCCCATAGCCGGAAGAAGAACTGTGAGTACGTCACCGAGACCAGGATGACAGCGTGAACGCCGAAGGCTACATCGTTGAGTTGGACAGTGGGCTCCGGTGAGGCCGGGTGCCTTGCCGCATATTGCTGTCGGATAGTTGGTGAAAACCAAAAACAACAAGTCGAGATGCTGTAGCAGACAAATCCTAGAACGTTAAGCAGCGGGAAGTCGATGGCCAGCCCTTGGGTTGAGCGGCGCTTCCAGTTTAACCGCGGTTGAGGGTAGAAAGAAGCACTCCATGATAATGTGCTGCGTTGGCATCAGCGCCGAGTCGCATGCGGACGTTGCGGACTCACTATATCCATCCCAGAAGCCTGGTTTAATCTGTCAGTGTTTGCGCCGTCATCGCCCAACTGCGTTTGACAGAGAGGGTCACCTGGAAACCGCTCTTACGAAGTGAACCCGCTGCTCGTCGTCAATCGTCATTCTTACGGGACACACAATCTGCGGCTTCGAGATGCGACCTCGACCTCGACCTCGACCTCGACCTCGATGGATGGCGACAGTCTTTCTTCACGGATTACTTATCCACGAGAAACTGCGCTGTGGCGGCCCAAGCGATGAGGCGATCTGGGCATCCGTTCCCAGCAAGCGTGCAACGTGATAGGCTGCAGACAGCGCAGCAGAGGGTCCTCGAGAGGGTGTGGCACTGCCAGCCGACCAGGATTTCTCCACCAACCGGGTTGCCCCCAACAACTGTCGACGAGCGACACACTTGCACAAGCGACAACCAGTGCCGCTCAGTCTGAGCCCGGTCTGAACAATGCCATTGACAGAACAATAATAGTTTGCACGACAGCTACGTCCTGTGCCCAAGTACTGAGCGACCCCTAAAATCGTTGACTCAACCTTGAAGGCTTCTTCACCGCGACTTTACCCCGCTTCTGAGCTGGAAGTAAACAAAAAGTCACTTGGAGCTCAGTTCACCGACAACCAGCGGCAGCGCTTTTGCCTCCACCGTGACAACTTCGGCGCGAGAACAGCGATATCGTGCTGTGGATGGTTCGGACGTCGTGATCTCCGGAGCATAGCCTCCCACGACCATGTCGCCCTCACCGCAGCTCGCTCCGCCGGGGAGCAGCACCTACGACTCGAGCACAATGCATGTTGGCGATGGTACCTGGGATGCAGGGAGAGATGACTTCCTCTTGCCTCCCCTAGTCGGGTTGAACTTTGCGACAATGAGGTACAATGGTAAGAGGAGCACAGAGGTATCGGAAGAGATGCAACAGACTGACCCTCCAAACAGGAATGGGAAACAGATTCTTCACCTTGACCGGCTACCACGGCCTAGTTGAAGCGCACGGTATCATCGCAGCCATCACATTCCTCGGGATCGTCCCACTCGCCATCTTCCTCATGCGATTCTACGGTCGAAATCCCCGACTGGCACTGCGGCTGCACATCTGGCTCCAGATCCTGACCCTCCTTCTGAGCACGGTCATTATCATTCTTGGCTTTCAGGCTGTTGGTCCCAACAGAAGCCTCACGAATCCCCACCACGGTATCGGAGTCGCAATCTATGTCCTGCTATGGGTGCAGATTATAGGAGGGTGCATGGTGCACAGAAGAGAAAAGGGAAGACGGCGGCTGCACATTCCCCTCACCGCTATGCTGCACCACTGGCTTGGTCGAGCTATTGCTTTGCTCGGCATCACTCAGGTCGCACTAGGGTTGACGCTCTATGGTTCGCCGCAATTCCTCTTTGTGCTCTACGCGCTTTGGGGCTTCTTCCTGCTTGTACTATATTTCATCCTGCAATGGCTGTCGGAAAGACGAAGAGCTCGGTATGGCGGTGACGGCGGCAGCTACTACAGCGACGAGGTCGTCGAGCGGAGAGATGACCACAGACACGCGGGCATTGGAAAACTGGCTGCTGCCGGGGCAGCAGGCGCTGGTCTCGCAGCGTTATGGAGGAGAAGGTCGTCGAGGAGAAATCCCTCGCCTGGGAGGGTACACACCGATGGAGCAGGAACCGAAGTGACCGGGAGCGGATCATCCTTCGACGACGAAAAGTTTTCCGACCGATCCCAACACGGTATCGGACACCGCTTACTACAGGTTGCAGCGATAGGCGGGGCGGTCGCCGCGGTGAAGAAAATCTTTGATAGGAGGAGACGCGACGACGATTCCGATGTTGGCCCGTATAGACCACCGCTTGGTGGCAATCAGTCAGTCACTTCAGATTCTATGTCGCGTATCGAGGAGGGCAGACCCCCTCGTCCTGTCACGCCAGGTGCTGGTGGAAGCCCAGGCTATGGCAGACCAACACATCCTCTTGCTCAACCGCCAATGACACCGGGGTCGGGCTACCGGAGACATTCAGAGTCGTCCTCGTCATTTGACTCCTTTGCCTCTGGATCTCCGTCCCGCCGAGATAGAAGGTCGCACACCTTCAGAGACGCCGTGGCCGCCGGGGGAGCAGTATTTGCAGTTCGCCAACTATTTAAGAACCGCAGACAGAGAAAAGAGGAGCTTCGTGCTGAACAGCTGAGGAGAGAGAGAATTGAACAGGAAAAAGTCGCCCGGATGAACTCGCAGCACAGATACACTGGAGACGGCGTCACCCCACCGAGACGAGCCCGGCATGGCAGAACGGGCAGCCAGACAGCATCAGATCTGTCAACAGACTTGAGTCCGCCTGGACCTGGGATGAGCGGAGCAATACCCGCGGCAACTGGCGCAGGAGTTGGTGCCGCCGCCGCAAGTGCCCTCGCTAGCAGACATCAGATTCGACCGGTGGGACAAGATCCTCCCATTGTTCAGCCAGGTCAACCATACGCCGCTGCTCCGGTCCCTGGAGCTCCGCCTGTTCCAGGCACCTTGCCTGGGCACGAAGGCATACCTCCTATCCCACCACCTCACCTCGAATCCTCGGGGAGCGAACTCTACACGACCGGCTCCGGCCGCCAAAGACACAGACATCATCTCCGGGATGAAGCAGCAGCTGGCCTCGCAGGAGCAGCACTCGGTGCCGCGGCCGCAGACGGAAGCCGCCGCCGACGTCACAGTAGCCGCAACAACAATACCGACAGCATGGAGTCGCCTCCCGTCAGCGTGAAGATCAACATGCACAATGATGGTGGGCGGGTCACATTACGGCGCTTGACCGAAGAAGAGGCCGCCTCTCAGCGACGAAAACAACGTCAAGCATCTGCCGCAGCGAGGAGACAGAGAAGAGACTCGACCGTCAGTGCAAGCGACAGTGAAGCTGGGCCCAGTAGCGCGGATCGGCGGTGGAGACGTACGGAAGCGCTTGAGGCCGAGCAGGCTGCCCAGAATGAAGCTGCTGCCCAACAGCATGCAGCAGCATATACATCTCAAGCGCCTGTTCCGCCACCAGCAGTGCCCTATCCAGCGCCGCCTGAACCAACCACTGTACAGACAGGTACGGGCCATACGTACCAGGTCCCCCTTCCGCCTCCGCCGCCTATACCCGGCAGTGCTAGTAACCTAGGATATCCGGCGGGCAGTGGCGTCACTTCACCTGGAACCGAAACAAGCGGAGCGACAGAGTACGCCAACAACCGGAGGAGACGACGAGCAGAACGGGCGCAGGCGAGGCTAGCAAAGGAAGGCAGGACGGGGGCATCAGTGGAGTTTACATGAAATTTGACGAAACTTGAGATAATGCCGAGGATGAGTGTCGCTACGTATGAGGGATGAAGGGTGTTCATGTCGATAAGAAGAGGATTTGGGGCTCTCTGTACCTCGGCGTGTATATAACAAGTCCACCCGCCTCTTGAAAGGGGACGAGATGGGCCGAGCATGAGACGAAGAGCACCTGTTGCATATGTCATGGCTTTTGGAGATAGGGCGTCCAACATGTCCAGCGTTGGTCTCGATGATGCATACAAAGTACTGACGAGCAAATTACGAAGTTCTCCTTCTCCCTCTCTCGTTCTCGTTCTCTCCAAGCACGAGGCTTGTGATAGACAACCACGTCTATCACCATATCTAAGGTGCTACAGGAAAGTGATAGAGCTATGGTAACTTCTGCTTCTGCTCCTGCTTCTGCCCGTAGTAGTACATGTTGCGCAGAAGAATGCCTAGGTACCTTAGTTACCTGACTACTAGTACAATCTGTAATCTGTCGTGCACGACCGGTAGCGAAGGTCACTCAAGCAAGTTCAGAACGGCAGGTGAAGCGACCAACTCACAATGACGCGCGGATCGGAACTGCACAGCCACAGATCGAAAATGGCTTAGTCGCGGTTGTCGAGGCTCTTTCTTGTTCTCCGTGGTAATGCTGTACCGCAGTGACTCCTGGTCTTTGAAATTCCCGAGGGTCTTTACAAAACGCGTCCTAGAGACCAGACGGCTCATAACAGACTCATCTTCTGGCGCGATTGGTGGTTTCGATTGACTTGCTAGCCCAAGGACGAGTGCGTCTGCTGTGAATACGCTTCGGGATTGCGGATGCACGTACTTCCCGAAGACGTTATGATCGGCCGCTGACTTGATCAGACCAAGTGAACATTGGGTGACTGGATAGCGATGTTTCTGATTCTTAGGTCTGTACTCTGCTCCCACACACGGTGGCCACAGTACGTGGCGCACGAATGCTGCTCTGGCTAAAATATGCGGCAGCTCATGTACTGTGTAGCTCGCAGGCTCATCACGGGATCACAGGTTTCAGGACGCCGAGTTCACAGTTTGAACTGAAAGGCATCCAAGATGCACACTGCGAAACAAGTCTCCGGGTTGCTTTGCCGACAAGATGCATGGCCGGGTCTGCCAGCTTGCTGTTACAGGGTTGAGTCAGCAAGCTAGATCGTGAAATCTTCTTATCCACGACGGCTCAGCCTCAGCGACGATTGGCCGCTGTGTTCGTCGTTGGCCTTGGAAATCCTTTCCAGCAAGCTGTTGGCAAGTCGTCATGGTGCATTAAAATCAGTATGGGATTTCCACAGCTGATTGCAGGACTGCAGCTCGCAGAAGATTTTCGTCCGAGGCCACTGGTGGAGGGGATACCGGGGTGGAAACCATCCATAACAGCCGAGACAGACCATCGGTTCACTTTGCCAGGGATCGACCAGACCGGTAAAGAAACACATTCCAGAAGCATTTGAAGCTGGCTGAGTGAGCAGCTGTGTCATGAAGGAAAGTCCACAAGGCCTTGCATGAAGGGCGATGATTGGCGTATGCAGGAGCGCTTTCCTGTCCAGGAAACTACTGCTCCGTCAGCATCAAACATCTGCAAGCATATCCACACATCAGGGGACGGATGCGCAGACCATACCCCTTGTCGTTGGCGGCGCCGCCGTCCACGTGGATGCCAACGTCCTAGCGTCTTGCGACTTTTCCAGACCCGCTTGGACATCTCGGTGTTGCTGCATCCACGTAACGCGCCAGTGTTACACCTGGTCGACATGAGGCGCAAGGCTGGATGCTCCTCTGGAAACACAACTGCGGATCCTCACTGTGCACATTCAAGAAGGTGGGTCAAGCATGAGTCAAGGGCCGCGCCTGTTCCAGCCCAATTTTCGCTGAGATACTCGATTCCTTCTGCCTCATTCTCCACAAGGCTCGATACGCAAGGCTCCAGTGCTGCCCACAATGTCGTCAATGCCTCTTGTCATGCATTGCACCCCCACATGCTTGATATGTCCGCTGTCATGCTGTCGCATCCGCGACCAGAAGGAAGCCGCTAGAGGTACGGTACCGACCGAAGCTCGAAGGCTGGGTAGGTATACCATGCAACAACAGGCTGAATATCTTGGAAATCACCCGGAGAGGCTAAATTCCTACCGTCATGCAAGGAAGGATCCTTCGAAGCTTTCGAAGCTACGGAGTCCGGTTAAAGGACAACCTTGTCCGTCTGGCTTCGCAAGCCTGCCCACTTGACAGCACGCCTTCCCAAACGGACTGCATGAATCATCCTAATCACCCTCTCTTGCTGCTTTAAAATGCATATAGGGCCCCATTGGAAAACATGGAGCTTCTGACAACCATGCTTCCTGTCTCTCGGTCCCCCTGAGTAGGGGTACATTCGACCTCTCTCTGGATGGATTAGCCCGCTGAGGCTGCGAAGCATCATGCATCATGCAAGAGAAGGTCTCATGGAAGCTGTGGAGTTTTCTCGCAAGGTTACGACCCTGTTAGTATCATCCCCTGTTCCGTCGGCTCTTGACTTGCAGCAACCTCTTTGACAAGATGCAATGCACGCACAATCCCAACCTAACGAGACTCCGTCATGGCTACGACAGTAGGAGAGGAGACATAGGGTACCTGTGAACTCCAAGGCGCATTGACGAGGGTGTCGGTGCATCCTCCATCAGACTGACTGGGGTTCCAAGACGCCGCAAATCCCTTCCCATGCTGAAGGGAATGCTTGTCGTTAGATAGTGATGCCAGGCACGATAGCAGGGACAAGTAAAGGCTAGCCTACGGAGCATCATGACAATTGCTGGGGACGCGCTAACGACGTGCGAGCGCAGCAGAGGAATGGGCGGTTGAATACCGGTCTATTCAAGGTAAACAATTTTGAATCGGCCTCTTGGGCGCCCTAGTGGTTCTGGTTTGGTCACTTCTTCTGCGCATCTTCCTTCATGCCCTGCTGAATCCATTGACTCGAGCGCTTTGCGTACTCCTCCAATGCCTTCTTGTCCTTCATCCTCTCCTTAATGTCCAACTTTTTGGGCACATCACAGCCTTTCTTTACACCTTCTCTCGCACTCATCATCTCCTCCCACTTCTTGAGGGTGGGGAACTCGTCGATGTCGACACCGGCCCAGGCTGCCCAGATCACCCACCCGATTGTGGTGATGTCCGCGATAGAAATATGGTCGCCGACAATGAACCCCGACTTTGAGGACTGGAGGTGCTTGTCCAGCACGCCATATAATCTCCTCGTTTCGTTCACATATCGCTTCATGCCGTATTCGATCTTCTCGGGCGCGTACCTCACGAAGTGATTCGCCTGGCCTTGCATAGGACCCAATCCCGCGTTTTGGAAGAACACCCAATTGGTCATCTCATAGTACTCGCGGGTGCCCTTGGGAAAGCTGATTTTATAGTCTTTGTCGTACTCGTCGACGAGGTATTGGAAAATACCTCCTGACTCGAAGAGGCGGATCTGCTTGCCGTCGGAGAAAGTGTCAGTCATGGCAGGGATGCGGCCGTTGGGGTTGATTTCCAGGAACCATGGCTCCTTCTGTCGGTTGGTCGAGATGTTGACGTGCTCGAATTCGTACGGGATGCCGAGCTCTTCCAACGCTATCGAGGCTTTGATGCCATTGGGCGTGGCATCCGTGTATAACTTGATGTTCGGGCGCTTGACGTCGGACATGGTGTTTCTGGTCTGGGTTGAGACGTGTTGAGCGTGTTGCTGGAGACGATGGGACATCGCGACAGACCATTTATTGGAAACCCCAGGGGAGGACCAGGAGGCCAGGCCCTTTGCTTTAAGCATGATCTCATAATCCGGGTTTCCAGCCGGATACGTGCATCGAATCAGGAAGCGGGAAGGCCAATGTCTGCTTTGAAATCCTCCTGTGCCTCAATCTATTACTACATTCTTGAATCATTTGCCTCGCTACTGTCTTTCGCCTCAGCTCCCCATACAAAATCCCCAACACAGCGTCGCCAGCACCAGTTGTCCACGTCGGCGGCGGTGTCGGCGACGGCATCGGCGAGCGAGCACGGCGAGGTCGAGAGGGTGCGGGGAAGCATGACGCCAACCGTGCAAGAACGTGCGGGGTTGAGCCTCCACGTGAGCCTCTTGGCTGCTGACCAATAACAGCAATGATTCGCCCTAGCGGCAATTTTCATCGTCAACACCATCGCCCACCGCATGTCATTCATCTCACCGTCGCAGACCAAGAAGCTCGGCCAGAACGAGGCGGTCACTTCTTGAAGGCATGGGTGGACGAGTCCTTCTATCCCTCGGTTCTATGTTTTTGGGCGTTTTCTCCCTCTGATATTCAAGTTTCTTACTTGGAATGAATGCCGGACGTTCGACTGAGACCTCTCTCAATCGTGTGTAGAATTCGAGGACATACCACAAGATGGCGACTCAAACTGAAGTCATGACGCCGACGTCCTCCCGCCCTGCGGCCCCACGCGTGCGTCGCCGCTCCTCCTCCCATTCGGCGCAGAAGAAGCCCCGCCAACATGCTCACCGTCCATCCTTCGCCTCGAGTCATTCTAGACCAGACCCAGAGGAGGTGCAGCGGCTGTCTGAGCATATCTCGCGGCAGTCAATCCGCTCCTCCCACCGCCGCACACCCGAGTGGTACAAGATACGTTGGTTCAAGGGCATCACAGATGACATCAAGAGAAGAGCTCCATATTACTGGAGCGACTGGAAGGACGCGTGGGACTATAGAGTCATCCCCGCCACAGTATATATGTACTTTGCAAAGTATGATCAACCCGTATACCATATACATATACCGTTTTCCACACAACCGCCTGCGTTTGTCTCTCTGGAGATGATGGACTTGGGACTGACCACCTCTTCAGCATTCTCCCGGCATTGGCGTTCTCTCTCGACATGTTCACCAAAACGCACAACTCATTCGGCGTCAACGAGGTCCTCCTCTCCTCCGTGCTGGCTTGTGGAGTATTTTCCCTCTTCGCCTGCCAGCCGCTGGTTATTGTCGGAGTTACTGGACCTATCACAGTCTTCTCCTACACGGTCTATGACATCGTGGTACCTGGGGGCACCAACTACTTTTCCTTCATGGCCTGGATCGGGATCTGGTCATTGATCATGCATTGGATCCTCGCCTTCGCCAACAGTTGCAATGCCCTGACATACGTAACACTGTTCACCTGTGACACCTTTGGCTTCTATGTCGCCTTCATCTATCTACAGAAGGGCATCCAGGTCTTGACCCGACAATGGGGCCTAGCCGGTGAGGCGAGTGCGTATCTCTCTGTCATGGTCAGTCTGCTCGTGCTCGGCTTCGCCTATGGATGCGGTGTCCTCGGAAACAGCAATTTGTTGCAACGCCATGTGAGGAAGTTCATCGAGGACTATGGCACCCCACTGACGATCGTTTTCTTCACTGGATTTGTCCACATCGGTCACATGAAGGACGTGCACGTCGAGACTTTACCGACGAGCAAGGCCTTTCATCCGACCACCGATCGCGACTGGTTCGTACACTTTTGGAACCTCAGCGTCGGGGAGGTATTCCTTGCTATACCATTCGCCATCTTGCTCACAATTCTGTTTTGGTTCGATCACAACGGTATGTGCAAACGCGGCTCTCCGAACATATCCCTTGCTGACGAGCACCAGTGTCCTCCCTCATCGCGCAAGGATCTGAGTTTCCTCTCCGCAAGCCACCTGGGTTCCACTGGGACATCTTCCTCCTTGGTTGCACTACCGGACTTGCTGGTATTCTTGGCATTCCATTCCCGAATGGCCTGATTCCGCAAGCGCCCTTCCACACGCAAGCCCTCTGCGTCACGCGTCAAGTGGTTGACGAGAAAGCAAAAGGCCACATAGTCCGAGTGACGGATCATGTGGTCGAACAACGCTTCAGCAACCTCGCGCAAGGTCTGTTGTTCCTCGTCACAATGAGCGGCCCTCTCCTGGTAGTGCTGCATTTGATTCCGCAGGGCGTCCTCGCGGGCTTGTTCTTCGTCATGGGCGTTCAAGCACTTGTGGGGAATGGCATCACTCAGAAACTACTCTTCCTTGCCAAGGACAAGGAGTTGACCGATGCGACGGATCCCTTGGCGAGGATCGAGCGTCGTCGAGCCATCTGGGTCTTTGTGGCGTGCGAACTGATCGGCTTCGGGGCTACTTTTGCCATCTCTCAGACCATTGCGGCCATTGGATTTCCCATCATCATTCTCTTGCTCATTCCATTCCGGACGTGGTTGATGCCGAAATGGTTCCGGGACGAGGAGCTGAGGATCCTCGATGCACCCACCGCCGGCGCTTTCGTGATGGAAAGCGTGGGCGGTGCGTACGGAGAGAGCGAGGAAACTTCACCGGCAGCGAGGACACCACTAGACGAGAGTGACGAGAACGCGGTCGTCGACGACACTCTGGAACGGGGTGAAAGCCATGAATTACACAGCGTATTGGCCAACAAGCGGTCCGGGGAAAGGGAAGGTGAGAGCACCGGAGCGGGGCGGAGAGCGAGTCACAGTTCGATGCAGAGGCCTGAAGCCGGCATGAGGAGAAGAAGCCACAGTTCGATGCAGAGACCGGGATAGAGAACAGCAAGGTCGACGTGAATTAGAGGGTGTGTAGATGTAGATAGACGGCATGTAGACGTCCAAGGGACCACGGGTTAGGAGTGAGACGACGGTCGGGTAGGGTCCGCCTAAGGAGTAGGAGACGACGGTGTAGCAGGGGTCCGCATACAGAAGAGGAGACGACGTTCTGGCAGGGGGTCTGTATAGAGGAGACGACTCAGATCAAGATGTGGGCAAGACCACCGTACTCGGTGTGTAGATTAGAAGAGCGTGGACGAAAAGAGCATGAGAAGGAACGAGTGTGAGTGAGTGTGGCTCATTGGGCCGACATATCAACTTACCTGCGACGAATTTCGAGATGCTATCAATGAAAGCCATCCATTCTGTCAATCTCCTGGACGTGCGTGTCCAAAGAAAAGAACAGAGCAAACGAGCGTCTGTTGTTCCCTTCTTTCGTGAAAAATTGCAGAAGCCCGGCCTGGTCTCTGGACTGCCTTGCTTGACTTGACTTCACATTCCATATCATATCCCGTTCACAAGCAAATCCAACCAAAAATCAATGTCCATGTCCACGTCAATATCCCTGTTCATATTCATATCTACAGGTAACCAGCGCATGGCATAGAATGGCGTAGCACGGCATACGAAGCAAGGGCCCAAAGAACAAAAGACCAAGGCAAGCCTCTGCGGAGATATGCAGTCCTTTACGGAGTCCGCTACGGAGTCCTCTACGGACCAAGTTACCTGCCTGGCCTTTAGGTTAAATAACACTGTAGCACGATTGGAAAGAGACATGTACCTAGGTAGATGACTCCCGTAATTCGCAGTCGTTACGGTAATTGGTGCCCTTCCGTGTTCGAGCCTAACTACCTTAATCAATAAGTACGAGTAAGGTACCCTTGACCATTTGCTTGTTGTACTCCGTACTGTGCAAAGGATAGTGCAACGGAGAGCGTAAAGGATGGTGCAAAGGACGGTCTGTCTGTCTGGCTGGTCTTGTCTTGGTCTGGGTCTGGATGATCCGGAAAGATTTCCTGTTCTGGCTTCCTTGCCTGTGATGTGTTTGGTCGCTCTGTCCTTTGCGCTGTCCTTTGCGCTCTTGTGCTACGTACTTAGAGTTTGTCCTTTGCTCTTGTGCTGTCCTTTGCGCTGTCCGTCACACTGTCCGTTGCACTGTTCGTTGCGCTGTCTGTCACACTGTCCTTTGCACTGTCCGTTGCGCCGTCCTCTGCGCTGATTGTTGAACTGTCCTTTGCATTGTCCCCCGTCCTTTGCACTGTCCTCCGTCCTTTGCACTGTCCTCCGTCCTTTGCACTGTCCTCCGTCCTTTGCATTGTCCCCCGTCCTTTGCATTGTCCCCCGTCCTTTGCATTGTCCCCCGTCCTTTGCATTGTCCCCGCTTGTCTGACCCTGTTCTCTGCTCTCTGTTGTGCTGTCCTCGCCCTGTCGCACTACCCATCCCCTTGTCTCAACGGACAGTCTCGCCAATCCGCTGCACCATTGCTATGAGCCGGTCGGCCCTAGTCCGTCGAAGCCCGGTATGCGATACGCTCAACCAGATGGTGCTTGTCTTCCGAGTCCCCCTAACTCAATCGAACTCCTGTCTAATGCATTCGGACTGCATGTCACGAATCAAACCACTCCATGATTGGGCGGTTTGAATTGCAACGCAGCGCTCTGTACTCTAAATCACAGCCGTCTTTGTTCACCTGAAGCATCCCTTCCTGTTTGCTTCGGATCGTCGTCGGCCGTGCGCAACCGTGTATGTCGGATATGTCATGATTTCTGGACGGGCCGATTGCTATAGCGGTGTGGTCCCCACTGCCGGCATTTGTATCTTGAAAGGTTTCAGGTCAGAGAGTGTCGGGTTGCTGTTTAGCCGTAACTTTAGCCGAATGCTCATGTGCATCATGTTCATAGCTCACATTCATATTCATAGCTCCCTCCCTGTGCTCCACGCAAAGTTCTTCCCTTGAAGCCAAAGCTCGGCACCCAATTCTCCCAAGCTGGATCGCAGATCTTTCCACTCAAATGTGGGGATAGAATTCAGATGCAAAATCCCCAACACAACCAATAAACTGAATAGACTGCACCCGCTGACCACGTAAAGGCACTTGAGTCTCAATACCGTCCTTCGGCGCCGATCGTCCCTGTACCCGTCCGTCCCTCTCATCGTGATATCGATATCCTGCTGCGTGGCGAAGTATACCATCATCAGCACGACCGAGACGCAGATCCAGCAGAGCAGAGACCGGCTCAGCAGATGCAGAGATGGCTGGGTGGCGTGGCTGAGGCGGAAGATCTGCAGACAGAGGAACGAAAGCAGGATGCTGAGGGAGAGGAGCCGCAGGAGGACGGCGAGCGGCGAATACTGCAAGAGCCAGCGCGACATGAGGGAGGAGGCGAACATATGGGCGAGGTACGCCGCTGCGCCGGCCTAGAATCGCCATGTTAGCCCCCAGGTCAGAGCGAGGAGAAGAAGACAAACATCACCTGCATACAAGCAAGGTGCAAGGCATAGGACTGGGTTTCAAGGGACAACAAGGAGACAGCGAGCCACAACCACGCACTGACTGTCCTGTACATACCCACAAGAAGCTCAAGCATACTTGGGCGATGGCGATTCTTTCAAACGTGGCATTCTCGGGCGCGATGAGCCGACCCTCCCCCCGACCATGCTCATATGACAAGGAGCCCTGGGCATGCACGAGCTGATAAATGCTGAAACTCGCCTGGCACGCCCACCATGCCGCCGAGACGGTCGAGAGAGACCGGCACAGAAGAAGCGGGGCACTGTTCGTGGTTCGTCAGCACAGACATTTGTATAATAGTCCTCGCAAGAAACATGCGTTTTGGGAGCAGAGAGGAGTTCGGCCCGTTCTACAGATCAGACAGTTTCATTTTAAAAGGAATTCTTTCTCCCTTTCTCTCTTTCTGCAGGCAGAGACTTACTGCCACTGCTTCTGAACCCCGAGCACGACGGCTACGCGAGGGTAACGCGCCGACCTGGCCACGCTCGACCGTGGCGTGTCCCTGTCGTTCGCTGGACCATGTTGCGACCGAGCCGGACGCGACCGTGGCCCTCCCGTGCCTGCGACGTCGCCGTAAGATGGTGGCACTGGCACCACTTCCTCCAGGTTTGCCAGCGGGATCGGAGTGTTGCAGCGCTATGGCGGCTGCATGGCCTTGTTGACCCGCGGTGCCTTGGCGCGGTGTTGCTTCGCTTCCTCTAGGATACACGCGACCGCTTGACCGGTTATCACCAATGCTACGGAGATTGAGTCGAAAGGACACGAAGTATCGAGGCAGAGAGTTTGCTGAAGTGAGGCGCGTGACCGTCTTAGGTGTCATGAAGTGACTTCTCACGTCTCGTCGAATCAAATGACGTTTCAGGCTTCCCCGGATTCTTGGCCGCATCTTCAGCCCACCGCCCGGGACTCAGGGACGAACTGGACGAGGATTCTCAGCCGCAACGCATCGATAATCTGGAACCGAAAAGCCTTCACACGCATGCACGGCATCCGCAGACGCTTGGATTCAAGACTGAGCACAACACCTCCAACGTGGGAGTAAACAAGCCTCTGTTTGCGGCAATTCATAATTGCAAACTAGTAACCAGGACTGGTAACATCAACGAGAGAAACCAGTCCGTCCCTCGCACGTCGAGCGTAGACGCTGATAGCGACCCTGCTATTTGGACTGCCTCTGCCGCCGTAATCGCAGTTCCCGATACCATCCCTCCCATGCCTCGTACCGAAGTGAACTTCTATCGTGGGTATCATAAGCGCATAACCGTATCGTATCCCGAAAATGCTATCGCAATGTGGCCGCTGCATCGACCAGCGAAGACGAATAGGCCAGAAGTAATCGTAGGAGGAAGGTGATTCTTGTCGGTCGATAACTTCTATCTGTCCTCGATCGTCGAGCAGGATAGCACAGGATATCGGCTGAAGCGTTTAGAACCCGTGGACCTGTCGCCGTGTTAGTGGACTGCCTTTCTGACCCAGAATGAGTGCCCACCTTGATAGTCTTAGCGTCAAGCTCGAGGCCATCCTTTGCGACCAAGAACTCTTGAACATCTTTGCGCTGATCACCCTGAAGTTGGATCACCTCGCCCATCTCACTGTCCGTGACGATTGTGCCATTGCAAGCTACGTCTTGTCAGCCATGTACGCCCGTTCTCTTGCCATGTTCCAACATACCAAACTTCTTCTTGATGACCTTGAGGATCTTCTTCTGGTCGAACTTTTTAGGAAGACCTTGGACAGTTGTCAAAGTCTTACGACCATTTCGCTGCTGGATGCGAATGTGGATGTAGTTCTGGGATTGCTTCGCTTCCCCAGTGTCGTCGTCGGCCTCCGCGAAGGGGTCTGTCAGACAAAGTAAGTCAGCCGTGAGTCACGAAACACTCCATCTCAGCCTGACGTGCGCCGATCGCAATGCGACTTGTCGACAGTGCCACGAAAATATGTGCGCAGATGGCCTCTCGAGGGTACCTTTGCATAAGGCACGCGATGGTTCGAGTGTTTGTTGTTGAGGTCGGCGGCAGCGACGGTGGCGAGGGGTGAGCTGAAAGAGGGGTTGGGCTTACCAAAGGTTTTGAGGTTTTGGATAGTTGACATAAACTCGTCGGTTCCGGGGGACGGTTGGACTTGAAAAGTGATCTGGCGATGAGAAATAGAGGGATAGAAGCTGTAGTCGCAAAGACGGTTGTTCGTGAGAGTGGAGAGTCTGTCTGTTTGCTGTTGAGTGTTGTGGTTTGGATGAAAGAAAGAAAGCGAAGGGGCGGGGGAATTCGCCGCAGGCCAGGCCGCCAAGCCCCAGTGGCACCTGCAATGGAACGACCAATGAGACCACCAGACCCGAACAGCAAAAACTGCCGTCACTCCTGGGGGCGACAGCATGTGACAGCGCGATGAGGCTTCTACGTAATCACTCGAACCAGCACACCCCGATTCTAAGGAAAGCGATTCAAATGGGTCAGTGTCAATTATACAGGCTGTCCAACGGTCCTCTTCGGTGGCAGACAGGGTGGCTCTCTACGCGATACAAGCAACACCTGAGAGTCGTACCGATGTCCAGCACTTTGCCCACTTCCAGCCCATACATCTCAAGACTGGGTTCACTAACACTACGTCGCAGCAGCCGCCGGTGCTGCAGCAGGCCCCCTTGCATTCGGTGGTGGTGGCAGAAACAAAGGCATATATGTCTGCATCCACAAATCAGTAGCTCTTCCACACACCGGGTGTGATTAGTACATACAACAACGACAGCGAGGACTATCAAGTTAGTTAGCCGCAGAATTAAAACGTAGAGACAGCACGTTACACACCTGCCATGCCAAAAGAGAGGTATCCTGGGGTTCCAGTAGGATTTGACTTCTGCGCTGGAGTCTCTCCCAGCCAGTTCAGAAGAGCAGTCATCAGCGAGAACCTGATCCCGTCAATCCACGACACGTGTTCCAGTTACAACTCCTTACCATCCAAGAATCCTGATGTTGCTGTTAGCTATATGCAATGATACCTAAAGTGCCTCCTTCTTACCTGTTTCTTGTGAACATCTGGAGCCTTGTGGTTAGCATTATCGCACCTTGACCATACTAGAGCACTTACAGCAGCCATAGGCATGGTACTGGTGATGGTTGAGCTGAAATCGGAGGCCTTTTCATCTTTTGGTTCGGTATATGGAATGACTGTGCGTCGTCTGTGAGCAATTCTTGATTCTAGAGAGTTGCGAGAATCGACTCACTGAGATCCGCCCGTCGCATATCCTTCTTGGAAGACATTGTTGCGGAGTGCCGATAATTTGCGATACTACTTGATGAAACTAATGAGAGAGTGATGTGAAGAAGCTTGCAGGCGAGGCTGGTAGAATCTCGGAAATAACAGCCTTGGCGGCTCAAGCAACTGCTGCTGCTTTGAACCTAGTCACTCTCAACTCACTGTTCTCTCTCGCCTGCACTCACTTTTCTGCTTTTCTACTATCGGGAGACGAGAGCCAAAGATGCAAGAGTCTGTTGGCGCTAGGAAGCAACAGGCGCGTAGTCATTTCGCAGATAACTGATATCCATGCTCGTCATATGTGACTACAGGCATGCTTGGTCGTATTCCAGCTTTCTGAATATCGCAGAGGCTCAGGTCTCTCGAGCCAAATTGGAGCTTACGGAGTACGGCAACATCAGAGAAGGATAAGTTAACGACCTCAGCAGATATCGTCAGTTTTGGAATGTTTTCAGAGATGGGGGATGCAAACATGGAAATCTTGCTGCATCTAATCGAACCATGGCGCTTCGCACTGTTGAGGGTGCTAGTGAGCAGTGGAATTTCGCATCTCATCCTCGGGCCAAGAGGAGGTAATTCGACATACAGCTCACCCTCCTTCAGGACGAAGGTGCTGCCGCCCTGTGTTCACCCCCGGCTCGCGCGACGCGGGTGAGAAATCAGCCGTGTCCACCATCCGTTGCCGTGCACCTTGGCCCTGGGACGGCTAACCTGGCCGTCGTCCCCTGACGTTTAACCTCAACTAGGTCGCAGACTCGTCGAAATTTTCCCTCGTCGTCAACCCCTCCTGATACTCTCCCGAGAATTCTTTCGCTCATGACCGCCGACTGCTCGTCCTCTTCGGGCGTCTTTCCAGGTCGATGATTATCTCGAGGCCGCTGGCGGCTGCAGACGTCAAGATAGGACCTTGCTCTTAGAAAGGATCACGGCCGAACGAAGCTTGTCTCGGAGGAGAGATGGAAGCGTGTCACGATATGTGCGAGGACAAGCCGGCCTTTCTTTGCTAGTACACTCGAAGGGTGCGACTAATCTATCCACCTGCCCTGCTTCAGAAGCACACCACCGCTCCAGGAACCCTGACTCCCATCATCTAAATAAGCTCTGCGGAATGAGAAACCGAGGGATCGGCCGGTGAGGCTGACGGCGGAGTGGATGTGCGTATCTATTCGATATCGAAAGGTACGCCAGCTGACAGGTGTCATCCAAGCGAGACACTCCTAGAAAACCTCGTTACTCCTTCCCATACCACACCGTCGGGGGGTAATCCGAGACTAATAGGTATATCTGAAGCCCTCCAGCTTCTCGATCAAAATCCTGTGCTGGTCGGCCTGACGATTGCGCACGCGGAAATAGATGGTCAAAATGCCGACCAGCAAAATTATCATGGCGTTGGCCGTGATGCAAGTGATTATGCCTGGGTGGTACTCGGGGGCGTCTTGAGAGCGGAAGACGGTCGACCCGGTGATGCCGCCAGTGCCGCCTAACATGACGAAGACGGCGCTGCCGAATGCTCGTTTCCATTGCCCTCGGACGTTGTTCGCCTGGACAGCTGTGTCAGCTCCTACGTCTTGGGCATAAGGCAGGGTCTTTTCCTTACCATGTATGCCATCGCCGTAGGCACGTTCGCATTCGTCCCTGACACGGCTAGGAAGACGCCAACCAGTCTGCTGGCATTGTTCTCTGTGTATCCCTATTGAAAAAGGGTCGAGAGTCAGATCGACGTGGCGGAACAAGCATGGGGTCCAAGAGCTCACCATGAGAGACAGCCCGATAAGGCACAAGCAAGCGTTGAACACGAGTATCGGCCCTCGGACATGGTACTTGTCGCCGACCCACGCCGTTATCAGCATCAAAATGCCCGCCAAAACATACGGAGGTGAATTGAGGCAGAGAGCGGCGCTGGTCGAGAAGCCCATTCCCTCTTTAAAGATGATGGGCAGGAAGTAGGCGTACGAGTATGCTGCCGCAGTGCACGCGTAGAAGATCAACCCGAACGCGTAGATCTTGAGATCCGTGGCCGCGCTGAAGTATCTCCTGAGATTGAACTTGTCGAGCTGTGCGTCCGCGCGGTCCTTGTCGATGCGGCGGAGGATGAAGTCGTACTCGGGTTGGGATAGAAATCGACGTTTCGAGGTCTTCATCTTGTCCGGAAAGTCGACCAGGACGAAATACGCAACAATGCCAATGACGATGGTGATCAGGCCCTCCATGATGAAGATCCAGCGCCACCCTTCATACCCACCTAGACCTTGCTGTCGAGACCGTTAGCATTAGCAACAGACGACAAAAAGCGTCAGTCATACCATTTGCATGAATCCGTATGACAGGATGCCGGAGAAAGCAGATGCAACGTTGCCTACGAGATAGAAGACGGCGAATCTCTTGTGGATGTCGTATCGGGAGTACCTGCGGACTCACGGTTACCTTCCTGGCTTTGACAGTGGGCGGAAATAAATACCATGTAGAGATCAGATACATGCAGCCGGGAAACATGCCGGCTTCGAGGAGTCCGATCAACAAACGGATGCCTGTCATCTGCTTCCAATTCCCTACAAAGCCCCCACACATCTTTGGAAAGAAAACAAGAGTCAGGGCTTTGCGGCATAGTCTTGTGGGTAGATAACGTACCATGACGACTCCCCAAAAGAATGTGATGCCGGACAAGAAGTAAATGGTACCGATCTTTCGGAAGACCACGGTGGCAATTGGTTGAAAGGCAACATAGGTCGGGAAGAACGTGAGGGCGATGATGCTCTGTCATGGTGCCCGTGAGCAGCTGCAATCGACCCATGGAGCAGCAGTGGTACGTCTACTCACATATTGACTGCCCACCAATTTCAGGTCCTTGTTCATGCCGGCAATCGCTGCGGCGCCGAGGTTGCCTCTGTCCACCAGGGAGACGATGTGGATGAGACCCAGCATGCTGATGAGCCGTCGGTCGACGCGATGGATGATTTTGCGCTGCTCCCTCACGCTGTAGACAGGGTCGTCGTCGTCGTCCACATTGGCCGGTGCAGCCTTGACATCGTCCTCAATGGCTTTTTCTTCCATGTGCTGCGGCACAGCGAACTCTTTCTCGGTCGTAGCCATACTGCAGGGCTTTCTTTCTTTCTTCGTCCTAGTCGCACTCTGCCACCCTTTGTTCGACTTGAACAAGGAAGGAGAACGCACCCTGGTCTTGCGGACATCTCGCTGGCCTTTATAGCCCTCGCGACGCAAAACTCATACCCCAGACTAGTAGTATGGGGCTAGAGAGGAGGAAATTTGTGGAGGAGGTCACTGGGGGAAAGAGGGAAGGGGGTTGGCCGTCGAATCAAAGAAGGCCTTAACTCGCCGAGCAAGGCGCTCGGCACCGACCTGTTTTGTCCCCACCATAACACTGTACCGGCCCGGCGTAATGTGTAGCTGCTCCAAAGCCCTCCCCTCGTCTTTATTCGTCTCTGTAGCCATACGGAGTAAGATTCGGGGCTTGGTTTTCCCAATATGTAGATGGTCATGTCTAACAATGCATTGCAAGTTTCCGGTGTCACTTTGATTCCTTGTACACCACAAGGGAGTGGGAATTTTGCTCGATTTACCGGCTGTACCAGGCCACTGAACCAGAAACATTGAGTGTCTTATCCATCTTGGTTGTATTTTGCTCAAGCTCTGTCCGAAAACCGGAAAGACGACGGCTGCCATGGGCGATGCAAGTGGACTGCCCGTCGATGATCTTGATGCGTCTGGCAGCAAGTATTCGGTTCCAGAACAAGCTCGTCAGATTCTTCACTCGGCCGTCCTGGGGAATGAGTGGCTCCGTCAGTACCTGCCTCCGGAAGCGATTGCATTCGCATCGCGCATCGAGTTCCAAGGAGATTCCGAGCCCAGCATACCGGTGCCTTGGCGCTTTGCAGAGTCTGCCTCGGTGTTGAGTGCACTCGAGGCCTCTCTCGTCGCTGCATTGGTGCAGAAGAAGTACCACGTCGCCGTGTCAGACGCCGTCATCAACACGGACCATGCCCAACTGTCCATCATGTCGTGCTTCCTGTGGACACTCACGCCAGAGTCCGGCGAGGCCACGACCTCGGAGCAGAGCGCTGAACGCCTGGACATCATCCCGGACAGCAATTTTGGTCGTCGGGATTCGTCGTTGTACCGGAAGATGATCACGAGCATCTACAAGACCTCCGACGGTCGCTTCTTCAACCTGCACGCCAACTTTACCCCGGATCGAACGCTGGACATGCTGGGCTTGCCGCATGAAATGGACGTCAAGACGGTTGAAGAGGCCGCTGCTCCCTTTGTGGCGCGGTGCTCGGAATTGTCGAGCCACGAGCTTGAAAGGCTCTGCGCCGAGGTCTACAAGCATGCAGGAGTCATCTGCGAGTCTCCAGAATCGTTCCAGAGAACCGAACACGGTCAAGCCATCGAGCACGTATCTCTCTTCGAGGTCCATGACCGGCCCAATCCGGTACAGACGCCCGGCTGGTGGCCCGACTGTCCCCAGACGTCGTCACGACGGCCACTCGCGGGACTCAAAGTCGTCGACCTGTCGCGCGTCATCGCGGCCCCTGTGATTTCACGATGGCTGGCGGAGCTGGGAGCCTCGGTCATCCGCGTGGGGCGCCAGGGTCTCCCCGATCTCAACAAATTACACATCGATGTCAATTGGGGGAAGTGGACGACCGACCTCGACCTCGCCACAGACGACGGTCGGCAGAATCTACGCAATCTGATCTCCGAGGCGGACGTCGTCGTCAACGGATTTCGGCCGGGAGCACTGAAAAAGTACGGGTTTGACCCCGAAGTCGTGGTCGAAATGGTCAAAGATCGGCCACGCGGTATCATCTGCGTGCGTGAGAACTGCTATGGATGGTACGGTCCGTGGAGCGGCCGCCCCGGCTGGCAGCAGATCAGTGACTCGTGCACGGGGGTGTCGTACGAGTTTGGCCGAGCCATGGGCCTGGAAGGAGGAGAGTGCGTGACGCCGCTTTTCCCGAACAGCGACTACATGGCCGGACTTTCTGGCGCGTGCGGCGTCTTGGCCGCCTTGATGCGGCGAGGGGAGAAGGGAGGCAGCTATATCGTGGACACGGCGCTCAACTACTACAACCAATGGTTGGTCCGTTCAGTCGGCCAATATCCTGCGCCTGTCTGGGAGAGATTGTGGTCCCGGCATGAAAAGCCAGTCTACAGGTCTGTTTGCCACCGAATTTTCCGTTTTCAGTCCCCGTTTCTTACGTTCCTCCCACAGGTCATATCTCAGTCCGGCGTTCACGGCCAAGCCCACTCTGTCCAAGATGCGCGAGCTCCGGGGTGATGTGCAATTCAACCCCGACTTCTTTCACGTCGTGCCAAGCAAGGCCCTCAAGAGCAAGATCACGAAGGTGAGACCGGTCGTCAGGTACTCGGCCGGTGATGTGGAATTGTACTACAACGTTGGAACCCGGGGGACCGGGCATGATGCTCCTCGATGGCCCGAAGACTTGATGGCTGAGGAGATTGTGTGACGATCTAAGGCTAAGAGATCATGGCCCATTACCTTTTTGAATTAGACAAGAATGCTGGCCCAGCAGTATGTATTACGCGTCCAGTTGACTCTCGTGGTCTTGATCCGGGCGTGCAAATTGCAGCCCTGCTCGAGTTATAGCGATAGTTACCGTGTAGTGGTTCTGATCACTTTTTCCCACAAGAATCCCGCAGGCGTACAGCTAATAAATAACGCCCTCTATATTATAGTAGATTACTGTAATTAGTCGAATAAAAGTTGACTACTCGTACGGCCGGTGGCAGGAATACCAAGCCCGGACAGATTCAAACCCCGACTCGTTGTCTCAGATCAGACCCTTCCTTCCATCGGGCGTAACAGCGCTTAAAGGCGGCAAAAGCCGCGCTAACCTTTTTTGAAAAAAAAGGCCTTCGTCCGGAGGGTCTAAGTGCTAATACGTGTTTTTCCTTATATATCTCATTCACGTTAAGTAAAGTACCGTGTTTTATATTCTATTTATTAAACTTTAAAGAATTACTTAATAGATTAATAGTATCTCTACTTTATTATATAATATTATCTATTTAGCCTCTCTCGCGCTATAAGATATACTTTTTAGATTTTTTCTCCGGTTTATACTTATTTTTATTTTATTAATATTATATATTTACTACTAAACTATCTCCTCCTTACTACTATACTATACCCGCTAAAAAATTCTAGTACTATTCTAGAAGGTCTAGACTAATAGGTTAGATATAGGCTAAGTAATTCTCTAAATCTATAGTAATACTCTTTTAAAGTAGTGATATTATACCTCATTTAATAAAAACTATCTTTTCTATATAGTAAGTAACGCCCTAAGAAATAATATCTAGCCTTAGTTCCCTCCTAAATACTAAAATTTATACTATTTTTAGCTTTTAGCTATACTAATATTAAGTTAAAGTACTTTAGTCCTTAATCTTATAATAAGATAATACTATTCTTTATATTCTAACTAGTATAGATAAAGGTCTTATTACTTAGGCTTTCCTACTATTCTAACCTAGATAGGTCCTATATATAATCTCTTTAATATACTTAAGTTATAAATAAATTAATAAGATTAATAAGATTCTAGGGTTATTAGTATTTATCCTCTATAACTATACTAATATAGTATAGGGTCGCGTAATACTTTAATATATATTAAAGGATAAGTAGAATAGCTATATATACTTATTTACTAATCTAGAAACTACTATATTAAACTTTTTTAATAAGATAATAATTTAGGATCTAGCTATTATTAATTATCTTTAGCTTATTTTAGTTAATAAGCTATATTATATAGCTACTTAAGGTACTAAATTCTAGTCTAGCTATTATAATATCTATATTCTATTTAATTAAGTCCCTTATAGAATTCTCTTCTTTAGTATATTTACTACCTTATAGTAACTAATTCTATAGAGCTATATCCTTAATAGTAGGTTTTAATAAGATTAACCTAAAATTATCTATAAGAATCTTAATTAGCTAAGTATCTATTATAATATTTAATTTATATAATCTAATAGCGCTATAATAAATAACCTTTCTTTTACTATCTATAATATATTAGGGTCGCCTAAGCTAAATAAGAACTTATAAATATATTTAATTCTAAAAATAGTTATATTCTTCTAATTAGTAAACTATATTAAGAAGATATAATTTATCTTTATTACTTAATTCCTATTTAAACTAGGTATATTAAGACTAGTAGCGCTATATATAATTAAACCTTTCTACTAGTAATATTTAGAGTATATAAAGGAATAAGTATACTAGAAGTTCCTTTAGGCTAATTCTTTAGTCTATATTCTCCTTACTATTAATATATTTAGGGTTAGTATTAATATTCCTAATATTATATACATAGTTTAGTTTAGGATCTCTTCTAATATTAATACTCTTCTTTAATAGCTTAGTTACACTAGTTATTAAGCTAGTTTAAATACTTATTTTATATAGTTAAACTTTATAAGAGATATTAAGAAGAGACTATAATAAGTAGTAAAACTACTAGATCCTTTACTATTATCCTTAGGTACTAACCCTAATACTCTATCTCTCCTATTACTAATACCCTTAAGGTTAACCTATTAAATAAAGAAGCTAGCTACTACTACTCCTAAAAGGCTCCTAGTTAAAATAGATTTAGTACTCTAAACTATTCTTATAATATATATTTACTACCTAAAGAGCTATTATTATCGCTTAATCTAGTCTTAATTTAATATAAGCGCCTTTTAATATATAGAGTAGGCGTCCTAATACTATTTAGTATATTATCTAGAGTATTAGCTACCTATTTACTCTCTATCTTTAAAACTAAAAGAGATAGTCGCTTAGGAGACTTAGGGTTTATATTAGGCTAAGTATTTAGACTAGGTTAAGCTACTTAAAGTATAAGAATATATATAGATTTAAGTATTATATTATCTCTTATATTAAGTAAAGCTTAAGAGTAAGGAGATAGTTTATTACTTCTTCTATAATATTAAGCCTTACTATAAGATAATTCTCCTAAATTTAATTCTTAAGAAGATTAGTAAAATTATAAACTATATTTTAATAGAAAGCCTTCTCTAATATATTATTCCTAAATAGTCTTTAATTAAATAATATAACTTAACTATAGTAAAGATTTATTAGAATATTAACTAATAGTTTCTAAATATAGAGTACTAGCTATTAGTATAAAAGAGTATACTTTATAAGAATAAACTTTAATTAAAAGCTATCTCTTAAAGGGGTTTAAGAGTTAATTTACTAATACTTATACTAAAGCTATACTTAAGTTAACTAAGAAATACTAGTTCTTATTCTTAACTATAATATTTAACTTATCCTTTATTATAACTAATAGGGTTATAATTTAGTTAGAGTATTAAGGAGTAAGATCTTAACTCTTAGCCTATTATAGTTAATAGTCTAAGTTAATTTAGTTAGGCTTTATTAGTTAATACTCTTCTCCTTTTACTATTACTCTCTCTATTATTAAATTTATAGTTAATCTTTAATTTAAATATATCTTTAATACTATAGCTACTTAATAACTAAACTTAATTACTAATTAAAGAATCTATACTAAAATAGATATAGAATAAATATAAAGTACTTACTAAACTTAATTCTAATATTTAATCTTTTTAAAGCTAAAGTAAATAAATTATTTAGTTTATTATAAACTTAATATTAAGGTCTCCTTTATTATAGTATAATAAAATATATTAAATAGATACTTTACTTTAATATTATATTTATCTAGAGGGGTATAGTAGTAAACTACTATATATAGTTATCTTACCTCTTCTTTATTATTATCTTCTTCTTCTTCTTTATTATTATCTTCTTCTTCTTTATTATTATTATCTTTATTATCTTATTCTTCTTCTTCTTTATCTTCTTCTTCTTTATCTTCTTACTCTTCTCTTTCTCTACTACTATTTATTAGCTAGTTTTATCTTAATAAACTAGATAATTTAGTATAGTAAATAATAATTACTATTTAACTTAATCTAATTCTAATATATATTACCCGAATCTCGTTTAAAAGTCGTCCTTATATTTATATAACTAACTTAAATAATTTATAGATTACTTAGTTAATTATTATTAATAATAATAGCTAAGCTAAATAAGTTATTTAAGAAATAACCCTAAAGGTAAAAGCGCGTATAGAGGAATTAGCTAGTTATTAGATAAAAGAGATAAGTAACTAGTAAAACTAATATAAGAGAATAAATTATTATTAGCTAATTAGACTAGCTACTTATATAAACTTAATAAACTATATAGTAAATAATAAACTAAGAATCTATAGGCTCCTAGAATTCCTTAGTTCTATCTTACTATAAAGGCGATAAAGTATAAGTATATTCTTAAGAATAAAGAGTACTTATTTATAGCTTTAAGTAAAGAGTAAAAGGAGATATAGCGCGCTAATTAATAGTTTATTACTAGAGTAGAAGATAAAGTTAATATTAAATAATCTCTCCTTAGACTATTAAGTTAGAATAAGTCTAAATTACTACTAGCTTCTATTACTTTTATTTAGATTAATAATATTACTATCTTCTTACTATATTTAGATAAATATTAGAAGCTAGTAGAAGAGTTACTTAGTATATTATATATCTTAGTTAGAACCTAGAAAGACTAGAATCTAACTAATATTAAGTTAAAGTAATATAAAAACCTCGAGAAAATAGTTATTCTATAGAATATAGTTACTATATAGTATTAAGAGCTATAAGGTAACTACTATATAACTTTATACTATATTAATTAATACTTAACTATATTATCTAGTAACTAGCTAGATTAAGAGTATCTCTATACTAAAGGATCTTGAGATATTATTTATTAATCTATAGACTATTTACTTAAGAGGCTAATCTTTAAATAATATATTAAATTAAACTAGAACTTTATAGACTTTCTCTTTACTTTTAACCTAAATAATAAGTAATTTATTTATATATCTTAGCTTTAATAAAATATTATTATATATATCTTATAGAGGGCTATTAATAAATATAGTTAGTAGAATAATAGTAATAATAATAAGAATAATATTTTAGATAAGTAAAAGGAACTAAAAGATAGTAAAGATATAATTTAAAAATAATATAGTTAAGAAAAGTCTATATAATATAAGATAAGAGTATTAGTATCTTATATAATTAATATATAGAAGAATAAATAAACTAAAAGCTAGCCTTTACTATAGTACTATAATAGTAGATCTTAAAGATATAAAAGAGAGTATAAACCCCCTAAAATCTACTAAACTATTTTAAGACTAGTAACTATTTTCTTATATATCTCTCTCTTCTTAATCTAATAGTATATACTCTTTATTTAATTATATTACTAAGTAATAGCGCTATCTTAACTATTATAAAGTCGCGAGCGATAGTACTCTTATATTACTTTACTATTTATATTCTTATTCTTATCTTAATTTACTTTATCTGTCAGGAACGCCTAGATAGGCTTAGTACTCTTGGCCTATATAGCTCCCTCCTCGCATGCGAACCCTCTAAGTTCCGCATGCTTTGAGTCTTCGTCGATAGCTAGATAGATATTAGCTTACACACCCCTTCTTTCATCTCGAGCATCGCCCTTCCTGACATTATCTCTATACTCTTTACCCTCTCCCTAATAATAGTAGCTAGTTTCCTAAAATAAGAGCTAAAATACTTATTCTTCTCTATTACTAATTAGGCGCCCTTTATATTAGCTTTCTTAAAAGATTAATAAAAAATATACTTATATACTATACTATATATAAGATAAGTATAAAATTTAATTTATCTAACTACTTTAATATATTTATTATAGTAAGAAAAAAGACTAAAGTATAACTATTCTATTTAAGTAGTTTTAAGAGTTTAACTTTCAGGAGATTATCTTAAAATAAGAAGAGTATAGGATATATCTATAGGATCTAAAGTTTATATTAGAAGCTAGCGAGTAGTAGAGTATTATTAAGATCCTATAAAAGGAGTTAATTATAGTAACTATACTAGAAGAGATTAGCTAAAACATTAAGGATATTATCTAAAAAGATATCTTTTAGGTATTAAATCTAGTTATTCCTAATAATTAGATCTTCTAAGTAGCGCTATAGCTTACTTATCTCCTCTCTAAGATCTACTAGCTATTAGAGAAGCTATATTAGCGATTTAAGTCTAATTAGCTAAAGATCTTATAGTTAGTTACTATACTCTACTACTATCTTAGGCTATAAAAGTATAAAGTAGTCCCTATAATACTTAAATATTTTATTTATATATATAGCCTATAGGTTAACGCTATTATAGTTCTTAACTAGTTAAGGATC
This sequence comes from Phialophora tarda, assembly GCA_016109495.1. Lineage (NCBI taxonomy): Eukaryota > Fungi > Ascomycota > Eurotiomycetes > Chaetothyriales > Herpotrichiellaceae > Phialophora > Phialophora tarda. The sequence goes on along the minus strand of JADWPL010000005.1, from coordinate 34,694 downwards.
TATAGCTTATATAATTAGATTAAGTAAATTTAGAAACTATAAGTTTAAAGAATATAGAGTAAGATTTATAAATTATATAATAAACTCTCTTTAAATATTACTTTTAATAATCTTAATATAGCTAAGGGAGTAAATAAAGATTAAATTAAGAATTATAAGATTTATTATATCTTAATAACTATTATAGTAAACCTAGACTTTAAAATACTAATAAGAGATCTTAAATAGGAAATACTATTTCTAGATTACTATATAGGTTTAGTAGATATTTAAGAATACTATATTAAGGATTATAGGAAAATATAGAAGATATAGAATCTTTATTAATAAATTACTTAATACTTTTACTCTTTATAATTAGATTATACTAATATCTTATTTCTCTATTAGTTATAGTATTTTTATATCTTTTAAGTATTATAAGTTATATTTTAGTTACTACCTTCTTAATCTAGTAATTAATATTTAATATTATTATACCTTAATAAGAGTAGTAATAATAAGAATAATTCTTTTCTATATCTAGTATTTAAAGAGATTCTACTACTACTAAAGACTATAGTTTAAAATCTATTTTAATATATATCTCTAGAGCTAATAATAATTAATAAATTAACTAATAAAGATATTCTATAAATATTAAAAGATATTTTTATTTAATAGTTAGGTAAAAAGAAGAATATAATTAAGTTTAAGATAATACTTTTCTTAATTTATAGTAATTAAAAGATAATTAATTATTTATATAGTATCTAGTAACTATATAGTAATAACTATTAACTCTTTAACTAAATATAGTAGTATCTACTATATCTTAGTATATAGTACTAGAAATATAACTACCTTAATCTCCTATATATAATCTTTAGCTAACTATTCTATTAAATAATAACTTAACCCTATAGGTAAATACTTAGTTCTAGAGTCGTAAGAGGTTAGGTAAGGCTATAGATTTTAAGGTACTTAAATAGCTAGTTATCTATAGCTTTTAGGCGTATATCGCTATAATCTATATATTTATCCTAATATTTAAGAATTAACTAAGATATATTAAATAAGTAGTATAGATTATAACTATTATAAATTACTCTACGTAAGGTAAGTTCTACGCTTTAAGGGTTTACTCACTAAGGAGTAGTAATATAATACTAGTCTAAGGTAAAGGTACGCGATTACTTATAATAGCGTAAAGTAGAATAACACTCTTATATCTAAAGGTAGAGGTTAGAGTATAACTAAGATTAACTATAGAAAATATCTAGGGACGGGCTATCGGCCTATATATATATTATTTAGTGCTCACTATACTTAGTATACTTACTTACTAAGTACACTAAGTACCCCTAAGTATAGTGCTCTATACTACTTAGTTATATAACTACTAAGTAGAACTAAGTACCTTTATTATATAACCTTATATAACTTCCTTAGGTAACCTTCTATAGTATACTTTATATAAGGTCGCTCTAGAGGTTAGGTTATAATACTTTCCCCTCTCTAGACCTATTCGCTATTCTAGCGTATATAAAGTAAGTTCCCCCTTAAATTCTTATTCCTTTCTTCTAGCGACTAATTATACCTTAGTTTCGTATTTCTAAAATAAATTATTCTTCTACTATTTATTAATATAACCTTATTTCCTAAATTAAGACCCTTAGAGCTTAGAAATTTAATATAGGTTACTATACTCTCTATTAAAATATAAATACTATTTATTTTACGCTAGATAGTTACTTAAAGTATTCTTCTTATATTAAGAAGAGAGTACTATATTATAATAGAGTCTTTTTAGTAAATAAGTTTAATATACTTATTATATAATATAATTACCTTATTAAGACGACTCGCTATAAGGGCGAGGAACTAAAAATAGTAATAACTAAAATAGCTTATATTTAAGTAAGTATAGCTTATACCTAAGCTAAGTAAGAGTAGCTCTATTATAAAGCTAAGGAGTTATTAGAAAAATAGAAGCGAATATTAGTTTAAGAGGTTAACGCCTTAGACGAGTTAGATTATATTAACCCTCCTTTAATCGCTTCTTCTACTACTTTTATAGCCCTAAATAATATTTAGCTTAAGTAGATATTTAAGCTAGCGCTAGGTTCTATAGCTAATTTCGAGAGTCTAATCCCTATTAATTATCTCTTAGTCTAACTTTTTACTCCTAATAGTATTATCTAATTAGACTCTTTAATAAGTTTTTAGTAGATTCTTATATATTCTCTAAGTTATTATATTCTAACTACTTAATTAAATATTATTTTAATATTTTATTAGAGTAATTAAGGATATACTTTATATTATATAGTAGTTCCTTAATTTCTTTATAAATTAGTATTAGTTCTAGTTTAGTATTTAATAATACTTTCTCTAGTAGTAATTTATAGAAAACTAGATAAATATTTATACTAGTAAGTAATTCTATTTTAAATATAATTAGTTCTAGCTTTCTTTTAATTTTATATAGTCTAATCTTTATATAATTAAGTTTATTTAATAGCCTTATTATTTTAATATTTTTTTATAAGATATAAACTTTCTCCCTCTCCTTAAAGTCTAGTCCCTTAGATCTCTTTTTATTTACTTATTTTATAGTTTTTTACTAGATTTTTTATAGTTCTCCTTTAAGTATTTTATATAGTAATTATAGTTTCTTAACTAAGATTTTCGCCTTTTATATAATTAGTTTTATTTCTCTTAGGTCCTTATTAATATTTAGATATTTTTTATAGTTTATATAGAATAGTAAAATTCCTATTATTAATATTAAGTTATTATATATAAACTATACTATAAATAGTAATTTAACTTAATTATCTTATTAGTAATTTATATAGTATTATAGATACTATTCTAGTATTTAGTTTATTCTTTCTATTTATCTATTTATCTATAGATAGTATACTATTAATAACTTCTAATATATACTTATTAAATCTATAAGTAATTACTAGAATTATAATATAAAGAGTTTATCTTTATCTAATTTAATTATATTTAGTATACTATATTATATAATTACTATTCTTATTAAAGTATATATTATATTCTTTACTATACTAGATTCCTTCTATAGCTAGAAGTATATATATTTAATTAATTTATCCCCTATAACTAGTCTTAAGTTATACTTTATCCCTATTAGGGGTTCCTTAGATTTTAATAATTTAATAATAAAGTCTAGTATAATTATTAACTATACTTTATCTAGTAGCTTAATAGTTTATAATAATTTATATAGTTTATATCTAGTATATTTAGCTTTATAGTATATATTATAGTTCTTAATATATTCCTTAACTTTCTTCCTAAGTTATAACTATATATAGTCCCTAATAATTAGCTTAATTATCTTATTAATTCTCTAGTAGCCTATTACCTTATTATTATATCTTATTAATATAATTTCTTATTATTATTAAGCTAAGAGCTCTAGTTACTTAGTTATTATTATAATTATTTAGGATTCTCCTTAATAAACTAAAACTTCTCCTTTTTATTCTAGTAGTATAGCTAGTATAGATTTTATTATTCCTATATAATTTACTCTTTAGCTAAGAGTATTAGCTCTCCTATTCTCTATTTCTTAAATATAGTTAATCTTAAAGTTATATAAGGCTAATATTTTAGCCTACTTAACTTATCTCCTATTAAGTTCCTTTATAGTAGTCTAGTATAGTAAGTTTTTATAGTTTATAAATACTTATACTAGATATCTAGTATCTTTAAGATATACTTACTATTACTAAAATATCTCTACTATAGCTAGGAGTTCCTTATTATAAATATTATACTTTAACTTTAGCTCTATTATCTTTCTAGAATAGTAAGCTATTAGCCTAACTTTACTATCTTTTCTCTTTTAGTTTAGGTATATACTAATTACCTTATTAGATATATTAGTCTCTAGGAGAGCTTCTTTTTTAGGGTTAAAGATAGTAAGAATAAGAGTATTAGTTAAATATCCCTTAATCTCCTTAAAGGTACTCTCTTCCTTTATCTTAAACTTAAAGTATATCTCTTTCTTTATTAAGTTAGTTAAAGGTATAGTAAGTCTTAAATATCCCTTAATAAATCGCTAATAGTAGTTTATAAGATCTAAGAATATCTATATCTCTTTAATTATCTTTAGTTATAGCTATTCCTTAATAGTTTAAACCTTTACTAGATCTAATTTTAGCTATTCTTATAATATAAGATAGTCTAGAAATACTATCTCTTATTAGTAAAACTTATATTTACTAAGTTTTAATAGTAAATCCTTTTCTTATAACTTTCTTATTACTCTTTTAATATATTCTATATATTTCTTATATATCTTAAAGTAAATAAGAATATTATCTAAATAAGCTAAAATAAAGTTTCTTAAATATTCCTTAAGTATATTATTAATAAGTACTTAAAATATTATAAGAGTATTAGTTAATCTAAAGAGTATAACTAAGTATTTATAAACTCCTTAACTAGTTCTAAAGACTATCTTCTATTCTTCTTTAGCTTTTATTTATATCTAATAGTAGATATCTTATATATTAAGTACTATAAGCTATTTAATCTTCTTAAGCTAGTTCTATAGCTTCTAGATTAGTAATATTAAATAAATATTCTTCTTAATAATTATATTTAGTAGCCTAAAGTTAATATAAGGCCTTAGTATTCTATTCTTCTTATCTATAAAGAGTATCTTATAGAATATTTATAATTTATTATTCTTTTAAATAAATCTCTTAGCTTCTAGATCTTATATATACTTCTATAGGAAGTTTAACTCTTTCTTAAATAGTTCTCTTAATTATCCCTTATAGGAAGAGTTTTTCTCTTCTTTCTAGAACTCTATTAAGTAATTCTAAGATTTATATTTAAGTAGCGCGATAAGTTCTTCTTACTTCTAAAATAAGTCCTTAAATTCTTTATATTTTAGAGATAATTTATATATCTCTAGTTCTATTAAGATATATATCTTTAGTTATACCTAAATTACTTTAATAAAGGCCCTTAGAGATAATTAGTCTTCTATTTCTTTTTTATAACTATATTCTAGAAACTTAAGAGTTCTCTTCCTTTAGTTAATTACTAGATTATAGTTAAAGAGTTATACTATATTAAGTACTATATTATACTTTAGTAGTATTATTATATTAAGAGATATTTATTCTTAATATTATTTAATTATTATAGATATATTCTATATCTATTCTATAATTATACTAGTAGTTTATCTATCTACTATTAATAAGGTATAAAGTAGTTATTTCTTTATTATATATTCTTATAACTTTTAGCTTATCTCCTTACTAATATAGTTCTAGTTTACTCTATAGTTAATTAAGGCCTTTACCTTAGTCCCTATAAGCGTAACTTAGAATAATATATACTTTATATATTACTTTAATAAAATTATACTTAAAGACTAAAGTCTTCCTTAAAGATAGTTTAATCTCTCTAGTCTATCTTTAAGTTATTTTTTAGTAGTAACTAATATATATATCTTTACTTATTCTATTTATAGTTAGTATTAGAATACTTCTTTAGGATTTTAAATACCTTAAGGTATACTTAAGTTATTAGAAAATTTAAATTTATATAAAATAGGTATTAATACTCTAGTATTCTACTATTATAACTAGTAAAGTACTAATATTAGAAGTATTTTATAATAAAGTCTCTATAGATCTAATAGTTTACTACTTTCTTTATTAACTCTAAGTTATATACTTTTCTAGTTATTATAGTATAATTCTTAATTTTATAGTAAATATAAAGGTATTATTATATAGTATACTTTAAGTTCTTATATTAATAGTCTTCCTTAATTATTTACTTAAAAGCTTTAAGATAAATTCTTTTATTATCTATATTAGGGTTAATATTATAGTAGTATTAGTAATTAGCTAACTCCTTATAAGGGTATTTCTTATTATTATAAGGGAATACCTTTACTAAATAAAATCTTCTTATCTTATTATTAGTAATTACTCTAATCTTTCTAACTTTTCCTAAGATATAGATTAGACTATATTATATCTTATACTTACTCTAGATCTACCTCTCTTTCTCCTTACTATATTAGATAGTAATTAAGATTAGGGCGATTTCCTAGTATATATATATCTTCTTAAAATCTTTATATTAGCTATTAAAGTAATAGCGTAAGTTAATCCGCTTTAGATATTATTATATTAGTACTTCTTTATTAAATATAATATAGATATACTATCTATCTATATATTCTAACTAGTAAATTTCCCTAGTTATTTATATATTAGTAATAATACTAATTTATTTTACTATTTATTTTATTATTATAAATCTTTATTCTTTTTAATTATTATCTAGCCCTAGTAGTAAGTTCTCTACTAGATTAATATTTAGACTTATCTCTTAATTTATTATCTTAAGGGTCTATATTATAGTTCTTTATATCTAGTCTTATATTTCCTATAGTAACTTTACTATAATAACTTCCTTAGCTATATAAGTATATAGTTAAGATTTATTATAGTTAGTTTATTTATAAAATTAAGTTATTATCTAAGTTAGGCCTTAAAATTTTACTTAAGGGTTAAAGATAGTATACTAGTACCTTATTTATCCTTAAAGGTACTTAAGCTCCTTATACTACTTATCTTCCTAAAATAAGATAATAATCTTTATATATTTTATTATAGTCTTAATAGTAATAAATTAAATAATATTATTATTATTAATATTTATTATCTAAAAGCTATTATTATTTCCCTTTTCTTTAGTATCTTATAAGTCTCCTTCTTAAGTAAGAGTTTCCTAGATCCCTTTAGTCTTCTTATTATATTAATTACTCTATTTCTTAAGTAACTAAGGAAACTAGCCTAAATCTATTTTATTAGAGTAATATATAAGGTAACTATTATTATAATAGGCGATTTAAGATAAAGCTATATATTAATTAGTTATAGCTTTTTTATATACTTATATAAGAGCTATTATAGCTTCTTTAAAAGTAACTTCCTTTAAGTAGTTCTCCTAGAGTTTACTAAGTTTCTTATAAACTTCCTAACCTAAGTACCCCTATTATATTATTATATTCTAACTATTAATAGTTATTTAAATTCTCTTTATAGTATTAGCCTTTTTTACTATAGAACTAGCTATATTATTACTTATTATATATAGTCCTTAAGTTATTTATTAATAATCTTTTATATAATATTTAGGTTTTCTATAAGTATAGTATAGCTCTTTCTTTCCTTATTAAGCTTATTACTTATTTCCTTAACCTTAGCTATAGTATTTACCTTAGCCTCTAGTACTATTACTTCTATCTCTTAAAAAGGAGCTCTAGTATATAAGATTAAGATTTATAAAATTACTATAGTTTCGCCTTTTATTAAACTAGTAGCCCTAATAAGTATATTTAATTAGATTATAGCGCTTATTCTATTCTAGTTATAGTTTATATAGTTAATTATTAATCTTAATTACTTTATTTACTATTTCCTTATAATTAATAGATAGATTTATTATTTTCTAGTAAATTAAATCCTTAAGTTTATTATAGAAGATCTATATAAATATATTTTTATCCTTCTAGTTTAACTTCTTAGTAACTTAGTTAAACTTAAAGTAATATACTACTATAGATCCCTTCTATTTAATAATATAAATTACTTAAGCTACTATTTATTTATTATTAATAGTCTTAAATACTTTATAAATATAAGTCTTAAACTCTATAAAGTATTTAAAGTATACTAATATATCCCTATTAGGGGTTCTAGTATTTATATAGTTCTTTATAGTTAGCTTAAACTATATAAAGGCTAACCCCTTTAGGTATATTATAATATATATAACCTTACTAGTTTTAGTACTAAACTTAATTAGGTTAAGCTTAAATATAAGCTTAAGCTAAATTAGAAAGGTATTAAGTCTACTATAGTCTCTATAGTATAAGTTTACCTTAAGAGTATTCTTCTCCTTAGCCCCTCTAGTATTAGCTAGGCTAGCTATAGATAGGTTCCTTAGGCTTCCTATAACTAGTTAATTAGTAGTTAGCGATATTAGTTAATTACTACTAGATATTCTTATTACTACTTATTAAGAGAGTAGTTAATATATTATAAATCGCTCTATATAAGGTAAGTCTTATACTTTAAGAGTTTACTCGCTAAGGAGTAGTAATATAATACTAGCCTAAGGTAAAGGTATATAATTACTTATAATAGCGTAAAGTAAAATAATACTCTTATATCTAAAGGTAGAGATTAGAGTATAACTAAGATTAACTATAAAAGGTATCTAGGGACGGGCTATTAGCCTATATATATATTACTTAATACTTAGTGTACTTAGTGTACTTACCTACTAAGTATACTAAGTACCCCTAAGTATAGTGCTCTATACTACTTAGTTATATAACTATTAAGTAGAATTAAGTACTCTTATTATATAACCCTACGTAACTCTCTTAGGTAACCTTCTATAGTATGCTCTAGGCGAGGCCGCCCTAGAGATTAAGTTATAATACCCCTATCGTCTCTAGAGAGTATTAGTCTAGTTGAGATTTCTAAAACCCCTTTAGAGACGGAGTAGTAGTAGCATATCGACCTCTCTATAGTAAGAGTTATAGGGAAATAGCTAGATACTAAACGACTAGGGTACCTCATTCTATACTAGATATACTCTAGTAAGGGCGAAGTGGCTAATTCTAAACTCGATTATCGCCTTTAAGAGTACGACGAAAAGATCTCTAGAGACTTACTACAATAAAGCCGGCTCTCTACTCTACGACGACGGAAATATTCCCCGACCCGAGAAAGCTAGGGCACTAATTAAACTTATAAGTGGGTAAAGACTAAGGCTATCGCCTATTTATCTTAGAATTATAATTACCCATTACGCTAGGTTAAAGAGGATCTCTTCCTTAACGCGAATATTTATTCCCTTAATCTAGAGCCTACCTAAGTAATACTAGGATAGGTTCTTCATATATCTTCTAGTTACTCGGAGATCCTATATAATTAAGATATATTATTCTACCCTAAGTAGATTATAATCTTACTTTACGCCAGGCTAAGTGAGCATTTACGTAATCGAGACAAGAAGAAGCCACCGTCACAGAAAGCTGAAGGGTGCGTTTCGAGTCAAGATCTATCCTTAGGGCCCCACTTTAGCCTGTGGCTGTGGCTGAATTGTGGCGTCGGATCTGTAAATCCACTAACCACGACGCGCGGCGAGAGCCTTACGACATCATACGCCGACGACCAGAAAGGCTGACGAGTCTTTTCGCGCTTGGCTCGCCGTTCCCTGGCAGCGTCACGGCCATCTCGGGCCTGGTTGGATCCTTGGTACACCAGAAACCTCTTGATGGTGTGAAGCGCTGACCTCATGCCATTGCGACCAACCGGCTACCTCGTGCCGGGACGACAAAACATTGGTTGGTAGCGTTGTTGCGAGGTCCGTCGCCGATGTTATAGGTCCTAGCACTTGTGATATAAGACTGCCCTGTTCATCCTCATCCCAGACCTCAGGCATCATTTCTCACCACGATATACCATTATATTATATTGACGAACTACCATTACCATATACTCCCACATCCAACCAACACACAACCACCCACCGACATCATGAGTACCACCAAGCAATCATCCAGCGTAAGTGGAATACTCGTCTATCCTCCCCTAAGATGAAATCGATCGACTAACCCAAGCGCAGGGCAATCTCTGCCTCTACTTCCTTGCCATCTTCCTGCCATTCGTGGCCGTGCTGCTGCGCGACGGCTGCGGAGCCAACTTCTTCATCAACATCCTGTTGTGCGTGCTGGGATGGATCCCCGGCGTCATCCACGCCTGGTGGATCATCTCCAAGAAGGAGCGCACTGTGCGATCCACCACGACCAAGACCAAGACGAGGCCCGTCGGCGCAACCACCGCCCGCCCTATGCAGCAGAGGAGATACTAGATCCTGCCTTGACTGATTGAGGTCGGCGAGGATTGTTGATCCTGTCACTGTCGAGGGCATGAAGGGGCTCTTTTGTAACCCAAGGCCTCATCGACATGCGGACGGGCAGGATATGAGCTATGATACCGGCCGAGCCCGCTCTTTGCTGGAAACGACCTATTTGTTATTATGTATCATCATCATCTTGTATCAGTAATATAGCACCAGAATTACAAGGCGAGCAATCCCAAGTTGAATACATGAATGTCTAACCACTGAAAGTAGTTCTGCACCCGACTAGCATAACGTCATTTTGATATTCGGCGGCACCGAAAAATGATGATATAATACCCAAGTCAGAAAAGACAACACATACAGTGAGTAAGTACCCAGGTATACTGGTTCCCGAAGGCGCCCTAACCATTGCAGAGGGACACGCTTTCCCGACTTTACAATCGTTCAGTGAACACAGCTGCGAACCATGAATGAGCACAATTTACAATGTTATTTCCTATACCCTGAGGCCCATGATAAATCTATGTCTCTTTCGAGTATCTTAGAACGACATATCGGAGATGAGCACTGTGCGTCTGAACATTCATCCTTGGAAGAGACGGGCTAGGTGAAATAAGGACTCTGAATCTTCGCAGGCGGGAAAAACACCTGCCACCATATCCAGAAAGTTCCAAGAAGTCCAATCGAAAGGTTGAGAGGCACAGTAGGATTTTGGAGATCCCCCGGATCGCTCCCGTCTTCTCGACTTCTTTCTCGTAATGACGGGTAGATGAGAGAAAAGACAAAGGGCCTCGCTAGGAAGAGAATCTGATATACTAATGCATAACCGAGCCGTGGGACATGTTGAGTGTATATGCCCCACGCGTCTTCGACATCTTGAGAGGCTTTCAACCATGGTGAATCCTTCTTTGGAAGTCGTGCAAGCATTCGTTGTTGTTTGGCCATGAAAGGCTCGACACCGCGATGATTCAACAGCCAGTATTTAGGACATTTGCCAAGTCTGCGGTGGATTAAACCCTTCGCTACAGGGTGCGTTTACCAACATGAACCATACGTGATAGTGAATTTGGTCGTCAGGCGTAGCCCGCGGGGGTCGAGGGTCGTACTGACAGTCGCTCCTTATTGGAAGCTCTTTGGCCACGGCGCTGACGACTTCTGAAAGGTACTTTCGGAACTGCTGCAAAGTCAATCGCGGGACGAAAACTCGCAGAAAAGGTGCCAATGTACACAATACTTACTTTCACAAAGTGACAGTGATCTAGCTGCCAGATAGAGAGGTAGTGACGAAGATGCCCTCGTACAGAAGCGTTGCGCAATCTCAACTCACGGAAGAACTGAGGATCGTCTGTGCATAACTTAGCATCGACACATTCAATCAGCACCTTTTCGCGCTGTATGCCTAGCAAAACGTATGAGTCTGGGATTTGGACGGCCACTGAATGCGATCCCGGGGTGCTCGGTGCAGTGCTCGCGCTTGATCCGGAACTTTGTGAGTGTGAATGGGAGAATATACTGCTGGGCGGAAGTGGATGCGCTCGCTAAGGTATTAGAAGACGAAGACGATGGAGATGGAGCTGGTGAGCGGCTCGTGGACAAATGTCCATTGTCCGTGGCGTCGGCTTGATTCTCCTGTGCTTCCGATGAACGTGTCCTCCTACAGTCTTCCATATTACCTTCGGCGAGAAGACCTCGACACAAATTGTCCCCATAAACATGTGGTCCTTTGATGGCCAAAATTCTGTGGAAGCGATGTATCTGGCCAATGGGAATATCTGCCCATACGAGGTTTGAACAATACTTGGGAATTGTTCGCTATAAGTTGTACAGGTTTAGCTTGGATTCGTTACTCACACATTGCCATTGGATCCGAAATTGACCTTCCTTGATGGGGTGCACTATAGGAGACAGAGGCCGCCAATCCCATCTTGTGTGCGTCATTTGCTCGATTTTGATTTTGTACCTATCCAGCCAACTGCATCTCACTTCAGTGCCACAGAATATTCTGTCAGTAGGTATAGAGAGAATGGTCTGTGCTGCAGTGACCAAATTCTTTGGCATAAGCATCATTTCAAGATCGAGTAAAAGTTGGCGAAAAGCGATACCTTCTGTCACAAATCTTTTGACACTAGAAAGCTAGTTGAGCTCGTGGTTTGACAACTCCACAGGCTCTTCGGAACCGGTATCGCTCCCATCAGATGTTTCTGAGTCACTGTTTCGAACAAGTGACAAAGGGTCCGGCTGGTCTAAGCTAGCTGCAATAGTCCGCAATTGACACAGATTTAGCCTAGCAAGATGGTTATCCGAGCTTAGCACCATACTTGTTCAAGACTTCCTTGACTTCCTTTTCGTACTGTGCTGCATCCTCTACACGCAGAGATGGGTCGTGGAATTCCGCTGCCTTCATAACGTAGGCAGCTGTTTTGTCGTCCCTGGGCACAAAAGTGCACTCGAAGTTTTCCGGCCCTAGAATTGGCACTAGGCCAGCTAATTGAACGATTAGTAAAGGCATACCAAGAAACTGGGGTAAACTACCTGTGCCGTCACCCGGCCTGGGGCCTTGAAAGTCAAAGGCCCAGAGCATTCGACTCAGCATGATATAGAGACTCGATTCAGCAACATGTTTCCCGGGGCATTCTCGCCGACCGACTCCGAAACCGTAGTGCATCGGAGCATGAGCATACCGGGGCATGTACTGGTGGTGTTTCTCGTCCAGAAACCGTTCAGGAATAAACTTGTCATGCTCTCTATAGTAAGCGTCGTCATGGTGAATGGCGTATGTGTTGTAGATGACTGTAGTATTGGCTGGCACAACCGTGTTTCGATATTCGTCTTGCTCACTAGTTGCATGGTAGAAGGCGAGCACTGCTGGTGATGCCCAGCGATGCAGTTCTTTGATCAATGCCTGCATATAGGGTAGGTGTGGGCGATCGTCCCACGTCGGGAGTCGATCCCTTCCAACTACAGTATCAAGCTCTTGCTGTGCCGTCTTCACAGCGGCAGGATATAATAGTGCAGCCTTGCAAAACCATTGAAGAGTAGTGGCAGTCGTTTCTGCACCTGCGGCCAGCAGGTCAGAAAGAAGCATTCTGCGGTCAATCTCGGAAAAATCGGTGATTTCTGGGCTCTGGAGAAATCGCTTCACAAAGCAGTCGGGCGTACTGGGGTCTTCGGCTGCGAGTCTGTTTCCGATCGCATCTGAAAATATACCCCAGAATTCGTATAATTCATCAAATGTCCGGTTCGCGCGTGCACGCCATGGCGCAAGAGAATCAGGCATGTAATTCAGAACTGGTATCCAGTCGGCGATGTAATGGCCTGGACGTATTGCTGCATCTCTGTCAACCCCACCCGGTGTTGCATGACACAAAAGTCTACCTACCGAGAAACATCTTATACATCGTACTCTGAACAGCCATGGGGATTATCGAATCTCCTGCAAAGCGTGATCCTAGACTGTCACATAGTCAGCATGGACAAAGTTGGGATGTACGGATTCGGACAACTCACAGTAGGCTGAAGGTGACACTAGCCGAGTACCGATGAACTTCTGTGTAGAATGAAGATGGTTTCTGAACGAGCAATCGCAAGGTTTGTCTGCTTTCAAACTCTTGGTATGGCATGAACGTTGAAGCATTTTGAAGGCCGAGTAAGCTGTGAACAACCTTGCGTTGCCGCTAGAGTAGAATGTTCAGCAAGACACATCATAGAGGATAGCGAAACACTCACACGAAATGCGTCACCATATGGCAGTTGGACGAGCCTACCCCGGGCAACAATCTGAGCCGTAGGTGACGAAGATGGTCTAGAACTGTACTTTCCGCCCTTTTTGACAATGAGATCGTCCACCGCTCGAGGACTGCTCAAAACAATGACTTTTGAGCTGCCCATGTTGAAGGAGAAATAATCTCCATACTTTGGCACAAGCCTCTGCAGCTGCTCATGCAGATGGAGGTTCTTCTCCGGGAGGACCCCCAGGAGTGGCCAGCCAGACGGCCCGTCAGGCCATGTGCTTCTTTTGCAGAAAGCAGCATAAAGTGCGGCGCCGGCAATGAGTAACAAGACCCAGAGCATGATTTCGTATGCTTTGGTTTGGAGTCAGGTTCACTACGGATCTTTGGGGAAATCGTACTTCAAAAACACCATCGGGTGTGGTGGCTTCGGCCAGCATAAACCCCCCACCCACTTGGCACCCCGGACTACCGTCATAGCCCGCTGCGGAGACGGTGCTGGGCAATGTGGGGTAACGGCGTTGCTCTTCGATACAGACGCGACGAATCCCGATCTTCGCGCGCATTTGGTTCCAGGTGGAGATGGCAACATGTCAGTGGTCTCAGCAGACTAATTCGGAAGTAAGCATAATGATATGACTCGACACAAGCCACTATTGTCGTTTGTATTCTGTGAGTATGTGAGGTGCTCTAGACTCGCTCCTCTGACAGTAGAATTCTATGGAACATTATCTGCATGTAATATCGCCTTCACCAAGCATATGGAGTGGTTTGCGCGTTGCATCTATAACTTCACCACGAAAACTTAATACACTGCTGGCTCTTGGGAGATTGTCCCACCATCCGTGATCAAAACATTGCCGTTGCAAAAAGATCCTGCCTTTGACGCAAGAAATAATATCACGCCAGCCATATCCTCTCGAGACCCGGCCCGACCCTCTGGGACGACAGACACCTTGCCCTCAGCATCTGCATCAACGATGTGTTGAATAATGGGGTCAGCCATTTCTGAGGTGTACACTGGAAATGGCGATAGATATCCAAGTCAGTACGGCTTTTTGGAAGTTGAACAATCTCATGCTGCTTCTTTTTGTCGAACGGAAGCTTGTTCTGTCCACGCTGTGTCTAGACAAGACTTGAAGGGTATTTTACTTACATCCTGGGCAGATTATGTTTGAGCGAATCTTTTGAGGTGCAAGAATAGTCGCCAACATCTTGAACAAATGAGTAACAGCTGCTTTGCTCAAAGTATAAGCAAATCCCCCAGGGGGCACGCCTCGAAGAAAACCTCCAATTGCACTTGTTACTACCACTTGGCTTGACTGTGAGATGTTATGCTTTGCATTTCCGAGTGCAAGAAGATCCAACATGTTAGCCACGGTGAAAAATGCCGACGTGACATTGACGTTGAACACTTTGCTCCAGTCTTCCTGCTCGAGAGAACCAGCAAACTTCTGGAATTCATCGACAGATGGTCTGAGGCCCAATTCAAGGGCTGACCTGTCATTAACGCCGGCGTTCGCTACCACAAGGTTCAGATAGCCGGTATCGGCGCGCATGAATTCTGCGGCAGCCTTCAAGTCATCTTGAGAGGTCACATCACCTTGTAGAGGATGGATGATGCCAGGATACTGTTGGAAAATGGATTAGATAATTTGAGTGAAGGTACGTTGTAAAGTTTTGGCAAAGAGTTCTCACCATTTTCGCTATATCTTCAAGCATCTGGAGTCGTCTACCAAAGACATAAACTTTTTTTGCCCCATTCTCAGCCAGCGCTTGCGAGATGTAACTCCCTATGCCTGCGAGCATGGATCAACACCACGACCAGGTTACACAAGCATCAACTTACCAGTGCCAGCACCCGTCACAAAGGCAACCAAGCCTTCAACGTTGAATAATGTTGCAGCTTGAATGGATGTCATTGCGAGCGGAAAGGACTAGAATCTGTTTTGCAAGAAGAGTGATACCTTCGTTCGAGAGACGATGATGAGAGATGCACGTTATGCGTACTATAGAATCGTAGCCAGTCTTGGCTGTGTAAGGGCTGCGAGACTTCCACCCCGCGGAAGACCAACGCGTGCGGAGTCACTCGAGTTCCACGAGTAAGTCGTTGCGGGCCTGGCATGCCGCGATAGACCGCGGTGCTGGACTCCACCCCGTGTTTTGATGATCGACGCCATGGACCTCTTGTTGCGCCGCTTCTGGCTTAAAATCATGATAAGTGTATATTCGCTGTAATAGCGTACACCTGCGTTCATAAGGTTTAAACCTCTCTAACCAGCTTCTGGCCGTTATCGTTTGCGATTTAACCCGTATTCACCCGTGCAATGAGGGAGGCGCTCGTTGACCCCGGTATCAACGTTCGTGTTGTGACGGCTCCAAGCCTCCGTCCAGGGCCTAAAGAGGTCCTCATCAGAGTCATTTGCGCTGGCTGCAATCCTAAAGACTGGAAATGGCCCAAGTATGCTGGAGTGACAGCAAACTCTGGCGACGATATTGCTGGAGTGGTTGCAGAAGTTGGATCGGACGTCTTCGAATTCAGCCCTGGCGATAGGGTTGCCGCATTCCATGAAATGCGTACACCTGGTGGCGCTTTTGCCGACTATGCTCTCGCGCCTGCAACCACGACGTTTCACCTCCCCAAGACAATATCCTTCGAAGAGGTTCGTTCCAACTTCTTCACGGGAACTTCATAGTGATTTGACTGACGGTTACTAGGCAGCCACGATCCCTCTCGCAACTCTGACAGCAGCTATTGCTCTCTTTCACAATCTATGCTTGCCGCTGCCATGGACTGACAGCTCGGCGCGGACACCGTTACTGATATATGGAGGATCGAGCGCAGTTGGAGCGTTTGCGATCAAGCTCGCTACCATTTCGAACATTCACCCACTCATCGTCGTCGCAGGCAAGAGCAAGGCGTTTGCGAAGTCGATGTTGGACGAAACCAAAGGAGACGTTGTTGTAGACTATACGCTGGGCTTGGGATCCACCGTTGCAGGAATTCAGCAGGCAGTAGCAGCAGCTGATGCAGGACCTATCATGCACGCTTTCGACACTATCTCAGAGAAAGACAGTCTTCACATATTAAGCCAGGTACTCGACCCAAAGGCCCACGCCACGTTCGTGCTTCCCGAGGGTGACTATACATCCATTCCGGCGTCGATCAAGACTTCGTTGACCTATGTCGGAGTCGCACACATAGCCTCGTTTGATATCGGCGATGCTACGGGTATTCGCCACAACCCGGCAGGTGATGGGATCCAGTTCGGGTTTATGTTCGCGCGATTCATCGGCCACTTGATCAGCGAGGGCCGCTTCTCAGGTCATCCTTACAAGCTCATTCCAGGAGGATTGGATGGTCTCCAAGAAGCACTGCAGAATCTCCAAGCAGGTAAAGCAAGCGCCACAAAATATGTAGTTCGAGTCGGCGAGGACAGCTAGCTTTCCTGATCAGCTTTCCATCACCTGTGCTCAAGATTTTTTCAAGCTTATGGTCTCTTCAGGCGTGTGTGTTGATAGCTCCGGAATGTCTTCATATCAACAATCAGATGATCCGCACAAAGCGCCAAGGAGTCATCGGGAATCCTTGTTCTATTGTGATCTGATTACTAATCCTGCGTAGAAGAGGTAGAGTGCAACTGAAAAATTGTTCAACTGGACAAATCAACAGCCAGGTCATGTAATATGAGCGGGTGATGGTTGGCCTAACTCGCAGGTTTGGGTTTCAGCACGTCACGATTTTCGCCATTCGCTAGAAATCGGAAAAAAGATCCATTGGCTCGAGGAACCTTTGTGGGGACGGTTCTCCCTCAAATCAAACGCCCCCGCGTTCACCCCAAGAGCCGTGGTATCCACCAGCGGGGCTGGGGTACGGGTTATCGACGAGACAGCGTTTCCGAGCTGCGGTTGGCTCAAGTTCGCAGTCAGAGCACTGGCAGTGTCATATTTTCACCCTGCGGTGGTTTGGGCAATCGCTGTGGTGTTGTAGAATTAAAGGCCGCGCCTGTTCATGGGGAATTGTATATATTCTGCAACGTCTGGGATTGTTGATTGTGATTGACACGTGACGTTCTGATAGCATAATCCGCCCCTGTCCTGTTTCGAAGCGATCCAGGATGCTGGACCCTGCGAGTTCAGGCTTTAGTTATGTTCAGCACGTGATAGGAAGCCCAGGGAACAGGGCGGTGCCGTACCAAGCCTCGAATCTCCAGCGCTATTGCCCCTCTTTCTTGTCTTCTCCATTCGTCGACCAAGTGTTCATTTCTTCCATGTTCACCCGTGTAGCCACACATCGGCCGGCCAGGATTGCAGATGACTGACACGGATGCAACAGTAGAGCTCGCAGATGGCAGCGCTTCGACACCGTTGCCTATTCGGGCCTGTGAAGCATGCAACCGCAAGAAGACAAAATGCGATATGAGGCGTCCGCAATGTGGCCTCTGCCGACGGACGGGAAGAGCTTGCAACTTTCCTACCACTCGGAAACCACCGACAACGATTCGAAAAAGAACCATGTCCAAGTCGCAGCCATCGAGAGGGAATATGAAGTGGTTGCTGTCGCTGTTGGCGGAGCATGAGGCTCCCGACGGCCCTACTCCAGATTATCCGCCTTACACGGCAGTGTTTGACGAACTTACGGACCCTATCGATCAGTTGAATCACCTTCCAGACAACTTTGAAGCCAACCTGTCCCCTGGACGTGACCTTGAGATTCCGGTACAGCCAGTAGCAGCGATTGGCATGAACTCAGCACCAAATGTCCAGCAAACAGAGTCTCCGAACAAAATGTCAGACCTAGTGGCGATCCCGCACGTATCGCATGATCTGGCTCTACATCTCACCGAGCTTTTCTTTCAGCACATACAAACATGGTTGCCACTGTTGCACCAACCGCGTTTTATGTCCATGTGTCACACTGACCTGAAGCGAAGTGACAACGCTCTTTCTGACATGTCCCAAGAGCTGACACTCCTCTTCCTCGGCATCTTTGCGCTCGCGGCAAGGTATTCGACGTGGCCAATCTTCCAAGAAACCGATCCGCGAGAAAGAGCAGCGCAGTACATTGTACCAGCGAAACAAATTTACAACGAGCTCCGTGGCCAGGATCCTCCTTCGCTTCTTTATCTCCAAGGATGTATCCTTCTGGCCTTTGATGCGTATACCGCTGAGCTTAACAGCAGTGGCTGGATCTTGACTGGGGACTGCGTTCGTTTGGCTTATGACTTGGGACTAGCCGAAATCGACAGCGACGAAGGAGAAATAGCCAGCCGTTCTGACTGTGATCACGTCGAAGTCGAGGAAATGCGCAGGGCTTGGTGGTTGACTTGGGAACTCGACACATTCGGCTCTTTAACCAACCGAAAGCCATTTGCTGTGGACCGTCACGATTTCTGCGTCAGGCTACCGTTATCAGACACGGATTGGTTCGCCGAACGCCGCGTGGACTCTGCTGAGTTGGTGAAGGCGCCCGCGCATGCATGGAAGTCGTTGCATGGATCTCAAAACCAGAATTCTCGAGCCTGGTTCTTGATTGCGAACCATCTTGTTTCTCTCCTTATCCAGCATGTGCGAAAAAGAAGCTCTGAGCTCAGCTTCACCCATAGTGATTTCGAGAATGGTTTCAACTGTCTTAAACTGGCCTGGCCGCCAGAATTTGACCTCCTGACGGGATGCCCCAGATTTGACTCAACAACTTTTGCACACCTCAACTGGGTCTTTGGCACACACCTCATGATGACCGCTGCTTATGGCTTAATGGAATCCATGAGGAATTCCCTGGGCGGATTAGTCAATCCGAATGCGTATACTGAGCAACGTCCGATAGGAACCGCAACAGCTCGGGCTGTCTCGCTATCTCAGCTGGTGACACGGTGGCCACCGGATTATATGGTGGCGGCACATCCGTTCCTTGTTTGGAGTCTGATGCCAACAGCGCATGAGATCCGGAGTCAGCCCTCAGAAGATGCTACGATAATGTTGGAGACGGTAGGAGATACCACCGAGCTCATATTAGCTCGATTTGCAAGGCTTTGGAATCTAGCTGGGCACGCTATTTGTAAGTTTCCTTTTTTATCACATTGAATTCGGGCTAAACATGTATGTCAGCCGTGCTACAGCTTCTTCGTGATCCTCGCAATACGGAAAGGAGTATCGATCTTCGCCGTCGCTTTGCTGCATATTTCAGACGGGATTCCCCCCCTCGAAGCCGCTGGAAGGAGCGCATACCTTCACAGGAGGATATCACATCTTCTCAGATGGCAGCTCTTACAGATGTAGTTGCAGCAACCGGACAGCAAAACGGTCAGCAACCAGTCCTGTTGGAGCCTCTTCACTCACAAATCATGACGGAGCAAGGGCAGGTTTTGTCAATGGCAACTCCATCATGGCTAGCAGACGACCACGACCATCACTACCCGGGATTGTATTCTTTTTCGACGGTGCTTGATCATGCAGGTAATTTCTGAGGCGCTAGCCGCTATGATCGCAACAGAACCAATCACAATTTGCTGTCCAACTCTTGTCGCCCAGGCAGCACGAAGCGACGGTATTCTGACAAACACTCCGGGTTCACGGCCGTCATTGCTCTGCCGATAGGCTTCCCGGCGACAACGTCTCGTACCAAGTTCTCCATTCTCTTTCCATTCACCGTGTATGGGATGTCCTGGATCTGAAATATCTGAGCAGGGACATGTCGGGCACTCAAAGAGCTGGAAATTGCTCCATTGATCCTGGCCTTCAGGGTTTTGTCGACGCGTTTGCCACCGCGCATTTTCAGGAATAGCAAGACTTGCTCGTCGTTGAATTTGGGCGGCAATTTCTGACCGACGCATAAGGAGTCCTCGACGTCTTCGATCTTGTCAATAACATCATAGATCTCAGCGCTGCCGAATCGTATACCTGGATTATATCAGTCGTGGATCTTTACAAGAAACGCACGAAGCTCTCTCTTACCGCCAGGATTCAAGACACCGTCGCTCCTCCCAAGAATCTCGTACCCTCCAGTCGAGGGATTCTTGCGAATGTAATCGCCGTGATACCAGACACCCGGGAATTGACTGAAATAAGCATTGTGGTACTTCTCCTCGCCGTTCTCGCCCCAAAAGCCGACGGGCATGCTGAAGAAGGGCTTGGTGATGACGAGATCGCCTTTTTCACCCGTGTTCTCAATATTTCGGCCTTCACTATCCCAAATTTCGACTTTCATACCAAGATTTGGGCCTTGAATCTCTCCGCGGTACAGATTTTCGGTAACATTGCCTGATACGACTATAATCGATGGGTTAGCTGACGGGTTTCAACATGATTCTGCAACGATGACTTACTTCCTCCAACTAGATCAGTCCCACCAGAGCCGCTAAAAAGACCGACGTCTTTGGGAAAGACTCCCGCGAACCATTCTTGGAGCTCTGCACTTAAAGGTGATCCAGCGGAGGCGACAACTCGAAGACAGTCAAGCTCGACATCAGCGGGTAGCCCATCTTGCCTCAACGCAGTCAGGAACTTGGGGCTGAGTCCCCAGTGTGTTACTCTGCTTCTCGTCAGCTCGTTGCCCGGCTACGCTTTCTTGCCAACTTTGAAGTCGATTTGCCGGTGGATCAACTCGCAAGACATACCTCTCCGAAGCAATCAGCTTCAGCTGCGCAGCAGGTGTTGGCAGAAGCGGACTACCATCGTACAGTACAATCTTCGCCCCAGTACTGATCGCCGCAACGGACCAATTCCACATCATCCAGCCAGTTGTTGTATATTGGTATAGTGTGGAGTCAGGCCCGATGTCATTCCCCAGAATGAGCTCCTTCTTCTGCATCAAAAGCGCGCGTCCGGCTGCATGTGTGATACACTTTGGCGTCCCGGTCGTTCCAGAGGAGTACAGAATGTACACGGGATGATCAAATGGTAGTTGAGCATAGCAGATAGGTGATTTCGGTGCTTTGGCTAAAAAGTCTCTCGCTGTGACCACATTTTCCCCTTCGAATAGTGGCCCGTTGATAACCACGGTGCACTTCAGCTCTGGTACGCTATCTCGGAGGCTTCTCTCAACGCTGTGGAATCGTTTACGCAAGTCGATCTCTTTGCCTCCATACCGGACCAATGTATCGCAGATAAGCACAGTGGGCCGCACCTGATTATATCTCTGTAGTATGCCGTCCGATCCCATATCAGGAGATGTCGACGTGAAGATGGCACCGATGGATGCAGATGCTAGCAGAACGACGAGGCAGTCAATTCGGTTGGGCAGGACAGCTTATGGCGTTAACGAATGCCATCGATTTGCAATTTTAGACACAATCAGCTCACCTGCGACCCGATCCCCAACTTGAACACCAAGGCTCCTTAGAGCGCTTGCCCATGGCCCAGTCATCTCTTCCAGCTGCTGAAATGTGTAGTCCTGGCTCTTGCCGATCGAGCCCTCATAAACACAAGAGACAGCAATGCCGTTGGGCCTCATAGCGAGACCCGGTCGTATCATATTCTCTGCATAGTTGAGATTTGCACCAGGGAACCAATTTGGTGGAGGATACATCGAGTTGAGCCGATCTACCGGTCGATCATAAGGCGTTGATGTTGTCATCCCCACGAAGTCGAAAACAGCTTCTGAAAACTGCGGGATCTGATCGACCGACCAGGCATGGATATCTTTGTAGGTGTCGAGACGGAGGCCATATTTCCGGTTGACGAAATGCCGGAAGGCGGCAAGCCTTGTATTCTTCACGGATGAAGGCGTCCATATCGGTTCATTAGCAGCGGTATGCATGTTCACTTGTAAGTGTAGCACCAAGAAGCTGACTACTTCTAAGTATATTGAATGAGCTGAAGTGACAAAAGGGTATTTCCTCCAGGGTTGCTGATTTCAGCAATCCGGCATCGGTATGCCGCGCCCACATGTGGGCCAGGCCGCACTCACCGGAGCCATGTATGCTGTCCCGGTGGCCGATTCAACAACGGTCTATAACCCGATGTGGACAAGCAGGATAACGAGGAGTAGATTTGACTATGAAGACAAATAGATAGATTGGGACTACTGGCTTAGTGCCAATCAAAGAACTATCCAAGGGGGGCCTATTCATTCGAACCTATTGTTCCAGGGCTCTGATCATTCGAACTTTACAGTGTTCTTAAGTTTCATCTCGCCTTCAATTTCGACCTCCACGCAGTCTCCGTCTTGCAGGAATTCCTTCCTGAAATAGCCCACCCCAGCAGGTGTTCCTGTCAATATTACTGTTCCTGCTCGGAGAGTAGTTCCCCTCGCCAGATGATGAACAATCTTGCGAACACTCCAAATCATGTCATCTGTCCCAGTTTGCTGGACGACCTTGCCATTGACTTTAGTCGTATATCGAAGTTTGTTGGGGTCCGAAATGACTGCTGGACTGGTGATCCAGGGACCTATAGGTGCAAACTTGTCGAAAGACTTTGCGTAGCAGAATTGTCCTCCACTCGCAGTCGGAATCTGGAAATTTCTTGCAGAGACGTCATTACTTGCAGCATATCCTAGGATAACGTCCGCTAGCTTAAAGTCCTCTGGTAGATTTTTGCAATCCTTGCCAATGATTACAGCAAGCTCTCCTTCGTAATCAAGCATAGACTGCGCATCTTTGCAGATAGGGATTGCCTCTCCTGGCCCAGCTAGAGCATCTTGAGGTTTTGTGAAGACGACAGGATATTCGGGAATATCCAACTGCAAAACATCAGTCTTTGACAGAGCAAGGAACTCTTCGGAACGCTCACAGATGCTTCTTTCGCGTGTTGCATGTAGTTAAGCCCAATGCATTGAACAATGGGGGTGCTCTCCAGTGGACATAAAAGCTAGAGACTGTGAGGGTAATGCGGTAAATGTGGGAAATGCTCTCACAGTATGCACAGATATCAGGTTGTCTGAAGCCCGCTCGAAACCAGACGCGACAGAGCCCTTCAGTTCGTATACGGCATAAGATTCACCCTCTGCGGAAGCAAGGTCGCCATAACGAATGCCACTCTCTGTCTGAAATCGTACTAGTCTTTGGAAAGTCATTGTAGCAGATGGTCGACTTCAAGGTCGAGAGCGGCGCACTGTAGGGTCATACTCCAGGAGGTGGGAAGCTTGGCATACTTTCGGTCGCGAATTTATCTTTGAGCCGCTTGACCGTCCTCCGCCGGGTCCAGGCCTTGCCAACACCGCTGCTTGCCGCCATGGGAAATCATGTCAGATACCTTCTCCGTCGTTTGAGAACTTGATGTTGTCGTTACGCTTCTTTGGACGCTTGCGGGTACGTATCATTGGACGCTTCTAAGTCTGATCTCCTTCATACACCATGTCTTTGATCCGCGTTCTGCGCCTCGCCCATGTACACTACTCACATCCAGACCTCGCCAAAGCTGTCGCCTTCCTACGCGATTTTGGGATGCTTGAGGAGGCCTGGGAAGGAAAGACATACCTGCGAGGCTACGGTAGCCAGCCATTCGTATACGTTGCGGAACAGTCCGTTGACAACAAGCGTCATTTTCTGGGAGGCTACTGGGTTGTGGCGAGTGAAGCGGACCTAGAAACCGCAGCATCGCTTCCAGGAGCGTCTCGGATCCAAGCCATCGACGGTCCCGGAGGAGGCAAAGTAGTCACCGTCCCGGATCCAAACGGCAATATCGTTGGGTTTGTTCATGGCCAAAGACTTCGGTCAGAAAGTGTTGATGGGACCCTGGAACGGGCAGATAGCGGATTAGTATCAAATGGAGCATCCGAAAAGGCGCGAAAAGGCACGTGGCGACGCTTCGATGCTGGTCCCAGTCCCGTCCACAAGCTGGGTCATTATGGATACATGGTACCCGGCAACAAATTCAAAGAGACGTTAGCCTGGTATTCCTCGACATTGAATCTACAGATCACAGATTGCATCTACGACAGCAAAACCAACGAGGACGAGACTTGTTTCCTGCATATTGACCTCGGAAAGACTTATACAGATCATCATGTAGGTTTGAAGGACGGTATGAGTACACAGGCTAATGGCAACAGAGCTTCTTTGTGGGCGTGAGCCCGGTGAATGCCCCGGCGCACGTACACCACTCGAGTTTTGAGGTCAACGATTTCGACACCCAAGTCCTCGGCCATGACTACCTAAAGAAACGAGGGTGGACAAATTGCTGGGGTGTAGGCAGACACGTACTGGGTAGCCAAATATTTGATTACTGGTGAGTTTGCCCGCCCCGACGCGTTGGTGCAAGTCTGATGTCTTTCACAGGTTCGACGGCTCTGGCAACGTGATCGAACACTACTCAGATGGCGATCTTGTCAACGAGGACACGCCCTTGGCGAGGGAAGCATCGGCGCCGGAGAGTTTGTATGTTTGGGGGCCGAACGTTACTTTGGGGTTTGCTACCGGCAGGGTAGAAGATGCAGGGAAGCCCATAACAGCTGCTCCAGACGTCCTCGCCAGTGTGCCGGCCCAGAGTTGAAGATAGTTGACGCGCCCAAAGGCGGAGGGGACTTCTTGAACATCTTGAACAATTCGAGACAATAATTCGCATGATCCATGAGTCTTGACCTCATCATTGTTTTCTAGGCTATTTCATAAAACGTAAACCTGATCAACTCCTGGACGGATGGTGGCTGAGATGACGCTGCTACTCGGCCAAGTCGATCGGACGGTTTCAGTGACTGTCCGGGGACTCCAGGGGTCCTGAGCGCCGTCCCCACCCTCCCTCTACCGTGCACATCTCGGATCACGGCGTCGGACTGTTTTGAGACAAATGTGGTTCTGCATATGTTCATCTAATCTTTAGAGCCTGTTCTGTTGCACTATACTCACAGTCCGCCTCTCCAACAACGGCAGGACTGTCAACGAGTTGAAAATGCAGCACGAAACACCCGTTCTGGTCGTCGGTGCAGGTCCAGCTGGACTCATTGCTGCCCTACAACTAGCATCGAATGGGCAAAGATGCATGTTAATTGAGCGAAACCACACTACTACATCATGGCCCAAAATGGACATCACAAATTGTCGCAGCATGGAGATTTTGAAGCGCCTTGGAATCGACCAAGGTCTTCGAAGCGTCGGTGAGGGTATTCTAACTGTCAGACTCGTGGAAAGCTGATTCTCTTAGGTGTGCCTTCAAACCATTCGCTAGATGTCAACATCAGTACAGGACTATCGGATGGAGGAGAGCTTGTAGCCAAATGGGTACGCACAGCTGCGATCGTTCGACAAGGCGCGCAAGGCTGATGTTATCTTAACAGTCACTTCCCTCTCCAGATATCCAGCGACGAATCATCAGAGAGAAAAATGACGGCTCTATGCCGCGCGAGCCGTATCAACGGTGTTCGCAGGCCATTTTCGAGGCGTGGCTAAAGCCAGTACTAGAGGATCACCCTCTGATCGAAACTCACTTCGGCTGGAAACTGGACTCTGTCGAAGAGTCGGCACAAGAGGTGCAGTCATTTGTGAAAGACTCAGCAGGACAGTCGCACGTCATTACTTCACAGTACGTCGTTGGTTGCGATGGAGCAGGAAGTAAGGTCAGAGCTGGAATTGGAAGCCAACTCATCGGCGGTCCCGTGTAAGTGACCAGTTGCCGCGCATGAATCGATGGCTTACACCAAGGTAGTCCAGCTGCCATGCATCTTATTCATTTCAAGTCCCGGGACCTCGGAAAGCTTCACAGACAGGGACAGTTCTGGCACATATTCTTCACGAGCGGGTCTGTGATCATATCCCAAAATGAGACAGATACATGGACCGTTCACGTCCCGGTGCCAGTTGGCACCAAGGCAGACACCATTGACCCATACGAAGCAATTTACAAAGCTCTAGGCGGGGAGGGACAGCCTTTCAAAATCGACATTGATGAAATACTTGTGACCAGTGTTTGGCGGCCGAACATCTTCTTAGCCAACAAGTACGCATCCGACCATCGACGCATATTTCTATCTGGTGATTCAGCCCATCAAAATATCCCGACTGGCGGCTATGGCATGAACACAGCTGTTGGTGATTCATTTGATATCGGTTGGAAACTTGCTGCGTGTCTCAAAGGCCACGGCGGGCAACAACTTCTTGAGTCCTATGAAACGGAGCGGAGGCCAGTGGCAGCTCGTAACATCGAAAGGTCTGGTGTACATCACTCCGTGCATGGAACCTACTGGGGGTGGTGCGCAGCCGCTCCAGGACTAGCAGCAGCGGCTAGTCCTGAAGGTAAGGCACTACGCGAACGGATTGCCCATCACGTCTCGACCCACGACGGCGAGAACAAAGATCACGGCATCGAGTTGGGCTATCGATATCATCATTCTCCTATTGTCGTTGCAGAAAACATGGACGAGGAGCCAATCTGGACGTTCAGGCACTACCATCCATCGACATTCCCTGGTACGCGAGCGCCTCAGGTCTTGTTGAAGGATGGATGCACCAGTATCTTCGATCTATTTGGCTCTGGCAACGAGTATACCCTTGTTGATTTTACGCCGACAGGAGCTTATGCGGAGGCGTTCCGGTCCGCATCCATGGTGATGAACGTGCCCCTAGTAGTGGTAAGGCTCCCAGAAGAGGACCACGTCCATCAAGTTTGGGAACGTGATGCGGTGCTTGTACGGCCAGACGACCATGTCGCATGGAGAGCGCCAAAAGTGCCAGGAGAAGGAATGCTACAAGCGGCCGAGGTCCTTAGAATCGCTACTGGACATCAAGCCAGCGCGCCGTCGCTGCGCAACACCGCCAAGGGGGCTGGTCCCGAGGAGCAGAAGGCTTTTACAGGTACCATTGGCAATCAGACGCACGAGATGGTAGCTGATTTGGCGGCATTTCAGAAATGAGGGATCTTCAAGGCTGTCCGTATCTAGATCCTGCGGGAACAGCAGGTTGCTGCCAAATTTCCATGCCCTGCACAAGCCACATGATTGACACACCGTAGTTTTGATCGTTGACGCTTGGGACCGAGACTGTTCTGCTATGGAATACCTCGATCAAACTATAAGCCAAGCTCAGCGATCCACCTACCGGTCACCGTCGGTTTACCGTCCCCACACTACTCGATTCGGGTAATCTTATTGGCTCTACAGAGCCCCACCTACACTGACGCTTCGGCTTCACTAACATCTGGCCTAACATTGGCTCTAGGCGGGAGCATGATTGCTACTGTTTCCAAGGTCCGTCGCAGCAGGGTCCGAGTCATCCAATGCTGCTTGGGGCACCAGCTCAAACAAAAGGTTTGATCTGTGTGCTCCATCGTCGGGCTTCCCTCCCTGGTCGTGTCATGTCCAGACACAGGAATAAGAGACCATGGCATTTTCTCGACGGACGTAGAACTTAGTTGGAGCAAAATATGGATCATCAATTCAACGGCTGATACATTGGCGGTAGTGCAGAGCTCAGTGGAAATACGCATGTATGACCTCAGTTGCCTGTTCCGGTGTTAAGAGATCAGGTCTCGGGGTGTTGACAGGCGCATAAATGTAGAGATCTTTTACATCGACTAGAGTTTGGGAGCAGAAGCGAGCAGTGGCCTTTATTCGGGTTCTTTAGCGGAGACGCGCACTCAGGCAGAGAGGAGGATCTCGTTTTCGCATGTCGTATATCATCATACCGAGGTATTGCATCTACTTCCGGCCCCTGCTTTGGCCCATTTGTGCGGTGGCCTCTTCCCAGAGGCTTTCCGCAGGACCGTCGTGTAACACGTCGACCCATACAAACGACTTGACCGTCTTCCTCGCCTCTGCCCAGCTGTGCAACTGCAAGGCCGCGCTCGTCTCTCGCAGCCGCGTATCGATCCAGCCCAGCTATCACGGTGTTACAAGAGATGCAGTTGAATTGATGAATTATAGTACAAAAAGAGTCCTAACAAAAGGAGAGAGGTGTGCGCCTCGAGATATTCTAGAGGTGACACGCTAAGCCTTAGTCACGTGCTAGTCACGTAGGTACTAACACCTAGGTCCGTGACATCACCCCCCCTAAACCACCGATATATCCTTATATCGCGTTCCAACGAGAAAAAATTATACCTATTCGGTAACCTAAGAAAAGGGGTACTTCTAAACGTACTAAACTCTCGCCTACTAACTAGGTACCGATTTTCTCCTTTAACCTCGCCATACCCTCAGTATCGACTTTACGGTTACTCCGCTCCTATAAAAGTCCGTGGTCTCGAGGCTATTAACCGCGTACGGTAGAGCAACTTATAAAGTCTCGGTTATTACGCGTATCCTAGAAGGCCTATATAAGCGCTATAGTATAGTCACCGTCGGGTAGGGCGCCGTCGCCGAGTAGCCTTAGTACCTTTCTTTATAACTTCACCTCTCTTAAAGTTAAACTCTTCCGGCGGGCCTAGTTTACTTTAGTATTCCCTATAAAACTCTATTACTAGCTCCTCGTATCCGGGTAATAGATAAGTCCATAGTAACTATTCGGCGTTATATCCTTTCTATTTCACTATATACTAGAGCTACTTCGCCTTCCCATAAAGTCTAGAATCCTAGACCCTTCCACTTCCTAGAGTTCCTCCGATATCTCCTTTTCTACGCCGACTACCGGCGGTAAGGCCTAAACTTAGCCTAGTAAAGTATTATCTATAACGGGATATAGTAGGGATACGTAGAATACGTCGTAAATCTTCATTAAAGGCGATAGACCTAGCCTATAAGCGCGTAAATTAATAACCTCCACTACCTTAAATAGTCCTAGGTTCTTTAAGTCTAGCTTCTTAGAGGGCCGATTCGTATAAATATTCCGCGTATTTAGCTATACCTTATCTCCTACCTTATAGAGGGGCGAGGGTACTCGTCCTATAGTATATTTACTATAGTGAGCCTATACTAGCGTTATCTATTCCCTTAGCTACTTATATAGTTTCGCTATCTAATCGGTAAATTCTATCGCGGCCTCGGTATCCTTCACGCCTCTCAATATAATACCCTACGGCTTTATTATAGAGGGTTCCACACTAAACCTTAGGTAAACGCCGTAGTTCGTAAGAAATAGCGAAATACTAGTTATCTCGGATATATAGCTATTACTTATAAATTTAGCTATAGGAAGCTACTTAACCTAGTTAGACTAAAGATAATTATAGTATATACGGAGATACTACTCTATTACTTAGTTTAAATTCTCTAACTAACTATTAGTTTCCGGATAAAATACTAAAGATATCTTCTTTTTAATCTATAGAAGTCTATATAGCTCGCTCTAAAAGGTTAAGGTAAACCGTAGGTCTCGGTCCGACACTATAGAATCCGGTGGCCCATATCTAGCGAAAATATACTATAGAAATAGACATACTACGTCTTCCGCGTAGATTTCCCTATAAGGGATATAGTAACGCCACTTCGAGAGGCGGTTAGTAACTATTATAATATTATAATATTTAAGCCTATTAATAGGAGAGCGATTCTTAGGTAGTTCTACTATAAAGTCGACGGAAATATCTAGCTATAGTCTTATCGGGATATCTAATTATAATAGAGTACTAGAGTAAGTATTTCTAAATACCTTCGTTCGCCTATAGATATAGTAGTTACGAATAAACCGTTAGACGTCGTCTAATATACTAGGCTAGAAATATACTAGGCTAATAGTAGTATATATCTTTACTATTCTAAAGTATCCGCCACTAGGCTTATTATAGTAGGCCTTAATAACTTCTAAGCGTAGTCCCTCTATATTAGGGACCTATAGCTTATTAAAGTACTAGAGCTAACCTTCGTATACCCTATAGTCGGCTAGAGAGATTCGATAAGTAGATAGAAGCCGAGCCACGACTAGATCTAGTACGTTCTTAGGTAAGCCGGATAATAGATATTATATAAGCTATTACGTAACGGCATCCCGTCCTAGCGTAGCTATTACTTATTTAGAAATCGTTATTTTATTAGTGTTCACTAATAGTTCCGCTAGTTTTATAACCTTACTTATCCTCTAAGGCGTTAGGACACCTTCTTCTAAGTTATACGGCTTAAGAAGAGTCTACTACTAGTATCTTAGCCGCTTATCGTTTAGATCCTCCGGGCTATAGCTAGGACGTCTCGTTAGGCTATTAGGTTTCGTTCCCTACTTCCCTAGTTAATACTAGATTTAGAAGTGGAACTCCGATAAGAACTTACTCTACCGTACTTATCGCCGATTTAACTACTTAGTCGTTATAAAGTATTCTAGGTTACGGTAATCTAATAGGACTTTTACCCTCTTCCCGGGGTCTGTCCCTACTAGTTTAGGACGCTACTCTTTAAACACTCGAATAATAGCTAGTAATTCCTTATTATATATTTCGTAGTTATACTTAGCTAGAGATATCTTCTTAGAGAAGAAAGCGATAGGCCTTAGGATATCTTCCGAGTCCTTTTATAATAGAATACCCGCTACTATTAAGTCTAAGGTATCTACCTTAACCTAAGTCTTAGCGTTAGGGTTAAAATACTTAAGGACTCCTACCCCCCTAAAGGCGGACTTAATTACCTTAAAGGCCGTCTAATAATCCGACGACTATAAGAAAGCCCGATCCTCTTTCCCCTTAGTTAACTCCGTTATAGGGAATATAATCCGGCTAAAAGCGCGGATAAACCTTCCATAGAAGTTCGTAAACCTAAGGAAGGATAATATATCGCGAATTATACGGGGAACCGGCTAGTTAAGAATAGTTTAAACCTTTATAGGGTCTATTTAAATACCGCTAGTTAAGATAATTATACCAAGATATTTTACCTAAGTTTCGTAGAACTCCGACTTATTAATATTAATGTTTAGTCCGGCCTTATCTAGCCGCGAAAGGACTTCATTAATATAGCGTTTATACTCCTCTCGAGTATCGCTAAATACTAGTATATTATTAATATACGCGATATAATAGTTATCTAGGATATCCTAGAGTACTTTATTTATAAAGCTCTAAAAGGTTAACGGTATATTATAGAGCCTAAAGGGTATAACTAGATACTTAAACTAGCTAAATCGCGTCCTAAAAGCGGTCTTCCACTTATTACCCTCCTTAACTCTCACCCTATTAAAGGCCGTAATAATATCGAATTTCGTAAAGAATTTAGCTTTATAAAACTAATTTAAGGTCTCCCGGACCTAGGGAATGGGATAGCGATTCTTAATAGTGATCGTATTTAAAGCCCGATAATTAATATATAGTTAGAGTCTACCTCCTAGTTTTCTCACTAATATTACCGGCGAAGATAGGGGAGAATTCGATAGCCGGATCTAACCCTTCGCTAGGGCTTTATCTAAATATTTCTTAAGGACTTCTAGTTCCTCCCGAGTTATGCTATAGGTTCTTTTATAAGGAAATTTATCCTAGTCCTTATAAATAAGCTTAATCTTATAATTAACGCCTAGACGAAAATTAGGGAGCCTCTCTAAATCCTTATATAAGAAGATATATAACTACTAATAGTGCTATAGTAGTACTTTCTCCCTAGGATCCGTAGCCTCCTTTTTCTATATAAACTTAATAAAATCTATAGGGTTAACCGCGTAGTATCTTAAGTTACTTAAGGTATAGGGCTTATTATCCTCGTTAGACTAGGGATATCCCTCTAGCTATATAACGAAAGCCTCTTCTACTCTAGGTAGCTAGATAATCTCGTAGAATTCAGTAAGACTTATAGAGGCGAGGTTAACTCCGGTAGTAGGAGACGCGGAGGGGTACGATAATAGCCCTTTCGTACTATAGACCGTTACCTCGTACCTATATAGTAGATACCTACCGTAAACTTTTAGTAAGAAGGTAATTAATCTTAACCGAAAATCAGGAACGGTTCTATATTTAGTTATCTAGGGTAATCTAAGAATTAACAGGTAACTTAGCTTAGGAATTACGTAGTATAGTAGGGTCTCCTAATACTTATTAATTATATACCTAACCTTTATATAATAGGTTAATATACCCTTTAATCTATCGGCTAACTCTAACGGCCGTAGTCTCGGTAGGGGAAATATAGGTAGTCGGTTATATTTCGCGAACTCTTCGTTAATAAAGATTAACGTCGCTCCGGTATCTAGTATATCTTCATAACTTACCTTTTATCTCGACGTTAGCCCTAGGGAAAGGTAATAACTTACCGTTATATAGTCGTATTTATTAACGACGAAGACGATAGATAGTTAAAGCGGCTTAGATAATTTATCGCGTTCGGGCTTAGGCGGTCCTAGATCTAATACGTGAGGTAGGTCTAGGACTACTCGTTTTCCGACTAGGTATCGTCGTCGCCTAAGGATTAAGCTTCCTCTACGGAATCCGACTTACCGGGTTTATCCTCATATTCCTTATTAGTGTTGTACGTATATAAAGCGAATACTTTATAAGCCTTCTTCTACTAGGCTACCTCGTAAGAAGGATCACTACCCTAATAATCGGGTTTCCGATAGTTAAAGTATAATTACTTCTTTATTAACTCGTATCGTTCTTCGCGAGTAGTCTTTCTATAACGCTATTTCTTAGGGAAAGGCTCGTCGTACCGACCCTTATTAGTATCGGTAGGCTTATATACTTTAATATAGGAGAATAAAGTTAGTTTAGTACGTCCTAGCCTAGTAGTTTATATAGGCCTAGAGTTACGGGCTTCTAATATCTTCTTAATACGACGATAGTCCTTAACTAACTCTTCTATTAAATAATAT
The DNA here is from genome assembly GCA_016109495.1 of Phialophora tarda. Lineage (NCBI taxonomy): Eukaryota > Fungi > Ascomycota > Eurotiomycetes > Chaetothyriales > Herpotrichiellaceae > Phialophora > Phialophora tarda. The sequence continues at coordinate 1,441 of JADWPL010000005.1, read as the reverse complement.
GAGTATTATTTCTCGGTAACTTTATAGTATAGGCGGAAGGAGAGTTTATTAATAAGGTTATAGGTCCAATCCTCTATAGTCTTATTAAAGTAAAATACGTAGGTCTAGAAACGAGTATAGAATATATTAAAGTCCTTATTATCTTTCTACTTTAATTTCTTATAGTCTTAGCGAGTAATAAGGTCCCGATTATAGATACTAAACTAAGATAATAGGGCGTTAAGTAGTTCTCTAACGGTTTAGAAGTAGTAAGCATCGCTATACTTAGGGAGATATGGGTATACGGACTTAAGGGCTATACTATCTAAGCGAGAGGTCGCGTAGTTAATTATAACTATTAGGGCCACCGAATCGTAGTAGTTAGCGTTAGATTTAAGCTTATATTATATCTTAAGTAGCTATCTAGTGAACTCCTTCTTATCTTTCCCGCTAAATACTAGAGGGTCTAGAACCTTTAGCTTAGTAGGGGTATAGTACGGCGTTCTAGAGCGCGTTATATTCCTCGAAGGTGACTATACCGGGTCCCCTAGAGGTATAGGGTCTCCCAGGAGCCGACTCGTTAAAAGGGCTCTAGAGAGTCTTATAGAACGGACCTACTCTACTAGGGTAACGTAGCGATTTTAACTATTCTAACGGCTATTTTCGGGTACCTATAATTCTCGCGAGGAGCGTGTAGGTTAATGACCATCTAATAACAGTAGGGGCACTTCATTAGGAATAGGGCTACGCTCTTAGGCCCTCACGTTATCTAATTCAGCTTTCCGCTAGTATACTTACAGTTCTATTAATACACTATAGCGCGACTTCTATAGTTTACCTCTATTCCGTATATATCCTAATATATCCTCTTAGGGTATAATTCTTATCTTCTAATAGAAGAGCTACCTAAAGTATTCTCTCTAACTCCTCTAATCGCTTCTCTAACTCCTCTAATTACTTTATATACTCTACTAGTTCATTACGGAGTGAGATATTACGAGCCTTTCAATACTCGTAGGCCTTTCTCTTAGCCTTAATATACTTTAATATATCTTAGTATATTCTATAGAGCTTTAAAAGTCTACCGTTAATATACTTAATAAGAGAATAGGCTCTATTAGGGTCCTTTAAGATAAATTAAGTAAACTAGGGCGGCTTTATAAAGGATAACGAATAATAGCTATTAGTGAGACCCTTAATATCCTTCTCTCCTAGCCGATAGGTACTATCCTTATTAAGTTCCTACTAGTAGAGGTGCCCGAGGTTTACCCTATTAGACTAGGGTTCTAGTAGCTATTATAGAGTAGGTAGGAGACGAAACTTAGGTAGTTCTTCTTCTTCTTCGTTATCTAGTAGCTTGTCTTCCGATAGTTCTTTCTCGTTACTGTTACGACTTGACCTCTAGAGCGGCCTCGCCCGGAGCACACTACGGAAGGTTACCCGAGGAAGTCACGTGGGGTCA